>JAWNOF010000012.1:10000000-12400000 GCA_035046165.1 Drosophila rubida | reverse complement strand
CACACACACATCCACACACTTGCATGTGTATTCGTACAAATGGCGACTTAACTATTTGCTGGCCCAAAGCGATTTAGATGAGCTCTTTTGAGAAGAGCCGCCATGTGTGCGACTAGTGGCGGCATAAGCGAGTATGAGTCTATAAATAACTCGCCTGGTCGCACGTACTGCCTGCCGCACGATGGCACACGCTGCCTCTTTGCCAGCTCGCAGTTTCTTTGTGTTTGTGTGTGTTGCGCCTGGCTGAGCAGGGACTCGCTGCCAAATCCCCCTGGATGCCACATACTAGAAATCCGCAAACTTGCCGCGTGCTGATGCATGCCTAATGCTAACCGCTGCATACACCCTCACACACGCACACACGCACAGAGTGCGCTGGAGCATAACAATATTTGGTTTCGATTTTGGTTTTGGTTTTCGGGTAAACCATTTGAAATTACGTCTTTTTCTCTATTCTTATCTGTTGTCGGCTATTCTCCAGTCTGTGCGCCTCGATCCCCCGAAGTCCGCTTAGCGAAATGGCACAAAATTTGTATTTTATTTATAAGTTGAGTAGCAGGCAATGACCAAGCATATTAAGAGCGAGTATGCAAAGGACATGTCAGCTGATGGGTCCATTTGTGCTTCAGCTTGGGCGCCATTCAAATTGGACACTTAACGAAATCGAATGATTTACAGGTCAATAACGATTTCAGCTGGCTGAAGATGGCAAAATGATTGCCCTGAGTATTAAGATGTACATCAGTCGATTGAAGGAAGGCATGACTATTGATTACCAGATTATCTGTGAAAAATTGTGCATTTATTTAGGCATTTCAGTCTGCCCCAATTAATTTTGCGCTGGAATTTGCAAATGCGAACTAAAAGTAAAAACATGTAAAATTAAATGAAATTTAATAACATCAGCATTAATTCCATTAACTCTTTCCTGCAGCGCGCACACTTTATATTCGCCATGCTCCCCAATAAAATATTTAAATATTTACTCACAGTGAAACACAAAAAGAAGGCAGTTCATAAATGTAGAGTGGAAAGCATGCGATGTGTTGATGTGTTAATTAAATATTCTGCTGATGCCATTGTGGCACAAAGGCAAATCTGCAGGATATTTAATGCTTCACGGCTTTTCCATGGAGAGCGAACAGGAATTCAACGTTTTTGAGTATCTTTGTGAACATGTGGCATTTCCATTTTCTTTCATTTTTCAGCAAGGCATTTATTGTCGACTGTTGCATAGCATACTTTTTTTTAATATTATTCTATTATTCGCCATAAATTCCGTGAATGCGAAATTAATTTACATTTTCACTTAGTGCAAAGAGTATGAATTGAGCAGCTACATTAAGAGCTCTGTGATATAATTTGTTAACGCTTACATCATTTTAATGCTGCATCCGCAAATGGAGACGCCACCCATGCAGACTGACTTACACCGAAATACGGATTTAATTGCATAACTTTGTGGCGCGCTTGTTGTTATGGGTTGTTGGCATAAAAGATGTACAGCTCGCTCTGGGGCCATATGACGCGAAACAGCAGCAGCTGCTCCTGTAAATCCGTCAACAAGGCACAACGATTGTCCTGCAGTGGCCATGCCACAATAGAGAGGACAACTGAATATCACGCGTGTGTGTGTGTGTGTGACGAGTCGATAAGCAGCCGCCGTCACGTCGCATGTTACATGTGGCGTATGATTAATGTGTCTGCGCAGAGCTTAATGCTTTTAAATACGCATAAATGATTGGCAAAGGGACATTCGGCATTTGCTGATGTTCTTAATGCAGTTTGCGTGCGAATCTGAGTGCGTGAGTGGCTGCCTGGCTGCTGATATCATGCGTGTGTGTTTGTATTTGTGTGTGCGACGGCGCCTGTAATTTGATTAGCTGTACACCATGTGGTGGGGCTGCTAGTGCAATGCCACGGCGGTTAGCCCGTTCTCTATGCATTGCAATTTGAGCCGAGAATTGAGCCTCTTTGCAGTGAGCTCATCACAGCAAATTAGACCCTCTTCGTGCTCCCATCCACGCAAGTCCTCCCGTTTAGCTCTAGCGCCAAAGGACACAGCACAGTAATAGGGTTGGAACTGCAATTTGCGACTAGCTTTAAAGCCAGCCTTGTCGCTTGTGTACACTACAGCTACAGTCTGGTTTATTTATTGTGCTTGTAGCTAAAGCAAACTCACTTCCCGCTGACTTTGACTTTAAGTCAATTTCTTAAGATAATACCATCCCCACAATTTAGCGCTCCATTTCCTCCGTTTGGGGGCTCAGTTTATTGTGTTTGTGTGTGTGTGTGTGCTTAACTTATTTGCTAATTAGACAAATATTTGCCAGCCAAGGAGAAGCCTGGTAAGAGGCCAGGCAAAGCCATTTGAGGGGAGCTCAAGGCTTAAACTAAACAATTAGATGTGCCCCTATTTAATCTAATAAGGCTTTGATTGATGCGCTAATTGAACGTTTAGTCGCAAACGCAAAGCAAATATTGATTTTATTGACATACATAAAGCCATTAACTCAAACAACCCAACAACAAATCAACAACAAATCGGCAAGAACAACAACAGCCAAAAAAAAAAAAAAAAACAATAGCAATAACTACGATAAAAACGGGGCTAAAACTTTGTCTAAAGTTTCATTGTTGTTTTTATTTTAGAACCCTGCTAATGGGTATTACAGCTTACTCGCAAACTGTGTAACATTCTAGCATAAATAATGCAAATTTTAAACTGCTCGACTGCGCATTAAGAGAATAAATCACTCTGACAGTTTAAAACTAGTCTAATGGCATTTGATATAGATCTTTATATTTTTGAAGAGTATTCTAAAAAAGGCTAATTCTTTTTAAGACTGCAATTTATCGTAATTTTCATGTGACGTCATTTTGTTCAAAACTGATTTAGCAATAAGAGTTAAAAGAGTTCTTTTTATCATCAATTAAACTTGTTTGTAGAGTATCTGGTTTTCGGTTTGGCTTAGCTAACTTTTTTCTTGTTTTTTCTAGCTTTTAACGACAGCGCCGATGCCTGCCATCAACTGCCAACAATGTTTGTATGTGTATGTGTGTGTGAGTTGGCCAAAGCCTTTGGCTATTAAGCCAATTTCGAGGTACACAGCGAAAAAAATGCAAAGTGGGCTTGCAAAAGAGTGGAGAACATCGCCGGCTTTTGTGAGAAGTTTTTTCAATTTTTTTTGTCGTGCTGTTTTTGTTGTTGTTGCCACGCCCACTCTGACATCTGTCAACCCTTTTTAATTGCTCAACATTTGCTTTGAGCTTATTGTCGCTTGCATCTAAAATTAGCTAGAATGCTGCAGGAGTCTGCAGGGGGGAGAAAAGAAGAAGCGCCATCTACTTAAGACACTTTGTGTCTTTTGTTTTAATTGCTTTGATTGCCGCCCTTATCAGGGACAGATACTTTGACCCTTGCGCAGTATTCCGCCACGACGCATTAACAATTTTCAAAGTTAACTTCAAGGTCATTAATTACTATCGCTGTAGTCGCTGTACTCGCCGTTGTCGCAACGACAGCTGTGGCAAGTTCACATTGTTGCATTAATAATGCATAAAATGGTCACATGCAAGCGATACTCCATTGGCTAAATACTCGATTACTCTGGCTACGTTACATTGAGAATTCTGCTCAATTCACTTTTCACCTATATACTACGCCTCTCTCCTTCACTTCACTTTCTATTGCTCTATTTGCCACACAAGCATTGACGTGTCTCTAATTAGTTATGCGTGTTAGCCCTTCATTCAGCTGTCTTAGTTAATGGTTGCCAAATATGAATGAGCCACGACGCGTGTCCTATTCACAAGCTTTTTCGATACGCCAACAAATATTACTGCATTTTCTGGCTGAATCATTGCAGTAGCGCAAATTGCGAATAAATTGCCAGTTATGCAATTAGCACATTCACTTCTTTGTCAACTTACAACTATATATTTCTTTCGCTACACGTCAGACAAATGACCGCAAAATTACACAAATCTCAATGCTAACTATTTAATAGAAAGTTCAAAAGAAAATATATTCACTGTGATTCAACATTAATGCGCAGTATTATACCGACTTGAGACAAGAGCCACTCAGATTTGCAGAGCTCGTTTTCCACTACTTTTATCGGCCATAATACGTTTACTCAGATGACTTTTCAGTCATACTGTAAGCAAGTATAAAAATATGTAACTTGAATTTCCTTGAACAGGATTGTACATTTGAATTAGTGATATTATTGTGTATATTATTTAACAGTTAAAGCAACAAATGCATCTATTCTTATAATAATTTAAGCCATAGTTGCTTAGCTTAGAAATCAGTTAGATATAATTTAAATTTGCTTCTAACTTGTAATTAATATTAATATTTATGTAGTCCTAAAATTGTGCAGCAGTATTTATTTTGTCGCCTAGTCTAAGCAATGACAGATATTTAACTTAACAAAGTGCCTCATGAATAAGTATTACGTTCAGTGGCATTCAATGCATTTATAATTTAGAGGAAATTCAAGTGAAATGTACAACTATTAATAAGATTAGGAGACTTTCATAAAGCACTGGCAGCACATTAATTTGAAAAGTAATTGCCAGTACTTTATTATGTATATTGGGATATGGAAGCTAGCAAATAAATTTGCATGTCTATTTCTAATTTCAACTGCTGCATAATAAGTGTAAAACAAAAGCAGAACAAGAAACAGGGAGTGAGCAACAGAAACAGAAACAGAAACAGAAAGAGACGGAGTCAGAGAGAATAACTGTTATTTGCGAGGTAACTACGAGTATTAAAAAAACAAACACGCAACGAGACAGACTCTTTTAATGCTAGACAAAGGATATCGGCCAGGGTTGACGATGACTTCATTGGGAAATTCATTTAATGCCGGGCACGAAGCCAAGCAAACTCATCTTCAAAGCAGCACGCATAGTGCTTGAGTTGTTCCCTGCTGAAAAGCCAGTTGAAATACAACAGCAACAACAACAACAGCAATAACAAGAACAACAGCTGTGGAAATTGTTTGCCAATGCCCAGTTCAGCAGTTTTATTTCATGCATCCTTGGCAAACTTAACCAACAGTTGCATTCACATTGCATGTGTGCGCCTCTCCCTGTTTGCGTGTGTGCCTGTGTAAACGAGTGTGTATAACTCTAGATATGTGTGCGTGTGTGCGTGTGTGAGCGTCGTTTCCGGTTTCAAGTGTGTTGCAACCTTTTCCTCTCTTTGTTTATTGTTGGCTTTTTGTGCTCGAAATTGTTATAGGAATTTCAGATCTCTGTTTGTATCTACTTAAATTGTTTATTGAAGCAACTTCTCCCATGTTTTTATTAGTTTTGTCTGCTTTTCATTTTGTCTTTTCCTTTCCTCCACGTTTTTTTTTTTTGCTTTTTTTTCAGTTTTAGTTTTAATGTGTTATTTTACTTGAAAGGCCAGCACACGCGGCGTATGAGTAACTTTTGCCAGTCAAGTGCATAAACTGCTCAACATGCGTTTCCAAAATTTTTAAATGTTCCACAAGTTATTGCTACAATCTCAACTACAAAGTTTCGATTGTCTTGCATTGCCAACAAATGTACATAAGAACTTTGCGGAAAATGTACAAGGAAATTCACAAAGTACGAACACAGATTGCAATGAAAATAGTTGCATATATTTTCGAAATGTTATCATAGATCATTATTAGAAATTGAGTTATAAAGAGTATAAAATTAACTTGTTTGTCGACGTCAATATTTTTAAACAATGTGATTAAGTTTCTGACATTTACATAATAATAATAATACTGAATTTTAAAAACTTGTGTTAGGTGTTTAATATTTTAAATACTGGTGAATTAGTTTAAATAAGTGTTAAAATTAAGAGAGAACATTTTTTATAGCAGCTTTCTATTAATAGTGTGGTATTAAGAAATTCTTTTTTAATACAGTTTTAAAGATAAAACTGTTGCATACTTTTTGAACAACGAATAATAAAGTAAATAAACTAAAAGTTAAATATTGGAGTTCTTTGTGGAAAAGTAGATTGTGTTATAGAATGGGAAAAGTGCAGGATACAAATTTAGTAAATACTAAAGTCTTGTTAGCATGTTGCTGAAGCAGAAAGAATAATTAGTCCAGGGCGCAATTTAGCAGAAAAACTTGGCATCGCGGGTCGGGCAATTGTTAAACTTCCACGCGCCCCACACAAGGTTTAGTCTCATAATTTTTCATGTTGCCTGTGTCTTAGTCGCAGTCTAGCTCATTTCCGCATTACAAGCATAATCTTAGTGTCCGTTGTCCTGTGTACAGGACACGCCGTGCACAGCACGTAGGTTGGCCAAGATTAATGATTGCCATTCTCGCTTTCTCTCCTATGCACCTGACTGTGGTCCCTGGTATTTGGGTTGGGGTTCGCTCTGGTTGCATACATTTTAATAATTAATGCATAAATAATGATTTATGCAAAGTCTGCGGTCCGGCTGCTGACCGATACAAGAAACCGAGAAATAATCTACACAACAGCTAGGAGTGAGCGACGGAAAATCAGAGAATGTGCAAAAGGGAAAACGAAAATGTACATAAGGAACAGGAACCAACCTTCTGCTGTTGCCATTTGCCGCTGCCGCTTGCCACTTGCCACTTGCACCACAGCTGCTGTCGTTGCCGTTGCCGTTCCTGCTGCCGATGATGTTGCTGCTGCGACTTTAGTTTCCGCTTTTGGTCTCCTTTCAGTCCACACTTGCCGCACTTGCCACAGTTTGCAACAAAACAGTTAATCCATCATCATTATGAATTTGGCTGTTGTTTTTCTTTCTCTTTTTTGTACGTTTCTGTTTTTATGCTGCGCACTCGCCTCGCCTTTTGTTGTTGTTTAAATTTGTTGCTTTGTGTTGTTTACAGTTGTTGTTGTTGTTGCTGGCGCTGTTGCTGCTCATGTTGGCAGCAACATAATATCCCTTTTTTAATGGTTAAATAACAAAACAAAACGTGACAACGCAGCTGCTGCCACTTGGCAGGCGAGTTTTTGGCGGATGTTGTTCGTTGGGTCAAAGGTTGCACGTCGCTTTTTATTTGCTGCTGCTGCTGCTGTTGTTGTTGCAGACGTTGTTGTTACATGTGTTTAGCTCGCTGTTAACCCGTCCGTCTACAGAATTATGAAATTAGCTGGCATCGCAAAAGAATAACAAACGCACCACCCAAATAGAATAGCAAATAGATTTGATGGTGCCATCAAAGTGTGTGTCGAGCTGCCATTATCGTCAAACCTAATGCAAATTTAATTAAATTTTAATTGCATTTTGTTGATGTTTTGTCGATTTTCGTTTATTCTGCGCTTTTCACGCCTCAATGCCCGCTGCCATCAGCACATCCCTGGCGCTGTGTTGCGGACAAACTCACGGTCCCTGCTGCAGTGGACCATGTTTAATTTCCACTTCATGTTTTGTGCTCGAAATTAACTTTAACTTAATGTTATGTGCGCATCGTCACGCCCACACACTAAAGCACGCCCCTACGCCCTTACGCCTCCACACGCCCACACACTCAGACGCCCTAACGCCCACACTCATCAAACTTCTATAGCACAGCTGGTGTTTGTTGTCGGTTGTTGCTGTTAATGAGCTTCGCCAGAGGAAATTGCGGAAAATTCAGCAACCACTGGAATTGCCTGGGCAGCTACCGTTACCGTTACCATTATCGTTGCCGCTCCTGTCGCTGTCGTCGTCGCCATCAGCGTCAGCATCAACCTCGCAAGCTTAGAGTCAGCGTCATTCTCAGCCGTCAGCGTCATTTAGAAGTTTATTGGTTTCGAGCAGCTAATTTGAGGCTGCCGATCCAACAGCAGCAGATTCCAAAGTCGCAAATATTTAATATCAGCCACAGTTCAACTTCAAATGGTCCGAGTGTGGGGAATAACTAAAATATTTCTGATTGCAGCTCAAATGTGTAGTGAAAACTTAAATGAATGAACGAGGAAACTTCTCAAATTATCTAATAACATATGCTAGGAGACTGCTATCCACTTATCATCTTTCAATTTTCACTTAATTATTGAAATTATTGTACAAGTGCCATTTGCATTCTCTGCCTCACTTTATGCAAATGAATTTGAATCCAATAACTAAAATTATTCTGTGTTCTTCAGCTTTCAATACTCCGAATTCAATGATTTGTAGTAGTTATGCAAAACACCTTTAACAATGAAATTTAGCTACATTCATGCCAGGTAATTAAAATTGTATAATAATTAATCCTACTCAGAGTACCACAATCGCATCCCGAAGCTATTTGCTATTGTTACAAGGAAGCTCACATATTTCACTTAGTCAAGCTACTTATAGAATAGTCTTAAAGCTTTGCATAAATAGCATTCGCACAAAAGGCAGCCAGGGCCCAGATCATAACAATAAAATGAGCATTATAACACGGGAAATGGGTGCCACTACACGCAAAAGCAAACGCAAACGCAAACATATGCATTGCAGACGTGCAACAGTGCGTATGTGTGTTATTAAAATGTAACTGAAGCGATTGTTGCCTTGGTAATTGGACTGAGAGTAACATTTGTTGTCGCTGCTACCGCTGCCACTGCTGCTTGTTATTATTATTATAGCTGTTGTTGTTGCCCTTTCCGTTGCCGCTGCTGCTGCTGCTGTTGCTGCTGTCGAGAAGTGATGATACTAATGCGATTTTCATAGCTGTTCTTGTTGCTTATTGGTGGCATGCCGAAGCGGCACGGCGGCAAACAACATGCACAGCCAAGGGCAACATCAACTGGCAACTTATGCGCGCCAACAGGCGGTGTTGATGCTAACGATGCTCTGTCTGTCTGCCCTGCCCCGTCCTGTCGTGTCCTGTCGCCTGTCCCCTGCGTCTGTCTGCGTTGCCGCTGATGATGATGATAACTTATGTAACTAACGCTGCATAAATCCGTGCACACACACGCACATTCACTGCCGTAAACTCGCACACAAATACACACACATACACACACACACTGGCATAGAATTGTAGCAAGTTTTTCTCGCTTAACTATTCAAATTCCATTTCTTTTGACTTTGCTGTTATTTTTCTTTTTCTTTTCCATTTCGGGCCTGGTGTGTGTGTGTGTAAGTGTGTTGTGATTTGGCACAATTTCTCCTTGGTATTTTAGCTATTACATCTTTTTGCTGCGTGCTTTTGACCACCAACTAGCGGCAGGACATCAGCAGCAGCAACCTCAACAACAACAGCAAGCACGCATACACACACACACTCGCACACACATTGAACGGGGCTGGGCGGCACTCACTTCGGTTCAAGACTTGCTGCACACTTCACATTTGGTCTGATTTTGTTGGCATCACACAGACACAGGCATTGAGTCACCAATACCAGAGCACACTCCACTCACACACACACACGCACACGCGCGCACGTTTTGCGAGTTCAGTTCAACGGTAGCAACGAGAGCTGCGGCTGCGAATGCGGATTCGGATGCTGCTGCCTGTTCATGTCACGTCGATGGACCATTTTTGACTGGCTTCAAATCGAAGTTATTTGAAAGCAGCGCAGAGATCTTATAACAGTTGCTGCTGCCGCCGCTGCTGCTGCTGCTGCTGCTGCTGCTGCTGCTACTTGCTGTTGTTGTTGTGCTTGCTGCTGCTGCTGCTGTTCTTATTTGGCAGCTGTGCAAAACAAGAGAGCAAAAGAGAGACTGAGAGAGAGCCTGGCAGCGAGAGAGAATGCAGAACGTGAGAGCGTGACCCTTGTTGCATATGTCGTTCTTATTTATTTCATCTTAACATTACGCACGTGAGGAATATTAGTGCTGTGCAGCGTTGCCAGACTGTTTAAAATGCAAATACGAAAGATGAGAATAATAAAGCAGATATGCTTAACGTTTTGACATAACAGTAAGAGCTCTTTAATTAATATGTGTATTTGCGAGTCAACAACATTCATTTTTTGCTGACATTGCATTGTAGTTAAACATTCTTTTGGTTTAAATGAGTTCTTCGATTTTCAGAAGGTAAATGTAATAATTGTGAAACAGTAAAAAGAAAATAACATGTTTATACAATGATAACATATTAATAATAATATAAGAAAATTTATAAACATGGATTTTAATGAAGATGAAAATACTGATTTAAACTTTTAAATTTAAAATAAATCTATTTTTAACCTAATTTAATTTTTATAGATTAATCAATATTATATTATATTATATTTTTGTTACCTTTTTAAGCTTATTTATACTTTGATAAATAGCAATTTCAAAATATCTAATTTAAAAAAACAACATTTTACGCCTACTACATATGTTGTAGTTAATACTCAAAGTGCGAAGTATTTGTTGGCAAGTCCTTATGCCTGTTTAAGTTTGTTTGGGCTTGGCTTATGTAATTTGAAATCATCTGGCATCATCTTAGGCGGTTAACTCGCACTCTTATATGCAAAACTTGTCTACTCTTATATGTTTTACTCTTCTGTGACTCTCTTTCGCTCTCATGAAGGCATGCGCACTCTGTGCTGAACAACTTCGAAAGTAGAACTGGGGAGCAACAGCAACAACAACAAGAACAAGAAGAACGTTGAACGTCTACAGTTGCCATAATCTACTTATATAGGTAACCGCAGGACGAAAACGCGCTTAGTTGCCGCGTTGACAACTTTGTGGCGAACAACAAAACACACTCACAGCAGGCACGCACACACACACATGCAGACAAGGAGCAGACTCGCGTACAGCACACACATGCAGTACATATGCTGTGAAGCACGGGTCGTATGGGTAATGAGCAATGGCGGAAGGCGGATGGCGGATGGCGAATGGCGGTTGGGAACTTCGTTGTTAAGAAGTTGGTCGAAGCATTTGGCTAAAGCATTGACCTGGTTATACACCCAAGTACTCACACGCACACACACACAGCGCTCACACCTATGCTCACATATGCACACTACAGCGAAGATTTATGCTGGCCAGTGAATGCCTTGACGTACCAACAGCAGCAGCAGCAGCAGCAGCAAGAATAATAACAACAACAACGACAATGAATGGCGTATAAATCTAATGTTAAACTTTTGACACTGTCTCGGCGTGGAGCCACGAAGGCACTTCCCTCCACTTCCGGTCTGACTGTCAGCGGCAACAAAAGGAATGACACACACACACACACACACACACACACAGTCACACAGTCGCACTTATGCGCTGACACTCACACGCTTACGTGTATTCTATAACACAGCTAGAATTTATGATCTCCCATTATATTGGTGTTGTATTTTTAGAAATCTTTCGCAGCGCTGCGAAATATATAATAATAAATTTTGCGCTTTTTATGCCATTTGTGTTGTTTGGTTTATTTCTCATCTGTTTCCCACATTTCTTATGACAGTGTCAACATTTCTTTAGCGTCTCTAATGGAATCACACACACACACACATATTCAGACAGATAAATTCTTACATGTATTTTCAATCAGTTTGTTATTGTTGCTTAGCCCGGGTTATAAATTTGCTTGAGCCTTCCACAGGCGAAGGCCACGTAGCATTAGAGTGTTTTGCGAATAATTTCTGATTTTATGTGGACACACACATAGACGCTCACACACCCATGAACACCCGTACACACAAACACACACACACACACACACACACACTGATTGAGATTTGCAGACGCTTGTACACATGTGGCGCCATAAAGTGGCCGTAGCTGTTTCTGTTTCTGTTTCTCTTTCTGTTTTTGTTTGTCATTTAATAGATTTTTGATATTGATTTCTAATTTTTCGTGGAGACCTTTATAAAAATTGCCACGCACACACACGTGTATATGTATGTGTTGCATTGATTTCGTAATTTACGAGCGATTTGATGAATTACGCAAATAATTTTTGGTGTTTTTATTGTGGGTTCCTTTGTGGTTTGCTTTTGTGGTGGCTTTTGTTGTTGTCACTTTGGGTTTTTATTGTGTGTGTGCATCTGATTCTTGTTGCTGCTGTATTTGCGGCTTTTGTTGTCTGTTTTTGTATGAAAAAACTTCGCCTTCATTTAATCTTATTAAGTTAAATATGACTAAACAAAAAAGTGTTGCCTACATTCCGGCGAAAAAAGCAAACACACGTATGAGCATGAGTATACAAACGTTTCGTGAGCACGATTTAAGGCGGCAGATACAATTTAATGCCAACAGGAAACTTGCCAAATGTAGATAGACAGAGCGGTGACTTTGAGCAGCAGAAATGGGGTCAGCAAAATGCTTATAAAATGGCTGTAGTCAGATATGTAAAGGTTTTTCAAACTGCTATTGCCTGGCTTACTACAATTTTAACAAATTAATTATAATTTCATTAGAAATATACTTATTTTTAATTAGAATATTAATTGAAATTACATTTATGAGGTTAATTGGTTTAAAAAGACATTAAAAGATTAAAGATATGTGTAGTTTAAAAATTAAACAGTGTTTTAGTGTAGCAATGTAGTTCACAATGTAGTCTGTTAGTTCCATAATACACCACTTAACCTATTTACATATAAATTTAAGAATCGGCTATTAAGAATGGTTTGCGCTTAGTACCACAGATTAAGTGCGAGTGTTTTGTAAACATTTGAACATGAGTATCTAGATTGCGGCTTTACATGTGATGCGTATCAACAGTTCAATTGAAATAGCAATTAAAATAATTGCCATAACGCGTGGAAACCCACAACCCGTGGCTGATTCTTAATTTGCATAATAAATACGAGTAGAGTTGTCCAATTGAATTTTCAACGGGAAAAACATTTACATGCATAGAGAAAGAAAAAAAAAACAGACTCTTTCGCAGTTTAACCGAATTGGGTTAAATGCTAAATGCACTTGTCAAGCCAATTTAAAATTAAATTAAACTCTAGTCACTGTCACAGACACACACTGACGCTGCAGCGACACAGATTTATTTACAAATATGTAGGAACATGTGTAAGTGCGCATAATATATGAGCTCTACTGAACTCGGGTAACAGACCGCAGCTGGGAACTTGCCTCAAAGAGAACAAGCACTTATTTGTCTATGGTGTGAAATAATAGTTTACACCCTAAAAATAGAAACGAACGAAAAGGGTATAACATGCATATTAATAAAATAATTCCACATATATTAAAACTACAATTATTAAGAAACCACTTTAAGTCAATAATCACTTATTTTTTGATGAATTAAAGTAAAATTCTAACTGTAACATATACGTAATAAATTATACATAGTTAAAACCGGATTTATTATTTAAATACTTCATAAATTAATACGATTACTTTAATAATAAGGTATCTTAGGAATTGTCAGTCACTTCTATTTTAGGAACTAATAATGTTCTCAACTGAATAATTTATGTTTACTTAATATTGCAATATCAAATTCAGAGCCTAACTAAAATTAGCTTTCATGAAAAAACTGAAACTAAAATATCCAATAGTCGAGCGCCCTGAAAGTTATTTGCTCTCAAATTCCCCACATAGGCTTAATAATACAAACAATTAAAAGACGGCTTTCAGCTGAAATTGCCACCCCAGGATTGTGTGAACTAAATTGTGTATATTTAGCATTATGGGCTGCATCGATTTTGTAAATTAATGAGCCTGTGCTATGTGAATACGAGTAAATCACACTTGAAATACATTCCACCTCTAATTGAATCATTTGTAGGTCAGCAGTTTATACTTTGTGTGCGCGCTAATCCCAACACACGCAAGACTTTCAACAATGCACTTATGCATTACTGCATAAACATAAACAGATGCAAGAACAAAGTAAACTAATTGCTGTATTGGCACACATCTACAACTGCGCATTACGTATACGCCGCGTACTCACATGTCTATAAAGCTGGCAAATTAAAGGGTGGCCGATGACAAACACAAACTAGTTTGTGGCGTTTAATTTAATTGTGGGAATTCTGCAGCCGTGCGACTTAACATTAAAATTATATGAATGAGAATGTGAATTTTTAAACGACTTCGGAACTAACATATAGCGGAGTCCCACTTCGACTATAGGCCATAGATTTTCATTAACATGCACGGACGGTCAAAGTCTCAGGGATTGCCCCAAGAGGACTAGTTCAATACGGTTGTGTGTCCTTGTCTTATGTACTTGGCCCTTGGCAACGTCGTGGGCGTCGCGTGTGAATTTTCAAATTCCATGTGCCTGTAGGTCTTTGGGTACAGAGTGAACCCAGATTTTCACATACGAAAATATGTACAGCCGATAAATGGCCATTTCAACAGAAGTATCCACGTTCAAAGATTTCTAGTTTCATTAATGTCGGCGACTCGAAGGCGGCAAGTTAACTCGTTGTTCTCCGCGGCGATTATTAAGTAAAACTTTGCAGCACTTCAACTTATTAGTTTTCAGAGACAAAAATTATAAAGTCGTAAACGTACAAAATGTTTTCAAATGATTCTGAATTCATTGTAACAGTGCTGTGAGCTGTGCGCGAATTGAGAATAAATTCAAAATAAAGTGGAAAACTTTATAATCAATCAATACATTTGAGTGCTTTGGATAACTGACGACGAGGTAAAAGTCAATTGCAATACAAGAATACAAAAGTTGTAGCTAATAAGTAACTAACTTATGAATATAAATTTCAAGCTGAAATGTTGCTGTGCATAATTAAAAACTATAAACTACGCTTGATTTTACAAGCGTTGGTTAGAAATTAATTACTTAATTGAAGAATAAACTATATATTTATTAGTAGCACAATTCAATTAATTCAATAAGCACTGAAATGAAACCAAATTGTAAATATAAATCAGGCTTGTTAGCAGCTATGAATAAAAGATACTTGTAGTCATTTATATGCGCTGTGGTCGCTATTCAAGCCGCCAGCATTAAATCGAGTTCCAATCATTGCTAATTGCAAACAAGATAAACGACAGAAAAACCAATTAATTTTGCTGCGGCTTTTGTTGAATGGACAGATGACATCTTCAATGCAACCGGGCAAATACACGGGCCTCGTGGCCGATTTGATGCCCAACATACGGGCGATGCGGTATTCGGGCTTGTTCATGCACAGCTTCACCGGCGGCAGCCTCTTCATGAAGAGAGTGTACTCGTCGGTGCACATGTTTGTGATAGTGCTACACATTTCGATGATATTGGTCAATCTGGCGACTAACGCGGAGGAGGTCAATGAATTGTCTGGCAACACAATTACCACGTTGTTCTTTACTCACTGCATTGTCAAGTTCGTTTACCTGGCCATCAATCAGAAGAACTTTTACAGGTGAGCAGCGATTGCATTAAGCAGCAAAGGCTGCCGCCATTAATTGCATTTCTTTGTTTAGGACACTGAATATCTGGAATCAGGCAAATTCACATCCATTGTTCGCCGAGTCGGATGCCCGTTACCATGGCATCGCTCTGGCCAAGATGCGTAAACTCTTCTTTCTGGTCATGCTGACGACCTTCGCCTCGGCCATCGCCTGGACAACGATTACGTTCTTCGGCGAAAGCGTGAAGTTTGCCATCGAAAAGGAGACGAATGCAACCATCACGGTCGAGATTCCACGGCTGCCCATCAAAATGTTCTATCCGTGGGATGCCAGCCACGGCATGTTCTACATGATCAGCTTTGTGCTGCAGGTCTACTACGTGCTCTTCTCGATGATCCACTCCAATCTGTGCGATGTGATGTTCTGCTCCTGGCTGATATTCGCCTGCGAGCAGTTGCAGCATCTGAAGGGCATCATGAAACCGCTGATGGAGCTATCGGCTACACTCGACACCTACAGACCCAATTCAGCGGCACTTTTCCGCTCACTGTCGGCCAACTCGAAGTCGGAGCTGATACACAACGAGGGTGTGTAAGGCAGCCAGTCGGTTGTAAGTCAACTAATTGCATGTCCAGCTTAAATTTAATTGCAGAAAAGGATCCCACCGCGGACATGGACATGACAGGGATATACAGCACCAAAGCCGATTGGGGCGCACAGTTTCGAGCACCATCCACGCTGCAGTCGTTCAACGGGGGCACGAACGGCGGCCCCGTCGTTAATCCCAACGGACTCACCAAAAAACAGGAAATGATGGTTCGCAGCGCTATCAAGTACTGGGTGGAGCGCCACAAGCACGTTGTTCGGTAAGTTCGATGCTCAGATTTAAAACCAGCTTCAACTGCAACAACCACATACACGCCACTTGAGTCTGTGCTGTGGGATTTGCTGTGTGTCAAGTCCGGTGGCTGTTTCTAATCAATACAATTGAGCCGTGAAATATGGCCTCGACTGTCGGCAAGTACAAATCTGTTGCAATAAATTGCAAAGGCTGGACACAACGAGTCCCCGAGCTGTGGAATTTGAATATTTATGCTTTTATCTTTTTGCTGTAAAAGTCAAATTTCGAAAGAGCTTTCAGCTCAATTAGCTCTGTTGATAATCCATTTATTATTTGCTTGTTTGTCTACTCTTGTTTTCTTAGCACAAATAGTAAGATTTTATTTTAAATGTTATCAAAGTCATCAAAGCTTGCCACTAAACTTAAAGAAGTAAATTTCTCTGAATTACTTCAAAGTTTACATGAATCACAATTCATTGCAATCTTTGCAGTTCCTTCTTAACTATTTTGAAATACTACAAACCTAAAATATGTTTATATTTTTGATGATTCTATTTTTATTTATTTAAAATGTTAAATGTTAAATGCGTATGTTCGTTGTCATGGTCATATTTTAAATTATCTGAAATACGTTTATTAAAAATTTCATTTAGTAGCTTTTAATTATTCTGTGATTACTTTAAGGGATACTTGCCGTTTACTTATTCATTTGTTCAACTGATTTTTCCTGGGGTGCTGTTATCGATTCCTCGAGTTTTCCCTTGAGCTGGGCTTGGAATTGTTTATACGTATGGTAGCAATTGGTTTGGTTATTTGTTTGATTTATTATTGATCAACCTTTTACATTTTCAAGTCGACACCGAAGCCGACACAACACAACACTACACGGCACACACTTGTTGACCTGACTTCTCACGGTGACCTTTGTGTCTTTATGTATGTATGTTTATGTGGGGTTGTGTATACAGGTTGGTCGCCGCCATCGGGGATACGTACGGAGCTGCTTTGCTACTGCACATGCTTATCTCGACCATTATGCTGACCCTGCTGGCCTATCAGGCAACCAAAATCAATGGAGTTAATGTGTATGCCTTCACGGTGATTGGATATCTCGGCTATGCGCTGGCTCAGGTGTTTCACTTTTGCATTTTCGGCAACCGTCTGATTGAAGAGGTAAGTGCAAATTGCTCGACTGCAAAACTTGCAACTAACCTGACATGCCACACACCCACACACACACACAACTACAGAGCTCATCTGTCATGGAGGCTGCCTACTCCTGCCACTGGTACGACGGCTCTGAGGAGGCCAAAACTTTCGTCCAAATCGTTTGCCAGCAGTGCCAAAAGGCCATGAGTATATCGGGTGCTAAATTCTTTACTGTCTCGCTGGATTTATTTGCTTCGGTGAGTTGCAATTTCCCCTTCCCTCCCCCACTCTTCCATCGAAGATGCGCTGGCTTATAAATTTGCAAATTCTGAAACTTTTTCAGGTGCTCGGCGCTGTTGTCACCTATTTCATGGTGCTGGTGCAGCTCAAGTGAAAACTGAGAATAACAATGCGGAGAACAACTGCAATAATATTAAATTTTTATAAAACGAATTCTTATCAACAAACTGTGTCAAAGTTTATGCATCATTATATTAGCATCACAAAAATAACGAAACCAAAAACATCAATAAGCGCAATAAGTCTAGAACACGTAATCTTAATAATCCAATCACAGGCCACATCTCTAGAGCCGAGCGGCATCAATAGAATAAACTACTATCTGAGCTAATTAATTAACAAATATCCATTTAGCACACATCTCTAACTATATTGATTTATTCACCTCGATTTAAAAGCTTTGATTATAAACTCAAGACACTGAATAAATAAATGTGTAGAACAAATCACATGCAACTTTTTTGGAGATTATATCTAAATGACTCTTAAATTTGCAGTTACGTTGAGAAGAGATATATTACTTTTCAGTGTAGTGTTATATTTTACAATGGCATTCTGCAGCTTATGTTATGTTGCTGTTGCTAAGGCAGCGTGTAATTTATATCAAAATGGGGCAATTGTTGAACTTTAAAAAGAAACATAAAAATATAATATTCTGCCGTAAATTCTAGCCCCAAAGTTAGCCCTTGTTGGCTGTTCAGTTTGTAGTTGAAACAACCTAAAGCCCCGTATATAAAAATTACATTTTATGTGGTGACTACTTGTTTTGCACTTAAGTGAAACCAGAAAAGAGTCTAAAATCGGTTAACAAATCGAATCGTAAAAAAATAATCTTTTTATTTTAAGTTTCGGCTTGTATTCAAATTCCTAATTTCACTAATTTTACACTTAAATTTTTAGGGTTTCTGCAATTATTAGTAGTCCTAATGATGTTCATTAAAGGCAAATTAGCTTCAAGAGTATTGGTAAACAACACATTAATTCTGTCGTAAACATACATCCCAATAAGTAATTTACTATATATGTAAGTGTACTTCTGTGTATCTAAATTAAGTTTGGATTAACTAAGTAGGGACTCCGGGTATTTTAAAGTCGGGCCCTTTTCCGCGCTCTATTTTAGTTCTTCTTTTCACTTCTGTCCCAAAATGTAAAATTATATTATGACATTCGTGAATTTCTGTTGTTTTCTAACTAAGTCAGTCTGAATTTCGTTTTATTATGTGGCTGGTTTTTAAACTAAGTAGTTTTTAATTGTTTTTACATTATGAGAAACATTTTTGTATTGCAATTATAACAAATATATTTCATTTACGCAGCTTGTAGAAAAACGTTGGGATTTGTTTCTTTCGATTGTTTCCAAATTGTGTGTATTGAGCTTTCTCTAATAATTTGAAGCACACAAACTAAGCGTAATTGCAAAATATAATTTATGAACTACATATTGCAACTTTTATTCACAGTAGAGCAAAGTGTGATTTAAAAATTCGCAGCAATATATCAACTTGGCAATAATTGATGGTTCATGTTAAGCTCGCTTGCATTGTTACATAGAGGAAAATACAATGTGTCTGGCTGCCTGTTAAAACATCATTATACTATGAATCATATGGCAAAGTGTCTGTATGCATCCCAGTGGTATTAGTTGCTGGAAAATGACTTAATAACTTTGCCAGTTATGCCCCAGAGATGAGTTATTTGCTTCTTTTTCCAGTTTAAGCGTGGCATTAAATATTAAAATACTGTGTTTTTTCTTTCTTTTTCATTTTTTCTTTTGAAGTGCATCTCTGGCTGTTCGTGACCATCGCGATATAAACGTCAGTGGCAGGCAGACAACTCTTCCTACCCGCCGCCGCCCAGCAGCAACATCAACATCAATCGCCCACACGTGCAAATATTTAACACGCCTCGCTGGATGCCAAATATTTTTATTTCACTCGTATTTCCTTTTTTTCTCGTTTAGTTAGTTATTTTATTTCTTCAGGCAGATGCGCAAAGCGCTCTTAATTGAATGTAAATTATTAATGCCGATTTCTAGTCTGCCATTTTGTTGCTTTATTTTTCATTTTTTTGTTACGCCGCGTTTCTTCTGCCTCATACGTTTTGTGTTGTTGTTATAGTGTTTTTGGTTTTTTGTTCATTTATATTTTTGAAATTTTTGGCAGTCGCAGTTAAAAAGCCAACAAAAGGCAACTGTTAGCCAAGTCAGTTACGGCAACAACAATTGAAGTAAGCAATTAAAGTGTGTTGAGTGTTTTAAGCGAAATGTGGCAAAAATGTAATTTAAAAATCACACATACACACATTCACACATAGACAGGCGCACACACATAGACAGACGTATGCATAGAGTGATACATTTTGAAAGCGCGCTTTATGTTTATGGTTTCTCGAGTTGCTCAACTTCAGCTCCAACTTCGACTTGGAGCCAGCTCCGACTGCAACCGAACTGAACCGAGTTGAACTCAAAGCGACTCGCACTTTGCTTAAATGCGGCCACGCTTGTACAACTGTATACATACATGTATATAAATATAGATAGATGTGAGTGTGTGTGTAGGGTTGGGGCTGGAATTTTATATCTTCTTACAGCTTTCATGTGCTTGACATTAAAACTGTGCGCCAGGAAATACGAAATATGTAGTTATTCTGGTGTGTTAGCAACAACAAGTTACCTTCCTCTTCTGCATACTTCAACTTCTACTTCTATTTCTGCTGTCTCTGCTTCTACTTCTGCCTCCATCTTCTTCTTTCCACATCTCTCTCCGTAGCGCTGCCTAGGCGAGTAGTTGCTGTTAATTTCTTTATGGCTTAGACTTTCGTCTGGCAATGAAAGTTTCTTGACTTGCAACAACAAGCAGCAACCAAATAATGGGCAGCAGCTGCTTAATTTATTAGTCTACTGTTTAATTAGTTTTCGTGTCTTTATCATTGTTGCTGCCAACTGGTAGTAGTTGTTACTGTAGTTACTGCCCAAGAGACCCCAAAACTGGATGGGGCTACTTCAGCATTTTTGGCGTACTTAATTTCTTATTTATGCGAATTTTTTTCGCTGCCTCGATTTGTCACTTTTGACTACAGCTTCTGTGTCAATTTCTTTTACTTTGTCGTACACATTTTTTTAAAAGATTTTAACAATCTGTCAACACATTACATGAACATTAAATTGCATTAAATCTGTGTGTTGCTTTTATTGCCATCTACATTTTATGGCGTCGAATGATGCATATTGAATTACATCATTGCTTGGCGAGAGTAAAGGTTATGCTCACGCTTAATATATCTCAAATGTCACGTTTTGCCTTAAATTCGGAAGATTGAACTCGAATAACAGAATCGCTAGAGCCTAAATTTTAGCATTTAAGTAAATAATTATCTTGCACTTTCATTTTATCTACGCAATGTTGAAACATCTCGAACAACTCTATGTCATTGAGGTTTCCAAGTATATTATTATTATATTCAACAACCTTTTAATAGAGAACTTTTTCAGCTTTCATATTTTTCAACACATATCTGACTCGCTCCAGAGAATAATTAAATTATTTGAGACTACCCTGTGCATTCATTGGAATTAATGAACGGCTTAATCCGCAGACTAGCTAGAAAACATTTACTAATTATAACAATTATATTCTTTCTTTCTTAAGATTCATATCATTTTATACATTAGATTATTACATTAAGATAAGCAAAGCAGACATGCAATGTTTTTTTTTTTTTGGTTTTGCATCATAAGAGTAGATGCAGACATATGGTTCTTGCTTTCACTATTCTAACTTAATAAAGCTCTAACAAATGCTGCTCTTACTATTATAAATATATAATTAAGCATGGTGTTTATTTCATTAAATTTAAATAATGTAAGTGACCATTAGAAAAATTAATTTTTTTATAAGTTTTTTTTTGAAGTTTAAATTCAAAGCTAAAACCTTTAAATTTTATTTGGAAATCAAAATATATTAAACTAATCCAGCGAGCCCCGAGAGAATATGAGAAAACCTAGGAAAAAATACATTTTTCTAAAAATAGAAAAATGCTAATGAAAGAGAAATATTGTATAAATATTTAATGTAATTGTATCGCACTATCGTCATAGTCTTTTGTTATGATTGATCCCTTCTATTGTTGTACCACTTTTTCTTCAAATAAACAAAATAAAAGGGCAGCGATTTGGTCAATCAAATGTATATTGCTCGTCGAGTATTGACAGCCTGCTCCTCCTCTCGTCCCGTGGCCCTATCCAACTGCCATTCCGTTTATGAGCTTTAATCGTTGGCAATCAAGATGTGGAACAATAAAAACAAAACGAAACCTAAGCGCAAGCGTGAAAAAGGCAAACGCAACCGAGGCAAAGTTATGGTCGCTGTGCATTATGGAAAACGTTTTTCATTTGAATGAAAATGAGGAAATGCCACTGACGGCAGTGGTACAAGTTCAACGACTCGCTGCAATGCTTCAGCTGAAAATCCCATAGTACAAATGTACAAATATATATAGATTGCAAGTAGACAGTCGTAGTAGAGATTACCGATTGCTGTACTAAATTGCTTAATTGAAAAATTGAAAAATGTCGAAAAAGGAAAAACTGAAATAATTATGGCAAAAGTGATTTGAGTGAAAAATTCAATGTGCACGCCAAGGCGTGTCGGTCGGACGGCGATTGCTACCGACTTTTGCTACACACTCAGTTGTGCAGCACAGTTTTCGCCATAGCTCAGATATATACCCACCAACCCCTCACCAACCCAATGTGCATGCGCTTCTGTCCGCTGAAAAACGTAGAAAACTAATAAAAAATATTGTTGTGTTTTGGCAACTTGCATGCAGCGCTAATAGTGTGACTAATAGCGACCGAAACTGCAAAGGGGCGTACCAATGCAAGTGCTCAGCCCACAGCTTAGCAAAGAACTTAGAAACGGAAGACTTAAGGCACGAACTTGGTGGACGCCTTGGCTTAGAATGGTGTGAAACCCGACTAAGCTAGCGCTGGAACTCTGATCATTGCTTGATTGCAGCTCGCTCGACTGACTGAGTGGCTGGCAGTGGAGCGTGTCTGGCAGGTCTGTGGCCGGTGTGCGCTCATTGAACTTCTCTTGCGCAAATGACAGCGCATGCGCCCCTCCCCCTCCCCTGAGAGCCCCCTCATGGCACGAGGAACCCCGAAACCGTGAAAAACTTACGCAGCTGTAGACGTAGTCGCAGACAGTCGCTGGTATCGTGCGGATTTTTCTCTTTGACCGATTTCCATGGCATGATCTGTTTAACGGCTTTCGGTTTTCTTTTGCTCAAGTCGCTGCCGTCGATGTTGTTGTTGTGGCAATCGTTGCTGTTGCCGTTGTCGTTTGCCGTTGCTTCGCTGTTCGTCAGCTGGCTGCTTCGTCGTCGCCGTCGCCGTCGCCGAAGCCGCTGGCTCGTTGAGTATTTATATGCGCGGTAACTTGTTTCCAGACATTCAGATTTAGTTAACGTCTTCAGCGTTTCGGTTGTGTCTAGTGCGAACATTACATCCACATCACACCACTCCTGCGCTGCCCATTGGATAACCAAATCGCAAACCTTCAAAAAACCTTATAAGGATTACCTTCAGCTGACTAACCAATTAACACTCAACAACAACAAGGTGAGCTTGTCGTTCTCGGGCAACAGAACACACACATTCTCAAACACTCACACACAAACACACCTGTGTCCAGAAATTCTGCATTTAATTCATTGCGTTTTTTGACAATTGTCAACAAAGAGTGCGCCATGGAATTTAAATGAGTGCAAAAGAATTGTTAATGTGATCCCAAATAATGTGTGCAGATAAATTGTGTCCGACGAAGATCCATTGTAATAATACTCGTATGCAGGCAGCAAGCATAATTTATCGGCAAAAATCGAAAGACAATAACTTTGAGCAAGAAATTCTTTACAACAGTTCGTACAATTGAAATTCCATTGCGAGTGCTTGGAACGCTGACAATAAAAAACATTAATGTACAACGATCTGAGAATCTCAACAGAGTTGAGTGCAGTCCAAAGTTTCACTTTCAATTTGGGCGATCAAGAACAACAATAGTTAAAGCCAGCAACTTATTTAGTAATCATTTCCTCATCCACTTAAAGTGGAAAAACGCTGGCCGCAAATGTGCCGAAATTCCGCAACACAAACAACATTAAAGTCATAACAATAATGGCAAATGTGTGGAGTGGAGTGAGATTGGGAATGGGAATGGGAGAGTGAAAGAGAGGCAGCTAAAGAGCAAAAGGCAGGCGGACAGGCAATAAACCCGTTTCTGTTTTAACCGCCTTTTGGTTTTTCGCGAAGATTTTCGCAATATTTGAAGTAGTTGCAGGCAACATTTGCAATAAACGCAATGGCCATTAACAACAACAACAACGACAGCAGCGGCGACAGCAGCAGCAGCGAATACAACAAGAAGAACAACAAAGCCAAGCCACATGAGTGTGCAGAGCGCAATTTGTGTTGTCCATGCCACATCCACGTACCACAGCCGCAGACACATGCAACATTAGTTGGATCCGCAAGCGATAGTAATTGTTGTCGGCCGTTGCTGGTGCAGGTTGTTCTCTCACTAGGCGCACTGCGGCAGCAGCGACCACTCGCCGCATGTTGCATGGCCTCAATGAGACCCGCCACGCTTTTGTCCATTGCAAAGGTGTTGCAAATTTCATTATTAATTACGTGTGTGTACAACATGTAATTAAACTCCGATTGCGCTTTCCAATTATACCTAAGGTTTTGGGACTTACGAAAAGAGAATTGTGGCCGGAACACAATCGCAACTAGCCATAACACGGCATTGCAATCGGTTGCCACATCAGTGCTTAGCACATCGTTGCGCGCTGCAAATAGGCAAAGCCAAAGTCAACAAAGTAAGCGGGCCAGAGAGCGAGACATAGATTACTAAAGCAATATTTAAAGTCAAGTAATAAAGCCAAAGTCTAAAACATAAATACATTTCTAAGCACTCCTCGTTTCCCCCCCCCCCCTTTTTTTTAGGTTTAGCTTTCCATTGGCTTTCAATTCACCACCACTCTCTTTCTATCGTTTCATTCAGCTGCGCTTTGCGTAATTGCACATTATTTATTATGACTGCTACTCATTTAGTTAGTTTAAATTATTTAAATTTCCCTGCCTATTTTGCATTTACTTTAATAGTCGTTTCATATGCTTATTATTATTGTTACTCACTTTTTCGCCAAACACTTTGGATATTTTGAGGTCACTTCGCGGTTGATTTGGGCCCAGCTAAAACAGACTTACGCAAGTGGGCGTGACTGGGGTCTGGGTCTGGGCCTGGGGCCGGTACTCGTACTGGGCCTCTGCGCTAGGTAGAGCTAGAGTGGCATAGTCAACATTATTGTTTTCGGCGATATGAACTCATATAAGGGGCTCTGGCCATGTTAATGAAACGACGCAGTCGCGTGTGACTTCAAGTCGACATTTCAAAGCTGTACAATTAAAAATTGTTTCTTTTTTTGCCTGCTTTTTATTTGGGTAATGAAAGATAGCAGATAAGACGTCAGAAAATAATAATGATTGGCCAACTGAGAGCCATCTCTCAGCGAAGGGGGAAGGCCATAAAGTAGATGCACTTAGTTGGGTTTGGCATAGACAGCTTCATCAACATAAATGATAGATCATTTACTACAATATCTGATCGGAGCGCATGCAGATTGCCAGACAATTAGACAGCGAAGTTTCGCTAAATTTAACTTACGAAAAAATAACTCACTAAAATTAATCCAAGTCTATAAATAAATTGAAATTATAGCTACACAAGTTGTTCCCAACAGCTTATTTTCTTCAAATTTAATTAGTTTCATAACAGAGTTATTCATTGCATATATTATTAATGCATGTATGTTTTGAAATTTTCTGGAACTGTGTGATAGCGATTCAGGCAATACTGTATGTACATATTTATTTGAGTTGATTTTCATTACCTCTTCGTGTCCTCTGTCAGATGATGATGCTTCACCCCACACCAGCACAGCGCGTGAGCATCCGCGAGGAGTTGCGCGAGCCTGAGGATCCAGCTGACATTGAGCGTGACATTAAGCTGATCCGCGAGTGGCTGGAGACGCAGCCCCATCTGCCCAAGGACATGGACGACATGCGCCTGACGACCTTCTTGCGCGGCTGCAAATTCAGCCTCGAGAAGGTGAAGAAGAAGCTGGACATGTACTACACCATGCGCAACGCTGTGCCCGAGTTCTTTGCCAACCGTGACATCAACCGCGAGGAGCTCAACATTGTGCTCGACTACGTGTAAGTGGCCCACGCTCTTCTCACTCTTTCCATTTCGTTAATTTATATGCTTTGCGGCACAGGCACTGCCCCACATTGCCGGGAATCACGCCCAACGGACGTCGCATTACGTTTATTCGCGGCATTGACTGCGACTTCCAGCCCCACCATATTCTGGATGCCATGAAGGTGGCGCTCATGATTGGCGATGTGCGTCTCGCCGAGGAGTCGGTGGGCATTGCTGGCGATGTGTTCATTCTGGACGCTGCCGTTGCCAGCGCCTCCCATTTTGCCAAATTCTCGCCCACGGTGGTCAAGAAGTTCTTGATTGCCGTGCAGGAGGCGTACCCCGTTAAGGTGAAGGAGGTGCACGTGATCAACATCTCGCCGCTCGTGGACACCATCTTCAACTTTGTGAAGCCGTTCGTCAAGGAGAAGATCCGCAGCCGCATCACCTTCCACAACGACGTGGACAGCCTGTACAAGGTGGTGCCACGCGAGCTGTTGCCCAACGAGTACGGCGGCAAGGCGGGTCCCGTTGTCGAGCTGAACCAGTGGTGGAAACAGAAGCTGGCCGACAACACCAAGTGGTTCCAGGAGCAGGAGGACAAGAAGGCCAACGAATCGTTGCGCCCGGGTGCACCAAAGACCTGCGATGATCTCTTCGGCATGGAGGGTACCTTCCGTCAGTTGAACATCGATTGAGATTACAGATTACATCGATAGATCTTTAATCTATATACACATATACACATAATATTATATTATTGTTCAATGCGTTCTTTTCATTTGTACTATTTGTATTTTATATATTTGATGTACACACTCATATTAACCAATCATTTGTTTTGTTCGCTTTACGCTTCATTTCCTATCTATTCCATTGATGTATTCGCATCGCCGTTCATTGCAGTAATTACAATAAAGAAGCCGCAGCATATTAAGGAATATATAAATCACACTCGCATGTCCTTTCTCACATCCTTACGCTTCGCCATTCGCATTTTCCAGCTTGCCAGTTTTTCAGTGTCCTCATTTCGACGAGTGTCTCCAATGATTCAATGACTGCCATTAAATTGATGAGTCCAGCTGAAAGCCAGCAGAATATGCAGCTGCTGACGTCCAGCTATCCACTCGACTGCTGATTGCTTCGGCCCTTTGTCGGAACTTGTCTCTATTCTGTGCAACATGCATGCGTCCACATGCCACGAGGAAGCGGAAACTTGTCGCATTTCCCCCACCCCGCCACAGTCTTTCACGCCCGCCCTGGCTTGGTCTCTTAACAACTGACTGCATGCCTGATATATTGCTCAATTGTATGTCCATTTGTGTGTCCAGCTCAAGTACTGCTTAAATATCGTCGTCACGAATTGCTATCCATAGTGGGTATTTATTTTTTCTTCGTCACTAATAGTCCTGCCCCACCCTGCTCCTGACATGTAGAGTCAGCTCTTGGCGTTCAGGTTGTGCTCGTATTATGATTGCAGCTCGTTGTTGCCACTCCACAATGGATTGCACTCACGGTACTATTGCCAAAGCTTGCAGCTCCACAGTTCGACGAGTATGGCAGAATACGATTGGAGCAACATTGCCACATTTCCCAAGAATATCGAGGCTAAGTAGTCTAACTTCAAATTTGTAATTACAAAAACATTTTCGTAATAAAAGGTGCTTTAATTGTAGTCGCTAATTATTGGCGAGAACAGCAGTCGTGAAGGCATAGTCGAACACAATCTATAGTTTTTTTACACTTTTATCATTTGCCAATTAATCACAAATGAGACGTGTAGGTTTTTAGGGTTCAATTTCGCCATAAATCGTGTAATTTATGTAGTTTTATAGATATACAATGAATAATGTGTAATTTCAACAATTTAATCCATAATTTTCCATGTGCGGATGAAAATGCAATACTTTTAAGTAATTGCTTTTTGGACGAACTCGATTAACCATCAACCTTGACATCACAACAATAATAATAATTAAAGTCATGCATACAACTTGTTAAGCTTTTTTACTTAGCTTTAAAAAACAAAATAAGATTAAAGGTGCAGTAACTGCAGCAATAATATGAGATGAGATTTAAAAACTGGTCTACAGTTTAAAATATCAATTGGAATACAATCTGATACTTTTTGTCATATTGAAAATTTGCCTTTATGCCAAATCTATATTTAGAAAATATTAAACATTGATAGAAACAACATTAGCAAATATATATATTTCTCCAACAAATGAAATATAAATATTAGTTGATTAGATGTCTCATCGGTTAAAGTTGAAAAGACCTAATAGTTGTTTGCAAAAGTTTTGATTGACAATAAATATATGTAATTTGAATAAGTAATGCGCAAGTGACGTCAATTACGAGTATACCAAAAACGGAAATCACAAAGTGACGGGCTCATCAATTATTTAAATTAAATTCATTTTCATGTTCAATGAAAACTTTAGTCAAGAGGGACATCATCACAACCCACATATAACTATAACTTATACTTATGTGTGTAGGCTATAAAAGGGCGACAAGTTCGGGTCTTTTGCCGCAAGCATTCAGAATGAATCGCGTTGAGCACTCAGATATATTCCTGAACAAAAAATGGAAGCGACGTGATCTCTTTGGATTTATACGTGCGACAATGTGGGTGGCATCCATGTATCCCTGGACAGCGGACAATCAGAGAACTGGATGTCTAAAGTACTGCATTGAATTTCTCGATGTGTGCTTCGAAATGTTCAATTACTTTGTCTGCGGCCACATTGCGATATTATATATCTGCACAATTTTTATCAATTTCGACAAGGGAGATCTGGAGTTTATCGTCAA
This sequence comes from Drosophila rubida, assembly GCA_035046165.1. Taxonomy (NCBI): domain Eukaryota; kingdom Metazoa; phylum Arthropoda; class Insecta; order Diptera; family Drosophilidae; genus Drosophila; species Drosophila rubida. Next base: position 12,371,406 of record JAWNOF010000012.1, on the reverse strand, counting down.
TTGTTTCCTGCAGACGATCATCTACATATGGGCGATTTTCATGAAGCTATATTTCCGACGCATTCAGTCCAAACTCTTGCATAAAACCATCAGTTTCATCAACGACAAACACCAGATTCGCTCAGCTAACGGATTCACATATGTGACCATGGCAGGTCCACTGCGGTACACGAATATTTGGGCCAAAAGTCTGATCTATAGCTGCCAAGTGGCTGCTCTGTTCTGGCTGGCTCTGCCCATAGCCTACCGGGACAAGAGTCTGCCTTTGGCGTGCTGGTATCCCATCGACCACAAGGTAAGCATTCTTCTAGTGATTGCACAATTCAATCTTAATGTTGATTGCCTTATTTCCGCAGCAACCAATTGTCTATGAAGTCATTTTCTTTCTGCAGGGCATGGGACAGATTCAGATTTCAGCTGCCTTTACGGCTGCAAGCGGATTGTACATGGTAATTGGTATTTTAATATCGGGACAATATGATATCTTATTTTGCAGCTTGAAAAATGTGCTGGCCACGAGTTACTTGGAAGCCGGCGCCACTTTCACGGAACTTAGGTTCGATTGAGTTTCAATAAACGAAAGACAATTATTATTTCAGCGTTTTCCGCAGAAAACTGCAGGAGGCACAATCTGTGTCCGATGCGGAGCTCAATCAATACAGCTATGCTGTGGAGGAGCATACTCCCTTGGAGGAGCTCATTCGCCAACGGGATGCCCATAATATTGCAGACTTTTCAGCCTGCTTTAATCGTGCCTTCACAAGCTGTATAGCCCAGCATCGGTTCATTATCGCGGCTCTGAGGCAAATCGAGAGCTTCTTTAATCCCATTTGGCTTTGCAAGACGGGGGAGGTTACTTTCTTGGTGTGCCTGGTGGCCTTTGTGTGGACCAAGAGTACGGCGGCTAATTCGTTTATGCGTATGCTCATCCTGGGCCAGTATCTGGTCCTGGTGCTCTTCGAGATGTTCGTCATCTGCTACTTCGCCGAGCTGGTCTATCAGAACAGTCAGCGTTGTGGGGATGCTCTGTGGCGAAGCCCCTGGCAACTGTGCATGCGCCAGGTGCGCAGTCATTACCTCTTCTTTATTATGAATGGCCAAAAGCACTTTCAACTAACTGCTGGCAAGATATACAACCTGAATGTCGAGCGTTTTAGAAGCGTAAGTAGCTCAAATCCGCCTTAAATTATAAATGTGTACATATCTATTGCTTTATTTTTCAGATAATTACCACAGCATTCTCAGTGCTCACGCTCCTAAGGAAAATGGATGCGCGTGGAAATCTCTAAAGAAAATTATGTACACGGCATTAAAAATTATACTAGAATGCTGTTGGACATTTGTTTAAATAAAATTGCAAAACATTAAACACTTTCACTTATATTTCAAATTGTTTTCCTGTAGAAATCTCTAAATAAGCATTTACGAATAGACACCATCCAGACATATACAACATCAATTCAAAATAAAATAATAATCAAAATTTGCGAACTTTTAACCTGATTCTCTCAATTATTTAGTGAGTTAATACTAACAAAAACAAAACTTTACCTGAGATGAAACATAAAATATCATAATTCATTTTATAATGCTTGCCAAAATGTTTTCTATATATTGAATAAGTTAGAGTATTAGAAAGCAGGATACTGCTAGATGGAGCTGCATTCAAAACTATATACATATTTGTATTAAGTTAAAGTCGTTTGGCTACAGGGTAATTTTATTCAACATGTCACGGGGGAGTTAACACCCCTCCAAATATTTCACAGACTCAATCAAGTATTATTTATTTAAACTATATTGTGGGCAGGGAAAACTTTAGCGAGTCCTCAACTAATAATTTGAGCAGTCGTCTCAAGTCGAATCCTATATAAAGGCATCCAAATCAGGTCTTGCACCGCAAACATTAAGAGCAGCAGGATGAAACGCGTCGAGTACTCCGAGGAGCAATGGACACGCCGCGATCTATTTGGATTTATTCGGTCTACAATGCGCGTGGCATCTATGTATCCATGGAGCTTAGATAAAGATGGCAATGCTATGAACTATCTAATCAGATTACTAGACGTGATTTATGAGATGTTCAACTACTTTGTGTGTGTGCATCTGGCGGCATTATACATCTGCACCATCTACATCTACTATGGCCAAGGCGATCTGGAGTTTCTGGTCAATTGCCTCATACAAACTATCATCTACATTTGGTCCATCCTAATGAAACTGTACTTTCGACGCTTTCGACCGCAGCTGCTGAATGAGATCATCAGCTCTATCAATGAAAAACATCAGACGCGCTCAGCACCCGGCTTCACCTATGTGACCAGCATGGGAGCATTGCGTCATTCCAACCTGTGGATCAAGAGCTATGTCTACTGCTGTTTCGTGGGCACCATCTTCTGGCTCGTGCTGCCCATTGTCTACAGAGATGGCAGCCTGCCCTTGGCCTGCTGGTATCCCTTTGATTACACTGTACGCAGTTCGTTAAATCCAGCTATTACTCAATTGAATTAAGAAGTTCCCTTCCACAGCAACCCATTGTCTATGAGCTGGTATTCTTTCTACAGGCCATGGGGCAGATTCAAGTGGCAGCTTCGTTTGCCTCCTCCAGTGGATTTCATATGGTCTTGGGCATACTCGTATCTGGCCAGTACGATATCCTCTACTGCAGCCTCAAAAATGTGCTGGCCACAACTTATGTGAAAATGCGTGCGACTTTGGCTGAGCTGAGGTAGAGTATGAAACATATTTAACATGTTTATCATGTATTTATTTGCACAGCGTACTCAATGAGGCCCAATCTGTGGCAGATGCCGAGGTCAATCAGTTTAGCTACTCCCAAGAAATGCAAACTCCAATGGAAAAACTGATAGAACAGCAAGACTCCAGCAATTTTAGAGACTTCCCGAATGCCTTTAGGGACTCTTTTAGTCGTTGCTTGGCACAGCATCGCTATATCATAGCCACTCTCAATAAATGGGAACTATTCTATAATCCCATCTGGATATTCAAGATAGGTGAGGTGACGTTTCTTATGTGTCTGGTGGCCTTTGTCTCCACGAAAAGCACCACGGCTAACTCGTTCATGCGCATGGTCTCGCTGGGTCAGTACTTGCTGCTGGTGGCCTACGAACTCTTCATCATCTGCTACTTCGCCGAAGTGGTCTATCAGAATAGTCAGCGTTGTGGCGACGCACTCTGGCGCAGTCCTTGGCACCTGCATATGCGACAGGTGCGCAGTGAATATTTGTTTTTCTTGTTGAATTCCCGGCGACAGTTTCAACTCACTGCTGGCAAAATATACAATCTGAACGTGGATCGCTTCAGGGGTGTAAGTAGTTGTTGTTTGACAATCCAAATCTTCAGTTACAATCTGTACTTTCCTAAAGACAATCACGACGGCTTTCTCGTTTCTGACGCTTCTGCAGAAAATGGATGCTCGCGGCTAGTTTCGCATTTGCTTGTTTATTTTCATATAATACAATTATTTTAATTTAATAAAAATTAGCATAAAAATGTAACACATACAAATAGTTAAAAGGCAGAAACACATTGAAGACATGCTGGTGCCTTAACCACAACGCCATTGATATTGTTGTAATTGCATTAGGTGTTTAAATTTGCTTTAAAATAAACCAAAATTGGCGTTAACTTCTTATTCATAAATGTACGTGATTTTAATTACTGATTAACCAATAATAACTAATATTAATCGTATTCCATTTGTTGCGTTTAATCCTCAAATTCATTTCGCAATATTGCAATAAATAATTATTTTGTTTATTTTTGTTTAAATCATACAAAATAAAATTGTTTTGTTTAAATAAATAAGCACTTCATTGTATTTCCGTTATGGCTTTAAAACTATAAGCAAAATCATATACATTTATAAGGTACTTGGGTTTACTCTATGCGATATTAACGTTTCCCTCTCTCTCTCTCTCTAATCATCACATCCTCCTATTGTTATGTTAACTACGTTGAGCAAGAAAAATGTTTAACAATCGTATTGGTTTTCTTCGTTTTCGTTTCTTGTTACGTTTGATTACAAAAAGGTTATTCAGTTTCAATTTGTGCTTGGCATTCTTACTATACATTTATGCTTCCATTTACAGTATCAAAAGATCATGTAGTATTCCCGAAGTGTTATGGCAAATCTATTTTGCTTCTTGTTGCTGTTCACTTACAACCCAATACTACAATTCTTTGTTTGTTTTTTGTTTTTCTGTTTTTGTTCATGTTTTTACAACACATACAAATGTTTTGCAAGATTCGCTTATAATTAGTTAATAAACAGTTTGTAATTATTTTGCATTTCTTGTAATTTTGATGTTATCAATTTGTTTGCTTTTGTGTGTGTTTTTTTTCGTTTTTGTTGTTTTGTTGATTCCATGAAGTAATGTACATTTGTTTATTTGACTTCCAACTGTGAATTTCATGCGCGTATTTTGAATATTTGTTTTACTCAATACAGCTTCTGCTTATATATAAATAATGCTTTATAAGGACTGCTAAATTATTATCAAAAAAATATATGCATATATATAGGTATATATATTGTATATATAAGTATATATATACTTATAAATAAATAATATATTTATAAGCATTCCTCGTTTCATTTGTTTTTTGCTCTGAATTGTATATTGTATATTACAAAAGCATTGCAACAATAACCACAGCAACAAACAGGGCAAGTAGCCACAAAAACAATATAAAATGTCTGTCAACAATCAGCATTGTGCAAGTGACAGCAGTAAAAATTTTCTTTTGTTGCAATTTTTCATTTCTATAAATGCAATACGTTAGCTGTTGCTGTTGTAGCTGTTGTTTCTTTTTTTCTTGTTGTTGCTGCTCTCGCTGAATTTGTTGTTGCCGTGGCTCTTTGTGCTTTACAATAAAGTTCCTTGTGCTGTTGCCTGAGTATATGACATTGTTGTTAATATTGTTACAATTGTTGCTTCTGCATATGTTGTTAAAGTTTATGCTGCTGCTGGTGCTGCATGCCAGTTGCTGCTGCTGCCGTGGATATAACTTGTTGCTGATGTTGTTACCTACGCTGACTAGTTTTCTAGAGTTGGTGCGTTGCTAGCTCCCAAGTGACATATGAACAATACTCGTGCTATTGTCGTGATTGTAATGCTCCGTATTAACAATGACCTGTACGACGTATCCTTGGTGTATGCTGCACTCATCGATGGGCACCTTGTCGCCCAACAGCTTGCCACTGTAGAACCAACGCTGACAGCATGCATCCACGCCCTCCGTGGCCTTAAAGTTAATTGATCGTTTAGCTGGTTTATTTCTTGTTTGATTTTACCATCGATTGGCGGCACTCACCTGCAGCTTTTTCTTGCACTGTCCCACTGTATCCTTTGAGTATACCGGCAGTTTAATGTCAGACATGGTCGATGATATGCGCAGCTTGAGAATGAGTTCGGTACCCCCATCCACAGGCTCTGAGTATTCAGCTGGTGAATCGCGACCGTTCTCCTCTTTTACAATGTTTATGGGATATGATAGACAATAGATTGGCACCTTATACTGTGTACCGAGCTCGTCGTAACACTCTGTGAGATACCTGCAAGACGAGTAGATCATTAAATATCAGTAACCAAAAACCAATAACTAAGCGTGCAGTGCATTATCTTATCGGCAATTGCCTAAAAAGCACATTAGACAATACTGCGCCCTAAAGCCCATACATATTGGCACAGGTTGTTGTCGCTATGTCTGGCAGCAGATAACGGCTGATAAATATGAATACAAATGTGAATGCGGTGGGGCTGACACAGACAGAGAGACACACGGACAGAGACACCGCAAGGACATCAGGCCAAAACATTTAGCTAATGTGAACGGATGTGGTGGAAAGGTCAGCGCTATATTTAAATAAAATATCACACATTGCGAGAATTATGGACTGCATTGTTTGGCTGTCAGTCAAAAATCGATTTCTAATAATCATACGGAAGCAAAATGAAGTACGCTTGGCCGAAGAGCGTATGCCCTGCAATTTATATACAAACTATTAAATAAAATATCTGGTATATTTTTTGACAGTTGATTAAATGAATTAAATATTCAATAAGCCGTTGGCCCTGATAAACAATATAAATAATATCTCAGAAAAATATTAGAATCAAAAAATTACACGAATGTATTAAAATTATTAATAGTTATTCCCCTTATTTGTTATATCAAATGTAAACTGTAATTCACAATATGATGTTATTGAACTGACGTGATACGCATTTAATGACGTATCACAAACTTTACTGTCAGCGTGGAATAAATAACATTAGTTAAAGTAGCAATACGTTTTTACTTAGTGGCACATCGCATCATATTGTAAACATGCCTGCTTGCAAATTAAGGACATACTATATACAAATTGCTCTGGACATGCATTGATGGTTGGATGGAGTTATGGTCGCATAAAACTAAAACAAAATCACTAAAATATTATTGATTTTGTGTGTGGCCCGGTTTCAAGCGTCAAAAGTAATTAGCGTTTAGTGGTGCACGCGCGTCATTAAAGTTCAGTTTTGTGGTTTGGTTTGTTTCGAAAGGAGTTTGCTTTTGGGGCTAGGCAGTTGTTTCTGGTGATAAGAGTCTAGGGCAAACTAAATAGAAACTCACCCATTAGGCACGGATACGTTGGCGCCATCCAAAATGGCTTGGGCCATTTGGAAATCAAGGCCTTCGGCTGCATTTGTGGCGGCTCTTAGTGCATCCCAAATCTCTTTGCGGCCATCAAATGCGGGAGCCGTGTCCCAAAACTCGTCCCGCTTGGAGCGCAATTGGCCTTCAGTTAATGGCACATCTGAGCGCCATTTAATTGTCTCATGGCACAGTGGGCGATTTTTGCGCGTTGCACCTCCCATTGGAATGCCTAGAAGTGACTCGACAATTATATATGCATGTACAAGTTACACATATCGATAATGGATGCAATTTATTGCAATGTATGTGGTGGATGTGGATGTGGAAAGGGCACTCACCTGCGCTGGCCGGACGAGAGGCGCTCGCTGAAGAGACACTCATGGTCTCATTGTCGGGATTCATGCGACATACACAGGCTCCCATTTTTGCTGACTGTGTTGTTTTTACTCACATCAAGAACGGTTTGAGCTGCGGAGTGTGCGTTTGTGTAATTTTAACAAATTTTACACGAGCAACAGCCGAACAACGCGACATACAAAAATTTTAAGGCAATGTGAGTAACTTGTACTCAATCCAGTGTTACCGCTAGTTCAATGTCACAGTATACCACTACATTCTGTAAAATATACTGAAATATGCTAGAACCTCTTAATAACAGTACAAACGTCCACACACATATTAAATGTTAATTATTGGTTTTGAATAATTTCGCGTTAATGAAGAACAATAGTAACTAAGCAATGAAATGACTCCTTTATTATAGCAACTTAATTATCTTTCAAATTTAAATGAAATAGGAACGTTGCTACCAGTGTCGAATTGTTTTGTAAATATATTCACGATGAAATAGAAAAAGGCTTATCGATAGTTATGTGCTGATGAGGAAAAGCGCCATCTGTGTGTCAAATTACAAATTCTTAAAATTACTGCATACTTTTATGCGCCGTCTGTTATGCTTTAAAACTTACGCGGGAATAAATTATAAATATTCATATTTTTCTATATTATCTAAAAAAAAATATTTATGTTATTAAATTACCATCATAAAATATATTGATATTCTAATAAAACATCATAAAAAATTATATTCTATAAGTTTACATATTTTCCTTTCAGTTTCTTATAGATGCTACGCATGCGCAACAACATTTCCAATGGCTGCAACAGCTGACACTTCCAATTGCAGCGCTCTCTGACTTGCTTGCCATTTGGAATATTGGAGCAACAGCGAAAGACGCAACAGACAACGGCATCGTAGAAATGAAAAACAAGAAACCAGACGACCTCGACAAAGTTGTCGCAAAAAACATGGTATGATTGTATGCATGTTCGATACAATTGTATGTGTATGTAGTTCTTCCAATGCAGTTTATTTAAAAATAAAAATAAAAGTTTAAGGAGTAGTCGTAAAAGTATTTGTATTTGAATAGATCATCGCCTGTTTAACCGTTAGCTTGGGTAGCCGAAGCCACATCAACAAGAGCTGATGACAACAACAGCAAAATAAGCAAGCCGAATCCCAATAACACCAACAACAACACACACAACCTAAACGCGCTCATAAAAATTCACTTCCAGTCACCAATGGCAACAGCGACAGCAACAGCGAAAAGAGCAGCGACCAAGCAACCACAGCTGCGACCACTTCCAATAAGCAAAAACGAAAGACTTCAATTCAGTTTGGCGAAGACAACGAACTCGAAAAGAGCTTTGTGCGGACAGTGGAAAAGACCGAAAGTAAAAATCACGTCTACGTCTTCGACAACGACTTCGTCTGCGTCGCTGCCTTCGTCTTCGTCTCGAAAACGGTACGTGCGCGCATGCGTGTGCGTTAGTATAGGTGTGTGAGTTTGAGTGCCAGTGTATATTTCAGTGTATGTGTATATAACTGGCTAAAAGTTTAATGCAGCAATATTAACAACAAAAAACAACAACAACCAGACGGCACGAATAATAAGTAAGCCAAAAACGAGCAACGTCAAAGAAGAAGAAGTAAAAAAAAACAAATTAATGAAAAGAAATCAAATGCTAAATATAATATTGAAAATTTGTGAGCCACGCAGGCGATTTGAAGAAAAAAAATGAGTAAACATATTCACCAAGTGGTGACTGAGCACAGAAAAGTGAAAACATAAAATGTGTTACTACTGCTTATAACGGTCAATGCTACTTAAGTGAAAATCCAAGAAAAATGTGCTGCATAATTCTATTAAGCTCTGGACAACATTCACTTTGCGACAACGGATCTGCTGATGCTGCTGCTGCTGCTAGGCCAACATAATTTCTCTTAGCCATTCATCGTTTGCTTTTTCTTCTTTTTCTCTTTTTTTTCATTTTCATTTCTTTTTTTGTTTTGTGCCATTTCATCGTCATCGTCGCCGTCACCGTCGTCATCGTCGCCGTCAGCCGTGGCATCAAACGGTACAATTTGATACTACTGTGTGAAAGTTATGCGCGCTGCAGAAACCAAATACAAAACAAAATCTCATTCTCAGCCCCAGTCTCCATTTCAGTAGACGCTTTCCGTTTTGCTTACGATTTATTTCATGTAGGTTTGTTTTTGTTGTATTTTTCGTATCTTTCACTTCTCCACATTTTCTTTGTTAGCTAACGGGTTTTGTGTAAGACTTTAGCAACACTTTTGCTTTTTATAAGCCAACCCAACTCCGTCTAAATAAAACAGGCTATTTTGCATTTGCATTTTTTTCAGACTCGATATCATTTTGCGTTGTTTAGCAAAAAAACCCGTTTTCAAAACACAACACAATAACAAATTAATGCAGACAAAAAGTGATAAACTATATATTAAGAAAAGACGCAAAAATTCGCAGACACACACACACGCCCTAAAAACGAGTTGTTCTATAAGTTCGAGAAGAAAAAAATTAATTATCAAATCATTTTCTTGCCATTTAACAGAGTGCTGTTAAATGTGGAACTCTGGTGCTGGAAGGCGAAATTCCCAAACCCCAAATTCCCAAAGCCCAACTCAGACTCCAGCACAACAAATGTCAATTAGTATTAGTTGCCGTTTTTTTTTGCAGCTGATTTTCAGCTGGCTCATCTGCTTGGCATTTGCAATCAGCGTCAATTTTATTCGCCTTAACGCCCACTCCACAAAAACCCAAGAGATTCAAAGGCCTGCCCTCTCTATCTCTCTCTCCGACTACTTTAAAGCCGCAGTTCTCCTCTCTTTTACTCTCTTGGTGTGGTCTTGTACTTGTTTTGCTCATTTGAATGTTGGGCACAATATTTTTTTTGCTCAGCGGCTGTCAAAACTTTGGCAAATATGCAATGTTTATTTACCTTTATTTTTTTGTAGCACCTTCTCTTTTGTGTAAGTAACGAGTAACTGTTGTTTTTGCAGTCAGCTTCTATACATATCGAAGGCGTGTTGTCACTATTAAAAGTCAACACGAAATTAGCAAGCATTAAGAACCACAAGTAATAGTCACAGCATCGTTAGCGCACTCACAGCAATATTCGTATTCGCATTCGAATTCAAATTCGCATGAATTAATGAACTTGTCCTCGAAGCTGCAAGGCACAGTCATCGCTGGACTGAAGAAACACAGAAAAAACGAAATCCAACCAAACCCTAAATAAAAAACGCGTCATGCCACAGACAACTCATATCTCAACTTTGTTTCAAGAGGAGAGCCAACGAAAAAACCCTCAATTAAATGTCAGCAGAGCATTAAGTTACGCATTATGTAAAAAAAAAAACCAACAAAGTGGAATACTGTGAATCACGATGGTTTACTAAATTTACTATCTGTAGATCTATCTAGGTTTTAGGCATTTCTTTTGAGTCGCGCAAATATACATAAACTTAGGAATGCAAGTCGAGTCAGCCTCGATGAGAACGATTCTGTTCTGTGAGTCAGAACGAGCTCTTGCACTTTTATTTACCTGCTGTTCGTATGTGTGTTTGCATGTGCATAACGGTAATTTGGTTGGCAAACAAAAAGTTGACTTAATGAGTTGGCAAAAAGGCAAAAAAAAGGTGGCTAAAAAGAACGTTTAATTGACAGCACAGTCGAGTGGAAGTTGAGGTTTATTGAACTGCAGATGCTGGAGATTTGGCAACAGGAAAATGATTTGATCGATAATAGTAGATCACCAGCAACAAAGCCTTGTTGCCCAGGGTTACACATTAATCAATGCCTTATATGGCTGGCCAATCGACAACCCATTGAACCCACACCCAGTTTGCTGGCCAGTCTAGTCACCAGTCCAATCCAGTCCAGTCCGTGTCCATGTCAACATTCTGTCCGCATTTATTGCGGCGATTATTTTTTTGCTTTGTGCATATTTCTCAAGTCAATCGATCGCTTTTCCTGTACTCCACCGAAAAACAAGTTGGACTGCTCGAGCAGCTTTGGCGTGGTCGATACACTTCCATTCAACTCGCCGATCCGCTGCGATTCGTTCCGATTCGCTTCGGTACGGCTCGGTTTGGCTTGGTTCAGTTCGATAGCTTTGCCCGTTCCCGTTTCGACTACTTGGCTTAAATGTGGCAATCAATTTGCAACAACAACAACAGTTGCAACTACAATTTACTGCCTGTATCTTGTGTCTCACTCATGGCTCGCATTTATTATAACATTTTGTTTGACTTTCACTTTTTCCTATTTCTCTTCCCGCTGTCGTTGGCTCTTTGCCACCGCGCTGCCTTTATATTTTTTAATTGTTTCGACGCGAGTTAAGTACTATAATCAAATGCTTGCAAATTTAGCAATGAATTGCGCATAGTTTTCAAGCTTGTGCATATCCTAACCGCCCACTGCATGAGGCTCTTAACAAGATTGCTGCAACAACAAAAGTTAATCGACTCGTGGCCAAAAAAAATGTGAAGTGCCTGCAGCTGTGGTGCTATTGTGTTATGACCACAATGAATTGTGGCCAATTGTATCTGAAAATGGAGAGAAAAAAGACCAGTTTACGACACGCTCTTGCCCAGCCCAAGGTCTGATCTGCGGAATATTTGCTTTTATTTTCCTGTTACTCGACTCTCGAGAACCGGTCGTTTATCAAACGATCTATAAGTCTGTCTTGTCTGCGTCTTGTATTTTTCGTTTTTTTAAATCCTTTACTCGACTTTTCTAGCTGTATGTACTCGTACACAGATCTACGATTTTTCAGCGCGTTGTCATGCATACTCAATCAGTTTCTTTCTTCTCGAAATCTCTGCGCATAGTTCGCATTTGATATGGATAGCACGTACTACATATTGTCGTGGGCTGCAACTAGAGGTTAACTAGGGTTAACAACGTGCAACTGCTCTGCTAAAATCTACAACACATGAATAATCAATTCTGAATCAATGCTTGAGAAACGCAACTCCAACTTGTTTCCAGAAAAACTCGATTCAGTCGAACTTATTCTGCTCATTAACGACTTAATATATTAGCACTTGACTCATAATCTAAGACTAGGTTCGATCTCAGGGGCAGCTGACATTTAGAGACAACATCAGAGTTATAAAATGAATCGACAGACAGCTACAAACCAGCTAAGAATGTTGCGAGAACCAAAAGTGAATGCTTAACAGCAAGTCACCCTGTACAGCGTAGATTTCAAACTAAATCCTATTTCTACATTTTGCGACCCAACGTATAAGTTTTCTACATGAATTCCAATTCGTAAGTATATTAAACATCTAGATCACGGTATTAGTCGAACCTGCCTTTTGCAGTTAGCATTTCACAGAGTGCGCAAATTTTAGTTTAATTTATGATTGTTGTTACTTTTTTATGTTTCTCTTTTCTTGGCTAACCAATTGCATATGTCTACATGAAATTATCCAGTCGAAAACAAGTTTCTATTGTCTTTTTGTAGTTATTCAATAAATGAGAAAAAAAAGAATATTAAAAGCTACACTCTATGCACAGTGTTAATTCATAAATTCTTTTGCGTTTAAGTCAAAAAGAAATTTAAAAAAATGCAAAGTTTTGGGAAAAAAAATGCTTTGAAGCTGCGACCGTGACAGGACTCGAACCTGCAATCTTCGGATTCGAAGTCCGACGCCTTATCCATTAGGCCACACGGTCCTGTTGAAAGGCAACATTAGTGTCGGCCTTATAAGCTGCGAAAGAGGCGCGCAAACCAAGGCCATTAAACGGGTCGAGCATCCTGAAACGCACACAAAAACATAGGCAAAATCTACCCTTGTTCTCCACACCCCAATTTCCCCTCACACACAATGCGTTGAGGGTGGATGCGACGATGACGATGACGACGACGACGACGACGACGACGACGACGACGACAGCAGCAGCAGCAGCTGAGACTTTTACTGGGGGTTGCTATCATATGGTTATGACGCCGATAATGACAACATACCGTCATAGGGGCTACTGCGCAGGCTCCAGACTAGGAACTCAACACAAACACCGACAGCATCCGTTTGCCTTGCTCCGTTTTGTTAGGCGTCTGACTGGCATTGCCTTAAAATACTAATTTTGATTTTAAATTTTTAGAAAATAGTTGAACTTTTTATACGATTTCGTCGTTCTTTTTTTTTTGGCCCACATTTCACAAAAAATTAAACGGTTATGGTTAAACAGAGGAAGATTGTCGATAAGAACAAAACCAATATCAATGATATCTTGATGAATCGTGAGCTGCGCTTCGACCGTGGGCATGAGGAGCCACCGTTCGAGCAGAGCAACGAATTCAAAGCCCCCATGACTATGTGTGATCAGATCAAGCAGATGACAAGGGAAAAGCTGAACATATACTTGAAGGCTTACAAAACCAACTATGAGCTTCTGAACTACGTTTTGCATCCAAAATTTCGGCCACCGCGGCACATGTTGCCATTTGTTGAGCCGGAGCTAGCGAAGTCAAGGCCACGCAGTTGCTTTTATAGGATCTCAACTGATCAGCTTTCACTTCCCCAGACATCGTCGTGTACATCAGTAGAATATCTTCAAGGATCCACTGAGCAATCTAAAATCATCCGTCCTCATTCATATCCCTTGAAGGCCGTGCACAATTGCATCAGCTTTCCCTCAACGATGAGGGCTCATGGACTGTTCCGATCAACTGTTAACTCCCAGAACAGGCGGCGACCCATGAGGACAATTGATCAGTAGCAATTTCCGGAAGTTTTCTGCTCCTTCGATAGTCCAGATCGATTTGGTTAGCATACTTCTGGTCAGAAGCACGGCGTCTCAAGTTTTTGTATTTAAATCGTGAAGTACTTTATATTTAGTCACATGCCGCAGGCAAATTTAGTTGATAACCAATCGTAACGCTATTGGTAAGGTTTGCTCATACTTGTATGCCTATTAATTTCTTCACGCCTGCCACAGTTTCTACAACTTCAATAGCAATCCAATCCGACTCGTTGCTGCCAGCATGTAGCACAAGGTCTTTCCACATAACAATGCAATATGAATACTTGCTGGTCCGACGACGAGCAGCTCTACTCGATATTACCATAAAACTAGACAAGCTATGAAGAACAACGGATTCAGTTCCGTGAGCACAGCAGTGGCTTATCAATGTGTTCTGAAATCTACAAAATTTGTAGCTTGATATAATTTTAAGGAAATATGTTTGGCAAAATGTTTACAATTGTATTCAAATTATATCATTTAACAATTTCCACGAAAATATACCTGAAAATTGCATAAATAAATTATTTCGTCAAAATTATTAACAATTTGTAGTTTTCAGTTATATGAACTCTCCACATAACTAAATATATATTTGAACTAATATTGATCTATTAATTTTCCTCTCGAATAACTGAGCCGTATCGGATGCTTTTCAATTATTTTAACTTTTTAGTTAGGAAAAAACTAATTCAACGCTAATTTAATTATGCAGTGCATATTTGGGCAACCATTTAGTGGAGTAGCGCGTGACGTGAAAGTGAAAAGTTGCAACAAGTCAAAGAAAAGCTTGTTAATTAATGAATGTCTGGACGAAAAAAAGTAGCGAAAAATTGCAGATGAGTCATTAACCACAGCATGAGCCAACTTAAATCCGTTTCAATGTATGAGCTGGCACTTGAAGTCGCAAACCGGTTAACTTCACGCATAGCGAATGTGGCAGGTCAAAGGACGCGAGTCCTTGAAAAGAGCTGGCTCTTAACTTGGGCCACGCGGAGTGCTCATAAATTTGTGTATACATTAAAACCGGCTTATCGACAACGGGCACAATTAATTTCCATTTCTCGCATTCATTGCAGCTACATTTTCATCCCAAGACCAGCATCGTCTGGGGCAACGTCACCGGCAAGAGGGCGACGTGGAACGCTCGAGCTTGGGGCTTGGAGCCGGGAGCTGGGGCACGCTAGCAAGAACCGTGGGAGATGTCTGCGGTGCGGCATCGCCCGATGGCTCCGCCAGCCACTGGCGAGCATGGCGATAGCGATGACAACAACTTCACCGACGACGAGAGCTCTCCGCTGACACACGATATTTATGGCGGCAGGTAAGTCCAAAACAACACACACACACATGTCTTGCTACAACTGCAGCAACAATGTTGCAGCCAATCTATCATGAAAATTTATGCAAATTGCTGGCTGCAATTTTCTTGCCACAAAGATGGTGGTGGTCCACAACTCAGTCCCTCCCTCTCTCTCTCTCTCTCTCTCTCTCCCTCTTGCTGCTAGTCTGGCAAAACCGGAACAAAAATTAAGTTGAACCAAAGCATGTTAATTGCCATTCCCACAGCTGAATTCGTAATTGTCTCTGTACTCGGAGTATTACTCTCAGATCTTGAGCAACTGCTGATGTTTTTGTTGTTGCTCGACAATCACTTTCAATAGACTTCATACACTGCAAGGTGTGGTCATGCCTGTACTATCAATGGCAAATATTCTCAGCATTTTAAAATGCCGGAAGCAAAGAGCATGCGAGCAGCATATACTACTCTAACTTGGACATAAATATGCTACTTTGTAGCTCTGTGATTAACTAAACTAACAATATACATATGCAATTGCTGCTGCTCAATGAACATTCCCAAATTTCAGCACAGTTTAAATAGTCTTCGATTGAACTTGAACTTCTTGTTGAGCAGCAACAAAATATATATAATGCTACATCTACGATCAGTATGTACAATGATACGCGTTGATTTCAAATTCCATAAACGTATTTTTTGCTTATTTTTTAGATAGCCAACAGAATTGATTAAAACAAGTTTCACTTTCAAATTAAACTATTTTAGAAGTAACATTAACTTTGGGAAAATATGTGATATTTATAGCTTTCAAAAGTATTTTAGATTTGTTTGTAACTTAGTCTTAACTTCCAATGAATTTTCTTAAATATAATAATAAATTCAATCAAACTAACTCAATGTACCAATCATGTACTAAACTTCACAGCCAACGCACCATACAGGAGACTAAAGGCTGGGATGTGTTCCGTGATCCGCCCATCAAGATTGAGACGGGGTCGACGGCGAACCAGGAGTGTCTAGAATTAACCATCAAGATTTTAAAAATCTTCGCCTATATATTTACGTTTATCATAGTTTTAACTGGCGGCGTTGTCGCCAAGGGAACAGTGCTCTTCATGGCCTCGCAGGTGCGCAAGGATCGCAAAATCGAGTACTGCAACAAGGATTTGGTAAGGCCTAAGATCGTACGCCTAAAATCCAATTACTAATCCACTGAATTTGCCAAACAGGGTCGCGACAAGAGCTTCGTGGTGGTTCTGCCGGAGGAGGAGCGCATTGCCTGGATATGGGCGCTGGTGATCGCGTACTCCCTGCCGGAGTTCGGAGCGTTGATCCGAGCCGTGCGCATCTGCTTCTTCAAGACGTTCAAGGTGCCCAAGACGGCGCACTTTCTCTTCATCTGGCTGATGGAGAGCATGAGCGCGATGGGCACGGCGCTGCTGATGTTCGTGGTGCTGCCGCAGATCGATGCCATCCAGGGCGCCATGTTGACCAACTGCTTGTGCGTAATTCCCGGCATATTTGGCCTACTGTCGCGCACCGCCAAGGAGGGCAAGCGCTTCATCAAGGTGATCATCGATCTGGCGGCAATTGCGGCCCAGGTCACCGGCTTGGTGATCTGGCCACTGCTGGAGAATCGCCGTGAGCTCTGGGTCATTCCGGTGGCCTGCGTGATGATCTCCTGCGGCTGGTGGGAGAACTACGTGTCGGCTCAGTCGCCGCTGGGTTTGATGCGCACTTTGGGGCGCATCAAGGAGGAGTTGCATGCCACCCGCTACTTTTGTCACATGTTCCTCTCGCTGTGGAAGATTCTGCTCTTCTTCTGCGTCACCATGCTCATCTACTATGCCAACGGCGAGGAGCCCAGCAATCTCTTCGGCCTCTACAGCGAAGCCTTCGGTCCCCACAAGATCGTCGTCTACGAACTGCCCGCGGGTTTGGGTGGCGTCCTGCCCGACACCTTGGAGTCGGCCAACATCGACACGGTCGACGTGGATGCTTCGTACAACAGCGTGATCTACGTGCTGCTGCTGCAGGTCTTTGGCGCTTATCTGTGCTACATCTTCGGCAAGTTTGCCTGCAAGATTCTCATCCAGGGCTTTAGCTACGCTTTTCCCGTCAGTCTAACGGGTCCCATTGCGGTCTCCTTCCTGATCGCCGCCTGTGGCATTCGCATTGATGATCCCTGCTTCTTCCATGGCACCATACCGGACTACCTGTTCTTCACGAGCCCCTCGAACTTCCGATTCAACAACTTTGTGACGGAGCAAATGGCTTGGGCTTGGATACTCTGGCTGCTCAGTCAGACCTGGATTGCGCTGCACATCTGGACGCCCAAGTGCGAGAGATTGGCCACCACCGAAAAGCTCTTCGTTCGACCCATGTACTCTGCGCTGCTCATCGATCAGTCCATGGCCCTAAACAGGCGACGCGATGATCAGGCCGATGTCAAAACAGAGGTAAGATGAAGTTTAAGAACTTACTTCACTTGATATTTTATTAATATAGTAATATATAAATAAATATAATATAGTGTTATATTACAATGTATCTAATAATACAAAAAAGGCATAATTTATTATAAAAAGCGATAAAGCAAAGTCTCGGTCTACTTAAAATATATTAAGGATTTTTCCTCTAGCATTCTTCACTATTGCATTTGATTAACTTAACTTTCCTCTGCTCCCTCAGGACCTGTCTGAGATCGAGAAGGAGAAGGGCGACGAATACTACGAGACCATCTCGGTGCACACGGATCGCTCGTCGGCCCCCAACAAGCCCTCGATCAAGTCGTCCGACAACATCACACGCATCTACACCTGCGCTACAATGTGGCACGAGACCAAGGACGAGATGATGGAGTTCTTGAAGAGTATCATGCGCATGGACGAAGACCAGTGTGCGCGTCGCGTGGCCCAGAAATACCTGCGTGTGCTCGATCCGGACTATTACGAGTTCGAGAGTAAGTTCCGCACTTTCACTCGCACTCCTTGTCCCAATTTCTAACTCTACCGCTATTTTGCAGCCCACATCTTCTTTGACGACGCCTTTGAGATATCAGATCACAGTGACGATGATATTCAGTGCAATCGTTTCGTCAAGCTGCTGATTGGCACCATGGACGAAGCCGCCTCTGAAATACATCAGACCACGATTCGTCTGCGTCCGCCCAAGAAATATCCAACTCCTTATGGCGGTCGCTTGGTCTGGACTCTGCCCGGCAAAACCAAGTTCATTTCGCATCTGAAAGACAAGGATCGCATTCGTCATCGCAAGCGTTGGTCGCAAGTCATGTACATGTACTATCTGCTCGGCCATCGTCTAATGGAGCTGCCCATCTCTGTGGATCGCAAGGACGCCATTGCGGAGAACACCTATCTGCTGACGCTCGACGGCGACATCGATTTCAAGCCGAACGCTGTCACTCTGCTCGTGGATTTGATGAAGAAGAATCGTAATCTGGGTGCTGCCTGCGGACGCATTCATCCCGTCGGCTCTGGGCCCATGGTGTGGTATCAGCTCTTCGAGTACGCCATCGGTCATTGGCTGCAGAAGGCCACCGAGCACATGATTGGCTGTGTGCTCTGTTCCCCCGGCTGCTTCTCGCTCTTCCGCGGCAAAGCTTTGATGGACGACAACGTGATGAAGAAGTACACGACGAAACCGACCGAGGCCCGGCACTACGTGCAGTACGATCAGGGCGAGGATCGCTGGCTGTGCACGCTGCTGTTGCAGCGCGGCTATCGCGTCGAGTACTCGGCTGCCTCCGACGCCTACACGCATTGTCCGGAGGGTTTCAATGAGTTCTACAATCAACGGCGTCGCTGGGTGCCCTCGACCATTGCCAACATCATGGACTTGCTGGGCGATGCCAAGCGAACGATCAAGATCAATGACAACATCTCGCTGCTGTACGTCTTCTATCAGATGATGTTGATGGGCGGCACTATCTTGGGACCCGGCACGATTTTCCTTATGTTGGTGGGTGCTTTCGTCGCCGCCTTCCGCATCGACAACTGGACGTCTTTCCACTACAATATCGTGCCCATCCTGGGCTTCATGTTGATCTGTTTTACGTGCAAGGCAAATATTCAGCTGTTTGTGGCCCAGGTGCTGTCCACCTGCTATGCTCTGATCATGATGGCCGTCATTGTGGGTACAGCGCTGCAGTTGGGCGAGGACGGCATAGGTTCGCCCTCGGCCATCTTCTTGATATCGATGGTGGGCTCATTCTTCATAGCCGCATGTTTGCATCCCCAAGAGTTTTGGTGCATAACATGCGGCTTAATCTACTTGCTGTCCATTCCCTCTATGTACCTGCTGCTCATTCTGTACTCCATCATCAACCTGAACGTCGTCTCATGGGGCACTCGCGAGGTGGTCGCCAAGAAGACCAAGAAGGAGCTCGAGGCCGAGAAGAAGGCTGCCGAGGAGGCCAAGAAACGCGTCAAGCAGAAGAGCATGTTGAGCTTCCTGCAGAGCGGCATTGGCGATAACGACGACGAGGAGGGCTCCATTGAGTTCTCCCTGGCCGGACTGTTCCGCTGCGTCTTCTGCACACACGGCAAGACCTCCGACGAGAAGCAGCAACTCACTAGCATTGCCGAGTCCCTGGACACCATCAAGACACGCATGGATACGATTGAGAGTGCTGTGGATCCGCATGGTCACCATGCGCGTCATCATCGACGTCGCACCACCTCCAGCGGCTCCAAGGATCATCATCTGTTGTCCTCGGTGGCTGAGAAATCGGGCGATGAATCGGACGAGTCCGACTCGGATACTTCGGCAGAGCCCAAGCAGGAGCGTGACTTCCTCACGAACCCCTACTGGATTGAGGATCCCGATGTGCGCAAGGGCGAAGTGGACTTCTTGTCCAGCTCGGAGATTCAATTCTGGAAGGATCTGATCGATCAGTACCTCTATCCCATCGACAACGATCCCGTGGAGCAGGTAAGTCGAATACAGTTTCAGGTGCATCAATTCTTAGCCAATCCCACTGCGGGAAAGTGATTTAAGCAATTCCAACAACGGAAGCAGATCTTAAGCCAACAAAGGATCATAAGCAATCCGAATTGCGACTAAGGATCGTAGCCAACCGCACATATTCGTTAACCTTCTTTTAGGCCCGCATAGCGAAAGATCTCAAAGAGCTGCGCGACTCATCCGTGTTCGCGTTCTTCATGATAAATGCTCTGTTCGTGCTGATCGTGTTCCTGCTGCAGTTGAACAAGGACAACATCCACGTGAAGTGGCCCTTCGGCGTGCGAACGAACATCACCTACGACGAGTCCAGCCAGGAGGTAATTGCTGCCACTGCCAAGCACCACTAACATATTTCTCTCTTTTCTCTATCTCTTTTTCTTGAAAAAAAAACCAACAAAATGAAACAATGTGCATTCATATATATGTATGCAAATCGGTTACGATCTCGACGGGATCTTCAGGCCCGCATTGCGTCCGATCTGATAGAGCTGCGCAATAAGTCGGTGTTTGCGTTTTTCATGGCCAACGCCTTGTTCGTGTTGATTGTGTTCTTGTTGCAACTGAATAAGGATAAATTGCATATCGTTTGGCCGTTGGGCGTCAAAACGAACATTACGTATATCGAAGAGACTTCTGAGGTTCAAAATACAATACTACAATATCAATTTAAATAATTTCCTAACTCTGTTTATGGATTCTACTCGTACTACCAATCAAAACTGTTCTGTACTGTGTCTCTCAATATGTGTGTGTGTATCTTATATCCTTGGGGAACCTCTAACTTCTCCCTCTCTCTCTCTCTCTCTGTTTCTGTCGCTCGCTCGCTCTTCCCCTCGCTCCTTCTTTCTTGCTCACACATGTCACGTCACACATGTTCAGTCACAGTTACATATACATATGCATATTATATCTAATGACTGTTCCTAATACTCTTATATATAATATATTATACTGTATGTATGTACCTATGTTTCTAAGGCGTTTCGTTGTGTTTGTGTATCCTCTTAATGGAAAACCAACCCATCCTAATGGTTCAGGCATTTCACCAACAACAACAACAACTACAACAGCAACAACAAAACTTTATCATCCGATACAACAACAACTACAACTACATGAAGCAGATGCTAACAGTTGTCATATAAAAAACAAAACTCTCTAAACAATCCAGATGTGTACATACGTTCGTGTACATGCAGGATGTAAATCAAGATCAAAGCATGTTTCATATCAATAAACAAAATAAATCGAATAAAAACCCAGCATATAACACTTGTATGGTATCACACATAAACATAGCACAATCACCGACAATTGGTACTATGTTTCTGCCTAAAGTCCCCAGATTCAATCCGATATCCGAAATTCCTTCAATCGTTCAATGTTACTAACAATTATCGAACTATTAACAACTGCACAAACCTTAATGCTAATACGAGTATTGTGAATTGCAACAGGTGCACATATCCAAGGAGTATCTGCAATTGGAACCCATTGGTCTGGTATTTGTGTTCTTCTTTGCCCTGATTTTGGTCATACAATTCACGGCGATGTTGTTCCATCGCTTTGGCACCATCTCCCACATTCTGGCCTCCACTGAGCTGAATTTCTGCAAAAAGAAATCGGAGGATCTCACGCAGGACCAACTTATAGATAAGGTGAAGACAGAAAAGTAAACTTTTTTCCAAAACCCTCGCTTACTTTTTGCAATTTCCTTAGCACGCGGTGGAAATAGTGAAGAATCTGCAACGTTTACAAGGCATCGATGGGGATTATGACAATGATTCCGGTTCGGGACCCGATCGCATTGCACGCCGCAAGACCATTCAAAACTTGGAGAAGGCCCGACAACCGCGTCGTCAAATTGGCACCTTGGACGTGGCCTTCAAGAAGCGATTCCTTAAGCTCACCGCCGATGCAGAAAACAATCCAGCGACTCCAATACTCACCCGACGACTGACCATGAGAGCGGAGACAATACGTGCGCTGGAGGTGCGCAAGAACTCGGTGATGGCCGAAAGACGCAAGTCGGCCATGCAGACACTGGGTGCCAAGAATGAATACGGCATTACTACAGCGCTGCCGGTAAGCCACATATTTTAATCTTAAATTAGATTAAAATGTTGATTACTGAAACGTACTGAGTACATTAGTCTGTATTAGAAATGAATTGGGCTACGTTGGCTAATGGTTGAGCTTTCAATCAAAAGTAATAGTTAGTTTAGATTCTTACGATCTATTTATTCCAAATTGAGAAGTTCTCTGCACTCTTAAGTGTCTTTCGTTTACGTATTTTTACTTATTCGATATGGTTTGTTCTTCTCAGGTCAATAACAATGGAGCAGTACCCAATCAGCGAAGTGGACGCGTCTCAAATGCCGGCATCAGCATCAAGGATGTCTTCAATGTAAACGGAGGACCCGGGGAGGTAAATTCACGCAATACAAATAATATATGTTTTACGTATTGAAATGTTATCGAAATTATAGCAAATCTATGGCTCAAACGGAGGCGGCACCATAAACCAGGGCTACGAGCACGTGATTGATGAGGATGGCGAAGGCAACTCGCTCCGCTTGACCACGAGGAATCCGCATCAAGTGTCCTGGGGCCAGAATACGACTGGCAATAATACGGGACGCATGTAAACCGAATATGTTGAAACAGATATCGAATCATTAGACTAAGTTAGAATCCACAAATCAAATCGATTTTTAGTCAAGAAACACAAAAGTAAAGAAAAGAAGAATCTTAATTGTAAATAAGTATAGAAAGGAAATTGCAGGATCCTTGTCAATACACAACGAATATTATGCTTAGCTAACCACACTGCCAGTGATGTTATCGAATGGTGGCGTGTCAGTTCCGCCCAGTTTCTACTTCTTCAAAAAAATTGAAGGCGCGGGACTACAACGTTCATACTCTATGTACTATATATACCATTTGTTAGGCTAGATTTAAGAAATTGTGATGCTGGCGACCCGATTTTTGGGATTGTCCGACTACAATACCAGTGAATGCTGACACATAATACTCAATGTAAAGCTGATTGAAAGTGCGGCAGTTGAAAGGAGACGAGACCTATTTATATATGTAACTACAACAATACAACAATGAATCTTGCTATAGTACTTAATAGTTTGTAATTAACTCAATTATTTTGTAAACTTTTGTTTGAAACTAGCAATAAATGCGCATGACGATTATGTTCGAATAAAAATGAATCTTTTACAAAACATTTCAAAATTAGTTTTCAGTTTTGGTGTTGGCTTTAAGCCCTCGTTTATTTTGAATAACTTTATTTGTGTGGACATACATGTATTTAAGATGGATACTTGGAAGCTGCGACGAGCTGTACTTATGCATGAGGGATAACATTTAGAATAAACTCTGATAATACTCGATAGACACATAACGTCTTCAAAAAATGCCCAAATTAGACAGACTAAAACTAATAAAGACATTCAATATGCTCTCGTTTTTGTTTTTTCTTTTGCTAATTGCAAGCGATGTCAAACGTATTGTAGCTGGATATAGATTAGTGGAAGAGCATATTGCCCTTTTTGGCCGCAATGGGCAGACGGTCGTCGGGGCCAACCTGGAGGAATGGATTGGGTAAGGCATCCATGCGTAGTCCGGCCATGTGAGCGGCCTTCTTAACAACACCGTTGGCATTGTTCGGCACATTGTTGTCGCTGCCAAACTGTTGCAAAAGGAACTTCTCGACAGCAGCATTCATCTCACTGTTGTCAGCCTCGCCGTTGACACCGTTCTCCTGGTCGGCACAATCAAACATATGCTCATTGTCGCAGGTACAGTCCTGAGCAGCTTGGAATTCGCGACTATAGATGGCCGTATTATCGAAGTCAGTGATGCAATTGCCACCCATGGTTTCCATGTCATAGCCCTCGGGGCAGGGATTTGGTGGATTGCAGTAGGCGGGCAAACTGGCATCGGTCTTCGCGATGGTGTTATAGCGACTCTGACCCTCGCCCATGCCGCCCGTCACATACTGAGGGCCCCACAGCGAGCTGTGCTGCAGGAACTCATGATCCCGCAGAGAAGGATTACTATTCGCCGCTTGCAGCACACAATCCCGTCCGCCATCGCACAGTCTCGCATACTCTGAGCGCGAGACGAGATCCACATTATCCTTATCGGCGGCAGCAGCAGCGGCAGCGGCTACGGCTAAATCTCCTTCGTTGTCCACATCATAGTAGCCCACCTGCATGTCATTGTCCATGCGATTCAACAGCTCGGACAGCAGGACATCGGCAAAGACGCTGTCCTTGGACTGAAAGCCCTGCACGCCCACAGAGCCCTCGAGCAGCGCCGCGAGACATCCAAGTAACAAGCAAATTCCTGGAAAATCAATAATGACAGTTGTCCACGACAATTACGGATTCTTATTGAACTTACCCTTCGGCTGGACGAACATATTGCGCACTTATAAACGTGATAACGCTTTGCTTACGTAGGAGTTTTAATTCTTATTGATTTTTCGACAGCAGCAGCTGTAACAGTTTCCGTTGTCGGTGTGTATAATGGTATTTGAGCTAGTCAACGACGTGATGTGCTGACAACCAGTTGAATACAGCGAATACACGCAACATACGCTTTCGACCCTCATATAAGTAAATAACATTCATATGTACAAAACATTGATAAGAATGCGCTTTCAAACGCATGCGCATGCACTTCCCTTAATGTTAATGTTAAAGCTAATGCTAGGCAACGTTTCTGTTATGCTGATGCGAAGCAGCTTTTAAACGTTAAACGTTAGAATTTCAAATAAATGTCTTGACTATATTACAGTCATGATTTCTGATACTTCTAGTATATATTATCATAAATAAATTATAATTATATTATCTGCCCGTCCTCAATCGTTTCCTCCTCATCATATAAAATATCCAGCACGTCCTGAACAGTGCGTTTGTGCGGATATGTATTTGAATGTGCGTCAAACTCGTTGCGGGTAGCAAAATCCTCATTGCAGGGCTCACATCTGCATAAAGAAAGAGTTTGTCTTAACCAACAGTTAACAAAGCATTCGTATGATTAAATTACCTAAACATTCGCTGCGAGTGAATTGCAGTATGAAGTCGAAGTCCTGACACGCTGTCGAAAATCTCATTGCACTCTAGACAAGGATATGTTTTTTCTTCAACTCTTGATCTGTAACAAAGAAATACTCAATAATCATATACTCTACTTTCAATCCAATACTCTACCTAATAGTGCCTCGGGAATGCGTTGTAGAGTGCAATCGAAGCTCTGCTACGCTAGTGAAGATCTGTTCACATTCAAGGCAGGGATAAGGTCTTTCATTATTATGAGCGCTGTAGAAGAGATTGTTATGGCAACTGGTAACTCTCCGAAAGTAGCACAAATACTCACATCTCGTGTCGTTGCTTTGCAGTGTGCTCCAGAAAAGTTTCGCCGCAAATACTGCACTTGAAAAGACGATTTCCATTGTGCTCTTGCTGTCGATGCTGTCTTAACAATGTCTTGGTTGAAAAGTGCGCCGAGCACTGGCAGCATGGAAAAAACTTGGGCGATTCTTTGTGCTCCTTATGACCATTTAAGTGATTGTTGTAGTCCTTTTCATTATTGAAGTATCCACCACATTCTTCGCATATGAAGAAATTCCGAAGTCGCTTAGCTGGGCGATTTTCTTGTAACAACACCATATGTCGTCTCTTTTTCTTGGACTCTTCATCTGTTTGTGTGATTTCTAATTCAATAACTTCCTCAAAATTCTCCGCTTCATCACTTATTGGTTCGTCAGCATCATTATCAGGCAAGTCCTCGCTAACGTCTTCTTCAAAATGCTTATTTTCTTCAAAAGCTACAGGCTGATCTTCGTATTCCAGCTCATCTTCATCTATTAATTCCTCAGAGAGCTCATCTTTAGCGGACAGCTCGTCGTATTGTTTTTTCAGTACATTCTCTAAATAATTTTGCGAGAAGATGCAGCGCTCTCGAAACTTGACGGCCAGATCTAATTCTGAATTGCAGCGCTCACAAATAAAGTTGGGTAGACTTTCATTTGGCAACAGCTAATAATAAAAAATGATCTTGATTTATTCGGCGACTGCATGGTTTCCAAACTAGTTTACCATGATTCCTGTGATAAGTTTCAAATTTTGGACAAGCTTGCCACGCAGATAGTTGAATATGTGGCGCTGCCGTTTCTTGTCCTTTATTTTGTTTGCACAAATGCGGCAAACTTCGCTCAAACTGCCTTTATCATTATCCATTTTTAATAAATAACAAATATTAGGAAAAATGTTTATGTTGATTGACTGTAAGCATGACCAACGCTAAGAAATAGTGTTATTCCAGAATAGTGTGACCAGCGACATATCTCTTCAAAATAAATAACAACACATCAGAGAGACCGTAAACAGCGTATAATGGCATTTTTCCAGCCAAGGCAGCTTTTATTGAAATTTAAAAAAAGCTACTCGCCGTTACACTCTTCTGAACAATACGGAATAACTGATCAGTCGAAGAGCGCAAAAAAATCCTCTACACAGAGTCTATGTGTGCCCTTTTATACATATTTTTAGACATCCAAATTTTTACGGAAGTGTCGATTTTTGCCATACAAAATCGATTATTTAAAAATATTAAAAAACATCGATACACCGATTAAACCATCGATGTTTCGCCATCTCTACAATCAATTTACGCGGGAGCCAGTCTGTCTAGCAGATGCTACGGTCTATTTATTTATTTATCTGATTGTTTAAAGTTTTTTCAGTGATGTCCGGCGAAACGAGTTTAAGCGCCAAATGGACGCGACCAGATGATGTATAAATAAAGCAACACACATTTCTATATACGCATAACCAAAATTTCTACCAACTTTGTGATTTGCAGTTCATAAAGCTACAACGGCTGAAACAGAAAAAGAAACAATTGGCAGCACGTGTAAGCAGCAATAACAATAACAATAGGATAATCGAGCTAGATGAAACTGATAAGTGTAAACTACTGGAAGCCAAAATCGCGCAGAAGCGCAAGAACCCATTTGCCAAGTAAGTGTTTGTTTTTGCTACACGCCGCCATCAGCTGTTCGGCTTGCACTAATGCAGTATCTACAGATCCATAGATGGCGCCAAGAAGCAAAAGATTGATGATCCCACCATTGGCGACTCTTTAACGCCGTCCACAGAGTGTTTTGTACGCGAGACACCAACACGTCCACAACCCGCCAAATTGGTGCTACAGAAATTCGATGCTCAGGCATTCGCCAAGCTGTTGCATCAACAGCATGCCGCGCAAGCCGACGAAGAGGACGATGCTGCGCTCGCCGCGCGACAGAAGCATACGTCGCATCTGCCCATGGACTGGTGCTTGAAAACGCGCATACGTTTCTTTTGCCCCAGCGAACTACCTGCCACACAACTGAAGACCTCACAACTTGCCAGTGGTCTGACGAGCTTTGTGCGCTGCTTCGACACCAACCACAGCGAGAGCACTTTGGATATTTCGGATGCCACACGCTTCAATCAGTGCACCTACTATTGGCAGCACCCGCATCTGCCCTGGCTCACGCTGTTTCCGCGCAGCGCCAAGGAAAACAATGGCATCAGCATCGGCGACAGGGAGCGCAAGGCGCTGGCCGAGGAATGGGATTATAGTTTTCGTGGCCTCTTCCAACTGTTGCGTGCGCGGCAGTGTCCTTACTTTTATTTATGTGCCAATTCATTTACGGTGCTGTTCCGTGCGGCTGGCTGCGGTGGACGCCCTGAAATGCACGCGCTAGTCACGCCATCCACGCGAGGCATGCGCAACGCTCTGCGCCAGGAGGGCATCGAGTATAGCATGCCGTTGAAGAAAGACGCCAATGGTGGCGGCAGTTTAAATGGCAGTTTAACAGACGAACAATCTAATGAAGCAAAGCCTAAGCCTGAGACAGACATCGACGCTACAAAGGAGCAGCAACCGGGTGAGGATGAAGACGACGACGACGAGTGGCTGGAGAGCTTGGGTGTGGATGAACGCGAACTGCGGCGCATTCAAACGACGCACGCACGCAAACTGCAGGCGGCCGAGATGAGCGAGGATTTCAGTGACAATTCGCTGCTGCTCATCGAGGGCGTCGAGTGCCAGGGTCTCTTCAGCTATCTGCTCAATGCCAAGAGCACAATCACAAGCGTGGGTCGCTTGGCTGGCGTGCCGCCAACGCTGCTTTCCTCAGTGGCCTTTCCCAAGGCCACCATGCAGCATTTGGTGCCGCGCTCGAAGAAAGTGCGACTGGATGGCGTCGATTATCACAGCATCGACATCAAGGGACTGCTGCTGCCCACATTCCTGCCCAGCGTTGCAGCACTGCTCTGCGAGACGCGACAAATGTTCAGCGCCACTTTGGCCAGCAGTCTCAACACATTGTCATTTAGCAAGGCCACACAGAAGCTGCTAGAAACTGCACCCGAAGAGTCGAAAGCTGCTGGCGAAACGGAGTCGGGCTCTGGTCAGGTGTTCGGCGAGCAAAATCTCTCAGAATGCGGCTTGCTGCCCGCTGTCGTCGGCTCCATCTGCAGGACAGGCCAACATGCTGTGGGATTGCTGGAACGCGTTTGCTACCAGCGAGGAGAAGGCTATGCCTGGAGCTAATTTGAATTGAGGTGGCGCAGTAATTTGTTTGGCGAGCCTATCATAATTGTATGCATGTATTTGCAAATAGTAATAAAATGTCTAATAGCTATCCTGGTCTGTTTCCTATATATCTACCCCGACTTAATTATCCACCATGATCAGCTCATCTATACTCCAGTCTTCGTACGAGTGATCCGGCAGATAACGGCGTATAATGATGGGAATCTTCTTTTGCTTCAGCTCCTTCATGGCAATTTGCAACGGGTCCGTCTCGCCATCCAACTCTACCATTATCGGCGCACACATGGCAATCTGTAGAGCTCGCGTACCCAAGACGCGCGCACGCTCGTATTTCGTCATATACTTGGTGGTGATGCGCTTGGACTTGGGCACTCCACCGCCACCAGCAGTGCCGGGTGTAATGATTTCAATGTTGTCAACTTCCTCCTCTTGGGCAATATCATCGTCGACGTCGTCATCGCCATCATCGAAATCGTCGCCGCCAACACTGAAAACCGCAATAGGAAACTATCAATAATTCCGCGCAAATATGCATGTGTTGAAATGCAATACGTACTCATCGTTATCATAATCGCCATCATCCATTCCGAATGCTTTTTGATTTACTTTTACTGAATTTTACTTGCAAAAATGCTGAAGTAGAAAAAAAACACAGTTCGCGTGCACGCTTCTTTTTCGACTGCTGCCGCTGTGGTGGTGAGCCGATATATAGCTAATCGCTATCGATAGCCTGAATAGAGTATATCGCTATTTAGTATTTTTCTATTTATCGTTCATACGCGCGAGAAATACCATTTTAAAAATTTGTTTGATTAACGACGACGACATGGCACAAATCTAATATCTTCTTCGCATTCATCCTCAGATGGGAAAGGATTGCGTTGTGTGCCCAACATCTCAGGATATAAACATGTATTTTGTGGCTTCCGACAAACAGTAAGAGGACGACTTGAACAGCAGCCACGCGACGTCATAGGTGGCTGGTCGCATGGTTCATAGTCGTAATCAACGCATGTCCGTATAGAGACATTACGTCGACGTCCATACCCATAGCTATCACGATCGAATCTCGGCAAGTCAAAATTGGCCATAGGATTGATGCCGCCAGGACAACTGTCACAATTGTAGTATGAATCACAAGGCTCTTCAACAGGCCTACTATAGCATGGTGCAGGTGCGCAGTCCACCGAACGTCGCTCTGGGCAATAAGAACGCCGCTTGGGACGACAACAAGCGCGCGGTGGTGGAGGAGGCGGCGGCGGCGGAGGATAGCAACATTCCTCTCTGATATCAGGGCAGCATCGAGGATTGTGTCTCCGAACAAATGCCGGCGAGGGACAAACTAGGCAATTTTTTCCTCTACTTCTTCTTCTGGACATGATGCGACGTGTAGGTTCTTAGCTAGTGTCTAGTAACTATCACGGAATAAAAAGATCTATAATTGGTTCAATCTGCCCATTAGCTTTTACTAGAAAATTTATAGTCGAAGCTCGTGTAGAAAACTGTGAATTTTGTTGGAGCCGGCCATTTTTTTTTTTTGTGTTTTTTTTTTTGTTTTGAGTGATAAAACTGAAATAGTTTTGTCATGCTCAATTAATTGGAACGCCACCTTTGTTGTCAAACAGTCTGGATCCTTTTTGTTTTCGAAATAACTGATGACTCTTGATTTTGAACGTCTGACCGCAGTCAGGGACCATCATCCTCCATCACCCTCATTTCCGATACTTTCATTTGAGTATGAATTATCGTCATCGCAAAGTTGGCTCGTGACTCTTATTGTAGACTGCATTTAGAACGTCGCCGGCACGGTTCGCAGCCGTAGTTCTTGTTTGATCCTGGTTGTGGGTTACATGGCACTCTAATGATTTCTGGCTGCAATCGTGATGGAACCGCAGGCAATGGCCCACATTTGCATTCCGGATTAGGTGCTGCAGGCAGTGCACAAGGTGAAAAACATGGCATTGCCGGTGGCTGTGGTAATGTCGTCTTAGACGACTGCAAATTTTCAGAGTTCGACATTTGGGGAGGGGAGAGAATGAAGCCTGTATCTTGCGTGTTTGAAATTTTGAAATGATTTGAGCGATGAAATTGAAAGCGAGCGTAGCTGAAAATTTAATAAATCGCGCCTGCTTCGATTCATTGAATGCTGCACCTTCGCTTTCTTTCCCTCGCTCTGCAGTGTCTGCATCGTCCCTGGTTCGGAGCCGTGACATATGTGGGTAGTGGTGCCGGACCGTTTCTTGCCACACAATGTGTTCCCCCTGGACCACCGCATGGCATAACGGCCGCTTGTTGTGGTACCTCAGGTGGAGGACACGCACAGCCTGGCTTGGTTGGATCTGGGGCTTGTCGCGAACCGCACAAACATTTTCCAGCCTGTGAGGATATTTGTGCGTTCGAGTTCGGCTCCATTATCTTTGAAAAGCTAACGGGAGGAGGGGAAAAGAGAGTACTGTTGAATTTTGTTTAGTTCGGAATTCAGAACTTCATTTTTTATTGATTTGTAAGAAATTTGTTACTAATTCATAGCTAAAAGTTCAATGCTAACAGATTTCGAATTCCGATTTTTTTTATTTTAAAGTAATTGTTGCCCTGAAAGCCTGCTGCGATCCGGTAAGCCACCAGCTTTCCAGCGCCCACAGTAACTTCTGTGGCTGCTGTTGTTTGTGGGCGTTGTTTAAGCTGTTTAAGATGTTGAACCTCTGTTTCCGTCTCCTTCATTTGCTTCTATGCAGATAGCGTCCACAGGCTGCTGTGTATTGTGGACGTTGTTTGCAGAAGTTGTGGAACCCATGGCACCCTTACCGTTAAGATGTGGATTGTTTTATCATTGTATGACGCACTTCTTTTTCTTGGGCTGCGCACGACAGTGTCCACATTGGGATGGCCCTGACGGCGTATAATGTGGACGCGTATTTTTTGACGGCTGTTGCCCACATATGATATGCTGATGTGTTTGTTGCGCAGGTGGTTTCTCTTCTTGTTCTCGTTCGGGAGGTGGAACTGAGGGCTCACATTCACATTGCACCGGAGCCGCCTTTATACGACACGTACAACGCTCCTCCATCGGAGGCTGTCTCGCAGGCTCCGGACGTCCTCGAGAACATGTGATGACATCGGCCAGAGGGGCTTGAACAGGCGCTGTTTGGCGTCGGTTGCTGGCACAGTGACATTCCACTTTCGGTTTTTTCGGCTCCGGTTGAGTATCCTTTTTGGATGCGCAAGGGCACGCGGTGCATTTGCCACAGGGTGTTTCAGCTGTAAAAAAGCATAAATATAAATGAGTGTCGATCGCATATGTTTGCCGATTTAATTATTAACAGTATCTTACCCATATTTGGGAGCGGCAAGGTTTAGGCTTAGCAATTTTAGATGCGTCAAGGCGAAAAGTGACCGAAATAATGTTTGAAATTAAGTTGGAACGAAAAGCATGCTTATTTTAATTTCTGATTATTTTCGAACTGTTGCTTTTCAAACTGTCGGTATTTTTTGTACCTTTGTTACAAATTGCGCTTTAGGTATTTATTAGCTGGCGCTTAATGGTCACACTGTTGTGCATCGCTTTTTAGTATTTTGTTTGCTTTTCATGGGTGCGGAGTGCTCCGTTGTGCTGTGCGTTTTTAACGGCTTTATTTTTGTTATTTGTCCGCTTAGTATATTGTATTTACGTATGCAATTCCAATAACGTGGCTGCGTCGTCGATTCGTGTTATTCTGACAGTTTGAGTGTAAATAGTGTGCGCTGCTATTTCTTCAATACAATTGCAATTGGCGAACTTATACATACATACATACATACCTACATGTCCAGTTGCCGTTAGTGCGCTTTTGTATGCGCCGTTGCTTGTGCGACAGTGTGTGCGAAATTGCAATGTGTATCGAATTTTCTTGATTTCCCAACAACATAATTAACAAATTGTGAAAGGCGACTGCACTTTATTTGCAACAGTTATTGCATGGATAAACACACAATCACAAGGTAATAAATTCAATTAGAATCTACGTTAACCCAATTG
This sequence comes from Drosophila rubida, assembly GCA_035046165.1. NCBI lineage: Eukaryota > Metazoa > Arthropoda > Insecta > Diptera > Drosophilidae > Drosophila > Drosophila rubida. Next base: position 12,338,684 of record JAWNOF010000012.1, on the reverse strand, counting down.
CCGGCATCATTTAACTTAAAAAAAAAAAAGATGCCAGCATAAGTACAGATGAACTTGCAAGCGCACTCACACAGTCACACGCACTCTCATTTTATGTGTTGGAATTGAAGCAGACAATGCGTAGGCATATCAAGCTGAGAATATTTATGTGTATGTATGTATACACACATCCACAGACACAAGCGCAATCACAGCTGTAGTGTTGGTATTCTCACAGCTGTGCTCTGATAACGGCGCTTGGTGTAATGTGACAGTGTGTGTGCGTGTGTGTTGTTTGCCCCTTCCCATTCTTTCCACATACTATCTCCCACTGCGACAGCGGGTGACGCTGTTATGCTGTGTACATATTTATTATTAGCGTTGTTGTTTTTGTTTTAAAATGGCTTTGCAGCGTCAAAAGAGCAAAGGGCAAACAAAAGGTAAAGCATCCACAATCACGTTTCGTTTCGTATATGTTCTGTGGGCTTTCTTTCAAGCACTCTCGCATATTTTGTTTACCAATCAATTTGTCATTACTGCCAACAACAACGACAACAACAAAAAGCCGCTTGCCTTATCTAAATGTCTTTATACTTTATGTTTCGTGGCAGTTGAATTCCTTGCTCATGGGTAATTCATGTGCTGCGTGTACAAAGACCCAGAGGTCAGCTGTTACAGTTGTGTGCTAAAGGGGTCAAATGTCTGTGCGTGTGTGTGTTTGAATGTGTTTGTACATGCGATCAATACTCAGGTAACGAGTGCATCTGCTTTTGCTTATGAGCACTCTATTAAACCAGGGCCGCATTCTAATTTTTGTTTTAAGTGTACATGTGTTTTCACAAACAATAAACAGTTGTTATGTGAGGTATAAATTGGTTGATTTCTAAAGCTTCTCGTAAATAGTCGAGTTTCACTTTGTACAATACAAATGAGTAGATTTCTCGTAATGTACAAGAATTACCAGGGCTGCATTATAATTAGTTATTTCCACAGGAAATCAACAGTTGTATTTTTAAATGTATTGAATTCATATCGATTACAAAGTCGACGATTGTTTTTTAATACATTATACAGACTTGCTGGTTTTTCACTGGAAATATAATATTAATTAGCTGATTTTGAAGTTTTTGGTGTGTAGTAAAGTTGCACGTTGAACTTATCTAATGGAAAGACTCCATTGCTGTCATCTTATCAATTAGCAGCATAGATTTCAGTTCCACAACTTGCCCAGTTTCAAGTACTATCTATTCGAACATTTAATGGTTGCCACGCTTCACATCAAAGTCGGCTGCAGAAGCTGCTATTAACAGTTTATTGATAACAAGCGACTCAATAACACATGACTCATGCTTTCTTATTGAAATTTTTGAGATATTGTTGAAATGTCACATCAATTATATGGATATCAACAATGGCAAAAGCATATAAGTCCATTAGTAGTAATTCGAACTTGCTCGCCACAAATTCGCAATGTGAATGAGGAACTCGAGGTGTCTGTAGTCAGCACTTATCTTATCGGGGGCTTTTTATTGTTTTATGGCACACTGAAGTCTGCCTCCGCTCCCATTGAATTTGATAAGCACACGTTGGTACAAAAGAACTGCAATGTTTTTGTTTACGTGCAATACAATTTCAATAGATTCGCCATAATTACGTATGTACATGGCTATAACTCTATAACTATAGACTCGTGAGCGCGGCATTTGCTGTGTGACGATGACGATTCGATTGCGATTGCGATGACGTTGAGGTTGAGGTTGGCGATGCCTTGTTAACAGCTCATTAGCGATTCGTGCACAGATTATATCCAACAAAACAATTTGCGTGATCTATTTAGCGACAAGGCGACGAGCTGTTATAATAACAAAACATTTGGATTTGCTGATTTGAAATGGGAGAAACATGTTTCGAATCAATAACTAGAATACGTTCTAATCAAATATTTGATGTGTTCTACATGTAAATTCTTATATAACCATTAACACATATTTTCTTTAATGACGTTGGTACCACAAATGATTCTAGATTTCTAGAGTAAACTAAATAGTAAATCGTCGCATCAATATAACAATATTTATGTTACTATTTATGTTAAATTAAAAATCTCCCTTCTGCCAAATTGTAGTGGAAAGTAAAGGGCGTATTTTTGGAATTTTCCAATGCTCAAAGGTACATTGAAATCATGCCCTAAGTCACGATAATAAAATGCTGAATTGACGCCAAATTATCGTTTTCCGTTTCACTTTTCGTCTCCCTTTCAATTGCGATTATTCCATTGTTTTTTTTTTTTCGCTTTTCGGGTTTATGCTTACGCATTAAGTGTGGCCCCAACGGCTTTTTATGAAGCGCATTTGTGCTTTGAAGGGATTTTCGTTCATTTCATTTATAATTAAACGGAAGAAGAAAATAAGTAAAATACCCCGCTTTGCCTGTCGTCGTCTATACTTATTTCCCTGAATCATTTTGATTTATTTACGTTGGTTGTTTTTTTGTTTTCATTTCATTTTTGGGCGGCAGCGCAAAAACTTATTAATTTGAATTATAATTAAATTTTGGCATGGCTGAACAAAGGGCGGGACAGCGAAGCGCTTGAAAGTGAAAATACACCGACAAATTAAATTGTTTTGAATGGGATTCGCAGCTAACAAACTTGGCAGGCAACAAGTTTCTTTAATCGCGTTGATTGTGAAGTGTTTTGAAAGGTTGTTAAATCGCCACAAGATAATAGAGTTGGTGAAAGGTGTTTGCAATTCAAGAGCGACTTTGGGCATCCTCTGGCTGAACTGTCTCAACTGAATTCAAGGCCTGCATCATAAGGAAGATGACCTCTTAAACTACTCGGTCAGTTGATGTCCTTCGGCGATGTCAAGATCGTTAACCGCAGTTAATTACAGCACCCAAGAATGAATGGAACGCAACTGCAAAGCGAATGCGAAGCAGACCGAAAACTAGTTTTATTTATTAACCTGAACGAGTTGCATAGCGCCGTGAGACCTTCTGGACCCACTAATGTTCATTAGTAGTAGTCTAACACTAGCACTCGAAGCGTGCAGTTTGAAAACTTAACTGACACACACACACACGCAAGCACCAAACAGACACAAAATACTCGCACACTCGGCGATTCAAGGCGAAGGTCAAGAAAGCCGCACGCAACTCGTTTTCGAGGCACCATAATTATTATTGTTGTTTTTATTGTTGTCATCGTTGTGTTTGTTGTTGTTGTTGTTACGCAGCTTCCTCGCCCCAACCGATTCTAAGGGCAAAAGCAGCTGCGCTGGGCGTCGTCGTCGCCCAACCTTCAGCATTGCGTATACGACGCGTGAGACGCGCTTTATGTTCTGAGCAGCAGAGAGCAGAAATTGAAGTGATCCGCTTTGGGACACTCAAGAGTTGCATTTGTTCATTTCCACACAAACTCATCAACAATGAATATATATATATATATATATATATATATATATATATATATATATATATATATACATGTATTAACTTGTTTTGGAATCCAAGCACTGTTTGTTTTTGTTTGCATTTACAATTAAATTTTGACTTATGCATAGTTGGCTAATTTTCGCTCTGTGTAATTGTTAAGTAAAGCAAACAATGACTCACCATAGTTTCTGCATTTAATCAGCTCCAACTAATTTGCAAAAGAATGCTTGAGCTTTCAGAGCTTAACAGGTTTCTGCCAGTCGAGCGGTCTCAAGTGTAGCGCAAAAGTCCGTGTGTGTGTGTGTTTGTGAGTAATTAGCAATCGGAAATGTCGGCCGCATTTTAAGTAAGTGTGCTTATGATGTTTGCCAAACAAAGCAGATCTCAGCAACACTAAAAGTCAAAATTCAGAGTTGTTTTATTCTAATAAATAATAGATTAAGTTCAGCGAGATAACCTTTGTGTCGCGGACTTTGAAATAGGAGGTGTTAAATGGTTGTGCAAATCGTCAGTTTTATTACTCGTTATGCATATTTTGAACAGTTTGTTTACTGTTTTATTCACTATATTTTGCGAGTGTTGCGCAGTCGATCTGACTTCTGAGATAGAGAGAGAGAGAGAGAGAGAGAGAGAGAGAGAGAGAAGCGACGTTGGCACAGCGGCAACTCGGCGCGCTTGAGTTATTATTGTTTGGCAGTCGTTGCGACTAATGCTAAGCGTATTTGTTTGCTTAGCCATTTGCATATTTGTGACACAATTCGTTCTTCTCAAGTCTCAGTTGCCGAGCAGATTCAACAGATTTTGGACACTGGGGAACGAGACAACTTTCTGCAACGTGTCCGCAAAACGAGTTGGCTGAAAACCAGTTCAACTAAGGCGGCAGCAACTGAGACGGCCAGACTTTGTAAAGATATGTTATACTAGGTATATACACTAGTTAGATCAATGATAGAGGTGGATTTATGACGAGCATGCTTCGCTAATGATGCGCACACAAATAAGTACAGCAATTATTCAAAGTTCAAAAAGCAGCACTGATAATTTATATTTGATTGCGTTACTCACCAATCTGCCTATCACGTGCGTGCCGCTTTAGGCAGTATCACTTGTGTATGTATACCATGTACCCATAGGTACAAAGGTATATTATGTTCGTGAAGGGAGACATTGCAGATCATAGGTTGCCAATTTAGCCATGTCCGTTTGTCCGTCCGCTCGTATGAACACCTCGATTTCAGAGATGGTAAGAGCTAGAGTAACCAAACTTTGGATTTAGGTGTAATATACAACTATGCAGATCAAGTTTATGATTTCGCCTCCCCCGCCCTTCCCCTTGCCAACAAGCCGCAGGAAACTCTGGCATCATTAGTGCTGCAAAGTTAATTTAAAGCGCAATATTTAGATATTTATCATAATAACCGAAATCCAAAACATGATTGAAATCGGATAAACACTAGCTTTGTTATAAACAAAAGAAGTTTGACAACAAGAGCAAGAACAAGCATTAGTCTTCTAGTATATACATACATACACTTATGCGTATACGAACAACAAAGCTGGACTGCTGCTTTTCCAATGAAGTTATATGAATGTCGTTTAATGTGATCTCTTTTAAATTGACTGTATTTTAGTATTCTCTGGGTTTCATGTATTAAGTAAGTAATTTAAGGCGATGACAATTTTACTTATGTTTGTTTTAAATTTCATTTTGTCAAATGATACAAGGTATATCACAGTCGGGCTAGCTCGACTGTAGCAGTTCTCACTTGTTTTATTGTTATTTTGCGAACATTTATAATGTCACTTGGCTGCTTCGCTTGGCCGCTTATCACAAACGCCGAGAACTTACAATTGCACATTTCCCTGCACTCGAGCAACTCGTGGACGACCAGCAAATACCCTAACTGGCAGCCCGAGCTACCCGTTTACCGCATCTACGAGTTTATAGCGTGTTGCCATCAAACTGGTTTCCATTGCACTTCCTCGTTGCCCCCCTCGAGCGCTGAGTAGATGCACAAAACTGTGGGCCCGTTTCACGAAGTACAAAGGAAAAAACACACAAAAGTTGATTGAACTTTTTATGTTCCGCTGACTCTTCGAGCGACCTTATGAAGATCGCTCGGCACAACGTCAAATACTTATTTCATTTATGGTCTTGCAATTTGTTGATAATAATTGCAAATACAACTTGTGGTTGCAAACTGGCGTTTAAACTCAAGGATAAATGCAAATAAAACGTGATTACGTTCCCATTTGTTTGATGTATAGAAGCAGAAGTGATGTTAGCTTATGTATTTTCCATTTACTGTCTCTTGTTTACCTTCATCTCGGAGACTACCGAAGATTAAGTGGCAAGTCAGTGATAGTGAATATAACTAATTGTTATGCTGGAAGTTTAAAATTATTTTGTCTGAGTTATAGCAACAAAATATCTTAATGACTAATTTTTTGCATATTTAATTTACTACAGACTGTTGAATAGCGACTGGGAGACGGACAGAAATACTTATAGAAACACTAAAGACGAACATTTTACATATCATCATGATGATTTTTTAGTTGCCGTTAAAACAGCTTTAATGAGCATTGTTCTAATTATGTGACCTTTGATATACTCATTTGTTTTACTACTATTTATAACCCATAGCTTTTGAGACTGGGCATAAGGTATATTTATAAAAGCTACTACCTGGCACTATATGTCGCTTATGTGGAACAGTGATAATGTTTTAGCAAGTAAGCAGAAGTCGACAAAATAGATAATTGAATAAGGAATAAAAGGCATTTCGTTAAAATCGTAATATTGTTTTGATGCTTTTACTTTTAATGTAAAACTTTGTTTTCCTCCGAGTTGCTATTGAATAATCAGTTGCTTCTGGTGTGTGGGTGGCGCCCTCAAGCGCTCGTTGGCAACACAGCTGGCGACAGAGCATCTGATGGACAGGAGCTCACTCTCGTACTATGCTGTGTTGACCTCTGCTAACCTCTGTAATTTCGCCATCAGCGTATGACTCTATCAGCCGAAACTGAAAAACAAATTAACATATTCACGTTAATGGGAACTAACAACGGCGTCGATGGCATCCGCCGGCGTTTAATGAAGCTTTGCTGATTGCTCAGGGCTGTTCTCTATATACATATACATATCTACGCTGAGTAGTCGCCAACAAATACTTTGCTTTTAACGTAAATCATAAAAAAAAAACTCTAAAAACAAGTAAGAAAACTAAAGACGCGTGTGCTCGACTGTTGAATACCAGTAACAAATACCTGCGCACTTTATTGTGTTTTGAAAAGTTTTAGAACAAATTGGGCATCTTTTGTTAGAGTCTACTTTTAAGTATTGATTGGTAAACCGCACAGTAAACGTGGCTGCGTATCATCTCATAACTTGCTGCTCTAGAGTCTGGTGCAAAGGGAATTATCAGAGTCTATCTTGTGGGCATCATGCCCTTTCCACGTTTGAGCAGCGGGTGTTGAAGCTCTTCAAATTGAGAAGTACAGAGAACGGTGCAAAAGTCGTAACTCCGGTTAGTTTACTGCAATGGGGCGCCCCTGCTCACCACCTCCGCGCCACGCTGTAGGGCTTTGTCTGCTAATGGAAACCTGTTTTCTAATCTGCTTCTTTACACTTCTCCATTGTGTTGCAGACACAAAGCGATCCGAACATGACGCAGAGCACAGAATTTGGCAAGTCGACGGCAGTCGTGGCCGCCTCCGTCTCCGCCTCCGCCGCTGATGTGCTGCTCAACAACTTCCAGCTGAAGAAGAAGAGCTACCGCGTGCTGCTGCACGGCCAGCGTGTGGTCTGGGAGCGCATGCAGCGGCCCCCAAAGTCCGGCAACAACGAGACGCAGAAGGCGCCGCTGCCCGAGGACGCGGCAAGCAGTGGCGAGCAGCAGCTGGGCAACGCCGCGGGCGCAAGCTATGGCGAACGCTCGCACATCCTGCACATGGACGACATCATCAGCGTGCGGCGCGGCGACACCAAGCAGGCCAGCCTGCAGCCCCCCGAGCTGGAGGAGCCGCCGGGGGACGCGAAGCCGACGGAACAGTTTCTCACCATCAACTATGCGGAACGCTTGAGCAAGTCCAAGATCGACTGCAATCGCTGGCAGCTGCGACGCATCACATTCTACAATGCCGACGCCTACATCGTGCGCCAGTGGGAGCTGCAGCTGCGCGCACGACTCGCTGTGTCGCCAGCAGGCGGTCAGCGGGTGCGTCAGCTGCTGGTCTTCATCAATCCGTACGGCGGACGCAAGGCGGGCGCCCAGACGTACGAGCGGCAGGTGCGTCCGCTGTTCCAGCTGGCGGGCATCGATGCCACCTGCATCACGACGCAGCGCGCCAACCAGATACGCGACATTCTGCTCAGCCACGATCTGAGCTGCTACGATGCCGTGTGTTGTGTGGGCGGCGACGGCACCGTCGCCGAGGTCATCAACGGCCTGGTGTTTCGGCGCATGCGCGAACTGGGCCTGGACGAGCAGCGGCCCGCCTACATACCGCGTCCCACGCTGCCCGTGGCCGTGATTCCAGCCGGCAGCACGGACACCATTGTGTACAGCATGCACGGCACGGCGGATGTGCGCACGGCGGCCATACACGTGCTGCTCGGCCAGCGGCGCGGCCTCGACGTGTGCAGCGTGAGCAACAGTCGCACGCTGTTGCGCTTCTGCGCCAGCGTGCTGAGCTACGGCTACCTGGGCGATGTGGCGGCCGAGAGCGAGCAGTATCGCTGGATGGGCACCAAGCGGTACGAGTACAGCGGCGTCAAGGCGTTCCTCAGCAATCGCGGCTACGACGCCGAGCTGCAGCTGCTCGACGAGCCGCTGGAGCCGGAGACGCCCCAGAGTCCCGTCAGCGTCTGCAGCGAGCCGCCCTCGGTCTGCTATGCCAATTGCCAGCGCTGCAGCATTGCCAGCTCGCTGCAGGAGCAGCGTTCCTCGCTCTTCCCCGCCGACGAGGATCAGACGCAGCCTCAGTTGGAGGAGCAGCCGCAGCAGCAGCAACCAACACCAGCTGCGGCCGCCGGCCACGAGCTGCAGCTGAGTGCCAGCGAGACGGCGCTGCTGCGACCGCGGCCCAACGTGCTGAACCTGCAGCCAACGCCCGCGGCCTACGGCTCGGATCTGAGTCTGCGCAGCGGCGAGCAGTGGAAGATCATACGCGGCAATTTCTTCATGATCTGCGGCGCCAACATTACGTGCGCCTGCTCCCGCAGTCCCAACGGCATCTCGCGCTACAGCCACCTGGGCGATGGTTGTCTCGACCTGATTCTGGTGCGCAAGACCTCGCTGCTCAACAATTTGCGTTTTTTGCTCAACACGGCGGGACGAGGAGGCGATATTGTAAGTGCAACAGTACCAAATAGTTTGCTATACCGATAGAAGTAGATATTTCACACTTAAAATACAACTTAGCAAGTCTATTGTGCAATCGTTGACCCGTCACTACATCCCCTTACATCTTTAATAATCATGATAATTAAATTATTAATGTCATGGCTAGTGGACTGGGGGTGGAATATGCACATTTGATGCTGTTTACGTTTAGTTCAAGAGCGAACGAATTTGAAAACCAAATTTTGAAGTGTTTAATGAATTAACTATTTCCACAGCGCTCGCTGCCCTTTGTGGAGGTCTATCGCACGCGCAAGTTTAACTTTCGCACGCTGACAGCGCCGCAGGAGAATTATAGCATTGCGGGCTCCCGGCAGCCCATTGCTCAAAGCAACAGTGATGGCATTAACTCGGAGTATTCCAGCTGGAATTGTGATGGCGAAGTGGTCACCGATTTGGATGTAACCATGAGGTCAGTCCACTGCAATATGATTAAATGATTCTTATTAAATGATCTGTTTCAATTGTAGCTCGCATTGCCAGCTCATCGATGTGTTTATGCGTGGTCCACATTCCTACAGTAAGCCACAGAAGTCGGCGGTCAGCAGCCCGCCCACAACACCAGCCAGCTCAAGCGATAATGTTTATTGTTGCTGCAAGGATTAAGAAAAGCTTTAAAATTAGTGAGACACTAAGAAATTGGCCGTGACAGTAGCTTGTAAAATTTGTTATATATTTGTGTACGTTGCGAAGGAGTAGTAATTAGCCTAACCATGGAAAGAAAGCCCCTTTATTTGATATTCATTCTGTATTATGCGATCTGTAAGATCCAACAAGTAACATACATTCCTCCTATGAATGGTGTGCATTAAAATTAAATATATATATATTTGTATAATATAAAATATATTTGAATCACACTACCTCCAGAAACCTAATAAATAATATGGGCATGTGTCTTCAATTATAATATCTGCTGTTTGAATTTACCGCGTTAATAGTAGTGAAGTCACCCTGTGACATACATGAGTTATCGAAAAGTGTTGGAATTGTGCTTTCGATACCATCGAATAACGATAGGTGCTTTCAGTGTTGAAAAATATACAATATATTTTAATAATATACAATGCAACATTTGTAAATAAAGATTTGTAGATACGGATTTCGTCTTGGCTATTAAACAATTGAAAATAAATAACAAATACTTTTTTACAAACAAACGCTCAATTAAACCTATCAAACTGATAACAACAGTATTTTTTATTGTATATATTTTGGTATATTGTTTTTAGCAGTTTGCGGTCACTCTGTCCAAAAGAAACTGTTCGGCTTTTTATTTGTGCCTGTCATTCTGCGACTCTTTTCGCAACAAACGACAGATTCAACAAATTCTAATTTAATTTGAAGTATATTAAATTTATTCCAAAATGATGAACAACAGCTTTGCTCAGCCATTGTGGCAAAATGGACCGGCGCCCGGACAATTCTACAATTTCATCGGAGGAGTCAACAACAACGGTGCTCCAGCTCAGCTGCCGCGTGAATTGACAACTTGCGGTCCTTATGGCACCAAGCACAGCACGTAAGTAGAATGTTATAGTGTGTGCTTGGCCATAGATCACTCATAATCACGTGTTCCTTGCAGCGCTGCTATCACCACAGGCTCCTCGGTGCTGGGCATCAAGTTCGACGGCGGCGTTTTGGTGGCCGCCGACACCCTTGTCTCCTACGGATCCTTGGCTCGCTATCAGAACATTGATCGTGTCTTTAAGATCAACGACAAGATTCTGATTGGCGGCAGTGGCGACTTCGCCGACATACAGTCTATTAAGCGCAGCATCGACCAGAAGATGATTGAGGATCAGTGTTGCAACGATGGCGTCATCATGAAGCCCAAGGCCATGGCCACATGGATGACGCGTGTGCTCTACAATCGTCGCTCGCGCATGAATCCACTTTACATTGACGTCGTCGTCGGTGGCATCGACGAGGGCGGTGTGCCGTTCTTGGGTTCCGTGGATTTACGAGGTCGCGCTTACGATGACTATGTGGTGGCCACCGGATTTGCGCGTCACTTGGCCCTGCCACTGGTGCGCGAACGCAAGCCCAAGGATCGCGACTTCACCTTTGAGGAGGCCACCAATTTGGTAAGTCAATGAAAACAACCTCATTCCCTATTGCAAAGGGATTAATTAATCTTTCCTTTCCGTGACAGATTCGTGAGGCCATGAAGGTGTTGTACTATCGTGATACACGTAGCATGCCCCGCTACACGGTGGGCATTTGCTCCGCCAGCGACTGCAGCATAAAGGGTCCCTTCAAGGTCGAGGAGAACTGGACCTTCGCCGAAACCATCAAGGGTTACTAGAATGGGCATTTGGTACACAATATAAACGATGTAATTTAAGACACACAATTTAACAAATAAAGCCTGAGGTTCTTTTGGAAAATTAAATACTTTAACAATGTGTAATTTAGCTACTGGGTATTTATTTAAATTATAAATTGGTACTAATCAAGCTTTAAACTATGATTTAATGATGGGAAGCCTTTTGTTCGTGTTTGAAATTTAAAGTCTAAAACACTATAATATCGAACTTAGTTACAATTCTTTTTATTTAAATTATAATATTGTACACCTGATATTAAAGTAATTTTGATCTAATTAAACAGTGAATACAAACGGTTAAATCTAAGACACAACATTCTTTTGGAAAATTAAATACTTTTCTAATATGTAGTTTAGTTAGAGGGGTTTATTAAAATTATAAATTGAGACTAATCATATTAAAGTAATTTTGATCCAATTAACGAGTCGAAAACGAAAGTGCGCGAAGCTCGAATTAAAATACAAACAATATGTAATACAATTGCTGCCGGAATAAAGTGTCTTAAGTCGCCACGGCTCCCAAACATTCTCTTCGACTTTCTCCTGCATTCCCACCATCTGCTGCTGCTCAATTGAGCATCGTGTGGCGATCATAGATGTGTCTGCGCTGCTCTCGCACCTGTCGCTTCCACTTGTCCTGCTGATGGCCCACACGATTTAGGACATTAGCGCGAGCGCTCAGCTCTTGGTTGGTGCTGCCCACGGGCATCGGCGGAGTTGGCTCATCCTGGAGCAAAGCCGCACAATAAAATAGGAGAGAAAGAGAGTGGAGAAATGTAAGCAAAAATTAGTTGGAGCGTCTGGCAAAGCGTTTGAGGGGTTAGTATTGCTTGTGCGTTCTTGTTAGTAACATAATATAAAATAAAACAAAAAGCAACGTAAGTTTTGAACACACAACAAAATTACGTTTGACAAGAAATAGCATCAAACGCTGAGTGCTTCTTTATTGCCAACGAACTGCGCCACATCATCCAAACTGATGCTGTCAACATCATCATCATCATCATTTTCATCATGATCGTCAACTGGATCTGTGGCTGCAGTTAGTCGACTATATTTAATGCCTGCATATTTCTTAGAATGTTTTGAGCTATGTACATCTTCATTGGTGTGCTCCTGATAATTGTTGGCCTTGACGCGTTTATTCAGCAGCGGCTCCAAGCACATTAGGAAGAGCATGTATATCACTAATATGGATATTATCCAAATCACAATGATGACAACGACCTGCAAACAACGCAAACCATTCTGTGAATCATTCTAGATAAAGATAAACTTATTTACTTACCTTGATTAGCGTCGTGTTGTGCGCTACGTGGGAGCATTTGCACTCGGCGCAAATGGGCAGCTCCTTGCCATTGGCGTCCTTTTGGGGCAGCAGAGCGCCGGCACATGCACTGCAAAAAAATTCCGTCAGCGAAATCGGCTTAATACAATTGCATGTATTTACTCACCATTCTGGGCCGTTGTTGTCTTTGTTGTTTTTAGTCGCATTGCTAAAAACTTTGGGAACGGCGCTTGTTAGCGTTGCAGCGGTTGCTTTAGCTGGTGGTGTTGGTGCTACTGATGCATTTAGTTGGCTTGTGTGATTGCTGTTGTTGTTGCCGATTGGCGTTTGTGTTGCACCGTCAGCCTTTGTTGACGAAAACAAAAACAAAGATATTTTTTTGACTCAGCTACGTCGCAGTTTGCATCGCATTTTCAAGACTTACCCATGTCACGCCAACTAAATAACATATCGCTAGTAGTACAGGGTAGATAACGACCCGCTTGTGTGCCATTAATTTCTGTTGGAGTGCAATTTTCTAATTTTTACAATAAAAAATTATTAGTAGTGATTTGAAGAAGTGTGACCACAAGTTGAACTGCACTATAATCCCATTTTATGGCTAACAATATGCCATAACCGAAATAGCAGGCTGGTTACACTTTAGTTGGTATAGACGATTTTTGTTAGGGCCCAAAACTTTTATTAAGCTAAGCTGTTCCAAAAAACAAAATGCAAAAAAAATGTATTTTCTATGCAAATGGACGCCAAAATGTAGATTGTTATCTGATATTTTTTGGTACTTTAAAGTGATGCAAAAGTTTTCACAACACTAGATGACGACCATTTTTTATAGGCGCCAAAACTTGATGGTATATTTCCGAAATTTAAGCTTTGGTCACGCTGCAAGCAGCTGTCAAATTCATTTGTTTGCGTGTATCTCTGATTTCGCCGCACGGCTTTTGTCTAAATATTTTCGTGCATTAAACATTATTGTAGATTAAGTACTTAATTGTAAACGTAAGCATAAAGACAGGATGCTGCACACACTGCTCTTCGTCGCATTGGCCCTGATCAGCTGTCTGCCCAGCAATAATGGTGTGTATTTTATTGATTGATTTGCATGGTTTATGTGGTCTTCTGTGATTGGCCACGACATAGTTTTACCGCCCTTCGATTTCCTATCAATTACAATTATATTAACTCTATTCAAGCAGCTGCCCAAACCAACTATGTGACGTGTGGCTCAATACTGAAACTGCTCAATTCTGATTATTCGTTCCGCCTGCATTCCCATGATGTCAAATACGGCTCTGGATCGGGTCAACAATCCGTGACTGGTGTCGAACAGAAGGAGGATGTCAACAGTCACTGGACGGTGAAGGGGCAAAACAACAAAATGTGTGAACGGGGTGAGCCCATCCCTTGTAGCTCGACTATCAGATTAGAGCACTTGACCACCAAAAAGAACCTGCACTCGCATCACTTCTCATCGCCACTGTCTGGCGAACAGGAAGTGTCTGCCTATGGCGTGGATGGTGTCGGCGATACTGGTGATCATTGGGATGTGATTTGCTCCAACGAGAGCTGGATGCGTGATGCACACGTGCGACTTCGGCATGTTGATACCGGCATGTACTTGGGTATGTCCGGACGTTCCTATGGCCGTCCCATTTCCGGACAAATGGAAATCGTGGGCCTGCACAGTCCACAGCATGGCACACGTTGGACCACATCAGAGGGACTTTACATAGTGCCCAAGGATAAAGAGCCAACGCACGAAGAATACGCTCACAATGAGCTGTAGTGGCTAAAAGCCTTTTTACTATAATTAAGTTGATTAAATTATAATTTAGCAGAATTTATGTGAAGTGAAATATTTCAGCTGCAAATTCCTTTTGTGTGTGAAATTAAAAAAAAATCTTATTGCCAAATTAAAAGAGTTTTGTGTTTTGCAACACTAACGCATATATCGTTCATTGGAGGTGGGCAAATATCGGTGTTTGGAGTCAGCTTACAGAAATAAGCTTTTGGGAATATGGCACCTTTTAATACATGTTTCGGAAATATACCATTATGAAGGGATTAAGATGTAAAAACTGTATTTCAATAGCGATATTTTTCTTTATAAAATCGATGCTTAAAATACGTGCGAAAATATCGATGCATCGATAGTGCCATCAAAGTTTTGTCACCTTTAGTTAAGCGCGCGTTGTTTAGCTCTCGTGACAGCAAGCGAAATTAAATTGTTATTGTGTGTTAATAAATACAGTTTCAAGTGTCATCGCCGTAAGTAAATAATACTTTTGGTTTATATGTGATTGTCTCGTGTCAAACTATGTTAATGTATAAAAATATACGTTACGTATGTGCGTGTGGAATGAGTTTTTCGCGTCGCGCTTTTTATATGTTTTCAATCATGTTGTTGTTTCAACAGCTGTGCACACTTGAGCGTTAATTTAAATTAACTTTTATATGGCCTGCAGCTGTTTGTCTTAGCAGTAAGTATTTAATAATTATATTTTTAAACATCTTAGATACAAGAATATTTTGCAGCAATTGACAGCCTTTAAGCTAGCATACAATTTAAGAAGCTTACCCTTTTGGGTACAATTCTAACAAAACTGGTACATTTTTTGTTTTTTGGTACTTTTAAAAAACTTTATGGTCATGGTACTTTTTTCATGCCAAGTGCCACAAATTCATTATTTTTGTACAAACCATATTTTAATTAACACTGCGAAATATCACCGCCAATTGATGCGCTTTCATTCAGTTTATTATACTATTATTTTTCTTATAACACAAAACACGCTAAAATATAATTATTTAAAAATTGTATTTCTATCACCAGCGAACTTTGTTATTTAGCTTTGCTTTTTGGTACTTTTGAATTGTGTTGAAATTGAGTTCATCGGCAATACTTTTATTGCTACTATTTGATCAAATTTATAGATGAATTTAAATGCCTTTATAAAGCTAGACTTAAGAGTGTCGAATTGTCGGCATGCTAACTACTTAGAAGACTGCTTTTCGTAACTAATTTAGCGTTTATTAGTTAACCTTGTGCGAAAGAAATCGCTAATTGAAGCGAACTACTGCGGCTGAGAAATACTATAAACAATATGTAGTAGTTCGTAGTTGGATTTGCTGAAGACACGGATTTACGAGTCGCTTACGAGCATCGTTGCATTTACATGCATTAGACAATAGAGAGTTTCTTCCTGGCATAACAAAGTATGACAATTTCTGTCCATTATCTGGCTGTAGTTGTTGTTGTTGTTTCGTTTGTATTTCTTTTGTTTAGAGCTTAGTCAATGTTTATGCTTTGTTTGCTCAGCCTGCGAGCTTGGCAGCCTGCGAGCTTAGTAAGGTCAAATTGACAGCAGCTGAGGAGGAGGAGGGGGAGGAGGTTGGATGTTGAGCCCCAAGCCGCGAACTCATTCACAGATTTTCATAATCGCGTTGTCCTTGTAACCATTTACAGTATAAATAGCTGGCAACAAGCATCCATTGTGTTATCATTGTATCTTTGAGACTTTTCTCTCTTCTATGACGATTAGTGCGGTTTGAGGTGAACTTAAGGCTATTTTCTTTAGATTAATTATGGCCTATATCCGTAATGTGGGCTAAGAGAGGCACAGCAAAAATGGTTTCTCCACAAATTATAATTCCGCCTTCATCCTATTGATGCAAAGAGTTGACAAATGGAATATTATTGGTATTCAAGGCATAAATTATAAATGGTAATCGATTAAAGTAGAATCATAAACGAATCTGTGTAACATTACAGCTATTAATACTTGCCTGATGCCTAATTTTATTACTGAAAGTTAACGTTGCAACTTCTTCAGCTAACTACATCGCTTGTCCGATCGATTTATTACTTGAAATAACGAATGTAGGCCCCTGATTTAGTTGTATTCAAATGGAATCTATGTTTCAATTCCAAGCGTGTTTCATTCGTGTTTAAAGTTCGACTGAAAACGCGCACAAAGTGGCGGGGTCAAGCTGCTATTATCATGAATTTAATAGATTATAAGTGTCGCAAGCATACGTGAGTTTCCATCGCAGAGTGCTTGTGTCTGGGGAGCGGAAGGCGCTTAAACAATTGTAGACTGGCAAATGTGTTAGCCATGTCAACACGGCGCAAAGCGTTGGCACGTGCCGCGAGTCGTGTATTGACGACAGCGAAGACGGCGAATTAACGGCGCATCCTTCACGTATCCTTTTGTATTGTACAAATTTTCCCCATGCATTCGCTGATAAGCGGCACCAAAAGCCCAATCTCAATCGTGGCAGGGGGGTGAGAGAAAGTGTGTGTTTGTTGTCAGTTGTTGTTGTTGCCACGAGGGGCAAAACATCTCGTTTGGCTTTATCGATTCTTGTTTATCAACGAGGCAAGCAACCTTCACAACTCACTACTCATTGACGACGCCGACGACGACAACTGAGTTAAAGACTCAGCGACAGACTGACTGACTGAGTGACTGAGTGACTGACTGACTGGCAGCTTGACGTGCACTCTGTGTGTGTGTGCCACAAAATTGTATACTATTCAGAGCATATGTATATATGTGGGCGTGACTCGCACTCTCCCTCTCTCTCTCTCTCTCCCTCGCTCGCACGTGCGCTCCGTCTCTGTTTCGCTCGTTTTGATTAAATGTTCGACTCATGGCGAAGCAATAAAAAAGTGTTGCCTTCTTTCGAGCGTTCACCTGCCTACTTCTCGTTTAGCTTTTCTACTCCGCATTGACCCAAAACACATCTATACATATACATATATATGTATGTATGTGTGTGGTTATGAATAGCTATCGGACTTATAAAGCCATTGGGACCGACAGACGCGTCGCCCATTACGCCTCGCCTTGCACAATTTTAATAATTATAATTAACTGCTGCTTTTAAATGCAATTTACAATGCAAATGTGCCATAATTGCTTCAAATGTGGGCCAGCCAAATTGCTGGGAAATGGATTGGGCCATTGAATAGCGCTTAATTATAACCCGAATAAGCAAACAATGCGGCCAATGCAGCGTGTGGAAGCCAACAGATATCGTATCGCCAGCGAGTCGGTTTGTTGCAACAATTAGCCTAAGTTGTATAAATGGCATTGTTCTTAAATATTGTACACATAAAAACATTTTAATATGTTATCAGTCATACCAGACGATACTTATCATTTTCTAAAGTGTACAATATATTTTTATGACTTTTCTCTTATTTTTTATTGACTTTCTTGTATACTTTGTTAGACTTAATAGAATGCTTTAGACAGTTTCAGTTTTTACGATGTTTATCATTTTCTAAAGTGTACAATATGTTTTCGCGACTTTCCTTATATTTTTTTTGGCTTTCTTGTAAACTTTGTTAGACTGAATATAATGCTTTAGACAGTTTCAGTTTAGGCTTAGCATTGTCTAAAGTGAACAATATGGACCTTTTCCCATTTTTTTTATTGACTTTAGTCCTTTAGTCAGTTTCAGTTTTTACCATTTTTCAAAGTAAACAATATATTTTCGGGATTTTCATCATAGTTTTTATTGACTTTTTTGTAGATTTGCTATTGAATTATTTAATTCCTTTCAAAATTCACTAGTAATTTCAGAAGATATAATATTTAATAAATTTACCTGAAATTTACTTATAGATATCCCACACCATTTCTATTACAATTAGTTAGTTCTGGAAAGTTTTATTTATTTTCGAATTTCCTTAAATGAAAATTATAAATCTTAAAGCTTATGGCAAAACACCTCTTTGGCGTGTTACAAATATATATTTATATATATTTATACCTCATTTGGCTCTGGCTACGCGGTGCCAGAGCCAGAGTATCGTGTTTATCTAAAGGTCGACCTACTTCATTAACCGTACCCCAATAGGGGTGTGACCCGTTATCTATCTTTATGTTTGCGGCCATAACTCGAAACTAAGCGAACAGAAAGAAGACTCCTCAATGCCACAGGTTCCCCTACCGACTGCAAAAATGTTCAATTAACGCAGCCACGCGCCAAGCCAACAGCAACAAAGTTACAGCAAAAATAAATAATGATTATTGGCGGATTAGCGAAGCTCCGATACACTCAGCAGCTCATGCTTTGTTGGGCCCCCCTGAAAGTGTTACACGTGCAGTGGGTGAGCCGGGATGCTCGCGCGGTAAGAGTATAACGTGCATACAGCAAGGCCAAAGCGAAAAATTCTATCATAAAGAGCAACAAAACGCTTACATAACATATTCTCACACTTACGCTCACGCACACGTGCACAAACACACACACACACGCACACACTCACGAGCATAGACTTGGCGTGGGTGTTGTATCAGTCAGCTTGTCTGTCTCTCGGCCTGTCTGTTGAAGTGAACAAGACAAAAGATGGAGGCGTCGAAAACAGCTGTTTGCAATTAAGCGAAGACTTGAAGTGAAGCCAAATACCATAAATATGAATTATATGCGCTACATTTCTACTCCGCACAGATTTGCATCGCTTCAATGTTCAGGCCAGATGGAAAGAAAGATCACGAATAACTGTCACTAATCGAATCTCGAGCAATATTACGCACAGTGCACAAAATCTATGGGCATAATTAATTGCATTGCAGTGCGCTGATTGTCTGTCTTATTAGGAGCTCCTCAGCTCTTCCCTCTGCCATTTGCGTAGGCGGCCGCAAGGAATTTACATAGACATCGCCCAACAATTGGGAAATACTCCATGCGCTTGGCCTTCCTCATCGCTCCATTTCGTTCTGTCCTTTTGGCTGTCATCGTATTGCGTCGCTTTCTCTTGCTCCCTCTCTCTCTCTCTTATCGCACTTAACATTGAAAACTGAAAACAAGCCCCCAAGTGGGACAAAAAGGCCTATCAGCAACAGCAGAAAAAAAAGAAAAGAAGAAAAGGAAACAACAACAGCAACACTAACAGTTGCTACTCTTCTCAGCGAGAGTGCGCAGCACGATACAGCAACAATAACCTAAGCTCGCCAGCAATAACAACAACAGCGCACCGAAGAGAGAGGGACAGAGAAATATTGTCTACACGTACGAAACATGTACATTTCGAGTGGGCTCGAGCAAGTGTGCGTGTATGTGTAATGTTGATAGTGAAAGTTTTTGTAGCAGCAACAACTATTAGCAGTTTGTGGTTTTGAAGTTTACAGCGCACTGTTAGCGTCATTGCCAGCTGTTACATGCAGACAGCGCCTAACAGTTGGCAACACTTCTGTGTACATGCGTAAAATGTACCCAAAACTGAGTGCATTATTTGTTGAGAACGGAGAACGCAGGCTTCTAGTGCTCGAAAATGGATACACATATGTGAACAACTCGCAGCTCTCACGCTGTATTAACAAAGTTTCAATCATGGCTTGTGCTAACAGGCGCCTAACAGCGACTTAACAGCCGCAGCAAAAGAGAGCGCGCGTGCCCTTGTCGACGGGCAGCCCGGCCAGTCGATGCTCTCTCGCCATCTGCTTGACTCTCTTTTGGCTGGCACGTAAATACCTTTAGCGCAGTACGTCGTGAACAGTAGAGCGTGCAAGTTTGGGCGAACAGAAATCGGTAGCGTCAGATGAAAAGCGTATAAAGAAAACAACAACACAAAATACTATTACAAAAAGCAGTCTTAACAAACAAAAGACGCCAGCCAGCAAAATGGCATAAAATCTGCGAAATCTGCCAGCACATACGACACAGACGTGGTGTTAACACAGTGAAACATTTCGCGGACACCGATGCAAGCGGTCTCGCTCAACGTTACATAAATCTCCGCGTATGTCTGTATGTAAATGTGCGCGCGTGTCTATGTCTGTGTGTGTACGTGCGTATGGCGCGTGACTGTGTATGTGTGACTAACAACAACATCAAACCGTAACAACAATTAGCTATTGTTTCGCTAAAATTGTCAAGTGTCAATTAAAACAATTTGGGAAGCACATTACGCATACGCAGCGTAAGCAGCAGTCTGAAAAGCAGCTTCGCAAAACCAGCAGCAACAACAACAGACAGATCAACTTGAACTTATCAAGCGCCAACATCTACCATTAAACAATGTAAGTTGCTGTTGTCGTACAGAGTGCAAACACTTCAATCAATTATTTACATGCAAATGCGCGTCTGTTTTATTTTTGGCCGCCCGTGCTTGACATTGAAAAGTGCGCGTCTGCCCCATTTAGATTTCAGTTAATTTCGCTTCATCAGCTGCAGCATGTGTAACAATTTCCCAGCGTTACATTTTCCACAACATTTATTGATTATCGGCCCGTAAAACATTGCCCAGCCGGACGCAATCTTGCCACCCAAAAAACCAGCGTACTACACTCTATTTAGTACTTTCAGCACTTCACTGCTGCGCCCCCTGCCCGCTTCAGCATTTTCGTTGCTCGGCCTTTTGGTTGACTCAATTGCCTGTTAAATTTAATAGCCGCACACTTTTCGCGTTCTTTTCTTCCTTTCGTTTTGTTAATTTCTTTCAGCTATCTCTCCGCCGCATACAATTTGACTTTTTTGCTCTGACAATTCCAATCCATATTCATTCCAACTACTATTTCCCATTGCTCTTGCCTCTAACCTCTTTTTTTGTTGCATGAACTCATGCTTATTTGTCCAGCAGTTGATTGATTCGAGTTGAGACACAGCTGAGCTCTAATGCGAACTTGTGTGCAGCAAACTGTCTGATCAACTGCTTATTATCATCCATCAGCCTTATAGGCTGCAGTTGTAGCTCTAGCTTAACTTTGTACTTTTTATTCTTATTAGCTCTTTATAACAACCAAATCGATTAAACAATTTCTTATTAAATTAAACTTCATTTCTTGCTAGTTCAGCTTCGATAAACATAACTGGGAATCAATGCAAAAATGTTTGAATTTGATATTCAATTTTTTGTATATTTTGCTGCTTGCGCTTTTATGTATGCTACATTTTATAGTTAGCAAACGTCTCACTACACTACGTTGCATTGTTAGCTTTCTTTGGCAATGTTATCTACCAAAGGTGTCCCAGGAGATATAAGAATATGTTTTGTGGTAGTTAAAGTTATATCAAGTTTTAAGAATGAGTTCAAAATAAGTTAAATACACAAATTTGTATTGCAGCAAACTTTGTTTATAGGACAATTAGTAGTTCAATAGCCTAACTCTCAATCTTGTTATAGATTTCTTGAGCATCATTTGAATATTTTCTCTTTTTTCGCAAAGTATATTTCTCTAGTCTAAACTAAGCTTAAATCTCAATCTTCTGAGCAACATTTAAATATTTTTAATTTGTTCGCAAAATATGTTTCTCTAGTCTCAACTAAACTTAACTCTCAATCTTATAGATTTCTTGAGCATCATTTGAATATTTTCTATTTTTTCGCAAAGTATATTTCTCTAGTCTAAACTAAGCTTAACTCTCAATCTTCTTATAGATTTCTTGAGCAGCATTTGAATATTTTCGCAAAATATGTTTCTCTAGTCTCAACTAAAGTTTAGCTTTAAGACGCTCATAAATTGCAAGCAATTTTGGAGCTCACTGCGCTCAGTTTTGCATTCAAGCGAGTGGCATCATTAGAAGTTGTGGCATGCCTGATCTTGGCATGAAATCGACTCCACCCTCCATTGTAATGGCGCCCTTGCCACAGACCGACTTTGCCTGATGGCTTTTATGTGCTGGTAGACGGAGACTGTGTTCTGTTCTGTTGTGTTGTGTTGTGTTGTGCTGTGTTCTTTTATTTTAGATTACAAGCAGCTGCTTATTATTTTGTATTTTTATTTGTGCTTCGAAAATTCTTTGCTGTTGTTGTTGTTGCTGTGGCGGTGCCTTGGCTGTGCTCTCTCCTGGCCACGTTTCCTGCGCCTGGGCCTGAGCCCGAGTAAAACGCATGTCCTTCTGGCCTGTTTTTCCTGCTGTTTTCCTGCTACACGCTTTGTTGGTCTGCCATTGTTGTTACGTGTATTGTTTGTTTGTTTGCAGCCATACGCAAAAATGTGTGTTTGTGCCTGCGCCTGTATTGCTGTGTGTGTGTGTGTGTGTGTGTGTATCTGTGTGTGTGTGCTCAGAAACGAGTGAAGACAAAGTCGCCGTCATTTCCAGGACATTTTGCTGGCTGTCGCTGTCGCCGTTTCATTTGTTGTGCCGTTTATTGCTTTTGGCATCGCCCTGCCTGCCGCCTGCCGCCTGCCGCCCGCTGGCTGCTGGCTGCTGTTTATCTTATTGTTGTTGCAGGATTTGGGCTTGAAGTATTTTAGCCATTTGCTGGTCAGCCATCATCAGTCAGGGCAGGACAAAAGTGGCATTTGCTTTTGCTTAGCCGCTGCGTAGGCTCTTAACTTCAAGATGGATTTCCATTGCCCTCTGCCTAATACCATTTGCCGACTAAATGCTGCAGGATATTGCTATGGATATTTTCAGATAGTTTCATTCAACTGCAACATATCCATTCCGAGTCTAATGAAGAAATAAAACAACTCGCCTAACTTGATGAGTTTTTTTGTTTTTGTTGTTGTCGTGTGGACTCGATTGATACACTGGCATTAAATAAAGCAGTAAACTAGAGGAAATTAAATTCTAATTCAATATAATATGTTTAACTGAAATTCAGAGAGAGAGTTTGCAATAAGTTCCAATTTATGCGCAAGTTATCAATACTTGTAATGATGCAATTATATCTTTTATATTTTACTTGAAGTTAAAAGTTAAAATGAAGAAATAGAATAACTCGCCTAACTTGGTGAGTTTTTTCTTTTTGTTGTTGTCGTGTGGCCTCGATTGATTCACTGACATTAAATAAAGCAGTAAACTAAAGGAAATTAAATTCCAATATAATATATATCATTTAAATTTTGAGAGAGTTTGCAATAAGTTCTTGCAATCAAGTTATCAATACTTGTAATGATGCAATTATGTTTGTAATTTTACTACTTAAGTTATAAGTGTGTAAAACAATTGTTCCTTGAAGAAGTTTTACAGTCTTTTTCCCAAACTTTGTGTAAATGTAAGCCTGATCTTTGGGGCTGAGAAGTAGTTATGACGAAAGGCGGAGTCCTAGTGCGAATTATGCACATTTATTGCACGTCCTATGCGTTTTGCTTTTAGAGTGAAATTTCTTTTTGGGGGCGCTCGCTTTTATTGCCATTCCAGATGAATGTCTCTGTCTATTGTTGATTGTACTGTGCGTCTGTGGTGATTGCATTGCAGTCGTTGTGCGGCTTCTCACTTGAGGACTCAATGAAATAGAAAGTCATTTCTCATGTGCAGCTGTCTGGGCCTGGTCAGGAATGTTATTACTGTTGCGTTGGCTTCTCACAATAGCTCGCAGGTATGACTTAGCTTTAAGTAAGAAATACTGTGGCGAACTTGAGTTGTGCGATGTAGGCGAATGACCTATTTATATTTACACATTTTCTTCGGCTTTGTGTAAGGGGTATTATGAACTATGGATGGGAGCTTATCGTTGGCTGGCATTATTCTCGTATGCAAACACGTTCAATTTTAATGAAGCGCCTTAAAGTTTTGAAAGTGTTCAAAAGTTTTGTATTTGGCGAGGGTGGAGAGGCCTCAAGAAGGGCGAAAAGTTTACCCAAATTATATGACCTAACTCGCAGCGCGTTTCATTTGATTTGCTTGCTTTGGGTAGCTGCTTTTGATGTCTCGGCCAAAAGTTGGCGACAGACACTAAAAAGAAGCCAGCAAACACATTCCGAAAAAAAATCGAAATGGAAATTTGTGTGCAAAAAAGGATCAAATAAAAAAAAAAACTTTGTCTAAGTACTGGGCACGGAATGGAGGCTAACTCAATTATAATGCATAAGTTTGTTTTTGTTAATGTTTGCATTATGGAGGAGAGAAAGCCAATAATCAATTTTTCTAGCATGTTTACTTAGTTCACAGAGCCGTAACAGCGCATACGGTGCGTTAACAGCGCGCGCTTAACAGCCGCTGTTAAGCTCAAATGGTGCGCATGTACAGCGAAAGAGCGATAACAGCAAGCAACAACAGCGCCAGCAACAACAATTGCAGACGGCTGCTCAGCTGTTTTCAGTTGCGTTGCGTGCTTTGTCCTTGACAAGGTTTTGTTTTTTTCAACTTTTACCTCGTATGTATGTACGAATGCGTGACAGAAACAGAGGTAGAGGGAGAGCGAGAGCGAGAGAGAGAGAGAGCGCGCGCGAATGGCGAATGGGAGAGCGAGTTGAGTGAGTGGAAGAGGCGCGCAGTATGGCCATTTTATGCGCTGTATTCATTCAGTGAATGGAAAAGAAAAAGCAAAAGTATTTTTTGTGCTGCCAAGAAGTAAAACATTTTGCGTGGGCGCTCCAAGTGTCCTCTGTGTCCTGGCGAGCCTGTCTTGCGTTCGCGTGCGATTTGCGCATAAGTTTTGTGCACCAACCCAAATTGTTTGATAGTTGCGAGACAGGCCAGCGCAACCCACAGGACTTTCACTTTCGGCCATTAATTGCGGCATTGTAAACCTCACACACACACACACACACAAAGTGAACTTCCAAGTGGAAGCGGAATGGAATGGGACTGACACTCACACACACATAGAGACGCACTGTGGGAATTCCAATTGAATAACTTGCAGCCCACAGATCGCACCTTTAATTGTCGCCATTTTGCGCTGGCAATTCTCATTTTAACTGCCGCGCACGTGTCCCGACAAGCCGACGACGTCTTCGCCAGCCAGCGCCATAATATTTTATGTCCCTCTGGTATTTGTTTTAAGTGCTGCTGCTTCTACTCCTTGCTCCTTGGTTTCATCTGCTGCTGCTGCTGCTGCTGCTGCTGCTTCGTGTATGTTAATTAAAACGTTGATAAATTGTTGACTTGGCCGTTTTGACAACCAGCAACTGACAGTTATAGATGTTTTCGGTGTGTGCGCGTGTGCGCTTGCAGGTGTGCGTCTATGTGAGCTAATTAACTTTCTTGTATTTATAGTCGACCCTCAAGTTGGCCACCGCAACGCACAGCGCACAGCACACAGCACACAGCGTTGGCTCATTTTGAACTCAAAACTTTGACACTAATTTGAAATGTTTGACTAATCTCGCATGAGAACAAATTGCTGCTCTACTTATTAACATTGCCAGCTTGCAGCGAAAGGATAAACCATCAAATCGACTAGTTAACAAAACAATTTGATGTTGAAATAAGCTAGGAATGCAACTAGATAAATATGAAATACATATATGAAATGCTTATTAATATTGCCAGCTAGCAGCTAAAGTATGAACCATCAAATCGCGTAGTAAACGAAACAATTTCACATTGAAATAATTAGGGAATGCAACTAGATAAATATGAAATACAAAAGTTGTGTCTTTGACTTTTATTAAGATGCCAACTTATTAAAGTTTCAAAGCTTTTGAAGTAGTCGTTGATAGATTTATGCTGCCACTTGATTTCACAATCATTTCGTTGCCTTTAACTGCATTTCAAGTAACAAAGCGTCTTAAATTAGCTGCCAAAATACTCTCTCAGCGCTTAAAGGATAAATCATCAAATCGAGTAGTAAACAAAACAATTTGATATTGAAATAAGCTAGGAATGCAACTAGAATTATGTTAAATTGTAAAGAATAATATGAAATACAAAAGTTGTGTCTTTGACTTCATTTAAATTACCAACTCATTACACTATTAATGCTTTTGAAGTAGTCATTGACAGATTTAAGCTTGATAGTCAATTGCTTTCAAAATCAGTTCGATGCCATTAACTGCATTTCAAGTATCAAAGCATCTGCTAAAAGCTACGGAAGCTGAATTAAAATAGTCTTAGATTAGCTGTCAAAATACTCTCTCAACGCTTAAGCAAACAGGCGCACTAAGTGCAAGAGTTCTGCTGCCTGGCACACGTTGCGTATGCGTAATGTGAGACCCATTAAATAGACTGCTTAAGCTCTCGACTTTGCAGCTTGCAACTATAAAGCGAGCTTTGCCATGGCAAAAGGCAAATGCTAGTTGAATTAGCATTTGATTGAATGCTCGACTGTTTAAACAAATGCTCGACAGTCAATCACGTATACGCCGCATTGGCCCGACCACCAAGGTGTGTGTCTGTTTTGGCTGTGTGCTTCTGTTGGGGTCACTTCAACATGACTCATCCAGCTGTTCGCATTGTGATCTAATTATTGACCTATATACGAGTCTTTTGATTAATGCCACACATTTGTTTCACTCCTGCTCCCTGCTCCTGTTGCCGCGTCACGCTCACACATTGACTGGCTCACACATTGTGACAAGTTAATTGCGTTTCGTGCCATCGCCATCACCATCGGCCCGGGCCAATTGATTTTGTCATGCGAGCGCAGGCAAATCATATTCTATGCCCACACCTAGTTCATCAAGAGCCGCAACGTCGCCTGACATTTGCGAATAGTTTGCGGAAGAAGCCATAGAATGCTTTGGCTTTTGTCCTCATGCTCAAATTAAATTTAATTGAAATTTATGCGGCGGCACATGTTGCCAACTTGCTGCTCCGCCTCCAGCCGGATCCTTGTCTGCCAAAAGCAAAGCAAACAGAAGCCAATAATAAAATCTGTACACTTTCGCTTGTCTAATTGGCCTGCGAGCACGAAGTCGAAATGCTTATTTATTTATTTATTTATTGGTATTGCTGGCATTTGCTGCCGCAACAAATGTCAATTCCTTGCGTTATACAACTTAATTAAACCCGAGTTTGCCTATTAGTTCAACTGCTTTTGTTTTGTCTGCTTTAATTAAAAGATCATTTTCAACGTAGTTTCCTACCTTTAATTATGCAAGCTCTCTGCAATTTAACTATTTCGGTTGCTGTTTTGGCAAGTTTTGCGCTTAAATTGCTCATTTTTAATTCATATCTTTTGATATTCATTACGCGATTATAAGCACATAACAAAAGGTTCTTTTCTGAATGGTTTTCGCAACACTTAGGCTTTTTATAATTACTTCATTTTGGTTTATTAGATCGGTTTTAGAATTTCAAAAAATTGTTATAGCGATTAGAAAATTGTGGTGCAGAAAGTATAGTTTTTTCGTTATGCATTTTAAGCTACCAAGTTTAAGAATTTCACATGCTACAAAGTTAAGTTTCATGCTATTGAAATCAAAGTTAAATGAAGTGAATAATGAATTGAATGCTTAAAGAACGAAGAACAGAAATTATAGTTTTTTCTTTTTGCATTTTAATCTGTCAATTTTAAGGATTTCATATGCTATCAAGTTTAATTTCATTCGATCGAAATCAAAGTTAAGTAAGAAATATAACAGAAATTATAGTCTTTGTGCATTTTAATCTGTCAAGTTTAAGGATGTCACATGCTGTTAAGTTAAGTTTCATGCACTTAATTACTGCTTAGGCAAAGAAAAAGAACAGAAATTATAGTTTTCTTTCTTTGTGCAGATTAAACTGTCAAGCTTAAGGATTTCACATGGTGTTAAGTGAAGTTTTATGCTATTGAAATCTAAGTTTAATAAAAATAATTTACTGCTTAAGCAAAGACAAAGTGCAGCATCATCATAACTAACTTTAAGTAATGACTAAATATAGTTATCATGTTTATTTTAGGAAGAGCTCGCTTCAATTTTGTCAACAAAAAAGTGTCAATGTAAAAATGTCAGTTTCAGTATTTAACTTTCTGGCTTTTAAAGCTCGTTGATTTGTGGCCAATGAGATAGTGAATGTATGCAAATCCAGAGTTATTGGCGTCAAACAAATATTTGCAAAGTTAAGCAGCCAAAATCTACTTTCGTGCGACGTAAATAGTTCATTTACAGAGATAAATTGAAACTTGTTGCGCAGCTTATTTAAATATATGTCGGATTATTGATTTGATTTTCCATAATTTTGCACAGATTGTATATGCTGAATACACTTGATCACGCCACTGTCCAGTTGAGACTCTGTCAGCATTCTAGTGTACCGAAAATGCTCTCCAGAAAATGCTGCAACGAATATACTTGTATCTCTGTCTCTCGCAGTGGCTCAAGCATACACACACAACAATCATAGTCCGTATCTCTCTCGCAAACCTCTAACCTCACGCAAAATCTCTCTCTCATATTTGCATCGAATTATCCTGACCATCTGGCGAATAGTAGGAACAAAGCCTACTAACAAACAACCGTTAGAGTGCAGGGACGAGAATTGTCACTTGGTACACGTACTTGACCTAATTCTTTTACACTGACTACCATAATTTAAGATCCGACATATATATAAAAATGCCAAAGTAGTTTAAACACTTTATGCAGCAGCTCTTAAAGCAATATAAAAACGAATGAATGCGTCGCTGCTGGCCAATTGGTGGGTAGTAATTTAGAGCATCCGCTAAAAAGTCATTGCGGCTTATTGAGGCGAGGCGAAGCGAGTCGAGTGCCTGATCACCCGTATCCCCAGATGAATGTGTGCTCGTGTTTGTCGCTCATTCATGCGGCCAGAAACAATGGCCACTTGCACTGGAAAATTGACTCCATTTGATGCATAAATTACATTTACGAGGGGGGTACGAGCAAGGGCTTCGTTTGCAGGCTTTTGTCGTTTGGCTGGATTTTCTGATTTTCTGCGCTGTCAGTTGCATTACGTATGCGCCATGGCTGCCCGTGGGCCATTGTCAACGGACGCACGGCTGGCAGGCATGCAAAATATGCGAATGTAATTTGCATTTGCATTTGACCAGGCTAACTTCAGAGCAAGCGGAGTAAGCAAGTGGACGCCTCGCCTGCCAATTTGGCAACTAATGCACTGCCACGCCCACGCCCACTACTGTCCACTGTTCACATGCAAATGCAACTCAATTAGGGCAAATGAGTTGCATATTTATGCTGCGTTTGTGGTTTAAGCAGCTTTAAAGCTTTAAGCAGCTTTCCAGCTTTTTCTGCGCTGGCAAAAAGTGCAATTCAAAGTGTCCGCATAGTGTAAATATTTTTTCAGTGCCAACTCAAGGATATCCTTGATGTTTGCACAGCGCCACAAACTGAAAAGCGAGCGAGAGAGAGAGAGAAAGAGAGAGAGAGAGGGCGGCCTTAAATAAATGCATCCTGCAATTATGAATGAAAAGAGTAAAAACTGCGGCGAGGTGTCGGGAACCAGCACAAAGCTCAGCGGAAGCGGAAACTGTGCGCTCTCACCCCCCCCCCCCCTCTGGCTTTCTATTTTGCCCCCATACACACCACAGAATGGCCAAAAATTAAATGCCCGGCAATGTTGCGACTTAAAGGCTTAAAGTTCGCCGTCGTTTTATGTAACGCTCGCTGTCTGCCGTCTCGCTCTGCCTTTGTCTCTGTCGCGCTGCCTGTTCTCGTATTTATGACCTCGCTTAAGTGCATAGCCTTCAAAATTACTCTCGGTATGTGTGTGTCTGTGTGTGTGTGTGTGTGTCAGTGTAAGGACATTGGAACTCGCTCTCTATGCTTTGCCAGGCGGCATTCATTACTCAACGCAGTCGAGACATTAACACAAGCGCACATATTAAAACACACCCACATCCACACACACACTCTCACACACACACTTTCAAGTTCGTCGCACATGGCAACACATTTACTTCCGCAAAAGACCACAGCGACTGCCACAGTGGGCGTGGCAATTGGCAAATATTCATTTGCGCCTCGCAATTTCTGCTGAAATGCGGCAAAAGGCAGCGAAACAGGCGAAAATACTTTACTAAATTATGCCACAGATTATTTCAATCAGTGGCTGGAAAGTTAATGCAACACAAATTAAATACAATTGTGCCACACGTATATTTTCTTTGTCGTAAAAATAATAACTATATTTGACACTTTAGTCTGATTTTTTTTAATGTTACTTATCATTTTCATCTATTCACTTTGTTCAACTTAGTCAGCAATCAGTGGCTGAAAAGTTAATGCTTCACCTGCAGTCTATAACACATATGTATTAAATATTTGATATTATATCTTTTATTTGGAGTCAAGTTAATAACACTTTGTTTATCTTAGTAGCCAGCAATCAGTGGAAAATGATTGTTTCACCTGCAGGTTATAACACAAATTAAATATTTCATATTATATATTTTATTGACTTACTCTATTTGGCATTTGCTCCTGATTCTTTATTATAATGTTCCTTATCATTTACATGTGTACATTTTGTTTATCTTAGTAGTCAATCAATATGTTAAAATGTAATTCAATTAAAAAATTAATTTTATAGTAGACAGCACATATACAAAGAACTGACAGCAATTACCTTGATACCAAATTTCACTCAATTTTAAAAATGAACAAAATATTTATTTCGGTTTCTTCTTTGTCAAAGTTGCAAATATTCAATATTAGACGATTCTATTTAAGTTGAGTTTTTGAAAGTCTAATTTTTGTGTAAAGAGAGCTTAAAAGCAAACCAGATTTTTATTGTATATTTCTATTTTATTTTAAATCCGTATAATTTAAGAACAACAATGAATAAGCTTAAAAAGTTGCATTGAAAACATTGTTATATTGGAACGCTTAAATATCGGCAATCCTTAATAGAGAGCTTAAAAGCAACTTCAAATTATTATAGATTGCTAAAGAGCTTAAAAGCAATTTCTATTTATATAAATTATTTTTATTATGATTTACTGGAGTACTAGTTAAGTTCTCTAATTCAAATACCTAACATGTGAAGTGTACAATTTCTTGCAATCAGAGCAAATCCCTTGGAATAAACTTAAGTAAATTCAAGTTTGCAGTCGCAGCAGTTGCCAAGGTGCTTTTCTAAGCGGCTCTGATTTTGGATCTGTGGACTCAACTAAGTATTAAGTGCTTTTGAGGGCACTTCTAAGCGAATATTAGCTTTGTATAAGTTGAAACGTGTGTGCATTAGCAACTTCTG
The DNA here is from genome assembly GCA_035046165.1 of Drosophila rubida. Taxonomy (NCBI): domain Eukaryota; kingdom Metazoa; phylum Arthropoda; class Insecta; order Diptera; family Drosophilidae; genus Drosophila; species Drosophila rubida. Next base: position 12,307,465 of record JAWNOF010000012.1, on the reverse strand, counting down.
GCAGCGTGTGTCAATATAGCAACTATATTTTTAGCTGATTTGCAATTTCTTACCACAGTGCGGCCCTCGGGGTCCTCAATGCTGTGCGCTTCGAGTGCGAGCATTAAATGCGCCTCGCCAACCGCCCCTCGGCGCCCCGCCCTCTGCGCTCGTTTTAGCCGTGACTGCGACGACGACTGCTCATTTTATAGTTTCCCTACAACAAATGCAAGCAGCAACAAACTCGTGCACAAAGGCAAACACAAAGTGGGAAGCAAGCGAGAGAGAGAGAGAGAGACAGAGAGGAGATGACGGGGGAGAGGCTTGCGAGAGCAACAGACAAAGCGTGAATGCCGGGACATTAACTACAACAACTGCTCATAATAATAATGAGCTTGGTTATGTGCATTGCCTGCATTGCGTGCTCTGTGTGCGTGCGCATAGCTGCATGAAGTCCCGTTATGCGCATTAGTGTCAGTGCGCGCCTCTGTGTGTGTGTGAGTTGTTGTATTAATCCCAGCAGTCTCGTCAGCGACGGCGGCGGCTTAATTACGTTGCGAAGATATCAACAAAAATTGCAATGTGTTGAGCAAGTTGATGACATATTGGATTGCCAAAGGCATCGACGACGACGACGACGACAACGACGACGCAACTCCCTCGACGCCAAATTGATTGCATACTTTTAGGCTGTCATTAAATGCCAGCCACAGGGGTGCAAAACTGCAATTGACGTAATCTATGGCTTTCGCCCAGCCAAGGGTAATTCAACTAAGTTATTTTTAAAAAGAGTTGTCAATCGTGGCGCCATTAAAACTAAAAACCAACTTCAGCAACTTGCCACAAACTGCAGCGCTGATAAGTGCAAGTTCTTCACGGCATTGCCATTCAGCGAACAGTCTGTTTTATGTCTATAGTTTGCATATTTTCTCCGGGTTTAGCAGCAGCAACATTCTAGCATGACTTTCGTTTTTATTCTCGCTCTTGTGGCGCTGCAATTTTTGACATGAATAATTCATTTGGCGGCTTTGGCTTTATTTGAGAGCGCACATTTGCAATGCAACTTGACATTGGATTTAGTGTCGAACACATGAATGGCAATGGGCATTTTTCAAGGCTAGCTAGTCGGCTAGAGGAAATGCCATTTGGCATTGTACATCCTGCAATTTCATGCTGTCAAAGTTGAATTATAGAAGTGTGCTTCTTCGCATTGTTTGAATTATTTATTAAACACGCGCATTAAAGCAAACTTGTTTCAGTTTGATGACAGGCTGTGAACTTTAGCTATTTTATGCAGTTTTGTCAATCGCTTTATTTGGTTATCATTGCGCAGTTATCAGTTTTACTCGAAGTAAAAAGTGCCACGATTTCATCTGCAACAACGCAATTTGCATTTCCATGTTGTACACAAAATTGCAAGTTTCCCCCCACAAATTTTACCCCAAGCATTTCAGCTGCTTCTTGTGTTCTGATGCAAATGTTTCCCCTTCAAAAATGTGCAATTGAGATAAGGCAAAGTTGGTAAAATAAGTTGGCAAATTGTGCAACACAATTGCATCTATAATTTAAGCAGTTTTATTAAAGACTTAGATGGAATTGAAAGCAAGATAATCTTTAATATTCTTAAGCTATCTTAAATTTATAATATACAACTAATTGTCTAATTACAATTCCCTTTTAGTTTCTTCAAGTCTTTCAGCCAGCCAAACAAAGTGTGATTCTTATATAATGTTTCTTCTCATTCACTGATTGTAATATTATGTTTCTGCTCTTTTACTTGCAGGTTCGTTGCCCATTACAGCAATATCTAATCTACTTGCCAATAAAAATGAGATTAATAACTAAAGCACACACAACTAAACGATACTAACCTCAAGTAAACACACACGAACACTAGAACTAAAACTAGAATTAGTCTGGTCCAACAATTAGACTCAATAGACAAACAACAACAACAACAACAGCTGATGACAATTGCAGAACAACAACAACACACAGTTACAACACGAATGCGATACGAACACGAATACAAAACAATATCAAATATCGAATATCCAATATCAAATAGGAGGAATATGCATATTGCTAATTAAATTATGAATACGTAAAACTAATTAAACAACAATGCTCGTATAACAGCTATCCACACACACACATACACACACACTGACACAAAGATATACAATACAGACTATAAGCAGCTATATCAATAGATATATATATAGCCGTATACCTAGCCATAGATGTATGTCAATATTTGTGCAACAATTAACGGCAGAGAAACAGCAAAAGAGAGACAAGAATTAAACTGAAATACAATTATCAAATATCAAATATTCAGTATCCTATACTATATATATGTATATGTATATGAATGTCTGCCTAAATGTACACACATTTTTTGCTGTTTACCAAACATTCTAACAATACTCGCAACACCCATAACAACAACCTAATATCGTTCTATATATATATTGTACATATATAATACCGTATAATATCGAACCACTTGTAATGTGCCTTCATGATACTCGTATGATTACAACCTCTAACTAAATGCGACTGCTATGCATTGTGCTATGCCACCTACTCACACTACAACTCGAGTAGCTAACCCGTCTATCTATCCAATCCAGTTCAGTACACGTCTACGACATCCACCTAGCTATGCCTATGTAAATATCAACATACTACTCTTATTCCCAACAATTACTATGATTTCCTATATTCTATGCCAATTGGATGCGCTTAGGGAGCCCGCCACATTGGACAAGCTCGTAGTGCGTGTGCGATCCTGCCGCTAAAACCTATTCAAAATGTGCGTTTTTCTTTGCCACAACAAATTGTATTTGCATTTATTTTTCTCGAAGCTCACACTCCCACTCTTCTTCTTTCCGCCTTTAATGTACGAGAAACAAATCTAAGAAAAACTAGCTTCAAAGTATCAAAAGAAAAGCATGCTGCTTGTGAACGCTTGCGAATTGTTATAGTCATACGACTCTTATACAACTCTTATACTCTACGTCTACACATCTATCTATCTTTATGTTGTCAATTCCTATACTCTAAGCTCTCAAACTGGTCTTCTACTTTTGGAGGCCTTTTAGAATATGTATTTTTTATTACTCTTATACGACTCGTTTCTTCAGCTACTTTTTTAACTACTACTGTTCATGTGTTTTCCTGCTATACTTCGTTTATACATACATACTACTTTTTAATATAATCGAATTTCAGTCTTATACTACTCTCCGAGTCTTATATACTTTCAAAACTCTCTGTATTTCACACTTTGAAACTCTTATACTAACTACGCATCACACAGCTAAACATCAATCGACTCTACTACATGCTCTTCTACATTTTTCGCGTCTGACAAACATCTTTTTGAACTCACAAACTCAATGCAATGTCTCAATTCTATTTAATATTAATTCGATCTTTTCTCAACTAATTTTTTTTCGACTAATTTTTGGATTATGCCTACTACCCAAAATAGCAAACTTTTACACCAATTTTTTGGCTCTATGTGCAATTAATAAACTCACCACTTAAAAACCAAAACCAAAAAAAAAAAAAACAAAAAACTAAAAATCAAAGTTCAGCTCGCTCGTTTTCTTCATCTAAAATCTAAGAAAAACAAAACAAGTCTAATAAACCAAACTAAATGAGAAACAACTGTAAGCAATTGGCTGCAATTGAACTAATTGTTTTATGCTTCTAATTATTTTACGCCAAATTTACATTGAAAATTAAACCAACCAAACGAAACGAAACGAAACGAAATTGTCCTCGAAAATTGCAAAAAAAAAAATAAAAATGTCACGTGAAAATTCGCCACGTCATGGGTCGATCCGTCGCCATTTGAACAACAGAGACTCGCCAGCGGGGTCGTCGCCGGGCTCACCACATCACTCGAACCATCACCACCATCAACACCATCAACAACAGCCGCCGATTATGGAGCATGCTGGGGCACCCATATCAACGTCCGCCTCGAATATCGCCACCGTGCTGGAGGATGGCGAGAATCCCATTTTGCCACCGTTGAGCGGCTCAGGACCAAGTCGACAGCGCTCGCTGCGAGATCGGCTCAAAGACGGCATCACCGGCAGTTTCTCCTGGCAGTAAGTGTTGCTCCCGTTTGATTCTTAATGCTTTTTTCGAAACTTAATTTCTCGATTTTGTCGAATTGTCTCGAATCTTACGTTTAACTTATCCGAAATTGCACTTTTCAGTAGAATTTTTGAATTCAGTTTTGATCGACATTGATTTGACAATTTGTAATTACCACCACTCACTTACTAGTACTGCTAATGAAAAAAAAAAACGATATCACAAATATGCACAACTTAGAAAATGATATCTTATACAAAAAAGTCTTATACAAACCTCTCTAGCTGCACACCGTTGACGTATACAAGTAAAATACCAACCTTGATTCTCCCTTTATACATACTAACTTTTTAAATGCCGCACTTGAGTACTTAAAAACAAAACAAACAAACGCACAGCAAACGCACCTTCAAGTTCACTTTTGTAGGCGATACTACTGCTAATTGATATTTAAATCGAACTCCCAAGTTTAGGTACGTGCAGCTGAAACTCGAAACTGCCAAAGGGTAAGTGCCACATGTAATTCGAAATCTATGCGTATAATTTGACAATAAGCTCGAGCAACTCTTATGCAATTCTATAATTTGACAATAAGCTCGAGGAACTAAGAATCGCGCGCAGTGTAATTTCACTGAAAGTGCTTGCACAATTTGTTTATGCTTAAGCAGGGATGTCTGAGTCTGAGTCAATAACTTAAAAAAGTAACTCGTCTATTGTATATTCAAATCGAAAATTGTATCGAAACGATATTGTTTATTGTGTATTCAAATATTTGTCGATAATTGTATCGAAATGATTCCCTTGAGCTTGAGCAACGGCACTGGCGCCATCTAGTGTTCGAAGCGTATTCGTATTTTCAGTGTTCAACTGGGCTTTTATTTAATTAAATTCGATTTACATGGAGTCGTGTTAAGTCAGCTCAGCGCTGAATGCTGGCACATATCGCAGTCAATCAGCAGTTTTACTAGTTTACGATAAAATCTTGACAGCACTTGCCTTTTTGCCAGGCCAAAAGGTTTAAGCGCCAACTCGGAAACAGTTAAACAAAAAGCGAAATGCAGAGAAGCAGCGCGAAGTGAACAATTCCGCATTGTTGTAACTGGCAAAAAAAAAAGAAAACAAAAGAAGGCGCGCATAAAAAAATTGTATTTCATACAGACCCGTAAATTATTCACATAAAATGTGTTACTCGGCTCAGTTGGCTGCGTTGTGTCGTCCCTGTTGATGACACAAAAAGCAGCAAGAGCTGAAAAAAGAGAGCAAAAGTGATTGACGTTTACGCATTAAGCGCCAGGGAATACAACACAAACACACAGTGGCATCGAAAGTGAGAGCGAGAGCTCAGATCAACAGAAATCAGCTCGACAGGCAAACAAAAAACAAAACAAAACGAATCCGAAATAAACAAAACAATTGTGCAATTTAAATGGTAACAGACAAATGAATCACATGGTCATAAATCAATTGAATTTGACATTTCAATTTCGTGCGTCCTGCGTCTGCGGAGAGGCAAGCGCAAGAATCTGGTTAATTTTGGGCCCAAAACTGGCTCAAGAGCGATTATCGGGAATCGGGTTTTATACCGAGTATACGAGTATATAGCCAGAGCAACTAATTGGCCATAAAGTCAGATGTAATCACAGCTTCAATTAGCTTCTTATCACATCTTAACGAAGCAATTCCAATTTTATGTGCAGCTGTCGCCGCACGAGCAAAGAGACTCTTGACAGATTTCCAAACGACTTCTAGTTTATGGAATCTGTTATGTGTTCTAATCGAAATTGCAAAGAAGTTTCCTATTGATCAATAACAATCCGAAGAATAGCTATTTTTATATAGATATATTTATTATATGAGAAACGAGTTGCAAAAGAAACTTATATAATGAATTTGAAATGCAGAAATCATCGCTGCAATCCTATAATATCTAATTCTAATAACTTTTTGGGAGATTGAATGATTTGTAAATTATTGAGAAGATTTTAAATAATATTCAATAATACCTGATAAATATTCTTTTTCATTCATTGCTTAATACTTTGAAATCTAATCGAAAATCAGTCTTATATTACTCTCAGAGTCCTATACAACTCTTATACTTTCATAACTCTCTACTTTGAAATCTTATCGAATATCAATCTTATACTGCTCTCAGAGGCCCATACAACTCTTATATAGTTTCATAACACTCTAAATAATATTACTACCTCTAAATATTATATTGCTTTGAACTCTAATCGAAAATCAGTGTTATATAATACTCTCAGAGTCCTATACAACTCTTATACTTTCATAACTCTCTAAATAATATTACTACCTCTAAATATTCTATTGCTTTCATTGCTTTATACTTTGATATCCAATCGAATATCAGTCTTATAATGTTCTCAGAGTCTCTTACATAAATTCAAGACTCTAAATAATATTCAATGTCACCTGCAAATATTCTATTGCTTGCATTGCTTTCTGAAACCTTTTAAATAAAAATATATCGTAAATCATAAGTTTTTCATCAGAAGTCTCCAGCAAGTAACTTTCTTTTCGCATGTATATCAAATGCTGAACTTGTGTGCTCTACGAAAACTGATTGAATAATTTAGAAATGTGCAATTCAAGCGCACATTTGCTGAAACACTCTTCTTGACTTCTTGTGTTCCTTTCATATTTCTTTTTCTGTGAAACTCGTGATAAAGCCAACATGAAACTTTCTGGCAGCAGCAGGCAAACTTTTTGGACATGACAGGAACAAGAGAGTGAGCAGATAGAACACAGAGCACACAGAATACGAAATATGCCCATTGGCAGCAAGTAAAAGTGATGTTGAGTTATTTTCTTTCGTTCGTTTGCTGTGCTTATGCCGTGCGAACGCGGCGTATGCGTAATATTTCACGTTGAAACTTTCACTTCATGTTTATAGTGCCGTAGAATTTTCTACATAGACGGCACTGCGATTGACGTTAACTGCTGTTGTCGTTGCAGGTAATTTGACCTCGAAAACAGGCAACAAACTGGCTAACTGCCTGAGTGAGTGGCAGTTGCTTTTAATTTCTGAAACTGGTTTCTTGTTTGCGCTTTGTTTTTTTTTTTGTCGATTGTTTTGCCAGCAGGATCCCCAAACTGCATGCAGCTGCCACTTTTGCCAGTTTTGTCTGGCGCGCTTCCTTAAAGCCTTTTTTTCACCAAGACGCTATAACCTTGAAACCCTTTTGCGCTGCCCTTGATCAGCGTCGTTGGCTGGCTGCCTTCACTCGCGGGCTCTTGTCATAGGTCGACTGCTTCCCTTTCGGTCTGCTCACTTGATTGCATCTTTGTGCCGCACGAAGCCTTTCAACTGGCTTGGCCACTTTATAATATACACATACCTTAAGTTTTGCCTGCCCAGACAAACGGCCACTTGAAGGCGTCGGCTTGAGATTGCTTGTGGAATTTCATTGTGGATTTTTGTGCGTTTTCGTGGGGCATCAACGATTTACATAAATGGGGATCGCTTAGCAGTTGGCGCACATTCCGCACCAAAATGAATATTGAACCAAAAGCGCGCCTTTGTTGTTGCCACGAATCTCGGCCATTGGCATGTCCTTTGCAAAATCACAGACTGCCAATATTTATGCAGCCATTTCAGTCATTCCTCAAGCTCTCCATTATTTTGAATGTTATATCAAATTCTCAGCACTTGCTGCTTAGCTGATTTTGATTGGTTTGATTTAAGACCGCAAAGTATTTGCTAAGTATTCGTCTTGTTGGCGATCGTCGATGCCAAGCAGAGTATCTATTCTATTATTTAATATTTTTGTTTATAAGTCCACTAGAAATTTTGTGGTTGAAGCTGGCCAAAATCGAATGGGTTTCCTTCATAACTTTAAACTAATTAACCAATCTTCTTGAAAGTTTGTGAAAACCTGAATATTAAGACACAAATCCACGGTACAGAGTATAAATATAAGTGTACAAAGCATAGTGTAGAATGTATTATTTATATTACTTTAATAGAGAACAATCTTTTTAAGTAGAATATACTAAATCTTCAATAAAACTAATTAACCAATCTTGTTGAAATTTGACAGAATCGTAAATATTTGGACACAAATCCATGGTACAAGGTATAAATATAAGTGTACAAAGTTTGTAAATTGTTGCTTATTAATATTACTTTCATAGAGAACAATCTTTTGAAGTGGAATACAATAAATCATCCCATAAACTAATTAACAAATTCTGAAAATTGGCAGAAACGTGAATATTTAGACACCAATACATAATACAGCGCATAAATATAACTGTAAAATACATAAAGTGTGTAGAATGTTTTTTTTATTAATATTACTTTCATAGAGAACAATCTTTTGAAGTGGAATATAATAAATCCCCAATTAAACTAATTAACCAATCCTGTTGAAATTTGACAGAAACGTGAATATTTAGACACCAATACATAATACAGGGCATAAATATAAGTGTATAAAGCATAAAGTGTGTAGAATGTTTATTTTATTAATATTACGTTCATAGAGAACAATCTTTTGAAGTGGAATAGAATAAATCTTCTGTCAGCATTGTGTGCAACTAAACACAAACGAAATGTGCGACAAATATTCTCTTGCTACTGTAGTTGTCGTGTAGAACATTAGAGATATGAAAGCCTGTCTAATGATGAAATAATTTTCCGCTCACGTGCGAAATCTCTTAGGGCAACGACAAGTTGATTAAATTGGCTGAGTGTGTGCAAAAGGCAAACTGCGAGAACGACACAAAGCATTATATTTTAGTAAACGAGAGAATTGTGTAGATATAGAAATAAATTCCCATTTGTTTGCCTAAGTAACATAGTATCCTTTATATTTGCGGCACTAACAAAAATCAGCTATACTATATATATTTGAAATTAGCATTTCGAATGCCAACATTTCGCAATCGTATTCTGAAGCATCTGCGCTTTGCCTTGACCTCGACGAGCGTAACTAAATGCAATCTTAACTCAATTTGTTAGCAGTTTTTTTTAGCCGTTTAGCCGTGTCCAGCCGACTGTGCGCCCACACACGATTCATCTGTCGAATTGGCTAATTGAAATGCGGTTCGGCGAGAAAAAACTGAATCGTAAAAAAACACGTCAAGCGAAATTTGAACAATGTGTGTTTAGCAGGCGACGGACACAAAAAACAACAGCAGCCAAAATTTAAAGAGACCCGTGGGGGGAGGGGGGGGGGGAGGCACAAAGTTGGACAGCGCTTTATACTTGGATGTGTGAATAATTTTATTGAGTTGATAATGAAAAGTTGGCCATAGCGATGCCGAACACGTCTCGAACGACGTCTGCCCGGGGCCATATTGATGAGATGCTGATGAGATAGACGATGATGTCGCTGCTGTTGTTGCTGCTGTTGATAATGCGATGATGCGATGATTTGATGTGTGCTGTGTGCTGTGTGTGGGTGCCTGCTAATCCTTTGGGCCATTTTGCATTGCGACGCGTTTGCTGCGCATTACTTAATGGCAGACACACTCCCCCACTGCAAATAGCTGTTGACCCTGAGACACTCGCTGCACACACATAATGACCCTCGTCCTCCTAGCTCGCTAAATGGCTGCTAAATTAAATGTGTGCAACTACTTGTGTGTGTGTGTAAGTGTGACTTCTGCGTGTGTGGGTGTGGGCAATGCATGTTTGACTTTCACTTGCAGCTGTGATGAGCTTCACTGCGCCTGTCAACGTCAGCACAGCAACGACAACAGCACAGACATATTGCCACTGTTTGCGGCATTGTTTTTGGCTATAATTTGCATTGATTGCTCAGCGCACAGTGGCGCAGAAGCAATTGTAGAACCCAGGCAAAAGACATACCAGCAGGTTAACAAAATAATATATATTTTGAAATTATTATAAGCAAACAATTGAATTAAGCTACTAAAGTTTCTCGTTTTTCAGTGAAATATATTACAAGTTCTTAGTTAGGCATTTAAGTTTTTGCTCTCAATAATTTATAAGTATTTTAGTAAGCTTTAGACTACATACTCTTTGAAGTACCCTTCCTCTCTCTCTCCTTTCATATATTTGATTCAAATTAGTTTTTATTTACGTTTTTCTAATATAAAGCAGAAAGTGAACTTTAGTTATGACGACAGTTGAAACATTTCTTCTACTATATTTGCTATCTCTTTTTATAATTATATTTTGATGATAGATCTTTTTCTAACATTAGTAAGAAAATGAACTTTACTTATGACAACAGCTCAAACATTTGTTATACATTATTGATTAAGCTTCTTTGTGAAGTTTAAAAAAAAAACTTGGAATTTAATAAGACTTTTTTATTATGTTAGTGTTGTGAAACTTTCAGCAGATTTGTATGCCTAAAAGGGATTCATATAATATATATCTAAATTAGCAATAATTAGTAGATTATTGCGTTGCTCAATCATTTTAGCGAATACTATAATGTTTATATTTAATTCAAAAATGTCAATATTTGGCAGATTACTTTAGCGAATGCTGAAATATTCTCAGAAGATCTACAGATTTGTATTTCCAAAATGGGCTTAAACATTAAATGTTTAATTCCAAAAGAGCGAAAATTGTCAGAAAACTGTATGATTGCTATATTCTTAAAATAGCTGCATATTTGTATTCCTAAAACAGTTCAATTGTTTGTTTCCATATTTAGCAAATATTGCCAAAAGATCTCCCAAAATATTCAAAGATTTCTTACCAAGTTAAACTCCAAAATAGCAAGAACTAGCATATTACTGCATCTTTTAGTAACGTAAGCGATTGTTATAATATTGTGAAAAGATCAGCAGTTATGTATGTCTATAATATTGTCAGCAGATTTCCTAAAAGAGTTCAAAGCTTTGCTTACATGTTTAACAGAAAAATATCAATAATTGGCAGCCTATTTAGTTGAGTAATTGCTATAATACTCTCTCACAGTTTAAGCCTTTTCAGTTGCTGCCCAAGCGGTTGGCTCCACTGTGCAGAGCGCAGCAATGTTGATGGGCGGCTGGGGGCGTGGCAACGAGCATTGTCAATGTTGTGGGCAACGCTGTTGCCGTTTTCCGTTGACTGTTTGCTGTGTGCTCGTGTTGCGGTCCGAGGATAAAATGCAACACAAATGTGTCCGCTGCTGCCGCCGTTGTTGTCGCTGCTGTTGTCGCTGCTGTGGCTCGCAAATTGTGATTAGTGTTATGTCTTTGTTGTCGTTGGCGTTGGTGGCAAGTGTGGCGCCGAGGGCTTGTTGTGGCACAGTTTATGCCCACTGGAGCCTGGCAGTTTACATAACGATTATGAAATGTGCATGAACTGTGCTGCTGTTCAATTGAACGGCTTACGCGGCGTATGCGCAACAAGACACTGCCGATTCTTGAGGCAACTGCAACTGAATGATATTCGCATTTGAATATGAATTAATTGCTACAATTAAGCGCTTGACGGTGCATGCAAATTGTGTTTAATGAAGGCGGCTAGATAGACGATCAATTTGAACGCCATTTCGCTGCAACAATGTCGCGAAATTAGCAAACAAATGTGCTGCAGAAGCTTAAGCTAAGGAATTTGCTCTTGAACCCATGAAATTTCTGTGTGTCGTAGATAAAGTCGCATTACTCTGGGTTCTAATCTCAAGTGGCTGACTGGGAGCTGACATTGATTTCGCTTTATAAATCAACTGATTCCATGACTGACTGCTGCTAGCCATAATCCGTGGGCCAACGTGCCGCTCGTGGCATTTTAATCACACTCAGTGGCTTTAATCAGCCCCCCATTAGACCCAAGCAAGCACTTGACTATACCCTATAATTGTGCATTTCCTTGTGATTTATGATGCGCTGCAATTATGCAGTATACGAACAGTCTCATAAATATTCAACAGATTTTCCGCTGTCTATCTTATTTTGGGTGCAAATCAAAAGCGCTTGTATGGCTATATATATATATATGTATTTATATATTACTTAGTCGGGTCTCAGACAGTTTGTGGACACAATGCCATTGTCATTGCTGCTTAGCGCTGACATTTCGCTTGACATTTTGTAAACAAACAGAATACAGCGAAGAAGTCGACAACACACACAAAAAAAAAGCGTTTTTCGTTTTATTAAATGCGACGAAATTTATTTGTTATCTAAGCACAAGCATCGCACACAAGTGCCGACTATATACACATCACTGTGTGTGTCTCGTTTAGGCCATGTGGCAACAGAATGCACTTGGCCAAATTGCGGACACTCGCTGTTAAAGTCTAGGCTATTGTGCGCGCTAATCTCGCAGAGCTTTCTTTATCCTTAGTCAGCAGTTTTAACAGAATTAACTAATTTCATAATGACTTTATCTTGGCATACTTTACACAGACTCTGCTTAGAAAGTCAGCTGGTGACCCTTGCAACAGTTGCAGTTCAATGTCGCATGGCTGACATTCAATCAATAGCTGTACGAGTATAATAATAGTGTTCAAGTAATTACCTATCATTGTTGCATATTAAGCGAGCACTTCCCCAAACGTAAACATATTGTTGTTGTCCTTGTTGATCTGCAATCGCCACTTGCAAAATATGATTTGCTCTACAAATTTATCGCTTTCGCAACTGGCTGCAGCGTTTAACAAGTAGTCGACATGTAAACAAGGATATGACAACCACTCGGGGGACTGTCATCGACATCGACATCAATATCGTCATCGTTCCCTTATATGGCTTATCGTACAGCTCAATTTAGATTAGACAAAAGGCGTGGCTGACTGACTGACTGACTAGTTGAATGACTGACTGCCTGACTGGCTGGCTGATTGACAGCAGACCTCGAGCTGCGCTTATGCGTTGCGTTGTGCCTCCTTTTTGAGGCAGACTGCGTTTTTATAGCCAGCTAAAAATATTTCTATTCTGCAAGCGGCTGTCTGGGGCGTGCGACCTTCGCATTGCACGCAAACTCGCCGCCTCATTATGGATATGCAAATGCAAAAGTCACAAGAACTTACAGCAGTCTCAGTGCACTGCAGAGATCAGAGTATTCACTGTGTCCTTGGCGTGAGGTTTTACAACTGATTTATAGCCTAACTTTATACTAAATTGTAATGTTGTCGAGTGTCTCCCTTTCGCATTATAAAAAGTGTTACAGTGATAAGCTTGTCAAATTTCTCCCTTTCGTTTTTGCACTTTATTTGATGCTTTATATAAAGTGTGACAGTGATTGGATTTAGTTTAGTATCTTAGAGCTAAATTATAAACTTGTCAAGTAGCTCACTTTCGCCTTATAAATAGGCCAACAGTGATCGGATTTAGTTCAAATATACCTTAACTTAGAGCTAAATTATAAACTCGTCAAATATCTGCCTTTCCTATTATAAACTGTATAGTGATCACATTTAGTTCTTATTCTTCTTTATAGCTTAATTTTGAGCTAAATTGTTGTGTTGCCAAATATCTCCCTTCCGCTTTTTTGCTCTTCATTCATTTAGTTCATGCATTAATTTCATGCATTTAGTTCGAATATCACTTAACTTTGAGTTATATTATAAACTTGTCAAATATCTCCCTTTCGCATTATAAAAAGTGTTATATATATGATCATGGTTAGTTTAAATATCTCCCTTCCGCTTGTTTGCTCTTTAATCATTGCTTTATAAAAAGTGTTACAGTAATCGCATCTAGTTCAAATATAGCTTAACTTCGAGCTAAAGCTAAGCTAAGCTAAGCTTTTCAAATATCTCCCTTCTGCTCTTTTGCTCTCAATGTTTTACAAAGAGTGTTATAGTCATCGGATTTAGTTCAAATATAGCTAAATAATATCTCCCTTCCGCTTTTTTACCCTTCCTTCAATTATATATAAAAAGTGTTACAGTGATCGGATATAAAATATAGCTTAATTTTTAAATATAGCTTAACTTTGAGCTTAATTATAAGTTTGTCAAATATCTCTCTTCAAATATAGCTTAACTTTGAGCTAAATTATAAGGTTTTCACATATCTCCCCTCCGCTTTTTTTGCTCTGTATTTAATGTGTTAAAAAAAGTGTAAAAACTGTTACAGTAATCGGATAATTGGTTAACTTTGTGCTAAATTATAAGGCTTTTAAATATCACCCTTCAATGTTTTTGTTCTTTATGCAATGCTTTCTAAAATGTTAAAAAAATAAGTGTTACAATGATGGGATTTAGTTCAGTTATGCGGCGTTTTGTCTGATAATTTGTGTGCATCTAGACGGCAACTATATAATACCCTCCTTATAGCAACCCCCATGATTTTTTGGGAACAACTCGTACAGCTACTTTGCACACAACTTTTTTTGGAATCGAACTTTGCATAGGAACAATTGGTAATCACCTGGTAATTATAATAAATGTGCAATAAAACCAGTCATCCAAGTGTGGTCTGATGGAACACTACACTCTGTTTCTTCTTGGACAATTCTAAACGCTTCTGATCTATCGCCTGCTTCAAGTGGTTCAGTTGTTCGCAGTAGATGACAGAATTAAGCGTCTGGCCATATGGGATCAGCTCATAATGCAATTTTCCCTTTCAATCCCATCAAACAGACTGCAAAATCTTTCCACGATCTTTTTCACTTGATATACTTCACTTTACTTTGTATAATATCACTTCTGCCTGCTGGAATTTTCCGCTTCTGTTTCAAATAATACCCGAACAATGCTAGCTTATTTCTTTCCAATTATTCCCAATATAGAGCGCTCGCTTATCGCGCTTACCTGATATACGCTCTGCATATAATTTGCCCAACATCTTCGAGACAACAGTCGTACATGCCGCCGATAAGCCGCCAAATAGTCGTACAATCAAAACAAAGGCGCCGAGGCAAGTAGCGGGTGGGCAAATAGCTGAGCCGACTACGTAAGTAAAATTTTCCAAGAGCCCCAATAAAATGTCATAAAATTTCCTTCAGTTCGGCTGGCGTTTTGTCAACAAGCAACTAAACAAACAATATGCTGTGCAGACGCGTAGTTATATTAATGCTATTAACTGCCATACAACGACATATTAAATATTTAAAGCTGCCACTATACCCAGCAGTCGATTATCAGAGCGGCGTGACCGACTAGACTTGACTTAAGTATTTCTACTATTTTCGTAGCTGCATAAATTGTTTTAATGCGGTATTTTGATAACTATTGTCAGCAGTAGTGTGGATTCATACCCTGTAGTATGAAATGGTTAAACTAGTATACTAAGTTTGTGCAAATACTCGATTGATACCCTGTACTATGCAATGGTATAACTAGTATACTAAGTTTGTGCAAATGTATGTTATAGGGAAAAGGAAACGTAGTTGTTAGAATCGCATTCTAAATCGCTTTAGACAAGTCCATGCGTTTGTCCGTCTGTCTGCATAAACGTCTAGTTCTTGTAGGCTGTAAAAGCTAGAATAGGTTGGTATTGAAATTCCGTTTCTATGCGAGTTTATTATTATCATAAAATATAAATTAAAAACGTTCAGTTCATAAACAACAAATTTCTTTGGCGCAACTAATTTTCCTATGGCTACAAATTGAGCGTTAAAGTGGGAAATTAATTTATGCTGAGAGTTAAGAGTTAAGTGTGACACAGGGCATTGGCAAGTCGAGCACGCTCAGCGTGTGCTGACGCAAGCAAGTGCGTGGTGAGCAGCACGTGCACTCGCTGACAGAGCAGGAAGAGATTGAATACGTGGGGGCAGGCGACAATAGCTTCGCATTTGAGTCTAAAGTGATGTTGTTATTGTTGGCGTTTGCCACGTTGCCCCTTGGACTGTCTGCTTGAATTCTTTCAGATGACTAAGAGAACTGGGAGAGCAGGATTTTAAATATATAGTAAACTTGAGTTGAATTTGAAATGCGAACACAACGCTTTGTGGCGATCGGTTGGAGTAAAGTGTAAAAGTAAACTGTTCCCAGGCATTTGAATTGAGTGGCGCTCAATGAGCTGGAAATGGACTCATATATCTTTTAAGTCTTGTGATACGATGATGGGCCATTCTAATTAATAATAATAATTCGATTGCATGATTGCACAAATCTTCTGATAATTGATGTGCCCGGCCACAGCTGTCGCCCAACTAAAACACAATAAATAATGACTCGACTTCTGCCAAACGATATTACAAAATAAATAAATAAAAAAATACAAACGCACACACAGCAAGAATTATTGTATCACTGACATTGACCTCGTTTGTGCAAATAGGCAAATTGTTGCAAAGTGTTGATAACAAATCGTTATTGTTTTCTGTCCGCAACTTAATAATTTATCACAAAGACCCGTGGGTAAAAGACACACACACACACACACACACACACCTGAGAACTGCTACTGAAATTGATCAAATATCGAATATTTCAGCGAGCGAGTGCTTGAATAATTTAAAGGCGCCGTGACAAATGTTTCAGTCTCCAACTGTCAATAATTTTATCACTTCCCTCTCGGCGAAACGATTTGAATTTTAGATTGCAAAATGCTAATTCATTCAAATCTTTAGAAAATCGTTAAAATTTCTTATTATTATTTGCCTTTTTTTTTCTTCTTTCTGTTTTTTGGTTTCATAAAAAGTAACAAGCTCATTTGAAGCGACAGCTGCTGTTATGTATGATGCTATATGTACTAGAGAGTATATTAAAAAAACACGTGACAAGTCATAAAGCTGCAAAGCAAAGCAGCAAAACGTTGAACGTTGAAACACAAATTCATTTATTTGCTCAGTTGCATTAAATTGAAGTTTTCGCTATCCGCTTGTGCTACACATAACTTCTCAATAGCCAAATTATTCAATAAATAATGCAATCCGAATGCATTGGGTTAGTGGAGGGGAACGTTAACCTCATTACTGCGTATTTTTGGCCCAATGGCTGCAAATTTGTCAGCTGACCAAATAAGGTCCATCAAAAACAACAGCCAGCTCCGAGATCGTGTGGATATACAGTTGAAAAATCCAGCCCGACCAAATACAAGTTGCTCGTTGTAAAATGGCTTTTGCATACCCTGTAATACTTTCGCAGCGGGAGTTATAGGCGTAGCAGTCTTACATCGCTACCCGTTTTAAATAATCTCCACAGCAAGTCTCAAAGTATTCGAGGTTTATTATGAGTTCGACAAAATAACGAAATCGTAATACTTGTAATAATGATTAAAGCTTGCAAAGCATTGGAAGTTCATTATTGGTTAAACAATATATCAAAGTAGTGTTTCATAATCACAGAAAGTCGAAGAGCATTGAAAGTTCATTAAATATTGTATGACAAAATATCAAAATTGTTTTCAATAATAATGATTAAAGCTTGCAATGCATTGAAAGTTCATTATTGGTTAAGCAAAAAGTCGATGAGCATTGAAAGTTTATTTATATTAAATCAAAATTGTTTTTAATAATCACAGAAAGCTGCAAAGCTTTGGAAAATTTATTATTGGTTAGACGCAGCATCCGAATCGTTTCTAGAAATCACAAAATTGAATTTATAATTAAACAAAATATCAAAACCGTTTTAAATAATCACAGAAAGTTGCAAAGTATTGGAAGTTTTTTACTGGTTCAGCAAAATATCGAAAACGTTTCTAATAATCACAGTTTATTATTAGTTAGACGAAATATCAAAATTATATTTAGCTTTGAACGTTCATTTTTGGTTAATAAAAATATCAGTATTATTAAATTCATCACAGAAAGCTGCAAGCCATTGAAAGTTCATTATTAGTTGGACGACACATGAACATTGTTTTTAAGAATCACAGAAGGCTGTAAAGCACTGGAAAATTCTTTTTTAGTTAGACAAAATATCAAAATCGTATTTAATAATCACAGAAAGTCGCTGAGCATTGAAAGTTCATTATGAGTTAGACAAAATATTAAAATACTTTCTAATAATCACATTTCATTATAGTTACTTAATGTTCACAATAGTACTTAAAAATCACATATAGTTGGATGTCTATTTTTAGTTAAACGATATATCAAAATTTTCTTTAATAATCGCGGAAACCTGCAGAGCATTTAGAAATTCTTTCTTAGTTAGACAAAATATGAAAAATAACAGAAAGCTGCGAAGCATTGAACATTTCATTATTTGTTAGACAAAATATTGAAATTGTTTGAATAATCACAGAAAGTCGATGAGCATTATTAGTTCGACAATTATCATAGAAATTTATAAATGCATTCTTTGAAAGACAAAATATGAAAATAGTTTTTAATAGAAATTCATTCTTAGGTGGACATAATATTAAAATTGTATTTAATAATCAGAAAAAGTTGATGAGCATTGGAAGTTCATTATTCGTTACACAATTATCATAGAAATTTAAAAATTCATTCTTAGTTAGACAATATATGAATAATCACAGAAATTGTATTGAATAATCACTTCACATTGCAACTTCATTGCTGGTTAAACAAAATAGAAGCACGTTCCTTGTTTTGAATAGGTATTGCTATGCATGTGGAACTCTAAATACCCTGCGTGGTTGCTAGGGTATTTCCACTTCCAGACAGTGGGCGCCAGCAGTCGGCTTCGGTGTTCGCGTCGGCGTCGCTCCGCCCGCCGAGTTGTACAAAATTGTTTGCATTTTTTCCTCATTTAAACGAAAATTGTGTTTTCCTGTCAAGCCGGTTTTTCTTTTCATTACTGGACCACACCAACGTCGCAGTCGCCTTCGTCGTCGTCGTCGTCGTCGTCGTCGTCTTCGCTGGCTGCCAGCATAAAAGCAAAACCAAACAACTTGCAATCAATGCTGACGATGTCGTTGCCGTTGTCATTGCAGTTGTTGTTGTTGCTGTCGTTGTCGCTTTTAGCTATTTTTAGCAAGCTGCAGAAAAAAAGAGTTGTCGAAACTTGGCTGAAATGTTTTTTACACCTTCCGCCATGTGGCAGACGAGATTGCAGCAGCGCAAGACATAATAACAACTGCAGCAGCAGCTTTAAGCTTTGCATATTCAACGCTCCAGCCGAAAGCTGTTGCACAAAGCGCATTAATGCCTCAAGTCTGTGACTGTGCATCGCACTTGGGTGTTTAATATCCCAATTGCATAATCTGTAATATTTAAGGATGACTAGCAGACGAGTGGCTGAAATAATTTAGCTCCACTTTGTTACAAAACAGGTCTGAAACAAATAAGTGTAATAGTATTAATGTTAGAGTTGGAAGTAAGAACTAAGTAAGTGTAATATTTTTAATATTTCAGAGTGTTAGGAATATTATAGTTCATGTCTACTCCAACATTTCATTTGTTATTTAAAGTGGAAATTATAAAGTTATATTCGACTAATCGTTGCGTTGAAGTAAGAAGAACTGAATAAGTGTATTAGTATATGTTTATTTCAAAGTGTTAGGAATATATTATTGTAGTTCATGTCGACCCCTAAATTTAATTTATTATTTAAAGTGGAAATCATAAAGTTATATTCGACCAATCATTGCATTGAAGTAAGAACTAATTAAGTGTAATATTTTTAATATTTCAAAGTGTTGGGAATATATTATTATAGTTCATGTCTACCCCAAAATTTCATTTGTTATTTAAAGTGGAAAACATAAAGTTATATTCGACCAATCGTTGCGTAGACAGCTTTATGGTAATGTAAAGTAATGGTGGCATGTATATTTTAAAGTGAGCGACTGGCTCGCTTCAAAACAGACGACCATGGCTATGTCGATTCAGCTTGTCAGGCTTTTATAATGCCCCACACACACACTCACACACACAAGCAAGCACAAGCACATTAAAAACACGTGTGCGCGCAAGCGAACAGCTTGTTGGCCACGAGCGCTAGAGGGCGCCAGCAGCGCTTTGCGGGGCAAAAAGTTAGTTTAATAAGTTTGCTGTTTATTACCCGTGATGAAAAACTTTGGGCGTGCATCGCAAGGGTTGAAAAAACAATGTGCATGTAAAAGTTGAAGTTGGCTGTCACACACAGCATAAACCAATTTAAATTTTAATACGATGTGGCATTTAAATGCAGTCCGAAAGTTAGTTAAATAGTATAGTTCAATAACCTGGGCGATCTGCAGGCATTTCCTTGGCTTACATTCTGTTGTTGGCATTCTTATGCCGATCTGTAAACAATGCTATACTATATGGTCGCTGGTCGTTCGGTGTGCGCAGTAGCTGGGACTGCAATGCTAGAATAAATATAAATAAATGCAAATATGAGAGGAGCACATTGAAAGAGAAACATTCGCGTATTCGCCACAAGAAAAAAAATACACGCCACATAAAAATAAACATCGCTTGAGCAAAATAATAAATTTTAATGAAAACCGAAAACGATAGTTGTGTGCTCGTTGTTTGTTGTTGTTGTTTTGTGTGTGTCAAGGAACCGCAGAAAATGTGCAAAATCTACGAAACGTATTCGAGACTCACAGATTTAAGGCTGCCGCGTATTATTATTTATTTTGGCCAATCGAATCAATTAAGGCGCCGACTTGTTTTCTGGAGAACTTATTTTTTTTACGACTCACAGCTAATTAGCATCTAAATCAACAACAATTATGGCGCTGTCGTAAAGGAAGTAAATACGAGTCTTATTATATTATACAATTGTACATACGACAATCAATTTTAATGTTGATAGAGACTTACCGAAATGCTTACGTTACCTGTGATTGCAATTGCATTATTATTATAATATAATTATACAAATTGTGTAATAATTTCGAAGGTTTCGGGTCCGAAACAAATAAGAGAACGAATCGCAGACCAGACGACCACAACGGAGCTGTAAAATGATATTGCATTTTTTCGATTATTCGATGTGGCGCGATCGGAGGCAAGTGGAGGAAGAAGTGTATTATTTGGAAATTGCATAATTTGTGATTCGAGGCGAGGCATGACGCGCTGAAAGCCAAAGAAATTCTCACACAGCCGCCGTGCTCAAGGCTGACAAGTACAATATCGACATAGAGGTACTTATACAATGTGTGTATAACTATCTATAACGAGCGGTTGAGCCAAGTTAATTGTTTATAAGCAGCGCCTGTGGCCTTCGAGCAAATTTCCTTGTTTAACTCGTTTAATGGGCGGAGGGTGGCATTCGCACTTTCACCCTAACACATGACCTACATTAACTGGCGGCAGGAAATGATTTGGTGTGCAGTTAGAGCTGCCGAGCGGTGCAATTATGTGTAATTATAGGCCGGCTTGGAGTGCGTATGAGTAATTTAATTGCAATTACAAAGTCAGGTGGCGACTAGCCTCCAATAAAACAAAATGAATTAAATACTCGTACAACATATACAGCAAATCCCGATTGAAAAACAAGTTCATTGCACATGCACAGTGGCTAAAAAGCGTCAGCTGCGTTCGCTGCTTGGCAACACATGCCTCAGCAACATTTGTTATTGTTGCCAGCAGCGCGCAACTTTAACAGCTCAGCTCAATGTTAATGAAATGTTAAGCTGCGCTTGCAGTTTGGCGCTGCTAGCATATAATGGGAGCTTAGCCAGAAGGAAATGAGTGAATCGTGTGCATTTTAATTTAATGTAGCGTTACGCTAAATATAAATCATAAAAGCATTTAAAAACCAAATAAATATATAAACAATCCGCAAGCTGCGCTTTAAACTTGCCAACAAAAACAAGTTTATGTTTAGTGAAGCACATGGTGGCGCGCCCAAAGAGCGCGAGCGCCAGAGAGTTAACGACAGAGAGCGGCATAGAGAGAGAGAGAGAGCGAGTACGCAAAAGAGTTGAGAGCTGAGCGCTTGCTGCCCTGCAAGCAAACTGCGCACTGTGGGACCTGATGTTACGACAATTGTATTTAAAAAAGGTGTGTTTCTAGCCCAGTTGGCAGAAAATATAAATAAAGTAATATATATAGCTTCTGGCCAGTTGCAGTGCATGCATTTAAGGGCATTAACTTGAACAGCTCGCCCAGTTTGATGATTTGCAATCAGCTAAATTTGTCGCACATGTGTTTCGGCTCCACTGTGCGACGGCAATAAATAGCATAATTTACACAAGAGCGTCGACAGCAACAGCGACAGCTACTGCGACGGCGGCAGAAGCAGCGACGTCAGCGCCAAGCAAAGATCGTTTTCGTATTCGTTGGCGTTCGGTAATTGTCTGTGTGTGTGTGTGTGTGCGTGTGTGTTTGAGTGTTGTTTTTGTTTTCTGAGGTTTGTTGCCTGCTTTCTGAGACCCATGCACGTTCGTTTCACGGTAGAAATTTTCGATCAGTTTAAGTTTTTCATTTGCAACGAACGCAAGCAAATCGCTCCGAAGCGAACGCAAAACGAAACAGCCAAAACTCTTATTTTTTGTAAAGCTCGTTTAAACAAAAACGCGCGCGCGCGTATTCCCCCAAAGCCAAACCAAACCAAAAGAAAAAAAAACGAAGTAAAAGAAAAAAGTAAATATATGTATATATAATAATAATAACAATACCGTAAAGCGGCTGCATGCTAAATAAAATACATAAATAAATACAAATACGGGTTCAAATATGCAGCGACAGCGCAAAATATTGCAAATTGTTTAAAACAATACAACTCGCAAAAACAAAAACCAAAAACAAAAAGAAAACAAAAAATGAAAATAATAAAATACCCCGTCACACATTCCCATGTTTTGTTTAATTGTTAAATTATCTGTATGTCGCACTGCATGTGTGTGCGTTAAAGAGAGTGTGTGGTTTTTAATTTGTTGTATCCACAGCAGTAATAATGACAATGCTGCTACTCTCGTTGTAGTTGCTGTTGTTGTTGTTAATGTTGTTGTTGCTATTGCAATCGTCTGATATTGTCTGTGCCCATTTCGTGGTTAGTTTTTCGTTTGATTGAAATTGGAATGCCAATTGGCAGCCAAACCATATTAGTCTCCATTTTTGATTTTTGTCTCCAACTTGTCTTCGTTTACCGTTAGAACGGAACGCGGGCGCAAATTGCCTGAAATTTGGCATGCAATTAACATATTTTTTTTTGTCGCATTGCTAAATTACAAGTAATTTAAATTATAAATTCTCGGTTGAGATTTCGACTGACCTTTTCGAATCTTTTGCGCAGATAAATTTAAAAATACACGAACAAAACTTGGGATAATGTGTGTGTGTGTTCATATGCGCGCGAATCAAAAAATTTCTACATATATGTAAATATATATTAATGTGTTAAATAATAATTCCAGAGTGCACTAATTCTATACTCTTCGCCTGGTGCTAAAGAGAGAGAGATAGAGACAAGCTCAGCATTGCATAAAATATTAATGCAAATTAATAAATTCTTAAAGAAGTGAGTGCTTGTGCCAAATAAATACGAATTACGGTTTAACGAGAGTGATCAACAAAAAAATAAAAAGTGAAATTATACCAGTTAGAAATGTGACTAAAACAACTCAACGAATTTACTTGCTTAACATAAAACAAAAAGAAACCAAGAAGGAAGGAGTGGAAACACATTGAAGTGGAATAGCACTGCAGCCAGAGCCCGGAGCTCAGAAGATAAAGCGAACGGAGCTACAAAGCAGGTGTGTGTGTTTGTGTATTAGTGTGCAATGGGCACATACATAAATGATGTAAGAAAAGAAAAAATAGGAAGCGACGTTGCCTGCTCTCCGTCGTAATAGCTGCATAAAAATAGGCAAAAGCAACAACTGCCCAATTGCAGTGTCTCTCTCGCTTGATTGCTCTCCCGTTCTCTCGATCTCATGTGCTCGCAGTCTCTCGCGCTGTTCAAGCCCTTCTTCTCCTTCGTTTTGTGCTGCAGTCTAGGCTGCTGTTCGATGCCCTTTTACTCTTTCACACACACACACACACACACACGTACAAAGGCAAAAACAAAAGTCTGCCACTGGAATTGTTATTGTCCTCTCGTTTTTAACGCTTACTGCATTACATTCACTTTTATGTGTACATTTGCGTGTATGCGTTCACATGTACAAATGTATTCACATTAGGCGCTGTGCTAATCCAAGCTAACCAACAAAAAATGATTGCCATTATTCTCGGCTCTTGCCTGCGGGTCAAGGCATTTTGGTGGCATGATTCCATGCCCCTTCTCAACTGTTATTGTTGCCGTCGTTGCCGTTGTCGTTGTTGTTATTTCTTATGTGTGTGTAAAATATTTTTGTTATTTATTACAACTTGAGGCCACAAAGCGCACAAAAACAGCTGACCAACCAAATACAAATACATATAATAATAAAACATAAAAAAAAAAAACAACACCAAGCAAATCAAACTTGGCCAGCAACGACGAATATGAAAGAGAAGTGAAAAAAATAAAAACTGAAGACCTACGCCTAATTTAAGGTCATCAGCACAATAAAACAAAACAACCCCAGACAGCAACGAAAAAGTTCAGCACGCAAGTTTTACTGTCTTCTTCGTTGTGGTCGTCATTTCCGAGCTTGGCTTTGTCTATGGCCCTTCCATGCCATTTGTGTAGAGAATTAAAAAGGCAACGGTATTCCAAAAGTAATGAACTCGCACACAGACACACACAAACACTTGTGTATACGTATATGATTAAATGTATTGTAAAAGCCCAAAGCGGAGACGCCAAACCTGTGCAAACACACACTCGTATTAGCATTAACCACTACTGAGTCACAATTCATTTGGCTTAATGGCTGATATGAATATGTGTCGGTATTTCATGCGCGGTATGCGGGTCTAGCAGGGCCAACGGAGAAGTTGCAATTTCATTTTCTAACTGTTGTCCATTTTCTGCACAATTTATGCTAATCCGGTACAACCTGCTTTAGATTCAGATTTTGTAGACTGTCTGGCGGCTGCTGCTTCTTCAGCTAGTCTTCAGCTCTTT
Source organism: Drosophila rubida (assembly GCA_035046165.1). Lineage (NCBI taxonomy): Eukaryota > Metazoa > Arthropoda > Insecta > Diptera > Drosophilidae > Drosophila > Drosophila rubida. Next base: position 12,282,647 of record JAWNOF010000012.1, on the reverse strand, counting down.
ACTGCGCTCTCTCACTCTCACTCGCTCGCTCGCTCTCTCTTTGTCGTCGTCGGCGCAGCAAAGAGAACGCGACGTCAAAACAGTGCTGCTCAAAAGCAAACGGCTGAGGCAAATTTCAAAGGACACTATCGATGTTAAGCTACGTGATATCGATGCGGCGGAGATAACGATAAGAATATTTAAAAAAGTTAAATACTGCGCGCATCAATCAAGTGTGGATAAGAGCCGTCAATTTGTTTAATCGCGGCGATCTTAAAATTAAATTATTTACATATTTGGAAATATTTACGCTAGCAGTGCGTTTCATTTGGTAACTCACTATCTCGCCGTGCTAGTTGATAAAGAATTGTTTTGAATTCTGCGTAAGCATCGTAAATTTGCTTTTATGCTTTTACTCAGCTGACACAATTTTCATTTCCATTAACGATTATTAATATCATTTATCACTTTGGACTCTGAAGCCTGGCCACTTAAAGAGCCTGCTGCGATAGGTAAACAAAAAACACAAATAAAAATAAATAAACGTATCTATAGATAAACAGATTTATTTTCGTATGCGCATTCAAAGCGAACTAGCGCGAATTCAGGCCAGCCAAGTCAGGCGGCAAAACATTATTTTTAATACAAGTTTACAGGCATATACATAAATATATATCTATAGCGAAGGCGTAGCGTGCAATGGGGCGTGGCGGGCCGACAACTGCAAAGTATAATTTTAATTAAATGCGTTAATAATTTCGCAGAGCAACGCGGAAGTGCAACAGATGCATCTGTGCGCCGTGTAGCAGATACTTTTGTATCTTTTTATTGATTTTGAGCGACAAGCTTTGCGTTGGGCTGCCTGGCAGCGCTTAAATTCATTTCAATATGTACTCGTATTTTTATTTAAATACGCGTCTGTATGCGCATGAGGAAGCAGCGTTATCGCTGCAATTGTTGCGGCGCTATCTATAGCTTTTGTCTTTTTTAAGGATCGTCCCCCCCGCCGAAAAGTTGTATATGATGTTTGCACTGCTATCAAAAGAAGGCTTGTCGAAGGCACACAGAATGTATCTTTTAAATGATTTCTTTCTTTTTTTATTTTTCAATATTATTGTTGTTTCGCATATTTGATTTATTTATGGGGTTTTCATTCCGCTCGCTGCCCGCAGACAAAGAGCCTTACTGTGATTCTGTTATTTGTTTGCTTAACATGGCGTGAAAAAAATGTCATAATTACACAAATAAATACACGACTTCATACACACACACTCACACACACACCAGTTTCACAAAAAATCAATCGTCTCGCACAAAGACACTTCATGCGGCTCCTTAAGCCGCCAAGTATCTGGCGGCTTTTGTATCTGCACAAAGAGCACTTTGAGTCGCAGCTTGTTATTGCCATTGTTGTTGTTGTTGTTGTTATTTTCGATATGTGCGTTTGTGATTTATTGATGATGTCGATGCCGGCGTTGATGTCGATGATTTAATAAGCACACTTCCATTGTAGCGGTAGCTTCTGCCGACTTAATCTGACTTAATTGCCAACCAAAATAAGACATATCCTGTACACAATCCAATTAATGGCACAGCAACAGATCAGTTCCTTAATAAATGACTTTAAAACAACACTCTTTGTGTTAGGGCATGCAAGTGCCCATCAATTCTCGAGCATATATTTGTGAAATGACTTTTTTTTGGGGCGCTGGCAAATTGTGCACTAATTGAAATGCGCATTACGAATCGACGAGCAATTGTGTGGGCGATTTATGGCATTTGCAACTTATTTTCGACATTAATAAACCGAAATATTTTCGATCTACTCGTGTACTATTCAAATGAGCTGTTTACAGTTTTTATGTTCCAATTGGATGCTGCGCTGGAAGCAATCCAATAAGCTGTTCGCCAGCCCACACGGCACTGGGTTTCAAAGAGGTTTTTGGTGGGAAACATTTCCGTTTTGCATACTCAATCATTTCGCAGCGTTCTAGGAGGGGTCGCCATTAACTGAATAGTGCTGATTTTGTTCCGTCTTGCGGTTCGCAATTGCGTTAACTTTTTGCGGCACTTGTAAGCAAAATTGTTGATTTTTCAATTCATTTGTTTTGCGGAACAGCAACTCGACGATTGATTGGCTTCGATTAAGCACACACACACAGATAGAGACATAGTTATGAAAGTAGTTAGCAAAAATCGCTGGCAAAATTTCGAACTGGTTTCCAAACAAAAGGCGATCACTTCCGCCACAGTAAAAATATCTGTTTTGCTTTTTATTTATCTATCTATCTATCTATCTATCTATTTTTTGTACTGCTCTCAGTGCTTACAAAATCTAAACGTTGGCTGTTGATTGAGCACTGGAAATATAATATAATTCGTGTTGTTGTTTTTTTGTCGTTTGAGCTATGCAACTATAGACTCTATAGACACCGATATGCGGGCTGTCAGCATTCTTGCGGCCTGTCCAGGTTCACACACAAAATCGGCTCAAGTGTCACGGCTACGGATTATGTCATTTGTGTCGCCACCTCCCTCCCTCTCACATCGTTCTATCGTTCTCCCGGAACTCGATGACGACGCGTCGTCAGCGCTGTCTTCGAGCTGTCAGCTGCCTGCGTTTGATTCTAATGCGGATTTCCAATAGATTCCTAGCCATTTATTATGTGAATTGCATATGCGTTCTACACAAATCATTTAAAACATGCTCTGCTGTTCAATGTAACTCAAGATCTTCGAATTTTATTACAACTTACGCAATATTCTAGCCAATTTTTTATGTGCAATGCATTTGCATAGCCAATATTTAAAACATACTCTGCTCTTTGATTAAACTCAAAATCTTTGAATTTTATTACAACTTTCGCAATATTCTCGGCATTTGTTCAGTGAAATGCATTTGCAATTGTATAGACAACATTTAAAACATACTCTACTATTCAGTGTAACATAAGATCTTCGAAACTTAGTAATTAGCAATATTTTGGGCATTTGTTAGTTGAATTTCAAATATGCGTTGTACAGAAATCATTTTAAACATGCTCTGCTGTTCAATGTAACCTAAGATCTTCGAAACTTATAGCAACTTATGTCAATATATCAACTATTTATTAGTGAAATACATTTGCTTATGAACATACAACATTTAAAACATACTCTGCTGATCGATTTAATTCTATATCTTCGAAATTTATCACAACTTACGCAATATTCAACCTATTTTTTAAGTGAATTGCATATGCGTTCTACAGACATCATTTAAAACATACTCCGCTGTTCGATTTAACTCTAGATCTTCGCAATTTATTACAACTAACGCAATATTCGAACTACTTATAAAGTGAATTGCTCTGATATGCAATGTAACTAAATATCTTCGAAATTTATTAGAACGTACGCAATATTTTAGCCAATTTTGTATGTGAAATGCATTTGCAGCCATTATATATACAAACATAATTTAAAACATAAATATTCTGCTATTCAATGTAACTCAAGATCTTCGAAATTTATTAGAACTTACGCAATATTCTGGCCATCTATTAAGTGAAATGCATTTGCAGTCATCATATATATATACATTATTTAAAACATAAATACTCTGCTATTCAATGTAACTCAAGATCTTGGAAATGTTTGCTTTGGTCACGGATAGTTTGGTGTTTAGCATTTACAGAGTAGGTAGTCTATTTTGAACTGTGCAGTTGCCTTTGCTGTCCACTCGATAGATACGTAAACACCTCTATAGATGATTATTCTATGCTAGGCCACACCTCGTGAACAGCCCAGCCCATAAACAGCATATTCAGGTTGCAATTTCAATTTAATTGCGATTGCAGCAGCCGGAACATGTGTTAAACTAGTTAGTTTCTGATTAAGCTGGCGGACAGCTAAATAAATTGGCTGCGCTCTAAGAAAAGTGCCACACATAAATTATTCTGCCACCAGGCAGCTACATAAGTAACTTGAAATGAACTATATACTTGTAGACTTAGCTTGCAGCATATTGTAATTATGTGTGGCCGAGTTGATAAGCAGAAATGTAGTTGACAATAGAGGCGCAGAGGCGTCTTTGTTGACACTTTGGCTAATGAGAAATGTACGGCGAAACGGTAGCGGCGACACGTGTAGATACATTTGTATCTTTAACGCAAACATATTGTGCGCAGTTCAACGACTCGCGTTGACCAGTTTTCTTGTCATTTTGCGTTCGATTGTCTTTTTTTTTTTGCATTACTCTTTCAATTTCGAGAGCAAATTAATGATGGCAATTGCCTGATTCATGCATGATCTCCATGTTGACAACAAAAAACTACTTGGCCATTATGGAAATTCCTTCGGCAGTTGATTCGCTTGTGCTGCTGCAGCATTTGCATATGTGAGAAGTGTTTGTTCAATGTGTGATATCGAATTTATGAATTTAAGTCGCTTATTAGCGAATTGTTTGTGCAACCGGTTCGCGGAATTCATTTGAAGGGCAGCAAAATGTTGAACGCACTCATAACTCAGAACGCAACTTGGGCGCCGTGAAACATAAATGCCCCATACAATATACTTGATTTATGGCCAAACAATAAAACTGGGCTAATAAATGTATTTATCGCTTAATGTTTGCAGCGTATTCACAATCCAAAGAGATTTGCTTATGAAATTCAAATGATCTCACGTGTGTTGCTGGCTCCCGCGCTCTATTGCCTAACTTAAACAGATATCTGAACACATATAGATATGTGTTTTGCTCACACACCGTGTTGCCTGCAGTCTGACACGCGATTTTTATACCATGTACCCATAAGTACAAATGTATATTCAGTTCGATCGAATGTATGTTGAAGGAAATGTCGCGGACCATATGTTGTTACAACCAAAATGTTCAGAATCGAAAATAAATTCGATTTAGCCATGTCCGTCTGTCCGTCCGCTCGTATGAACACGTAGATCTCAGAGATGGTAAGAGCTAGAGTAGCCAAACTTAGGATTTCGGTGTAATATGCATTTACGCCGTTCAAGTTTATGTTTTTTCCTTCCCCTTCCTTGCCCACTAACCGCAAGAAACTCTGGCATTCTTAGTGCTGTAAAGTTAATTTAAAGTGCAATATGTAGATATTTATAATATGAACCGTAATGCAAAAGATGATTGAAGTCAGATAAAAACTAGCTTTGTTATAAACAAAAGAATGTTGACAACAACAGCAAGAACAAGCATTAGTCTTCTAGTATATACATACATACACTTATGCTGGTATGTGTGTGTGTGCATGTGTATTCTAACTACAAAGCTGGACTGCTGCTTTGTCAATGAAGTTATATGAATGTCATTGTATTTGATCTCTTTTACATTGGCTGAATTTTAGTATTCGCTGTGTTTCATGTACTATTATTTTAATTGAAAGTAAATTAGGACGACAACATTTTTGCAAACTTAATTTTGTCAAATGTTACATGGTATATCGCAGTCGGGCTAGCTCGACTGTAGCCGTTCTCACTTGTTTAGTTAGTTGTCGCACAGCATTAGATACATTTGTATCTTTCTGTTGCGTTGATACCCTGCAGCCAGCAATGGGCACAGCAAGTGACTGTAAAATGTTTGTTTAACTATTGCTCTACGTGGAATGCTGTGTGCATAGTGAGGAATTTGTTGTAGTAATTCAATCGCACAGCAGAGTATTTCGCCGTCTGTCAAACGCACGTTTTGTTGCGTATTCTTTCTTTTGCGTTTCGTTTCATTTGGCCGCGGAATGTGGCGGGTGCGTGTGCGTGTGTTTTGTATCTGTCAGATACATTGCCAGCGACTGCAAAAGCGAAAGTGCGAAACTGCACGGCGAACAAACGCATTTGACTAAACAATTGCAGTGTGCCTTTAATAGCTCTTACGAGTATTCTTGTCCACTCGCTCGAAAGTCGTCGAGGCTTATCACTAACTTGCCATGGAAAATCCAATTTTAGCGCGCAGATTAGCCATTTGCGGTTGGAACAAAGCGCAAAGTTCAGCCGATTTAAATCGGTTACAAAAGCAATTCATTTGCTCACTCGTTGTTCACTGTCGATTGTTTTAGTCAGCCGATTGTTTACGCAGTTTGACGCACACATTTGTGAAATCGGAGGCGATTTGCCATATGTTTACCTAGCCATATTCGATTCGCAACTGTCTTCAGCTCAATGGCTATATGCGCTATATATAAATACATGCAGTAAAGTCTGTTTTGTTGTGGTCTATTTACATCCAATTATATTTTTATATTTATACGCATTATTATTTATAAAAATATACATTCTCTCCCTTTTTAATCTGCAGAGTAGTTTCGTATGCTTAGATTTGATTACACTAAACCAATCTGCAGATTGCAGCAAGAAATCACTTTGCAATCAGTTGGCTTTTGATGGTTGCTGGTTGGGAAATGTTTTTGCATGCGTCTTGTTTGTTGCATTTGCAGTGGAGTGTGGCAAGCAGACATGCCACTGAATGCTTGGTCCAAATCCAATGTGCACTCGTGGCTGCGCCTTATCAGTGATTGGCTCTTATCACGTGCTGTAGTTTTCCACTTGCACGCCTTGTTTTCCCAGGCCATGGAAAATTTTCGTCACAGATAGGCCGCGCATCGGCAGAGAGCGAGACAGATGATGGCTTTTGACAAAAAGCCGAGCAGTTTGCTTTTTTTATGCGCTTCGCTGGCCATGACATTGACACAGTAAGATTTCGTTGTGTGCTTTGTTTACCCCCTCGCCCCGCTGTCTCTCTGTTTTTGGAGTATCATCAGCGCTATTCATTTATGCGCATTGCACAATGAGTGGCTGCATAATGGCAGCAAAGCGAGCCGTCGCCAAACGAATGCGCCTTCATGGCCCACTGCAATTCGACAAACACGCCCTAGACCCAGACCGAGACCCAGAGCGAGCTATAGACGGCTGGCAGACATGTGAGCAGTCGTATCTCGGCCCGGCTTTCAAGCGTGAACTTTACTTCACTTCAGTTCAGTTCACCGCTGCCAATGTAAATGCCTTGAGACTGACCGGTTGTGGTCAGTCTCCGTCGCAGTCTCCGTCGCCGTCTCAGTCGCCGTCGCGCACTTAACGTGCATGCAAGGTTAGGCGAACACATGCGTTTATTCATAATTATTGAGCGGGGTCGTATCTTAGACAAATTGCCCGCTTCCTATGATACATTGTGGCATCTGGCTGCTGATAGTAGCCGCACAAGCAGTTGAAAAACAAAGTCTGCACTTACTTAGCTGGTGTCGCAACACCCCCTCGAGTCAATCTAATCGCTGCCTAATCACTAAATAACATAACTCACTCGAGTCAATTGCCGCGGTGCCCAATCAGTCGATGCGAACAAGTTGTAATCCCATCGCGCTTTCTCGCCCGCTAAGTACGTTGTAAACATTTAGCTGTCCAGCGTATTGAATAAACTAGCTGCAATTATAGCCCTGCTGTGATCTATCGCCAGCGAATTGACGTGAGAATTGGAAATGACAATACAAAAACAGTCAGAGAGAGAGAGAGGGAGAGAGGGAGCACAGTCAGCCAGGCGTTAAATTCTAACAACTGACAGTTTACGGGCCCCAGATACTCGATTAGTCGCATGCAATTAGAGAGTTTACTATAATTTCATTCAGCTTCCATTGTTCTAGTCGATTGCGGGGGGGAGGCGGGGCAGCGGGGTGGGCGCTGTAACACAGCTCAATATTATTACTTCACATGTAAGCGAGCACTTTCGATTTCGCTTGCGTTGCCACGCCCCTCAAACTCGTCCAGCCTCCGCACTTTATTGCTATTATTTTTGGCGAGAAATATCACAAATATATGATGCTATGCTTAGCTGTTGTCGTAGGTTGAACTGCTGTCGTGATCTCATCAAGTTTGCAGCTCATTTAAATGTTTAGACCCAAGACTCGCGGGGCGTATAAGTTGTGACTTAGCTTCACATAACAATGACAATAAACTTGCAAACTTGCTCTCAACATTTTCAACATTCTGGCATTCCACAAACTGTTCTTGATTAGCATTTATGCAAGTCTTCAATCAATAGGCGCTTGCGATTGATCGATCAAATCTTCAACTTCATTCTAGAGCCTGTTTTGTTTTGTTAATGTTGCCAGCAGCAGCATAAAGTAGTAGTATATATAATGCTATGCTAAAGCTGATCTTGAAATTTGCTTTTTCTTGAAATTTGATTAAAGCAATATGCTGTGCAATTTATGCCAACTATTGCTGACAGCTGTGATTGATAGTTTGATTGATCGCCTGAGTGCAAATGTGTTTAAACTCGTATGGAATTTCTAGCTGTAGGTGAGCCCAGCAGTCGTTGCAGTCCCCACTGTTCGTTGCCCACTGTTGCAACTCATGCCCGTCATGATAGCCGCCCTTTTCCCCCTTGTTCGCTTACTGCTCACTGCAGTTGCGATATCATCGCGTTGTCGTTGACGTTCCAGCTGACCGACAATGGCCTGCTAATTGCCGTGCTAATGTCGGTTCAATGGAGTTCATTGAAAGTAAAAGTTGAGCGAGAGACGCTAGTTAATTGGGCTTATCACATGGCTCAAACGGTAGCGGGCCACGCCCCTATTTGCGAGCGGAAAGCGGGCAACTGAAGCGCAGCAGCGAGTTCGCAATGCTCTGTTAATTGCCCACCAAATTAATCAACGTAACGTATTTGCAGCGCTTGAAGCGGTTAAACGATTCAATTGCAGCCAGAGCAGGAAACGCCTCACTCAGCCATGAGCATCATCGACAGCGGCAAGTATCGCCTGCGCAAGGACTGGGCCAGCGCCTCCATACCGTCATTGGTCAACATCGACGAGCACGTGGACGGCGACGGCGACGGCGATGGCAGCGGGGAGCCGGAGCCGGCACCGCTGCCGCCACAGAAGCCGCCGCGCCGCAGCTCGCTGGCGCTGGGCCTCTTCTCCAGCAAGTCCGACAAGAGCCAGAAGCGACGCAGCTCCATTGCCGTCTCCTTTCTGCGACGCGACAGCAACAAGGTAAGTCGAGACCTCAAACTCGCATTCACTTTGAGCACTGTGTGTGCTGATGCAGCGCTGTTGTTGTTGCTTGCAGAACTCCGCCAAAGACTCGTACGAATCGGCCGTGCGCAGCGAGAAGTCCGACGGCTCGGCCACGCCCACCAACAGTCCCGAGATCGTGTACAGCTCGGAGGAGAACATACGCGCCAGCTCGCCCAACGAGCCCGGCAAGCTCACCTACTTCGAGGACGGCACACAGTCGCGTCCCGTCGTCGTCCAGGGCCAGTACGAGTTGCCGCCCAACGATCGCCAGCGGCGGCGTCGCAGCTCGCTGCAGACGAAGCTCGATCGCCATCGGCGCAAGAAGATGGAGTTCATCCATCAGCGCAGCATGGATGCCAACCTCGTGCACAGCGAGTCGCACGGCGATCTGACCAATGACAGTATGGCGGCCAATGGGTCCAACGATGATGACGAGGACGACATCGTTGATCCCAGTCACGGCGCGTACTTTCCGCGCGAGAAGCGCCACTCCTGGTGGAACATCTTCGTGCCCGACAAGAGCAGGTTCGCCATTTACCAAACCAAGCCACTCACTAATCCGCCCCCGCCTCCCGTAATCTAATCGTAATCGTTGTGTGTGTTTGCCAGTGACTAAAACTGCTCGTTGACTGCGTGTGTGTGTCCAAGAACTAACTCTCAACCATTGTGCCCGTCTTGTGATTAATTGCAGCTCCACACTTCCGCCTTTCGCCGCCGATCTTTCGAGCGCGCACATCCATTAGGCATCGACGCAACATTTCCAATTTGAGTCGATAAACCCAACGCACTCATTACTAGTATGTGTGTTGTTAATGGATTATCGCGCGTTTCGTTGCGTCATCTTTTGCGCAAATTCTTGGGCCTTGACTTTAGCTTTTGTACAGCCGAATTATCGTATTAATCGCCTTGTCGATCGCAGCAGAGTTTGGCAACTCTTAATGCCATTATCTAGGCGAAATTCATGCACAGTTCGTTGGCTGACCATGACCTGAACAACAGAGTTTGGCAACTCTTAATGCCATTATCTAGGCGAAATTCATGCACAGTTCGTTGGCTGACCATGACCTGAACAACCTGAGGGAGTGCCCACTGTGCGACCTCAGTTGAACTTGAAATGGCCACCTGAAGTGGCAAGCTGAAGTGTTCACGCCTCTTTTGCCAGCAGCCTCGTGTTCGGTTGTCAATCACAATCGCATTACGTTAATTAATTGTGTGTTTATTTATTTCATTACTTTCGAGTGATGCAGCACATCTGCTATTGCCATTGAATGTTGCATGTTATCTGTTTGTTTGCTCCTATACTTATTCTTTAATCACTTTCATCATCAACTTGCGCTTCAACTTCCTTGAAGCGCAATCATTTGCCGAAATTCGCAGCGTTATCGTGTGGAGCTTGTTTTGCGTTTTTAATTACAGCTCAACGCTTGATTATTTGCTTTTGTTGCAACACAGCAACAAGAAGCCGCAAGCAATCAGTAATTGGGTCTGGGTCTAGCTGTGGCCCAAGGATTGCTTCATTCTTTGTTCGACGAACTAATCAAGGCATCGATCAAATGCCCCTGTTAATTTGCTCGATAGACGACGGCAATTTTACAATCTTTTTTGCCGATGCAAATCAGTCATTGAAGAGGGGTTCTAGGGTATATGGGGTATATGCATGCATTTCCAATTCATTTCTCTCCCATTGTTCGCGCTGGCCTTCCTTATGTAAGTCTCGCTCGGGGGCCAATCAACTGCGCAGCTCGCAATTCAATGTCAATTGGAACTTGTAAAACGAATTAATTGCCAAATGAAATGTAAACAACGAACAAGCTAACTAACTGACCAGCAATCGTTGCTCATATCTCCTGCGGAAGGCAGCACGTTTTTATGGCACGCGATGGCTAAAACGGGTGCTCCACTCTTCTTGTTATTGCCCCCCAACTATTATCGCTTATGTGTATTCCCAAAGTTAATTTGTAATTGCGATCGATGGAAATAACTACAAAGATATTCCTTTAGTATCAGAACTATTTTTTAATGAATCAATATTTGTTTGGACTAATCCTATGAAAACAATTTAAAGCTTATGACGCATTCTCAGCAGTCAGTAATATGGTCAAAGATCTTAACATAATGCTTGAAAATATCATAGTGAGTTTTGTTACTTATGAAAATAACGCGACTTTGGTTGAAATTATGTTGTCATGAAATGTTAGTCATTTCTCTCTGAAGCTTTCTCATTGCTCAAAAAATTGAGCATAGATTTGAGAGCCGCTGTTAATCGATTACTCTCTGAGTGCAGCTACTGTTAGCATACTATAAATAGACGTTAGCTGCCATACAATTGCAAGGCATTAACAGCGTAAGCCGCTGTTAATCAACTGTGTGTGATTGCGAGTGTGCGTGTGCTGCAAAGCATTAACAGTGCAAGCCGTTGTGTGTGTGCGTGGGTGCGTGTGCAGCTTCTGTAAGCATACTATAAATAGCCGCCTAGCTGCTGCATAACTGCAAGGCATTAACAGAGTTAGCCGCTGTTAATCAACTGTGTGTGACTGTGCGTATGCGTGCGTGTGCAGCTGCTATTAGCATACTATAAATAGCTTAGCAGCTGCAGAACTGCAAGGCATTAACAGTGCAAGCCGCTGTTAATCAACTGTGTGTGAGCGTATGCTGCAAAGCACTTCTGCTGGGCATTCTATAAATGACTGTGTGTGTGCGTGTGCTGCAAAGCAGCTGCTGTTAGCATGCTATAAATAAACTACTGACTGCTGCAGAACTGCTGCTGGTAAGCAACTCCCGCGTGTGTGTGTGAGTGGTAGAGCAAATATGACTATGTGTTTGTTTAAGTTTAGGAATGAGAAGAAATTAAGAATGGCGGATGTGCAGCGTGGGCGTGAGCAAGCAACAGAACTTCGCAAGGATTGCTCAACTTGCAATCTACGTTGTGGAAAAAGAACAAAGTTACGCTAAATGAAATATATTCATTGTACTTTAATTGAATCGTCGCTATAAATAGACTGCACTCGAAATAGAAGTTGAAGTTGTGTGCCAGCATTGAATATGCACGATAATTCGAGTTAAGGACTGATTATCGTAATTGAAGTAGAAGTGCCAGGCCAACGCTTTACAACGACTTTGCCTCAGCGTATTCATGAATCATTCAGCTTGGGAAGCGACACAACCCTCATCATGTGTTGCGAGTTACAGAGTTTCGACGGTCTATGCGCGGCATATGGGGAGCAAACAATTTGAGTATTCAATTGACACTTCGATAACGGTAGACGTACAGTTGAAGACACGCTTCGCACTTCCCCAGCCAGCGGTACTTGAAGTTCTTAATTAAGCGTTGCCACACTGCCGCAACAGCCTCCAAAAAGCAATCTCACGTGCCTCCCTCCGTCAACAAAGTATTTGCACAGTTTGACTTCGTGTCTCCCGCGTCTCTGTGCACACTTGAGTTTCTAGTTCTGTGTCGATTTCTGTTGCCGTTTCAATTTCACTTGTCGTCATGGGCTCTCAGCGATTCACGCACTTGTATCTGTGTGTTGTATTCGCAGTCACCGTCGCCGTCGCAGTCGCAGTCGATTCGCCGCTGTCAATATTCGACACTCGCACAGTGTGTGTCAACAAGAGTCGCCTTCTCTCTCTCTCACTCGCACACATTTGCAGTTAGTTAATGTCCATACAGTAGTTCGTTAAATGCCGCAACTATTTTTGCAAATATTTAACATACGTAAACACGCTTTGTACATGCTGGGGAAGCAGTCAGAACAGATGAGAACAGAATAGAATGGAACGTAGTCATACTTACTTCTTGATCAACACAGCCGAAGGTAATGCCTGAACACTTGTGCAAACTGCAAAGCTTGAGCAGCAGGGAGCTGTGTTTATTCGGCTGAAGGATTGCGACTGCAACTGCAAGCACTTCGAAATAAAATTCTAAATGTTCACTTATATGCAAAACTAAATAGTTTCTGTTTCACTTATATGCAACTGCATTACTGGATTAACTTTACATAGAATCATTTCAAATATATATCTAAATAGCTTCAGTTATATGTACATTACTAGCAGAACTTTGCAAAGAATCTTTCAAAGTATATATCTAAATAGTTTCAGTTTCACAACTACATTACTGGATTAGTTTTACAAAGAATCATTCCAAACATAAATCTAAATCGTTTCATTTTCACTGATATGCAATTACATTACTAAAATAACTTTGCAAAGAATCATTTAAAGTATAGATCTAAATTGTTTCTGTATGCAATACATTATTCTATATTCTATAGATCTAAATAGTTTCCGTTTCACTTATATGCAATTACATTACTAAAAGAACTTTACAAAAAATCATTCCAAATTTAAAACTAACTAGTTTTAGTTTGATTCAATTACATTAAGAATTTTACAAAGAAACATTTCAAATATAGATTTAAATAGTTTCTGTTTCACTTATATTACATTACTATCAGAACTTTACATAGAATCACTTAAAGTATAAATATAAATATATTACCAAAAGAACTTTGCAAAGAATCATTTCAATTATAAATCTAAATATTGTTAGTTTCACTTATATTCAATTTCCCAAGTAAGTTAACTTTACAGAGAATTATTTCAAATATAAATCTAAATAATTTCAGTTTCAATTATACGCAATTACATTAATAGCATCATTTCAAATATAAATCTAAATATTGTCAGTTTTACTTATATTTCCCTAGTAAGGTAACTTTATAGATAATTGTTTCGAATATAAATCGAAATAGTTTCAGTTTCGAGTTCATACAACACTCTGTATTTAATACGCTTCTGCAGTGCGATTGAGTTCTGTGAGTCACCTGTCGAAGACGTGGACCTCTCGCAGCACACGAGTTCTCGTTCGTCCAGCTGTGAGTCATTTCTATAATGGGCAGCACTCGTGTTTAGCTTTGTAGCGCTGCACTCGAGAATGTCAGAGACACGAAGGTGCACAAGACTTTAGTTAAGTTAGTTAGTTAGCCTGGTTTAGTAGCACTTATTCGGTGTACTCCAAAATGTTATGCTTGTACTCGACTCGTTTTTGTTTTCGTTGCTTTGCGGCCAACTCATAGTTATCAAATTAGCAGCACACTTAGCACAATATTGCATATATTTTTAAGTTTATATATACATACATTACTTGACGTGGTGTTATACGGGTTTTCGGGCAACACTCACACACACACTTGGCAAGGCGACAAGTCGACAAGTCGAGAAGTCGACAAAATTTGCGATAGGCACTTGCTTATAAGTATTCTTATGATTACTTATAATCGCGCAATTTATGGACCTCGCCTGGCGTGAGTTTCATAATAAATACTTCTACGCGAACCGCTTAAAACAGAACAGAACTGCTTATCTCTGCACGTCCAGTCAATACAAATAATTTAGGCCATATTTCATACACACATTTTTGGCTTTGACCCCGCAAACAACTCAAAAGGGTTTGAGTTTTGTGCCCTCTGGAATTTATTCAATAACTGTGGAAGTTTTTAATATAATAGACGTACTCGTATGCAGCGCGACGAGTTCTGAGCCTAGCTGTTATTGTTATCAGGTGTTTATCATCAATCAAATCGATTTGTTTGCGAAATTAATTGCCTGCCTGATGCGCAGCGAATCGCTGTATAATTAATATTACTGTTGAGCAATCAATTCTAATTTCCTAGCAGCTTTTATTCAGCATTTTCGCCACCTCGCATTGCACATTTCTTCTCATTGATCTTCCGTCTTCGCCAGCTTCAAGTGTGGCGCGTAACACGGAAACTCTTTGTGTGTGAGTTATTGCATGAATATCATTTAAATCTTGCAATCGTTCGCGACTTTCACATGACTCAAGTCTGCTGGGTTTGCCCAGCCTTAATCCAATTAATCGCAGTCATAAAGTACAATTTAGTTTATTCTGACGCAAGCTGCTGCGATTAAAAGACAATTTAGTGTACATATGAACATTAATCGACTATACGAGTATAGTCTATATAGGTATGTTATTATATATAATGTGAATTATAGTATTAAAATGTATAATGTGAAAGGTCACATTTACATTATCGTTTGTACTTTGCTTGAAATCTTTCGCTGATCTTAGAAGAGCCATAAGGCAACTAAGAAACTACAGTATAAAGTGTAAACTAGTCTACAATGATTAAACGCAATTTTAAAGAAATTCATTTCATTTTCAATAGTTTACAATGTATACTAGTTTATAATAAATAATGTTATATATAATGTGTTATATATAATATATATATTAAAATGTATAATGTGAAAGATTATCATTTACATTATCGTTTGAACTTTGCTTGAGATCTAAAATATGTCTCAAATCGAACTCTTTTTAATGATCTTAGAATAGCTACAGATCCCAATCAATTGCTTAAAGATATTAGAGTTGATATACAATGATTAAACGCAATTGTAAAGAAATTAATTAAAAATCTAAAATATGTTGTAAATTGCAACAATTTTACTTTGATTGATATCTAAAATTTGTTTTAAATTGAACTTATTTCTCTGATCTTAGAATAGCTACAGATCCCAATCAATTGCTTAAAGATATTTGAGTTAATATACAACGATTAATCACAACTGTAAAGGAGTTAATTAAAAAACTATAAATATTTTGTAAATTGCGACAATTGTACTTTTATTGAAATCTAAAATGTGTTTCAAATCGAATGCTTTTTAATGATCTTAGAATAGCTACAGATGCACACCAATTGCTTAAAGATATTAGAGTTGATGTAAAATGATTAATCAAAATTTAATGTTTAAGAGATTAGAGTTTACAATTTAAACAATAGTTAATCACAATTCTCAAGGAGTTCATTTAATTTTTAAAAGACTAAAGCTTACAATATAAACTAGTGTACAATAATTAACTACAATTTTAAAAAAGTTAATTTTATTTTTAGGAGACTAGAGATGTTACTACTTTACATTGATTAATCGCCCTTGTAAGGGAGTTGATTTTCAATATTGTAAAGCCTACTAGCAGATGTTTTGGATCGAAAATAAGTCTGCAGCAGGAATGTTGATGATGCAGCCTAATCTGCGACTTAATCAAGCGTGTTATTTTCTGTTTTCTGTGATAGCGGAGATTAGTGTAGCACAAGTTGCGTCAGTGGCCAGATTAGAGGGGCACTAACCTTACCTAACCCTAATTAAAAAGGCGCCTTGTTGACATTGACTTGAGGGGGGGATTAACGTTAGTTTCGCACACGATAAGCTAAATATAGTGAGAGTTTTCGGCACTAGAACTGAAGCTTCAGCTGGCTGATGTTGAGTTTGAGGTTTGGGCTGCTACTTAATAAATGTATATATCTAAAAGAATTAAAAACGATGATGTCTTTCGCAAGGCACTCTCTCTCTCTCGCTCTCTGTCTCATTTGGCGTTTCTATTAATGCTCGGGATTAGCTATGTCGGCAAGAGTCCGGTCAATCGGTCAAGCGTCCGATCATTTGGTGTCCGGCTGCTTTGCTCGACGATTAACGATTACGTGCGTGCAGTCGCCGAGTCCACAATGACCTTTTGCTGCGCTTGAGTGCCCTCTGATTTGATAAATTCATATGCCGCCTACACTGTGCACAAGGTCCAACAAGCATACGACTGTATATGTAAATTGTGAGGGTGTATCCAGTGCGTTGATAACACATCTATCCAGTCCGCAGTCAGACTAACGAGCAGAACGACGGAACGACAGAACGCTCTCGCTCTGACCGACTGATTGTTGTTTGCTGTGCATCAGCAATTGCTGTTCGAGTGTTTTGTACTCAGTTTGTGACGGAACACGGGTAGCGACATTTGTGTTGCCACGAAACGCGGCAGTCAACAGAGATTCGCGTTCAGCGCCATATAAATTTGGCGTCGAGAAATTGTTATTTTATGTAAATCCGCAAGCATCGAACTGGATTCTCTCACTCCTTGCGTGTGTGTGCGTGCGTGTGTGTGTGTGTGCCGCAATAATTTATAAATTAATTGCGAAACAAATTACCGAAATATTTAGTACAAAAAGTGTGAGCTTTAAATGATTGCATTGAATGCAGCTTATTGCTTTTAAAGTGCAAATAAATTGCATTCTTCATATCTCCATTGAAATGCTAATTATTTGCCGCCTTGGAGCATTGATTCCAGGAAAATCGGCTGCCTTCGAAATATACAAAATAATTGAAAGATTTGCTTACTTTGCACTCGCCGATAGACTTTTTTTTTGCTTATCGCAGTTAGAAAAACAAAAAGAAGTCTGCATTTAAATGCGAGATAACTCTTTGTGTTTATATTTTATTTGGCTATACTTATTATAGACTAACTTGCAATTACTGCGACTGGTTTGGCCATTTTTCAGCCGAAAAAGAGTTTGCCTGATCGCAGATTGAAACCTGAATGTATAGGCTTGTTTCTGATGGAAGTTTCCGATGCCTGTTATCACTGGAAATAAACAATGACTAAGTTTAGGGCACAACGAGTTCCGAAAACTGAATTCTTTGAAATTCTCAACAACTTTAGGTGGGTTCGGCGTAGTGTTGGACGCATTTATATTCATAATAAATACGTTTATCTGCTACCAGCGAGGGGCTCGTCCCTACAGCCAGCTAGGTCGAAATGCGTGTTCTCTGTTGGCCCAGAGCAGGTGTGGCCCCAGCGAGTAGCTGCTAATCAGTCGAGTTGACAATTTCGCAAAATGAAAAGGCAGCAAATTATGAGGCAACTGCTAAATGCAAACTAGATTTTATGCAAATTTCGTTTAGGCCCACAACGAATTGTGCCTCGAACCGGTTCGCTGATGTTTTCATTTGGCCCGGCGCCGCGTATAAAAGAATGTTTATGTGAAAATTACTGACGGACGGGCGAGCGCATTAAAGTTTACGACTCGGAATGGAATCATTACGAAAAAGCCAATTACAGAACATAATGTAATTAATTGATATTAAAAAAACAAAAAAGGGCAATCATTGCGGCCGTAAACGAAATTTATTTATACGCTTGGCTTCTTCGTCTCAGCTGCGCGTGACTCACAAATTTTCACTTTACTCGTAAGTTGTGTATTTGCCGAAGGCTTAAACAACTTCCTATTGCCAAAAACAACAATGCGATAACGGTAGCGTATTTGCTTTCTTTTTAAACACAAAGAGCAACAAAAAAGAAAACAAAAATTGCCGCACAACTGAAACTTTAGCCTTAACCCAGACAACCCCTTGTTGTCAGGAGATTACTTTCAAGTGCAAGTTGATTTATGATTAACAACAAATATGTGAGCAAAAAACATTCATCTGACCTTGTGCATTTTTGTGCAAATTGTGAAACGTTTTGGGCGAGTAGCTAATGGATAAACAGCATGAAAGTTAAGGGAATATCATTAATAATGCCGAACATTCCAACACTCTCGCTTTTGCATTCGCCTCTCTGCAGTGAGAAACGGAAACGGAGAACTTCCCCGACAAAATCCTTCTCAAAGCGCCTCCTTGTCTCTCAAGGCATTTGTTGGGAGACTTCGCTTAACATTTATCTTGCCGATTTTACTGTCAACAGTTTAAAGTTAACACTCAATGCGACTCAAGAAATTTTCACGGTTCTGCAAACTGAAATCGTTTTCCTTTAAAATGTGCCTGATATTCAAAGCAGCTAAGCTTGATCTATTCAAATTGATGGAAAATATCTTGTAACATTTATCTTGCAGAATTTTGCAACAACAGTTTTAAGTTAAAGTTCTTCAATTCTCTCAATTTTGACATTTCTTGAAACTGAAATCGTGCAATTTTAGCTGCTATTCGCAGCATCTCAAATTGATCAATTCAAATTTATGAAAGATTTTTTTCAACATTTATCTTGTTGTATTTTCTGTCAACACTACGCAATAAATTTAACGTTATCCTAATTTTCCCAGCTCTTGAAACTCTTCTTCTGCTAATCGAAGCAGCTCAGATGTATTCAAATTTATGGTTTCATGGCAGGGAGATTTCGTGTAACATTTAACTTGTATCAATTTATCAAAAGTTTATAGTTACTACTCGATGCGATTCACGCAATTTTTATAATTCTTTGAACTACTCTTCTCAACATTCCCTTTAAAATGTGCCTGCTATTCGAAGCAGCTGAGCTTGATCTATTCAAATGATGGGCGATTTCTTGATGCATTTTCAACAGTTTAAAGTTAAAATTCTTAAATTCATAAAATTTGTATACTAGTTGAAATTACTCTCCTCAACTTTCCCATTAAAATCTAGCAGCCGAGTTAGATCAATTCAATTGTTTTTATACCTAAAAAAAATGTTGCGAAATGTCTTCGTTGTCGATGATAATAAGGAAACATGTCCAATATATGGCAAAACTAAAACTTGTTATTATAGTAAACAAATGTAAAGCATTAAGCTGAAAACAATAGTATTGACGAGCGCATGAATCACATGACTTCCAGTTGCCACTCGTTCAGCGTTGAGTGCAGCGCGGAACTTTAGAGCAAGCATCACGTTCCGAGGTGACACTGCGTCGAGTCCATGCCCATTCAATTAACCCTTTCGACTAGGTTTTGTAATCAGGCAAACACAAACAAGCCCAGAACAACATTGCGGCTCTAACAAACGAAAGATAACAATGCGGCATTAAAAACTTCTAATTATAACAACGACAGAGAGCAGAGGCAACAAGACAATGCGAACAGCATGCGAAACGTGAATTACGCGCACAAACTGGAATTTAGATAGACATATTATATACACCATTTATATAGAACACTTGTGTGTATTAAATGAAAAAGTTGTGAAGAACTTAAATAACGAATTCCAGGCACTTGGATGCTGCTTTGCTTTTCGTGCGCTGCTATCAATGCTGTGCTTATCACTGCACCACGGGCACGTGACATTTCGCATGCAGTTGCTCGACCGTTGATAAGCAGCTGATGTGGCTGCCACTGCTCGCTGCTCGCTGCTACTGTGAGTGAGTCGAGGGCGAGTCTGCCAGCCCCTTCTATTGATTGTCGGTGCTTTCGTCTCGCGAACATTTGACAAGCTAATTAATTTCGTAATCAATACTGCCGCCAAACACAACAATGACAGCGAAATTGAGTCATTAAACGTCGGCGCAGCGTTAGCCGAATTTGTCGTCTGTATGTGTGTTGTGTGTGTGTGTTTGCAGCTCATCTGTCGGCAGCTGGCTGACAGTGCGTATGATTGATGGCCCTTTTTCGCATTTTATCAGCGACTTTGCGTCAAGTTATAAAGACACGCAGCCACGCTGAACATTCTTGCAATCGATTTGAACTTTAGCCCGACCGAAATGAATAGCAAACAAAGCCTCAAATTCACTTTGCTTTCTTGCAGCGCGTGTGCTTTGTGTGTGTAAACATAAATTATTATTAGACAGCAGTTATTGGCTGGTTTCGGCAAATGCGTGCAGAATGCAAAACATTATGATCACATCACAGCAATACTGGTAAGCAAAAACTGGGTCAAAAAACATTTGAAATTATTTCCTGATAAGTGTGTGCTGATCTCAGAGAGAAGTCCAGAGTCTAGTCGCTAGCTTGTCGCTCACAAATCCAAGGTTGCACATCAATACGAGCAGCTTACATGATTCAAATAGACAGACTGCAATTTGAATGCTTGACATTAATCACGGCTACAAGTCGCGACGCGACCCAAGGTATTCCACTAACTCACTGACTCAACGCGCACACAGCTGGTGTGGCGTTGGGGCGTGCGAGAGACCTGTTCTTAAGGAGGAAGCTCCGCAACGCGCCAAGCATCCGGCAATGCCCCACTACGCATGCTCTGAGGCACGTACGCGCAGCACAGTGTTTGTTGTTACGAGTATTTGCCGGAAGAGGCTGCGTACTCGTTTGCTTAGCGTTCACTACAACAGAGATGCGCTGCGTTTTATATTGCTTGAGAGTGTGGTGTGAAATGCCATAAATATCTATTGAAAAAGTCCCCAGCAGTTGTTAATTGCTGCGCGCAATTGATTGTAAAAATGTGCTAATCAATGGTAAACTTTTATTTGACTGACCGCACACTTGAGGGCATTAAAATTTCGGCACAAGCCTCGAATTGAATATTTTTATTTATTTATTGAGCTGTCTGGCTGCAATTAAGACGCCAGTTTAAGACTCTTAAACACTCATCACTTAACATGTTTCTCCAACATCCGATCTCAGTTTCTATTCCAACGAACCACGCCATAAAGATAAGTTGCGTTTACGATCCAGCTTCGATTGTGCCCAGGTGCGTGTAGGCGTAGCTCAGGCACACGGAAATAAGCAAATGTTTTTAATAGAATAATGGCACTGCTTATCGCCCAGCACTCGCAGCGATAGCCAGTTTTGAGATCAACTTGTTCACCAACTGATTGAATTCGCCAGATTCGACAGGTCTGGGAATTAGCCGAGATAAGCGCGTCAAAACACTCGTAAATCATTGGCGTAGTTCCCAAAATACTTAAGCCACTCGAGTGCAGATCAATCGCGCATAGAAATGCAGCCCTTTCTTTAGACATTAGATACATTGCTAAATCATTGGCGTAGTTCCCAAAATTCTTAAGCCACTCGAGTGCAGATCAATGGCGCATAGAAATGCAGCCCTTTCTTTAGACATTAGATATATTGCTATCGTCGTAAATCATTCGCGTAGTTCCCAAAATTCTCAAGCCACTCGAGTGCAGATCAATCGCGAATAGAAATGCAGCCCTTTCTTTGGGCATTAGATATATTACTCTCTTATCGTCGTAAATCATTGGCGTAGTTGCCAAAATACTTAAGTCACTCGAGTGCACATCAATCGCGAATAGAAATGCAGCCCTTTCTTTGGACATTAGATATATTGCTATCGTCGTAAATCATTCGCGTAGTTCCCAAAATTCTCAAGCCACTCGAGTGCAGATCAATCGCG
Source organism: Drosophila rubida (assembly GCA_035046165.1). NCBI lineage: Eukaryota > Metazoa > Arthropoda > Insecta > Diptera > Drosophilidae > Drosophila > Drosophila rubida. The sequence goes on along the minus strand of JAWNOF010000012.1, from coordinate 12,260,778 downwards.
AATAGAAATGCAGCCCTTTCTTTGGGCATTAGATATATTACTCTCTTATCGTCGTAAATCATTGGCGTAGTGCCCAAAATACTTAAGCCACTCGAGTGCAGATCAATCGCAAATAGAAATGCAGCCCTTTCTTTAGGCATTAGATATATTGCTAAATCATTGGCGTAGTTGCCAAAATACTTAAGTCACTCGAGTGCAGATAGATCGCGAATTGAAAAGCAGCCCTTTCTTTAGACATTAGATATATTGCTATCGTCGTAAATCATTCGCGTAGTTCCCAAAATTCTCAAGCCACTCGAGTGCACATCAATCGCCAATAGAAATGCAGCCCTTTCTTTGGGCATTAGATATATTACTCTCTTATCGTCGTAAATCATTGGCGTAGTTGCCAAAATACTTAAGTCACTCGAGTGCACATCAATCGCGAATAGAAATGCAGCCCTTTCTTTGGACATTAGATATATTGCTATCGTCGTAAATCATTCGCGTAGTTCCCAAAATTCTCAAGCCACTCGAGTGCAGATCAATCGCGAATAGAAATGCAGCCCTTTCTTTGGGCATTAGATATATTACTCTCTTATCGTCGTAAATCATTGGCGTAGTGCCCAAAATACTTAAGCCACTCGAGTGCAGATCAATTGCGAATAGAAATGCAACCCTTTGGGTATTAGATATATTGCTTTCTTATCGCCGCATTATGAAATATAGTAAATACAGCAAATAGCTAGAACGTGACACTTGTCTAGTTGTAAAGTTTAAGTAATGCGCGAACTTGCAGTATTCGTCACGTGCTCCCTACTATACATGTAAATATACATATATCAAGCAGAAGTGATCACTGAGATAGAGGCAAGGACGTGTGTGTAAGTTACGTGTGCAATTGTTAAACGATTCGTAGATAGGGAAGGCTCTCTCTCTCTCTCTCTTTTTGTCTCTGTCTCATAAATAGATTTAATGCATTTTATTTTGTTGTTCCCAATTTGTTGCCGTTTGCATTTATTTTTATGATTTTCTCGTTTACTTTTTGGCACCATTTCTCGTTTGCTCCTTATAATTTGTAACGTGCCAGGTCACGTAGGGCTAGTCAAGATGTTTCCAGTTTGTCACGCAGCGTTGACAATTTGGCGATACCCGTGCGCAGGTAAGTTGTGCATTAACTTCAACTTTAACCAACTAACTAATCACTCTCGCCCCCAATTCACTAATCGAGTACTCTAACTACCCATCAAACTGTAGCTAAAATTGATTGTTGTGTTGTGTGTTGATAGCAGAATGTGTAGTTTGCATGTTGCACCCTGCATATGATATGAGCTTGCTGCTAGCTGCATGCTGCATGCTCCAGACACATTAGCTTAATTATTGAAAGCCTGCCAGCCAGCACATCAATTTGCATAACAATATTCAATATTCAAACTCATTTATTATATTGATTTATAAGCATTTTTTGCAGCTAATTGTGACCATAACTAAGCCTCAAATTGAAAACAAATGAATTTTAAACAAGCACAACTAACCGTGGCCCAAAAACGAAACAAAGCATAAATAAATAATACGGAACATTTATATATAAATATTTAATTTATAAAGCGCACATTCGCATTCGTTACATAAATATTCGGAGTTCGTTTATGATTATTTATTGTGGATTCGCGGATAATCTTAATGTGTACCTTTCATCTTATTTAATAACAAATTTGATAATTTATACGCGTCGCAAAACTGTTAACAACAATAAGCACTAAATAAACGACTGATATTAGTGCGATTAAGACGAGTACACAACTCGGACCAACTAAACAATACAGACATTCGCACAAAAACCGAACGCTGCAGATTACCGCAAGATTAGATTAATGTGCTTCAAAATAAAGCGAAAATAAGGAAGGCACCGCCATTTGCTTATCGTCAAGTGCGTCACGCGATATCACTCCCCAATTGCCATCTTCCACAAAGAGTTTTGAGGCGCATAAACAATATACTGTCAAGCAGCAGCCGCTTCAGCATTCAGCCAGGTTCAAAGACCCAACTTGTCAATGATCTTCAGACGTCGATCGAGAGCAGACAAAAGACAATTTACGAATATTTATGGTAGTCGCAATTAGTCATCAAGCGAGTCAAGGCTGCTCCAAGTCAAAATACGACATTATGTTACCTGTTTGCGTGATACCCTGCGCCCAGCACAGACAAAGAGTGGATAGATTTCACATTTGTTGGTCTTAACTTGAATGTAGTTGAAGCACATGAAATACTTCTGTTAGTCTTAATTTGAATGTGGTTAAAGCAGGGTATCTTATACAAGAAATACTTCTTCTATTAGTCTCAGCTTAATTGTAGTTAAAGCAGGGTATCTTCAACATGAAATACTTCTTCTATTAGTCTCCACTTGAATGTAGTTGAAGCAGGGTATCTTCCACATGAAATGCTTCTGTCAGTCTCAACCTGAATGTAGTTAAAGCAGGGTATCTTCCGCATGAAATACTTCTATCAGTTAGTTTGAATTGCTGCGTGTATCTATGATCAGCTAAGGGGTATCTAGTAGCACTTCAGGCGGTGACTTGCAAAAGAATTACCAGCTATCAAGTTCAAAAGAACTGTCACTTATCAGCCATGTCAGGATATCCGCAGCCCAAAATGTAGATTACTTGTTGCCACAGGGTATTTTTAGTCGATCGAGTACATGAAATATTATGCGCTAGTCACTCGACGGTTCGTCACACTTCTACACGCACTTTGAGCACATGAATCATTAATAACAAATCAAACAGCTCGACAAACTGTTTCGTGTAACTCTGAAATCAACAGCAAGGTGTTCTGTGTGTGTGTTGAGGGTTTAGAAGTGCTGTTGACATTTGTCAGCTGGCGAGGCGATGCCGGTGGTCGAATGGTGTCAGTGAGCCAGCAGACAGTGTCAGCAGAGCTGCATGCAACCTTCCAGTTGCCTTCTTGCCACTTGTCATTACCAAAGCCAACAGGCTTAACGCCTTCGCCGCGCAGTTGTTGTTGTTGTTATGCAGTCCAGGGCCGAAATATCTAAAGTAAACATTAATGCAGCGCGACAAGTTCGTTGATAAGATACGAGTAAGAGCACACCTCGAGTGCGAGTGTGAGTAAGAGTATCAGCAGTCGATAAAGTATAAATATGCACTGCTCACACTTTACACTTTTATGGTATGGTGGCACTCTGGTAGCTGCGCGTTGTTTAATCTCGCTGTTGATCTGCAGCAACAATGATAGCATTTAATTGACTATTGAATACAGTTCGCGAATATTCCAATTTAATAATGACAGACAGACTACAGACTGTCTTGAAAGATAAAGCAGCGCAGGCGATAGATCAACTGATGGCAGCATAAAGTTGTAAACTGAAACAAAACTGTTTCAGGTTTCTGCAAAGCCGTCAAACTATAATAACAAGTTGACACGAGACCGTAAAGAATCAAATTAACAAAAATTTGCGACTAGAAATTAAGTATTTCTATTGATATTACATAATAGTTTAACAGTGAAGAAACGATTGCAAGAATTTTAAATGTTAAATTAACAAGAATTTGCGACTAGAAATTCAGAAAAACAGTAAAGAAATGATTGTTAAAATTCTAAATGCTTTAAATAATGGGAATTGGAAAGCAAAGCCTAAACTGAAGCTTAATTTAAATGAAACAACGAAGCAACTTCAATTAGCTTAGCTTGTATAACAGTCGAGCAGTATAACAGTTGCTAGGCTGTAAGCGGTCGCATTACTCAACCTTCCCGCGAATTAATGCCAATTTCGAAATGTGGCATTCCCCAATTGCCAATTGCCAGCGCCTTCAAATCAAGCGAGAGAAGGAATGTGCAAAATCAACAAAAACGCTCAAAAAATAATGCTAGTCTGGGTTGTAGCGACATAATCAAGTATGTGCCACATAATTATTGATATTTGCGCGCTACTCTAAATAAATTCATACGAAAATAAAACAAACTGATGCCATGTCAAAAACAACTGAACAAATTAAATTCCTGCATTGAAATTGAACGCAAAAATAAACGAAATTCGAAAAATTTCAGAGAGAAAAAAATAGCAATTTGTGTCGCCTTCGTCGAATGTCGCAAGTTACAAATCAAACACAGTTGTCGCCGCTCTGGGCTCGTCCAGTTTAGCAATTACTGTTCTTTATTGCTATTGTTATTGTTATTGTTATTGTTAGTTGGCGCTGCTGTGCGTAATGAAGTTCGGGCGAGCAGGTAAATAGGCCTAGAAGGCCTCAGTTTGTTTGATGAAATGTGGAATGGAATGTTTCAGCTGCGCAATTAATTAAAATGAGTAAATATGTGAATGAGCTTTTAAATGACAAACGGCAAAGGCGCAACTCAATGGCGCATCGTCATGGAAATTGCGATAAATAATAATTATAATATATATAGTATTACAATACGACGCGCAACAAATGTGCGCTAAATAATTATTTACTATTTATCTGCAGACAGCAGACTGTCGAGAGGGTGGTGCTCTCTCTCTTCTCTCCTCCCTCTCGCCGCAGCGCCTGAATGCTAGAATTGAATAAATAATTTCCATTTTGTGTTTATCTTTTTTATCATTGATATTCAATTACGGTTATCGCCGTTGGCTCCACTAATTGCCATCGCACTTGCTAAGACACGCGCAAATAATTTCGATATTCTTTGTTTCGCTTTGTTGTTGACTGCTTCAATAATGTATGCCGTTGAACGATAGCTCTCTATTGTTAAATCCCTTCAGACAGTCGCAGACACACTGAAGATACACTCAGCTGCAATTGTATCTTAAGAGGCACGTTTAATCTGATAATTCATGCAAATCAGCCAATATGCATACAATGTTATGCTCATTGTAGTTCAATTGAAGCGCTGCAAATAAAGACTTATTGGCGCATTCGTCATGATCATGACACACATGCTTCAAGCAGACTATTATTATGTAAAATGTAACTATTTAAGAATCAATTCTGCTTGCGCTTTAAGCTGATAAGTGCGCATAGTATTTTGATATCAAAGTAGTGCACGCTTGTGGCACTCTAAGCAAGCTGTCAATCAGCCATACAATTCAATCAGCCAGCAGAAAATTGCATAAAGCTTTCCTCCGTTCGCCAGCCAACGGATGTCAGTTTGTTGCCACAGCGGAAATTAATTTTGTCAATCAAAAGTGGCACAGCAAAAGGCGCAGATACAAATGTATCTGCAGATAGTTGCTCGCCACTTTAGGGCTGAAGTCGAATGCGAGATGTGTTCAATTATTTAACGATTAGAGTTAAATTCGATATGCTGAATTGAAATTAGGAATACGATAAATCAAAGCGGCAGTCAAATGTGCGCCACATGCCAAGCCAAATAAGGCGATTCCCTCTGTCTGTGCGTGTTTGGCTGGGTGGCTTTTGATTCGCCTGTGGTTGAGTGGTTACAAACTTGGCGCTAGGAAGCTCGACAACAGCCATCAAAAATTGCGTGACAACGCGCGCGCAGCGGCATATAGAATATTCTAAATAAAAAACAAAACAAAAACACGCGAACAAAAGAAAAAACTTGAATTGCACGTCGAATGAATATTAATGAAACTGAGCATGTGCGACGGACGCGGGGAGAGAGAGCGATAGTGCGCGGCATCTGGAAGCCAAAAATGAAAAACAACGAAATAGCTAAATGAGTGAAACGTTCGAAATAAATTGTAAAGAAAAGAGATTTGTATTCAATGTCTGTGATCGATCGATGACGCGACGCCAGTCTCTAAGCCGGCATCGTGTTGCTCTGCAAAACAAACGCAAACAATTTAAAATGCATTTTAAACGCGCTGCCCCAAAATCACAAACTTGCCTCAGCTGGCTCCGCATAGAAGCTGGCGAGCTGCTGCTGCTGCTTCAGCTGACGCATCTGGCGCTCATTGTAAAGCTGCATGCGTTCCACCACAGATACCTGGCGATAGTTGTCGGCCGTATAGTGCGAGACGGCAATGCTGGCGCCCTCGATGAGCGCGAGCAGCACGCCGCCGACCAAAGCGCTGCTCAGCATTGCGCTGACACCTGCCCGATAGAGAGAGACACAGTGAGAGAGCGAGATGCAGAGAGTTGGTGTGACGTACCTCCGCGTGCGGCAAGTACGCCGCCCGTGGCCGCGCCGCTGATGATTGAATTCCACGGATCCTCCTTGCCGCGCCCGTAGACCAGCGTGCAGTCGATGGCACTGAAGGTGCCGCCCCAAATGGCGAAGCTGCCACCCACTAGAGCGGAGCGTGCTCGCATCGCGGCCATGCCGCCGGCCAGACGACGTTGCACGCCGCAGGGTGCATTGCGAAAGCCTTTGATGGCCTGAAAGATGGAGCCGCCCACGAAGCCCATGGCGAAGGCGCCGCCGCAATCCTCGACAATGCGAAAGGGACACGGTTCGCGCGAATATTCCTCCATCGTCGAGCTACGAACCAAAAATAAATATCAATTGATTAGAAATGTATAATAGCTATAGAGTTTTGTTGAACTAGTTGTATTTTTTTTGAAGCCGTGTGCCTGAAGGCCTGCTTGTGAAAAGTTTCGTAGAAATTCTGAGGACAAGCGACAGCTTCCAAAAGCTGCGAACTCGTGACGTGCCACACAAATTGAGCGCATTTAAAGGTTAAGTCGGCCAAACAACAACAACAAACGAAAAAATGAAATAAATGCGAAATTTCGAAATGCGTCGCTTGCCATTTTTGGTCACTCCTCGATTGTTGTTGATTGCCAGATAAACAATAACATTACACACGAACAAAATAACAGCATACAAATAAATAAATTGTTATTAGCTAGTTATGGCCACAATTTCAGCTGCAAAATTTGTAAGTGATAAAGATCGCAGCCAACAAGTTGCTATCGATTTACGACTTTATATTCTCCAATTAATTGAACAACCGTTTCGTGCTTCGTCACGGTCTTTTTTTCTCTCTTTTCTTTCTATTCTGCATTCCAGGAGTAAATCGCGTAGTGTTGATCATGGCCTTGCAGCGCCTTTCGATTTGGACTCATTGCGCTCAAAAGTGGAGCAGCGCTTCGAGAGTGTCGACAAATTGTCAAGTGAGTATTTATTTATACTAAATACATATATGTTAGCATTTGAATAGCGCGCGCTCGCCAGTAGCACACTAGCGCCATCTGTCCTTTTGCGCCGAAAGCTCAACACAAAGCTGACGGCGCACTGTTAACTAACAGCGGGCAGTGCTGTTATCGGGCGACAATAGTATAAAGTCGTTAAATTAACAATATTTGGCACAAAAATGGCAATGTGCAATCAAATCATAATCTAAAATTATATTTGGGTTGTTTTTATTTTCATGTATGCAATTATCATGAATAAGTGCCAATTAAATGCGGGCATAATTATCGACATTTCGCGTTAGAGGTGGAGAAACATCGGCGTTTTTTTTCTTCAATTGCTTATGATCACCTTACGACAAATAAAAAGTCTGACACCTGTTAGGCGAATAATTTCTTTAAAAAAAAAACAATATTACGCATTGAAAAGAGAAAACTTCCATGTAATCATATTGAAAAAATCGATATTCGATAGTGCCATCTCCATTTTGCCGGTAACCCCGAAGTTTTGAAATGTTTATATCAGGAATATTGGGCTTAATACTAGGGTGAGACAACATCGAACACGAACGTTATCTATGCAATTATTAGTGAGTCATTGAATGATGCCGAAATTGGTCGCACCTTGATAAGAACCGAGGCGCTTATCAATTTAAAGAACACAAGTTTTTCATTCGATTTGTGTTGTCAACGATTGCATTTGTTTTCATTTCGTTAGTTCGCTTTAGATGCAAAAAACGCAGAGTAGACACATTTCGCGTGCGGCGACAACGAAACGATTTCGGTTCGCTGTTAGCGACAATGTTGTTGCTGGCGGTATCGGTGTTGAAGTAGCAGCAATTTAGATGGAATTAGAGTACCAAAAGAGAATCAGAAAAGGACGCGCGATAAAAGCATAAATAGTATTTTATTCAGTCGCTACGCGCAAATTACGATTGTACATTAGTTGTTTTCTACTTATCTGAATGTTAGCACTTTATACGCATGCATATTAATTCATTAATAAAAAAGTGTGTAAAAGATGTTAGAATTTGTTGAAATCTATTGGCGGAAAAATGTGAATCGGAGTGTGAACTTGTTAGAATCGACAATGGCCAGCAATGATTTTGTTGTCATCTTTTTGTGCCGGCAATTCGCCCAAGTGGCACAGGATGCTCTCGACACGGGTGTCATATATTCGCGACTGCGACCCGATGAAACATTTGTGGTATTCGAAAAGTTGCCAGAAGAGCTACCACTAAGTAATTATCATATGCGCCAAGAACATTGCACATGCATATTGCATTTTGAATGAGTGTGTGTGTGTGTGCCGGATGTTAATTAACAGAGAATGTTTCTTTTTCCACAGAGCAAAAGTCTTCATTGCCCACCATACCCACCATTTCCTATACCGTGGGAAATCGCGACACACTGACCTCGGTGGCGGCACGTTTCGATACGACACCATCAGAGCTAACACATTTGAATCGGCTGAACAGCTCGTTCATATACCCGGGCCAGCAGCTGTTGGTCCCCGATAAGAGTGCCAAAGATGATGCCTCAACCAGTTCGGCTGGCACGAATGAAGGCGGCGGCGGCGGCGGCAGCGGTGGCGGCGGAGGCAGCATCTCCGGCAAGTCAAGTCCCATAGAGCGCAAGTTGTCTAGCGATGAGAGCAAGCAGGAGAAAGGTAAGCGACGCTGCTGATGGAAATGGTGCAATTGGTGCGATGATATTGAAGCTCATTTTGCCGCTAAGCTCTCGCTTCATTTTCATTTTCGCTTTTATTTTGATTATTTCGTCGTTTGCTTATGCACACACACACAAAAACACAAACACACACATATGTACGACGTACTTTGATAACATTTTCAAAAAGCGTGCGCTCAGCTCTGCATGGTAGTTGGCAACACCGTTTAACAGCGCTGCACAACACTCGCTCGTTCACTGTTGGATTACAGCTGAGCAGCTGTGTGCGTGTGTGCGGCCCTCTGCCAACAGCTGCTGTAGCGGTGCAGCCCTGGTTTTCGAGAATTATTCGTGACACTTGCGCTATTTTATTTGTTTTTGTGTGTGTCGCGTAAACAAGAGATAATACGAAACTCTTGGCTTTAATTGTTGGCCACATCGCACTTTGAAATTGTGTAGTGCAAGTGTTGTAAAGTGCACGGACCCCATCAACATGCACACAGCTGTCTTTTGGCGAAACGGAGGTCAATTCTCGGCTTATCATAATAATATTTGATTGTTTGGTTATTCGGTTATTGGTGCTAATTGCGTCTGTTTGTCAAATTCTCGCCGTGGTCTCTCGCCTCACCTGCCACAGCCAGCCCATCGACGGACGGATGCGGGAGTCTTTCAAGCACATTGAGCAGCCACGAGTTGCAAATTTGCAGCGCACTTCATCGACTTTATAATTGTCACATGGGGCGCGCATTTAGAGAGATTTAATTTTCAACTAAATATCACATAAATCAATTTGAACACTCCCCCGCAACCGTTCGTTCCGGCCGAGGCTGAGACCAGCACACACACTATCTAATCAGACTGATAAAAAAAACAAAATCACAGCGCAACGCAAGCAGCCTAGCCGACAATAGGTGCCACCTTTAAAATGTACTTACGCCAAATCATCTACCTTACAGATATTCTCGAGGGCCTGCGTCCCGGCTCCCCGAAGCCAGGACACATCGAGCGGGTCGTCGGCAGCAGCGGCCTGAGCAACAGCCAGGCCGAGGAGAATGCCGACAAGAGCGATGATCCTGTGATTACACAACGTTTTCTCAAGATCAATGTGCGACACATTACCGACGGCCAGGGCGTTGTCGGCGGCGTTCTGCTGGTCACACGCAACGCCGTCATGTTCGATCCCAACGTCAGTGATCCCCTGGTGATCGAGCACGGCCCCGAAAGCTATGGCGTCATTGCACCCATGGATTTGGTCGTGAATGCAGCCATCTTTCACGACATCGCCCACATGCGTGTCGCTGGTGGCGCCGGGCCCAGTGTGGCGGCAGCCAGCAGCGCAGCTGACGCCGAGAAGCCAGAGATCTATTATCCCAAACCAGTATTAGTTGAGGAGGACTCCAAGGAGTTGAGCGAGCAGCAGGCGGATATCGAGACCAAGCGATTGGAGGGTAAATTGCACACACTATCTGCTGTTAAACGCTTTTCTAATTCTACTCTTTGATTTGCAGCGGAAATTGGCTCGCTGGAGATCACCGATGATCAGGAGTCGCTCTGCTCCAGCACTGGTCGCGACGGTGACGCCTTCCCCAAGGCCTTTGAGCGTGAACGCGTCGAGGTAGGTTAAGCGCAGCTGAGAGAGAGAGATTAGCAAACATAACTAACGAATCTTTGTGTGCGTGCAGGATACATCAACGGAAGCCAAAGATAGCGCTAAGACTGACGCTCACGATGAGGAGGATGAGAAGAAACGGCTCGGGCTGACGAACACACGCAGCACGCTCGAGGAGCGCCGCAAGAGCCTCTTGGATCATCACTGGGCCATTCCGAGCAAAGATCGGTTAGTGTTGCAGCTTGGCGTTGTTGGCTTTATCCTTGGTGTTTTGCAAGCGACAGACAACGATTGTTAATAATCTCCACATTTTGTTCAACATGTTTTTTTTGTGCTTTTTTATTTTCATATATCAATCCGCAACGTTCGTTCCTAATTTACCATACTTTGCCAATTGTGATTTACGCTTCTCACGACACAACAACACACACATCCCCACACATAAATGTATATATATGCAACACAACCCCGTGACCACCTGTAAATGTTACATGTCCATCTCACCACAAAAACATAACTCCAAAATACTCAGCTATTATTTGTCTAATTCCCGAAGATCATCGGAAGACGAGGCCGACGAGCCCAACATAACCGCAGACAGCGGCGCACGCGTCCAGCCGGATGCACACTCCACGGCCAGTTCGGCGAGTGGTGCCGTTGCTGCACCTGCAGCTGCTGCTGCTGCGGCTGCGGCTGCTGCAAGTGCAACTGGCGCTGCTGGTCTGCCGCCAGGCATGTTGCCGCCGGCCGGCATTGATTTGGAGCACCTGGAGCAGCTGTCGAAGCAGTCGTGCTACGATTCGGGCATCGATATACGCGAGCCCATACCCACAATACAGCCGATACCAAAGAAAACAGTTTACAGTGACGCTGACATCGTGCTCAGCTCCGACTGGGTACCACCGAAGACCATTGTGCCGACGCACTTCAGCGAGTCGCCGCCGCGCAGCACGATTCTGGGCCAGAGCCTCGACGCGGGCGGTGCACGCAAGAAGACCTCCAGCGTGAGCTTCAGCGTCGACGACGAGGCGGCCCAGCAGGCGCAGGCAGCTGCATCGGCAGCCGCTGCAGCTGGTGACAAGCAGGCCGACAAGAAGAACAAGGTAGGTGATGCAGCATGAAGTAAGCAGAGTGTTAAATTAATTTACCTCTTCATTGCAGATGCTAAAACGTCTGTCGTATCCACTGACCTGGGTGGAGGGACTCACAGGCGAGGGCGGCGCACCGCCCGGCGCTGGCGGCAGCTTGAACAAGTCGGCGGACACTGATTCGGCGCCGAACACGGGCGACTCCAATCAAAGCGTATTTTCGAAAGTATTCTCAAGGTGCGCAAATGCAAGCTCAATGCAACTCAATCGAATTAACTGCTATAACGACTACAATATATAATTGGTGCCACAAATTTCTTTATTTCGTTGTCAAACCAAAAACAAACTGAAACATAATGCTTACCTTCGGTTAATGCGGATCGGCTGCTTTTGCAAAACATAACATAATTTCAACTTGTGTTTCTCACACTTTTCTATTCATACACATGTCACACGATTACTAACACACACCCACACACACACCCAAACACACGTATAACAATTGTTAACACTCTTTTGTGCATCGGCTGCAAATCGAATCATATTTAGCTCGCCCATCACTCTGGTATCAGAGCTGGGCGGTAATCTATTTTCGAAAACACCGTCCGAAGAATCTGGTGGGTCGCCAGTGCCGCCATTGACACCTCACTCGACACATTCCGAGGGTCATATGACCTATGGGTAAGGCTATGGACGGATCCCATGTGTTCCATGTGTTGCTCTTGCTGTTACTCTTCATGTTGATGTTGTTGTGTAGCTTTGTGTGTAACTCTCATCCGAACTCATCCGACAGCTATCATGCCATTAGCCAATCTCTTAATTTACTCCATACTAGTTTGTATCTCTATTGTGTGACTTGCGATTGATCATCCGTTAGTCTCGAAACTCGTCTCTTTGTATTTCCCGACTAACGTTTCGTTTGTTTGACACCCGCAGGCGCTCGTCAATTGGCACTTTCATACGTCCACACTCGTCGGAGGGCACGGCGTCCAGCACAAAGCTGAAGGAGCCCAAGCCACAGCCGCCCAAGCTCGACTATCGCTCCATGGTCTCCATGGACGACAAACCGGAATTGTTTATCAGCGTGGACAGTAAGTCCAGTTCACTAGCCTACACATTACAAACCCACTAAATGTTTTTTCTTGTTTGCTTGCAGAGCTTATACCGCGTCCAGCACGCGCCTGTTCCGACCCACCTTTGTATTTCCGCCTGCGCATGGGCAAACCCATTGGCAAGGCCATTCCACAGGGCACCACAGTCATGTCCTATGGCAAGAACAAGCTGCGCGCCGAATATTGGTTCAGTGTGCCTAAGAATCGGTGAGTACACCACCTATACTTTTATGCGATTGCCTAATTGAGCGATCAATTGCAGCGTTGATGAGCTCTATCGCTTCATTAACACCTGGGTGAAACACCTGTACGGTGAACTGGACGAAGAGCAAATCAAGGCGCGCGGCTTTGAGCTAATCCAAGAGGATACCGAGTGGACGAAGAGCGGCACCATCAAGTCCGGCTACAGCGGCAGCCAGGATGGCGAGGAAATCGGCGATCTCACCCGCGAGTCCTGGGAGGTAAGTGCCATTGTCCTTTTACATCCATTTCAAATGCCGCAAGCGCGATCTGCGTCTGTCTCTCTCTCTCTCAATCTCTCTTTTCATACTATATAATTTTTAACCTATTGCTCTTTTATATGCGCTGAGTTTTTCTCTCGAATTTTTCTACTAAGTATAAATTAAACCAAAAACAAAAAAAAAAAGAAACAGATTTCAAAATTTTAAAGCCAAAAAAATAAGAATAATATAAAGAACCATTTCTTTTAGATTGTGCCTCGAAATTATTCAATTTTATATATGCAAAAATCTTTTTAACATATCTCTTGTATACTTTTCTTACATTTATTGTACACGCGTTTTCTTCCTTCTGTTTCTTGTCGTGTCTCTCTTTTACGTTACAATTTGCATTGATTTTACATAAAAAAAAAACAACAAAACTACAAAACTAATAACGAAATGTCAAACAAACAAAAATGCGGGCTAAAACAATGTTAAACATGCCACAACAAAAACCAAAACTGAAACTCAAAAACTGAATTATGTGATAAATCTCTATACGACAGCTTCTAAAGGCGCCCTTCGCCAAGACCTACAAGATCATAAAAACGGCTTCGCATGCCGCATCGCATGATTTGGAATTGTTGGGCGGCGAGGTTAGGACTTAAAACCTTTTAATACGAATTCTTCCACCTAAACTTAAATTAAACCTAAACCGTGTTGTTAAAGCACATATCTAAAACGATCCAACCACTTTTGGAACTTATGTGAAAATGATGTGAATTCTTTTTGCTTTCCTTTTTATTGTTACCCTAATTTTGAAAGAAAACAATTGATTTGAGTACATTATGATTTTCGTTTATGGCTCGCTCGTTACTTTCTTTTTCTCGTAGTTACCAAAGTTACACTTTTAAGCATCATGTTCTATTCCGTTTCTTCAGTATTGTAACGATTTCTTGGCACATTTTTCAAGCACCCTCTACGTGTGTTATTATTGTGTGTGTCTCGTCGATGTCTGGCACACTGTACCAAAACTCTAATTGTTTACACTTTTCGGTTGATCAGAATTTTCAATTAATTTTTAGTACAAAAGCACTGATTCATTAGTTCACTTATCATATTGGCTCATCGAACAGCGAGCATTCCAAATTCATTTTACACCTCTCCTCTTATTGCAACATGCGTTTACACATTGGCAACGATTTTTAATTCATCAAATTGCCCAAAATTCAAAACATTTTCTTCTGCTCAAAAAGAAATGATCCTGATCTTATGCTACGTGGACTACATGTTTGCTCACTGGAACACTTTAAGCGTGCTAAGCGACGCTAATTTCGGCATTAGTTCCAGCAAGAGCAACTAAACGTGGCTGGAACAAATTAAATGCATGTCATGGCTTAATTACAGTTCCTTCACTTTTTAAGGTTTATACAATTTATAGAAACTTTGAAGAGCAATTTACTTAAAGTTGCTCGCATTCCAGCAAGCAGCCAGAACAGCTTTAGTATTAATCTAAACCTGATGCAATAGTGACGTCTTAGCTTGGGCTGACAGCTGAGTAAATGTGTATTAAAATTCGGAATTATTGCTACTGGAATTCGTCTTGTCCAATTGCGGGGGAAGCAAACTTGTTCTGCATACAAATTTCGAGAATTTACTTAGTTTGTCTGCTTGTCTGCAAGCGGCGCACAACCTGAATTCATTTATTTTTATATTTTAAGAATACATTAGTGGGAAATAGCTTCTTGGGCCATTGTGCTTGTATAAAAATAACATGTGTTATTATGAAGTCTCTCCACACGTTTAGTTACCGCTGAAACGAGTCTGAAGTCTGTGCAATCCAATCTGTTGTCGGCACTTTGTGGGCTTCTCCTAACCAAATTATCGCGTCTGCAGCGTCTCCAACATGCAGCCAGCGATCGGATGCGAATACTTTAAGTTGTGGTTTTGTCAAGCTCCCATAACAATTACGAACTCGAAATCGTTGGCTAACGTAGCATAACAACCCATATGCATATCGTAACTATCGCCCACATCGAGGCCAAAAAGCGCAGCGCATTCTTGGCCCGAACTGAGACGCCAATTAGCACTCGCATAATGAAGCACCATCGTTGATCTAATTTGTAGTCGTTTTCTTTTTTTCCTTCGACGTGCATAATGCAATGGTTTTGGGTTTTAAGGTGAAGGCAGCCGTCGTCTTCATCTGCATGATTTAGCAGCTTTGATTCAGTCGGTAATTAGCGCATATTATAATTTATTATTATGATACGTTTGGCTATTTCGCAACATTGTCTGGCCACGTTTTTCTCACCCAATAAGCGTGCCTGTGTCTACGAGTCGGCGAGTAGTATGTAAATATCTTTGGCCACGATTCACACGTCGTATGAGTAATTTCTTTTGTCTGGCGAGTTTGGCTTGCAAACCTGATACGGTTCATCAAACACTCCTATGGAATTTGTGTTGTTTTCTAGAACTAAGTTGTTAATTCGAATTAATTCAACGGCATCAGCCTTGGGATCTTCCCCAAGCCGATTATCTCTGTTATCATCAGCGGAATTCGAACAAATCGTTTCCTTAATATCAATATTCAATCTTTCAGAGGTGGCCAATGTTAGCCTATATAATAAATATAAAATAACAAAAAACCTCAGCTTGACTCGTCGAGGGGTTATCAAGTTAAATATAGTTTGAGCATTTCGATTGTTTGTGTCGAGCAACAACATCTATAGAGTTCTTCGCGCCTAACTTCCGTTATTTTCAGACTTCAATTGAAGTGCATACTCAGACGTTGATATGATTGAGAGCAGCGTTTGTTTTGTTCGATTGTTCAGATCTGTCTCGAGCTGCGGCTTCGTCTACAGACTCCCATTTAATACCTGCCAAAATTACGTAATTGTTTTCTGCTCTGGCTCTTATCGGTGAGGCGTCTAAAAATAGATGCCAGCATATGGGTCAAGCGGGCCTAGCACTATTAAAGATAGCATATTGTATGCATTATCGAAGCCAGAAGCTATCATCGGCACTGTGATGTTAATTAACAATAATATTAATCATCTTGCACGATTATGCGGAGATAAGCTGGAAAATATTCAAAATCGGGTTGAAAAGCAACCTAAGTTTGTCATGCGTTTGTTTGCATAACGTTGTAGCTGAAATCGCTGGAGTAGAACATGTTTCCACACTTGCTAGACGTAATGTCTGTGTGCGCATAAGAATTACGGGCAGGATTATTTACTTTGTTTGTGAAACAGTAGCTGGCCGTAGAATCTTATATAAATACAACACAGTTGTGCAATTCGAGACTTGGCACAGAGTGTGGATGGCAAGGCAAACAAATTGAGTTAAAGCAAACAGTTAGCTGTGTTTAATATACGCATTCCAATTTAAAACGAAAGTAAGAATGCTGCAAACAGGAGCGCTGCTCTAATGAGGCTGAACAGCTCTCTATAAATAAGAAGGAGTCGAGAACAAGTTAATTAAGAGTGCGAAACCAGTTGAACGGATTGAATATAAATAGATTGTGGATACAGCAGTCATGCAGCTCATTAAAGGGGCGATCAAAAATATAATCATTTCAAATGTGAAATGTATCTGTGAGATACTCGTGCGTATCTTGCACACCAATAGGGTTCCAAGTGTGATTGTAGTTTGTAGTAGTTTGAGCAGCAAGAGGGCAAGTTATTTAGCGCTCAACCGGTTGAGTTTGCCGCACATTATTACTATTGTTATCGTTATTGCTGTTGTTGTTGCGGTTTCATTTATGAGCAACTGAGCGTGTGCCTCCAACATAACTAAATGCCTTCGTTCATTCAACAAAAGAATATTTGCATATAAAGAATTGCGGGCAGATGAGACACAAACAAAGGCGTTCAGGCAAATCCATTAACAGCGCTGCGATTCGTGGGCGGCGGGGGGAGGGCTTCGAAGGGGTGTTTGATCTTGAGTTCGTAATATCGAAAAAAAAAAACAAAAACAAACTCGCATCAATTTGTGATATTTATATGACTTGTGTGTGTCAGTGCATAATGTATGCGCGACTAAATATATCTCAAGCGGAGCAATCCGTTGAAATTTTCGCCATATTATACTAAGCAACAATTAATTACTTGCTTAAATTAATTACGTTTTATTCAATTCCACAGCGCTTGTCATTTAGCCGGTTATTGTTGTTACTGTTTTTATTGTCGCTGCTCATTCGGATGATCCTCTGCATCATCATCATCATCATCGATAGCATTGTCATCAGCGTTTTAGTCGTCATCGTATCCGGTTTTTTAATCTGTGGATTCATTTCGCAGCTCCTTTTCTAATTCGATCAGTCCGATCAAGATCAAGTCACGCCCATTATTGCGATAGACTCGTAATGTAATACCTCTCTTTTTGTTTGTCATTCGCAATTTGCCCGATAATTGTGTATGTATCAGTCAGATATATAGACGTACTTATATATATGCATGTATAACGCATATTGTACTTGTCGAATCAATTAGTTTCAATGAATATTTTACGGCGTCCGCACGACGACGACGTCGTCTCGATGCTGAAGCTCCCGATGACCGAAGGGAATTTGCATATTGCAGTATCCACTTTTTAGCGTCGAATCAATAAAGATCAAAACAAAAAATGTATATGTGGTGTATAGTATAGTATTAATAGCGCATTCTTTGCAATAATAGCTGATGCCATTCCAAAATGTCTGACAGTTATGGGCTCAATTAACACAAGCTGCACTAACTTTAAACGGCTTTTGAATTTGGCTCGAATGAAATGTAAAGGTGTGGGCCAAAGGTGTGGCACAAGTCGCCGAGTCTGTAAACAATTTGAAGCGAGTAATAAGAACACTGCCGAAATGTGTTCGCAATGTGTGAGTTTATATTTAGCACATCTTTGCCTTAAAGACTAAACAATTTGCAAACAAGCAATTAGGCACTAAGCGAGCGTGCTCGACCTCACAACACGCTGCAGGCAACGAACCAAAGCTGTGTCAATAACTAGAATATCAGTATTTGTAGTATCAAATTCACTTCCCAGCTACTGACTTTTTGTAGTGTATAAAAATATGCAGCTGCAGTGCAATATAAATATTTTGATTCCAGTAAAGTAACATAAATAATAGAAAAATGTAACAGCTCTGCACGAGAATTGAATAAACTGCCCAGCTTATGAATTATTCGCGGACGCGAATCGTTTAATGCTTGGCACTTGATATAGACATCAACATATGTTTGTCTGTATAGCGATATGTATTTGTGACTCTTGATAAGAAATGGCCATGGAGCAAGGCAACCCTTTACTGTTCAATTAAGCGTCGCTCATTCAACTGCTCCAGACTCGCTGCAGAACCGGTCGATATTAGGTTAAAACTGCTTTTCCTTCAATCAAATACATATTTATGCGAATGTCGACGCAATTAATGAGTGTGTTTGCAGCTAGAGTTTAAATGCACACGATCCCAAGCAAATGCTCGTGCTTCAGCTGTCTTTTTTTAGCCTTCAGCTAAGAGCAAGAGCTTTAAATCAAGTTGAAAAGAGCAAATGCATTTGATGACAGCGCAAAGCAGAGCAAAGCAAAGCAAGAAAACACAAACAAACGTTAGCAAACGAAAGCTCTCCCTCCTCGCCTCATTGCGCAGCATAGAAAACGCACGCAACTATGGCGACAGTGGTGTCCTGAATATGGTGCCCTATTGCACAGCAGTGCTGGCGACTAGACAAGTTATCAGCGAGCATCGCGACGCGACGCGTTGAGCTACGTTTGTAGTTGTAGCTGCCGCTGCTACGGCTTCTGCTGCTGCTGCCGCGCTGCTACGAGTGTCTGACAGACTGACGGCGACAACAACAGCGGCTTCGACCGTTGGGCTTGTTTGTGGGCTGTTTCTGTTTCTGTTTTAGTTTTCGCAACACATTCAAGCCGCACAGTCGCAATCGCAGTCGTCGCTGTCGCTGTCGTCGTCCGTTGTCGCTTCGATCTTCCATTTCTGCACATAAAATATTCAAATTCCAACCCAACGCAACATTTAGTTTAATCCGAATGCTAATTCTTACCTTCTGTGTAATGTGACTTTATTAGTGCACGAATTAAGCAAGAAGTTGAAGAAATATTCATATATAAATATATGTAAATTTCAACATACACAACGACACACATATGTGCTTAATTGTTTCGGATATAACGCCACGCTCTCTTGGCCTGAGGCCGGTATTGCCAATCAAAGAGCGTATCCAAAATTAGCAACGCCTGCGCAGCAGAAACAAAACCATTTAGAAGGCGGCACCAAATAGTTCTCTATACAAACATAAATACGAAAAGACGTCGCCAAAATGAGCGTGAAGCCCATCAAGCTATCCAAAATAGCCAAATATATTAGGAAAAAGGTAAATACACAAACACAACTAGCAGATTTTCAGAATTCTGCCAGAATTTAGTTGAGATTCGCTCAGCGCTCGATGCGAATCGCTTTTCTTTTTATTTCTCTCGTGGCTTTTTCGCGCGCCGTTTTTATGGGTGAAAGTTGAAGGAAAAAACTTGAACAAAGCGCAAAACATTCCCAACATTTTGCAATCCCAGCGCGTTTCGCAAAACAGTCGAAAAAACAGAAGGAAAAATATATATATATATATATGCAAACTAAATACGTATATTCAATGCCTTGGCCATAAACGGCGACCGATAGCCCAACATCGAGTGTCCATATTGAACAGTGCACAAAATACCTGGCAAAAAAGCATTCAACTCATCCATTCGGTCGCGCCTCCCGCATGCAAATTCGCTCGCGCCATGAGCAGCAGCAACAACGATGCCAACAGCAGCAGCACGAGCAACAGTAGGAGCAGCACCACCCCTGTAAACCCCTAGAATAGATCGAGCTAGAGCTATAATTAGTGTGCCACTTACAGTAGCGAAGACGGGCCAGTGATCGCCATAAGTTGCCTCATTGCCCCATTAAGTGTTGCACATTCGAAAATTGTCGCCAATTGAGCTGTATCCATATCTATCTCTATATATATATAGAGCCGCATTCCTCGCGCCCCTTATTCGCCGTTGATAAGCTCGAGCATTACAAATATCGAGGAATACGCTGTGCTCAGTGTTTTACCTGCTAATAAGCAGAAGTCGAACGAAATGATTGTAAAGAGATTCTGTGCGCTGCCTCGACACGTTTTCTCCATATCAATTTCTCCGCCAGTTGCTTCAGTTTTTTTCGTCTCATTTATATTTTATCTTCGATCACACATTCAATGCCAACAATCAGCGAAAGATTCAAAGCATTTGATGAAACTCGCTTTCAGAAACACAACAATGTGCGAGTGTGCGAGGCATGCACGACTCTCAGATACGCTGCAGGTTCATGAATGTCACAAGTTCGTGCCTCGAGTGCTTGTGATCCACATCAAGTCTATAATTTGGCAACTAGCATATTCTTTAAATAGCTCATAACATAAGAGACAGCAGCAGTTAAGCAGCTGGTTCGACGGGCTAGCTGCCC
This sequence comes from Drosophila rubida, assembly GCA_035046165.1. Classification (NCBI taxonomy): domain Eukaryota; kingdom Metazoa; phylum Arthropoda; class Insecta; order Diptera; family Drosophilidae; genus Drosophila; species Drosophila rubida. The sequence goes on along the minus strand of JAWNOF010000012.1, from coordinate 12,240,302 downwards.
GGCTGGGTTTTCTCATTCCCCAAAAATGCTTTCGGCTCAACGTAAGCCAACAAACTGAACGTTGAATACATTAAGTATACGCCCGAGTGTGCTTCGCTGTGTGCTTGTGTGATGGACACATTTGACATTTCTTTCACCTTTAACCAGTTGTGAGCGATACATAAAAGGGGTGGCGAGAATAGGGCGTCTACAATTAGCGTATTTTAATTGAAATTTCACTGTAATTACATTTAATTCCCATACCACTCGTTTCTATCTACACTCCTGTCGCCGCCATCGAGCGAAATTCAATGCGCACTCGCAGTCAGCCAATTGTAACGTGTATATTTATGCACTTGGCTCGGATTTCGAATGGATGACATGTTGTGTGTTAGGTGTAGCTCTGCTGCCCAACATGGCTTGGCAGAAAGGTGTGCCAAGTGACGACATCTGTTATTGTTACGTGAAAGCGCCACCTGTTGCTCAAAAGCATTTGAAAGCTGTATGCAAATCTCTGCGCAAATTATAACAGTGATGGCAGCCACACAACATACAATTAGACAGTTCTGCATTCTTGGCGAACTTCGAAACCGGATTATTATAATGGATTCCGTTTGATTTGCGCTCAGTCTCTCGATGTGCAATTAAAGGAAACCAACAGCTAACGTACAGTTTGTGTTTCACCAGACTTTGGGTATTATATTAATCAGTCCTGAGCACAACACAAAAAGAAACAGCTGTCAATCTGCTGCTTGATTTCAATTTTCACACAATGGATCCCGGAATACATCGAATATACAGATTACGGGGTCATAAACATGAAGACAAGGGATCAGATAACCGGATAACATAAACACGTGATTACTTCATCAACAGCATTTTTTGCTTTTTGTTTTGCTTTTGTTTTTATGAGGGCGTTTGTTTGTAGTCGTCACGCTGGCAGAATATGCTGAAAATAATTGTGATTTATTCGCCGAATTGGCGGGCAACGGGACAAACTGCTTTTGTCACTATGCCGCTCAGCTGCAGTTCGAATCCGCTGGCGTTCTGGCGTCAAAGTGAACGCCCACGTGTTGCTGTTGCATGGTGATAACGCAACAAGTTAATTTAAACAGCAACGCATCTGGCAATATCGAAAACAAAAACAGAAACCTGTTCAAACAGCACTTAAAACAATCAAATTAACCCACAAAAAAATGCGACAAACACAAAATACAATAACAACGGAACCTTGGCCCAGCGCAGCCAAAAAATAAGTGTAGTATTTTGGTTTGTTAATTTGTACGTTTTTGGGCCAAAGCTCGTGATGCGACTCGGCTCAAGCAAGTAATTGTAATATTTAGCAAATTGCCGCCAACTCATGCCCCAATTGTGAAGGGACCCAATTTGCAGGCAGCCCCCTTTTGGGGCGCCAAGTGCCAATAAACAGATAATTTGCACGATTCACAGCAATTAGTTGGCGCATTACGTATACGCAACAACGCTAGCAACATGTTGCTGGCAACACGAAAATCTCTGGGCGCGCTAGGCAAGTGAAAAGTGTGTTAAACAGTAGCACTAACACTCACACGCCCTCTTTTGCCTCTCTCTAACTAATACGGCAGCAGCAAGCTCCAAAGTTGAAAAAGCTCAACGAAGAGCAGCGGTAGTTAAGAGAGCAACGGTCTCGCTTGTTCTCGCGCTCTCTCGCTATTCCATTGAACTTCTTTTTGGGCCACTGTGTGCGCCTGTTCTTATGTGAGTTGTTTCCTCAACAACGCCAGTCGTCAGTCATTCCGTCAGTCAGCAACTTGTTTTCCAAACACGCACACACCAAAATCGAATAGCGAGCAGCAAGCGAAAAAGAAACAAAAAATTAATATTGTTTATATCGATATGCATTTGAATTACTGAAGCATTGCACAAGCGTTGTACCAAGTGGACTGTGATGTGTTGTGGCTTTAAAGTAAACAACATTAACATTTAGCTGTTAACGTGTAACAAAATATTGGAAAAGCAATTGAAAGGCATAGAGCGTGATAAAAACTGCGGCAACAACACAGAAGCACAAACAACAAAACGAAACACGAAAAGCGAAATAGCGAATGAAAAAAGTCGTCTCGTGGGTCACAAGACCAAACCAAAAAGCAGCTGTGTGGGAGAGCGAGAGCGAGAGCGCAAGCAAGAGAGCGTCAAGCAAAGCCAAAAGCCCACTGAGAGAGTGGCGCATGCAATGTTGTTGGTGAGCACAACAAAGCTTTCGCACTCACACTGCCGGCCATAAAAATCGAACCAGCTGCCTTAGTCCAAGCTCTTGCGCGCACTGCGATTTAGCCGAGATTTTCTCACTGCTTCTGTTGTTGTTTGTTATTCGCTAACAACATGTGGTTTCTTGTGGCAGCAGTTGCAATTGCCGTTGTTTGCGGCGTTGTTGGCCGGAAATGGGGTCGCTATTTCTACCTGCATTATGGACGCCACTTGCTGCCGCGCTCAATGATTGCAGCGAAAAACCGCTCGCCCACGCCGCCCCTCTCGCCCACCAAGGATGATCAAAGCTTGGAGGCGTTGCTCGACGAAAGCGGCGAAATGCACGAAACGGTGAGTGCGCGAAACGCAGAAAATGCGATGAAGAAATTTCTGTGTTTGTTTTGATCTGCTCTTCAACGGGGTTGCATACGAATAAGTCGCCTGTTTTTGTAGCCGGCATTTGTGTTATCGATTTTTCGTTAAATCGATTGTGTAATTTTGTCGTCTTTGCCTCCCGGCAACTTATTTTTAAGCAATTAGTGGGGGCAACTATAAAAGGAAATGGAAACACACAAGTGTTCCATGTATGTTATTATAACTTTATGGCAACGGCAAAAGGTATAAAAGTATTTATATAGTCATTAGACAAAACAGTCAAGAATCATTATGAGATCCACGTGTCTTCTATTATTACGATTGCCGACTTGACTGTCGCATACATTGAGTTAGCGAATCACATTCTCCTCCGAGATAATTGTTTGCACTGATATGCAACTATTAAATCGTCATCATTACATTCCGCTTACAATACGGCTTTAGTTTTGTCAGTGTTATTGTGAATGGGAGTCAGGCGAAATGAACCCAATTTGTCAGTCCGTCAAATGGCAAGCACTTTAATTACCTCAGTTGAGTGTGGGTCAATGTGCTCAATGCTAAACAAAGGCCCCACACAGGCCCCCCTCTCATGTCATATATTTTGTAATGACTGTCTCAAAAACATGGCAGCTTTATAGTGTAATACCTTCAGTCCCACATCTGTACGTTCAGCTGATTTGCTCTCTGCTGCTGAAGTTGCTTGAAAGCGTATTTGGCTTGGACAAACAGCACACCTTATACACAGTATTATATATGGGACTATAACTAACCTAACGCACCCAGCGCGAACTAATTCAATATTGGACTAGCCGGAAAATAGGAAGAAAAACGGATACGTAACAAATGTAATGTGTGCTCCTCGAAATGAAAGCAAATTTGACGCCCTCCTTGTGCACCGAGGCAAAGTAAATGGCGATAAGTAGACGGAACAGCGACAACGAGAAATACGTTTGACGAGAATGGAAATGAGAAAATGCAAAAGCGAATTGCTTATTCTCATATTCTGTTGTATGTTTGCCACACCAACCGCATTTGCTACGCCAATCAAGTTGGTCCGATAAGAAATTAGGCACACGAAACATTAAAATTAAATAAAAACGAAGCAAAAGAAGAGGAAGGAAAATGGAACGAAATTCTATTTGAAACGTTTGCTGCTCTGTTGATAAGCTTAAACTCGACGTAGTCTTAAAGCTCCGTTACTTAAAAACTACAAATTAGTTCGCTTCTTTTTCAACTAAACAAGTGCAAAATGTTAAAAGAGAATTGTTAAGTAATTGTTACGAATCTTTGAAACTGCAATGCAGATTTTGCGGTTTATAATTGAACATTTATGCAATTCTGTTTACATTTCTTGAATTATAAATTCACTTTATACGTTCAGCCCGCTGCTTGACAAACTCTACGAGCTAGCTGAGTGACTTTTGCATGCCACACACTCGCCCATATATATTACGTGCATACGTGCATATATAAATATTTATATAGTTACTTTTTGTTGCGTTCAGTCGAGCTGCTTGCCGGAGTATAACACTTAACCCTTCTAGAGCCTGAAGATGGTTTCGCCTGGCTTTTGTTCTTGTTCTTCTCAATGTTTCTGTTTCTTTCTTTTGCCCTGTTGTGTTGCTTTGTTGGTTTCCTCTCGACACGGAGAGTGTGTGTGCTATCAAATTACTTAAAGACCGAGCTCAATACTCGTTTGGCCGGCTAGTTGGGCTCTTTTCGTTGTTTTTGTTGCCAGTTCTTTGGGCTTGAGTTCTACATTTTGTCCACGTTTTGTGCGCTAGCTGCTTTTTGGCCCAGACTTTCGGCTCTCCGACTCTCCGAGCCGCATTTCAATAACCAGTTGATGTGGAACCGTTGCCGAACATGTTTGTCGCACCGCCCCAAGCAGCCAAACACAAGGTACTCGCTCGTACTCAGTGCAATCCGAACCAAACTTGTTGATCAGTGTAAACGAACGCAAATAAATGCCAAATTTAAATCAAGCTCAACAGCCGTATCAGCGCTTGCATATGCAGGCAATTAAAATGTGCTCTATTCCTCCCCAAAAATAAACAAAAAGAATATATAGTAATTTACGAAATATTCCCGTTTGTTGTGATAATAATCCCAAGGCTGGATTTCGTTTATGGCGCTGCCAATCAGTTAAAAAGTAATTATTGATAATGCTGCTCTCGCTGAGATTGCATCTCGGCTATCTTATCTACTACGCTGCAGTTGAATATTTTACTTATGGCGTCGTTTTGCTACGAACGAAATTTACTTCCTTGGTGCCGTCCAATTGTTTACTATCGATACTTGCGAAACTATCGATATGCCAGTCGTGTGTAAAACATATTTATTGTTTCATGTAGAATCTCGCCATCGCTTGTGTTATCATTGGGACGCAAACAACTTTCTAAGCTGCCACACGATGCAGGAACTGTTGCTGCAGGCATTGATTTCGATTTTATTTAAATAATACAGCACAAGTAAATAATATGTATCGTGTATACAAGTACGGAGTCAGGTAACGGACCGCGATATACCGCTGTTGTCTTCACTTCTGGCTGACGTCATTTAAACAAGCTCTGAAACTAAACAAAAGCAAAGTTAAACAATGCACGCCATCAGTTTAATAGAAATACAAAAGATAAACAAACTACGTAAAAGTGAAAAGTCTAGTCGATAATTAACGACTGCGCGTATGCCCAGCAAATAAAGCTGATCGCTCTTTATCTATCTGCAAATTTATAGTGTTCTTGCCCGACTTAATAACTGACTCACCGCGTTATCATCATTTCAAACCACAACAAACTTGCTGTTGAGGAACTAGAAGATTACGATAACAGTTAAAAGGAACAACTTTTTACTATACAAAAGTATTCAAAGGAGGCAACACAATTTCCTTCTTTACTTTTATGAGTAGGAGACTTCCTTTAAGTGAAGATCTTTAAAGCGGGGGAACAGAACTTGCAGAAATTCGAGTTTTATTGGTTACAGGGTATGTAGAAATGCTGCGAAAGTCACCGGCTGGCAATTTTTCTCAATTATTATTTATATGTTTATTATTTTCGCTAGCCTTCCGACTCAATTCAGCTCAAAACAAACTCAAACTTGACTGCGCCGCTCTCGCACAAATTGCTGCAAACGAAGCAGCAGCAAAAAACAAATAAATCTACAATATATATACGAGTGTGTATCCATATAGCTATATGTATCTGTAGACGTACATGATTTCGTTGAGTTGTGTGTTAATTGAGCGGCGACGCGGCCGTCGCACCAATAAAAGGCCCGAACCAAAGCAGCAGCCAGTTAGCAGTTGGCTTTTGAACGTGTTACACTTAAGGTCGAGCGGTGTCGCAGCGCAGAGCGCCAGAAACATTAAGCGGAGTTCGAAATACGCGTAAACACTCCATTTACTAAGTGCACCACGTGCCGCGGGTGGCGTATACTTAATATACAAATTGCAGCCCGAAGAGACAATGGCAATGTGCGAGCTGATTGTCAATCGTACGCTCAATCATGAGGTACTTACCTAGTATAATAATCCATAGCAATTAATTCGATGCAAGCGCGGTCACAACGACAAAAATTACTCTTCCCCACTCGTATGATTCATACGAAATTTCGAAAAGTGTTTGTGTTTTTGCAACTAGTGGCTGAAAAACTGGTTGGCCGAGCAGAGCGAGAGATCTAATCGCATGTGTTATCCACGTCCAGAGCGTCGTTATATACGCATCCAAGTCCAGATCTCCACATCGCTGCACAAATAACTGTCATTGACGTTTGACTTTCAGCGCTGTTCTGTTGACACTCGTAAATATTTGCGCGTCTTCAGTTCACAATAAATCGGATATTCATTTCGATATTGTTATTTTCGTTTGTTCGAACAAACACTTGTCACGCTTCAATTCGGGGCCTTTGTTGTCATTGCGGGATTTGATTGTTCTGCGCTAGACAAATGAGTTTTTCAAATTTTGAGTCTAATTGGTCGCTGATCCAATTTGCGATAGACCGAGAGCAACACGGTCGAGCGGAATGTATGATGCGAGGCTTAATCTTGATGCGATTACGACCCACTGTCGTCACCTTCAGTTAGTCATGTGTCATATATCCACACTGGCATTATCAATTGAGCAGCGAGGTCGCCGCTGAGACTTGGCGCCAAAAAAATAATAGCAAAAAGCCAACGACAATTGCATAAATTTATGCAACTCATGCATAATAATCAACGGAACGGATTTCTAATTGATTTATTGGCGACTACACACAAGACGCTTAAAGCCAACTCGAAATCAAGGCGCACTTGTATCCACTCGACTCTAAAGTGCGCAGTCAATCGATTGAACAATCGATAACTCGATAGAACGCATCGAGCAGCACATGGCGCTTATCGGCAGCGCATCTGGCGACGAGTCGATTGTGAGTAAGGCGCAGTTGACGAGGCCCAGCGAGAGCGGGGGGATTAACCCACCGAGCAGGTTGCTGACTGTGTTTGTGTGTGTCTAACAGAGTTGCTAATGGTTCAAGCACGTTCAATTTTGAATAACTCGTCGTGGTTCATGGCAAGCGTCGTCGTGCGTAGCCCACGAAATTGAGAGTAAAACACACTCGAGGATGCAAGAACGCGTAGTTGCAGCCGCGAGTCGAGTGCGACACTCAGCTGCACTATTTGTTTAACAACAGAACTCTTAAACTATAACCCGATTCATTTGTGTCAATTGTACGGCAACTGTCTGTGGGCAGACCTTCATGGTGTAGACTAATTCGGTTTTTCCGCGCACAAAAACTGCCCAAATTAACACATTCGTCAGCAGACAGTTGTGGAGGATTATTTATCTTTGGGGGTTTGTCTTGCCTGCCACAGCAGCGGAAGCAGCTTTTATGTCTTCTGACTGCGCTTCTGCGCTCAATAACAATATGACGACACCCATTTAGCGCCAATTGGCGACTCCCAGCGATTCTCGTTCCCCCCTGCGATTTTCGCACGATCCCCCAAGTAAAGTGTGTCACAATAGCAGAGACAACCGATGAAATTCCAGCAGCCCAGCGCAATTAGTCAGCGCTTGAATTGAATTTCACATATTTGACAAACTGCTGGTATCGCTGAAGATGCAACACGCTCGATAAGCTGCCAGTTTGTTGTTGCCTCAATTTATGGTGTGAGATAAGCAATCAATAGCGAGCGTAGTCAACTTTAGAGCTGCTCTAAATGTCTATTCTATTTACTTGCATCAGAAATATTTGCAAAATTCGACATTTGTTACTTACTTGAGTTATTTTCCCAGTCTCCTATTCGAACAGAGTTCACAAGTCACTAGATGGGGGGGTGATTGGAGCGTGATTCGGGAGCAGAGTAAGCGTTGAATGACATATGATTTTGGAATGAAGTGTTTAGTTGTATTTGGGTATTTGTACTCGGAAGTAAGCTCAGTTTTATAGTTAGCACAATCGGAAACAGTTCTAGAGAAAATTTCTGTTTTGTTATTTATATATCTAGCCTTTGCAATAAAAATTGTGTCACGCGGGTAAACTCAGTATTCCAAATTCGAACGTGCATAAAAGACAAAAAAAAAAAATAAAAAAAACGGATTGTGCGCCAACAGAAGAGCATAAGCTCTACAATGAGCTCCTCCAAGAAATTCGGCCTCAGTCAGTTGGCACTGCAGAACGTCAAGGTGCAGAGTGGACTGAGTACGGTGTGCAATTTCTACAAGAATCACGCCGGCTCCGCGTCCGTGTCGGCCATGGAGGGTTTTCGCAGTCCGCCCCACAGCAATAGCAATAGCAATAGCAATGGCAATGGCAATGGCAATAATGGACACTATGGCAACAATGGCAACAATGGCAGCAAAGGCAGCAGTGGCAATGGCATCAGAAATAACAGCAGCAACTACAATAACTTGGGACGCATCAGCAAGTTGATTGGCGTGAAGAAGACGCTCGTCAACCAGATGCAGGGCATGGCGCAGAAGTCGCGACCCAAGGGCAAGGCCCGGCCCCTGACGCAGGCGACGACCTCGAAGTACAGCATCTACGGCCAGACGACGCTCTTCTCCTCGATGAGCAGCCTGCCGGAGCCGAGCAGCAGCAGCATCAGCCCCGCGCTGAGCCACCGACGCGGCATGGCCAGCTTTGGCCAGCAGGAGCCGGTGCACTACATCGTGCACCAGCGCCACCATCAGGCCAGCAAGTTCCAGGAGAAGCTCAACGAGGACATTGCCCGCGACATCAGCATGTCGATCAAGTCCGAGCTGATGGACGTCGACTCGGACACCAAGCGCCTGATCAGCTGTGCGCGCAACAAGTACCCAGCCCACAATCCGATTCAGAGCCAGAACCAGAACCAAACGATAGCGACTGACGAGCCCGAGGAGGGCGATGCCGACGAGCAGCCGGAGAAGCAGCGCCACAAGATGCAGCAGTATCCGCGCCCCGTCAAGGCCTTCAATTCGGTCAACATCGCCGACGACCTGATCAAGCAGAACAAGTCGCTGCGCCGCAAGGGGGCCAATGTGCGCTACAAGGACGAGGCGCAGGCCTCGAGTGCGGCCGGCCAGCGATTCAGCATGACGACCATGAAGACCATGAAGGCCCGCAAGCTGCAGACGCAGTGGAACGACCTCTTTGTCAAGAACAGCGCGGAGCGCGCGAACAGCGCTCGCAGCCACAAGCAGTCGCTGCAGCACAAGAATCCCAGACACCATCAGCTGCAGCAGCAGCAGGAGAAACTCGAGGCTCGCGACGTGCAGCAGCAGCAGCAGCAGAACGATGGCAACAACGATGACGACGACGACGGCGATAATGAGAGGCTGATGAAGATGCCGGCGTCGAGCTCGCAAAAGAAGAGCCAGAACGCCAACGCAAGCGCCACTGCGACTGCGGCAGGTGGTGCGGGCGACGGCGATTTCGATTACAATCGCGATCGCTATGTGCAGAGCACGTCGGAGCGTGACTTCATCGATCGCAACATCTTGAGTTCGAGGCGCGCCGAGGATGCCGACAGCTGTCGCATGGATGCGCAGCACTACCAATCCAAGACCGCTGCCAATTTGATGAGCGCCTCGCAACGCATTATCAACAAACAGTTCGAGGGGTTTCGCAAACAGATGTCCGACTCACGCAACAAACTCAAGCAAGTCCGGCTGGTGCAGTCGGCGAACTCGACGCCGTCGTCGAAGGTGCCAACGCGGCCACTCCACTCCACCGCCGTCAAATCGCGCCCCAAGGTCCACTCACGCTCCAAGGAGTCGCTCAAGGGGCCCAATGCCACCCAGCTGTGGAAACGCCAGAAGCCCGAGACGATCCAATCCATGGACGATCAGTACTTAAACAAGAAGCTGAGTCCATTCTGGAACAACGCACAGTCCGCGCACAGTGCAAGTCGCCACAGTCAGGGTCGCAGTCCCACTCAAGGTCACAGTCACAGTCACGGTCACGGCAACATTCACAGCAAGAGCGACTCCCAGATGTCGTCGCAGCAAATCCAAATGGGCGAGAAGCGCCAACAGTTCAAGGACGACGACTACTCCGAGATGCTGCAGAACGACATGGCCCTGCCCACGGAGTACACCAAGGAGTCTGCTGTGCAGCGCCTGAGCACCGTGATCGAGAAACGCAGCACCGCCTTGTACCACCAGGGCTTGCGGATGCGCCCATAGTCAGCAACACACGCTGCTGTCTGCCGCCTCCTGCCCCCTGCCCCCTGCCCACTGCTCCCTGCCTCCAGTCAACTGTCTCCCGTCTCGCATCTCACGCTGCTCGCCTCGGTCAGGTCGACGGATCGCATGGCAGTGCCAAGAACGGCGGGTCCACTCAAATTACAATGTCTAAATTTTAAAATTCCCTGATAGTCATGCAAAGTCATGCAACTTTGCAAAGCATTTGTTCTCTGTATCCCCAAATCGTCTTTAGATAAATGTTTCTATTTTTACATTTCGTGGAATAAAACAAATCTCATTTTGCGTACGATTAGTCGCCTTATAGTTTTAGTTTGCACTCTGTACCCTGCCAATCTTCATGCTGCGTTGCCAAACTTCATTTCGCAGTGTTGCCAGCCGCATTGTAAATTATTCATACGAACATACAATTATTCATTCTCTACGTGTATTTTATTTGAATTCCAAGCGTTGCTCTGTAAAACACGAGATCTTAAGCGTGCGTTTTGATTTGTAGCTTTTGAGTTCATTTCAATCCAAGTGAATTCAAGCCAACACCAAGAATATACGGATTATTCAGATACCCAGCCACAACCCACATGAATATACAAACGATATATAAACAAAAAAAAGAAAACCACTGACAAACAACTATTTCTTAGTCACTGCACCAGAATTTTAAAGTTTTGCTACACCCAATCCAAAGATTTAAAACAAAACGTATATATTTGTTTATTTTAGTAAAAAGGAGAGTTCCAGTTTCCACTTTATCAAGTGTTCAGCAGAAACAGCTGCAATTGCTACAAATTATAATATGCTTATTAACGAAACATTTGTCGAGCACAAGTTCTGGCAATTAAATTTGCAAAAGGTTGCTAAAGAATAACAAAACAAAATAGATTTGGCTGGCAACTGGAACGTGCCTGTCGATTGTCTTAATTATATATTTGGATATGTATTTGGTTTTTAATTTAGTTTATGTTTTTAATTGTAATTGCCGCAAACTGTTGATTATTCTTACTAATCCGCCGCCATCCCATCGTTCTTCAGGTGCTGTCTATGAGCACAGATGAATATCGCAAGACCTCACTCTTTGCAACCGGTTCCTTTGACCTCGACTTTCCCATCCCAGATCTTATTGGCAAAACAGAGATACTCACAGAAGAGCATCGGTAAGTGGCCCCCATCTTTTATCAACTCTTTTGCCTAACAACTATTTCTCGTTGCAGCGAAAAACTTTGCGCTCATTTGCCAGCTCGCGCCGAGGGCTACTCGTGGTCCTTGATCTTTAGCACATCGCAACATGGTTTCGCCCTGAATTCGTTGTACCGCAAGATGGCGCGACTGGAGAGTCCAGTTCTTATTGTCATCGAGGATACAGAGCACAACGTAAGCAAGCACTTTAAATAATCCATTTTACAATCCATTAACATTGTGATTGTGCGTTCTCTTTGAAGGTGTTTGGTGCTTTGACCTCGTGCTCGCTGCATGTGTCAGACCATTTTTATGGCACCGGCGAATCCCTGCTCTACAAGTTTAATCCCAGCTTCAAGGTGTTCCATTGGACTGGCGAGAATATGTACTTTATCAAAGGCAACATGGAGAGTCTGTCAATTGGCGCTGGCGAGTAAGTATACGCCCCGTGTGCGCACGCACTCGACATCTTTGCCTCAACTAAACGCTTCATTTGCACTTTGCAGCGGTCGGTTCGGTCTCTGGCTGGACGGTGATCTGAATCAGGGCCGGTCACAGCATTGCAGCACATACGGCAATGAGCCGTTGGCGCCACAAGAAGACTTTGTTATCAAAACACTCGAATGCTGGGCATTTGTTTAAGTGAATTTTGTGTTGAGAACGCATTCTATATGAGAAGAGTGAAGCCTACCTATTTAATTAATTATATTTATATATATATATATGTATGTGTACTAAAAACAAACAAACAAAAAAAAAAGAAAGAAAAGAAAAAACAAAAACAATTACAAACAACCTGAGAATGATATCAAAAGCGAACGCGTGTCGAAACAAAACAAAACAAAAGAAAAGAACACAACAAAATAATAAACAACATCAAGCAAACATAGCAGCTACAATACAAGCTACATCAGCTAGAAAAGCAAGCTTCATATTTTTATCACACGGAAAACACAAAGACGATAATACTAGAAACTCTAATCTAAACTTCAAATGACTTCAAAATTGAAAGCTTGTAAGGAAATGCCTGTGAGCAGAAATAAAATTGCTGTATGCGTTGAAACGTATTAATTATTTAGTTTTTATATGGTATATTACTAAACAAAAAGTAACTAAATTATGTATTTAGATTTAAACAGTGAGAAAAAAAACTAAAACAAAAGCTGTAAACAACAACTTGAAAAGAAAAAAAAAGTGGAAAAATAACAATTGAAATGTACACTTAAAGCACACAAAACAAATGGACATAACTATCATGCAACCGCAACTACACAAACACAACACACACCCAATACACTACACACAACACACACACACACCACACACACACGCATACATGCATTTAAGCTTAAGTTTTATTATCAAAAACAACAATACTAAATGAAATGATGATAAACTAAAATACAAGACAAGACAAATGAAGCAAGCTTTCTATTCATGGCAATTATAAATTGATTCTTTGTTTTGTATTTAGTTCAATAATTTTAATATATAATTTAATTTCAATTTGATGCAAGCCTTTTATTTTCTCTATAAAACACGTGCAGATAGAAATGAAAAGAATGTCGATATAATTTTAGTGCATGGGCTCCCCCATTCTTGTGCAAGTGAAACGAAAATATTTTTTATTGATTTCAATCTTTTTTGTGTAGAGCAAACTGAGTGAGCGACAAAGAGAGAACGAAATGTGAAGAAGGCGATTATTTTCTTTAGTTTTACACCATCTATATTTAATTCTTATGCTAATGATGTTGATTTTTATGCAATTATATACTAAACGGAAACAACACAAGATTGAGAAATACACAATATAATACAACAATTACAAAACCCAGAACTTTTTACTTGGTTACACGCAAAGTGCCGCTTCACAACACTGGCGCTGGCCCAACTACTAGGCTGGACTTTCAAATTACTATTTTCATGGCGCTGAGCTGTTGCGCTGTTGTTTTAGTACACTGTTGGCACTTATTTGAATGCATTAGCGCTGCCCAACACTGGCCACACACCAACACCGAGCCTAAAAGTGTGCTACACCATTTTGCATTGCAGTTGCAGCAAGCGGAACTCAAACTCACACAGACATTGATTTGAATCAGAGATTTGTTGGTTAGACGTTTACAGCAGACACAATTTTCCACATCTGCAGCTCCCACAAAACCAAAAAAGATTATATGTAGAATTGATGGAGCTGGCGGTGCAATGGTTTTGAAAACTTAAATGGCTTTATATCCCTTTTGAGATACAAATGAGTATAACTACTTATATATACTTATTATACATATATACAATATATGAATGTACAATTGTAGTGAGGAGTAATTTAATGTAAGTGTCATTTTTGTGGTGTAGTCGCGACCCATTGATGTGTAATATAAATGTTGTATAGTCTCCCACTTTAGAAGAGTGCAACTAAATAAACATATTCTAAATATTTGAGACACACGATACATACACGACGCCGCACACGAGCGTCACATTAATATTTGGATATTTGAGAGAGCAAACCTAACAAAATTGCTGATTTTTACACTGAACCGAGTTCGAAATACAAATACTAAAAAATGCAAAACGAAAATTAACAAATTTTACAACAATTTACTTTCAATGAAATTTTTCATTTTAATTTTTCAATTGAGCATACAAATTATTAACGCACACACAAATTTCTATTAAGAAACGCAATGTAAAACAAAAACAATTAACAATCCCAAAGAAAATACGAAAAAGACAATGTAGAATGCAACAATTTAGAGAAATTTAGCTGAAACTTTTTTGCACCCCAAAAAGCTTAAGATAAATAAAAACAAAACAAAAAACTAAGAAATCTAATGAGAATGGTACACAAATTCATATTTCGAAACAGTACCTATACATATGAATATATATGAAATATATAAGAAAAGAAAAAAACATAAATCGATGGATATTCACGCCAAACTGTTTATAGATGTTACTAAAACCGTTGACAAACAATATTTGTGTAGATGTGTGTAAGACATAGCCTATGATGTTGATCATAGCATAACTACCCATATATAAAATACATATAGATGTGTGTATTCCTTATCAACGCATGAGTTTTGTGAGCTTTAAACACAAAGGAAACCAATGAATCCAATTGAAGTAAATCAAGTTGAAATTCGAGTTGTATTGTGAAATCGGAAGACTCTCTCTTTAAAACAAAATATAAAACCCCCTCAAAATGTTGGCTTGTTTACAGAGCAAACACACACAAATTAAATAAAAACGAACAAACATATTTTAATGATCTTTAGCTAAAATCCCAACTATGCGCAAAATTCATAAGTACATAAAATCTTGAGACCAAAATGCGTTTACTATATAAATATGATTATGAAAATGAACATGACGATGAAAACCAACAATTATAAAAATCTTGATCTTATCTTGAAAGCAGAACAATGCACACTTTTTGAGACCTACATAAGGAAACCCGCGTATATTATATTATAGAAAAGTCAAACAGAAATTCGAATGAGCCTCGCAAATTTGTTCGTGGATCCGGATCGATTATCACTGATTTGTGCGTCAATTACACATGTCTCAACATTACCTAACATTAACACACACGCACACATACACAGAAATATGTGTAAGCCATGAAAGATATCTGATAATTATTATACATATATGATATATACTCTAATTTGGTAGTTGTGGCCACGACTACAAAAAATATATATGTTGTTGAATTCGTAGACAATTTTGTTGTGCGAAAAAGAAAAACATTTTTTGAATTGTAACTTCTGTCAATTAACTTGTAGACTGTAGAATTGCATATATACATATACTACATGCCAGGTGCAAACTGAACAACAAAGCAAACGCACATTTCGTTGTTGGAGAAATCAAAAAGAATTGCGTTCCCCCCATTGAATTATGTTGTTTCGTACGAAAATACTTATATAGTTGAAATATGTGTATGTATGTATATACAGAAATATATATATATATCATTAATTAATAATACTTAGCTTAGCTAAAAGGGGCAGTTAAATATCGTTATACCCTCTGGCTTTGTCCCATGTGCGAGAACTTTTTTAGCTCAGTGTTCTGAATTGTCTGAATTTTGTCTATGCTTTGAATTAATCGTGCAATCGCGCAAATACAAGCAACAATGTTGAGTAGTTCGAAAATTGTTAGATGTGCACCGAAAGAAGTAAAGGAGGAAATCCAAAAAGCTGCACAACAGAATACAAATTTATCAATAATAATAATACACATATTACATTACGTATGCATGTACATATAATGCATAATTATTGGTAGCAACTTTGCGATCGTCTATGTCAGGATGCAAGTGAAAATTACAGTATACATATGACTAACAAATAGGTAATCTCCACAAGAAACTAAGTATCGAATTGAGTGCAAACACGAGCGTAATACAGTATATAAGATTCGAATGAACGAAAGTGATAAGAAGTGGAGAGGTATTTGAAGTAATAGAAAGTTCAGGCAGAGAATTTTTATTTTTCCACCGACAAATTGCAGGCAATGGAAAATTGTTAATACACTTACACATAGACATATACGTACTAACATACTCATAAACTACATAGATATGGATGGCAATTAAATCGCGCGTGTACATATATGTGAGATATATGCACAAACTCGTATTTAAATATTTTTGGAAAATCGCGTAGACGCCGTGCGAGCAAACGCAAAGTGCAGCAGCAATGCCAGATATTGTCAAGAACTAAAGAAAATATAAAATACATACAACAAGTTGAAATGAATATTGTATTGTAAATGTTGAAAGAATTGAAAATTTTGAATTCATATTCGTGTTTGGTTGTTCGTTTGTCAAATGCATAGAAACTATTTCAGTTAATATAAATATA
This sequence comes from Drosophila rubida, assembly GCA_035046165.1. Classification (NCBI taxonomy): domain Eukaryota; kingdom Metazoa; phylum Arthropoda; class Insecta; order Diptera; family Drosophilidae; genus Drosophila; species Drosophila rubida. The sequence goes on along the minus strand of JAWNOF010000012.1, from coordinate 12,224,017 downwards.
ATAGTATATTAATATATACATAGTTAAATCGAAACTAAAATCACGTGTGCTACAGCATAGATCAGAGAGAAGGTATGGAACAGAGAAGAGACGAGGAAAAGGTGCACAGACACATACAAACCAACGCGACGAAAGCGTGCGAGATCTAAGAATGTAATTATATATACATATATATATATAAATACTTATATACATACATATATACTATATGTAAATGTAAAGTCATTACAAAAATGAGCAACTTTTCTGAAAAATAAAATGTATATTCAAATATCAACAGTTTTGTAGTTTCCCTCATTCACATTTACTTACATTCCAATCTCATCAAGAAATTAAATTTACGTTTTTTGCGGTATTTTTCATTTAATAAAAAAATATACATATGCATAAAAATACATAATTAATCATATTTAATTTGTTGTATTTTGTATTTTTTTTAATGAGGCTTATTAAAGAGATTTTTTGATACAGTTTCTTGTTATTTTTTCATTAATTGGAGTGAGGGGGAGTAAAACACAAGAGAACCAAATTCATTTTTACAAATTTTGAGATAGAAAATCAATAAAAATTGTTGCTCTTGTTGATGCTGCAGTTTAGCTATAATACTTTGGCAGCTAAAAACTAAATCCTGATTACACATTCTCTATACAACTCGAACTATGTGAAAATTATTAATAGAAAATAACAATCAACATGACGGTGATAAGGCAGTTAGCTAAGGGTTAATGCAAAAGTAACTAAACATACGACTTAGTACCTACAACTAGAGACTTTCTATGACTAAAGGAGCTTTGATTCACATTTATATAGGTCAGACAAGTGTAGTTATTTTGTTTCTATTTCTTTTTTTTTATGTTTCTGAGGCAAAACTAGCAACAAAACAAAAGGCTGTTCATCCCCTACAATCTTCCCTGACTACACTTCAGATATTTGTAGCTTACTTAACAAGTATATATAAATAGTTTTTAACTAGTTCTTTTTTACAATGGGTGCGTGTTGATAAAATGCACACTTTTTGGTTGCCCAGCATCGTTCTGCCCAAAGTCTAGACTCTAGATATTTACAGGAAGCCAGTTAGCCGACGCAGTCCGTTGGCTACGTGCAAATCTCATTGCTGGCCGCACAGGAGCTGTTTGCCACATTCGCATTGAGGGCTCCGCTGCCCGTATTCATGCTGGCGGGTGTCAGGGCTTTACTTGCTGTGGGCGCAGCTGAGGCGGAGGGCATGGAGCTGGATGTGGCGGCTGCGACTGTTGGTGGTGCGGGTTGTGTGGTGGTTGAATCTGGCTCCGCCTGCTGCGCTATCGCACTGGCATTGTTCGTCTTGCTGGTCTCCAACTTGGCACGATTCAGCGCCTCCTCGCGTTCCTTGGCATCGAAGTACCAGACGGTAATGGCGTAGCGGGTGCGATGCGCTGGCTGCACTTCGTGGGGATTGCGGATGTCCGACCAAAAGAATATCAGACGGTCGAACTTGGGCTCAACGTCAGCCATGGTTGTGCCAGGCGTAGGTCGTATGCTGTTTGAATTATACAAGAGGCAATCAGTAAATGTTTATGGGACTTAATTGGAGATTGAACTGCGCTTTTTATTATCTACGTGATATGAGTCTCGCAATGTCATTAGCATAAAATTTGCATTTCTCAGTCCATATAAATGAACTGAAAACAACTATAAAAGCCTTTTAGTAATGTCTTACAACGAAATCTCTTGACTACATTAAGATTGAAATCTAAGATTGTTCTCAATGTTCGTAAATTGGAATAGATACTACTGCTCAGCTTGGTTTAGATTGAAATATTACAATGCTAATCCAGCTAGCTGACTAATATTAGCATGGGAAACTAAGCAGTTGACTTGCGCAATTAGTAAACAAATATTTGGCTAACAGTCAAATGGGTAATTCCCAAGATTGATGATTTAGTGTTCTCAAATGACTTGCGACTAGTTTTTGCAAATGATATCAACACCTCCCGCAGATAATCACTGACAAGGCAGGCCGTTTGTCAACCGTACCGCAATATGCCGCCACTTTCTTTGGCATCCCAGTCGATATTCAGGTAGTAAATGGCTGTAATGACGCGTCCATCCTTGTTGGGATTATCGACATGCATGACATAGTGGGTGCCAGAGCCGGGATAACAAGCAACCATAGCCTGCAAAACAATTCAGTTAGTTACAAGGACCAAATTGTAAAAAGTAAGAGTAAACTCACTCTCGTTCTTTCCCGGATGTGATAGTTGCCCAGGATGCCATTGTCCTTCATGGTATTCACACGATAAACAACAGAATCAATCTGAAGTAAAGCACACATTGATTAGTCAGTAAGTCAATCGTTTGGAATGCTAGGGTTCCTCTCGAGTGGCTCACCTGATTGGTCAAATAGCCGACATTGCTGCAACCAGGCTCATTTCCCCCGACCCATGTGATTTTATCACCCCGAATCTTATCGCCGCGCACTGTCGACGATTGCGCATCGGTTCTCATGTTGCTCGCCACCTGGCCATCTTGGAAGGCCCCGGCATTATACATGCTGCGCACCTCGTTGAGGATCTTCAGGCCCTTCTCCATGCCCAGAAAATCGTCCACCACCGAGAGGCCATACTGATTCATGTCGTTGATGATGTTGCGGCATAAATCCTCATAGCGGCGTTCACTACAAAGAGGAAAACGGGATAAGCATTAGCTTTGCATTAGGTTGATTAATCGTATCGGTAATTTGTCTATCTAACAAATCTTAGGTCACCTTGACACATTAACCCGAGAATAGACTTCGCGTAGTTGCATTTAGTGAATGTACTTAAAATATCCATAAATCTCAGACGAATACATCGGACATGCAAATCTTATTTTATTGCATTAGGTATTTTCTTCGAAATAATTAGTATGAATATTTAACATTTTACGACTTTTTTATGATGTTAAGCCCATAAAATGATTGCGATTTATTCGACATGTTTCGGTCACGTAGTCCAAAAACCCACAACATACACTCTGCCAAACAGAGAGAGCCAAGAGACCAACAAAGAGCGAAAGAGAGAGAGAGAGAGAAGAGGGGTATATGTTTAATTCTGGATAAGCAAGGCAAAAGTGTAAAACAAATAAATAAATAAAATTTGCACATTCTCAAAGATGTCGTATTCAAGAGTACAGCATCAGGAAGTGTCTCGACATTTTCAAGATTTATGTCTTGCAAATTACAAAAATAAGATAAAGAGCATTATTATAATAGTATAAATATTATAAGTCGGCCCAAAAGTCGCGAACTTCTGTCTACAAATCGCAGCATTGAAACAGAGAGCTGAATTCCGAACCGGTTTCCATCTTTTTAACATTATGAATGCCATTCAATGTATTCAAAAAGAAAACCTTTTTTGCTCAAGAAAAAGCTATTACCGTTTATTCAAGATATCACGAAAGTATTGTTCAGCATTCGCAGGATGCGCCGAATGCTTAAAGAAGTTCTGATAGTCTGTTGTTGTTGTCGAGGTAATCATTTTGCGATTATTCTTCTTTAGTTTACGATGGATATATTCACTTTTCATTCAAATGCACTTGCACTACACTTATAAGTCTTTCGCTCTAGGATGCACAAGTATTTTTTGTTCTTGCAGATCGGAAGTGACGCCGGAAACAATTCACGCACAACTGATGAAAGTTTCAAAATGCCAGCCAGCTTTTATGTGTGTCCGATTGAGATAGGGATAGATAGAGCGGGAGAGAGCTAACGCCGGCTGTTTATTATTATCGTACGTGTATCACAGCGGCTGCGATACAGTGTTGGTAAGCGTGTGCAGGTTGTGTGTGAATAACCAGCTGTAGTTTATCGTTCTCTTTTTCTTTCAATTGTTTGTATAATTACAATTGCAGCTGTTTTTGCTGTAGTACATTTGCTTGTTTGTTTATTGTTTTTGCACAAGTTGTTGTGGCGTTTCTGTAGAGAAACAATTTAATACTGGTAGCTGCGCGTTGAAGAGGCGACCGTACGCGATGACCGCGCGTTTACGAATGCGGTGACGGCAGCAGCAACGGCAGCAACGAACTCGATCGACTTCGCGAAGATTATTACGCTGTGTGTATGTGTGAGCGTGAGTACGAGGCGAGTGTATGCGTGTTTGTTGGTATTAGGGGCCTGGGCAGCAGCTAGCAAGATAAGCGCTACCTTTGAATGCATAGATACGCTGTGTGTATTTAGGTGTGAATGAGTATGCATGCCTATATGCAAACATACAAATGTATGTATGTAGGTGCAAATAATTGAAAAAGGAAAACGGGTGCAGATTAAATGGGGCTTTGTCTACGACTGCTAGCTATTCAATTTGGGGCGCATTATTTTTGCGTTTATCAAACCACATCGACGGCTGTCGTTCGCTTCCGCGTGCCCTTCAACTTGCTTGCAACGCGACGCCGCCGCCCCACAAGCAAACACAAATGCAAACACACACAGCAGGCAATGGCAAGCCAAACACAAGCAGCACTCACACAATGAACGAGCCACAGCTCACGTAGCCCATCACACATTTATACACACTCACTCGCACGCACACAGAGGCACAGGCACATGCGTGAAAATCATAGCGGGGCGTTTGAATAGAAGCGGCGAACGAAAGAAAGGGACGAGGCGTGCACGAAGACATTTGAATATGTTTGTCAAAGTCAAAGAGAAAAACGAAAAGGCAACAAATTGCCAAAAAATACAAAAAAAAATAAAATAAAAACAAAAAACTGAAGAGTGGTCGCAGCAACTTTTGGCAGCTGTAAATACATGTATGAATTAATGTACATTTGTATGTTTAGACAGACATGTCTAAAAGCAGCATTCGTCGCGTACACCATAAATTTGGGTCAACGGCCCAGTTCAAAGCCGCGCTCGCAAGCGAAACGTGTAGTTCACTTTCAAAAGGGCCCATCAGCAAACACACGCGTTGATTATGTTGATGAGCGCATAAGAAACGCACAAACATGTGTGTACATGTGTGTGTTTGCGTACAATGATCGATTTCAGCCCTTTGCCTTTGATATATTACGTGCGATGCCAGCGAGCACGGCACGTGCACCATTCAATGGAGCTGCGCAGGAGTCGCAGGTCACATCGATACCGTGACTGCTTCACAAAAGTATTTCATTTGTGAGTAGGTATGCAGCCGGTCGTAAATTTCAAAATAGTAGTATAGTCACACAATCAATATTTTTAGTAATCACTGGTTGTGGCGATTTCCATCTAAAAAAATATGCTACAACGGAATATGGCTTGTAGCCAAATGAAAGCAGTGATCTCAAAAGCACGGTCTTGTGCATCACTATTTTGCGGTCAACGCAGTCGAGGGCGGCGCACACGCACTTCGAGGCGACCTTGTGACGTGCGTAACGAGTCGTAGTGTATGTGTGTGCGTGGCTGCCGCTGTGTGTCTGCTTTCAAACTCCATCTGTTTTGTTGCTAGGCAACTTTGGGGGTTGAAAATTGTATCACCTGCAAATGTGCACGCAGCCAACACGACTAGACGGAAGCAACAGTTTAAAAACTGTAAACCGACCGGTTTGTATAATGCCAATTGCCAAACATAAATCGATTACAACCTTTCTCAGCTGAGATGACATTGGGATACGATTGTTCAACTAAATTTTTGCACGCTTCGCGCAACGTTTTGTTTACATTTGAAGAGAAGGTGGAAATGCTTGACAATCGCCGAGTGTCTGACAAAAAGACAACACGCTTTCTAACACTACTTAATTACATGTGTGTGTGTTGGTTGGAATATGTTTGCTTGAGAGGAAACTAGCGAAATGAGATCATGCGACATGTCATGTTGCTAATTGTTTGATAAAGAACAACAAATCCGAATCCAATCTCTTAAGACGTCTAACCCAACGTTGCTAGATTGAAATCTTCTCAGCGAGTTGCTAATGATAAGCAAGCATATTCAAAATTAATAATAAAAGCAGCAAAAACGACTTGATGACTTGCGTACGTGCCTCGCGTACGCGTACGCAATAAAAATTAACAAAGACTGCGATAGAGAGAGAGACAGACTGAGAGAGGGAGAGAGGCCACCCAAGTGCAAGGCAACGGCGAAGACGACCACCCACCGCAAAATGAAAACACACTGAGAACGATAAGCAGAACAAAAGAAATTCGCAAAACTTATCGATGAATCAGCGCGTTCTGGGCACTGAAGTCATCGGAGTCAAACAGCGTCGATTGCGCAAAAAATGTTTGCAAAAGTGCTGTGCGATGTGTCTGTGAGTACGTAGATATGTATGTACATGTGTTTTATCTGTTAATGCCACTTGTAAAATAAATATAAATATAGTAACAATTCGGGTAAAGCAAGCGCAAGCAACTGCGCAACAGAATTGTAATTACAAAGTCAGCGGCGCCGGTCGTCGCTAAATGCGACTGCAATCGTCGACTGCGAGAGGTGTTAACAAATCAAAGCGTTACCTATCCAATACGTGCCCAGTGCTGCGACAATGTTGGCAGCAAAACTGGCTAGGAAATATGTCAAAATCGGTGTGCAGTAATATTTCATGTTTTCCATAAATATATATTATTTCAGACAAATGATAAAAATAGTTTTCAGGCTCACATAAAAAAAGAATAAAAGACAACAAATGAACTTTAAACAAATAAGATATCTTGGAAACGATCATCTAAAATAGCATCGTAGTACTTTTAGCTAATATTTCATTATATTTAGCGAGGAGCGTCAGAACAATGACAACATTTATCTATGTTTATGAACTTTCGTTCAAAGGCTACTTTTTTCACATTACAGCCATCTATTCGCTATTAATTTAAAAAATGTCTACATATTTTCGCCAAGTTTCAATAGCTGTCAAATAAAAACACAGGTAAATCACAAAGCAAACATGAACGACGCTAATGACAAAACCGCTAAGTCTAGCCACGAAATGGCGAAGGGGCAGCACTGCATATAGCTAAATGTGTACGTGCGCCGGTTCAGCATGAGAATGGGGGCCAGGGATGGGACGCGGGTTGGGGAACGGTTCGGTTCAGCTCGGTTCGGTTCGGCCATGTGCATCGCATTACGCTGCACGTAACGGCAATAAGGTAAACATTCCAGACGACGTGCGGCACACTCGAAGCTCGCAGCTCACAACTCGAAGCTGCACCCAATCTAATCGCAAGGTACACATATTTGCTTAAAGCAAAAATACAGAAAAAAAAATGGAAATGTTTAACAAAAAGAACAATAAATTCGCAAACTAACTCTGCAGTCAGCGCCAAAGATCTGGGCACGTAATGCTTATCGCTAATTAGCGCCTTGTCTGTATACACATCTATAGTATGCACACAATACCCCCGGGATCGGGCATTAGCTTGTGTAAGTTGAGTGTTGTTATTTGTCATAGCAAATCTAAATCTGGTCTGCGAATCTACAGCTGTTATAATTGCAATAGTGTCAATAGAATGTTGGCATATCGTACTATTTTCAACTTTATTATTTACTCAAACTGTTATGCACTATTGGAAAAACCTAGATATCAAGTACTATAGCAGCTGGGGAATTTATATACTTGCAGCCAATCAATTTGCAAAATCTAACAATCGAGAGATTCTTTACTTCTTTTAGAAGAACATCCTCGTTGTTAGTGAAATGTGATCATGAACAACTCACAAGAATTATAGATTGCTTTGAATCGAATAAGAGCAGTATTTATGGGAACTAATTGTGATCTTCGACAATAAATAAATTGCATTATGATACATTCATATTGTTTCTAGCAATTTGCTTAAACTTCGATACTGTCACTTTTCTGTATTCGAGGATTTCCAGGGGAATAATTGTCAAATGTAATAGTATCGTCAGTTTCGGAAGATGCTGAAGCACTTTTAAATCATGTTGGAAAATTATTTTTGACGAACACACAAGTTTTCTGTACTCACACACAAATTTTTACCCGAAGATCGAACATTACCGTTTACTATTGATTGACGTTGTATAACAGACCGGCGATCGGATCACTTGATCTAACTTGAATCGCACCAGATCTAATTGAATCGAAATTTAACTAGCGCAGAAATTAATCGGCCTTGAGTCACCACAATGGTTGAGTATACTCGACAGCCATGTCCAATACGCGTTGTAGAGGATTGTGGCTGTGCATTTTTAATGGGCGCCATCGGCGGCACCATGTTTCAGTCCATCAGAGGATTTAGGAATGCGCCGGCTGGACTGATGCGTGGTCTATATGGCGGCCTGGACTCGGTGAAGATGCGCACGCCAGCGATGGCTGGCAACTTTGCTGTTTGGGGCGCTACCTTCAGTTCAGTTGACTGCACCATGGTCTATCTGCGCCAGCAGGAGGACACATGGAACTCGATAATCAGCGGAGCTGCCACCGGCGGCATTCTGGCAGCCCGCAATGGCTTCAAGGCGATGGGAAATGGCGCTCTCGTGGGCGGCCTGGTGCTGGCCTTGATTGAAGGCGCTGGCGCTGCGGTGGCCACCATCTATGCCGCACAACCCGGCGACACAACGAACCCCCTGCGCCCGGAATGGGAGACGGAAGAGAGTCGCGGCACCAGCGAGGCCCTGGCCGAGATTGAGCGTGTGGTGGAGAAATGTAAGAGCAAACGCATGCCGCACTCGCGGGTCTCAATGTTCAGCCGGTCGTCGAGTGCGGATTCCGAAGAGAATGGTGCACCAAATGTCGAGACCCATAAACTTCACGAGGAGTTTGTGCAGGCACCACCGTCGCTGCTGGAGCTGGTTAGGTTAGCAAACTTTTTTTAAAACTTGCATTTCGTAAAAGCATTTCGGCGGTCATAGTCTTCCTTAAATGTCAGCTAAATTAAATGTCAAATTCGAACTGCCTAGGTGCAGAATATGAAAGATATTCTTTCTTCTGGCTGACTGGGAGAAACGCAACTATATAGCATAGCTCTAGAGGGGATTGGCTCACCTGCCGCTGCCCATGAAGCTGGCATCCGCGAGTCCGATCTGGTAGCTGGAGCTCTTCTCGCCATTGTGACTATGATGATGAGGATGGTGCTGATGTTGTTGGTGCTGCTGAGCTTGCTGTTCCACGCTTGAGGATTGCGCAGCGTTGGTTACCAACGTGGGCGGGTCAAAGTAATTGAACAGCTCGTCCAGATCGTTGGGCCAGCTCTGAGCTTGTGCGGCGGGCGTCATCATTTGGGCCGTCGAGCAGTTGGCGCCACTTACATCTAATGTTGTGGCTGCCACAGCCTGTTGCAGCTGCTGTATCTTGTTGCTATTGCTGTTGTTCAGGTTATTGTTCTGCTTGTGGCGCGCCAGGAGACGGCATTCGTTGCGATGCACCGGCCAGTCCATGTGCTGGTGCGCTATGGAGCAATAGTACACGCTTTTGCACTTGGCGCAGCGCAGCAGCTGCTGTGGCGTGCCACAAATGGCGCAACGTGATTGTGGCTTCTGCATGTCCTTGTCGCGTCCCCTGCTCACATCATATTTTCATATATGTATTTTGGCAACGCTGCCAATTTAACCTCGGCAACTTTTTCAACTTTTTTGTATTTGCAAATCAGCTGGATTGCAAGCGAATTCACTTGCGTCTTCACTTCTGATAAATTATTGCAAATAACAATTCATCGCTGCAAACAATGGGAAGCAAAAGCCCAAACGACTGCGTGTCGTTTTTTAGGCCATTTCGCCAGACCTCATTTTGCTGTTTGGACTCTTCAACTATACTACAATAGCTGTGGGCAATTTTTAATCACGTAGGCCCAGCCACAAATAATAACAACAAAACGATGCTGCTACCCTCGCTGTTGTTGTTGTTTTTGCTGGCCAGCTGTGGAGCGTCTCCTATTCGCAATCAGTGTTAGTTTATAGTTTGAGCACTCTGTTAAAACCGTCGCACGCACGTGGCACTAAATACGCTTTGAACTCGCACTATTTTTTGGCCATAAATTGATTGCAAAAAATGCAAATTAATGGAAAAAATAAAAAATGCTATTCACTTTCACGTCGATAAGCTTCGCTCCGAGCTGAACTAGCGTTATCGATTGTAAATTTGCCAATTGGCACTCACGAGTATTAGGTTCGGTTGCTGTGCAGTGTTGCAGAACACTAAAATAACTCTGCTAAGTCTACATTTAAATCAATTTATTTGGATATTTCCGCATTTTGAAATAATTTGTAGCTATTAAACGGGATCTAGATGTAGACATTTTCAAATTGGCTAATAAGAGGCTTAGCGAGCATTTCATCCAAACAACATTGAAGATAATAAGATTTATCAGAAAAGAATTTCAATACCAATCTTCCAACTGGCAGAAGTTTCGGATGGTTTTAAAAGTTAACACATTTTTAAATTAACGCTATACAGCACTGAAAACTGTAGTAGTCACTGTTAAAATCATCACTGTCAAATGTTAGTTGCGATGTTTTGCTTTTAAATAAAATTGATATTTGTCCATCTCTATTACTTGGTTCAAAAATCAGCAGGTTGTCGGTTTGATTGTGCTGGAATTCAATCAGTTTGTTTATGAAAGCTGAGCGATGTCACTGCCCGATCTAACAGCAAAAGTTGTGCTGGTCGACATCGAGGGCACCACTACCTCGATAAGTTTTGTGCACGACGTGCTCTTTCCATACGCAAAGAAAAACGCCGGAGACTATTTGCAGAAAACATGGCGAACGGATGAGACAAAGCAAATTGTAACGGACTTGCAGCAATATCTGGAGTTCACCGAATACATGGAGTCCCTGGAATCACCATACGCCGAAACTCACAAGCTTATTGCTGGCTTTGTGGAATATCTCATCGAGCGCGACTTGAAGTTGACGCCACTCAAGACACTACAGGGATTAATCTGGGCCAAGGGCTACGAGACTGGTGAGCTAAAGGGACAGTAAGTGTTTTTCTTAACTGCTAAATACAATTTGCAACTAATTTGTGTTTTCCTGCAGCGTATATGAGGATGTGCCACAGGCCTTTCAGACCTGGCGCAATGCTGGCCTCCAAATTGCAGTCTACTCCAGCGGCAGCGTGGCTGCCCAAAAGCTGATATTTCAGCACAGCATTGCTGGCGATCTGTTGCCACAACTGAGCGCCCACTTTGACACGCACGTGGGCCACAAACAACAGTCGGAGTCTTACACGAAGATCGCTTTATCACTGGCTGTGGAGCCGCAGCACGTGCTCTTTCTCACCGATGTGCCCGGCGGTTTGTTATCTCTACACATTTGTGTGCTATAAAATAAATCTAATGATTATTGTCGCGTTTTCAGAGGCTGTTGCTGCGCGTGATGCCGGCATGCTCACCATACTACTCCAGCGACCGGGCAACGCACCACTGACCGAGGAACAGGAGAGCACTTTTGTGGTAATCAAAGATTTTGCTGCCTTGCACACGATAAAACTGCCCTGAATAAAGACGCCAAAGAAATCACTTTAGTTGGACCAAAAAAATTTACTTCAATTGAGCTGAGATTGAGTTGTTGTATCTCTTAGAGAAAAGCGCGATCCACGCTGCACAAATCGTCGCCGCTGTCATGTGTTTCGGTGCGCTGTGATTGCCGCGACACCGACGCTGGCTTAGCACTGTGCCGCTGGCTCCCGTAGATCTTGCGTATCTGCTGCAGCTTGGCTTCTGCATCGATGGCGGTGGAGCAACGATGGCTGCTGTTACTGCACTTCTTTTTATGCTGTTTCTTGCCACTGTTGCTGCGCCGCTGCAGATTGCTCTCGCAGGCATGCCTCATGCCCTCACTACGACAGCTGTGCGTCAGCTTGCCCACCTCGGGTCCCCAGTAGGTGGGACCCTCGAGCAATAGCGGAGCGGACTTCACACGTTGCTGCATCATCTGCATGTGTAGCTCATATTGGCGCTCCTGCAGCGCCTGCTCCGCTTTACGTGTGGCCAGGCGAATCGACAGCAGCGCCTTGTGCGATTCACTGCAAAGAAATCGAGATCAAATTAATTGTGTATTTGTATTTATAGCTTTGGTGTACTCACTTTAGCGATAGCGATTTCCAGGCGGGCGTCTTGCGCACCTCCCAATCGAATTGTGGCCTCGGATCGTGGAATGTGCAATTGTTTTGTAGCTCCTTGACCTTCTTGCGCGACACCTCGGCCCGCAGTGTGGCCGCCAGATTGGGACGCGCCACTGGATGCAGTGGCGACACGCTTGGTGTGCGTTTCGGCAGCTGCTCCAGCTCATAGATGCTCAACAGTGGCGTCGTCTTCTCCGTTTCTATAACCGGCTGCACTGTGGCCACCTTTGGCTTGCGTGGACGACGGCGTCGCACTCGCACTCGACTGGAGCCAGAGTCGCTGCGCTTGGAAGACGTCGATGGGGACTCAATGTGCAATTTGGGCACATCCTTGACTGCAAAATAGCTGCTGCTTGGCTTATGAATTGGCATCGACTTGGCAGGCGCTGGAGTCGGTGGTCTCGTCGTCGTCAAATCGTTGACACTGAGGGAACGTCGCAGCATTTCACGGCGACATTTGGCGCGCTCCGCCGTGTGCATGGCCGGCATCTTGAGCGTGGTTGGCTCATTGGCTACATTTGTCTGTGTGCCATTGCTGCTGGTGGATTTGGGTCGGTCCGCGTTGCGCTTGAACTCCAGCTCGAAGCTCTTTAGCGAGCGCTTAAAATCAGCCACTTCGATAGCGAAATCATGCTTAAAACTCTTCAGACGACTCAAGTCCCGCAGACATTTGTCATACTCCTCGCTCAGGCAGTTGGAGCTGTGGCAGGCGTCGGGCATTGGCGGCGTTATTGGTATGCTGGAGGTCAATAACAAGGCTGGAGGCGGCGATGGCGATGGCGGAAGTGGAATCGGAATAGGAAGCGGCAGCTGAAGCGGAGGCTGTGGCTTCTTTTTCAACTTTTTGCCTTTGGCGTTGCGCTGCTTAGTTTTGCTAGATCCATTGCTGGGCGTGGCGCTGGCACAACGTTCCTTTGGCTGCTCCGTTGGGGCAACGGGTTGAGCTCGCAGCTCTCGGCTGGTGGTGCGTAGACTCTCCAATGTTGAATAAAACTCCGCCTTGTGCAGGTGTTTAACCTCACAGTAGTCTTGGCAAGACCAAATAGTCGTCTTTAAATTTGTATACAATTATTGAGTTCAACTATTTACCAGGTATGCTGTCGTAGAACTTGGCCAAGGATCTGATGCCCGTTTGACTCGTCCATGCCGCCGTCGCTGCAGTATCCAGTGACTTGGAGTTGGACGTCTTGGCTTTCGCCTGCTTACCCATGCACAGTTTGGGGCGATTATAGACGGGTGCTGGACAATTATTGCACGGATCTAAGGGCACTTTAATGCAGGAATTTAAATAGCTCTGCTTCATAGCTCTGGCTGAGTCGTATTGAATGAATGTACGGCGCTTTATCAATATTTTTGAAAGCATTCGTTTACGGGGTCACTGTTGCCAGCGGTTACCGCGCGTTCCTTGTTTTTAATTGTTTCCGTTTTGGGCTCTTCATTCGCACGGTTACGCACCATGCCCTGATTTCGCTTGTTGCTATTCTACTGGGGCGGATAATATATATTTTAAAATTGTTTACTGGCCAAAACAAATTATTGTATTGGACAGATATGCAATAAGTTATTAGAATATAAAATTGTTCTATACGAAGACCAATGTCTTGTGGACATATTTGAAATTTCTACTAATTTGTTAGTTATAATTTTAAATTATAATTGCATGTGTTTCAGCGCGGCACCATAAAGTTATGGAATAGGTATATCGATAACAGCCTTATAGTGCGGCCATGTTATTTGGATATTAACATATTAAAAATACCGACTTTTATAAGTACAGAAAATATAATTTGCATTCTTTTCCGAATAATAGAACGCCAATACTTAAAAGAAAAACAATGGTCTAACCTTCTATCATTTAGAAATTCGAAGTATTTACTGTCTTAAAGTGTGACCAGCTTGTATTGATAGTTGTGCCACATATTGGTATACTTTTTGTCCTAAAATAGTATATTCCGAAATTGAACTTGCAGCCACGCTGCCGTGGAACAGTCGTTTAATTTTGGTCGCGTTGTGTCCGCGTTTGTGTGTGCGCGGGTGAAAAACAAATAATACACAATTAGGAGCCGCGTAATATCACGACAGCTGCGGAAACTATAGTACCCTTGTGTACGTGTGAAATTGCGTAAAGATTTATACATTCATTGACGAATATTCGACATAATAAACTTTCACAATGAAGCTGTACGCAGCAGCAACAGTTGCGCTTTTGTTGGTGGTCACAATACAAACGACGCCAGCAGCTGCTGAAGAAGAGCTGGAGGAGGTAAGTTGTGGCTTTTGTTTATGTTTTACAATGTTGTGAACAACAGTTGAACGCTTTTTGAGTGCGAAATCGGCTTGTGGAAAAGGCTTGCGACAGGGTTTAACTTTAACATCTACCGAAATTATGTTATTTTCTCTCTCGCTTGCTTGCGCTGTGTTAACAAGGCCGACACATATAAACACTGAACACACGCATAGTATTACAACCACACACACACAAAAACTGACTCACACACATATGCATGCTCGCGTTCGCCATACTTATTTACTTTTTGTTTGTCTCACTGTTCCCATATGAACTGTGCTTAGTCAGCAAAAGAAAATTAGATGCATAAATAAAACAATTCAATGAAATACATACTTGGATAAATTGAAGAATATGTACGATGTACATATATACACATATATTCTATGCATGAGCTTCCGACGGTAGTATTTATTTACTGTATGCTGAGCGCTTATCAAACTTGGAAGTCTGTGTTGTTGTTTTGCTTTGTCTACAATTCGCTTTGTTGCGTCGCCATTTTTGCCGACAATCAGCTGTTGTATCAGTTTGACCGATAGAAGCAAGTGATGTTGCTCTATGCCTGCTTTCTTCCATGGCTGGGTAATTGCGTATTTGTGCTATTTGACACTAGTGTAGAAAATACCAATTAGCAAATCAAAAGAATGAACTTGCTTTTTACGTAAGTCAGAATGCAAAGCTTTTGTTACGATTCTGTTAGAATCCGGTTTGCGTATTTCTCCGATTAGACTAAAACTTGACGAAAGTGTAAGATAAATTATCCCTATTGGCATTTTCTTATCGATAAGTTTTGCAATAATCGAAATCAAATCCATTTTACTAAGCCACACAACAATAAGTGCTATTCTAGAAAAAAAGCAAAAGATCACTACTAATGAATAATAATTCTAATTGTCATATTGAAAGCTGCTTTACTAAACCATACAATCAATAACAAGTACTTTTCTACCGAAAATGCAAAGGATCACTGCTAATAATAAAACACATTACTCACAACCGAAGTGGAACTGACAACTTTGCGCTTTAGTCATACATTTCGTAAGCAACAGGGAAATACTATAATTATTTGCAAAAAAAACTTTTAACGATGGGTGACATCCCATGGCACTTCTGTGTAAACATGTCTGTACCCAGCATGCTCGCTCCTCCCATTGAGCAACACCTTTGACTACAGAAAACCTGTTCTGATTTTGATTAAAACCAGCAAATTGAAATGAATCAGAAAACAGAAAAGATGTTTTTATTATGGCAATAAGCGAAAACGTGCTTTCAAAAATGATTTTCTGATGCCGATGCCAGCAAAGCAAAACAAACAAGCACGAATAATCTAGTTGACTCGAGAATGCTCTATTCCCAGGCCTAATCCATATTACGATTATCAAGTTGCACATTAATTAATCCAGTCGAAAACATTATGAAACTGCACAAGTTATTTCGAAAAGTATGTAATTCCCTGCATATAAGCATAACACTTTACGTGAGGGTATTCAGCAAACTGTTTGCGATTAATCACTCTCTGTGGGGTCAGTCTAGGGAAGTAAACATTTGTAGGCACGCCTCTCCATTTAAAACGGCAGCGACTCGCGACTGCCAACATCAATATCAATTAAAACGTTTGCATTCAGCAGAAAAAAGCAAGCGCATATCATAAATAATGCTCGTATCAACAAATTAATTTTTTTTATTGTGCATTTGCATATTCCATGAAAGATTTTGCTTCATTTGTAGCGTCTTAAATAAATAATTAAAGCAGTGCTTGCAATAAATGAATTTTAATTAAAATTATGCTTTTAAATAATTTTTTGTTCTTTTGGCTTTATCAATATTTGATGCCATCACAGATACCCTAACATACATGCAGTTCCCCAATTATATCACAATGGTAATAAAAAACAGTTTATGGTTGAGGTTGTTCTATTCTGATCGCAAACTTGTTTTTAAGCGTGCATATTTCTTTTGAACTCAAATTCACCGATTATGACAAGAGATTTTAGCGGATTTGGTGGCTGACTTAAAGGGTATTAGGTTAAGCGAATATATTTAAAACAAGAAGCTAATAAAAAAAGAAAGACACGATATAAAAAACACTGACAGCGATTTCCATATTGCCAGCAAATACAAAACGAGCAGTGTGGAAAAATATTTACATAAATGAATAAAATGCGGAACTGTGCGAATACACTCCGTACATATGTGTGTATAAATATCTACACACATCTATACTATTCTTGTGTACTCGTCCATATTCATACCAACTAGCTTAGAGACAAAAACTTGCTCCCAAAATTGCAAACTAAAGACAAATAAGAGGATGGAACGGTTCCGTTTTGTTCCGTTTGCCGGAGGCGGTTTTATGACTATCTCAACTCAACCGAACTCAGATTCAGCTTCAGCTCTACTCACTCACTCAACTGTTTTTGCCATTTCGGAAATCACATGCGAATGATTCACAAACACACTCAAATCGAGACAACAGTCAAACAGAGGAGTGAATGCTGAGTGTTCAACAAATTGTCGGCAATTGTCAAATGCGAATGATTCGGATTCGGATTCTACATTTCTCTGGCTTTATGCAAATTAGCTCGTCAATTTGCTGGCGAGTGCAGAGCACAGTCTCCAAAGAAAGCGAGTCGAGGAAATCTCAATCGGATTGTGTCATTGTGCAATTTCGATCATGATTTGCTGCCTTAATACAAATGCCAATCGAAATTACGTTATTGAACCCACTAAATGGTCCAGAACACCAAAGACCCAAAAACACACAGAGCGATAGAGATAGAGACAGAGAGCGAGAGAGAGCGAGCGAGTAGAAGGCAGAGCACAAATTAGCACCCAGGGGAGTATTGAAGGCAAAGTTTATAATGAGCTTGCCATACCTTATTATAGAACCCAGGACCCGAGCTATACCTTCTATTAGCCTATAATTGTATGTGTATGTGTGTGTGTGCGTGTGATTGGAAATTTAAACAGGACCGCTGTGGAATGGGGTCGGGTTGCATAGAGTACCTCCCTCCTCGTAGGCATGGTACATACAAACATATGTATGGAGCATGCTTGCAGACAGGTCGGGTAAGATGACAGGTTAGGTGGGAGTAGAACAACACACCCGCGGCTGCGGGGGCGGGGGAGGCGCAGAGGACTCGTGACTGCAGCTGGCGGCACAACAAGAGTTCAGCTAATATTTTGTGAATTAATTATGCGCATATAGGCGAGCGTGTTCAAAATATGAATAGCATTATTAATTAGCTGTAATTGTCTTTAATCGCCAAACAAGAATGAACAACAATTAAGCTGTAATGCAACAAATAAATCGCATTATTGTTAATTAGTTTATTCGGCGCTGGTGGCCAAAACAATTAAATTTGCCAAACTTTAAAATCTAAACAAACGTAATTTTGAGATTCCAGTTATATGGAATGTGATGAAATAGAGCTTGCAAACCGTTCTAAATATTTTCACAACTATTTTTCGTGTAGTTGGTAATTAGAAACTACGGTTTTCAAACTTTAAACTAGACTTGAATAACAATAGAGCTGCAATGAATTTCTATTAAAACTAGGGAACTATGGCTACATTTTTGAACTCCCTGCGGATTTGCTAACAATAAAGGTTTGCTGTCGTTGCTGGTTACTCTTTTGCATAGCACTTTATGGTTAGGATAAAGTGTAATTTGATTCAATCGTCAGGTGGTTGCTGAAAGAAATGTGTTTGTTATACAAGTCTCATGCTACAGCGCCCGGAATACACAAACCGTTTCATTTAAGCCGAGTCCATTGTTTCGCCCTGACCCAGTGTGACTTAAGTAACAAAAGTCGTTGAGGATTACACAATGTTCGCAGTGACTGTGATTCATTCAGCCTGAGAAGGAAGGAAGCTCGAGTGCAGGGTGTTTAAGCAAAGCGGTGATGCCGAGCTAAAATGTGGTCATTAAGAAGACCCTAAACACGCCGCCATCAGCACTTACGACCGCGAGCGCGACTTGGCAACGTGGCTAACAATGACCTTGAGTCCACAAAGCAGTTTACACAACACTTGGACCTCGGAGTCGCACTCAGATCTCCCCGGGCTTTAAAACTATCACCCAAAGCGCACAGCAGGCGGACAGTTAGGCAGTCAGTCGGGCAGATGTTGACACTTTTTTGGGTATTACCGGTTTTGGTATTTATTTTTATTACTCTGAGGGGCGGGCGGGAGTCTGCGTGCTGCAGGTGACAATAAACGAATTTGAAAATGTTAATAAGCCATAGACTTTGGGGGCTGCTTGCTCACTAAGTTTATTTATTTATACGCTGGCAAAACGCTTTAATTAAAGCTTAATTAAAAACAACAATTTACACCAAATTGCCAATTTGCAATTTGCGCTCTGAGGCTTCCACACAGCTCAGCACAGCATAGCGCGGCTCGACTCGACTCAACTTCGACTCCGAGTCTGACTGCGACTCGTTGGCATGATGTTGTTATTTACGTCAATGCAATTAAACTTTTTTAACATTGCATCAGTTAATACCCCAGCGCACCGCGTCCCCCCTACCCACCACCCCTAGCCATTTCCCTTTTGGTTTCCCCACGTCCGCGTCCCGCGTTACAAGTCGCGCGTCCCACATCGCGCCCGGTTGCAATGTTTATGCACAAAAGCCTGTTTACGCAGTGCTGCAGCTAGTTGCAGCACAATACGCGGCAGCATTCGCGACGATGGCAAGAGAACTTCACCATCAGCTGTCAGATGCGAAAAGTTTCAGCGAAAGCCGACAATATGCTTACCTACGCATCCAATTATACCCTGTACTCGACAAAAACATGCACGACAATGAAGAGTTTTTCTCAATAACTTCCTTAGCAGATTGCATAAAACTTTGCATAACGGCCTCAATGAGAAGCGAGTAGATTTGCCGTTAAGCACAAAGACCTTGAGGAAAATAATATTTTTTGTTTTCTATGCCACTAACTGAATTTCAACAATAAATAAAGTTTGGCCACTAAGCGAATAATGATGATGATAAGTTGGGAATACAGGGAATTCGCTTATCATTTATCAATTGAATTGCACACTCTTATTTATTCAGGATTTCGATAAACAATTTCAACTGTAAAAAGCAGTAATGGTATTAAAATGAATTCATTTGGATTGACAGTATCAAAATAAAAGCAAAAGTCGCATCAATTGCAATCGCCGCACATTGAAACGTATCGATGTAAATATATCTAATTGGTTGCCAAATTATGGTTGTCAGTTTAGTGGCTAATTAGGCCACAAGCAGCAGCTGGCCTTGGAGTGCAATCGCTGCTGATTTCTTGATAACCATTGGAGCAAGTTATTCGACTAGCATATCAGATGCTAATGCGCTTTGCTGCCGACAAGTGCATCAACTACGATGAAAACTTAAGCCTGGCTGGCTGCTTGGCTGTGACGTGAAGTTGGCTGCGCTTTTGCATTAAGTTGCCAGGACGACCAAAATGGAGTAGCCTCCGGAACATGACAATCTCGGAAGCCATCATCCTGTTATCGTTTGCTGGCTTGAGGGTGTTTCGGGGTGTTGCTTAAAGTACCATAAAGTTTAATTGAAAAACAAGCTGCAAACAAGCTGCAAGGAACAACAGCAACAAAATACAAACAATACCAAGACCGAATCCCTCCGCTGTCGCTTCCTCCTCCACATCCTCGATGCACCCAGCCACATAGCATAATCAGCTCAAACATCAGCCGGGCTGCCACGTTGAGGGCAAAGCTGCAGTTTCTGTTGTTGTTGCTGCTGCTGCTGCTGCATTTGGCGTTGACTGCCTCAATGACGCAATCGCTGCCAAAAGTTTTTATGCATTTTTCGGCTTTTTGTCACGATGCAGACAGAAACGTCAGCGGCAATGAGGATGAACGGCCAAAACGTCAACGCGTTGTCTTCGCCCCCCTCCAAATCTCAGTCAGTCTCTCTTGTTCTCTCCCTCTCTCTCTCTTTCTATATGCTTCTCTCTTTCACTGGGCCAGCTCTGGTTTCCTTTGCTGCAGTTGGTTTTTGCTGACGGTCGTTTGTGCTTTTGATTTTTAAATTATTCAGCGTCTGGTTTCGTCTGTTTGCCGTCTGCTTGCAACATTTTGCGGCTCATCATTTATCGATGAGTTTTGTTGCAATCCTCAACCGGTCCATTGTGGCACTGTGCGAAGCGGTGTGCGGTGCGGGGCAGTGCGCTGCGGTGCTCAACGTTTGCTACTGAGTGGTGCAATGCGGTTTGTTTCAGTTTGCATCGGCGGTTAATTAGTTTTTGTGACCTGCCACAAGCTCGGCGAAGCGTTGCTACAGTGATTGACTTGATTGGCCAAATGGCCTCTTCTCCTCCCTGCGTGCCTCTGGCTCTTTGTTGCTCTTCTCGCTGTCTCTGTTTCACTCCCCTATTCCAAGCCGCAATGTAATTGCAATTATGCTGAGTTCATTAGGCCGCCCATGGAGTGGGCAGCAGCTGTTGCAGTTCCAGCCATTGGATGCAACCTCAATTAATGCTGTCAACACCACTTTAAATTCCATTTTTTGTATGTGATCGATCGATATTTACTGGCTCTGCCCAGCTAGTTATTATGCCACTGAAATCAACTCCCAGTCTGTCAGTGATTTTCGCTGCTTAATTTGGTTCATTTGGCACTTGCGAGGATAATTAGCGGAACAAGTGATTCAAATGAGCAATCGCGTTCACAAACACTCAACAGTTCCAGTGCTGCTGTGATCAAAGCGATAATACTTCAAGTAATCTTAATCGATCGAAGACTCTTGACCCAAAGCGTTCACCCCACTCAACAGTTGCAACAGTGCAAAGTGCTAAAGAAGGCCACAAAGTAAAGATTTATCGTCATCCAAATCCCATATGAAATCTAATTTAATCAGCACTTTTGCTTTGAACAGCTCACAGCTAAATTGTTTGTGTAATTTGTCGTCCAAATATAAAGGATGATTTATTTTATTGATAAGAATTTAAAACATTGTACTAAGCTTCATCTTCGCTTCGGGCAATGGTGTTGGCTCAACCAAACACAGAAACACATACACACATACAAACACACACGCACACATGCTGAGCACACATATTCATTATCTGCGTTTTACCCCACATTCCAACCACATGGCTTGCTGTAGTCCACCACACTAATCCCCTTGCTCCAAAAACTATGTATGTACATGTGTATGTCTTTGCCAAGGCAACTTCTCTATTAGTGTGTGTATCCTCTTTATACATATATGTGTTTTGCTTTCTGTTTTTGTCTTTCTTTGTTACACCCGACCACACACACACACACACACACACACACGTACACGAACAAAACACTTACTCAGACCACAGTGAACGTAGCTGTGAACACAGATGAGGTGATCACCGAGCCTCCCATTAAGTTGGTCCATGTGCTAAATCCCGGCGAGCGCGAGTATCTATCGCCCAATTTGATTGGCGTGCAGAACATAGCGATGACATTTTTGCCCCTATCGATGAACTTTGTGAATATCATCGATGCCTTTCGTGAAATTGTGAACGGCGTGAGATATGAGATACTGCTGAATGCCGTCGATACGAAGGCCAAGGATGCCGACACAATTTGCCGTCTGGTCGTGCTGGAGAAACCCTGGCTGACCACACAGTGGGGTGACAAGCATCGCGAGCTGGTTAACTCCAATTGCAGCGATGTCGCCGACAATGCCCTCTCCCCCGAATCGGCCGAGGAACGCGCCAAGGCTCTCGATGACAAATATGTGAGTAACAGCATTTTCAATGGTGGGCGGCGCAACGAATTGAGCGACAGTGATATGGCTCGACTAGAGTCGCAAATATTGACAACGGACCAAAGCCAAACCAAACGAAGGGTCAGCAGCAGCTTGTCCTCCTACTCTAGCGACAGTAGCAGCATTGCCCCACAAGCTGAGCCAACTAATGAGCCCACAACGTCAATTAGCGTTGATGAGGCATCCACTGTTCCTTTTGAGAGCGACGCTGTCGATGCCACCAGCACTAGCACCACCAGCACCACGCCCACAGCGGAGCTCAACGATAATGAGAAACGCTGGTTAGATGATTTCCTATCAGTGGGTGCGTATAATTTCGAAAAGACCATCGAACAGCAGCGGTCGGAGCTGAAACAGCAGCAGCAGCAACAACAGCAACAGGAGTCGGAGCAGGAGAAGGAGCCGGAGCCGGAGGAGCAAGTGCAGGGCCAGGAAGAGGCTTCATCATCGTAATCATCATGAATATGAATATTATTATCATCTCAGCACAAACACAAACACACTATCGCACGCCATATACATGCATACTCCTGTCTATCCATCTTTCTCTCTCACGCTCACACACAACGCCATACACAGACACACAAACACTTACCCAGTTGGTGTGGTGTATATGTATATATGCACACCCCTATATACAAATACTCGTAAAGTAAATGCGAACAATAAAAAGAAAATGTTATTTAATTGAATTTATTTAAGCTTCTCGTTTTTCTCACCTCAATGCGCTGCCAGCACCTGAGTCTGCTGCCTGCGCTCCTCCGTCCTCCCCCTTGGCACCCGCGTAGCACTTATTTCAGCTTAATAATCAAATGAGTTTCCGCTTTCAAATTACGGCCGCAATCTGTTTAACCCGGCCCGTGGTGTCTCTGGCCTCATCTGTCCTCTGCCCTCTGTCCTCTCATCACATCTTCCTCAAATACTCTTGTCTATATATATGTATATGTATTTGTGTGCATATCTTAGGGGGCCACCTCAAGTGCCGTTATGGGAGCAAGTGTGTGAAGTGTGCAAAGCGTGTATGCGTGTGTGTGTGAGTGCTCCCCTCGCGTGACGACACACACACACTTACTTAGTGCACGGTGTAAAAGTGCTCTCATTATCCTTGATGCTCTACTTTTAACACCCAACTTGACGCAGCGCCCTCGCACAGTGTCCACGATAAGTCACCGGATTTCCAGCTGCGACGGCTGCCAGCGTAGTTAGCTCGCTAAACTCGCGAAACAGCTAAAGCAGCTCAAAACCTATTCACATAAATTGGGATATGCTTTGCGGCAATTGAAAACGTCTCAATACCTTTAATTATCCGTCCATAGGACTCCATCAAGTTACACTAAGAGCAACGAGATGGAAAACTTTATAAATGCAACATTTATGAGATTTAGTCGTTGTCAATCTTCACAACTGAGACAAAATGAATGTTTTGAAATGGTTTCGCAGAGGAACCAACATTAATAAAGATTATATTGAAGTGTCTGCGGACGAGAAACGAAATTCACGCGAATCGCAAACTGGAAATTTGAATAATTGAATCTATAATTTATGCACTTGCGGCTAAAAATGTCACTTCTATCAAAACGATCTGGTGTAGGTCATTTGGGGAGTCGGTTTGATTCGACTCGACAGTCGACAATCTGGCGGTAATACTCGTTATATTGAAAATACAGACGCGCACACGCACACACGGACATAAATTAATTAAATTACCCACTGTGGCAGACATGAACCCTTTTTGGAGAGGGGGAGGGAGGGTGCATATCGCTGGCAACCTGATTATATGGCCATAGCTCCTGAAATGGCATAAATCTCATTTGAAAGCGGGCCAAACCGAACTGTCAAGCGTAGGACTGTTCGATATTTATTGAATTGATTTGAACTTCTAATCCGGGGGCTTGTGAGTGCTATCGAGTGTTAAGCACTCGACTGTCAACATATCGAAATGCATTTTACGGTCCATTTGCCGTGGAAAAGCGGCACGGCACGCTTGTCACAGGATATCAGGTCCGCAAAGCGTCATTTACGTTTTAATTTTTATTGCAATACAAGGCACAGAGCGCGGATTGAGGTCAGCTCGGAGGGGGGGAGGGGGCTGGGCTGTTCCAAAAACATGCCGCTTAATGAATTCATGTCGCGACAGGTCAGACGGAAACAGCAGCCGGAGTTCGATCCCAGTTCGGTCGTTCCTCTATTTTAATTATACACACGTCGTTGCCATTACATTTCATTTCGTATTGTTGTCATTGCATTCGGCCGCCTCGCATTGAAACCACCTGCACCGACTGCCCGCCGGCACTGGCTCCCGGCTGCCGGACCACCTGCCAGTCACGTCAATTACACGCCCACACAGTGGAAGAGCCAGCCATTTAAGCTCGCCTCGGCCACAACGCACACACAGACGACACCCTGGCAATCTAGCTATGCCGAAGGGCGGCGAATTTTGCAGGTTGAAATGTTTGCTTTAATTGGTTTCGGGGCACATCGGAGCACTGAATGGGTTGGCTTTAGCCCTTCCTGTTGTGCTCTGACCATCAGAGCATCAACACTGAGAGATTAAATGTGCAGCCTTGTACAAAGTTGATGAATTCGCCACAGTCTGCAGCATTTGCTGGCTTTCTTAATTCCAAATTCATGTTGTAGTAGAAGTGTATTCAGTCTTCGGGCAGGTCGGCAGTTTTTGGCCATGTTATTGTCGTGCTTTGCTGGCTGGCTAGCTGGTTAAGTGGATTGCTTATCTCTGAATTCGCCACTCTTCGAGTATGTCAGGGATCACAGCTCAACTTGGGTTGACAAACGAGCGCTGAGTTGGAGGCGTTTTTCGAAGCTGATTCCGGAGCAGCAGGCTGCGCCTGTGACTCTTGAGCCGAACAAATTTATTGACGTTCCCCATTTAAACAGTTCAGACGCAACAAATCGCCATATCTAAAAAGCAACCTCATCTTTTCATTTTCGACACGTTGTTGTCAAATTTTTTTTATACACACATTGCTGGTTGTCTAGTTGCCCCCCCGCTCTGCTTCCGTGAGTCGTCGTCCTGAACGTGGCAGCGCATCAAGAGTTAGATAATAGCGAACCGCTAAGCGAGCACAATGAAGCCTTCTTCGCTACTGCGATTGCGGCACATTTGGATCATGTCCTGCTGGCTGCGCAACGAGGCAGTTGCTGCTGCTGCCATGGTGGTGCGGTGCCGGGACAATGGCGCCGAGCAGCCGGAGAGCGGCCGGAAGCCAGAGGCTGAGGTGGAGACTGGCCACCAAATGGGCCTGGATTCGCAGGGCAAGCTGCGTGTGGTGCGCGTGCTGGACGACTACATTGTGCCGGCCGAGTGCGGCTTCTAGGAGCTCCGCAACCATTGGCTACACCCACAAACTTCTATCTAAATTACTATCGACTCTTTGGCCACTGATCTTCCAACGCTTGAGGGACGCTGTGCGAACGATCTATATGCAATTACATGTATTACGAGTACTACATACATATGTCTATATGTATATATAAATTGGAATTAGATATGCAATAAATTGTCTTAAACGTAAATAAATGCCCAACCTCCTCCGCTCTTCGCCTTGCAGTTGTCGCGCAGCGAGCGCAGCGCCAACGACCTGACCATGCGGCCCGGCGGCAAGAAGCCCTTCGACCAGAAGCAGGCCGAGAAGCAGCTCCAAAGCACGCTGGACAAGCTCACCGCGGGCGAAGGACCACACTACAAGTAGTAATCTCTAACTTGCAGCTATAGATCTAAATACTGACCACTCAATTCGCTTGTAGGATCGTCAAGGTGTACTCGGCGTCGCGGCAAGTGGTGTCGGGCACGCTGACGCGCATCGACGCGGACCTGATCGATGGCAGCGAGCAGCAGCACCGCTGCATCGTCGAGATCTGGGCACAGCCCTGGCTGGAGAAGGGCCACGACATTTCGTTCAAGTGCCGCAACCAGCCGACGGTGCACGCGCGCCACAGCCGCTCCGTGGAGTGGGCCGAGAAGAAGACGCACAAGAAGCACGCGCACCGCACGCTCGGCAAGGTCGAGCACCTGTTCCACAAATTCCAGCTGAAGTACAAGCGTCGCTATGCCAACAGCATCGAGCACCAGATGCGTCTGCGCATCTTCCGCCAGAATCTGCGCACCATCGAGGAGCTGAACAGCAACGAGCGCGGCAGCGCCAAGTACGGCATCACCGACTTCGCCGACATGACCAGCACGGAGTACAAGCTGCGCGCGGGTCTCTGGCAGCGCAGCGCGGACAAGCCGACGGGCGGCGTGCCCGCCGTGGTGCCCGCCTACGACGGCGAGCTGCCCAAGGAGTTCGACTGGCGTCAGAAGAACGCGGTCACGCACGTGAAGAACCAAGGCAGCTGCGGCTCTTGCTGGGCCTTCAGTGTGACGGGCAACATCGAGGGACTGTACGCCGTGCAAAGGGGTGAGCTGCAGGAGTTCTCCGAGCAGGAGCTGCTCGACTGCGACTCTAAGGACAGCGCCTGCAACGGCGGCCTCATGGACAACGCCTACCAGTAAGCGAGTGTGTTGGAGGCGATCCGAGTTTGAGCTAATCAATGCATTTGCAGGGCCATCAAGGACATTGGCGGGCTGGAGTACGAGTCGGAGTATCCGTATGCGGCCAAGAAGCAGGCGTGCCACTTCAACAGGACCTTGGCGCACGTGCAGGTCTCGGGCTTCGTCGATCTGCCCAAGGGCAACGAGACGGCCATGCAGGAGTGGCTGCTGGCCCACGGACCCATCTCCATCGGTGCGTAGAGCGGAATCGTGTTTAGTGTTGAGAAGAATTCATAGTTTGCCTACAAGTCTAGACGCTCGTCAGGGATACTACTTTAACTTATAACACTTTCGAGTTGAATCTATTGTCATCGTAAATTTTCTTCCACTCTCAACAGGCATCAACGCCAATGCGATGCAGTTCTACCGCGGCGGCGTCTCGCACCCCTGGTCACCACTGTGCTCCAAGAAGAACCTCGATCACGGCGTCCTGATTGTCGGCTACGGCGTCTCCGACTACCCCAACTTCCACAAGACCCTGCCCTACTGGATCGTGAAGAACTCGTGGGGTCCGCGCTGGGGCGAGCAGGGCTACTACCGCGTCTATCGCGGCGACAATACGTGCGGCGTCAGCGAGATGGCCACCTCCGCCGTGCTGGCCTAAGCGCAACCGATCGATATATAAATATTATTGTATCTATATTAATGTTTAAAAGCACAAAACTCTTCTGGCTTGCAATTCGTGTGGGCGTCTGTGTGGAGCGTGTTATTGTCTAAGTTCTGACGACGCCATGATGGCGTTGAGTTAGGGAACTATTGTTCGGTGATCCGAGCTCCACAACAGGCTGGCACAAATTGTCAAATCATCTCATGTACACTCTGTAATCCATTGGCAGCAACATACACTCAACATAGCATACAACACTGCGCAGCATACGTATATTGAAAATATTATAAATAAATTGTAAAGAACAACATTCTATTATCAACTACCAGCATTGTGTTTTTCAATGTCGAAAAGAATAAGAATTAGTTGGGGTATTCTTGTGATACAGCAAGAACATTGATTACTTCTACTTGAGAACTATAGAACTACGGAACTATCGAGATCAAGCGTTGTATAATTCAGCGTCGAAAGGAGCTTAGTGAACGTTGTACTCGTATTAAAGTCGACACTAAGCATTATTTGGGGTACTATTGAGATAAAGCAAGCACATTGACTACTTCTATTTCAGATCTGTTTACGAGGAACTGGCTTCAAGCTTTATACATAAGCAGTTTTACAACATATATCTATATTCTACGTTGCATCGGAAATGACCTTTAGAATCTGAATAGGCTGCTGAATCATCAGATGAATACATATAATAAAATTTGGACTTCTTTGGAATATAATAGAATTTAGACTTCTACTCATTTTAGATAAGCGTAATAGATGTTAAAAAGGAAAGCTGAAACATTAAAAATTAATTGCTAAATATTACCATAGTCCTTTGGCCACCCAAATACTCAAATTACAAATTCGCTGTAGTTTTCAAAACGAAAGCAAATTGTGCAATTGAGTTCCTTGTTTAAGCGATCATTTTTCAATAATTTGCTTGGCAGTCACAAGAAAGTTTTCATTTCCAGCACTTCCGGCAACTTCAACAAATTTTAAATTCAAATTATTCAAATTTTATTAATGCAAATAACTAACTTATTTAATGTACTGTTTGCATAGTGAAATATTATGTATACGACTTGATGACCCTGCTCAGTAGTTTTCGTACTCGCTCAGCTTGATGAGCAGCAGCCGCAGCTTTCTAGCCTCGAGGCCAATGGTTAACGGTTCGCTGGGCACCTGCTCCGTGGCCGCGTAGATGTTGGCAGGCGTGAACAGGCCGTAGGCCTCGCAGGACTTGAGGAAGTTGAGGACCTCCTGGACGGCCGGGTAGGGCAAGATGATGTTCTGCTTGGCCATGCCGGTGAGCAGGCCGAGCATGCAGCGCTTCACATGCAGCCAGGTGTCCGCGTAGAGACGCGCCCCCGAGCCGCCCTCGAGGGCGTGGGCGATGCGCGAGAGGCCGAACTCGTAGTTGGACTTGGCGCAGTAGAGGGTGCCCACGACGAGGTTGACGATGCAGAGGTGATGGTACTGCTTGCCCTGGTTGCCCTTCAGCTCCTCGGCGTTCTCCACCTTGCGCATCAGCTCCTCGGCCTCCTCGTTCTGGAACGTCATGATGTAGGAGACGCACAGGTTGGCCAGCACGGCGGCCGACACGGACATGATCTGCCAGTGGGAGAGAGAGAAAGGTCAGAGACGGGGGACGCGACAGCGGGGCAGACTCACATCGTCCGAGTGCTGGCGCACAATGGGCTCGTAGAAGGCGGCCGCCTCCTTGTACTTGTCCTGCATGAAGAGCACGTGACCGGCGTTGAGGCGCCACACGGAGCAGATGGCGTTCTCGGAGCAGAACTCGGCGCTGGAGCGAAACTCACGCTCGGCGCCCAGGAAGTCATCGTCGCGCCACGAGATCCAGGCGCGTGCCATCACCACAGGCAGGTAGCTGCAGCAAAGAAGGGGAATGTGAATATCTATATAGAGGATCTAGTTGTGCACCTACAGCTCCAGCGCCTGCTCGTAGTCCTTGAGCGCGTCGCGCAGCGCCTGCTGCTCGCTGGTGGCGCGCACCTCCTGCACGCGGGCGGCCAGGCTGCGCAGCTTGCCCGACAGGCTGGAGGCGAGCGTGCCCAGCTTCTTCTCGGCCAGCTCGCCGCTCGTCTGGGCCGTGATGAGGGCGTCGAGCAGCTCGTAGAGGTACTGCGACAGGTACTTGTAGGTGAGGTCCGTGTGCTCGGCCAGAATGTCGGCGGCCGTCTCGTACAGCTCGTGCTTGCAGCAGGTCAGCAGTATGTTGGCGAACGTCTCCTTGGGGCAGGCGGGCGCGCCCAGCTGCAGCAGGAAGGCCAGCTTGCGCAGCCCGGCCACGGGACCCTGGGCATCGGTCAACGCCATGTTGTGCAGCGTGACCGGGTCCAGTTCGCTCTCGGCGCGCGGCGGCAGGTCGAGCAGGGCGTCGCGCGCCGCCTCCACGTTGCCGTCCTGGTACTCGAGGGCCGCCTTCAGGTTGAGCGCCTGCGTGATGCCCGACAGCGCCATAGTGATGGGGTTGCCCACGCTGCGCGCACTGCCGTCCGTGTCCACCTGCGCCCCGATGCCCAGCTCGGGATGGTTGCGCATGCCGCGCTCCACGATCTCGGCGGTGTAGTCGAGCGCCTGGGCGCGCTGCTTGCGCTGGAAGTGGGCCAGGGCCACGTTGTAAGCGACCAGCGGATTGAAGCCGCCCACCTGGAGCGCCGCCTGGAAGCGCTGCACCGCCGCCTCGTGCTGGTCCGCCTGGTAGAGCAGGCAGCCCTCGTCGTTGAGCGTGTCGGCGGTGCCGCCGGCGCGCTGGTTGAGCAGACTCTGCGCGCCCGCGTAGTCCTCGCTCGAGTACAGTATGGCGCTCTGTAGCTGCAGGCACTGCTCTCGCAACTCAAGCTCCTTGTCGCTGATCTGCTTCAGCACGCGCAGCGCATCGGCGAATATGCCGGCCTGGTACAGCGACTGCGCATAGTAGAACCTGTCGGGTGGAATGAGGAATTAGCAACTGCACTGCTAGCCGGGCCATCCGTGCATCACCTGTACTTGGCCTCCTTGGGTACTAGTTGGCAGAGCTGCTCGTAGCAGCTGGCGGCCTCCTCATACTTCTGGGCGTGGTAGTAGCAGTGGCCGAGCGTGGACAGGCCGGCGCGCGTATTGGCCGCGTCGCCACAGTTCACGATGCATTCGATGACGTCCTCGTAACGCTTGTCCTTGATCTGCAACGAGTCGAGCGGCGATTGAAAGAGTGCTTTCAAGTGATTGACAGTGCTCAGTTACCAGACTGTAGATGGTGCGTGTGACGTGGCCCTCCCGCAGGATAATCCCTTGGTGCAGCATGCTGATTAACAGTTTCTTCGAAAACTGAACAATTTTCCGCTAATATACGTTTTGTTGTGGCTTCCACGCTGTCATAGTGACGAAGGCTGAACTAGTCAGTGAACTGCTTAATTCGTTGACGAAGCAGTTGAAATTTGAAATAGCTGAGCGTTGCTGCTAAGCAGTGCACTCCAATCGTGTGCAGTACACTGCTTGCAGGCAGCGCCTGAAAATTAATTCAAATCAAATTACGAATTGTATAATACACAGCCTTAAATATTATATTGCTGTTTAGAGGCCTAAATATGTGGTTTGAAAATTACAGATTCTAGAGGTATTTAAGTGGAATGTTAGTTGAACTATGATTAGCGGGCAACACTGTTAAGTCATCAATATAATTAAATCTAACTTATTTGCTGTTCATTTATACAAGAATTTTATCTACTTTGCCGAAAAACTATACTTTTAAAACCGATAATGCGAAAGTAAATCCTTTGATGACGACAACAATATGTACTTTAACCAATGTGCAATCGCTCGACATGCTAATTAGATTTAGACCAGGGCCACCTAGTGGAAGCCAGAGAAAGTGCACTTCTGTGCTGGGCGCAGTGCGAACGCAGTAGCCGATTGAACCGCGTCGAGTGCAGCACGCAGAAAACACAACAAACTCGCAATTGCAAGCAGGAGCAATGGCCATGGACGATTACGATGATGACAGTAAGTGGGCCTGAGACTGACCGTTGCATACAACCAGCTGCAATCATCTAAATCCTAGTGAGCAGCGTGGGCGTCACAACGGCGCGCATTGAGAACCAGCACCAGCAGCAGCAGTCGCACCATCAGTATCAGGGGCAGGGACAGGGACAGGGTCAAAGCCAGTACAGTGCTGGAGCTGTGAAGGTGGGCGGCTGGCGCTACGAGGATGCGAGTCGCTACATTGGCGAATGGAACCAACGTGGCCAGAAGCATGGCATTGGCCACCTGCAGTTCGCCGATGGCACACGCTACGACGGCCAATTCCAGGAGGGACTTAGCCAAGGCCTCGGCTGCCTCTGGTTCCCCGACGGCGCCAAGTGAGTTTCGCAGCAGCAGCAGCACTGATTTGCAGCTAATTATGTCACTCCAGATATGAGGGAGAGTTCCATCAGGGCTGGTTCCACGGCAATGGCATCTTCTGGCGCTCGGACGGCATGAAGTACGAGGGTGAGTTTCGTGGCGGAAAAATCTGGGGCTTGGGGCTGCTCACGTTTCAGGACTTTACACACGGCTTTCCGCGCAACGAGGGCTACTTCCAGGACTGCCGCTTCATGCGCAAGCGCCGCTGTCCCGACGTCGTCCAGCGCGCCCAGAAGTGCGCGCTGATGGCGCGCTCCCAATGCGATCATCCCTACTGAGTAAGCGACAAGACAAACAGGATTAAAGTGAATAAAGCGTGTGTAATCAACATTTGTGCGTTGAGTTTAATTTGCTCGCTAGTCGGTTGTTCAAATGATTTAACGCTAATAACAATTGCAGTCGCGACCTCTCGCTAATCCTCTCCGCCGGGTGCGCCCACAAGGTACCAGGCGTTGCGAGCCGACACCGCCATACTCCTCACCAGGCGCTTGGGATCGTCCAGGGCTGTGGCCAGTGCCAGAGTCACGTCCTGCTTGTGCGGCAACAGCACATAAGTCGGGTAAACGGTGATGTCAAAGAGCAGCTGCAGCGCCGCAATTCGCACTTGCTGCAAGCGGGAATATAATTAAATATGGGAGCAACTTTAAATCGTGCTTTCACTCACCATGTTCAGGTCTGTGGTCTGCTTGGTCAGCGCTAGGCAACTGGGTATCAGGTGGTTGAGGTGCGCCTTGAAGTACTCGTCCTGCTGCTGCACGAAACTCTCGCAGATCTGCAGCACAATGCACAGTGAGTGCGAGTCCTTGTGCGCGTCGTCCAAGGTCTTGAAGAGCAGCGGCGCCAGCTGCTTGATGTTCAGCTTAATTACCGAGTGCGGCGTAGCCTTGATCACATAGATGAACGCCTTCATGTGGTGCTCGCAATAGCTGCCAAGCTTGGCGCCCAGCTTGTTCATGATGGTGTGAAAGAACTTCTGCTTGTACAAGTACTTCACAACGGGCAAATCCAGTTCCGGAAACTCTGTGGCGAGTATATCAAAGGCCAAGGCGGCGGCACTGCTCAGCGTGGGGTGCTCCAGCAGATCCGATAGCTAAAAGACAGCGCAAGATTGGTGGCATGCTCGGCGATAAGCGGCAACTGTATTGTACTCACATCGCCAACAATGTCGGCTGCCTCCTCGAAGCCGGCGACCACCAGTCCCTTGGCTATCCAGGCCAACAAGTCGACAGCATGTCCGTCGCCCGCTTTGAGCGCTGCCTTGAGGCGATCTGTGATGTGTTTCACGTGCTCGCGATTCGTCTTCGTGTTGTCCATTTTGTTGACCAGGCTGCAGAGCAAATGGTGCGCAATTGTGCGCAACTGCTCGTTGTCCGAGCTCAGCGACAGCTGGGTCAGATCGTTCAGCAGACGCTCGAAATGATCGTCCATGGATATGTCCTTATGCAAGTAGCCCAACAGTCCCTTGGCCACATACAGATGCGCCTCCAGCTGCAGCTGCAGTCCCGGCAGATACTCGCTCACAATCGCGCTCTGCTCGGAGAGCGGCAGCTGCTGCATGATGCGGCTGAGAGCGGCGGCAATCTGCTCCAGCGCTGCCTCGGGCAGTGTTGGCGTTTGCTGCGCCAGCTCGATGAGCTTGTGCAGCAGATTCGACTGCTGCTGCAGGTCCACAATGAAGCGCTGATCCTCCTGCTCCAGCAGCGAGTTGAGCGCCTCCAATGCCAGCAGGCGCACTGGCTCCGGGACCGTGGTGCTGAACACTTGCTTCATGACGAGGTCGAGAATGCGTTGCGTGAAAGCCATTTGGGGCAGCAGTGGCAATAGGTTGGCGTAAATCTTGCGCTTTATGCACTCCGAAAATATGTCAAAGTTGCGCATGCAAATGTCTATGACGTTGACCTGCATCTCGACGGGCTGCAATGCACCCAAGTTGACAGTGAGCACCTTGAGGTTGAGGTCGATGGTCGGGTGACTGATCAGCTGCACCAGCGCCTTGTAGACCAGTGCACGCTGCACCTCGTTCAGCACGGGCGCGCACTCGCAGAGCACCGACAACGCGGCACGCTGCAGCTCCAGGTCCTGTGTCTTGCAATCGAAATCCTCGCGCTCACACAGACGCAGAGCGGCAATCACATCGTCCTGCA
The DNA here is from genome assembly GCA_035046165.1 of Drosophila rubida. NCBI lineage: Eukaryota > Metazoa > Arthropoda > Insecta > Diptera > Drosophilidae > Drosophila > Drosophila rubida. The sequence goes on along the minus strand of JAWNOF010000012.1, from coordinate 12,190,272 downwards.
GTGGCACCACAATCGACTTGTCCAAGCGCAGCAATGCGTCGCGCAGCGCCGCCAGCTTGTACACCTGCGATATGATGTGGTAGAAGCGTATGCGCTGCTCATCCTGCTCCAGGCTCAGCGTCGACGACTGCAGCTTCAGTTGAAACGTGTTGAGAATCTTATCGCCGGCAAACGCAGCGTCGCCCGACACGCACATCAGGGCTATGGCTGTGGCTGGGTGGAACAGCCGCTGGTGGACGTCGGTCAAGTGGGTGAGCACCACGCCCAGCACAATGGTCTGATAGTTGTGGCTGATGCTGGGCACTTTGGCGGCGCTCTTCAGCAGCTCGGCGAGTGCTTTGAGGGCGCAGCGCAGTACGTCGGCATTCTCGGAGCCCGGAAATGTTTCGGCCTTGAGTGCCTGCCAGATTTGATCGAAGTGCGGCTCCAGCGCAGCTGGCGAAAACTTTAACGCCGCTTGATGCTGATAAGAGAACGAATTGTGAGCAAATGTGCAGTAGGCAAACAAAGAAAATAACTTGCCAGCAGTTCAATGGAATCCAGTTTGGCCACCAACAGTTCGCTGTCCAGCTTCTCGACGGCCAGCGCAACTGTCCACTCGGCAAACTGTTCGCTGGCTACCAGGCAATTGGTCAGCTTTTCGGCGAGAGCATCGCGTGTTATGGCCTCCGGATCCTGTTTGCTGGGATTGAAGTCGATGGGGAAATAGCAGGCGAAGATCTCGAACATTTCCTCGGCCAGGTGCAGCAGCGGATACTGCGCTATAAACTCGGGCATAAAGCTAAATATGATGTCCAGATTGCGTGGGTCACGCTCGCCATCAATGGAATTGATGAGGCCATACAAAAAGTCGCCAGACATCTTCATCAGCTCTGCAAGAAGAGAATAATACTATTACTATCAGGAAACAAGTGGTTAAGTTGAAATAAATTCATCAACTTTGCAAAGTTAATCAAGGGAATGAACAAAGCTCAGACTTACCTGGCTGGAAATGCAGTGTGAGGTATTTGAGCATGTTGAAGACCTTGGTGCGATCGCCACGAGTCTGTGACTGGCAGGTTGTGTACTGGAAGAATGCCTGAAGCAGAAGCGTGACATTGGCAGGCGGCAGCTCCTTCATGCGCACCAAGGCATTCAGGCCATCGATGATGGCGGGCATCACATTGTGATGATCGCGCAAACGATCCGTGTAGAATGTCGTGAGGAATTCCAGCTGTTTCGCATTTAAGAGATCGATGGGCAATGCGCTCAGCACGGCCGACAATAGATTTGTGCCGGCCACGCGCTCTTCGGTGTCCGGTGAAGTTAACGCAAAGCCCAGCTGCTCGGCCAGATCCGATATGTTGTAGGTGCCGCCATTGAGTTCTGCGACAGAACAAAGAAATTTTATATTGCTGGAGTTGGTGTTGGTGTTGGGCAAAAACAGCTGACTCTGGTGCTGATTCTGTAGTTTGGCTTACCATTTGCAATTTGTGTGGCGGCCGCTTGCAGCTTGGCATCGCTTTTGAGAGCTTTCTCAAGAGTTGCACGGGTGGGCGTTGTCATGTTTGGCGCCGTCGCTAGCGTAAGCGCTAAATTTAACAAATAACTTAATCCAAAATATAAGCGGGAGCGATTTGGTTCGTCAGTGCTGTCTTCCTCGTTATCTTTATTTCGAATGGGGGGTCTAGACACTGTCAATCGCTTGACGGACGTAAAACATATGAAACTGTGTATGACGTGCTAACTCAGGCATTCACACGCACAAATTACACAGCACACTAAGCTTGGTATTTTCTACGAGCTATGTTAAAGTCAGTCTATCAGTAAATCGGTAAATTAAATGCAGGATACACGAATTTCATCTAGCTATCCTCTGAAAGCGATTGCCTGTTTTGAAGCTACCATCTCTAGCTCCGCTTTCCTCAGTATGACCATTTACACTTTTAAAGGATTTTGCAGGATTTGCTATTAAAATATTAAGAAAAGAAATAATATTGGATAAATTCGTATTGTCAATGAAAACAGAATGTAGAAAACTATCGCATAAGTGTGACCAAAATATATATATGTTGGTATATTTTTTCAACACAATCGGATATTTCGTAATTACAATTGTGGCCACACTGCTTTAATATTAAGCAACAAACAATCGCCGAAGAAGCGCAGCAGCCGTCTGTATAAAGCGAGCGCATAAGTTTTAAATTTAATCAAATATTGTTTTTGACACAGTTTAAGTTTGTAAAGCCGCGTAACAAAGCCAGTGTACTAATGTCCATAACCGTAAGTAATGTGGCTATCAAAAAAAAGCATAGATAAACTTGACATCGCTGCTGACGCCCCCACGTAGCGCATACAAAATACAAAAAAAAAATGAAAAAATGTTTTAAGATGCAATTGAAAATGCAATCTGAATAACAAGAAGCCTGTAATTAAAGTAAATTCTATTAAAAGTTAGCATTTGATGTGCAATTAACTAATACTTATACCCAGTGAATGTGTTTGTGTGTGTGTCTGACGAAACTTAAACGCCGCGGAAATTTGAGCTCTGTTTTTTCTTTGCTTGTTCTTGTGTACGTGTGTGTGTGTGCTTGTGTGTTTTGAGAGCGCGCGTGTGTTGGTTTTTTTTGCATACAACGTTTTAACGTCGTTGACTTGAAAGAATTATTCAAAAGCCCCAGCGACGACGACTCAACAAGGTCAAGCGCCTTATTTGTAAGGCCCGCAAGGTTTATAATATTTTTATTACATTTTCCCCAATCGGAATCGGATTTGGATTCATGTTGGAACGTTGCGCGACTCGGAAATGGGAGCGCGGCGCAGTTTTAAATTTGGTGACAGCAGCGAGCAGCGAACAATTGTGCTTATAATTAGCGCACTTTCCTAGTGTAGTTGTTGTAGTTGTCTTCCTCGGTCGTTGCCATTGCTATCTTCTTTTATTATTTTCGGTTATTTTGAGACTGGCACTACGCGCGGCTGCTACTCACTTTCCATTTTCTACCTGCACTAGTGTTAGTGCGAGTGCCTGATTGTCTCCACGTACGTGAATGCAAGTGTGTGTTTGTGTGAGTAAGTGAGTGACAAAGCCGCTGCGTTGCTGCTTCCGTTCTATTGTGTGTGAGAGAGGCACAGCAAACCACAATGACAAGACAGTCAGCAGAGAGAGAGAGAGCGAAGGCCCGTGAGAGCAGAGCTTACGCACTTACGAGAGGAACAACAACAAATTAAAGTAGCAGTTGAAGAATAAGCAGAGGCAGCATAGAGAGCGCAGCTCACGCACTTGAGAACGACAACAACAACAAATCAAAGCTGCATAAGAAGAAGAAGAATGCCTATGTCTCTAATTGGCGTTAATCTTTGTTTCATTTTTGGTTACAATGACAACAACCTGATCTCGAGAGCAGTTACTGCGAGGTGGCAAGCAAAAGACAACCACTTGCGTAGGAATGACCGTAATGGCCAAAACTACAATTGAAGAAATATGCGAGAATGCCAAATTAGCACGCGACATGGCTTTAACGGGCAACTACGATTCCGCCTGCATTTATTACGAGGGCTTGCAGGTGAGCTTATACAATTCAACTTCTTAGCCAATTTACAACGAGTTCAACGAATTTCCAGGGCATGCTGGCGCGCCTGTTGAAGAGCACCGTAGATCCCATGCGCAAGGGCAAATGGAATATGGTAAGCACTGCACCTCTCTCTACCCCTTAGATCTTTTCAAATAAACTGTGCTAACGTGCACGCTTTTTAATTGCAGATCAACCAGCAGATTAATCAGGAGCATGCTAAAATCAAGGCCATACAACGCACACTGCAGGACATTTCGTTGGACCTGCAGACCAACAAATTTGCCCACAAGCTGCGCACGCAGCTCAGCGAAGAGAGCAATGTGAACAAAGATCCCGCTGCCTGGTTCAAACCCGATCCCGACATCTGGACACCGCCACCCAAAGATCCAGATGTTTGGGGACCACCGAAACCGCCGCCGTCCATTCAAACGGTGGGTCGTCGCGCCACCGGATCAACCACAGCGAACAGTCGACGCACTTCAACCGCCCCACAATCGAGCAGCCGGCCCAGCACAATCCCACAGAGCACTGCACGCAACGGTCCGACGGCAGGAGCGCGCGGCAATCGCAACTCGGCGTCCACATCACGCGGTGGCGCCAACGGTCGTCCGGGCGGTCGCAAGTTGTCCACCTCCAATAATAATAACAATAACAACAACAACGAAGGCAAAGATGATGAGGCGACGGCAACGGGAGGCACCAATGGCACCTCCGGCGATGGCGGCGATGCTGCCGAACAGCAAGCTGGCGAGGAGGAGCGCAAATTTCAGCCCAACAATCACATCGAAGCGGAACTCGTAGACATACTAGGTAAAATTCCAACTCGACTGACTTTCCCGCATTTCCAATTAACGAATCAACTCTTTTTTCGACGTGTCAGAACGTGATATACTGCAAAAGGATCCAAAGGTGCGCTGGAGCGACATTGCTGATCTGCACGACGCCAAGCGGCTGCTCGAGGAGGCCGTTGTGCTGCCCATGCTGATGCCTGACTACTTCAAGGTGCGTCATCAACTTAATTACCTGGCCAAAACCGCTAGCTGAATCATCTGCTCAAGCTGCTTATCAGCGCACAGTGGGCATAACAAATGTAGCACCACATGAAACATATTAAAGGATTAGTTCGAGTACTTAATAGGGAAAGCAAGAGATCTACGCAATTAGCTGGAATTTATGTGCTAGGTAGATAGAATTAAGAATCTAAACTACTTATTTAGTAAAGGTTCAATTTAGGTTTCATTTAGAATAACTCACTTCACAAGTTATTCAATTTGAAGGATTTTAAATGAGTATTAATAGAAGTAATTTGTATACTTAAATACGAATTTTAGGGACTTCAATTTCAATTCGAAAGAGTTGCATTATATTTGTATGCTTAGTGGCCACACCAGACTTGCAGTTAGTCATGCTTAAAGAGAAATACGTTAGTAATCATCTACAGTTCGCTGGAGTTTCAGTTGTATTATCTTTATTGACTCTCATCAACTTGAAATCTGTTTCCTCTTTTTAATAGTATTACTGTGTGTACAGTAGGTATTAGATTTGATTCTGATAATTAGTGGTAATAGGAAAATTAAGCGGATGCTCGTGGCATTTTTAGTTCAATGTTTCTTAAACATTACTATTAATGTAACTATTGAAACATCCAAATCCGATTTCAATTTGAATTACTAATTAATTAGGCGCTCTCAAAATATTATGAATATCTCTTTTCAATGTGAACCTAAAATGGAATCTTATGGCTTTTCTAATAAATTTCTCAATATTCTATCTTTTGCAGGGTATTCGCCGTCCGTGGAAGGGTGTCTTGATGGTTGGCCCGCCTGGAACAGGCAAGACAATGCTGGCCAAAGCCGTGGCCACTGAGTGCGGCACCACTTTCTTTAATGTCAGCTCCGCAACGCTCACGTCCAAGTATCGTGGCGAATCGGAGAAGATGGTGAGACTGCTGTTCGAGATGGCGCGCTTCTATGCGCCCAGCACCATTTTCATTGACGAGATCGATTCGCTGTGCTCGCGCCGCGGCTCCGAATCGGAGCACGAGGCATCGCGACGCGTCAAGTCCGAACTGTTGGTGCAGATGGACGGCGTGGGCGGTGGCGAGGAGCAGGCGAAGGTTGTCATGGTGCTGGCTGCCACCAATTTCCCCTGGGACATTGACGAGGCGTTGCGCCGTCGCCTCGAGAAACGCATCTATATACCACTGCCAACGGACGAGGGGCGCGAGGCGCTGCTCAAGATCAATTTGCGTGAGGTGAAGGTCGACGATAGCGTGGAGCTCAACTACGTGGCCAATCAGCTGGAGGGCTACTCCGGCGCCGACATCACCAACGTGTGCAGGTAAATTGGCAAATTGAGCTTATTAATTATTTGCGGCCTTAACTACATCGAACTTCAACTAGATTTTAGACAATCATACTTCTTCTTTATGCTTTAATTATTTTTACTTTGTTTATTGAAATGGAACTTAGTTAAATTGCAGTTGCTGTTCTACGACTATTCTGCAATATTATTTCGTGTCTTTCACAAAGCCTACGCATAACTTTTTAGCTTACTTATGCGCCCTTAAGCTTTTTATTTAAGTCTGTTATCAAAGTAATTTTTATCATATAACCCGTAACGATAATGACGCCTACTGCAAGTCAACAAGAGTTCTGAATTAATTTACTATTTTTCGGTTTGGCAGGGAGGCTAGCATGATGTCCATGCGACGTAAGATCGCGGGCTTGACGCCAGAACAAATTCGACAGCTGGCCACCGAGGAAGTCGATCTGCCGGTGTCCAAGAAGGACTTCAATGAGGCCATCAGTCGCTGCAATAAGAGCGTGTCCCGGGCGGACTTGGATAAATACGAGAAGTGGATGCGTGAGTTTGGTTCGTCATGATGGCGCTATCCAAGTCGAACGGCGGAAGAGATCCGATGCCCGATTCCACAAACATCGAGCTACATCCATCTTAGGCATATATTTATATACACACAGATATATTTTTGGATAACCACAATAAGAACAGCAAAGCTTTTAAAGTGTCGTGAAAGAGGAAAAGTAAAGAAACATATTTTATATACTATTACCATTTTGCATATGTAGATATATATGTAAATATACTATATGATATATGCACGAGAGGATATATATATTGTATACACGAAGCGTTGGAATTCAAAAGACTAACAGTTCTTAAAGAGGAAACACAAAACAAAATAAAAAAAACAAACAAAAAGAGAATGAAAACACAATGGAATACAAATGCGAAGCAAACAAGTGAAATTGAAATTGGAAACTGAAATTGAATGCTAAGAGATTTCATTGAGAAGCAATCACATCTAAACACACACACACACACATCCAGCACAATCCTTTCTTCCTTCCAAAAACAAAAGAAAAACCCAACTAATACATTTTTAGTGGAAACCACACACAAAACTCACTCTAAAACTAAGCCTAAAGTTAAAATATTAATAATATACATGCCGCTTAGCCTTTGGCTTCATTTAACATTAGCCGCCTCTTTTTTAAATACTATAACTACATGCTATATAATTTATAAACTCATTTCTCACACCACACACACATGTAATATTAATTTTGAATTAATTGTAATCGTATCATAGTGTATAGTTTTTATGAAACGAGGAAATTGTGAAACCGCCTATGTACTTAAAATACAACAGCAACAAATGCAATATTGAACATTTTAAACAAATAAACACACAGAAAAGTTTTTAACTCGATAAGCGTTTTTTTTTCTTTTATTATTATTGCTACTTGCCATGTGTGATACCAAATTGTGTGTCTTTCGGAAAAATGAAACATAAACAAAGCACTTGATGAGTCATCGTTATGGCAGCATCTCTTAAATTAATACTACGAAAAGAGGTCTCAATAGGGTCGCGATGGCGGCGGTGGCATCGGCATCATGGGTCCCATCATCGGGTATGGCACATTGCCGGGATAGAAGCCACTTCCAGCGCCTGGCAGATTTCCATAGGCTGGCATTCCAGGCGGACCACCGCCTGGAATGTTGCTGGCACGCTGCTGCGCCGATTGCTTGCGTATCAGCTCCTGCATCTTTTCCGCTTTCAGTTTGCGCAGATGCATCGTACGACGACTGCTGATGAACTCATCAAGGAACGTCTCTACATTGATCTCGTTGTCGGTGAACTTTTTTACGCATTCCTCTGTCTTCTCCTCGCTCTCTGACGCAGATGTTTGGAGCAACGCCAGCGCCGTCTCTTGATTAACTCCCCCGCTCTTTTCCTTGATCTGTGAGAGCAGGTCTTGGACGGCAGCACAACTGGTGCGTCCCTCTTCAGTGAGTTCGGCCAATTTGCTGCGCAGTTCAATGATTTGGGGCTCCTTTTCAATGTTCTTTTCGGCTCTACTGCGATTCTCCTCGAAGACGCGTACTTTTTGTGTTTTCAGTGAATCGAGAACTTCGTCGACTTTGTCATCGAGTTTGTCGTCATTGTTCAGCAGTTCCTTGAGCTCGTCGGAGCTCATGGGGAACAGCGAGGATTGCAATTGGTTGAGATATTCCTGGTACATGATGTTATCACTATTTTAATTTCGTTTTTTCTATGTTCGTTTTAACTTCCTCTTTTTGTTATTTACTTGTCCAACTTTACGATAACAATGCCTTAACACGCACTTAACAGCGACCTATCGATATATCCATAGTCTGTTAAAGGTGAAGAACTAAATTACAATATAAATTTACTCATAATTTAAAGACGTGGCTTTTCAGCCATTTAGTTGTCGTTATATTTCGCGTTATAGTGTGTGAAATAAAAAGCTGGTTGTTGCTCAATTGAACATCGATAATTTTTTTCCGATAATACATACTTAACAGTGACATTAACATTAACCAGTAATCGATTGTTGCTGAATAAAATTCTCATACTTGTGTTGGCGCGCTGACGAAATAACTTCAAGCTGTGAATCATGCGAGTGATAATTGGTTTATTTACAATTGTCTGCGGGCCATTACTTAATCAAGAGATTATACGTCTGGTTCGGGGCATAAATCTGCAATGGATTCGCCGCATAAACGGTCACTGGCAAATTCCACACCATCGTCTCCACGGGCAACTCCGCGGGCGCCTTTAACTCGCCGGAGACGGGATTTGGAGTGCCAAAGTCCATCATGACACTGGTCACGAACTCGAAATGCAGCCGCCACTTCACATCGACCAGGTCCGTGCGAAACGTGGGCGTCACATGCAATGGAATGGGCACCACAACCTGCGTTTGCAGCGTTGCATAGCAGACCTGCAATTGCAGCACACAGAAGTCAGAATTGGATCGGAGATATTGCTTGGAAAGTCGAACCTGATGCGAGGTAGAAATCGTGCTGAGCTTGCCCGTGGGCACATGCTCATCCTTGTTGCGTGCACTGCCCGATGTGTCAGACCTGTGCAGATTGTCCACGGCAATGCCGCTGGCAATGCTCGCCATGTCAAAGGAGTTCAACGAGGAAACATCATCGCCCGGCGTCGTGGCCTGAATTGCATCCGGTTGCGCTCTGATGGGCAGCTCCTGCTGCTGTAGCTTGACGGAGAACTGCACGCAACGCACCTGACAGTTGCCGAAGTCCAAGCTGCCCACAATGTCCTCGCCCAGCTTGTAGGCGGGCTTGAATAGGCAGAAGCGTCCAACGAATCCGCGTTTGTTCGAGATCCTGTAGAACTTCGGAGCACGCCTCGCAGTCACATTCTAAAAGGAAAATACATTATTAAATATTTGTAGCGTAGTTCACACGCAACACTTAGCACGTACTTCAACCAGTGCTTAACGAAGACACAAACCATTCGCAAATTCTTAATTCTAAACGGCATATTGATTCCCTACTACTCACCTTTAGGTGATGCCAGCTGATTTCCAACTCGCTGATCTCGCGCTTCTCCAGAAACGGATTCGTCGGCGCCAGTTCCTCGTTGGTCTCCACCGTCACGGGCAGCTCGTCGGGCCGCGCTATCAATGGAATGGGCAGCACACGAATGGGTACCGTTAGTGTCTGCACTTTTGACTTAACCCGCTGTGTGGCTATGGTGATCTTATAGAAGTAGCGAATGTCATGGCCGCGATATGTGGGCGGTCCATCTCGTGGCACCATCTCGTTGAAGAAATCTGCAGAGTGCAAATTATCAGACTAAGTATGGGCTAGGTAATCGAGAGATACTTACACATCTTGGTCTCGCCCGGCTGCAGCTTTAGATCGCAAAAGAGAATCTTCGGCTTGGTGGTCACAATGACCTCGCCCGGCGCTTGGGTCACTGCATCCAGCGCAGTGCGTCCGATGAGCTCGGCCAGCTCGGCGGTCTTGTCATTCGAGGGCGTACTGTAGCTGGTCTTGCGATAGCAATGCAGCTGCACCGAAGCCCAGGCCAGATTCTCCAAGCTGCAAGTTCACAATTGTGATATTTTGTAGTCCTTCAACAAGTGCAAAAGTCTGCTCGACTATCAGACACCCGATTTTAGGGAACATAACATACATTAATTCTTCATATAATATGAAGAATCAAATTTAATTGAGATGCACAATTTGAAACCACTTGTTGAAATATATATAAATTAATTAAATTAAAATATAGTAATTAAGTGCTTAGAAAATGTTTAATATGAAAGTAATTGAACAAGAATATATGAAATTTCTTTCTGTATATTCTTAAAACTATAAAAATAATTATCAATAAGATTATTGTGCGACAGACAGGCGGACGTATCCTTATGCTGAATAAGATATAGTATGATTTCTCAGAGAGTTAGTGATGCTAGAACTTTATACGCGTGTACCGGGTGTAATGGGTTCATACACACATACTACCCGTTAAACACATGAATAAAGGGTATGATTCTAGGTTGTTTACTTTGCAGTGTTGGCATTTCGATCCGTCGACTCGGGGAACGTTTTGTGCGTGAATTCGATTAAACACTCGACGCACTCGCCCGTCGCATAGATTGCAGAATCTGCACGCACTAATTTTGCTTTAATTTCAATCATTTCATTGTATTGTTTACTCGACTTATTTGTAAATTGTCTCAATTGCTTTTACACCGTTGATGCGAACTATTTTCATTGATTTTGCGGGTAGCACGTTGAATAGCACCAGCACAATTTGAGAAAACCAAGATGTTTATATTTTAATGTTGTTTGTTTTGTAAATATACTATTATTGTGCTGCAATTGTCTTATGTTGTTAATCAGTTGTTTTCATATGTAAAGTTGGCAATCGACTAGTGCTATTCGATTCGATGCCAGATATCGATAGCACAACGTCAGTCAACATAGTTTTAAATTACTAACGATATGTATTCTACATTATGACCATTTTTATTATTCTGTTTTAAAATTAAATAATTTATTGGGCAGTATTTAGACTTACACAGAACTAGAGTACAATTTGTTAACAGCGTCTGTTACTTAACATAACAGTTACAGTAACAGCAATGTGTTATCGATAGATTTTGTTGTTATTTCTCTTTATGTTTTGATTCGTCTCGCTTGCATTGCGTTTCGCTTTGCTTTCCGCTTTGAGTTCCAATTCAGTCGTCGTCGCTTTCAAATGTGCTACGCGCGTCGTCCGCGCTTTGTTCGTTTCACAAATTCGTTGAATTTCCAGGAAAATAATTGCAACATCGCAACAACAACAACAACACCAACACCAGTAGCAGCAGCAACAACGCAACAAGTGTTAAAGTGTTGTGCACATGCGTAATTTGCATTAAATTTGAAAAATAAATAATTCGAGTGCAAAACAAGTGTTGGCAATAAAGTTGCTCTTTCTTTTTTTGTTTTAAATATATATTCTGCATTCTGCGCGATCTGCGCGTCGTCAAAATGTGCAACAATAACAACGAAGTTAACAAATATTTAATTGCTGCGTTAATTTAATTAAGCGTGGCACTAGCAGCGCAGCAGCAGCGAATTTGCTTTTTATTGTAAATGGTGAATAGTGAAAAAATGTTAATGTGTTTCTTTATGCTGGGATTATAGTAAACGTGTTCTTTTGGATTTAAATCACGCGGCAAAACGTGCCAAAAGGTGAGTAATCCATGAATTTGGTTTGCAATTACTTTATAAGGCTGCGCTTAATTAAGCGCTCTGTGAAAATCAAACAAATAAGCGACAATTGCCATGTCCGGCTTAGCAGCGACAAAAACAACAACTACCACTACAAGAACAACAACGGCCGTGCATTCCAATGGCATCGCATTTTGCCTACATATTTTGCTTCGCTTTATTCTCTTGGAGAATGTCGGACGCCACCCGCTATATTTGTGTATTCGCTCGCTCTCACAGTGCTTAAGTTGTTGTTATTGCCCTCTTCCATCTGCATAGGTAAAAAGACGCGACGTTAACTCGGATGTGGTTTTGCGCTTCAAAATCTACACACAAGAGCAGCAACAACACACAATAAGAAAAGGGTGCGTCGACATTCATTGTTGTTGTTTCTACTGTCTTCTTTTTTACTGCTCGGTTCTGTTCTGTTTTGCTGCTTTACTTTTGCTGTTCACCTTCGTACGGTTATCGCATCGTGCATTTTGCTCTGCCGTTTCGTGAAGATGTTGCTGGGGCCAAGTCTCCACTCACTCACACACATGCACGCACACCCTCACGCACACAAGCGCAAGCAAGCTATACCTGTTTTTCAGTTGAGCGCAGCCGCCGCCGCCGACGTCGACTCGCGACTTGTGCGAGTGCTTTCAGACTCACTCTATTGGAGCCGAGCGCCGGCGCAACGACGTCGACGACAACGATGACGGCGACTGGAAGATTGGAATTTTTAGTGCAGCTCTCGGGCTAGTTGCTGTTACTCTTGTCGTTGTCGTTGTTGTTGTTTGCTGTTGCTGTTGTTGGCGTTGAGCTGTTGCTATTCTCTTTGACAACAGGTTTGTAAGTGCACACACTTACTTAGTAGAGTGGCTTTTACATACTACTTATTTAATTCTACTACGTTTTCCAAGCTACCTTTTTCAGCATGGCGCGCGCGCATTTGTTTTTAGCTACTTTCGGTCATTGTACTGCTTATTGCCCGCTGTCTGTCTATGCTATGTTGCCCATCGCCTCCGTCGCCGTCACAGCAACAAGAACAGCCGCAACTACAACTACAATTGCTAAGCACTTGCATATGTATTGTATGCACATAACTTCTAGCCTGTTTTTTGCGGTTTTGCTTTTATTTTTCAACGCTAATTTGCAGCTCCATTTTGGCGCCTTGCGTTTTGTTTGCTTTGCCGTTTCTTTGCGAAGTGAACTTTGTACTTTCTGGTTCACCGCATGACTCACTGAAATTCAGTTGGGCAAAGCTTTGACTCGAAATGAGCTTCGTTTTCGCATTTGTAATTGAAAGCTCTTAATAGCGGAATATTAAATTATTTCGTATTTTCAGCTTTGTGCTCTCATTTTGGCTGTAATCTTAGAACACTTTTTTTTTAATCAATACCTTCGTACCCCACATTTACCTTATCGAAAAAGTAAAAAAAAAAAATATTGGAAATGGGAGCAGATAAACCCAACGTTGTATTGGCCCATAAACATAAGCAGCAACAGCATAGAATGCACATGATAAGAGAACGTGTCCCAAATAAGGTAAACAAAACATTAAACGTTGTTTCCAAGAAGGTGCGCAAAATAAATAGAAGCAGTTGAAAACAAATACAAAATAAAAGCCAAAAGCAAAACACGAAAACAAAACAAGTGCAAAGGCGTATGGGGAATGTAGGCCGACTGATCCCAAAAAAACAAGGCGGCAGAAAGAGACGAAACTAGCACAAACGCACACACAACAGGTCTGCGTATGTGAGTGTGTGTGTGTGTAGTTACAGGTGCCAGTTAATCTAATTACGACACAGACAGCATAGGCTTATATCAAATATTGACTCATTGATAAACAATACACAAAATACGAAATCAAACGAGGGCGGCACTTTCTAAATTGACATATATTGTATATATTTAAGTGCGCCGAGATTGGCAGCCCTTGACTTGAATGCAGCTGTCAACATAAATAGACTTGAGTGCCATTGCAATTAATTGTGCTACTCTAGATGGTCTGTAAATATAAATAAATCTGTGGTGTGCAGCAATTCGTGTTGAGCAAAGTCGAGCAGCTTAATTACTTAAATTATTTTAAAGCTTTTCAATTATGCCGCTAATCACAAGCAGCTTTTAGACAAAAATGTATAGAATCTATGTCAAACAAACCTTTAAACATTTTTGTTTTATTTTTGTCATTTCTTACTATTTTCATTTCCTTTTCAAATCCGATCTTTAAACATCGTTTGTTTTATGCTTATTTAATCTAAAGATGCTTGCCAAGTTTTCCCTTAAATAATGTTTAATAATATTTCTTAAACTCAGCCAAAGTGCTTGTCATTAAGTACTTCACTTGATCTGTTTTATTTTGTAGCACTTCACCTACATTTTATGTGTTTCTTTGTGCGAACTTTGCATACGATCTTCTCGGCATTGTTGTGCAGCGAAGCATTTTGCTGTAGGCCCCCACATTTAGACCATCCACGCAGTTTTTTCTCTCGCATTTTTCTTTTTATTTGCGAGGCTATTTCGCAATTCGTAATTGGAGTCTGAGTCTCGATCTCGGCGAATGTTTATTTTTGGCTTATGCACGCCCTGACTTGTGTGTTGTTCGTTCTCCTCCTTTTTGGCCGTTTTGTTTACTTTCGCTTTCGTCGACTGCCTTTGTGTATTTCACGTTCCTCGATTCGCATTCATATTCGGTATCTGCACAAATTATAGTTTATTATGCTTGAGCTGGAAATCGGAGCTTTTTATTGCTGCAGCTGCTCTGCGATTGTTTGCTATTTATGCTCTTGTTCTATGCTATAAGCAAATCGAAATCGAAATCTCGATCAAATTGAAATCACATTCATAAATACGCCAGAAATAACGAGACGAATTTCTCGATGCGGAAATGAATTATTTATATTTTTAAGTGCCAGCTTTAAATGGGAATAATCATTTCTAATGTTAATAAATAATTGCCAGCAATTGCGATAAGCAGCAGTGTAAACTTTTATTGATCCCAAGACAGTTTTGCTAAGCGCAATTCCAAGAAATGCAAATAACGTGCCATAAGATTGTGCTTTTTCAAAGTTATCCAGGATGTTGTGCAATAATATTTTCCCTCCATTTGATCCAGTTTTAAGAGCTCTAATAACATGTCAGGAGACCGTCTAAGCTGTTAAAAACCGGACGTTGACAGATGAATGATAAATCATAATTCTAGCTTCCGGACTCTACGGCGGCATGTTGACAATTTGGATTAAAGGCAGAAATTTGTAAATGCGCTAGAAAGCAACTGAAGAGTTTGAGCAGGAAAAAAGAAAGGAAAGGAAACAAAGTGGCGACGAGGTGGAAGGGGAGGCAAATGGATTAGACATTTGCATTGATTTAGTGCGGTCAGTGGCACGCCCAGCGCAGCGGGCCGCCCCTCGAGCCAACTACTGTGTGGTGCAAACCCGTTTCGCAAATCGAATGCGCCAACAGCTAAAAGCTAAACTTGTATGCTTTTTTTCGTTTTCCATTTTTTCGTTTTTTTTTTTTGTTGCTCGCTTCCACCGCCTGACCGTGATTTTGAGCTGAATGTTTGCCCATGAGTTTGTGTTTGGCCGCAGTCTGAGCTATTGTCGAGTCCCCATTCGAATCGACGACAAACTACAGATGCACACACATGTATATATATATATGTGTGTGTGTGTGTGTGCGTATTGTTCTACTTTAGTTTTGCATGTTGTGTGTGCGGTTTTCTGCACTTGGATAAATCTGCTTAGCGCACAGTTCGTGTGAGAAAGTTGTAGACCAAACCACACCACACTACAGCCACAAGTGGAAGGAAGCGTTGCATAAACGACGCCCTCATGCAATTGTCCGGCCAGGGAGCAGCCCAGCATGCAATTCATGAAAGCGTTCCCATCGGCTCTGCCCGCCCGCAGCCCTCAAGCGGCCAAGCTGCTTCCCGCACATTCCACACACTCCACACACACACGTCTCACATTACGCTGGCCTGCGAGACTGCTTGAGGCATTGCGAAAATCTCTTTCTGCCGTTTGTTTGTTTCTTGTTTGTTGTTTGTTGTTATTGTGTCTGGCCTGGGGAGCTGCGCTTGGGGAAGAACCGTCTACGCTGCCCTACGAGCAACTGGAATTTGTGGCATACATATTTTTGAATTCGCCAACGAATGCCACAGCGCATTCCTTAAAACGCATTTCCAAATAACTATTTAACTCACAACTACTTCGAACACAACGTGTGAAAATGCGTTGAAGTGTGTAAATGAATTGCATATGAAATATGAGTGCGAAAATTTAACTAAACGCTTGAAAATCAATTGAAATGAAAAGTTGATGCCTATAAAGCAGCTACTAAATTAACAAAGCTGTTAAATGTGAATATGAAAAGTTAATGCTTAGAAATCAGCAACTAAGTCAACAAAGCGGCGTTAAATGAAATAAACCCAAAGAAAAAGTAAATAAAAAGACCGATTGAAGCGAGTATGATCTTAAATCTTTGAGGTTTTAGAAATAATAATTTACTAATAAAATAAAAAATAAATAAATTATGTAAATTTAGTAATAATTCAACAAATATTTGATGGAGAATAAGCACAAAGAAAAACTAAATAAAAAAACTGATTTACAATAGTGTAAAGTTCGAGTTTTGAAGTTAAAAAAAAAAAAATAATTAAAAATAAAAAAAAATAATATACAAATTATAATAATAATTAAACAAAAAATTGATAGAGAAGAATGCATTTAATATAAATAACAAACGTTCAAACAAAGTTAATTTTTGCATTTGAAGAAAACTGAGTACAAAAGTAGAAAGTTTTTTAATTAAAATATACTAAAATAAATAAATACTGCTTGATAAATGGCAACTATATATCACAGTTGAATTTCGCAAGCAATGCAATTGTAATGTAATACAATGTTGCAAATCAATCTCGATTTGATTGGCGAACAAGAAATGTATTTAATACATCAGCGCCCAACAATGGAATCATTAAGAACTCTTTCATTAGATGTCAGATCACAGATCGGCAAATGGCTGCTGCTGCTCGGGCAGGAATTGGCCAAGTGAAGCACTTCACTCAGAAGTGATCGAGTAGGGGAACATTTGCCTAAAAGAAGCATTCGGAGAGTTTTCCGGCGAGCACGAGTCGAGTGCCGAGTGTCGGTTGATTGACAAGCGGCATTAATATTGATGGACGGGAGAGTGCGACACAAAAGGTGCCAGAAAGTGGATGCAACAGGCCCAAGAGTCTGCTGCAACGTCTTGAATGACTGTACTTTTTATTGTGTGCTGGAATGTTGCCCTCAAATTGTCAATTGGTATAATTCATAAAACTGAAAAACGGTTTTTCCAACCACGTTCTGCGCCAGTGCACCGAACCCTACTTCTCTCTCTCTCTCTCTCTCTCTCTCGCTCTCTCGTGTGTGTCCCGCGATCCTTTGCAGCTACCTGCGATGATGATGTTGACGATGATGATGATGATCTTGATTTGGCTGGACTGGACTGGCCTGTGTTGTACCTGGGCTCAGCCCTCCTCGACTTTGCGTGTGTTGTCGCTACGTTTCCACCCCTAACACAAACACCGGAATGCCGGCAACTTCACAGTTTGTCAACTGTTGCCGGGCCGAGACAATAGACGAACGCAACAATAGAATCCCGTCCCAGGAGCCCTCAATGTGCAACGTTCTGTGGCTGAAGTATCTGCCGCGGCTGCTGCACCTCAATGAAGTGCACTTGGAAGCTTAATTAGCTGCTCATCCGATTTAATACTTTGACTTTAACTCGCTGAAGTTGTTTTCATACTTATAATAGTTCTATAATACTTTATGCTTTGACAAAAGTTGTTTGCATTACTCGCAATAGTTCTACATTATTTTATACTTTGACTTTGATTTGCAACAGATGTTTGCATTTTTATAATAGTTCTATTATACGTTATTCTTCCACTTCGATTCGCAAAAGTTGTTAGCATTTAGTTAATAGTTCTATGTACATTACTTTCTACTTTGACTTTGGTAAGCAAAAGTTGGTTATATATTTATAATAGTTCTACATTATTTTCTTTGACTTTGATTTGCTTAAGTTGTTTCTATTCTAGTTCTATATTATTCAGTGTGAGTGAAGACTCTGTTTAGACTGGTTAACTTCTTTTTCTGTTTTTAGAGATTAAAAAATACAAAAATTTATTCTAGAAAGCATTTTGGTTTGAATGAAGTCTGTTGTAATAGTTTTTTTTACTAAGAAAGATTCATTTTAGATAGATATAACCGTTACAGATACTACCTAAATCTCGCATAGACAGCCAACAACAATTCCATTATTATTTAATTAAAAAACTGTCTAGTTCTTGAAGTTGTTGCATACAGTGCGCTTTTTTGCTGAACTATCAAGCAGAAAGTTTGTTGACTTCGTCAAAGTCTCGTCACAGACATACATAGAAACTTCTGCACGTAGCTGCGAAATAAATTTAGCTGATAAATGTATGAATGGCTCATCAAGTAGTCATAAAAATGTCACATATTATGCAAAATATTACAAATACTCAAGATTCCATTGGTGATCTCGAGTGTTCGAGCAAACCGAAGCTAATGGCAGCCGTAGATAATATCGCAATTATGACTGCCAACTACTACTTCGACTTCGTCTCTCTAATGGAGTAGAAATCGCACACTTCAGTCCCTTGGCGTATTCAAATTTGATTTATGCTCGCTTTTGTCAAGAGCATTTCTATCTTATCTCGCAGGCATATCTAGGAATTTCTATGTCTGAATTGTTGCGCATGCGCGTTGCTCGGGATGCTTCTGCTTCTGCCTCTGTCAGCGAGTTTTGTTTCGTTTGTGCCGAATTCTTTATGTTTCATTTGTGTGTATTTGTGTCTGTGCAGCATTGAGGCTGTCTCAGCACACAAATGAATGCATAATGTGGACTTAATGCTCGTCGTCTGTCCGTCCGTCTGTCTGTCTCTCTGTCTGTCTGCCTGCAAATGTATCACTATTATAATTATTTGTTATGGCTCTGTTGATGCTCTTTAGGTTTACGTCTTCAAGTGCTGCGTCTCATTCAAACTAATTATTTTCTCCCGTCTGTCCGCCCGTCTCCCTCTCTGTCTCCCTCTCCGTCTCTCTGTTGCGGCGGCGCGACAGCTGATTACCTTTGGCTATTTGCTTTTTGGTTTCTGAGTCGTCGTCTGCTCTACAAATTATGCTTGTACACTTTTATGTTTGCACCTCTTAACCCCGAGTTCTTCTCCGCTGTGTTTGTTTGTGTTTTTTTTTTCATTCTGCCTTGAATCCCGTTTGTTGGCTCAACTTTTAACAGCTGCAATTTTCACGCTCCGCATCGTCGGCTGCTGTTACCATTCGCTTATCTGCAGCGACTATTTTACAGGTAATTACAAAGATTGTATCCGCTGCAAACTTGTGGGTCAGCAGCAACAGCAGCAGCAACACCAACAGCAACAGCAACAGCAGCAGCTGCTCTTCAAAGTGCTAACTAATTTATGCGTCGTGTCTCACTTGACCCAAATTGCATCATTTGCCCGCCTAGGCGAAAGTTTTGCCAACATTCTGCATATTGCTAAACAATTTAATAATTTGTCGCAAATTTATTGTAATTATATATGGGTCTCTTTTCTATAGTGCACTTTGAAGTTCATAAACTTTGGCTACGTAACTAATTTATGCGTAGTCTCTTACTGACCTAAATGGCGAAAGTTTTGTCAACAAAACTCTGCTCGCATTCTTCATATGTCTAAACAATTTATAGTAATTATAAATGGGTCTCTTTTCTAGAGTGTATTTCTGACTGTTGTGCATTTGAAAGTTCGAAAGCTTGGGATACTAAACTAATCTATGCGTCGCGAAAAGTTTTGTCAACAGAACTGTGCTCGCAATTGGCATTGTAAATTTTCTGTTCATTTGAATGCAGTTAATATAGGTCTCTCTAAAGAATAGTATTTCTAAATTTATATTGATAACATAAAGTATATTTGAAAGTTCCATAACTTTGCACACTAAATGCAAATGACTGTAAAAATTAAGCAGTCTTTAGGCCATCATTGCAGTACAGCCTTTTACCAAATTATATCGCCTTTTCCAATTTGTTGTGAAGTGTTGAAAGACTATTCTACGATTTGCGCGCTGTTTGTTGCCCAATAGCGAAAGTTTCATCCGAGTGAAGGGCTGCAAGCGAATCGAATGCTTAATGCCATTTTTTTATTTTTTTGTGAACATGACAAATCGAACCTTGACCCAAGGTTGCAGCTGGACGATTGAAAAGCAATAAGCATAACGTTAATTTTAATTGTTGCCTAGCATAATTACAACTCAAAATCTCGTTAGCCGCCAAGTGTTGGCTGCCACTTGGGCAGCTGGGCGGCGAGCGATGGGGCAATGGGGCAGCGTCATTGGTTGCCCAATGTTTGCAGTTGACAGTTGCGCCTGCGCCGTGACGCAGTTGCATATGCAATAAACATGCCCCCAGCGTGCACATCTGAGGCATTAACAGATGCCGTACAACGCGTTCCACATTCCACAGCCCAGCAGAGCGAGAGAGACAACGAGAGAGAGATGCAGGCGCTCGTCTAACCGGTTGTGATTGACATACTATATGTGCATATATAATATATATACATGAGTGTATCGATGTGGGCATGTAAGTAAGTTATGCCTCGTTCTTCTCACGGCTCTAAGTGGCATTATGATTTGAGGCGAGTGACAAGACAGCCAGCACACGCGTTTGATTGCGACTAACAAATTGCTAGTGGCAAGCAATTAACCGTGTTAGCTTTGGCAGCCAATATTTGGCAACAATTGTCGGGTAGTCAGCCAAGCAATTGGTCTAGCTAATGCTTTGTCTATTTCCATATTAGCAGCTATCTAGACGAAGTTGAAATACCTGACTATATTTTTACCACGAACATTTTTTTAAACTTGAATGCGTTAAGAGCGTGACCATCAAATGTCGCATATTCACAAAGTACCAAGCAATAGAGATAGCTAATGCTTTGTATATTTCCATATCTAGACGTAGTTGAAATACCTGACTATATTTTTACATTTGTTGAGACTTGAATGCGTTAAGAGCGTGCCCATCAAATGTCGCATATTCACAAAGTACTAAGCAATTGGTATACATAATTATTTGTCTATTTCGATATTAGATATCTGACTCTAATACTGAACTACTTGACTATATTTTTACCGCGAAGAGTTGTTGAGACTTGACTGCGTGATAGCGTGGCCATCAAATGTCTGTCGCTCTAGCAATGCGAGTTGTTTTCAAATATAGTTTCTCTGGCACTTCATCGATTGCTGCGTCTTCTTCAGATTTGATGTTCGGTATTTGAGCGTTTCTCCTCACAGCATTTTCACTCGTCGCGTCAATGCGTTTATTGTCTTTATTTCATTTTCCTAAGTATTTGACATTTTCACGTTAATTGAAATTTTATTGCCAATTGTCAATTGTCGTCTCTCCGCTGCGACTCGATTCAAGTCTCTCTGTCTCTGGGTCGCTTTTTATGGGCGTTGCTTGGCGCAGTGAAAGTTGCGCGTTTCCAAGAAGTCCGGCGCGACTCGACTTGTGGATATAGTTTGCCATTAGATGTAAGTGCACGACGACCAGTTGGCTGCTGCAGCTGGCAATTAGCAGGCGACATCAAAGCGGGGTTCCGGCCAACTGACATTATAATATTCCCACATTAAATATGCAGCTTCTATGCCCACGTATCGCTCATAACGCTGTCGACTGTCGACATCTTCTAGTACTGATGTGAATGGCTTTGTTCTTGGCGCAAGCTGCAGCTCTATTAACCGGCTAAATTGCTTCCTGGCCTAATTAGACGGTGGCAACAACAGCAAATATGTAAAACTGCACTGAAAACCACTTAAACAACTTAGCAACATTCATTACCTGAGCTGCTTTGTCGCCTGTTACGACCAGTTCCCATTACGTCTTTGCCACCAAAAACAGAAAAAGAAAAGCAAAATTAAACTAATAATTGTAAAATTTCTAAAAACGTTTGCGCTTTTAATTAAGCAACTAAATATAAAAGTTTTCGCCTCGAGTTTCATATATATTTTTACACTTTCAAGTGGGGAATATTGTTCATTAGATGCTACACTAAATAAAATTGTTGATATGGCTCTAGTTTAGCTTAGAGCTTTGTTGTCTTTGGCTCCCGATTTGTGTTTGAAAAGTGCACATGAGTTTTCTGTGAGTGTATTAAAACTTCGGCGAACTTTGTATTATGATTATGGCTGCAAAATCTGCGTAAACAATTGAACGAAAGAGGCAGATACAGAGAGAGCGATAGAGAGAGAGAGCGATAGAGAGAGAGAGAGAGTTGGAGAAAACATGGCAAATGGGAGCGAGCGAGTGGATAAAGCTTTGTTTTCGCTTCGAAGTTGAGTTTCATTATGATATCACATTTCTGTGAATTGTGCAATTTAATAGAGCAAATATTACGAAACTGGCGAACAAAGCTCGCTTATTGTTTACGTACAGAAATATAGGGAACTCGACTATAAATAAACTTCAGCTAATATTCACAGCCAGTTGAGTGTGACCTTACGATTCCAAATGAATTTGGCACCTCTGAAAGACCGAAACCTGTTTGCATTTGTCAACAGTGTAATTGACGGGCTGCTACCTCAACAATAGAACTCATTTATCAGTGGAAATACCAAACGAATTCCACACTATAAATATTCTCATTTTGGGGGTCTTGACATTCTTTGCGATGTCATAATGCCGCATGATAGATAAGATTGCATATTAGCATTTACTACAGCATTCGAATGGCAAATTAAAAATAGATAAAATCAGGTTATTTGTTCATTTTATTTTCGGCGTCAGTCTTCGATGGCACCTGTAATCAGTTGAATGTCTGGGGCCGGACAATCGAGATAAAAATCAAGATAATGGCGCAGAGATAAAGCCATAAGCATAATCAGTCAATAACCTGTTGAGAGCAAAAACATTTTACAATTTTTGGGCCACTTCATTAATAAAGGCTGGAAAACAACGACAGAGCGCCGCTCACAGTTTTAAATGAGCAGCAAGTGAAAGTTGATTAATAGTTTCCGTTTATGGCAACGCGATGAATATACAAACATTTCTTCTTCTTGTTTTTTTTGGCTTTTTATCTAATTTCAGTTTGTTTTATTTATTTTTTTCTGTGAGCGCATCTATTTGCCCATATTTATTTATGTTGCTGCTGTTGTTTTTCGACTTTCAATTCGCATGCGCTGCACGCAATGAGGGAAAAACTGGACAACGCGGCGTATGAGCAATGCTCGGCTGTTTTGCATGCAAAGCCGAACGCTTTGAGCATTTTTGCATGTTCGCATAATTAATTATTTCTCTCATTGTTCGATTTTCATATGAGCAGGGAATGATGTGTGGATATCTACCATTTTCTATGCATATTCTCACAGCGAGTTTATGGGAAATTAACAAATTAAATATGCATACAAGCAGCGTCGTCATCGTCGTCGTCGTCGTCGTCGTCGTGTGTGGGGTGCGGCCATCTCGATGCTGACTGGGGAGGACAGCAGCCATGACAGCAACAACGTTTGATGTGGCATGCATAATTATGATGGGCTGCGGCCTTACCTAACGACAACTCGCTGCAATTGGGTTAAATTGCAGTTCCTCAAATAAATTGGCTGACTAATTGCAATCGACTGCCAGGGTCACAGCGGCAACGCCACTCGTTCTATTTATTTTGTGCATTTATGCTAATTTCTCTGCAAGAAAGCAGCTAAACTGTTGGTTCAGGCAAACACTCAATAGTGGCCAGGAGAACGCATTACACTCAAGTAACTAAAGCGCGTGCATTGAAATTAGTGTTAAAGTAACAACATGTTTTGCTGCGTGATAAGGTCACAAAAAAGAAGAAGTGATTTGAAGGTGTCGTGATTGAAGGTGTCGTGACGATTTGATTGAACTTTCGAAACAGAAAGTACAACACGCATAGAATTTGTAATTACAAATTGCTGAGAATGCGGGGAGTCAACAGTCGAACCCGCGTTGAACTCTTTCGTATTAGTCATGCCGCATTAGTATGCTCAGTCTTTGCTGTTGTTGGGCGGCAGCTTCTATTCAGATTCATACACCTATGGCGCAGTTTCGTCTACCGCGTTGATTCATGACTCCGCCATTTGAGCACTTCAGGCCTCATTACAATTTTCGCTCAACCCAATTTCGCTAACCAATTAAGCTTGCCAGCAACAGCAACAAACTTGACTCATATGCTCGCCGACACTTAACTGCGACTTCGTTTGCGTCTTGGTGCCTGGCTAAGAAGCTACGAAAAATGGTGGGGCATGTAACAAAAGTGGTGTATATAAAAAATACACAATAAACAAAAAAAAGTCAACAACCACTTTGGTATGCCTTTGACGCCGGCTTCGGCTTCGGCTTCGCCTCGTTCGATGTTGCCGGTCTTTTCTTTGCTTTTCTGTTTTCACACACAAAGGCGAAAAAATGTTATGTTTTTGTTTATTTTAAGCAAAAAACAGAAAAAAAATGGCAACAACTTCGTTAAGACAACAATAAAACGCCAACTACAGTTACACGACTAAGCAGCAGAGCCACAAAAAGGGGAAAAAAATGAAAAATATACTATTTATGAATTCAATTCGAGAAATTTTTCAAACGACAAACCGGCAAGTGACGTCCGTTAAATTGGATTATAAAACAATGTGTCGGATATATTGTAAAGATCTGCACTGAGAGCATTACCGCTAACACAATCGTTTTGTGCCAGTTTGTCAAACGAATGAAAACAATCTTAATAGAAAAGAAAAAAAGTGATTAACAATTTGAGTTAATTTAAAGCTGAAAGATAATTAGTCTGTGAGCATGAATACAATATTAGTTTAGTTAAAATAATTTTACATTTTGTAATTTGTAGCGCATTATACGATTTGTGCACGTAAAACATCGACAAACAAAGAGTATTCAAATGCCACTCTTCTATGCATCGTGCTCTCTTTGTGCTGATTACGCGGTTCGAGTGCAGAAGTGTCGCAGGCTTTTAAGCCGCCAGCACATGAAAGAGCACAAGAAGAAGAAGCCAAAGAAAGGCACATGAAA
Source organism: Drosophila rubida (assembly GCA_035046165.1). Taxonomy (NCBI): domain Eukaryota; kingdom Metazoa; phylum Arthropoda; class Insecta; order Diptera; family Drosophilidae; genus Drosophila; species Drosophila rubida. The sequence goes on along the minus strand of JAWNOF010000012.1, from coordinate 12,165,589 downwards.
GCAAAGCGCGAAGAGTAGCGACAACAGAGCTGCGTGCAAAGCAATCGCAGAATGGAATACAAAAGCATAAACAGCAGCAAAAGATAAACAGCAGGGCAGAGCGAGATGGCGAGAGTGAAGACGCGTCGCAGCGACTCGGGTTTGTGTCACGGCTAACCCTTTGTTGTTGTTGCTGTAGTCCATTGATTGAGCTGCTCTCTGCTGATTTCAGCACTTTTCACTCGTCATCTGTTGATAGCCAGAGCGGCTATTGTTGTGCTTGACTGGCTGTCATTGTTATTGGCTTTCAATTAAACGCCACTCGACGGCCACTAACTCAATTAGATGTCAACGCAGAACAGATGCCGTATTTCTGTTGACCCCAAAAGTCATCCTGGCGAGCAGAAAATCTGCCTGCCGAAATCCACAGCAATCTGCGGTACATTCACCTCGTTCATTCGGGGGCTTTGTTTCTTGCGGTACTTTTGTTTCATATACTCCTCTACCACTTAATCGTGCATCTCTGTCTCGACTCCTCTATTTGCCAGGTGACAGTTTTATTTTCATTCCACTGTTTGCGGTTTTCCGGCCTCTTTCGTTTTTATCGAAACGCGCAATCTTTGGGCTCAGTGCGCTTACAACAACAACAAAGAGAACGTCATTAACTTGGTTGTTGACTTTGATCGTTGCGTCGGTGTAAATGTCACTTTTATGTCTTTTTAATAATGTTGTAAAATTACTCAAATAATTACAGAACACACTCAACCAGCGGTTTGTCTAGACGGCGTCTTTGCAAGCCTGGGATAGTGAATCATCAGATTCAGCTCTTCAGCAGATCTTGAATATGCTTGACTTGTTAGCAAACTTTCTAGCTCATGAACTTGTTATTGATTATGCGTTTGAATATAATACAGTTCTGTAGAAGCGCCTTATTAACCTGTTGTCGCAATGCATGTTTCGTGTAAATTTACCGCACTTAAATTGTAATAAATCTTGAGTGCAGGCCAACAGTTGTGCACGGCTGCACCCCTGCGCAACAACCCCTAAAAGCTGCCCGGCAACCGAGAAAAAAGCAACCACAACAAGCATTGAAATGCAACCCAAAACCAAGCCGAATGAAATACCAAAGCATCAGAATGTATTTGAAACAAGAAAGGAAAACAATGAACAAAAACTTGACTGGTTACGCACGAGTGCAGCTCCTTCGTCCTGCAAACTATTTAGGCAAAACAGTTGTGGCAAGCAGACAGGGGAAGCGGCAAGGGAAAGGGGTCAGTCAGCTGCTTGGCAACAAGCAAATTGCACTGCAATTGCAACCCAACTGACAACACGCCCTCGCCGGCGAGAAATTGTTTTAGTTCCCTCGCTCGGGAGTGAAGAAGGCAGCTTATAGAGTTGTGCTCTGCTCTACGACAGTGGTTCAATCTACCACCACCACCCGTGTCCCCCGCCAAACGACGAATTCTGCGGAGCGTAACCGTTGACGGTTATTAAACTATATACGTGTGCAGGGCGAAATAAATAACAACAGATAGAAAGACTGCGAAGGGGGCACATTGCTGAGCACAAAGAATAAGAATCGTTTCAGGCATAGTTCCGCTTCTTTCTCTCTTCTTTTTTGTTTGCTTTTCTTGACGAACTTTGAACGAGAGCGAGAGCGAGAGAGCGACACTCCCTGAAAACATCTTGAGGTTGTTTGTTGCTCCGATGAAGTTGTTTGCTTTCCGGGGTCACCGATCAACGGCAGCGCTGCCTGTAATGGAACTCTTAATTGGCACGACAATATAAATGGCATGTGCTCTCTGCCAGGGGGAGTTTTGTAATGCATTAATCAGCTAATCGAGGGCACAGTCTTCAAACTACACAGCCCTCAAGTTGTGACATCGAATGCAGTTTGAAATTGCTTTCAATTCCATATCTTATCAAAGCTCACTTAAATGATAGATAGTTATTTGTGTTAGAGTTCTTGTTTCAAATAGTTAACTTGAATTTTTAACTACAATACTACATACATCAAATATCGATTGCTCACATTTGTTCTCCACAAAGTTAAACTAATCTTAACCTACAGTTAAAGATGTGCTCTACTTCAAATACAGTTTGAAATTACTTTCAATTCCATATCTTATCAATGCTCACTTAAATGATAGATAGTTATTTATGTTAGAGTTCTTGTTTCAAATAATTAACTTGAAGTTTTCCCTATAATACATAAATCTAATATCAATTGCTGAAAATGGTTCTTCACTTACATAAGCTAATCTTAACCTGGAGTTAAAGATGTTTTCCATATCAAATGGAATTTGAAATTACTTTTAATTCCATATCTTATCTATGCTCGTTTGTGTGTCGCAACTATTTAGAGCTATTTTTTAAATAATTAACTTGAAATTTAATCTATAAGATACGTTATACGGATTGCTCAAAATTTGTTGTCTTACTATTTAAGTTAAACTTATAAATTCCTATATAATTTCAATTTAATTTTGCTAACTATATAGACTTGGAGTTAGAAGTATGCTCTATATTCAATGTAGTTTCAAATTGCTTACAATTCTATATATTTCTTATTAATGATCGTTTGAATATTGTAATAATAATTAACTTGAATAATTAACTTGATGTTTTAGCTAGAATACTACATAGATCTAATATTGATTGCTCAAATTTTGTTCTTCACTTATTTCAGCTAATCTTAAGCTGGCGTTAGAGATATAATAAATTTCTAATACGATCTATATCCAATTCCAATTGAATGCTCGCTTGTGTGATAGTCGCAACTATTTAGAATTTTTTTTTTTAATAAAATTAACTTGTAATTTAAGCTATACTACATATAGCAAACTTTTTCATAAATTGCCATATAGTTTACATTTAATTTTTACAACTAAGAAGGCCTGTTTAAGATACAAAATCTATATCAAAATCAGTTCGAAATTGCTTTTAATACTCTATTTGATCTATAGTCATTTGAATGACAGTTACAAACACTTTTTGTTAGAGTTCTTGAGATAATTAACTCTATATATAATATATATATAGCAACTATTGATTGCTGAAACTTGTGTTCCACATATTTAAGCGAATCTTATGAATGGCTATATAATTGAAATTTAATTTTTTAAGCTACAAAAACCTGGAGTTAGATGTGCTCTAAATGCAATGCACTAATACTACTTTTAATTCCATTTACAACACATTTATTTGCTAGAGTTCTAATGATAGTTTAAACTATATAGAGCAAATGCTGACTGCTCAAATTTGTGCTCTATTTAAGGCAAATATTTAAATTTGCATAAATTTGGCTCTTGCTATTTTTGTAGTGTTTTGCATAATGATGCGTTAAAGCTCAACAAGTCTTTACATTGTTGGGGCGTCTGAGAGTTCCCAGCACATTTGAATTATTTTATCGCTTTGGAGCGGAAATGCAAGATTGCTTATTGCGCATCTGCGACTGCGACTGCGACTGCATTTTGATGTATTTTTATGCTGCGCCGGTTCGTGGAAGTTGTAAACCTAAAATCTAATTATACGCCATTTGGGTGCCTTGTTGTTTACAGTTACAGCCGGAGCTTCCATCAGCGCACGCAGCGAGCATCAAAGATCCAGAGTAGACACTAGATACTGGAGACTAGACACACGAGACACAACGAGATAAACGACGTCACACTGGAGTCACAAAAACGATAAACATTCCAAAAATTCCAATACCTCTCCCTCCCCCCGTTTGTACAGTATGTCACACGATAAGAAAATGTTGGATCGCGAGGCAGTACGTTCAGTGATTCAGCAGTGGAATGCCAACAGATTGGATCTCTTTGCGCTCTCCGAGCCAGACGAAGTAAGCGACCCCCTTGTGAATCACTTGCCAGCAATTTCACTAACATTTGTTTCCCCCACAGAATCTGCTCTTCCATGGCGTTATGCGGTTCTACTTCCAGGACGCCGGCCAGAAGGTGGCCACCAAGTGCATTCGAGTCGCCAGCGATGCCACAGTCACAGATGTCATAGGTGAGACAGGGATCCACGGCTTTGCAAAGCAACCCAATAGCTACTGAGTATTTAGTGTTAATTGAGACTTTATTTAGCCACTTAGTTTGCCTAGTTAGAGATTATTGTTCCCATTGCAAATAGCTGAAATATTTGCTCCACTAAATAACTTAAAAATTTGCTTTACTTTATGCTAAATAACTTAAAAATTTGCTTTACTTTAACTTTAACATTTGCTCAACTTTATTGTAAATATTTGCTGTTTAGGTTTGTGTAAAAAGCTACAAGTTTTTACAGATTGGTTTGCTAGTATCGATTGTCTAAAAGAGCAAGCAGAAAAATTCATATTATTACTAATTTGTTATTACCAATTGATTTTATAAATAACTCAAATATTCTAATATTCATTAATGATTCTTCCACTAATGAAGTGGGACATAAACTCTGAATTGCCATCATTATTTAATATAATATAGTTTGGGTAAAAAACTTGAAGTTTTTAAAGATTGATTTGCTGTAATTGATTGTACGAAAGAGCAAGCAGAGATATTCTAAAATGCTGCTAAAGTTTTCAATTATTAAATTACTTAATTAATGCTATTATTACTAATTTAATATTATTTATATATTATCAATTGTTTTTCTAAGCAAATCAACTTAAATACTCTAATATGCATTAACTGTATTTTGAATTATACAGTTTCAATTCAAATAGAAGCTAGCTTTCGACTTCAATGAAATGCAGCCTAAACAATTCTGAAGAATGCATTGTCATATGTTTAATTAATTAATTAGAAATGCAATGTTTGTGGTTAAAGAGCAAAAAGTTTTTATAGATTCATTTGTTACAATGCATTGTCTAAAAGTGCAGGCAGGAAAATTTACATTAGTAATACTGATCACTTTCGATTTTCTCAATAAGTCAACTTACATACTCTAATAATCATTATCTGCATTTGACAGAATTAGTCACATTAGTATTACTAATTTATGCTTAATATATTGTCAATTGACTTAACTTTATTAATATATTAACTTTAGGTTAACTTACTTCAATATTCATTAGCTGCATTTGACAGAGTTACTCACATTAAAATTACTAATCTTTTACATATATATTATTAATTGATTTTCTAAGTCAACTTAGGTTGGTTAATATTCATTACTTGCATTTTAGCGAATTATTTAAATTAGTATTACTAATTTATTTTTCATAGATTATCAAGTCAACTCAAATACTCTAATTTGCAGAATTATTCAGTAGTAATTTAAATAGAAGCTGGCTATTGAATCCAAAGAAATGATGAACAGCAGCAACGTATGCTTTAATTCGTTTACTTAATTATGTTACAATACAATAGCTATCATTGCTCAATATATGCATACAACAATTATATATATTTCTTATAGTCATGTTAGATTATGTTAGAATATAATAGCAATCATTTACTCAACACAACAATTATGTATATTCCTAATAGTAATGCATAAATAATAATTGTGAAATAATTTGTTAATTGTTAGGATATAATAGCAAAAATTTACTCAATACAACAATTATGTATTTTCCTAATACTAATACATAAGTAATACTTTTGAAATGCAATTGAAAAAGTAAGCTGAGGCAGTTAAGAAAGGCAATCGATATTATTAAACAATTGTTACAAAACCGTTGAAGCTTTTTGAATACTGCGTGCTGTATGTATTATATATAATGATCTCGTCTTTGCTTGCAGACACACTCATTGAGAAGTTCCGACCTGATATGCGGATGCTGTCGGTGCCGAACTACGCGCTCTACGAGGTGCACGCGAACGGCGAGGAGCGGCGCCTGAACGCGGACGAGAAGCCGCTGCTCGTGCAGCTCAACTGGCACATCGACGATCGCGAGGGTCGCTTCCTGCTCAAGAACATCGACCAGAAGACGACGGTGAGTGGCACACGCACGTTGCAACAACTTGCAGCTTGAATAATGAACACCTCTCTCTTTAGCCCATTGAGCAGTCGGAGCTGAATTTCAAGCGCAAGCTGTCGAAGCGCGAGAAGAAGGAGCAGAAGAAGAAGGAGAAGCTGGCCAAGCTCAGCTCCGATCTGCCCCAGGCGAACGGCAGCCAGCTGGGCCTGGGCAACGGCCTCGGCAACGCCGCGGCGTCGGCGCACATGAACGGCAATGCGGTTGGCGCAGGCGGTGGCCTGGGCAATGGCGATGCCGGCGACGCGGTCGCCGGCAAACTGTACACAGAGCTGCCGGAGACATCGTTCACGCGCTCGATCTCAAACCCGGAGGCCGTGATGCGGCGCCGGCGCCAGCAGAAGCTGGAGAAGAAGCTGCAGCAGTTTAGGTCGCGCGACGGCGGCCCCGACACCGGCGGCACGCTCAAGATCTACGGCGAGAGCCTCTGCCAGGACGTGCCCTACAAGACGCTGCTGCTCTCCATACGCGACTGCGCTCAGGCGGTCGTCCGTGAGATGCTCACCAAATACGGCCTCGAGAAGGCGGATCCACTCCACTACTGTCTCGTTCAGGTTTGGGAAACGAATTCAAATTCTATGCGCGCTTTACTTATGCTGATTCCGTTGCAGGTGAACAGCGATGGCACGGAGTATATACTCGACGACGACGAGTGCCCGCTCTCGATACTCATGAATCATCCGACGTCACGGGGTAAGTTTGCCTGTTAGTGGGCCATTTGAAATCACTTAGTGTGCCAGATCCTTGAAGTCATTCATAAATCCCTGCCCCTCGCCCTGGCGTCGGCAATTAGCTTTGTTTTATCAATAATTATGCTGCCTATCAACAACGACGACATTCGATTGACGGTTGTTTACCATTATTGCCGTGCATGCTGTTGCTGCTGCTGTTGTCGCTTTTGGAGTAGTCAAATTCAACAGAGTCCTGCAACTTATTTCAGTTGTTTGCTGGCATTTCGTAGCGTCGCGACGGCGACTCGTTCCATGTTGTTGTAGAGCATTAAATACTTGAGTTCGGTCTGTTCAACTATTTGTTCTTTGCTGCCAAAATGAGAGACGATATTTGCGAAAAGCTACGTAAGTTTAAAATCAACTTCGAGGCGGCCCCAAAAACTGTGCTATGTTCATTGCTCAAACTAACAGCAATGCATCACATAGTCAGCGGGTTTTGCAGTTCCATTATCAGTCGTGTTTGTTCAGTCGGCTTAATGGCAAATCTTCAGTTATTAAGTCTGAAAACAATGTTTATTAAATCGTTTTTGAACATGCAAAGTTATTTAGCGAGTGCACAAACCTCTTGGATAAGGATATCCGACAATGCCGGACGAAAGCTGGCAGCTACAACAGTTCACTTAGCGAGTGGTGCAACCCCGGTTCGAATCGCGAATTGTTTACAAAGGACTTGGAAAGCATTTGCTATAATTATGTTTCTATTGCAATTGAGTGAATAATTATATGTGCACTTCAGTTATTTAACTGGGCATAGGTTGTTAATTACTTAATTCTTTTGGGTTGCTCAGTAAGAAATGAAATTCAAAGGGTTATATAATTGTAGTGCAACGGAATTGACAGTCAATTGAATTTTATTTGCCATTGCTGTTGCTTGCACTCTTGTGCTGTCAATTATTTGCTTGCATGTGACAAGGACATGACACAATGCGCACAATGCCTAAAATTAGGCAACACAAAATGAAGGCGAAGCAAAGCTCAAGCGCAGGCGCAACAAAACTGCTGTCGGATAACCACAAACACAAACTTACATACCTCTATGTATGTACAAACAATTATATATTGTGCACATTCGCACATAAATTGGGAACGCCGAGCGGGGCGAGCAGGGCGCAGGGAGCACGTGTTGCTACAGTTCGCACATCAGCACATACAAATAAGTTCACCGAAATGACAAAGTTAATACACAATAAGGCCGCTGGGAATTCACAACGCGGCCTAACGTCACACACACAACAACAACGACCACAATAAAGTAGAACGACCAACATAAATGACATTTAAATAAGGACGACCACAAAAGAAAGCAAGCAGAAAAAAAGCAGAGTGCGGAAATGTTGGCAGCATCTACATAACACATAAGCGCAAGAGCAACAGAGCAGGGGAAAGGCAAAGCAAGGAACGAGGTGTTGAAGCTGGCAGCGCTGCAGCCACTTAGCAGCCACATGTTGCCGCCTTCTGCGCTCACTACGCTCTCATCTCATCCCACCTCATTCGCACAAACACTAACTTATTCGCTCTCGCTCTCGCCCTGCGTTTGCTTGTCGTTGTTCTTGTCGCTCTACGTGTGCAATTCAAAAGGTGTAAAATGTAAATGCGTCCGCGCTTTTGCGTAAATATTTCATGAGCCCTGCTTCTGTCTTCGTCTCCTTCTCCTTCTCCAACGCTGTCTCCGTTTGCGGCGCATTGTCCTAATTGCTTGGCACACTGGCGATAATAAATTTTGTACTCGCCTCCGGCTCGTCATTGCCTTTAACGCCTTGTCCCCTGCTGGCAAACAATCAATTTGGGTCAAGTGCCCTAAAAAAAAGTGTCGTAATCTGTGGGCACAGCACTCTTCGTTAGTTAAATAAATAAAACTATCTGGGAAATGCTTTTGAAACTGCACTTTACTTACACTGATGACTCTTTTCAGTCGCGCATCTAATGTAAGTATGTTGTCAGCTCATGTTTTGTGGCGTTCTTACAGCATTTCGCTATCATTGTTTGCTATTGTTGTCGCCGTGCAGTTGCTCTCTTATTGTGTCGCAAGGTATTTCGCTTACGCTCTCTTTCTACTTGCACACTCTCTTAAAACGCCTGCAATATTTATTGTCGGAATTTATGATGTAGGCAGGCGAGAGAATGAGAGCAATAGCAAGAGCTTATGCTTCGTGTGTGCTCTCTTTGTGCTACTTTCGTATAGCGGTCGTGGTCCTATCACTTGTTGTTTTTGGCTGTGCGTACAGTGGCCATTCTAAGTGAGTGCCACTGATTAACTGCTTTTCAATCTAATATGAAAACTTACGATTAATATATTAATATATATATATAACTTTGTAAATTTGTTGGAATTTGACGCTCTCTTGTATTACTTTACTTGAAGCATTTTTGAGGTTACTTCATAATAGCCCCTTTGTTTGCGCTCTCCCTCCCACTCTTTTTATTTTGACATAACTCTCTTATCGCTTTGGAGTATTTTTAAGTCACACACAGACAATATTTAAGCATAACGGCATTTTTATGGCTACATTTTCGATAACGAATTCCGCCACCTGTGCAGCAACAACATTTTTGTATACAGCCGCTCCACTTGTTGTTGTTTTCGTCCACGTCCACGTTCACGTTCACGTCCTCGTCAATGTCGAGGTGGCCGACTCAAGTGCCGAAGCAGCGACGCCAGTTTCGTCGCATTTCGCAGTTCTTCCATTTCCATTTCCACTTCCAACTGCCCTCGCCTCCCACCGTACTTCAGCTCCAAACAGTTATCTGCGCCGTACACATTCGGCGCCGTCACAGTCACACTTCGCCATCGAATCGTCGCTGCCTGCGTTGACGCTGGCGTTGACGCTGCCGCTGGCGCTGACGCTAGCGACAGGAGCACATTGTGTCTGTGCGCGCTTAGAGGTTGTCGGCTGTTGGATTCAGTCATGAAGTAAATGCTGCTCGGGCCAGCAGCATAGCACGGCAGGGCCCGGCAAAGCGTATATCGTATCGTGCATACGCAGCATATCGTCGAGTATCGTGTATCGTGTATCGTATATCGGAATTGGAATTTGAATTTGAATTTATTTGGTGATAGCGAGAAGCGACACGAGCGCCCAAGCGGCGGCAACAGTTTAAGTGTTGTTGCTGTCCTTTCTGTTGCTGTCGTTGCTGCTGCTGTGCTGTTGTGCTTGCCGTATTCTTCATTGCTCCTTTGCTCGTCCTGGCTCGCTCTCGCCCCACTTGAGGCATACATAAAATTGTCAAAATTAGAAGCAGTTCAATTCAATTTGTGCGTGTTACGCTGTCGCCACCATCGCCGTCGTCGTCGTTGCTGTCTGTCGCAAAGTGTTTTGTAGCTATGTAAGAAATCGGATTGTCTGCGACTAAGCGGCCGCTGCTTGGCCGGCATATCAAAAACGCCTTGTCCTTTTGTCCTGCCGCTAATGCAGACCACTTGGCGGCGTCTAGCTGAGGCCGAAGAACAACACCTGGCGCTTCTACTGCGTCGTCGTTGCCCCCCACACCAGGACACAAAGCCAGCAAAATGATGGATTGGGGCATAAGACGTAAGTACCGCAAGGGAAGGGGCAGACGAAACGACCAGTTCTATTTGGCTATATATTTGCTTTGCCATTCAGCATTTAGCTTCTTTAATGAGTCGCTTGCTCAGCATTAGCGCAGCGCTGAAAAGTATGCTACGAATTTGTTTGCTTGCAAAACTTTTGCTCTAACTTTGCGTTGAATTTATTGAAATGTGTTTCAAAGTGCAAAACGGGTAGAAACTATTTGTATTTCACTCGAAATTCGTGCGCTATTAGCCCACGACAAACTGAATTAAAAAACGAGTGCGGCAAAGTGAGCGACGAAAGTTTCAAGTCAAATAGAAAGCAAAATAAATAATATGAAAATATTAATGTATAAGAGCAACAAAAAGAACAATTTATGAAAATATTAATCTAACAATTTGTAAATATTTACGAAAATACAGGAAACTTGAATTGTATGCAAAGTATTTGGGGTTAAACAGCGAACAAATTGATTGTTTGTGACAGATTAAGTGGAATTTGATTGCGCGTGGGAGAATCTAGGCTGACTTGCGCTATAATTATGATATCAATGGACAGAGCACAAAGCACATCTATTATATCAATTATATCAGCTTGATCAGAACATTCGAAATGCAGACAAACAATGGAAAAAAGCGGGAACGATTTACTAATGAACCTTCATATTAATTTGGCATTCAGATAAGCCAGGCTAATAGCCGGCTATTACGAGCAACTGACGTATGTTTGCGAGGACAGCCTCATACATTATTCAATCGTCGACCATGACGCTTCTAAATGTCCTGCTGACATTTCGTTTTCGCCGGACACGAAGGAATTAACGCTTCATTTGATCAAGCTTCCAGTATGAGACTCCCTCCCCCTCCAGTAATCAAACAGTAAAGTGTAACAAAAGTCGTTGCAAAGGTCTAATGAAACTCTTAAGGTTTTTCGCTTGCAGACGTGGCTGCTCATAAATATTTGTGCTACAGCCACGCCTCGGTTGTCTCCTAGAGAAGCTTGCAAGCTGCACGGGCATAATTTTGATGCCCCCCACCCCCTCTTCCGCTGCTCGACAGGTCGGGTAGTGCAGTTCATGCCCAAGGACGTTCTGGTCCGGGGAGTTGGAGATGGGCGCGTGACGGAAATATTTAAATGAACTTATTTCTCGTGGCCCTTAATAATTTTTAATTAATTCCATTCTGACAGGACGCTGTCGTCTTTCTGTCTGTCTGTCTGTCTGTGCGTCTGTTCTAAGAATTCAATTATGAATTCGTGCGTATCGCACGCTCGTGTCACGCTGCCAGACACGTGAAACACTCTCAGCTCCAGCCGGAGGTCCTGCGGCCGCTCTCCCTGCCGTGCCTGCAAATGCGCTTAGGAATTTGATAGCAATACGGAGCCGTAAGAAAGCAAATTGGGTTAACAACTTGTTCTTGCCAACGTTGTTGCTGCTCTTCGGCTGTCCTTGTTGTCCTTGGGCTTTTAAGCTTTAAGATGCCAGCATAAATGGCATTAGAAAATTGCAGAGAGCGTTCGGCTTTTAATATTAATTGAATTGCTTTGATTGATGTGCAAGCAACCATACATAAATCCTTGTAATTTCAGCTAAACAATTGAAATAACACAAACAAAGCAAGCTTCCCACTCCGACTTGAAATCCAATTTAAATTATTGTCATCAATTGCGAATGATATGTTAATAGAAATACTGCTCGAATACTGTTGCGCAAATTGAAGTGCTTGCTTGTTATACAAATGCTAGTAATTGATGTCGGCAAATTAAGGATTTTCAATATGAAGACATGAATTTAATTGCCCCAGCATGACATTGCTTTAACCGAGTTTTGATGGCTGTCAATTAAGATGACATAATACACACACAGGGAATAAACAATATACTGGCTGTAGATAATTGTCATAGATGTTTTGCGGAATAAAAATGTCGTTATGAAATTATAGAAAGAAGAGCAAAATAGTTGGTTAGGTTGTATATTAATTTGCTTTTAAATATGAAGTGAAATACAGAATCAAAGGAGGCGCATTCTCTGCAGTATAAGATAAACAATATAGTAGCTATGGATAATTGTCCTAGGTGTTATAAAAATGTCGAGAAGCAATTGGAGAAAGCAGAACAAAATAGTTGTGTTGTAGTGTATGTAACACAATAAGTTGTACATTATTTTAATTTTTTTAATAATAAAACTGTCGAGATGGAATTGGGTAAAGATGATATGAAATAGTTGATTTGTTATTAGAAATTGTTCATTTTCATTATTTGCATATTTGAATTGAAGGACTCGAAAGATGAGCATTCTGTTAAGAGTTTATTATTAGATTTTAAAAATAGTAGATGTGGATAATTTTCCTAGGTATTTTCTGCAATAAGAATGTTGTTATGGAAATGCAAAAAGAAGAGCTAAATAGTTGGTTGGCGTCTCTTAATATGTTTATCTTATTGATTTGTTATTAGAAATGTCTTATTTTCATTATTGGAGAGTTTGTTGAGAGTTGCGCAGGATTATTTTAAGTTCCCTCACATTATATTATTTGCAGAATAAGATTGCTTCATTTACAAGGCTCATTAATAAGTTTGGCAACAGTCTTGCTAATCCAGACAATACAGACAGCTGCCCAAATGTCTATTTATTGCGCTGGCCGTCTATTTTCGTATACGAGCGAATCCATTGTTAAGAGGCCCCATCATAATTGTCATGATGCTGCTCAATTGCTCTTCAAATTTCTGTTGTATGACACTTGTCAGACGAGCGTAACTTCGGGGCAGGTGGGCAGATGGAGGAGTGGTGGCGATGACAGGCCGGAGGCTAAGCAAAACTGTTGTGCCGAAGCAGTCGGAAACAGAAGCCAATTCTGAGGCCTGCCAGCCGAAAAGCCTCAGCACACACACACATAGAAACACACACTTAGATTTGTCTACAGGATTGCGAGGACGACGAGCTGCTCTATGGGGCAATCATTGCCGACAGCATGCAAATGACACTCTTTGCTCTTAGCCAATGCCAAGGACCGACTCTGCACACAGAGACTATTCGACTATGTTTTTTTTGGGTGTGTTTGTTTCTGCCTGTGTTATTATTGGCAACAGGAGATGCTGACGGATATGGCAGCATTGTGCGGCATTATTTATTCGCAGTTGATGCTCGGAAATTGACTATTTATCTATAAGTTGGGCGCCTGCATACAAATGACTGTGATTAGGCTAATGTCGTTCGCATTAATCTGTTTAATTACGTTTCAAATCGTTGTAGAGATGCCACTTTATAAGGGTTGTTCGCAGTTCGCATTCTTTTGCACCCCTTGGCACCCAAACCGGTTCGTGGCGTCCTTGGGCATGCGCTTTGTCGATCGCGCCGTCGATCGCCGCATTTTGCAAGCTTTTGCGCTTGCAATTCGCAAACGGTTCAAGCGGCGCGCGATTGAGTTGCCGCTGGCGGCGAGCAATCGGCCTTCCTTGTCTTGGGGAGCAGAAATGGCCAATGAACGTATAGTGAGGCCATTGCTGCTGACACCAAAGATTTAACATCAACCCCCGTTCGCTGATCTTGCTTGGATAAGCGTTCGGAATTTTTGGCCATAGACTCCCTTACTTTATAGGGGGTCGTCTCTGGAATGCATTGAACGCCGCTCAACGCAGTGCAACTCTTAACTGTTCGCCGTGCAATTAAACGCAAAGATTGCGCTTGTGTTTCTGCTCTGTGCCAGTTTACGACCGGGTTTATTGCACATTTTTAATATCCCTCTGCCAGCTTGCCGCCCGCCCCTCCAGCAGCTCCCTGCCCGCTTCAAACTTCAAGACGTTGAGATGCGCAGCTCGTTAGCCGAAAAGTGGCTTCAGAAATACATAGCTCATGTTTTTATGTCCAGGCACAAATACTTGTACACACGCAGCAGTGTGTGGGGGTGTGTGTGTGAGTGGCATTTGTGGATTTTCTTTGTTTTTCTTGGCATTCTTTTCGCTGCCCCGGGGAAGGGCATATCGATTGTGTGAGGAGCGTCAAATTATGATGATGATATACTCAGCTTGATTTATGCACTCCCATGAAGATGGCTCAGTGGATTAGTTAAGATGCAAATCGCGGCTAGACAAATAACCTGCCTTTCTCCCTCCCCTGCATAAGTATATATTTGCGATAGGTAAATTATTAGCACACATAAATTATTACTCAACTGAGAGCAATCACAATTTAAGTGAGATTTTATTGAAGCTTTATGTTTAATGTATATTTTTTTAATTTAACTTTTGTCAATTTGCAGCAATCACAATTTAAGTCAGGTTTTATCGAAGCTTTGCGTTTGCAGAAATCGCAAATAAATTGAGATTTTATTGAAGCTTTGCACTTAATGTATATTTTTTTAACTTTACTTTTGTCAGTTGACAGCAATCACAATTTAAGTCAGGTTTTATTGAAGCTTTACGTTTGCTATAAATATTTTTAATTTGACTTTTGTCAACTGCGCCATTTTCAGCATTTGAAATATTTTTCAAAATTCAACATGCACTTTTTTTAATTAGCTTTATTTCATGTGCGCGTTTTCCAATAATCTTTTCGATTTGCAGAGCTTATAAGCTCGCTATGCTGAAAAGAAAAGCTCGCCAAGTGTCAAAGCACACAGTTTATCGTGTCATTCATAACACAGCCTTGACCGTTCCCCAGGCATAGGGCATTTGTTCAGTTGTCCTGGCTGCACGCGTTTGGGGCATTTGAATACGTGAGTGAGCGAGTGTGTGTGTGAGTGTGTAGCACACAGATACATTGCCGTTTTTGGCTTAACTGTGTGGTGAACGCACTTAAGCACACAAGCACACACACCCACAATGCAAACTAAATGTTGCTTTACATACTACAGACACCAACACACAAACACGCAGATATATATAATTTACTGCTGTTGCTTTTTGTTATTTCATTCACTCATTCATTCATTCAGTCATTCATTCATGGATTCACTCGCCCAGCGCGTCTGTCAGCCCGTAAGCGAGCTAGTAAGTGACTCAGTCAGTCAGCCAGTCAGCCAGTCCGCGTTGCTCATACGCTCCGTGTGCCGAGCGCTTAGTGCTCAGTGCTTGCTGTTTGCTGCTTGCTGCTTGCCGTTTGCTGTTTGGTGCTCAGTGTTCAGTGTTCAGTTCTCGGTGCTCAGTTCTCAGTTATCCTTGTGCTGTGTCAACGCATTGTTGTCGCAAACCGGCGTCCGCCAGAGCAGCAGCAGCAGCTCAACTCTCAGTGTCCACCAGTCGACGGTTAGTCACTCGACCGAGTTGCAAACGAACACAAAAAGAAAAAAACAGTAATTCAGTTCTGTTATTAACTGGAAAGTGCAAAGAGGCAAAAGAACGAATTTGCATTATTCGCGACGGGTTGAAAACTTTTCGTCGTCTTTCCACTCAGACTGCGATTTAGCGAGTGTCTCTCTGCGTGTGTCTGTGTGTGTGCGCGCCTTCAATTTGATTGCAATTTTTATTTAATTTCATTTCGCATTTTTGTGCGCTGTCAGCTTTATTTTGATTTCATTTTAAATGGCTGCTGTCCTTGCACAACGCTCTTCTACTTGCTGTAGTGCTTGTTCCTCGTTCCCTCTGGGACCAAATTGAATTTCCACATGGTTTTGCCTCCATTTTATATTTATTTTATGCTTTGTTTTTCGGGTATTATCAACTCCCGACCCTGTCACGGTTCATAGCGTTCAACGTGAAGCGAGAGCGAAACATATAAAAAGTGTGGGCGGGCTAATCCAAGCCATTAATTTCGCAAGCCATATAAAAATGTAATTTGTTATTATTGCGCGATACGTACTTGTACAATAAAAGTGAAAGCCAAAGCGAGAGAAAGCCAACCTGCTCGTATAATCCTTTGCTCTCGCTGGCCCAGCCAAAACAAACAGACAAAAATCAATATATTTCGTATAGCACTCCAAAAAATGCCCAACGATTTCAGCTTTCTCGCTCAAAGGACACTCTGTGTATGTGTGTGTGTGTGTGTCGTCTATAGGTTGACCGCTGAGCGAACGAATGAATGGAGAAGACGACAAATCGAAAGTCATAAATCTTTTCTGGCTAATCTAATATTCTTCTAGCAGCGATAAAAGTAAAATGCAGACGACCACAAATTCAATCATATTTCATTTATTCCACACTATTAGAGTTTCCTTTTCGTGTTCCTTTAACATTCTATGACATTTATACCCTGTATTTGTTACACTAGCAGGCAGTCCATTAATCTACCATAACAAATCTTGTACTAAAGCTAAGCATTTATCTTGCAGTTCCATTTAGTGTGCAGTTAAACTTCGCATTGAGTTTTATTTGAGTTACGTTTGGTATTTGGCTTTGTTTTATAGAGCATCTCACAGTCGACAATGCTTATGCTTGCTTTGGCATTCGCCCTGCGGCTGTTGCTTCTGTCTTGAGTGTGGCAATTATATTTTTATTGTTTCTGTTGCCAAATTGTCTAGCAAAATTGCCGATAGCCGCACAGAACATTGACTGAGGTCGAGTTGGGGGAATCTCGTGTAATAACTTTGTGTTTAATTCGATTTCGTGCATCGATTATTTGTGTTTGCTCGCTTGTTACTGCCGCCGAGTCGAGTCAATATTGCGATAAGACTAATCAAATGCCTCTCTGTGGATCCATAAACACGGATAGATGGCCGGCAAAGTTATTTATAAACTTGATTCATCTGCTTAAGTAAACTATGTTGGCAATTGAGTAATTATTAACTGACTAGGTCGGCAGATAAGCTAAGTTACTCAATTTAGATGTAATCGCTGAACAAATAATTGACAAACTTACATTCGTTATACAATTTATTGCAATTTCAATTGAACTTGAACTAGAAATGGAATTGTAATTTGAGAGGTTTGCACTCCATTACATATTAAAATTGAAAAAGATGTTGAACTGACGTTTTCTTCCAAGTTGGCAATTGCTTTTCAGCCCGAGCTGGCAGTTAATGTTGACCTCAGCATTGAGGGTCCGTGTTTACCACGTGCAACATTTGCCATTCACCACAATGTTGTCGCATTGTGTTGCCACCAACGCCGTCGTCTTTGCCGGGCTTCAAGTCGTTGCCGTCCTTAGTCCTGTGGCTGCCAGCCAAACTTGACTCATTAAATTTTCATTGTTTTAATTTGCGCAACTTGAGGCAACTTGTGAGCGTGTGCGTGTGTTTGTTTTGTATGTGCGGCTGCTCGAGTCCTTTTGACTATTTTGTTGTGTGTGTGTGTGTGTGTGGAATTGAATAGCAAACATTTTCAGTGCGAGCAGCCACATTCCAGTTGGTTTCTCGGTTCGCCAAAGTCAAGAACTTTGCCACGTTTCACGACTAATTTGGCTAATTTAACTTCGGGGCACAGACTGCTGCTGCTGCTGCCGCTGCCACGCCCACCGCCGGGCGCCACTGATGACCAGAATATCAATCTCAGTCAATTAGGAAACACAAAAAGGCGCCCATTCAAATGCTGGCTGTAAAAACTTTCTTAACTTTCTTACTTTTAATTAAATTTCACTTTCTCGCCAGCTTCTGCCGCTTCAGCTCAAGAGTTCTTCTCCAACGTGCCACAAAAGCTTTGATCTTCAATGAAGACCTTTTGATTTTCAGCAGCGCACAACTCTTTAATCTTATTTGTGGTATTTAAAGTTGAGTTGAGTTAATCATGACGTCAGCCAAATGAAAAGCGAAGAGAAGATTAAAATATGCGCTACGTGAAGAGTATTTGCTGTTCGCCATTGAGTGGGCATTAAGCCCGGATTTACCATGAAATCGCCAAATTGCTTTGGTCATTAGACGGGAAAAGCTGCGCTAATATAAATTAATGTGCGCTCTGTTTGGTGGCCACTTTAATGACGCAAACATGCATACCGTAAAGGATTGCGACCGCACATCTGTGTGTGTGTATGTGTGTGTGGCAATACCTGGCGGCAATTTGGCTAGAGCGTCGCGTCGCTTGGGGCAGTTAACTTAACCAGTTATGCAATTTGCTCGGCTGCATTGTGTTGGGCGCTCAGACATTTGCAGCTGCCTTCGCACTCTGTTGCCAATTTATGCGCACTTATGCACGTGCCCCACACAATGCCACCCAAAAACCACACACACACACACACGCGCGCGCACACACACACAGACAGCGACGCAGATGGCCGCTTTCACACATGATTGTGACGCGTTGTTGACCAAATCAATTTCATGGCTCGCAGCCATTTTTGCGCTCTCTCTCGCTCTCGCTCTGCCTCCCCTCCCCCTTCATCTCGCTCTCTCTCAGCTGCTGTGTGCTGTGCCTTGAAATTTCCACTGTCAACATTGAGTGCAACTGTGTGTGTGTCTGTTTCTGTGTATTGTGTTGCCAAAGCTGTTACCTGCTGCCGAGCTGTTGACCAAGTCTGAACAATTAAAATTCCTTTTTCCTCTGCTTTTATATCACCCACACCTCACACACACACTGGCACACACACAATGCTGCTGGCTTTCGCTCTACAAATGCCAACTGTCAAGGATACAGACACCTACAAAGCAAGCAAGACGAGTAGTTCTTCATGCAAGTCCCTCTGTGGCTAGTTAGTTGTGCGCTCTAAGCAAAACTATGACATATGTGCATAGAAAGTCACACAGCAACCAGCTTAAAACATTGTAGCATTGTCTACATAAACTACGGCAAACTCAATTCGCACAAGGAAGATGATGGCTTTGAAGTCAGCTCAAAACTATCTGCTAAGAATATTAACATAAAGAAAATCAAGTTTATTCACAAAATTTAACAAAATACGTGTCCTTTACGCATTAAAAAATATGACAAAAAAGAGGAAACAACATGTTGAGTAGTCTGCACTCAAAAGAACAAATATTAACTGTGCACCTAGAAAAGCAGAAAACAAAGCAACCAGCAAATTTTGGAAGAAATACATTCATACCTGTTGAAAAAGTTGAAGGGAAGGAAAAATAAAATATTAAGTAATCAGCATTCAAAGGAACAAATATTTCCTGTGTACTTAGAAAAAAGATATCAAATCAATTAGCAAGATTAAACTAAAAGTACATATCTTTACTTACATCGTAGAGAAAGTTTAAGAAAATAGGAAATATGTTGAGTAGTCTGCATTTAAAAGATCTATTGTACTTAAAAAAGAAATCAAATTTACTAAGTAATAAGTGTTTTTCATATTAGAAAAGTTGTAGATAATCATATTTTTATGTGGAGTAGTCTGATGCAAAAGATATATTGAAAACGGAGAAGTCAAGTTCACTTTAAAAAATGTTTTTAATATGAGAAGAAAGGGTTCTGTGGTGCTGCATTCAGAAGAGGTACTATTTATTCTCTTTACCTACGTGTTCAAAAAGTTTAAGGAAATGGAAAACAAAATGTTAAGGCGCCAGCAATCAAAGGAGCAAATATTCCCAGTGAACCTGAAAAAGTGTTTTTACTTACATGTTAGAGAAGTCTAAGAAAAGGAAAATTATGTTATGTTGCGTAGCCTGCATTCAAAAGATTTATTGTACTAGAAAAAGAGGAAATCAAATTCACGAAAAACAAGTGTTTTTTCATATTAGAAAAATTGTATAAAAGGGAAATTATTATGCTCTTATTAGGGAAATATTATGTCTGCATTCTAAAGATATATTGTATGAAAAAAAAAGAAGAAAAGAAGTGTTTTTTTTTTTAAATAGAATTTTTAATGCACTTGAAAAAGAAGATATCGAACAAAATTTAAAAAGTTAAGTTTTATATTTGAAGTAAATAATATATTGAGTCTGCAAAAGATCTATTGCGCCTGGAGAAGATACAAATCAGCTTGACTAATATAAAAACAAACGTATCTTTAGCTATTAGACAAGTTGAAGAAAAGGAGAAATAACATATTGAGGCATCTGCAAGCATTTCTTTGGAAATGAGGAAAAGGAAATAATATACATACTCCGTGTGCAGCTGGAAGTGTGTGACATACTTTGCTGTTGCCATGCTCATTGTGTTCATTCGAATTAAATACGGTGAAAAATATTGCCCAGGGACGAGAGTAGGGAAGACACCTGGCTGGGGAGGTCAACTGTGCTGTGGTGCTGTCGTCCTGGGCGGGCGGGGCGTCGCCCTGGAGCCCTGCCACTGGTCATGCATACGCAATGAGCACGTGGACACATGAGACACGCGTGCAGCTTAAGTTGGCAGCGGGTCCATTTGCCCGATTGTTGATTGATTTACAATTTACAGTTGTTGGGGTGCCATAGTTGGGCCATAAGTTACAGTTACGGACATTTCATTAAAGCGCAGGCAGCTGTCAATATCAATCAGTGGCAAATTATTGACTTGCCATGCAAATGGCCGCAAAGGAAGCGTCGAGAAATTCAATTACCGACTGCCAACGGATTGTAAAACACACGGTTTGATGGCAGTAAAGGAACTGCGTTGCGAATAACTTGCGAACCGGAAACTAATCGAAGAAATACTTGCAACGTGTTGTTGTGGCAACTTGTTGGATTTGGCTGCCATTGAAGTTGACGTGCCACTTTCGTGTTGTGCTCGACGATTATTCTGCTCTAGCTTATTGTTTGCGGTTACAAAGTCCTCTAAAAGTTGCTGCTGCTGCTGCTGCCACTAAATCAAAGAACGAGCCGTGTAATCCGCACACTGCAGATAATAATAATGGCAGCAGGAACAAGCCACATGCAATGACCTGGCCAATAGATGAGTGCATGTTTGTGCAGCGAGTATAACAGATGTGGTTCTTTTGGTTGCGCAAAAAAGGTATTTCACACACAGTATTTCTTGTTGTTCTGCTTGTTGTGTTTCTTGTGTGTCGTTCTTGTTTCATTTCCCTTTTTTTTTGGTTTGTAAAACTCTTTTTCCCCAGTGGCAAAAACCAATTTCTACATTGCGCATACGTCCTGTGCACCGCCCAACTTCTGTCTGCTGCTGCTGGCTCGGCTCTGTGCTCTCAGTTCGTTTCAATTCAGTTTTTAATAAGTTTTCCAACTTGACATGCCCAAACATTCAGCCGCCCGCCGTCTTCAGTCTCCAGTCGCCAGTCGCCAGTTGCCATCTGTAGCGTTTCGTGTTACGATGCATGCTGCAGTTTCCGAGTGCTAAACTATGGCAACCATGAAGCCAACGAGCCAAGGCTCGGAGCGATGCGGGGGGCGTTGCGCTGGCATCATATTTTGCATGGTTCGTTTAGCATTCTGTACAATGCACAGCAAGCAGCCAAAGAAAACAAAGCAAACTAACAGCTTCACATACACAACATGTATTGTACATAATATACGTATTTGTCTATATCAGTGTCTCTCCCCTCCGCTGTTTGTTTGTTGCTGTTGTTGCTGCAGCTGTCGACTTTGGAAATTTCATATCCACAAAGCCAGAAAATAACAAAAGATGTCAGCTGGCTGGCTGGCTGTCTGGCTTGTGGGCAGCAACCTCTATATAGCTATCATGGCCGATCCATTAAGTATGTTAGACTTATCTGCGATTCTCGAAATCTGCTACGAATTGGGAAATTATTGAAGCAAGACTTGGCGCCAAATGAACTAATGAGATTCACAAAGTTCAGCTGTGCTGCAAGACGACTTTTTCAGCTGCAGTTGAGTGCGACAGTGAAGTCCCTGAATAATAGAGACGTTTACTTTACTTCAGACTTGTCAGGGAACTTTAAGTTAGCTAAGCAATAATTGATTGTGAGACAGACAGTTTACTTCTAACTGAATGTAACTTGCAACAAAGTGAAACAAAAACAATTACTACTCTTGCAATGGTTTGCAATTTAATGTGTTAGCTGCAACAGCTTTGGATTTAACTCTACACTTCACATCGATTACTGCACACTTTAGTGTCAATATTTGCCTTGTTTGCCCATCGTGCTTTGCTGTAGGCTTGCTCAATGGGCGCTGCCACCAGTGTGTGGCCCGTTGCCATTGTTGATTATGTTTACGTAGCGGCTTTCGAGGTGGCATGTTCGAGTCGCAGCAGCTGTGTGGCAGCTGTTGTGGCAGCCAATTCGCCGAAACTGCACTTTTCACAGAGATTTGCAGCACGAAGGCCGCACAAAGCTGCACAGTCGGCGGCTCAATTTGTCAACACGTACTCCCCATCAGCTCGATATGAATTTAAAAAGTATTTGCTTAAGACACAACTATAGTTTGCAGCACTTAATATGTTCTCTTTCGCTGTTGTCTTCCACAGGTTCCATCATGTTCCATGTGCGACGCCGTCCGGCGGACTCGCAGCCGCGACGCCGCAAGAAAAAGCCGCTGGGCGCGGCGAATGGTGCGAACCACTTGTCCGGGGATCGCGAGGGTCCCGTGCTCGTCGAGGTGACGCACAGCGGCGACGGCGGACGCCGCATCAAGCTGGGCAGCGATCCGGTCGAGGTCGGCTCGGCCAACACTAACTGCCTGCAATTGTTCGGGCCCTCCATCCAGCCGCGGCATTGTCTCATCTCGCTGCTGGAGGGCGTTTGCACGGTCACGCCGCTGCACACGGATGCGCTGACCTTTGTGAATGGCCACCACATTAGCCAGCCGACCATTTTGCATGTAAGTTGCGCCCTCTCTCTCTCTCTCCATTGTCTTTGTGGTTTTGTGTGGCATAATACCCAGACATGATCTATAAAGTAAGGTCTATGCTGTATCCCTTAATTAGGCGCTTTCTTTAACTGCAATTACACCTGTAACCAGTTGCAATTTGCAGCGCGTCATACGTGTCGTATGCGTAATGTGAGCTGTTCTTCGGCCTGTGCTCAGCCTTGACCCAGTAAGGGATTCGAGCTGTTAAGATTGCGGCACAGTTAATGGCGCTGCTCTGTTGGCATTTGTCACGCAATTCCATTTCATGTTTGCAGCCATTTTGTGCGAAGCAGGCTGCTTCCAGTTTATTCCTGGCAATGCACATAATATATGAAATGAGCTGGATAAACGAAACGAAAGCAGCGCAGCAACTGATTGCCACGCTAATATAAGTAAAGTGCCCAATTTGTTACGGCGAAAGCCTTTGCCCAGGAAGCGATTACATTGCGGAACAGCACGAGTGCTTCCGTCGGAGGAAGCGCTTTCAAAGCCATGTAAACAGCGGATACACGGGGCGATCAAAATCTAGTTACGCACTGAACTGATTGAAACGA
This sequence comes from Drosophila rubida, assembly GCA_035046165.1. Taxonomy (NCBI): domain Eukaryota; kingdom Metazoa; phylum Arthropoda; class Insecta; order Diptera; family Drosophilidae; genus Drosophila; species Drosophila rubida. Next base: position 12,142,291 of record JAWNOF010000012.1, on the reverse strand, counting down.
TAAGTCTAATATCTGCCACAAGCTGTCGAAAGGCATCGATTATTTAATTCAACAGCAAACAACAATATTTGAAAGTGCAAAAAATAGTTGTAGATGCAGAATATTAAAGCTGGCACAGTTCTGGTTTATAAATGTAAACTATTTGTTGTAGAAGTGAGCACATATAACGATGGGTTAAACTACTAGCGACTAGGCGAAATTTCTCCCCGAGTGAGGCAATTTTTATTGTAATATTATGTGCCTTGACTAAGGACTGCAGCTTGCGGAAGTTGCTCCAAATTATTCTAGATCATTGAAGACGTCAACAGCTGCGATGTTACACAAAGCAAAACGTCTTCATAATAACTTGAAACAGTGATTTAATGTAGCTGAAATAATGACCTTAAGAAAGGCACAAATAGATGGTGTAGATATTGTTGCCTTCTAATATTTAAACAACTTTGTTTATAGTATAGTGTATATGTCAATTTTGCTTAATGCTCTATTCAATATATGTACTTTAAGAGCGACAACTAAATATGTGGTGTAGCAATGGTTGTGTCTTAATATTTTAACAACTTTGTGTCTAGATAATGTCAACTATGCTTGATGACATTTTCAACGTGATTACTTTAAGAAAAGCACAACTATATGATGTAGAAAGTGTTGCCTCATAACATTTGCACAACTTTGTGTAGTGTAGTGTCAATGTCAATTTTGCTTGATGCCCTATTCAATGTGTTTACTTTAAGAGCGACAACTAAATATTTAGTGTAGCAATAGTTGCCTCTTAATATTTAAACAACATTGTGTACAGATAATGTCAACTTTGCTTGATGTCATATTCAATGTGATTACTTTAAGCAGAGCGCCAACTATATGGTGCGGAAATTGTTGCCTTCTAACATTTAAAGAACTTTACTTTGTGTGTAGATAATGTCAATTTTTGGTGAATGTCATATTCAATGTGTGATGTGAAGCCAACTGAATGTGAAAGTGATTCAAACATTGTTAAATCATCGGGCATAAAGTGCTCTTTGAAATGAGTTGCTTTTCCTGCATTTTGCTGCTCAAGTTCATTATCGTCAGCAATTTGATTTGCGGCAGCTTCAGGAAGCGCAGAGAGCAGCAGGGGAAGCTCCAAAGTTGAATTTCCGACAAGCTTTCCATCAACTTTACCCTGTGTGACAACTCGTCGCAACCTTTGGGGGCGCAGTTGATTTATCTTTTGTTTTGACAACTTTTCTACACACAACGCAACACAAACACAACATCAGCTACAACAACAGCAGCAGCAGCAGCAGTTGACGTTGCGTTCTCACGCATTTGGCCAGAAAGCACAACAATTGCAGCAACAACAACGGCAAGAGTTCTACTACTAACACTGTAAAAACTTTTCTGACTTTCCGCTTGATGAATTCGAAGCCAAATAAACAAAAGCAAACTTAAGGCCCTTTCATCCCGCACCTATTAAAACAGAACCTGCCCCTGCCCCTGCCCCACGCTGCACTCGAGATAAGCCCCAAATGCTCGGCAATAACGTCAAACTGTCTCCAGAGACTCGACACAAACGTAGCGGGGACCCAGGGTGGGGAGTGGGGGCGTTGAGTCTTCAGTATAAATTTTGCGTAATTCACAAACCAACATTTTTTGGCTTTGGATCTTTTATTATTTGGTTTCGTTCTTCTCGATTGGCAAATTGGGGTTAGTTGCGGTTCAATGAACGCAAACAAGTGCAGAAAGCGAAACAACAACAACAACGAATGTACACAAATAATACACAAAAATAGACAAAATGTAAATACAAAAATTTGCTGTCCATTTCATATAAAGTAACTGAACAGCGCAAGATTGAAATGTTTAACGCAAAAAAAAAAAAAACAATCTGTTTAAGTTTAGTTCGGTACTTGTAGCTACGACTAACAGTTGCGCTTTAAATGTATAAAAAGAAGATTTAAAAATATACGATTATTAAGTAAACGTGCAGAATCTAGATATTTAAAATTAAAAAAGTATTTGAAATTAAGAAATCGAACTAATGTTTAGAGCTGTTCAAACATTTTACATGGTTGGTTTTTTTTTAGGTAGTTTTTAAACTGATATTCAAAAAGGAAATTCAATATCTATACACTATATCACTATATCAAATCGAAAGTATTTAAATGTTACTTAAGAAACCGAACTACTGTTTAGAGCTGTTCAAATATTTTACATTTTAACGTTTCTTGTCTAACTTGAGATAGTTTTAAAACTGAAATTAAAAAGGGAAATTCAATATCTATACACTATATCACAATATCAACTCGAAAGTATTTAAATTCTAATTAAGAAATCGAACTAATGTTTAGAGCTGTTCTAATATTTTACATTTTAACTTTTCTTGTCTAACTTGAGATAGTTTTAAAACTGAAATTCAAAAGGGAATCCAGCTGTCTGCGCTCGCTTGTTTCAATTAAGTTGAATGAGCATAAACGCCGAATAAACTCGGAAGTTTTGGACAACGGGGGGCGTCGTTATCGATGACACTGTCATTAGTTTCGAAACGCCCCACATTTTTCCCCATCGAACTCTCCTAAGCGCCGCAGTGCCGCAGCATCGTTCGCTGCGCTCGCACGTTGTGGCACGTTGAACGTGCGCTGCATTCTTGTTGTTGTTGTGTTCGTACAAAGAATAATATGTAAATTGTGCATAATTGAAATAATTCATCTTTAATGATCGTTGCATGATTTAAGCAAATTGAATTATTTAATTAGTATTTTAATTGAATCGCATGTAATAATGCAATAAGTACACACTTTATTCCCCTGTGTAATTCAACACGTTCTCTCCGTTATCTCTCCCGGCTATTTGCAGAACGGTTCGGTCGTCATGTTCGGTCGCGTGGCCTCGTATCGCTTCCTGGACTCGCCCACGGATGGTCGCTACAATCTGGCCTTGTCGCAGTCCCAACTGGACTCCGCGTGTCTCTACGAGAGGTGAGTAATGTTTTGCGTGTGCTCAACAATTTCGCGCATACTGTAAATGCTACGCTTGGCGCCTTTAACAGAGTTCTTGCTGTCACACTCATTTGTTTGCTAACAGAAATAAGGCCAAATTCATGCAGCTTGTGCTTGAAGTGAGACCATCAAAACTACAACTTCTATAAAGCTTAAAGAGATTTATAAACATGTTTAAGCTGCTTCCTACAAAATTCCTATAAACCCAACTTATCTGCATTTGTGCCAGCTGGCGCTACAAATTTCTTTGGATGCCAACAGCTGTTTGAACACATTCTGCCAGAGATTACTGTCTCTTAAAAGTTATTACAATCTGGTAGTTGAACAAGTGCTTAATTCGACGCTGCAATGGCAATACTCGTATTTTTGAATCAATTAAGTGTTGAAGGTCCTCTCTGCTGGCATTTACAATTTGCACTCGAGTGTTACTTGAACTTTCCATTGTTATTATTGCTGTGTGTGTGTGTGTAAAATTTCACATTCGTTTTGTTTTGTTTATTTTATTTATTTGTATGTTCACGCTTTGTGTGGCTTTATGTTCGTTACGTGTTGTTTGTTTTTATTATTGTTTGTTTTGCCGTACAACATTAATCCGCCCCCATGCACTCGCCAACAAATATGCAAAACAATTTACAACACACAACCACCAAACAACACTCACAACCACAACCACTTGAACAACTACTACAATGGGCACGTGGAACGCGTAGTCGCTCCCCCACATCGCCAGGATCGTGGAACGATGAGGATGGCGCCCTCAGTTCGGTGAGTAGTCTGCCCGAGCAGCTATCAGCTATCACAGCCGTGGACGCCAACAAGCACTTCAACGTCAACTCTTTCAACCTGCAGACGCACAAGAGCGAGTACGACCAGCACCAGCAGATGAATCAATCCTCGGCGGCGTTTCTTCACAACAACAACAACAATAACAATGGCAATGGCAACGGGAATACCGGGAACCCGGCGGACACACAGACGCTGCACGCGCTGCGGGATGTGGTGGATAGTAAACACGGCAGCCAGGAGCAACAGCAGCCGGCGACATCCTCTGGGGGCAATTACGATGGCCAGAGTCTCGAAGGTAATCTGGAGAATGAAATTAAATCCATATCGAGCATGAAATCCGGCGGCTCGAACAGTCAGGAGAGGTAAGACCAACTCGCAGCCATACCGAAATAATTACAATGCATTTAATGCAAATTGAATTAACTTTTAACAGCAGCAAAGAAAAACACAATCTCACACACACACAGACACAAACACAAACACAGCTCCATCACCTCCACATTTGCATTGTTACATTTTTTAATGTGATTCATTTTTCTTGCGTTGTTGCTGTTGTGCGCTTTAATTGTATTTTTCTGTGTTCAGCTCGGCAATTGCGCCAGCAAATGTAATTCCGATATTTGCATATGGAAATGTAATGTCGCTTGCCAAATAATAAATCAGCCAAAGAAATGTTTTTCTTATTAACTTAACACACTCCTCCTCCCCCACTACCAACTGAACGCTTTGCAGATCCCCGAAACTGCCAGGCGCCGGCGGTCTTTTGGCCGGTGGCAGCGGCTCCGGCGATAACCAAGGACAAGAGCCGATTTTGCCAGCTGTTCTGGAGTTCCCCGAGACGCACCAGGAGCTCTTTCTGCGTCACATCATCAGCGAGTTGGACGTGAATGTGCCGCACTTTAAACTGGCTCCGGTTTACTCGCTTTACTTGTGTGCCAGGTACGTGTAACTTCGCTGGCTGCCTGGCTTAAATGTGACTTACAAGCGCTGTTGTTTGCCTGCCTCTCTCTCCCTCTCTCACATTAACATAATAAACAATGCTTTAGACTTACACTGACTTTTTTAGCCGTTAGCCAATTGAACTTCAACCACTTTCACTCCAGGGAACTATCTTCAATCACTTTGTTTATCTCACATCGTAAATTCGATCTGTTGCCCCGCTTAACCTGCTGTAAATCACAGCGACCCCACGAGGGTTAATCAGCCTTGTGCGCCCGCAAGCACGGCGACCCCACAAGGGTTAAGTGCTCGCAGCTTCAAGTCGCTGAGTGTTGAGTCTGACAAATGTGCGTCCTTTAAATGGCTTGACTGACTGCTGCAGCCTTCTTGCTGTCGAATTCCCAGCTGTGTCGTGGCCAATAGTATCAACAATTCATTATCAATTATGATGATTTATCTTGACTGCTGACCCAATTTGTGCGCTATTAATATTAATGCCAACAGCCCGCGGGGTACGGGGTGGGCGGTACTCGAAGTGTCGGCTCTGTGCTGTGGGGCAGCTCTTTTGACATTTGCCAAGGCCACGGCAAAGGCAATAAGTGAACATGAAACAGCGGAGGGGCAGCGATTGCGATTGGAAAGTGCTCCATCAATAGATTTATTGAATTGAATTAATAATTCAGTGCACATATAAAAGCTTAGTTACGTCGCAAGCAGATAAACAAGTTCAACAAGAACATTTCATAAAAATACTTCCAACACCAAGTATGTAAATAGTAAAAGTTGTAGGCAAACAATAATTAAACATTATATTCATCAAATAATTAAGTGAATGACTAGACCTTGTTTTGAAGTTTTGTGGCTACTAAATCAGAACAAGATTGAAAGAAGTTTCACATTCTATATAAAGTAAATAAATTTATTAATAGATTTAGTATTATTCAAGGTTTAGGCATCCTACAACTATTATCGTAATATAAGTAGTGAACTTATTTAAATTACAACACCTGGCTTAGCTATGCTTTTTAGCAAATAATTAAATGAATGAGTAGACCTTGATTAAGTTCTTAAATTGAAGATGTGGGAATGAAGGTTATATTAAAGTAGAGCAACTTTTTAAAGAGTGTAGTGCAATGTTCGAATTTCATAAAAAGTAAATAAGTATATTTAGTCTTACAATTCTATATAACATAAATTGTGGAATTATTTGGAGTAAACATTTAGCTTAGCGACGCTTTTTACAAAACAATTGAGTGAATTTGTAGATCTTGCTTAGGTTCTTAAATATAAGATGTGTGGTTGAATGTTTAACTAAAGTTAAGCAAGTTTTAAAAAGTGTAGTGATTTGTTCGCATTTTATAAAAAGTAAATACATATATATACAGATTTGAGATTGTTTAAGGTTGTTAAACTGTTGTTCTTAGTATATAACTTAAAGGAAGCAATGTGCTCTTCATCAAATATATAAGTACATGAGTAGACTTTGATTAGGTTTTTAAATGGAAGCTTATGCCAAAGGAGCTCAATTTATAAAAAGTGTAATTTAATATCAATCTGTCAGTATTATTATCATTTTATAAAAGAAAATTAATATATTCACAGATTTAGTATTATTTAAGTTGCAGATGTCCCTCAACTGTTGTTATTATAACTAGAACTAGAACTTTTAGGAGTGAACACCCAGATTAACTATGGTTCTTTATTAAACAGTTAAATGAATGAGTAATACTTTAGGATTACACTAAAGTGGAGTAAATTAGGTAGCCTAAAACGGTTGTTATTATGGCAGAGCGATTTGAAGTAAACAGCTAGCTTAGCCACGCTCTCTTTCAGCATAAATTAGTGGTTATCAAGACGTGAACTGTTGCTCATTGAAATGATTTGTGCTCTTGCAGATACCGCGCCTCCACCCACTACCGTCCAGAGCTGCAGCCGACGGAGCGCGCCCACAAGCTGACCATTTTCCTGCACCACGTGGCGAACTTGGTGTACGGCGTGGTGCAGGACCAGTACACGGATCCCCGCATACTCGCCTTCTGGATGGCGAACAGCTCGGAGTTTCTGCACTTCCTCAAGTCGGACCGCCACATCAGCGCGTTCAGCGTGCAGGCCCAGGAGGTGCTCGCCGAGGCGGTGCAGACGGCGTTCCGCAATCTCGTCAACTGCTTTCGCTTGGAGTTGTCGCAGACGCTGAACCAGTTTCTCTCCGAGACGATCGACCACGACTCGGCGGCGGGCCTGGTGCTGACGGTGCTCGGCTCGGCGATGGCGCTGCTGCGACGCTGTCGCGTCAACGCCGCCCTCACCATTCAGCTGTTCTCGCAGCTCTTTCACTACATCAACGTCATTTGTTTCAATACGGTGAGCGGAGTCGACAGGTTGAATTACCCAACAGATTAATATTAATTGCCAGTCTTAACAATCACACTAATGTCTATCTCTTGTTCCGCGTGTGGCTTGCAGATTGTGGCCAATTCGCACATGTGCACCGGCGAGTGGGGCAAGGTGATGACCGAGCGGCTGCAGCTGCTGGAGCTGTGGGCCGAACGCCAGGGCCTCGAGCTGGCCGCCGACTGCCACCTGGCCAAGATCAATCAGTGCGCGCAGTTCCTGCAGGCGCCCAAGTCCTCTGTGGAAGAGATCCAGCAGTTGGCCTGCTCCTGCTTCCGCCTCAACTCGCTGCAGATGAGCGCACTGCTGCAGCAGGAGAAGATCCCACGCAACCTCGTCGACACCGCCATACGCATGGCCGAATCCGTGGCCGACGAGCTGACGCGCTCCGATGGTCGCGAGGTGCGTCTCGAGGAGTCGCCCGAGCTCCACCTCGCCCTGCTCTTGCCCGACGACGGCTTCAGCTGTGACGTGGTGCGCGGCATTCCCACCGGCCTCGTCGACTTCTTGAATCCGCTGCAGCAGCAGGGCATGTGCCGTCTGGCTGCGCAGCCCACCTCGATTGGCCTGTGGACCGTCTACATGCATCAGTTCAATGTGAGTGCTTTGCTTATAAATGTCTATCTGTCATTACAAAGTTAAATCATCATCTTAAAGTAAACTGTCATCATTTGCTTAGAGCTTCAATTCCTTTCACTTCTTAGTGGCTTAAGGTTAAAGTTAGTAAGTCAAGATTTCTGCTGAGCTTGCACTTTATAATCTATTTTATTTCAATGCTGCCAGCAACACGATTTTACAGAATTATATTTGCTTCATTAACGTTCAATAATCAACATTCATTTTAGGCATTTACTAATTTCCTTTAACTACTTTTTATAGTTACAAACAAACCTATGACTTTCTTTTGCTTAAACATTTCAGTACGTTCTATAGAGTTTACAGAAATGTTAAACCTACAGGGATTAACAATATGCATAACCATATTTTTAAAGCCTATTGCTTTAATTATACCATATTTATTATTTCCTCTCATACAATGCGAATATTGCTGTCGAAATGTGCATTTCTCTTTACATTATAGGAGAATCATGCATCCTAGGAATTAATTTACTAAACTATTAGTACAGTCTTTGTAAATTCATGCATTATAGGAGAATCAACAATCAATGAAGTCATTTTTAAAGCAACGTCGATTTATCTATACAAATTTAAACATTTTCTTTACATCCGAACTGTCGAAATATTTATTTCTCTTTGCATTCTAGTGCTGATTGATATCCAATAAACTAATTTCTAAATTATTACTGCAGTCAATTTGTCTATATCCAATTAACTAATTTCTAAATTATTAATTACTACAGTCTATTTGTCTATATAAATTCATAGAATTTTCTGCACACTGTTTTACTATTTAAGTCACTTTCGACTATCATAGTCCACCCAAGTTCCCCCAAGTATTTAACTGCGATTTCTAATCCTTCAATGAACTCTTGCAGCAGGCGCGCAGCTCGAGCGCCATGTCGAATAAGCTGCCCCAGCCGGAGGTGCAGCTGATCAAGCTGCACAAGAACAGCAACGGCATGGGCCTGTCCATCGTCGCCGCCAAGGGCGCGGGCCAAGAGCGCTTGGGCATCTACATCAAGAGCGTGGTGCCGGGCGGCGCAGCGGATGCGGACGGACGCCTGCAAGCCGGCGATCAGCTGCTGCGCGTCGACGGCCAAAGTCTCATTGGCATCACACAGGAGCGGTAAGCTCGACTCTCTCTTTCTCTCTCATTCAATTCGTTGATGGTTTTGTTTGCAGTGCTGCTGATTATCTGGTGCGCACGGGGCCCGTGGTGAGCTTGGAGGTGGCCAAGCAGGGCGCCATCTACCATGGCCTGGCGACGCTGTTGCAGCAGCCGAGTCCCGTCATACAGCGTGGTGAGTAGTTGAGCGCTGCAGGCGCACTCCCAGCTACAACAGAGACACAGCAAACAAACACACTCACACACACATCGAACACTTATCAACTTAGACATAATTTACTTGGTGCTGGGTAGAAGCTAGCAAATACATTCCAACAAACAAACAAACACAGTCAGATTAATTACACACTCTTTCACACACACACTTGCTACTGAGCTGTTTGTGCAAGTAAGCTAATCCCCTACTCCAATGAAATCTGCATTCGCTCTCTAAACATGCCGCTCCTTAAGACAATAACTACCAGCAACAACAACAACAACAGCAGCAGCAGCAGCAACAATTCCTGCAGCATCCGCATCAGCAACAACGTCGTCACTCCTCGTACCAGCAGCAGGCGCGCTACTACAACAACTCCATCTCGGACGACAGCCTCAATCGCAGTCGCCGCGAGTCCTTCGCCTGCATGCGATCCGCGTCGCCGCCGGTGCGCCGGCTGAGCGCCTCCTGTCTGCAGGAGGAGCTCTGCGCCCTGGGCCACCAGCTGCACATCGATCCGCGCTACAGGGACACGCGTCCCATCGCCCGCTCCGCCAGCAGCTTGTATCTCTCGAACGAGCCCAGCACGAGCTACTACCAGCCGCCCGCTGTGGCGCCCCACTTCAGTCCAATGCGTCCGCTGCGTCGCACGCCGCCGCCCTCGATCTACATCGAGGAGTACCACGACGAGCCGGCGGCATCTCTCGAGCAGCAGCAGCCGTCGTCGTCGTTGGCGCAGGAGACGCGCCATTCGCAGGAGTCGTTTGGCAATTTCACCTGCTACAGCGATGCGCATCAGCCGCTCAACGAGGAGGGCATTGCCTCCATGGCCGACTCGGGCGACATACCCTTCATCGACGACGAGGACGAGCAGCAGCAGCAGCAACAACAGCAACAACAGCAGCATCAGCAACGTCCCTGCCTGGCGAGCAACAGCAGCTACAGCGCCGCCGCCTCATCGACGGTGAAGCGCAATCCGGCAGCGGGTTACCGCAAGACGGTCAGCTTCGACCTGGAGCAGCCGACGACGAGCGCTGTGGCGCCCAGCATCGATCGCAAGTACCACACACACGACGCCATCAGCCACTTCGCTGCCGGCAACTCGTCCAGCGAGTCGCTGGCCGCCGGCGATCAGCAGGCGGCGGAGCGAGTGCCGCTGATACAGAAGATACGCCGCGAGCTGAACACGAAGCGTGCCACCAACTGCTCGGCGGTCGACTACAGCTCTGGCGGCTCGGGCTCCAACAGTCAGCGCTCGTCCAGCGAGTCCATTGAGCGCATGCCGCTGCTGCGCCAGGGACAACAGCAGCCTAGACGCCAGCTGAACACGCAGCGCTCGCACATCAGGTCAGGAGGCAGTTCGACTCTGGCTCCAACTCCAACTCCAAGTCCAAGTCCTCTAGTCAGCATACAAGTTCCTAGTGACAGTTCCTGTGCTTGTCCCCGCACACCAAATGTACATACAAGCAATCAGTATTGTGTCAGCACCACTCTCAAGCCACTCTCGAGCACCACTGACATTTCCAGCACCACCCGTCGCGCCTCCAGCCACACGAATCTCAGCCCCAGCTTCCTGCTGTCCCTCGGCCAGGGCAAGGTGCGCGAGATGGCCGCCTACTTCAATGCGCAGCCAACGTTTGCCCCCAACACGGTGCGCTCCAAGTCGACGTCGGCGCTGACGGCGGCCAAGGCGGAACGTAGCTGCCTCACGCAGCACGAGCAGGGCGACATAATTAAGCAGCTGAAGGAGTGGAGTCTCTTCGGCAGCGCCGGCAAGGATTACAATGTGCAGCTGCCGTCGCAGCCGAAAGCCGAGACTGAGGCCGAGACCAAGGCGGAGAAGCTCAGCTGCGATTGTCCGTGCTGTGCACATTGCCGCGGGGGCGAGCAGAAGCAGCCGCAAGCTGCCAGCAACAACAATGTGACGTCCACGTTCAAGTGTTATGACAGCTGCCAGGAGGCAGCCAAGCAGCAGCCACTTGCCACACAGTCGCAGGCCGTGGCGCTCGCCCGTCACTTGCCCTGTCGTCGCAGCGTCATGTGCAACAATCGTCAGGCGCACAGCGTGCGGCAGCTGAAGCGCAGCAAGCAGCAGCGACAAAAGCAACAGCAGCAGAAGAGCGAGCAGCAGCAACCACAACACCATCACCACCATTGTCACGGGCAACGTCATCGTCATCGTCAGCATCAGCTGCACCATCAGCATCAGCATCGTCGTCACAGTCAAGCAGCGCCCGCCTCGCCGCCCTCCACGGCCAAATTGCTGCTGTCGCTGGCCAGTCGCAGCAACAGCAATGATTGCAACTGCAACTGCAGCGACCTCGATCTGGATGTGGATGTGGACTCGTGCTCCTCCTCGTCCGACTGCGTCTGCTGTGCGTCGCACAAAGTGCCAGCTAATATGCTTGTCAGCGAAGAAGAAGTCGACGATGACGACGACGACGACGACAACGATGTAGATGACGTTGCAGCTGCTGCTGGCGATGGCGTTGCAAGTGGGCCAACAACGGGACCAAAGGCAGCGTTGATGTGTTCGACGCACAGATGACAACCCAATTGCAATGCACCGAGGTTCTTGTCGTTGTATACTTCTTCTCTACAGCATTTTCCATTCTCTCTGTTCGATTTGTTTGCGCACTTTCGTTGCGACAGCAGCTTCTGTTGATTTCTTGATACTATGATTTGCTCTTCTAGCTCGCAATCAATTTACACTTCCTAGAGTTCTTGCTTTAGTTTTGGTTAGAAGAAGACCTTTAGTAATAATTACTTGATACTATTATTTGCTCTTCTAGCTCGCAATCTATTTACACTTCCTAGAGTTCGTGCTTTAGTTTTGGTTTTCTAGGATTCGCACAATATTGTTTATTCTTAGCCATAGAATAGAAGACCTTTTGCCTTAATTACTATGATTTGCTGTTTTAGCTCGCAATCAGTTTACACTTCCTTGAGTTGTTGCTTTAGTTTTGGTTAATTCATTGAACTTAGTTTCCAGGATTCTCACAATATTGTTTATACTTAGCCATAGAATTGAAGACCTTTTGTAATTATTACTAGCAATGTATTATTTAGCTAGCAATCAATTTACACTCCATAGATCTAATGCTTTAGTTTTGGTAAATTCTTTGAGCCGAGTCCAATATTATTTATTTATAGCTATATCATAGTAGACCTTTTGTAATTGAAAGTGTTTTAAGTTGCTTAATTGTGTTTCCAACTATAAAGTCTTGAAGAGTTATGAGTAAATTATCTTCAGTTTATATTCTAAAGTCTAAAACATCTCGTTTATTTATATTTGTAAGCTTTTTTGTCTTTAAAGTGATTATGTTTTTCGTAGATAGAGTTCAAACTCTTGAGCTAAATTATTACATTTTAAATTATATCCTTTATTCTTTTTTGAAGTCTTTGATGAAGTTGCTTTGCATGCGAGAGAAATTGAAAACAATTAGAGAGTACCCAAAAAACCTAAAATTTCAACAGTCCAATTAAAATATTTTCATTACTCTAAAGTTTGAAGTTGTGCTGTAGTTTTTGTGGCCACAATCTCAAATGGTATTTTGCCCTACACCGTATTGAATTATTTATTATTTGGGAAACTTGTGTGATAATTTGTTTTTCTCATTTTCGACCGACATCGTTGTTCAAGTATTTATTTATACATTTTATTCATGGAAGCAATTTCCGTTTTTTCAGCAATTGAATCCAAAGGATTTCCATCGCTTTTGGTTTTTAAACTGATTTTCTCCCACTCGTTGTGTAATAAATTGCAATATGCATGTGGCTGTTGTTGTGTTGAGCTCAAATAATAATCGACCTACAATGTTTTTGTTGTTGCAGCGCTAAGGAAATTAAACTGTATTGAATTGAAGCAGCTGTCAAACACATTGCTTTCAGTTGAATTGCTTTTGGTTTAATTAAATATAAATTGAAATGTATTTAAATATTCTATTGTACGGGCCGAGCGGCCTTTTAATCTCTCCATCTGCACACATACAAGTATATATGTATATATATCTATTTTTCTTTTGGTATTTTTAATTGTAGCTGTAGTTGTTGCTGTGTTTGCACATTGTTGATTACATTTTGTATGCATAATGAATTAAAATTGATTGTATTAAACACAACCGACCACACGCACACACACATTTGAATAATTACACTGGGATTACGATGATGATTACTAAAACAAATACGAATCTATCTCTTTTCCGTCTATCCCCCCGCTCATTCCCCCCTCTCGCACCAACCCAACTCGCTGCACTTCCCGTTGCACTCGATGATGATGATGATGCCTATGATGATGATGATGATGGTTTCGGGGACTGACATCAGGTAATCGCCGCATGTCCGAGCGCGATTTGAGTCGCATGGGGGCCGCCGAGTCGTCGAAGTCGTTGGGCGTTCTCGGCGGGCCGCTCATTGCCAATAGCCACACGAGTCACAGTCTCAACCAGCACCTGAACCTGAGCAATAGTAATATCAGCAGTAGCCACAATCACATCAGCAGCAACAACATCAGCAACATCAACAACAGCAGCGGCAACAACAGTAGTAGCATCATGAATCCCTTAGCTGCACACCTGCCCAATAGCAAATCGGTGCCGGCTCTGCATCATCACACGGGATCTGGCAACATATGTAAGTTACACACACACACACACACACACTCAGAGTCGCCCACCTAGCTGCCTCCTCCTCAACCTGTGCCCTCCTCTGTCGCGATGAGCTCTAGCAATTGGAATGTAAACTCGAATCCATAACAATGTCATGCTCTAATTGATTTCTCTCCCTCCCTCTCTTTCTCTCTTCCCAGCGCTGGCCAATTCCAAGTCACGCAGCACGCACAGTTTGCATAACAATGCAGGCAGCGGCATGGGAATCGGCGCCGGCGTCGGCGTCGGCATCGGAGGTCAGCCAAATGGCATTCACAACAACCCGAATGCTAATCCAAGTGCAAATGCAAATCTAAATGGCAACGAGCAGGGCTTCTATCAGAATCTAAGCGTGTATCGTGCACAAAATCAAAGTCAACCCATTCTCAATGAAAGGTAAGTTCATTTGCCACTAATCTACAAATGTCATGTTGCGGTCCAGGAAATTACACAATGCGCTTTCATCGAATTGTGCCTTGATCAATAGCTAGGAAATTGTATTGAAGTGGAGACTGCCAAGGTTTCTCCTGGTTGCATATTAATTGACTCTAATTATCAGCGTGAGTGCCGGAGATGTGTTAACCAATTGAACTAATTGCAGATAGATGTAGTAAAGTCTAAACAAAATTCATTTGCAAAAACTATTTTTAACTTTTTACGCGAGTTCAAAGAATGTAACTTCAATATCGTAATTCATAATAATAACAAATTTCTCACTTAAATATTGAACATTGTAAATGACGCATTTATTTAACTAATTATTCTTTTAAATACAAAGTTTTTAAATCTCTGCCCACTAAATAATTCAAATATTTGTTGATAGATGCAGTTAAGTCTCAAGAAAATTCATTTGCAGAGACTATGTTTAAGTATTTATGCGAATTCAAAGAACGTAACTTCAATATCGTAATTCGTGATAATAACAGATATCTCACTTAAATATTGAACATTCTAAATGACACATTTATTTCATTTAGCTTTCAAATACAAAGCTTTTAATTCTCTGCCCGCTAAATAGTTCAAGTGAAGTAATTAAGAATTCATCGAGAAATTGAGTAAGGGTTGAAATACAATACTCTAAAATTTTGCTTCATACTCCTCATCACAAAGAAAATGTAGTATTGACTTTGTGCCTTTGATCAATAGGTAGCAAGTTGTAAAGAAGAGGTTAGCAATGATTCTCCAAGTTTTCATATTATTGGTCACGATTTGGAGATGTGTTAACAAATTGAAATAGTTTTAGATAGACGACAAGTGTTTTGCCGAGATTATTTTAAATTATTTATGTGAATTCAAAGAACATAAGTTATAAAGAAGAGGAGGCTGCCAGGGATTCTCCAAGTTTGCATAGAAATTGACTTTAATTATCAACATAATTGCCCGAGATGGATCCACAAATAGTAGATAAGTCTTTTGCATAAATTATATTTCACTATTTATGCAAATTCGTAATTCGAGATAATCATAGATTGGACATTTCAGCATTCCAGATCTTTAGCTAAACATTTACTTACAACGCTTCAAGCTGTCGAATGAAATACAATATAAATTATTCGCTTTCCGCTAAATTAAGTAAATTTAGGACTTGTCGAGTCAGGGTTGCACTAGAATATTCAAATGTTTCCCTCATATTTCCAATGAAAACGGCAGTCTTGCCCATCAGCAATCGCCTGAATTTCCCTCGATTGATTGCCTCTACCTTGTTTTTGTCGGGGGAGAGGGAAGACGACCCCTAATATTGACAAATTAGATTCTCCCTTTTGCTGTGCTGAAGCAGGGCAACAGCAATTTAATTACTTATCCTGTCGCACTGGTTGCGGTTGCTCGGGACACTTCTCCTGCCACGGAACTGTAATTAATTGTAATTACAATTGTCAGCCATAAGCATTACAGGAGGGGACTCCACGACACAACCCTAAACCCTTCAACTCAGTCAGTTTTTTTGCGCTCAGATCGCGATTTGTCCAATTAATAATTGACAACAATGCGAACGTGTTGCCGGCTGTCGCTGTGCTGTTGGCTTTAAATTTGTACTCGTAATTCTAGGATGACATTGCGCTTCAAGAAATTGCTCTGTGGCTTTTAGTCCCTAGAACGTGAATAGCAGCTTGAGGTGTACGTGAGTAATTAGCGTGATGTTGAAGCGTTGCCTGCGTGTCTGCCACAAGTTGCCGTTGTGCAACAGTCGCAACAGGCAGCTGTAAATAAGGTTTAGGAGCAACACAAATCACTCTGCGCACTGGGCACTCCTTTCGCCGTTACCAGGGCAATTTATGTGGCACACGAGCCACAAGCATTGAACACGCCTAAGCTAGGCACTGCAACAGCAATAACTCTGACTCATTGTGGGCAATTAACAAATACGCCGCTTAATTTGATTGCTTGCAGAGCGACGATGTCCGGACATGGCGCCATGAACGCCTACAACGGCAATTCCTCGCATGCCGCCGCACTGCAACAACAACAGCAGCAGCAGCAGCAACAGTTGCAACAGCAACAGGCGTCTCCCTACCAGCAACACATGCAGGTCAGCACTAACCTGCCGACGCGACCTGTCTCCGCCTACTATCACAGCCAGCAGAGCGCCCAGCAGCAGCTGCAACAGCAACAACAGCAGCAGCAGCAACACCAGCAGCAGCAGCAGCATGCGCTGCAACATCAGCAGTTCGCGCACAGCAGCAGCAATCTCAATGGCCAGCCGCCGCAGCAGCAGCTGACGCTGAACAATCGCGCCAAGAGCCAACAGAACTTCCAGCACACGCTGCGCATGCAACAGATGCTGGCGCCCTCCATGCCCAACATCAGCAACATGTACCAGCAGCAGCCCCACCAGCAGCAACAGCAGCAGCCGCAACAGGCGCCGCAGCAACAGCCGCCCATGAGCAGCAGCCAAAGCATGCAGAATGTGAACGAGTTCGTGTCGGGCTATCAGAATGGCGGACTCGACTATCAACAGCACGCGCGTCGCAGCCAGCTGCATGAGGCAGCCACGCTCTACGAGCTGCAACAGCAGCAGCAACAACAGCAGCAGCAGGCGCCGCCCAACTTCATAGCGTTGCCTCCGAAGCCCATCGGCAGCCTGCAGTCGCCCAGCAAGGCCGCCGCACCGCCCAGCACCGCCCCCAAGCCCCAGCAGCAGCAGCAACAACAGCAGCAACAGCGACTGCAGCAACAACAACAACAGCAGCAGCAGCAGGCCGCCTATTTGCCTAGTCTGGTAATGGGCGAGGACAAGCCGCCGCTGCCGCCAACTGCCACGCATCCGCTGTACAAGGCGACGCAGCAGCTGGCGCCGGGCATGAACTACGTGGCCAGCACCCTGGACCCGCCCAAGGGCAGCTATCTGCCCGCGAGCCAGGCGGCAGCGCGACCGCCGCTGCACAGCGGCAGCAATCCGTGGGAGCGCGAGGAGCGCGAGAAGGATCTGGAGATGAGACGCGAGCACATACGGCAGTGGCGCGAGCAGCAGATTGGCGAGTTGTCGGCCACGCTGACGCGCACGCCGCAGCAGGAGGAGCAGCTGAAGACGCTGATACTGGAGCGCGACTTTGAGCGGCGCGCGCAGGAGCTGCAGGAGCAGGAGGACGACCAGGAGCAGCCCTACGACAAGGACAACGTGCAGGAGCTGTTCCGGCTCTCAGCCAGTGCCATACAGACGCCCATCACGAGCTACCGCCAGACGGAAATCAAGCTGGCCGAGCTCAGCGACAGCAGTCCCGCTGCCGAGCCGCTGGCGCCGCCGCCACCGCCGCCCACGGCGGCCAGCACGCAGCAGCCCAAGAGCATACTGAAGCATAATCGCTACTCGGAGAGCGGAGCCGGCGGCAGCGCCAGCGGTGCGCCATCGTCGCCCTCCAAGTCCCAGAAGTCGGCGAGCTTTGCCGACGAGCGCCACCTGCAGACGGAGCATCCGATCTCCAGTCTGGCTAAGGATCTGACGCAGCTGAGCATGCTCGACAAGGACAACAACAACGAGACGACGCTGGACGGCTCAGTGCCACCGCCGCCGCCGCCCGAGCGCAACAGCTCGTATCTGATAATGTCGCAGCAGAAGCTGAGGGGCAGCGTAGGCGGCGTCGGAGGCGGCAACTCCTCAATGGGGCTGCTGAAGACGGCGACAAGCAATCAGGCAGCTGCCGTGGAGATCAAGAAGGCGGCCTTGCACAGCAGCAGCAGCAACAGCTTGAACAACAACAATCTCAGTGGCAGCCTCAACAATAACAACAACAACAACAACACAATGCAGGCGTCGCCGCTGAGCGCAATGGAGCTGAATGCCGCCTACGTGTCGGCGACGGGTACGAGCATGAGCCTGGGCGGACTGGTGGGCACGCCGCCGCCGCTGCTGCAGCGCGACAACAAGCGCGTGAGCTTCCACGACGAGGAGAACAATATGCTGGCCATGCACAGTCCCCAGCAGCAACAGCAGCAGCAGCAATACTTGCTGGACAACTACGCGTTGGAGCAGGACTTGGACACCATACGCGAGGATGCCAGCGTAAGTAACGATGGATTGCCTAAGTAATGTGTCGCACTCACTTGCTTTCTTTTAGTATCTGCAGCACAATTTGGACGCCTCGCTGCTGCCCTCGATGCCTGCCACGCCGGATGCAGCTCTGTGGAACACCACGGTGCAGTCGACGCCCGGCGTCATTGGCGCCCAAGAGGTGTACAGGTGAGCAAAGCCACAACGATTGTCTGCTGCACAGATTTGAAATGCAACTGTCTTTTTCGCAGGGATCCGCGGCAACGTCGTCTGGCCGAGAAGCAGCAGCAGCAGCAACAACAACGCGCCGGCGATGCGGTGCCCGAGAAGCTGTCGTTCAAGGAGAAGATGAAGATGTTTGCATTGGAGTCGGGCGAGGACAACACACCCAAGGATAAGCTGAAGATATCGCGGGCACAACGGGACATTGATGCAGTGCACTGAGAGCAGCCGCCACTCAATGCGATGTACATAAACACACACACACCACATACTTACACACACACCTAGATCACGAGTACTCAGTTGAATTGGGGGCCAAGTTGTTACCATAGAATAGCGCTAACTATTTACCATACAGCATACGTAGCACATATGACAAAAACAAACACAAAACACAGACCTAACGAATTTGCTAAGCAAGGCAACAATAATCATAAACAATCCATAGTTATTGCGTTCCAATTATTAGATCGCATAGTTGCGTAGAACTACGAGTAGTTGAAGAGGCGTCGAGTCCAAGCGAGTTGATAACAACAAAACGTTAACTGAAATCAATTAGTGAAAAGCAAAATTAGCATATTCTATCATATATACTATATACACATATTTAAACGAAAAACTTATTATGTAGTAATCGGTACATAAATCTATACAACAGTTGATGGAACCCTAGAAGACAGGTCAACGAACCACATTTGTAAAGCGGTTTTAAACATAATTCTTTACCTACTGCAAACACACACACACACACACACTCGAACACATATGTTTATGTATATATTATGTGTCAATATATGCGTAGCACACAACTGTTGCATCAAGAATATTAAGTATTTACCTTAACGATAACAAATGTAAATGATGTGCGTTAGTTTAGAGATATTTACCTGGGAATTGTGCGGAACAAACACGAAATGTTTATTATTATAGGAAATTATAAGCCACGACGTCATAAAACAAATGGTCCAATTATTCAATTATTAATGAAGAAACAAAACAAATTTATATTTACAAATAAAACGAGAAAAGGCGAGAAGATTCACATATATAAATATATATATATATATATATATATTTTTAGTTACAACATTTTTCGTACACCTTTTAAAGCAACAAACAAAGAAAAACGAAAACTTTATGAAAAGAAATGACATATTTAATGCATAGACGAAATGTACCAATTTAAATCAAATAGGATTTCACTACACAAGAACCTAATGGCTTTAAACAAAATATATAATATACACCTAGTACTATATAAGTACTATATGTACAATGTGTATGATTTCTTTGTTATAGCATTAAATTTATTCGAACGATACATTATAAAAACAAACAAAAAATACAAAAAACAATTACCACAACCACTTAAAAGCAACAAATTATTTTTGTGCATTCCAAGTATTTCAAATATGAATATGACAAATTTGAGAATTTGCAAAATTATGTAAAAAGAATTGCAGACATTCGAAGATTGCTTTTTAGTTCAACTCTAAGCGTGTTTAGTTTTACAAAATTAATTATATATATATATCGATACAACATTTTAAGCAAAAACAAAAAGAAACGAGCAACATATTGTGCATATTTATGCAAATAAAAGGTTATTAAATTAATAATATAAAATTGCACAAATGTGTTGTTATTTGGTGAGGAAAACCTTCGGTTTCTAAATTATTATTTAATCGGGTAACTGTTTTGTATGTGGATCTCTCAATGCAATATAACAATGGACGCAAAAAAGAATACCCAATTTATATAGAAATCGTTGTGTTACCGGGGGAACATCTTGGAGAAGTGGATTCCGATGGCATCCTAAAGAACAGCGCTTGTCAGGCTATATGGGTTTAAAAAAAGTGAGACTTTTCATAATCTGTTTGGTTTTGTAAGTATGCAACGTGTACATAAGTGACTTACTTTGTATGACTGCTTACTGCTAATTTATGTTCGCTAGATGATTAGACAGTTATTAGGCTCTCAAGGCGGCTTCAAGTGCCTAAAAATGACAATAACAACTACATTAACGACAACAATCAAATACATATGCGTATGTGGAATATGCCCTGCAATCTGTCATTAGTAACTGGCAAATACTTTTACCAGGTGAACATAATGCAGAAGCAGGTGAACCCACAAATGAAGAACTGCAGAGAACGCATTTGAGCATATAGGTACTTACAATAGTGTGATGAGAATGACACAGAGATTTCAAATGGAAGTATTTACAACAGCTTAGCCGTTCCAGTTCTAATCTATTGGTGGTATTGCGATAATGCTGTTGACAGAGAAATCTATTCCAATTAGTGTCTGTTTTCTTAATAGATTGTTAGAGCTGTGGCTATAATACAAATGCCATTTATTAATCTGTAGTGGCAAAGTTGAAAAATATTTTTCCAAGGGAATTTAAAAGCTGTAATAATTAAGCTTAGAAGTTGATTCTATAAAATTTCATTTGTAAATTAAATTGAATTTGAAGAGACAAGTTGATTGCGCTACTATAATATTGCGATAAGGATTACTCGTTGCTTGAAATCGTCGAGCAATCAGCTGTTTGTCCGTCTGAGAACAGTTGCGCAGTTTGGCGCTAAGAACGGATTTGAATTGTGGACATGCGCAGTGAGGGGTGCAACGAAACTGTTCCCGACAAGCAACAGGTGCAAGAATTGACCTACCTGAATGCATTTTTTATGAGCGAGTCAACAAACAAGATACATTTGAAACTTTGAGAGCAATTTTCAAATAAAGTTTACGAGTGTGAGTTGGCAAAGTTGTTGATAGATTGGGCAAAATTGAATGTGCATGCATAGAACGCTTAAGCATATTTGAGATAAGTTTCACAGCGAAAGTTGGTAAATAAATTACGCCATCTCACCTGTTAGGCTGGCAACTAAATTTAGTTACATCCGCGATTTAAATTGGAAATTCCGCAAATGGCTGCTGTTGAGCAAGCGGGTCGCTGGAGATTATTAACAATCTACATACATATGTATGTATTTGCGGCTCAAAGTGGCGGAAGTTGGCGGCCAAGTTTTCACGCCCACGACTACAGCCAATATAATTTAAAAGTCAGGCGGCAAACTTTAAGCACTCTTAGCCACAAGAAAGTTGCGCGGGCAGGGCCAGGTAAATTGCCTATGCCTTCGGCGGAGAGCGGAAGCTGCTGAAGCCGCGACTGGGGACAAGAGTGTGTGTATTTTTGCTTCATCTTTCCGTTTCTTCTTTCTTTTTTTTTCTGTGCAGACGTACTTAAATTATTAAAATAACAAACTGCCTTTGGGGATTTCAGAAGTAATATGCTGGCAAAACGACACTTTAAGATTTGCTGACAGTCGACGGCTCGAATGTGTGTTGGGACTGAGGGCGCTCGCTGGCTGCCGAAAGTGATTTGATTCATCGTAAGCTCAGTGTCGCAAGTACTTTTATGCTCTGTCTCTCTCTCAGTGCTTTCATCTACAAATCCAACCGCAGAGAGTCAGCTGCGGAAAAGTGCGAGCTCAGGCAAACCGGGAAATCAACAAGAACAGCAAAAATATGAACTGTTGCAAGAACTTTCCTTGCGTCTGTGGCAAATAAATCAAAAAGTGATTAGAGCAGCCACACTTCCTTTCCATTCTCACTCTCTCTCTTTCTCTCTCTGTCTGATTCGCTTATTCGTGCTGCTCTTTAAACTAAAACCTCAACGCTGTGATCTCCACCTCCAGCTCCTTGGTATGTGTTTCGAACTGTCCAGCTGTAAATTGTCTGTTGAGTGGCTGCGGCTGCGGCTGTGGCTGTGGCTGCAGCTGTGAGGAAATAAGGAAATCGCAAGGTGTGCACAAAGGTTGGAGATGCGGGGCAAGTTCTGCGGGAAAGAAAATTCAAAGTTGGCCATAAAACTTTGGCCACGGCTTCTTTGGCTTTGGTCAGCCGTGTTGATAAATGAGCCCCGCACAATGCGCATCGCGGCAGCGACGGCGACGGCGGCGCGGACGAGGGCAATCAAGAAAATCGCGGAAAATTATAGTTGCCATGGCCGTAAAACAAAAATGGCCAACTGCAAAGTGCAACAAAAGAAACAGACTGCTGAACACAAAAGCAAAACAAAAGGCGCAAGGCGTCAGCAGTTGCCAGTTTTTTTTTTTACCAGCCACTCGCTTTTGAATTACGGCCCCCGTTTTTTATTCGTTTGCATCTTATATTATGACTTTGCAATTATAGGTATAAAATATACTATGCATTCAGATAATTTCCTTGATAACAGATGGCCGCAACTCTCTGCCGTTTAATGGGTTTAAATTGAGACTCACAACGAGAGAAAACTTTGCAGTAGTTACTTCCAAGTCGTTGACATCTTTAAGTTTGCAGACTTTTTAATGACAATTACAAGTAGCAAGCTGCTGGTTCTTCAGTCCGTGAATGTATAACTTTATTTTGAATCTTAAAGTGTAATGCTTTTTAAAAAACATTGAAACTTGCATTACTATTGCTTTTGAAGTAGACTTTGAATTTCTTTAAAATGCAGCGACAAGTTGAAGGATACGAAATTATTATCATCAATTAATGCCGAGTTCAGAGTTGAAACTGTGTTGATTGCAATCTATATTTTAGTGAAATCACAAAATGTGAATGCAAATAGCTTTAAGTACAAATGTTTGGCAATTTTTAATAAGAATTACACGTAGCAAGCTGGTGGCTCTTTAGTCCGTGAAGAATAAGCTTATTTTTAATCTTAACATGTAATATTTTTGCAGAAACATAATGACACTTCTATTTTCACTTGGTTTAGAAAATACTCTTTGAATTGTGCTCTATGAAATGCAGCGACAAGTCGAAGGATAAGAAATTATTAATACTAATTAATACAGAGTTCAGAGTTGAAACTGTGTCAAATGCTGGCTATAGTTTGGGGCACTTTCTAAATTATAAATGCTAATAGCTTTAAATACAAGTGTTTGGCAAATTTTAATGACAATTCAGTTCATGAAATATAACTTTATTTTTAATGTTAATATTTAATGCTTTTAAATGGCAGCATAAAGAAATACATATATACAAGTCGAATGTGAAAGAAATTATTATGACGGAGTATCAAATTGATAATGGTTTTAGTTCAAAGCACTTCTAAGAGCTATGTGAAACTTGAATGTAAATTAATGCGTAAGTCTTTAAATTAAATTCAGCGACAAGTCAAAAGGATACGAAATTAGTATTGCCAATAAACATAATTAATTTCAAATTGATACTGGGTTGATTGCTTCCTTTGCACTTCCTTTGACTCTGAAGTGGCTCCTTGGGCGGTTCCAAGGCAAACTATAAATACAAATGTCAGACAGTTGGTTGGAACTCCAGCCACGCTTATTGATACGCCTTTGGCTTTATTTACGCAAATACCTTAGTGTCTAACACAATTGAATGCTTAACGTTATAAATGCTTAGCAATCTACGTTTATAAGCTATAACGAAAGACATGATATTATATCTAGAGATGGTATAAAAGACTGTGCTCAAATGATGCGCGCCAAGTCTCAGCCCGCTCACACGTTGTTGTTGTTATTGTTGTTGTGGTTGGCAATAGTCGTAGAATTACTTTTAGAATGAGTGCAAAATTTACCTATAGATTTAGCTAATACGACCTCTTAAACAGCTAGCGCCGCCGTTGCGAGCAGCCTGTTCATGTCTTGTTCAGAGCCACCAGCAGAAAGATTAGCCACTGGTGCAGACTGTTATAGCCATGTCCATGTCTGAGCAGGCCGGCTGCCGTCGACTTGATGGCCGACGCGGAGTACTCGCCTGTCGGGAGAGCGGGAGAAATAATTAAGTATATGCAGCAGTTGACAGAGCGATACGATTGACTTACCGCTTAGGACGTGCAGCTGTATGGAGACCGCTTGGCTGTTCTCCGGCTCGCAGGTGTAGTTGCCCGAGTGGGTCTTGCGCACCACCGGAATCACGAGGCTGCCAATCTGTAAAGAAAAGCGAGACTGAGTGCAGGCCTCGAAGCAAACGCTGAGCATTGCTGACAAACCGTATTGCGATTGTGGTCCGTGCTGCCGCCGAATATGTTGCGGTCAATCTGCGTGTACCAGCCGTTGTCGATGCCGGCGGCCTCGTTCTGGGACATCACCTGTTGGTCGCCGCGATACCACACTATATACTTGGGCGCCTCCAGTGTGCCGCGCACAATGCAGTGCAGCTCGACGCGACTGCCGGCCTTCACGAAGCGCTGCTTGTCGCCAATCAATTCGGTTTTGGGTGCTAATTGGAAAGTGGGAGAGTGAGCACTCGAATTGCATTAGCTGGTGTTCACTCACTTATCACAAGCAACTGCACTTTGGCGCTCATTTTGGGCTCCGTGGCCAGCTGGCACTCATACCAGCCATTGTCCTGCAGCTGCACATACTTGATTAACAGCGTCCAGCTCAAGCTGCTGCCGCCGCTGCTGCTGCCGTTTGTGCTGTCGAGCAGGTTGCCGGTGACGTTGGAGGACTGGAGCAGGGCTGCGAAGCGGGCGTCGTTGATGAAGGTAGTGTGATCCACGGCTATGATATGTTCATCTCGCAACCGCACCCAGGAGAGCGGCTTGCTCGAGTGCTGATGAAGCTGCAAATATGAGCACAAAAGGCACAGCGACATTGTTTGATTTACTGCCTTTCAATCACACACTCCCATCCCCTCGGCTCACCTGGCACGGCAGATAGGCGTTCTGGCCCGCCTGCACCGTGATGTTCCTGGATGGCAGACTGAGCTGGCGGCGGGGCAGCTGTTGCCTCTCACGAGCCAACTGCTTTGCCCGCCGCAGCTCCTGCTCCTTCTTCTCGCTGTCGTAGGCATGGAGTCGGGGCTGGGGCTGTTGCTGTTGCTGGGTTTGTTGCGGTTGCTGCTTATTAGGAAATGACTGCATGGAGCCAATAACGTTCAGGTTGCCGTCATCACTGTTGTCGCTGTTCTCGCTGGCCGTGGGGCCTTTTGAGCGGGGCATTGTCGATGTCAGCGTCGTCTGCGGTAAATCAGCAGGAATGAAGTCCGGAAAAGGTGGCAAGTACGTGGGTATCGAGAAGCCCTTTGTCAACGTGGCCGTATCGGGGCGCTCGCTCCAAATATCCACAGTTTGCCCATCCGTCGTGCCCTGCTCAATGGTCACTTGATTGCTCCGCACCCCGCCCTCCGCCATCGTCGTCAGCGTTGGCATCACAGTTGCTCTGTTCGTTGCTGCAATTAGCGTCGCGTTGTCGTCACTCAGCAGCGTCGCACTGGCCGAAAGCGCTGCAAAGTAAGCCAGGAACGAGGTCATTGATGAGGTTCACTGCTATGCCGTCCTATCTTATTGCAATTAAGTATATTGAATACCCGCCTGCGTCTGGCAATCATTTCCAGCTCTTCTATATTGACAGCTCAAGTATTTTGTGTGATAAGCAAGCGAACGCCTGCTGATTGTTTGCAGACCCCAAATGAATTTTATGATTGTGTATCGAGCAAGTAGTTGGTGGCAGGTAAACAATATTTTAGCCAAACTCAATTTACTTGCAGCAAAAACACATGCCAGCAATTTAAACAGAGATGTTATTAAAGCTGCCTAAATTCCCTTTTCAATATGCAGATGCGTTGCATCAACAACTTTTTTAATGGCCTTTGGTATTGCGCACACAGTTTTTCTACAGCTGGCTAATAATTCAGAATATCAGGCCTATTAAGGCTTTTTTTGCAAATCCGTTTTAGCCGTGTAATTATATTATTATTAGCAACATAATGCTTGCAAATGTTCGTACTGCAAGGGACTTTAAACTAATTTGGGGTCATTTGCAGCTTAATAGCATTAAATGTTGCATTGCGTTAATTAGGAAGGCCTAATAGCATGGCCAGATCATTATGACCAGCGCTGGGTAGGGTATAATACATGGTATTTATTAGTTTTGCATTTCGGTAATTGAAACCGAAAGCCTGCTCGAAATGCATGGCAAATGGCTAATAGAATAGTCAAAGCATTTTCCGAATTGTTTGATACATTGCAGCAACACATCACTGCTCGATGTGCAGCCGCCTTTTGCTGCAGCTAACTCGAATATTGTTTTGGTATTGGTTTCGGTTTTGGTTTTGGTTTTGGATTTGGTTGGAGCAGCCCAGATATGTGTGTTGATAAGTTGATTACATTTTTGGGGCCTGATGATTTTTCGCTTTGATGGTGCTTTCATTTATTTACACTTCGATTCATAAAACGCTTCCATTTCATTTGAATGCATTGCCAAATTAATCGGAATCGGAAACCGAATCGAAATTAGTTTTTGACAAATCGTGGCGAAGACGAAATCGCCGAGCACGCTGTGATCCATTTACGCACCAACAAAAGCTGCTTTAAATAACTGCTCTGCTGCCATAAAATAAAGAGCGAAATGAATGCATTCCGAATAAACTGCAACTGCAATATATGAATGCAAACGCTGCGGCTTTTAATTGCGACGCTGCGAGGACTCGACTGCAGCATTCAGCTGAAAAGGCATTGAGGGTTGTGTACCGCTGTGTTTGTGCGCGGTGCAGACCCTGAAGTGTCTTCCGGCCACATTCAGCTGCTGGTAGTCGCTGTTAACATAGTCTTCATTAATGTGGCAGCTGCAGCTGCTGCTGTTGCAGTTGCAGTTCAGGTCATCAGCTGCCATGTAGCGTTGCAAACAGCAAAACTTTACAACGAGCAGCCAGTTTTAACAGGTTACCAAGTTGTTAGCCACATATAATCGACACGGAATGTCTCATGGGAGTTCTCGATGAATGGCTTAAATAATCTCGGTGTTCAAAGTTCTTCAAAGCAGATTATGGACATGCGAACTTGAGCATTTGTTGAAGTTTGCCTGCCATTCTTGATTTGTTTTGCGGCAATTCATAAAAGTCTTATGGCATATTTGCCAAATGGCATTTATGTGGCCTTCTGTTAAATTAATAAATTGATCCTGCTTGCGAGTGGCACTCATAAACCACACGCCGCAAGTATGCGCGGGCCGCAGCTACAGCATGAATATTTTCAAGAATTTGGCAGGCCTCGTCTTTATCATCATCAAATCAGCATCTCAGCTCGAGGCCACTTCGCTGGGCCGCATAAAATCCGACAGATGGCCCTCCCGCCCCCAACAGCAACAACAACAACTACATCGGGGAAATTGCAGCTCACGCCTCCAACATTGGTAAACACACAGCGACCACGCCCTCGCACATTCCATGCCATTCAAGAAGACGGCCATTACTCGGAACTTCCACGCAGCGCCTACTCGCTGTCGGCGGGTCTGAGGCTAATCCCAGCTGTGCAACTTCCAACAACTCCAAGCAGAGGGTATTGCGGCTTCGTCACAGACTCTGCGACGTGCTGAGGTGCACCTAATTAATTATTATTGTAATGCTATACGGGCGTATATTATTGCCAATTTAAATATATCGATATAAAGTATTGACAAATTTAATTTTTGCACAATTATGATGGTCATGGTGGACGACAAATAATGTGCGTCAATTAGTTGGAAATTGAATATATTCAATTAATCGTGCCGCAGAGTATTCGCGGCTCAGCTGGGCACGGACTAGAAACTGGCATTTCAGCAGATTGCGCTGCTGCCTTTGCTGCCTTGGGCATCAAATTTAGGCGCAGCGCAGCAACTTATAGCCAAGTATTTATTATGTAAATAATGTAATACCAAATGCCAACACATACAGCGGCGCAGAGTTAACAATTTTAGGGAAATGCTGCAGACAACGAAGTACAAATAGTTAGCCAGCTTCCAGCTTCCAGCTTATAGCTGCCAGCAGTGGGGCAAATAAGTAGCCAACGTTATTGTTTTTAAATTGCGTCAAGTGCAAGTTTAAAGTTGAAGCGTAAGTTGGCATTGTCAGTTGGCCAATGGCAAACTCATAATGAGACAGAGGCGGGGTGGACGGGGTGGAGGGTGAGGAAATGAGTGTACTTTCAATTTCGAGAAATTTGGCAACTTTTACTGTAACATTTGTTCTGTGGTCCCTTTTTAACTTTATTTCGTCGTCGTTGTTGTCAGCTTGCTGGCCACTGCATATCGTTGCAATTAAAAACTATTTGCTGGCCGAAAGTTTATAAAAATAAATAAGAACAGCAGCAACACCAGCAGCAGTGGCAGCATGAAAAAGCAATAACAATAACCATAATAACAACAACAACGATAGCAAACGCAATGAAAGCTTCAACAACATTCGCTGTGGTAATTAGAGTAACAACTCTCAAAACCGCATAAACTGATTTTGTTTTTTCGGGTTATTTTACGCAGATTATTAAAGTGCTGCGACATTTGTATTTATATATATTGTGCATATAGTGTATTTGTATTTTAAGAGTCGGCTTAAATATCACTTGTTTAATGTGCTGTAGTTGGCAGAGCCATAAATTTTAAATTCCTTTTGCAATCATTGAGCAAATGATTAGTTGAATATCTTTCGGCTGCGAGGGACGCGCGTGTTGCCAGCACTTGGCAACGGCAACAATTGTGGCAGCAGCAACAACAACAATTCAGCTTATTTCTGGTTGATTTGTTACACTCCTCAGTTAACTTGAAAACGAGACATGGAACGGGAGCCGAAGGGGGGCTGGGAGAGCATAATAATGGCGCCGCTGCTGGCCGAAGTCGTCTGTTTAGTCAATTTTGTGCGTCGAATTTCGCATTCAGTGGAGTGCAAATTTGAAAAGGCCAGTGAATTCCCCTTGGACCCGGCTAAAACGTAAATATATGGCCCGCTTTAATATTTAATGATATATCGTGATTGCCATATGGCTCGGAATGGGCCCAAATAAATACTCGAAACAATCAAGCACTTGCGCAATAATGCAAAGTGCGTGTGAAATTCTGCGCTAATGTCTCACAAGATTGCGCCCCTAACTTTAAATATTTTTACTCTGTTTTATGTTACGCAAATTAGGCAGCAAATTTGTTATTCAATAATGCACAATTTATGATTGGACCTATTGAATTTGAATAAGGTTTTAAATTTGCATTTAAATATTTATAAAATTAGGTTGTGGTCTCTCATTAAAAATACATTTCCACATATGAGATTGAAGTCAAACTTCGGCTGTGTCTCGCCACGTTAATTGTGCACTAATTCGCATTTATTCTCCATTTGGTTCTTAAATTATTTTCATGCCGCATCGTTAAAGATTGGCAACATGCTGAAATAATAATTTCGCTGCCATAATTGCCCCTACCCAAATGTGTGTTGTGTTGTGCTGCTGGCCCACAACATTGTCCAATTAACCTGGCACAACCTGATCGGCGAACTGCGAACTGGCAGGCGTTTGGGCCGGGTCAAAACTCGCAGGGGTTCGTGCGTTATCCGACATCCGCCTGGTGGCGGCCTAATTGAGTTGCTTCTGTGCGCTGACCCACTGTGCTGGCCTAATTACGCGCCTAACATGTGTAATTCTGACCAGGCACTGTCGCCAGCACAATTTTCTTTTTATTAATAATTATGCGTTATGTTACCATCAATTTTGTTTATTAATGACGCCCTGTTTCAGACTCACGCTGATGTGATTCTTCTGGAATTATGTGGCATATTTATTGGTATTATTGACGCCAACGTAACATGCGTTTTTCAAGTTGTTCAAGTTCCAACCAACATTTATTAACTAAACTGACTGACTTTGTGTGGAGGCAACGAACTTTGTGCGCATTTTATTTGGTCATTTATAATTTCATTGTTCACGTTCGCGAGTAGTGACAGTGAGTTAATTTCGTGTAGTTTAAATGATATATGAAATGACAATCCATTAAAAGGCTCGAGATTGGGCTGCTCTTCATTTTTCACTGGGACACGACAACTTTTTGCAGGCAGCAGGCAGTCAGCAGTAGCCTGCCCAGTGGCGATAAGGTGAGCCATATATCAGGGATATTTTTGAGCTCTTTTTTTTTAATAAAACTGTGGCACATTCGCCGCCGGCCCTTTTCACGGTCGTTTGACTTAATGGCATTTTAATTTCTATGCATATGTAGTCACGACTGAATGCAAAAAAAAAGGGGAAACCAAAACCGAAGGGAAAAAGGCGGAGTGAAATGGAAAAGCCATCGCCGACGCACCACATGACGTGGCCACAAAAACAAAAACGAGTCGCTGTCGCCAAGTTAATGTGCTTTCTGAATACGCGCCCCAAAGTCGGCAATGCTATTTACGAGCGTGCGTCGCAATTAAACAGGACGCTCATGGATGGAGGGGAGAGCGGAGAGTAGTGTTCAATGCTGGCTGCGACCACATTTGGCATACGCATATTTTAGCACATTAATTAGAAGGCATAACTCGTCATTTATTGGTTCATAACACACGCAGAGCGCAAACCACGTGCTCTCTCCCGCTCTCTCTGTCGTATTGGTCAGCTCACGCACTTGGCCACTTAAACAGATGCTCACTTGCACTGTGTGTGTGTGTGCATAATCGAACAACTTCAATGACTGCCACACACACACTCACACACTCGGAGAGGGAAGTCAATGTCAATACTTAAGCTGGGAATCCATCCGGTTCCTTTGAGTAGCGTACTCCCCTCCCCCTGACACTGCCCCTGCCCCGCCCTCTGCCAACCACAGCCTCGGCGTCGCCAGCAGCATGCCTCTCGTTGGTTTGGTTAGCAAAGCAAAACAGCAAACACACGTCACAGCACACAACACCACATCGCATTACACACACTCGCACACACACATGAACACCCAAACAGACGCGTAAGAAGGAAGGGGGCAAAGCACACACAGAAAAGAATGAAATCATAAATTTCCCCGCCTCCGCCGCATCACCGACCTACATCAACACGGTTGTCGTACATTTTATCAACGGGCGCACGTTTTTATTGTTTTTGCCCTGCAAGTTTGGGCAGCTCGTTTGGGTCGCGCGGTTTGCTCACGTCAGACGTAAGTCCGATGCAATAATATAATCACAAGCCATAACTTTCAATGTCATCTGAGCCAGACGAATTGCCCGAAACGCATTCAGCTTTTCTTTTGCTTTTTTGCCAGCTGACAGCTTTACAACCACAATGCAAAGCGCGTGCTTGACTCGATTAATTCTCCCGGCCCTTTTAATTCGCTTAGCAAATATTAAAAAGAACAGAATTACATGTAAGTATTACAAATTGAAGTTTGTATTGAAGTGATTTATTTTCGGGAAGAGAGTCAACTGTAATTAGGACGTTTAAGCAGAGTTGGAAAATTGGCAACCAATGAAATTTCGTCAAATTTTGATCATAAGTAATAAAAGGTCAGAATTTCTAATTTGGTCCAGCTGAGTATTAGTTAATAAGGTATGTCTTTTTAATTTCTTAAGCTAGCATTGAACTCAAATTGTTCACATTAACATACTTGTATTAAAAGTATAAATAGCTCACTGCTTTTCAACTATTCGCTTCCTTCCAATAGCTCATATAAATTAAGAAGTAGAAGACACTGTTTTTTTTTATTTTTTTTTAAATTGGCACTAAACAAAATTCGTTCACATTTACAAAATTTATGGAACGCATAAAGATCTCATTGAATTTAAACTGTTCCATTTCTCAGTTAATAATTCGTTTTTTTACGTGCTTTTTTTTAATATTTGTTAATTTGGCACTAATCACAACTTTGTTCACATTTAAAACGGGTATAAAAGAATAAATATCTCACTGAATTTAAAATGTTCCCCTGCTTGATTCTGGGATGCTAATGTGCATTTTATGGGACAGCTTAAACAAAAGGCAAAATAAAACAATTAAATTTGGTTTTATTTAGCACTGAACACGATTCGTTCTGAATTACAAATGAGTATTAAAATATTAAAAACTCTTAAAAAAATCTCTTTAAACAGTTACTTTCCTCGATTCCCAGTTAGTAATAATTGTAATAATGCTAATATAATATAATAATAATATTGGATAGTGTAAATAAATTAAAATTTTATCATATTTCTTAAATTAGCAATGAGCACAATTTCTATAGATATAATAAGATCTCACTGAATTTAAACTGATTCCGAGCTTGATTCTCAGTTAATAAATATAATATAATATAATATAATATAATATAATATAATATAATATAATATAATATAATATAATATAATATAATATAATATAATATAATATAATATAATATAATATAATATAATATAATATAATATAATATAATATAATATAATATAATATAATATAATATAATATAATATAATATAATATAATATAATATAATATAATATAATATAATATAATATAATATAATATAATATAATATAATATAATATAATATAATATAATAAATTATAATAATAGTGATATTAAACAGCTTAAAGAAATTAAAAAGTAGATGACAACCTGTAATATTTTTCTTAAATGAGTCATGAAAACAATCTTATTCAGATAAAGATTGCTTTGAATTTAAACTAACTCCTTGCCAATCCTTCTCAGCCAATAATGATATTATTATGAAACGGCTAGAAAGTTGAGGGACTGTGTGCGCGATAGTTCAGCGTGAGCATTTTTATGTGCTATTGTAATTTGTGGAACTGACGCCTCTCGCCGGCCACCTACATTTGAGGCGCCATAAAATAGGCTTAATATGGTGTAAGTGGTGCTCAGCACACGGCCAGCGCGGCTGCAAGGGTATTTATTAGTTGGCACGCCCCGAAGCCCGTGTGTTTTCATTCCGTTATTCGTTTTATTTTAGCAAATGATGGGGCGTTGCTCATGTCGACGTCGTGACGTCGCTGTCGACGTTGACTTCGATTTTTGTGGCACTTTGTTTTTGTGTTCGTGTATTTTCGCTGTACACAGCAATTACACTGCTTAAGTGTAGACGGGGCGTTACGCTATTTAACTGTCTCTCCCTTCCCACTTCCCTTTACACTTCCCACACTCGCACAACAAAATACCGCTCTTGACTCACTTCGATTGCTTTAAAGCGGCTGCACATTTTTTGTTGCCTACTTTTCTGCGCACAGTTTGAAACTTCGTCGATGAGCCGTGTGTGTGTGTGTTTGTCTGACTGTATGTGTGTGTGTCTGTCTGTGTATTTTTTTGCCGGATTCCAGCTGCTGTTGTTGTTGCAGTTGCTGGTGTATTTGTAATTTGCACACATGAATAAACAAATATGTCAATCTGCGAACTGTTGCTCGACGCTTTGTTGTTATCAGCGCTGAATCATGGCACAGTGTGAGGCGATTATTCACACCTTCCCCGGCATAGCCCGCGGCACGTGAATGAGCATGGTATTGGCCCGACACCAGAGGCGGCACAAACAGTTTTTGTGCGCACACAAGAGCAATGTTTGGCTAGAGAATAGTATTCATAGTTCAACAGGTTTCAACTGGCGAATTGAAGGTGCGAACGTTTAATTTGCTATTCCATAAAATATGCAAATCATTTAGGATACACTTATATAAACACTAGCACTGCACTGCATAATGTTCGGCATTCGTTTCGCTTTGCAAAATAGAGCAGTGTTTGCAAAGTCGGTCCACGTGCCCGGCCAGCTTCAATCACTCACTCGCTAATTTTGCCACACGCGCCAACCGTTGATAAAGGTATTTGCCGCTGTTTGGTGCGCGTTTTTTTTGGGGCAACTCCCTGCAGCCAGCAGCAGTGTGAAACATAACTTTCCTCTCAAGAAATTAAAATTAACAAGCTATGCACGAGTACGGCTAATGGCTGTATTAGCGACGTCAACTCTTTGACTTCACTTGGCGCAGTTATTTAATTAAGGCCCCTTCCCAAGCTGCCTGCCTCCCCACGCTGCCAGAATGCTTGAATGTGGGAGCATTAATAAATTAAATGTGACATCTGACCGCCATTTGTCTTGGCCAGCAGTTGTTCATGGTAAATACTTGTGCTTTACACACAGACGCATAAAGTATAGTTGGTCGCATCGGGAGCATCGGGTCGACTCGCTGTTTTATATGCTCCGCATTGTCACGATGTAATTAAAGCAGCTCCCCAAAGTAATAGAGGGATGCCATGGCCATCGCCATCGCCATCGCCATCGCCATCGCCATCGCCATCGCCATCGCCACCGCCATCGCTGTCCCTTGCTGACCTTGGCAAGTTGCGTTGATTGATGGCTTAAGTGTTATTTGAGTGTCTATTTATGTTTCTCTGTTTGCTGTTGTGCCTTTTTGTTGCTCGCTTTGGCTTTTGTCTTTTGTCTGCTCTGCTACTTGGCGTGTTTTTGCGGAGCGTCTTTATTTAATTACATCACATGTGGCTAGAGCGGGCCAGATGGACACATGCGTTATTAATGATATCGCTTTGGCCTTGCACAAAGTCCAACTGAGATTGATTAGTCCGGGCCGCATGCGAATTAATAGACAGCTGTGATTATGATTATTAATTCATGTGACTTGGCCAAATGAGTTTAAATGATGCAGCAAGCCGCAAATTATCTGCGGGATTTATTTGCAAACTCCGCACTCTATGCTGATAAATCAGAGCGACTCTCACTGTCTCTGTCTCTGGCTCTGTGTCGACGTCTAATTGTCACGCATTCATCTGCAGATTCGCAAATAAATGACGAGTGCTAGCTTCGCATAAATCACGCATTTTTCGCATACTTTGAGTGTGGTGTGCTCTAGTCGACTGGACACGTACTTGGCAGACGTTAAAGCACGGCAAATCGTGTTACACATACGACCTGTTGAGCAGACACAAACTTAATCAAGTGCCCCCTCCCTGCCGCAAAACGGAGTTGTGCAGCTGTGTGCTCGAACCTGGCTAAGGATTCAATTAGGCCAGCCAGGGACGGACGGGTAAATGACTAGTGCCAAACACTCGACGAGGCCAGCAGTTGGCTGGTCTGTTTAATGAATTCTCTGCTGTCACTAAGTAATATGTGTGCATATGTGGCAGTGTGGCAGGTTTTTACGAAATATCAACAGTGCCAGGCGGCACTGCGTATAAATGAAAATTTGCTTAGCTCGATTAAATGAACTCGACAGACAGACAGTGAGACACACGAGCTTATAAAAATCGTGCCAACGAGTTGCCAACAACAGCAGTAAGCACAGCGAACAACTGCGAGAGCAAGTGAGTGTGTGCGCTGCTGCTGGGAAGAAAGGAAGGACGACAGTGCAGCCGAGCAAATCTCATCATGCAAATTAAATTTGGCAAACGCTTCCGACACTTGCACAAAAATGTGCGAGATTGAATTAAATATGCATGCAAAAACAAAAAGGCAGCGCGCTGCGAGAGCACGTAGCCCCAAAAGTTTCGGCCACACAGCACATGATGCTACTACACACACACACACACACACACAGCACAAACATTTTACAAGTTGCCACACAGTTGCGTGAGGTGGGGCGGCAGCATTGGCAGGCGAGCTTTTGTGCTTCGCAATTGGGCATTTATTGAACGAGCGAGTCTCTAATAAACTTGTGTTGATTCTGCAGCAGAGTGCAGTGCAGGGCATAGCACAACAGAGTGGAGTGGAAGATGTTTATACTTACGGGTGCGTGGCATGCCACGAAAGCTGACAGCTGCCAGAAATGCCAGCAGAATGCTGCCAGCTCCCTTGACTCCCGGGCCAGCAGCAAATCCAATGCCGCCTCTTCTTGCCACAACTCTAGTTGCTCCTGCTGCTGCTCCTCCTCGGGCTGTCACTCGCTCAACTGCTGCTGCTGCTGTCGCTGTCGCTGCCCGTCGACAGCGCATTTTATTGCGTGCGAGGATTGGTGGCTGCTTTGTGTCACACCTGCGGATATGTGTGTTTGCCGTAGTAATTGTTGCTGGGGCGCTAAGCTTGTCGCTCTTTCCTTTAGCTCCTTTAGCTGCTTTGTTGTTGCTTCTAATCCGAGTGGCGCGGGCTCAAATTATTTGTCATGTTTCACATATGTGCGGAATTCGCGAGTCTGTCTCTGTTCCAGCTTCAACTGTTGTTATTGCTGCTATTTAATTAATATGAATGCAACGCAGGCGAGCTGCTTGCAACACACTGCACACGTGACTCTGCAGGCCAGGCTGCGGGCAACCGCAGGCCCGAAACGCAGCCTTAACTTATTTCGTGCTCTATTTACAGAAGCCCACCACACACACACACACACACAGAGAGAGGTAAAGAAGCCCAACCGAAAGTAGCACCACAAAACGAGAACTATAACGGCAACGAAATATGCTGTTAGACTTTTTCGTGGTTGCTGCTGCTGGGAGGGGGTCAGAGGGGGCGCAACCGCAGAGGCTGCCTGCCAAAGACATGCACCTCGCCGCCTGTGGCCTGCGGCCTGTGGAGGGAGCGGAGCATTGCGAGTGGCCAACCAAGGTTTTTTTTTGATGAATGCACATTCATCTTGCTCCGTGCTCAATGGCCCGCTGGCTCCTTGGAGAAGCAGCGTCCTGCCCCGCGGGCATTAGTTGCGATTCTCTTGCTCTTTTTTTGTTTGGCAGGGGGAGTCAATAAATTAATGAGTTGCAGCGGGATCGAAAAGTGTGCAGGCATCGGGATGCAAATATAGACTGCAGCTGCGTCGTGTGGCGTGTAAACCTAATCTATTTAAGTGAAACCCGAGCAGCGATAGATTTAACCGACATATTGAAAATACACGTAATTGTGTGGCAGGGAAAGCAGACGCGTAACAGCAACAATATGGCCTTCAAACTCTGCTATTCGCTCAAGCGAAACTCACTTAGAATTGCGAAAACATTTTCTTTAAATTAAGGCGAACAGTAACTGAATTATTGTCTAGCAAAAGTGTATCTAGATCAAGCAAACTCCTATAGACTAGTTACAATAGTTGGGCGCACAAATAAATCTGGTGGTAAGCAGGCCTTGCTCTTGCCACACAGTATCTGCAAGTCCATCCATCTCAAGAACGTGCCGTCGACCCCTCTCGGACATCCTGCAGAATTATCATATTGAATAAGCTAATGGGGGGACAGCCACTCGCCAGAGCACTGGCAATTTATATTGTGTTATCGAAATGGCTGGGATGCCGAGGCGAAAAATGTGACATCAGGAATGTGAACACTGACGACAGCTTACACGTTAGCACTGCCTTCACTCCGACCTCAATGGCACACGAGGAGACTCCTCAATCAGGAGTCGAGCGGAACCCGTTTTCCTCGAACCGACGAAGGCCGCATGCACTACACAGTGTTTTGCTCTTTTTTCACTCTATTTGTGCGCAGCTCAAAAATATCTAAAACAAAAGAAGTCTTCAAATGAAAACATTTTTGCTAATTAATGCCATTTTGCTTTTATAGTGAAAAAGCGCTTCCTGAAATTACGAACTTTTTGTAGTCACTCTTTTGAATGAATACTACCAAAAAAAAAAAAATATACTAAACGCGTGGAAAGTTTAAAGTGAATTGTAATATTTTACTAATTGGCTGGGAATCAGTCAAATTGTGTATTTCTAACAAGGCAGTATTACAGCAGACAGACAGCAGCAGACTAATAAAGGTTAATCTGAAGTATTCAAACTAAACTCGTACAGAATTTCACTGAATTGTAATAATAATTGTCATGACATAAATCAATCTCTGTATTACTAACAAGACATTATTCAAGTTGATTCCACAGCATTAACACAAAGACTAATAAAGGTTAATTCAAGGTATTCAAACTCAACACTTTCAACTGAAGTGTAGTAATAATTGTCATGACATCAATCAATTTATGTAACAAAGGATTATTCAATTTCATCTTAAAGCTTCAACATAAAGTAATATAAAGGCTAATCTAAATTATCCAAATTGAACTCTATACGAGTATTTAATGAATTGTAATAATAATTGTCATGGCGCCAGTCAAATTCTGTATATCGAATAAGGCAGTACTTAAGCTCATTCTGAAGCATTAACAAATAGACTAATAAAGGTTAATCTACAGAATCCAACTATTTAAACTCAAAGATAGATTTCACTAAATTATAATAATTGTCTTGGCATCTATCAAATTCTATATGTTCAACAGAAGACTATTTAACACAAAACCAATAAAGGTTAATTTGTCGTATCCAGACTAAACACATACAGAGTTTTCAATGAATTGTTGTACTAATTCTCATGGCATCACTTAAAATCTGTATCTCCGACAGAAGAGTATTCAAGCTGATGCCCCAGCTTCAACATATGGACTGAAAAGTTAGAATCTAGCAAAGTGTGTGTATTCCTCGGCTGGCTGCTAAAAGAAAGTGTATGGAGCGGAATTGCCTTAATTTCCCTAGACAATTTTTAAGTTGCTTAAATATGCAAGAAGGCTAATAACTTAATGTGAAGTGTTTACGCTCAAGTTAAGCGTTCGACTGTAGCAAGTGTAATTTGCAAATTCTGGCTACATACATATATATTTTAATTATGAATACTATTATTAGCAGCCTAAGCTCATTTCGCAAGTATTTGCGTGGCAGGCAGCTGCCAATTTGAAGCATTTTCTCATTTCTTGCACTATTTGCACCTGCTCGTAAGCTGATAGCTGCTGCTTGATGGAAGAGTGAAGAGAGGAAAGCGGCTTATTGATTCGGCTGTCTCATTATCAGATCCTTTAGAAGCTACTCAGTGCTTTTTTCATTACACTTTGCCAGCAGCTCAAAGGCGCATTAATGAGTTTAAAATCCATTGTTTTTTCCCTTGTTGTTGTCTAGCTGCTTCTTGGAGAATGGCGTGCAAATCAAATTAGAGTCTAGACGCGGGGTCAGGGGGGAAGATGGAAGGGCGCGTCTTAGCCGAAGTTGGGGCTGAGCTCGTCCGGGATTAAATTTCAATATATTACATCATACACCGACTGAGTGGGTACAAAGCTGTGTACAGCCGGGCTTTGGGGCATGGCCGCCTACACGCTGCATGTGGCAAGTGGCAAGCGGCGTGCGGCACGTGGTACGTGTGGCAGGCAGTGCCAGCTACAATCCAACACCTGCGAGGACGCCCGCCCGCCACACAAATGACGGCGGCGTTGCTCCCTTCTTTGGCTTTTTTACGAGGATACAACGACGCAATCAGCGTTTGATGCGACGCTCGACGTCCTTTGACTCTCGATCTGTTTGTCGTGCGTCGCGTCCCGCCTCCGTTCTAATGCGCAGCAATTGGAAATGTGATTTTCGTTGATTTATATGGGACACATTGCAATTCCCGTTCACATTCGCATTTCGATTTGAGGTACGAGCATTCGGCATTGGATTCGGATTTGGATTTGAATTTGGGTTGGATTTGAAGCTGGATTCACATGGGAACAAAGGACACTTGCTCCGCATTCACACTCGTGCACTCGCATTCGAATGCGCACTCGTCTATTCATTTATTGCTGATGCTGATGCTGATGCTGCAGCTGCGACACGCCCACAGCCCAGCGCCCACTTCCTGCGATTTCGGTGTAAACAAAAGCAGCAGCAACAACATTGAAACCTGATCCACGCGTGTCGTTGTTGTTGTGTGAGTGTGTGTGTGTGGGCTTCGTGCATTTAACATCCGCAACACTTTCGCCAAGTTTCGCACATTTCGCGCCTCGCTTATCGCACTGTTCCGCTCCACTCCGCACCGCTTCACTCCACTCAGCTCAACTCAGTTGGTGGTTGTCCGCCCACGCGTCCGCCGCCGAGCCATGCAAATTTCCAACTAAAGTGCGTGCCGATGCCAGCCACGATTTTGCCAATTTAAAGTTTCATCTGATTTCTGACGTTTCGCGTTCGTTGCCGCCTCGTTCTTGCTATGTTCCCCCCTTTTCGGCTGCCTTGACGTTTCACTTTTCACATCTCAAGCGTTTCGCACGTTTCATTTGCCGCAGCATCTCTGTCGCGTACTCCTGTTTCAGTTTCATTCCATGCCATGCCACGGCGTGCCTGTTCCTTGCCAGTTCGTTTCGCTTGCTGGCAGGGGTAGAGCACGCTGCGCTGGGGTAGTGGAACACAACGGGATGCTCTAAACGGCTGCAGCGCATGACTGTTCTCGCTGCGCTGTTAATGTTAAGCGACTGCCATGTTAACCGTTTCGCGTAAACAGCGACCGTTAAACCCAGTATTCTGCAGACAGCACAAGGAAGTGAAAACGAAGTTTGAAAAGCACTAGCAATTAATTGTAAGGTATAGTAAGGTATGTTGGTGAGTTTACTAGTTATATTGAAGCAGCTGTTTAGTAGTAGTGTTTGACAAATTAATTAGTGCTGTCTGTGTGGCACAGCTGCCGCTTAAAGCAATCGACTGAGTTGCAGGGTGTTTGCTGCTGCCACTCAGTGCTTGCCGCTTTCACGCTGCTTTTGCATATTAAACGCGCATTTATTTCCGCAATTCAGTTAACTCAATTGTGCTGGCAGCGAGCGCAAACAAAGCGAACTTGCGTTCCATTCATGCCATTTGTGTAGCAGTTATTTCATAATAGCCCCATACGACTGACTCCCTGCCACATAAGCAGGTAGTCGGCTGGCGGCAGACAGGTAGTTGAGCAGTCGAGCAGTCGAGCAGTCGAGGAGTCGTCGAGTAACGCACAAATAATTGAGTGCGCCTCGTGTACAAAGGCAGCTGGCAACGGGAGCAACTCGAACTACATATTTTATTGACGTCCACGTGGCAGCGACGCCCACACAACCAGACACAGCAGCATGCCCCATCAAAGTAGAAGCAGCAGCAAATCGGCGACTTTTGCCAGCAAGTCGATAATTATGCTTGCTCTTAGCTTACGCTCCCCTTCCTGTGCATAACGAAGAGGTATATCCATATTGAGGCGATTGCTGCTTAAAAGCCAAGCGCAAACCGTTAAAAAGTAAAGCTCTGCAAAGAGTCAGCGTCAGCGTCAGCGGCACAAATTGAAAAGCGCAACTGTGGAGCAGTCGTAACTCCTTCGCGACTCGCAGTCGCACTCACCTCGTTGCGACGTCGTTAAAATGCGCTTAAAGAGCGTACTCTGCGTATACGTAACATGCTGCACTGCAATCGGGTTTTACAACAGGTATATCTCTGGCACATCCTGCAGCGCTCCTGCAATTTGATGTAGTCCAAATGTTGCACGAAATTTTAATTAAAAACTCTCGACTCTCCGTATGTTTGTGTGCGTGTTGCCAAAGCCCTGGGCAATTTAGGCCGAATTCATTTGCCATTGATTACTTTGCCAAACATTGGCCCACAACAATAAGTCAGTCAGTCGTCGGTCCCGACACTTGTGCAAATGTTGCACATCTAAAATAAAGAAATATTCTTTAATACTCGTATGCCTTGCATGCCACACACTCTCCTGGGACACACTTTGTTGTGTTGCAAGCCGAGTGCGTGCTGCAAGGCTTAAGAGTTGATGCGGTTTGTTGAAGCGCTTGTAACAGACGCAGCAGGGATTAAGGATTTATGAGCTTACGGCAAGTGGAGCGCAACATAAATGCACACACGAGCATACTCGAGTGGCAAGCTGTCTTCGCAGCGCGCTAGAAGACATTTGTTTTATATTTTGACAAGACAGCACTCGAAATTCATTAATACGAGTAAATTGAAATGCACATTGCACTTGCTTTCAATTAGAAACTGCCAGTTGCAGGGTATGAGCTCGCAATGAATGTTGCGAGTGGCAAGCGGACGACACTCAAGTGTCAGCAATGTTTTGCAACTCGTCCAGTTGATAAAAAGTTTGGCCCACAAATAATTCTGTGCTCGCAAAGTCGGATGTTGCATTCACATTCGCAATCGCAATCGCTTTCGAGTCTGTTTATTTGCTGCCCAGCGCAGTCCTTGAGTTTGGGCCAGTGATAGAAGTTCGCATAAAGTCTTTGCTTTTGCAATTTGCACGCCGAGCTGAAACAAGAGGCACAACAAGAGCTCCACAGGCCGCGACAGCCGCTGAGATATTGTGCAAACACAATCAAGTGGCGCAATGAGCTGACAATGGGCCTAGAGAGTATCGAAGGCGTCGAGCCGTCGTTGCCGCCGTTGCCGCCGTTGCCGCCGTTGCCGCCGTTGCCGCCGGGTTGATAGATTGCACAGCTCGGTATTTGCTTTGGCCTTTTACGACTCACGAGTGTGCACAAGTTGATTAAAGGTGTGCGATACGTATACGTATATACTTGTATATGTATTTGAAATTTAAAACAGCTTTCTGGCCCACGCCAATCAAACGCTGAGAAGTTGCGGAAATTGTGGCAAGCTTTTGTTGCAGCTGATTTAAGCTGCTGATTGGGTTGCTTTGTTTGTGTATTCGCTTGTGTGCGGGCCATTGAAACACACACACTGAATGAAGCACACACCGCCACTCTAGCGGTAACCGACAACCGACACTTGCCACACTTCGACTGCGAAAACTGTGAGCACCACAGACGCTCACCCGCTCACCCGCCCGTCTGCCCGCCTGCCATAAATTCGACTTGGGTGGCCCGGCAGTGTCTGGGCATTAGGGCCATTTGCGGCAGGGTGCACTCCAGGCGAGTGGTGGCCAAGTGCTGAGCGCGTTAAGCTGCTAAATCATACACATAGTCGCATATATCTATTTACAATATGCGCAACACTTTCCTCGGCCACAGCACTTGACTTGCGATCAAGCACGTGT
Organism: Drosophila rubida; assembly: GCA_035046165.1. NCBI lineage: Eukaryota > Metazoa > Arthropoda > Insecta > Diptera > Drosophilidae > Drosophila > Drosophila rubida. Next base: position 12,099,464 of record JAWNOF010000012.1, on the reverse strand, counting down.
CTGCGTCCATCTGCTCGTCGCTGCTTTAAACCCAGCTCCCAGTGTGGTCAGCTGAAATCAGAACTTCTGCTCCGTATAACCACTTGCCGGTGGTCAGAAGAGCGGACGAGACGCAGGGAATCGGAAATCAGTTGATAAAGTGGCCAAAGTTTATGGCTGGACAAGATGGATGCACGCTACTAAGGACACAGCGCGTGGAAGAGCTGAAGGAAGCGCAGTCGTTTGACTATCTCCAGGGACCACTAAATATTACTTAATGCCAGTGCTCTAACTTTGTTATAGTGTTGCTCTGCTGGCAACAAACAGAATTCTTAATGCTTCGATTAACTATTGGCATGTGCAACACTTTCATGGAACTTAAAGCATTTGCATTTGTGGCCATTTAAAGGATTGCTCCTAAAACAATCGCACTTGATGGCATTTGATTCAAATCATTTGACTATAGAAATGTTATTTAAAACATTCGCAATTGATTGCTTCTAAAATTTAGCAAATAAATTATAATTGCGTAGTGGCAACAAAGGGAATTCACAATTAATTCTAATACGAAACACCTGATGGAATTTAAAGCATTTGCATTTGTTGCCATTTAATGCCAATAACGCCACTTTATAAATATTACTTGATACTCGCATTCATATTTATTTAAAACACTCAAATTTATCGCCATTCAATGACAATAAATTCGCACAGGCTTATTTCTAAAAATTAATAAAGTAGCGTGCATTTTCTAGAATTACATAGTGGAAACAACAGAATTTGTAATGCTCACAAAATATTACAAAGTGCAACACATTGATGGAATTTAAAGCATTTGCATTTGTGGCCATTTAATACCAATAACGCCACTTTATAAATATTATTTGATACTCACATTTATCGCTATATAATTTGAATCACTTGACTTAGGAAATGTTATTTAAAACACTCGCATTTTTCGCCAAAACCTTGCCTACAAAATTGAATCTAAAAACAAGCCAAGTTGCGTGTACTTTCTATAATTAATTAGTAAAAACAACAGAATTCGTAGTGCTCACAATAACTATTAGAATGTGCAGCACATAGATATAATTTAAAGCATTTGCATTTGTGGCCATTTAATGGCAATAACTTCTCTACTGGATTGTTGCAAGAACACTGGCATTAGTCGACGTTTAGTTGTCAACATTTGACTATATAAATGTTATTTAAAACACTAGCATTTGTCGTCAATAACTTCGTTAAAAAATTGTATCAAAAACAAGCAAAGTTTTGTGTACTTTCTATAATTAATTAGTGGCAACAACAGAATTCTTAATGCTTATAATAACTGCTAGAATATATAACTCCTGCTGAAATTTAGAACAGACCTCGTAATGCTCACAATAACTATTAAAATGTGCAACACACAGATGGAATTTAAAGCATTTGCATTTGTGGGCATTTAATGGCAATAACTTTGCTACTGAATTCTTGCAAAAACACTCGCATTAGTCGACGTTTAGTTGTCAACATTTGACTATAGAAATTTTATTTAAAGCACTCGCATTTGTCGCCAATAGCTTTGCTAAACGATTGTTTATAAAAATAAGAAATTTGCGTGTTTTTTCTATAATAAATTAGTGGAGACAATAGAATTCTTAATGCTTATAATAACTGTTAGAATATAGAGCACCTACTGAAATTTAGACTATTCGCATTTGTTGCCGTTTAATGCCAACAACTTCACTATAGGAATGTTATTTAAAATACCCGCATTTGTTGCCATTTAATTCGTATTATTTGACAATAGAAATGTTTCTAAAAATACGCAAAGTTGCGTGTAATTTTCATAATTGCTTCGTAGCAACAATTCGTGATGCTCTTAATAACTATTAGAATATAAAACACCTGATGGAATTAAAAGCATTTGTGGCCATTTAAAATGGCTAACTTCGCTACAGGATTGTTGCTAAAACTCGCATTTGTCGCCATTTAATGCCAATAACTGCACTATAGAAATGTTTCGCATTTGTTGCAAACATTTGACTATAGAAATGTGTCTGCAAATGAGCAAAGTTGTGTGTGTTTTTCATAATTGCTAAAGAGTATAATTCACTGCACTATCGCGTAAGTATTGCCAACAACTACTCGCAAGTTTTGTTAACAGCATCCTTTGGTGTACTCGAGGAATTTAGGAGTGTTTACCTTGGTTACCTGCTGATAGCTGTGCTTTCCGCTCAATTAGCGCAAGTAGCTGTGTCTATATAATAAGCTAGTTTGACTAAGCCGCCATTTGCGGCCCATTCAAAGGCGTGTTTGTGTTCGTTTTTGTTTTTGTTTTCGTTTTTGGCTGGCTTCTAGTTTTCGTGGCTCAATTAGCGAAGCCCGCAGATGAGTGGAAAAAATGTTAGAAATTTGCACATGAAATTCTATTCATAATGAGCACACAAAACGGCTTTTCATTTCGCCCAAAATAATTAATTAGACCTTGGGATGCGAAACGAGTGCGCACAAAGCGACAATTAGTTCTACCTACACAACATATATCTATGCACAATAATACTATATATAGGGGGCAAATCGAGGGAAATGCCAGAGCTGGCTCAAGCGACTTAAAGAGCAGATGGTTTAAAGAGCGAGCACTGTGCAACGTGCAACGTACAATAATTGCGCGTCCCCGATGAGCTTGCGTTAAAAATAAATAAATTACACTTCGGGTCAATAGCAATTAATTATATGAAAATTGCGCTAGTTTTGATTTCGCCATATTTATGCTGCGCCATTTTTTGCCGTCCGAAAATTTGCATAAATGAATTGTAAACAACACGCGAATTGTGCATTATGAATTCTCCTGCCAACTCCCACACTTAACAATGGGCGTGGCGCACACGCATATTCTCCCGCTATATAGATGTGGAATATGTTTACCTATTTTGGGTCAAAAGGGCTTTGCGGAGCAGTGTGTATAATATGTTTTATGCATGCGAATGTAGAGATATTGGCGTTATTTGCTGGCCGCATAAACAGCGACCGAATTTGTAGTTGTCAGTTTTTCCTTTGGCCCCCGTGATATATTGGGGCACAGCAGAGACAACGCCAGCGACAACAACACCAACAATTGTATGCAAATAAACATTACACAGGGCAACACAGTTGTTGCCGCCACACAACGAGCTGTAAATCAGAATATAAATTATGCTTTTTGCTTCCAGCACATTGAACCCTCAACAGCCGCAGGCCTCTTCCGCCACCCCGCCTCCCACTCGGCAAGTCCTTTGTAGTCCCGCTGTCTGCCTCATGTTTCATGTTTCATTTTTCATGTCTCGTGACACTCTTCACATTTGCTCGCAACAACACTCTAATTCTATTTTGTATTTTTGAACTTGTGTCGGTTCCACAATTAAGCTTGCTTTACTTCTGCATTTAAACAAATGTGCGCTTGCTGTGTGAATTAGTGCAATTTAATTTGTGAAAATATTGCACAATATTTTCGACCATGACTCTCGAAGTATCAACACAATAATTATCACAAAGCAACAGTGCTGTGCACAGTTTCCAATTAGAACTCGTTGACACCATGCTGCTGCTGCCGAGCGGTAGATGGCGCCACAAGACACTGCAATAACTTGAACAACTTGGCAACTGTTTGTTTAACTCGCTTCACTGCAGAGTTTACTGATTGAAATGTTGCACGTTGGCAAATTATTACGACTCCTTGTCAATGCTAGCGTTTGCAACCCGGCTGGCGAGTGTAATTTCAATAGCAAACGAATGCGATGCATTTTGTTGATAGGAAAGTTTAATGTCAAATATGCTGCAAATTAACATAAAGAATCAAATTAAAAACGCACTTTTATTTGCTGGCAAATTAAATTGCAATCTGTATTTAAGAGTGTCAACCGAATTTTACCCAAATTAATGTGAAAACGCTGCGATTTTATGAATCCACTTAAAAAATCAATACGCGGGCGGAGGCAATAAAGATCTTCGCAAAAAAACAACATAAAAAATTGCAATTAAAATCAAACAGAGCCGCGAGAGAGAAGCGCAAGGAAAGCGAAACAAAAACAGACTTTCCACTTTAAATGGCCCGAACCCGCAGGCCATGTGTGGCCACGAACAGGATCAAGTGCTTACCCCGCCGCCCGCGGGCTGGGCGCAGTTGTCATGTTTATTTTAAATGCCACACTTGGAAAATACAGGAGGAAAGCACACAGTTGCCGCTGACATTCCCATGCTCTTTAGCCAATCATCGTTATCTTTATGCCTTGCGTTTTTGCATTGAACTCGATGCGATGCCGTGCCACGCCCACCGACCACCGCCCACCCAGCTGCCCAGCTGCGATCCCGGGGCCTGTTCAAAGAGACGCGCACCCGCACGCTGGATACAATTAGCAGTTAACATAATTACATTGGACGCCGCCAGGTTAATGATGCCCACTTGCCCCGATAAGACCCGCTCCACGTCATGCAGCGCGGACCCTTCTTCTGCTTCAACGACAGTCCCTCTGCCACCCGCCTGCTCTGCATTTATTTATGGCCTTATGAATGGTATTCTCATTACTGTAAGCCCCGACGAGAGCAGAGTCGCCGGCGCTATCAGCTCGCCCAAATGACACACAATTTTTTGCATTTCGGCTTCGGCTTCAGTTTCAGATTTTTCCTTCTTGTTCTCAATTGGTTGTTTGTGTGCTTTTGTTTTTTGGGTCAACAGGGCCGAAAGGCCGCGTGTAGCCGGCAAACGCATTTAAATTAAATGAAAATTAAACAATTAAGCAACTTGACTTATTTGCCCAGCCCGACGACGATGAGCCAGTTGCAAGCTGATGTGTCAAGCGGCAGCAGCGCAGCGCCATAATAAGTGTAATCACTTGATCTGCGACTGTATGCCATTAACAATGAATGCAAACGATGCTGGGCGAAATACGGGCGCAAACTGACGAGGATTCATATGCACTTATTCACATAACCAGCGATTGACATATAGTCGAAAACGAAAGTCGATTAAACGCGACGCGGTTGAAGTGCAAACAGCAGAGATTAAAGCTCTTTAAAGCACTTGTGGTTTGAATGACTTCACTTCTTGAATATTAAATTTAACCAACAAACTTGGTTGTCACAATCAGCAGCAAACAGTCTGATAAACTCACGGAGGGATTGATGTCTTGGCTGTTTATCAAAGCCTAATAATGCGCTCGAATGTGTCAGTCTGACAAATATGGGCTCAGCCAGTCAAACTAACTTTAGCCGCCGCAAAGAGCTCAAGTATTTATTTAAAAGGTTGAGGTGGAGCTGCTGCCAATTGGCATGCAAGTCTGAGATGCTTTCGTCTGGGTTTCGTTTGGTGTGTATTTATAGAACACCAAAATATGTTACATGTGTGAGTTGCAGACAAAAATATACAATTGCGAGCACTTCTCTATTAGACAGACACTTTTGTGAGTCATACTCGTACAATCTGCTCAGCATTCACTTAGCCTTTGAATATGAGGAGTGCACTTAGCTTTGCAGCAGGTGTGAGCTTGGAAATTGTAAGCAACGCATTGTCTGCAGATCTGCAGTCTCCCATTCACACTGGTGCACACAGTAAAAGTTAAAGACTAGAAGTGTTGCACAGCAAGCAATTAGTCGGAGCTGATTAATTATGGCTGCTGTTACTGCAGAGCAACCATCTGCTGACATTTATGTGGCATTTCCTCTGACCTTTCGCCTGTCCCCAGTCGTCTGTCAACTGTCGTCTGCGGAGTGACGAGTATGCCGTCGTCTTAATCAAGCGCTCGTGCGGCACGTGTGTATCTGCTTTTATTTACTCGCACTTGCCCCATTTGCAATGTGTTGCAGCTGCGCTTGCAGCAGCGCCAGCAGTTACTGTTTATGCTCTTGAACAATTCATGTGGCTGCTTGACCCACTGAGGACAGATTACGTGATTTGCGCAACGCAACGCAACGCAACGGAAGCGACAACGCTGACGTCACCGTCGCCGTCTGCGACCCTGATACTGACGAGGCAACGCATTGTAACTCACAAAGGACATGAAAATTTAAATCACGTCACTTAGCGTGCGGCTGCACAAAAGACTCCGGCTCCGACTCCCCGCTTCCGCCCTCTCTCTCTCTCTCTCTGACCGGGTCCTGCCATAATGGGGCAACATGTAAATAGTTTGGCCTAGGCATGTCTTGTGTCCGTGTTTGCGTTTGTGTTTTCGTTTGCGTTTGTGCTTATGTTTGTGCCGGGATCAGAGCACCTCACTCCTTTTGTCGTGAGTGTGTCTGTGCGTGTGTGTGGATGCGTTGGTTAAGCCGCTTTTGAGGCAGGCACTCAGGCACTCAGACACCCGCGTGTGTGTGCCCCGCTTGTCATGTTGCTTACGCTTTTGAGCCGCCGCCTGCGGTTGACATGTCACGTTGGGCATGGCACGGCAAAGCACGGCAAGGCACGCCGGCGTCCCCCAGCAACGAACTACAAACGAATCCGTTAGATACTTAGCTCGCCTCAGCGCCCAACAGCTGTAACACACACACACACACACTCGCACACTCACACAGCCTGCAACATCAGCACCGCATTTAAAAGCAATTAAAGTTGTAAGCGTTAATTGTGCTACTCGCACGCTTCATATTCTCTGCTTTTTGAACTTGCCTGCAAAAATATAAATTGCTTTACCACCACCCACCTACCGACCTCCTCCTCCTCCTCCACCTCCCCCTTAAGCGCCAGCCACCCACACTTGCCACTGTTCTTAACAAAGCCATTTAACCCCAGGCTGTCGTCACAGTTTTACAGCTGCCTTTTCAAAACAAACCACGCTATCGACTTCATTAAAATAATATTTGCGCTGAATTCACTGCACAAGAAACGATTTTTATAAATTATCAAATTGTCATTTGGCTGAGTATGGAGAAACATTTTGTTTTCATAAAACGAAATCAATTATATAGACACTAAATATTCCATTGTTATAAATTCATGTTAAGCACGGGCAACACATCGAAAAATAATAGCAATGCAGACTAAAATCAATCGCTTTGCATTTTATAATCAAATTGAATGATATGTTAAAAAAACGGAATCATGAGCTCGATGGACGAATAGTATGCTATAGTTTCTGTCTTTACTTCACTTATATAAACACTATTTAAAGCAGTGTAATTTAAAGAACATGGAATGCTTAGTGGCACAGCAAAGAAAACAAATTAAATTAAAGTTGCATGACATATCTGCCTAAGGGCGAGCCGTCTGTGCCTAAGGTTTAACTAGAGCCTAAGTTAATTGTTTTCAATTGCGCAGACGAAAAAGGCAAATAGAATATATTGCAATGTACTTCAATGATATATGAAACTATAGCAATACAATCAAATTGAAGTTGCGAGGCGTATCTGCCTAAGGATTAATTAGATCCTCTCTTAATTCTTGGCAAACGCGCAGAGGAAAAAGGCAGAGAGAATATATTGAAATGTATTTGATAGCAATACAATCAAATTGAAGTTGCAAGGCGTATCTGCCTAAGGGTTAACTAGAGCCTCGATTAATTTTTGGCAAACGGGCAACGAGAAAAAGTATGCGAAAGATGTGTACGTTTTTTTTCACCTGCTGACTTTGCTTCTATCAAACTTTTCTCATATGCATATGAAATGACTTTGCTGATGACTTGCAGAGCGAAAAATGTCTGTTGTGTGTCGGGCAAGAAGGAAGCCGCCAGCGCATAAGCGAGACTCGCGTAGTTTAATTAGTGCAACTCAAACAGTTGCCGACAGTGAGACTGTTAAGCAGTTAAACAGATAACTTTCGTTAAATTGGGGAAAAACACTAATATCGGTAATGAATCGTGTCCATGAATAATGCCGCAAGTTTCCGCTGCAACTTTCCAATTGCAAGTGCGGGCGGAAGCCGGCGAGCAGGCGGGCGAGGAAGCGGCTCAATTTTTATGGGGTCAACTCGCACACACACAGAGACAGCGAAAGAGACACACACGTACACACTCAGTCCGCTCTGTGTGTCGGCTTTTAGCCCCGCCCTTTTTTATTCGCTCGTTTTGCTGTTAAATCCGTTTGCCAAGCCAACTTTATCTTTCAACACAGATTTTCAATAGCACTCGACTCGCGATGTGCCACTCGCTGTGGCCGTCCCAGTGTGGCAGTGGCAGTGCCAGTGCCAGTGCCTGCGATAGTAGCAGCTGCAACTCATGCTGCACGCCGCATGCAGCAAACTTTTGTTTATTTCACTTGCTGCTGCTGCTGCTGCCGTTGCTTTGCGCTTTTCTGCTCCTCTCTTTTTATTATATAAATATCTCTCTGCTTGCCATCGTTTTTCTTATTTTCTTTATTTACTCTTCTTGCCAGCTGTCGTGAGTTTTGGCTTAAGCAGCATCCACCATCCGACCCGTTCGCCATCCGGCGGCGACGGCGACGTGCCTCTGAAATAATTAAGTTGCCATTGCGAAGTGCACATCTCGCAGGCTCAGCGCCTACACTTGACGCTGCACTCGCAGTGCGCCAAAGCGGGGCGAAGGGGCGTAGGAGGCGCTAGGCTTACAGTTTAGTGGCATAGGTTTTCAATTAGGCAATCTCACATTTTCACTGCCTCGCTCTCGGCGCACAGCTCACAGTTCACAGTTCACACACAGCTGGCGTTGCTTTTAAAGACTAAAGTTCGAAGAGTTTCGTTCTCGTTCTCCAAGAATTTTCAGACAGGAATTTTTCGAGTACTTATTGACTGCATTCAAGAGCCTAGAGGTGAGCTTCCTGCCGCATAGCTGCATATTTCAGCAGCAAATGCATTTAACACTCTCTCACTCACACACATACACACGCACACACACACACACACACACACGCTCTGACAGCTGCATGATCGATGAGTTTAAAGCTGATTTGCGCTTCCACACTCCAATATCCTTGATGCGCAATCATCGCCAGGCGAACTTATTAGTTTGTCCGTATTGATTGCGTTCGTTCATCAGTGTGAGGCGATGATTGGCTCATTATGTGCCTTTTGTTTTTGTTTTCGCTTTTGCTTTTTTTTTTCTGAAGTTCGTGCTCCTTAATGCAGGTAATGGCTTTCAAATATGGCAAAAGCAGTTTGGTACCGGTCAACAACCTCTCTCGTTAGCCTCAATGCGAGTCCGTTCAATCGTGTTCATTTTGAATTCCAATCTGTCTGCATTTTCAACCATAAACGTTGTTGGTCGGGCAAATTAATGCAGTTTATTAAAGCAAACTCTTTAGTATTGTATTCTACCAATTTGGTAGACAGTTCAATTAAAACCTATGAAATTTATTTAACTTAATTCCAGACGACTTCGTTTATTGGCACTCGCTTTAAATTTCCCACAATTTGCGAGCACTGCCAGAGAAAACTTATTTTACACTACGAGCATATTTCATTCGACAACCGCAAACCGAGCAGTTCAAAGTACGCCAATGATTTCTGTATTTTAAAGACGGATTTTCATAAAGCGATAACTGCTTTTAATTCGAGCTTTTGCGAAATACAAATGAGAAAATAATGTAACTCACAGTTGTTATTTGCGAGTCAGGCAGTGCTTAACTTTTGACATACAGTTAATTAAGAATTTATGCGCGAGCTTAAAAAATTACTTTTCCCTTTGACGTGGCAACAATACTCAACTGCGCGACGCGGCGTCGCGCCTCACAGTGGTTGTTGCAACACTGCGCCTAAGCGCAACTACTTGAAGCTGCACCACATCAAACCAGAATTCCACTCACAGCATGCAGGTATTAACTGCTTAATCGCTTGAATTTGTTGTTTGTTCATCACTTTGTAAAGTCGCGTTTAACGTGTCCTTCTTCATGTATTTGCTCTTTTCGCTTTACATTTTTATACGTGTTGCTTATTTTACATTTTCGTGCATATTTGCGCCGTGTTTATTTCTGCGCCCATCGTGCGCAGCCATTAGCTGCAAATTTGAAAGAGCGCGTAGAGTCAGATGTGGAAGCACAAAGAAGTCGTATAAAGCGACTTATAAACACCCAAGTCGCGGCTGGAAGACATGCTGTGTTTGTGTTATCCCTAACTCGGGGTGTCGGATATGCTTTTGCTGCTGCTGCTGCTGCAGAACATGTCGAAAATTCCAGCATCGCTCGAAACACGAGCAGAAGTAGATGTGTGTGCTTGCGAATATTACGTATACGCACGGTTGGTGCCTGTGCCCGCAACCACAACATGTCGCTGCATTTGGGAAGTTTGAACCGCAGTTTTTGCTATTGAGGTTGCCGCGCTAACCAAGTGAAGCGCCGAGCATTTGGTTGTCTTGCCTGCGCCACGCTCCACGGCTTGCAGCTGCTCCAATTAAACGGATTTGCTAGCAATTAGGTGAGAAGCGAGCTCGATTTAAAATAATTCAAGCATGCTGCAATAAAATACTCATTCTTGTTCCTTTTTAGCATGTTTTGTGAATGCTGCGCTGCTTGTTGCAATTGTAGCGAACGCTTTCGGGGCACACAAAGGCGACATTAGGGGCAATTTGGGAAAAGCAAACAAAGAAAAAACGCACACAGATACGAGAGACAGGCAAAAAGTGCAAAAAGAGCAGGAGGTAATGTCACGTCACAGTTTGTGTGCAGTTTGCCTCTACTGTTTGCCATTTGCTAGTTGCCAGTTACCAGTTGCCAGTTGAACTACAAAGAAAATGAATACAAAATCAATCGATACTCGTCGTAGTTGGGAATCGAACATCAGCAACGCGAGATTCGTAGGGGGGAACGATGGAAGGGCGGCGGGACAACGAAGCTAACGCCAGCAGTCGAGCAGACATTTTTATGCTTGGCTGAAGCTTGAAGCGCAAAAGCAATTTTGTCTATGCCACCTCAAGTAGCTAAGGCACGAGCAATGTGGAGGGCGGGAGGGAGGTACGGAGGGGCGACGGGGCGAGTCCATGCGAAGGCATGTTACGCAAATTTTATGAACGCATCAGTGAATATTGCTCAGCAAACCAGCCAAGACATTAAGCAGCAGCTAAAAACTTGCCCAAATGCTGGCAAATTTTCAATTTTTAACTCAATCAGCCAGAAAACTAGAAAAAGTCCACAATTTTTTTGTGCGAGCTTCCGCGCTGCGAAATCAACATGCGTTGCGTATACGTAATTTGCAGACAAAAAGTTCGAGCAGGGAGTCAAGCAAGAGTCTTGAGCGATTAGCAGAAAGTTTGTCAGCTTACAAGCAGCATCCGCAGTCGAGCAACCGCACTTCCGCATCCACACCGACATCTACATCCACACCCTCAGCTACTCGGTCGCATGCACCATTTGCATGTGCCCCGCCACCTGCACCGCATCCGCATCCGCATAAATTATGTTCTCTTCAGCAGCTGCCGTGCCATTCGATGAAAGCGCATTCAACAGCCGTGGATCTGTGCCAGAGCAATGTTAATGCTGATGATGTGCTCGTCCAGCTCCGACAGCTGCAGACTAATCATCTGTGGCTGCGTCAACAGCTGACACAACTGCAGCGCGTCGCCTTCGCCTGTCGCCTGCACCAGCTAAGACGTCTGTTCGACCGCGGCGCCGCCTTGGAGTGCAAGCTGCGCCAGCTGCAGCTCAAGCACCACCGTCAATGGGGCCTCTGAGACGTTGCCGGACTGAAAATTTAAAGTCACGCAAAAAGTTGTAGAATGTTGAAAATATACTCGTAATCAGTGTGTAACGCGATTTATCTGCGATTTAGCCACAGACTTGCAGCGCAGCAGCGCGTTTGCTGTCAAGGCTCGCAATGATGCGCATAATGCGCACATTAGCTGCCCATTAATCCTGGCAAACTTAAGGACATCAGTTGACATTTCGAACCCACACGTCGTCGTAATACTTGTGCCACGCAAGCCAATAAATCAGGCCGCAGTCTGGCCGCAATTCGGCACCCACGCCACACCATTATGGCCAAAGGCTAAGCCCCTCGCCTGACACCTAAATGGAAGCAGGGCTCAGCCCAACACAACATAACACAGAACAGACAAGAAACATCACAATTATAGGTCGTTTCCTCTGCTGCCTGTGCTCTGTGCAGGCTGTTAAGGAACTATTTATAGTCCTGTTCTAGTGGCGAGTGCAAAAGGAGAGTGCTGGGCTTAACCCCTTCACGCTGTCGCTCCCGTTGCCGTTGTCGTTTCCGTTGTTATTGTCGTTGTGAAGGGCTTTAGTAGCCAGATTTGACTGTGGTAGCTGGCTGGAGGCGAAGCAGCAAGAACACGCATGCTGTTTGCCTGCAAATGACACCTAGCGTGTTATCATTAAATCCTCGCCCCGCACAACGATGCGAGTGACAACACTTAAGTGGACCATAAACGCCAACAAATGCAAATGCAAATGCGAATGCGAAAATGCGAATTATTGCCGCAGTCAACTGCTCAACTGCTCAGCAGCTCAGCTGCACAACTGCTTTGCATTGTTGTCCCACGGCTGCTGCGGGGGGTATTTTGTAAAAGTGTTTGCATATGCAAAAGCACACTGGACGACTGGCCATAAAGGCAGGACTGCATATCGCCGATATAAATATTTATATAAGTTAATCGGTTTATGGTGCACGAGTAATTGAATTCCGTTGACGTTGAAACGGACACCCAGCGAGCACAACGACGTGCCAGACACGACTCCGCACTGCCTGCGACCGGCGAACCGATGTCCGAGCTGCTCTCCCAGTTGCCAGTTGCCGCCTCGGTTTCTGTTTCAGTTTCAGCAGGTGTCACGTGACGGGACAATGTGGCGCGTTGCAAGCTGGACACTGCTGAGTCGTGGCACTCGTACTTCATATCCGACATTCGCCCCATGCCGTTTGGCAACTGGCGTCAAATTATATTTAGCTTTGGCGCCGACAACCGAGCGACGAACAGCGAACAGCAATGGCCACAGGGCAATGCGCAATGGGCAATGGGCGATGGGCGATGGCTGGCGGAAATGCGAACGGCATTGCACGCTGCTGTTGCACTTCCGCTTAGCTGCACATTAATTGCAATTAAATTTGGCATTACAGACGCTTATAAACGAGCCCACAGAACCACCCGACCACGAGCCTGCAGTCGACGCACCCACACACACACACACACACACATGCAACGCTCATTGCAATTGCAGTTGCTGTTGCTCTTGCGTTGCGTTGCGTTTTCCACTTCTTGCATAATTTAAGTTGTTTGCTTTCGGTTGCTGCCAAAGTTGGGCAGCCAAAGAGACAGAGGGAGCGTGGCGAATGGGAAAGGTACTGAAATTTCATGTTGTTGTTTTCAATTAACTAAGCGTCTAGCTAAAATGGCAAGTAAATTAATGTTTATAGTGCATAAATATGCATTTTAAATGCGCACATTTATTGCGTATGCGTAATATTGTTTTTGCTCACACCGACGCTGCACGACGCCATTGTTGTTTTAAATTCAACGTTTATAGCCTTATGTTATTACATATGAAATTTAATGCACGTACACGTGTAAATGCAAGTTGGTCATTAAATCGATTATCATATTATAGATAACAACGGACATTCGAGCATCTACTGGGCGCTCCACTGCGCTTCCTTGCTAGCTCGTTTCGCCCCAGACTGTGCCCTTAAATTATGTTTATATATTGCATGTCACTGCCGACATCTCCGCCCTGCCTCGGTGGGCGATATTAGACACCATGACAACACAAATGCGCACACACACACACAGACACACTCGCGCTTAGTATATGCTCGGAATGAGCATGACTTAACGCTAGACAGTTTTTAGACATGATAATGCATGTGGAAAATCAGACAAATACTCTTTTGCAGTCGCAAGCAAACATATACATATATAGAGCAGCACATAGGAATGTCTAGTATACTATGCTTAAATTGTGGGCAAGTCAACTGCAGACAGACAGCACAGCACAGCACAGCATAGTAGCAGTCGCATCAGCGATGAGAAAAATATGAAAAAGTATATGCGAATATAACTAAAATAACTGAAATGCGAGTCAGCAAACAAAAGATGAAATTTAGATAAACAGACAAGCGTTCGCAACTGGTCTACATACTCGTACTGTATATTGTATACTCCTTAAAATGTGTGCTAGTTGGCGCTGCTGTTCGTCAAGCTGGATTCCCAGAATGGCAATTAAACGACTTGGAATTACAGTCTTCGGGCAGCACTCGAATTAGTTGGAATTTTATTATCATAACTGCATAAATTGCGTCAACACTCTTGCCTGACTTCGCATCGTTTTTAATTGAGCAGCTTAGTACTCGTATTGTGTGAAATATCCGCTGGCAATTATTCAATCAGCATTTGCTTTGATTTATTATCACATTAATTCAGTCTGCTGTCATATAAAATATGTAAATGTATTTCATTCAATTGCAAACATTGTTCATAATTCACGTCACAACAATTCGCTTGTTTTTCCCCTCTTCAAACAAAACAAATCAATCCAGGCGGGCAGCACTTAATGGTTGCGAAGCTGTGGTAAGCGGTTAAATTAGACAAACATGACAGCATAATTCTTGATTGCAGAGTGTTCAGCGCGTTGAGTCTGCAGTTAATCCCCACTTTGGCTTTGTTTTTATGCCCCTTTGTTGCGGATGCAAATTGTGGTAGGCAGACGTGCGAAAAGCTTGAAACAGTTGCAGCATGTGGAGTAGTCACTGGCACAATGTGTATGTGTGTGCAACTGTCATTTAAAACCCAACTGTCTTCGTCTCCCGCACCACTTCCACTCGGGTTTCTTACACAAAAGCCGCGGCTGAAAGACACAATTCATATTTTTGCTTGGGCTTAAAATATAACGAGATGCAACTGAGGAAGCCAAACTCATTACAAAAAGCAGACTCTGGCGAGAACCACAAATTTGGCACTCGGCCCATTGGGAAACTTGGACAAATTGTTTGCCAATGGCGATGGAGAAATTCAATAGGCCCGATGCGATTAAAGCGTCTTTGCTTGGCACTTTTTAATTGCATAACACATACTTTCACGCTGCTTGTTGCTTACACTTTACTTTCAACTTTGTCAATGGCAGTGGCAGTGGCAGTGGCAGAGGCAGCGGCGGCGGCGGCGGCGGCAATTGGCGCCAAAGGCAAAAGTTCATTTTAACAAGTGAACAACTTTCAATGGGCAATTAAAAGGGCACACACAACATGGGGACAACAACGGCAGAGTTCAAGTCTTTGGCAACTAGAAACGACTGAGCAAGCGGGGCGGCAGAGGGGGAGCAACGGGGGCGCTGCAGCTGAAAGTGCCAACGAAGCCACAAGGCGAGGTATGTGTGAAGTGGCGTGGCGGCGGCAGGGGCAGATTGCATTTCTCTCCAAAAGTCACAGGAAATGTTAACAAAATGCAGTGCGAAGATTCTCCAAAGTTTTTGGCCGAAAGGCAATTAAAGTTTTGCCACTGGTAACAACGACGGCAATAACAAAAAAGCATACACCAAAAACCAGCAACAACGGCAACAATAATTGGAAAACAGGGGTCGGGTCGGGCCGGGCAGTGTATGTTTGTGGTGGGTGTGGTCACTGAAGTTGCACCACTTAGACGAGTTGAGCTCTTCCGGTAGTTAAAATGTGCAAGATAAACAACCGAAAGTGTTGCAGATTTATTTTAAGATGCAATCAGTTGCAACAACTTATGACCAGACCAGTAGATGAGCAAGGAGGCGAGTTGACCTTGCAGCGTTGCAATTACAATGATTTGCCTACTACACTCTGTTCCAGCAATTTTAGTTTAAAGTGCTAATTAGAATCTAAATTTATTGTTTTACGGATAGTCATTTCACTAATAGGTTTGTCAAGATTTATGACTGTGGAGTTGAATGAGCTATAAATAAGTTATCTGTTATTGCGACAATATATAAGCAATGCATTTAGTTGTCAATAATTTATTTTTTCAATTAATGTTTAGCAAATTATATGACTTAATTTACCATGAAAATATTTATACTCATATCATAATATTACTTTATCTGTTCATTAATTTATGAAATAGTATTCAACTTAGAAAGCAAAACACAGTGAGTGTAAATTATCTGTAAGTCATTCAAGGGAGCAGGAAGCTCTAATTAAATAAACTGCATAATAAAATAATTAAGACTTTGTCCAGATTTCCATGCAATTATTTTTGTTCATACTACCTGATGCCATATGGCACCAACTCACTCCCAAATGCAATTTGTGTGCCTGTGTGTGGGTTTGTGTGGGCGGCCAAATGTATCTTAGCTGGTGCAACACATGCGGTGCTTGCGACTAACAGTCCGTGTGTTTCCTGTCTGTCTTATTAATTAAGTTTGCCTTGCTCTGTGCAAAGATAGGATGCTGTGTACTTCTACGCCTCTGCTTTCCGCCACGCCCACTGCTCGACTGCTTGGCAGTCGGCTCAATTTAATTGGCGGCAGACATTTTAATGAGCGTCGGCGTGTCAATGTCACGTCTTCCGGCTGCGCCGACAACATCTCAAAATATTTACAAGAAATGGATACGGAATAATTAACATGCATAACCAGCTGGTGGCTGGGCTGCAATCCGAAGCTCAAGGAAATGCATTAGATTACTGCGGAAATTTATATGCCAAGCGTTGGATCCTGTTGTTGTTGTGTGTGCGTGTATATGCTGCTCTGTTGACATGGATATGGCGATGATTCGTGCATGAAATGATATCCATTAAGGGATATGCTCGCTTCTTCTATCCATGGACTATGAATGCTTGTGCTCCTGCTCGCTCTCTCACCTGCAGGCATTGTAGACGTTGTTCAAATGCCAATGCACACACACCCACGTTACGCATACGCCGGGTGTGCTGCTCTGCTTGCATGTGTCTGCTGTGTGCGCTGTGCTGTGTGCGATGGTGCAGTTAGGTGACAGCTGCATCAGAGTCTGCTTCTTCGCCTCTCACCCTCGCGCCATCAATTCTATGTTATCCGACTATCTGTCTCACTCTCGCTTTTCATAGGTGCATTAACACCTCAATGCCAAGGCATCTCAGGGCTTTCCACGTCTTGCACGCTTCGAGAGCCTTTCACACGCTTCGCAAAAGTGTTAGATGGCGGAGCTCTTGCTCCATCTCCTGCTTTCCCTGCTTTATGCCACATTGTCGCTGTCACTTCATGTGGCACGTAATGACATGCGGCTGCCAATGTTGCGGACGCATGCATACACATCCTTCACCGTCAACCAGCAAGCAGCAACGCGCTGCCACCACTTCTATTATAATTTATGCAACTCGATCCGCCAAAAAACCACAAATCTTGCAGCGCTTCGCTGCGCTGTTGCACCGTTGCAACCGCAGCACGATGAGGCGAGGCGAGCTTCGTCGAGACCAGACCAAGCAACAACTTCATCAGTTTCATTGTATTGGCACCTTCAGCCTTCTCGGTCTACAAACTTGATATCAACTTTATAGCCGCTGATGTCATCTACTTGGCACTTGGTTCTTTGTTTCTTCGTCTACTATAAATACACGATGAACTCGAGGCAGCGACGGCAAGGAGAGACTCGCATTCTTGACTAAACTAAACCGTAATTGGCTCAGTTTATGTGGAGTTAGTTTCGCCGAGCAGACTATAATTTATTCCACAAATGGGTAGACCTCATAAATAAACAAGAAGTTGCATCGGTTCCCAAACTTGTATCTAAATTTAAGCACAAGTTTTTATCAGATTTTTAAGGCTTTTAGTATGGCATTCAAAGTCTCACGTAACTGCATTTATTTAGTCATTTTGTATGCTGTAATTAATTTTCGTTTTCAATTCCAATTTCGGTTATGGAGCGGCACATTTTAAAAAGCATGAATGCAATTAACACAGCTTCAATATCCTGTTCACAATAATGCAAATTATAAATATGCAATTATTATATGAAATTCATTTCGCTTTGATATTGATAGTGTGCTTATATAGTTCTCATTATGAATGTGTAAATTTATTAATTAAATAGGCATGGAATATATCAGATATATACAAGCATTTGAAACACTTTTCGACTTAATGCAATTGTACATCTATGGAACTACATAAGAGTGTAATTAAATACAAATAGTATAAGAAATGTTTTCAACTAGCCATAGAAATGTCTACAATTTAATGGGATCGATGCCTTCTTCCTTCAGTTCCCAAGCAGTATTACTTCTAATGACTACTCAGCTTGTTGCACAGTGTCTGCCACAATCAGATACTGCGAATACGGAGTCTTTGGTGTCTTGAGTGGCAGCTCGAACACCTGAGGAAACTGCGCTGACTCTGGCCACTTGGTCAACGCCTCCTCCATGGTCCAGCGGCGAGCCAAGTCCTCGTAGTAACCCTTTCGAAGCGCATCGACCTG
Source organism: Drosophila rubida (assembly GCA_035046165.1). Lineage (NCBI taxonomy): Eukaryota > Metazoa > Arthropoda > Insecta > Diptera > Drosophilidae > Drosophila > Drosophila rubida. Next base: position 12,081,232 of record JAWNOF010000012.1, on the reverse strand, counting down.
CTGCAATTTGATCAAGTTTGCCAAACTCTGTTCGTGGTATTGCATGGGGTCAATGGCACGCATCAAGAGCGCGCTGGTCAGCAGCGTCCACTTGCTGTCCGGCTCGTACTCCAGCAGGTCGCAGCAGGATTGCAGCTGCGACTGAAGCTCAGCGAGCAACTCGCTGCTGCAACTAGCGGCTGCCACTGGTGGCACAAAGTAGTAAATGCTCTTATCACTGGGCTGCACAGCTAGTTTAAAGCGTTGTCCTTGCATCTCCAAGGCATATTCCAGACTTGCGTTAATCTCAATGCTATGGTTGCATTGCCATTGAGTTTTCTCTTCGTTTCCAGGCGTCCACGACTCCAATTGCCATGCTTGCTCTCCGCTAGTCAGCTGCAACTTGAGCTGCGACAAGTCGGCACACGGTTTCTTCAGCGCCAACTGCGCCTTTTGGGGCCAACAACGAAAGGCGGCCACCGTGGGCTTCTCATCCAACTGGGCGCCGCTGCCCAAGAGCCAGCGTTGATAGAACCAGGCGCTACTGTCGTTGGGATCGGTGAACGCCGCCGTCATCACCATTTCAAGCTCCTCCTTGAGCTTGTGCTCGCTCATGGGTCGGTCCTGCTGCTCGTTGGGATACAGCTGGGGCAGTAGTAGACTGCGATGATGCCAACTCGAGTAGTTAGAGAAGTTCACTTTGATTTTGTCGGTGCAAAAGTCCAGCTCCTGCTCTTGCGGCACCGCTGCCTTGGCGCACACATAGCGCCTATAGTCCCAAGTGTGAAAGTTGCGTTCGTCGTACTTTAAGTACTTGTTGCACAAGAACAGCTCCCTTTCCCAGTCGGCCAGCGGATTCTGCTCCAGGGTCCAGCAGCGATGATGCCAGGCACAATACGATTTGGGATTGACCATAAGGCACTGTTCGGTGAGATCCAGTTCGGTTGTGTAGATGCGTTGCAGCTGTTGCTCCACAGTGGGCTTGCTCCCATCCACCTTCTCCCTGTCGCCATCCGCTTTGTCGCCATCACCTTCGTCTTTGTGTTCACCTGCAATTGTCGCTGGCCCCTGGTCTTCTTTCTCCTTCGACTCTTGCAGCTGCGCAACCTTCATGAGCACGCATTCTCGCCGAATGTTCCACACTGTGCCAATGTCCGGATTGCGCTGCAGCAGATTCACCGTCAAGCTGAGCAATTCGTCATCCAGTTCGCCGGCGCTGCGTTTTTTCTGCAGTCGTGTCATTGCCGCTCTATACGCGCGCATCTTCAGCACCTGCTCCTTCTTCTTGCGCTCGCGCTCCTCTTCCGTAGTACGCACCTTGACACGACCATGCATTTTGTTTTATTTGTTGTGTATTTAAATTAAATCCAATTACAAAATGCGTAACACGAATTCGTCAGCCAACACACAACACGCGAACAGCTGTTTTTGCTATCAGCTGGTTAACATTTGGCGAGCTGTTACTAACAGCGAGCAGCTACAAGTCGCTGTCTCATAGCTGTTATGTTATTGTGCATTAGTCTGTTATGCTCCATCACAAAAGCTGACAGATACAGTTTACTAGCATGTGGGTGAAACATAGATGGCGCTTTCAGAGTTTACGTTACATTTAAATGATTGAGACAAGAACGTAATTTCCATTTTCACAATTAGGTTTTACGTTTCCTAAAATAAAAAATAAAATAATATAATGTTATTAAGGCAACATCGAACAATATATTTTAATTAAATCAGTCAACGCTTAGTTATCAAAAACTACTCTTATATTTTTATTGCAGCTATAAAACCGAACCATTAACTGGATTATGAAAGTCGTGATATATATTCTTTTTGTTGAAGATGTCCCTTGGCCGGCTCGCATATCGGACAACCAATCAATACATTTCTTCAATTTAATCACGAAACTTCATAGAACAGGTCATAAAATTTAATTAGGAAAGCATTTCCCGAGGGGTGGTCGACGCACCAATCGAACTTAAATACGAATACGAGAAATTTTTATTGTTTTATGGCTGTGCAGCAATAAAAATGCTGTTCAAAAAAGTCGCTTAGACGGCCATAAACGAAGGCGGCGGCATCGAGACAAAGGACGAGGCAACTTCAATTCGTCTGGGGAGTAATTTTGCTCAGGGCAGCAGCAGCAGCAGCGATGGCAGCAGCAGGAACTGGCAGCAGGTGCGAATGAAGGACACGAATGCCAACGGCATCGTCGTCGTCGTCTTCTTCTGAGATAGGGAACGAGAAAATCAATCGTGCAGCAAAATCAAAGAGGATATTTTCGGTAAAAATATTTTTTCTGTTCTTTTCGTTTTTGCGTCGTGCCGCATTTCATTTTATTTAACAGCAACTTTTTGGTGCTGCGCGTTGAAATGTAGGCGTGGCATGCGCCTCGCACCCACACTCAGTGTCTTGCCGCGCTCAAAAATAATTCAATGGCTCTTGGGCGCGTTTATCAAAGCCAGTTCCCGAGGGTTGCTCACGCCGAGCAACGGCAACAAAAACAGCAACAATGGAAGCAGCAGGAACCGTTAGTTGTTATCCTTGCCGTCGCTGCTCCTGCTGGTGCTGTTGTTGTTGTTGTCAGCGTCTAATGTGATACGCATCAATTTATGAAATTTGAAATATTATGACTGATTTTGCAGCTCGTCCTGGGCCTGTGCCTGCGTTTGCCTGCCGCCGCGTTAATCTTAGTAACAGGTCGCGACAGGCGACAGACGACAGGGCGTCAGAGTGTGAGCGTATCGGGGAAAGGGGACCAGCGAGGAGGGGTGTGGCTGCACACGAGGCGAGCATTTTCGAAGGATAATAACAAAGCAAGGATCGCCGTTGCCGTTGCCATCGCAGCCGCAGCTTAGGTGCAAAATGTCCACCAGCTCTGAGCTCGTATATCACATAACGTGGCCCGTTATGTGGGCTAAGCTGATGACGCAGACGGCCGAGCAGCAAGGGGCAGGGTTGGTGATGGCGATGGTGATGGTGACAGAGACGACGATGCAGACTCGAGTTCGCATTGGTAATTGGAGTAACAAAAACCATGAAAATGAAATGAAGCGAGATTTTTATTTTTATGACACACACACACATACTCGCAAGACAGCCGATTTAAAGTGAAGGTCGTCAGGGGTGAGTTGGGGGATTGCGGGCAGTGGCAACCAAGGCTCAGGGGCACCACAGATGCGACAAAGTTTATTGGCTTTGCTCCCAGCCACAGCCACAACGACAACGACAGCGACAGAGACAACGACAAAGACAGTTGATTCAAAGGCCAAGCAAATGACAAACGGTGGATTATACGCACGAGTTTAAATTTGGGTGTTCGTTAGGTTATATGCTTCTGATGCACACAATGAAATGCATATATGAATAATTTAATTGGGAATGCTCCTAATGATTGGCTTAGTGTGGGCTATTGCTTTGAAAACGGATTGAAGTATGGGATTACAGACAGGGAGTTCAGGGTCGAATATGAATTCCAATTGAAGAACCCTATTGAAAGTTAAAAATAACATTAGGGAAAAATTGAGCTAAAAATAATTTTGGATGTTTGTTTACCTTTCGCAACTCCTCCTTCTCCCTTTAACTTCGTGTTCTACTATTAGATTTGAGGTTTACAAATGCGCAAGCTTTACGTATACGTATACTTAATATGTGGCATACTTAATTTTCTTGATTCTCAACTACTTTAAAATTCGTTTCAATTAAGAAAGGCTTATTTTATAAGGAATTAATCAAGAAGCAATGTTGCTGTTGAAAATAAATTAAGAATTATATTTATTTAAATTATATTCTACTTATTTTGTTAGAATCATATATATTTAATATAATCCATTATTTAATTTAAGATTTGAGAAACGAAACAGAAAAGACAAAGATGTCAAAAGATATTTGACATTCAATTCCAAGAAAAGTGGTGCAATTTATAGGTAGTGCTTTATAAGGAGTCTTAAGATGACATAAACTAACGCTGTATACGAGTATGTGCTTTTTATACTTATTTTTGTTAGAAATTCATTAGAGAAGGAAAAAAGTTAAACCGAGTTGGCAAGTTCATAAAACTTTTATTATATTCGCAGCGCTGTTCGTAGTTGGCAGTTCGCAGTTCACTGTTCGCAGCTCTCGCAGCGACATTTGAGGTGTTTATGTTTTGCGGCTGACAGTTGGCGTGGCCCTCAAAACTACGTGACAAATCCTCCCATATGGCCGTCTTGCGGGTAAGTTGTTTTGTCATCAAGCAGGTAACCCAAGACGTGGCTAAGCAAGACGCAGACGAAGCACGAAGATGCAGACGCCGCGGCGTGCCAGAGGGAGAGTTGCAGCAGTTTGTCTATTTAGATGGCAGCCCGGCAAAGTGCCCGAGATTTTCCGACACAAGACATCAGCAGCAGCAACAGCAGCTGAAAATTGACACCAAAGGCCCACGCAGCAGCAGCAGCAGCAACAACAGCGGGAGCAGTTGAACGATTTAGATGCCAACATTGCCGTCATCGCTACGCTTAGCTTCCTGCTCTGAGGACATGTTCAACATTCTGCGCCTTCTTCTTGCCCGCCTCTTGCTCGACTTTCCCGAAGAGTGCGCAAGCAATTGACGTAAATAAGCAGCAGCCTGGCAAAGTTGCCAGCGACATCTACAACAACGACAACGACAACGACGACGACAACAACAGGAACAACTACAACTACAACGCCGACCACGCTGACGCCGCTGTAACTACGTAAAGACGGACGCTCGCTGTGGCTGCTGCGGGGGAGGAAGCCTTTGCTCCTGACACATATGCCTCGGCCTCGGTCTTGGCCACAGCTTGAGCTTTGAAATTGAAAAAGTTATGCAAATCTGTTGCTGTTGCTGCTACTGCTGCTGACGACAACAACGACAACGACAACGACGACAGGACAGCAGGACAGGAAACGAGTGCACAAGAACTGAATTAGTTTTATGCAATTTTGCAGAGCGCTCCCTCTTTGCCTCGCTGTGTGTGTACGTGTGTTGCGGCAAGGACACTCGGCTGCAGGACGGGTGCCAGAAAAGTTGCTTGCGTGTAACTGTCGATTTGTGCGCGCAATTATAATAATTGCTATAATAACAACAACAGCGACGAGCAACGAAACGAGTTGCTGATGACATGCAACATGATGAGGGCTGTCAAGCAATTGCTAAGCAACTATGCCAGGCTGTGGTGGCAGGAGTCCTTGCTGCCGCTCTGCCCATGCACTACCAGGCTCTCGCAGTTTTATCCTTCATCGTCCTGGCATCAACTGTGCGTGCGTAAGCGCCTCAAAATCGCATCTTTGTTTGCCCAGGGCATTAAAGGCTTTCAGCCGGGGCACATGGCACGTAGCGCGCCTAAATAAATACCAGTGCCACTGCAAATGCCAATGAAAGGGACCGGCGGATGAGGTTGTAGCTGTCGTCCTGGCTGCGCTGTAAAACTGCCGGGGCGACGCTTTAAATCGTCATCTCCAGTGCGATGTTGCCTCTCTCTCTCTGCTCCTAATTACAATTGCAAACGCCTCGCTGGCTCTGACAAGCAGAAGAGCAGACAAGCAGACGAACCCACGAACCCTCGAGCCCCGGAGCGAAAGCCGCTTCTCTCACTGTCCCGGTCGCTCTATCGCTGGTCCGTCATCTTTACGTGCTTAATGCCAATTAAGCGTTTGGCAAACGTCACCCGGCGCATCCCTCACCTCTGCCTATTTACATTTCGCTTTTCATATTTGGCATTTCATTGATTTATTTCGGATTTTATTTGAAGAGCTGCCCAGCAGCGGCGTATTCATTATTTTTGCTTTCGGAAAAATGGAAATCCACTTGAACTGCTTCACCGCTGCCACAGAGCGGAAGAGGAGGCCAGGGGTTTTTTCAATTTCCGCAACATGACATCAAATAGTTGCAGTTAATTAGATTTTCCCCAGTTGTGTGTGTGTGTGGGTTTGTGCTGTGACTATGCACGTTGCCAGGGTTAATTTTAATTAATGTTTTATACGCTGTAGACGGCATCTGGGATATCAGCTTCCAGGCTCACCTTAGTGGGTAACGCCACAATCAGAGCTTCCCAGCTCCAGTGGCATATGCTGAAACTTGAGACAAAGCCAGTTTCAGCAGGCAACGACGACAACGACTACGACGACGACAACGGCAACAAAATAAAACAAAATGAAGGGAACAGAAACCGATAAAATAGCTTGCCGCCAGCCAAAGATCAAATGTTGCCAGCGTCGAGCTCAAATCTCTCAGATACGCAGATCCAATGCTGCTGCGGTTGGTTAACTGCCTGGCTGACTCGACTCGACTCGCCTCGCCTCGCCTCGCCTCGAGTTGGCTTGGCTGGGCTGGGATGACTCGACTGGACTGGACTCGACTGGTTGGTTGTTGGTTGGTAACCGCAGCAAGGGTCGCCCAGCGGCAGCCAAGTTCAAATTGAATCGCACATTGGAACTCGTGGAACGGTAGACGCTACATAATTTGAACTTAAAGGCAGGCGGTCCGGGGCCTTTTGGCCTTTTGTGTTCTGCAATTTCTATGGCCGAACGCAAAGCGAACGTCAAGAATAATAATAATAATATGAAATTATAAATGCCTTTACTCGCTCGCCCGCTCTCTCTCTCTTTCATTCAGTCGCTGTTTCGCTGTGGGGTGGGCGGGGGCTCCTTTGTCCCTGTTGTTCTCCAACTGTTTTCTGGTCGCTGTGTTTGCTTTATGATAATATTGTGCCCAACACGCCTCGTATTTTTTACTTCTATTCCACATTTATTCTTGTTTTTATTTTCTGAGTATTGTACGTCACTCAGTGAGGCAGCATTGTTATTACTGCCGTTGCCGTTGCTGTTGCTGTTGATGTTGCTGTTGTTGTTTTTCTGCTGGACGACGACTGCCTGTCGATGATTATTATGTATGCTTAAATTCTATGCACGTACCGGCACTGAAGCTTATCTGTATCGAATATGATTAAGTGCGCTGCGCTGCCTCACCCTAGACGGGCTCTGACTCCGACTTCGACTCTGACTCTGGGTCTGAGTCTGAGCATGGGCCAGGCCCATCCATGGTCTGATCTAGGCGGCAACGTATGTCCGTTGTTGTTGTTGAACGTGCAACATTGGAAAAGGGCACAAAAGAGCGAAACGAAGACCGAGCCAATCGAGCGCTTAAATAAACACACAACAACAGTAACTTGGATTGACTGCAACCGCTTGGCTTGGCTCGCATCCAGCTCTGAGCTTGAACGGCCGGCCCGTCCCCATCGGAAACTCATCTCCGGCGGTCCAATCTGAATGGAATGGCGTCTCGGCGAGCCTCTTGTAAAATGACAGTTGGCATTTGCATGTTTTTTGGTTAATTCAATGCAAGAAATAAGTTGCCTTTTTATTCAATTCCGAATTATTCGCATTTGCATAACGTATATAATTGAATCCTGCCATACATATCCGCATCTGCATAAATATAATAATCGCAGCGAGGCAAGGACGAGCCCAGCCACTCAGCATCGCCTTTCATGATTGCTTTGATGTTGGCTCACTGAATTACCTGAATCGACGCAGGCCTGAGTCTTACAGTATTACAGAAATCTTTGCACTTTAGCTGATGATTTTACAATAATTTGAATAATTCGATTATTAATATGCATTTAACGATTATAAACCATAAATCAGCTGACTCAATGCGCCCAACAAGATTTGCATTTAAATTGCTTGGGGCGGAACATGTTTCAATCTTTATCTTACATGCTATATTGTTGCTTACATTCAATTATTTTAATACAATCTATAAATTTATGACACAATTGTGTATATTTCTTGATACCAATCGTATTGGCGATAACCCAGCAGCATAAAGAAAACCAAATGACAATTAAAATGAGAAAGTGCGAAGCGCAGATGATGCCGATAATAATTCAGCATATTTACAACTTATGTAACCAAATAAACGCTGCAAGCCATCTTTCATCGTTGATGGGTCAACGAACTAAGCTCCTAAGCTGTGTCTCTCTACAATACTTATATTTAATATGCAAATATGCTGCTCACCTATAAAAACGACCCCACAATCGAGAATCATTTATTTGATTTACAGCAATTGCTTTTGATATATTCTTGGTATACGAATTTTATTTAATACACGAGCATCGCATTCAAAGAGACTCAATACTCTGCCTTTGGGCACAACGACAACGACAATGAAATATGTGTGTCTGTATATCTAATAATTAACAAAAAACAATTTTAATTTAATACACGAGCATCGCATTCAAAGAGATTCAATTTGGGCACAACGATCACACGATCTCTGAATCTATATTTATGATAATTGTCAATAAACAATTATTGTTCACTTACTGACTCATCACAGTTTTCCCACTTTAATTATTGACATGCTAAGTAAACACATTAACTTAGTTCCCAACGGCTGTACTTCATAGCAATAGATATTATAGAAAGAGTATTTATTAATCGACATTCTCGATTCCCAGGTTCAGGTTGACTTCGCATTTATCGAGCACTCGAATTTGGCACTTTAGAGACGTGAACAGCGCATTTAAATTCAGTTCGTAAGTACTTAAAACGCAGCCCTCGTCAGCGGCAAGAGAAATGCTTAATACTTGAGATACTTTTCTGTTGTGTTTTTGTATTTGCATTCGCCTTTATCCCATGCGATACTTAGGACACTTACTCTATGCCCCATTCCTTGGCCCAGCTGAGAATCATTGCGTTCCGTCGTGGGTCTCAAGTGAATGCGGCTGGGCTTTGACTTTTAATGCGAACGCACATACAGCCAGTCGTATCGACGGCATTCACGTTCACGTTCACATTCAGTTGGAGGCAAGCAATTTCCAAAAGGGTTTTCCATGCCACGTCGTCCATTAGGGGTTGACGGTAGATTACGGGGGAATTGTTTGCTTAGAGCAACTCAAATAAAACACCAATGCATACGTACATATATTAAATTGCTTTTGAATGGCATTAATAACTCGAGCAATCCCCAGAACTGACAACCTGTCATTAAGCAACCAGATACATCCTTCCAGCCCTCCCTCCCTCCATCCATCCACACTCGCAGCCATCCATCCCTCGCTGCTATGCAATCTGTAAAAGGTGCAAACATCCTGTATTCACAATCAACTGCAAGAGCAACAACAACAATGGGAAAATGCAAAAAAATTGCAAAAGCAGCGGCAGCAAATCCTAAGAAATTCACACGAATCCCGAAAAACTGAGGCTCGTCCTTCGGGCAAAAGACAAAAGGATGGGCACAACGGTAAATGCAAAGCCAGATAACAACTGGCAACGGCGGCTGCTGTGCAAACAATTAAACTGCGACTGCCGAAACGAGACGAGACGAGACGAGACGAGACGAGACGAGGCGAGAAGAGATGAGATGCAGGCGGGACGAAACTGCACGCAGTTCACAGTCGAGTGCAAGGTGCAGCTCAGAGGCAGACAATCGACATCATCGCTTCGCATCGCACGCCCAAGCGCTGCTCAGCTCAGCTCAGCTCAGTAGATGCACTTACAGCTACATCTACAGATACAGATACAAATACAGATACAGATACATTTACATTTGCGTTTGCGTGCACGTTTACAGATACAACACTGACGCAGATGCTGCCACTCAAGTGCCGAAAATAAAACGCAGACAGTGGATAGGAGATTCCCGCTGTTGATTTTTCTGCCCCTGCCCCTTGCCCTTACCCTGCCGCTGTCTCGGCCACCGCCTTCTACGCTGCCCATGCATGGCCTTAGCTCTGGCTCTGGGTCTGGTTCTTGTTCTGGCTCTGACTCGGATTTGGGATTTCTTTTAGTTGCTGTCCTTGGCTCTTCCTTTGATGTTCTCAACAATTTTATTATGATTGATGGCCAACAGCAAAACTAAAAGGAAAAAATCAACAAAGCACGTTCAAGACGGGCTTACTCGACCATCTGGTACTCTTTATAATTCCTACAAATGTCTATATTATCAACATTTGAAGATGGCTATTGACAATTATTGATTAATCCTCTAAAAAGTTTTTTTTTTAAATAATTCAAGTCCCTCAAATAACCTAAATGGAAATAAAGAATTAAAAGCATATGATTGAAATATAAATAATATAAATAAGTACTAGCCATAAAAAATAAATTTCATAGGTTAAATCGTGTAACATTATTTTACATATTTAAGATGGAATAAATTAAATATGGGATATGCTTAATTTAAATGAAATATTTTTTAAAAAAGTATTTAAAAAGTAAATACATAGATAATAGATAGAATCGAAAACATATAGAATAGATCAGACGATTTTTTACTTAATTCTAAAATATTACAGGGTATGCTTAAGCCCGCCAGAAGTTTAGTCATAACTACTCGTACTTTTCGAGTCCAACTGAAAAACGGAGTTTAGGTAAACACTCTGGCCATGGGCTGGGCCTCAAATGTCTGACTATCTCGTCTATCTTTCTGTCGGTCGTGTGGATCGTTGGCTGAATAGAGCGAAAATTATGAATTATATTTACTTGTTGTAAGCGCGATACGATACCATGCGATGCGATGCGAAGCGAGGCCAGGGCAAGACGAGGCAAGTCGAGGCGTTCCACTTAAATGAGGCGTGCAGCGAGCGCACTCAAAATTAGTGGATACACACACAGCGGGGCCACGATGTTTTGTGTTTACCAAAAGGATTCTTTTTCCCTTTTCCACATCATTTTTTTTTTTATCAGCTTTGGTCACGTTTTGTGCCTGGCTGGCTGGATGCCTGCCTGCGCATTCATTTCGAGGCTCTTTTTTCGGCTCGTCATGCGTATAGAATTTCATTTGATTGAGCGCTTAATCAAGCAAACATTAACGTGCACTTATTAATAATAATAAGTGCTCCGTATTCAGCATTCGTTATTCGCTGTTCGTCGTTTGGCTTTCTGTATTCAGTATTCGTTTATCTGCTCAGTCGTGGCTGAATGGAGCCGGATCCCAGCTGGTCATGATGACAGACAACCTATTGGAGTGACAGCCATGGCCTTCGAAAGGAACTCATTTTCAAAGGTGTGCCAATGTCATCATGCGAGCAGACTCGTTTGATTATGTTCAGGGCCATCTAACAATTGGATTCCCTGTTTAAAGAAACTCAATCTAACTCATTTACAACCTGCAAGAAATGCTAACAATCTACAACATTGTACAGATAATTGATTTAGTCGTGATGAAAAGCGCATGATTCAGAGAAGTAATAACAATTACTTATAATTACATATTCTTATTACACATACTTGGCTTAATGAATTCATTAATTAAAGCGTCATTTTATTTCTTATGAATATTACAATATGTTACTCAACTTTCGGGGATTATTGTGGTTAATAATTATAATTACTTGTTATTTAATAATCAACTTCATATCACATATATAATTCTTGAAATATTTAATAATTGTATTATATATATATCTTAAAAATATATATATGAAAGCTACGGGGATTATTGTGGCTGGGTTTCTTTTTTCCATATGTAAATAATAATTAACATAAATAACATATATATTAATCAACTTCTTTTCACATGTATAATTCTTAAAATATTTAATAATTTTATTCTATATATATATATCTCAAAAAGATACGGGGATTATTGTGGCTGTTTTCTTATTTACAATAAAAAACAATAATTAGCAAACATGTCAACTTCGTCGGAAATTATTGCGGTTAATGATTAGATTTACATGGAAATAATTTAGCTAATATACACTTTCAGTTATTCCCCATTAAAATTTGTTGATTAAACAATAACAAATAAATTTAAATAATATGAAGTCATTTGTTTCTAAAATAATTTAGTTTCTAAATACATTATGTTATGCTATGTTAAGTTACATTATGTTGAGCTTTGCTAAGCTACATTATGTTGTGCTATGTTATCTTATGTTACGATAGTTAGTTACGTTATATTACATTATGTTAGGCCACATCCTATTAAGCTTACCGCTAAAAATCAAATGTCCGCAGTATAAGATCGCAACACAAACATGAAAAGCTACATCAAAATAACTATCAAAATAAAAATAGCCAAAATGTATAAGCTAAAGCGGCCTATCGAACTTAAAGTCACCTATATAACAACTCAATTTCTAGACTGTGATATAATAATCTTAGCTGAATGGTTTCACTTGGGGCTTTAACTTCTATTCATTTCAGACAAGTCTACAACTCACTTCTCACATGTGTAAAAGAAACTGCGAGATCCATTGAATAAAAGTATATTGATCTAGCTTCAGTTTTGCTGAGCTCAACACAATGACTGCAGGCATGAGAGGACCACCCATTGATAAGTTGAGGCAGCTGCATTTTTACTGACTTACTTTCATATTTGTATATAAAGTAGAACATAATCCCAGCCTGGTTGTGAGCTTCGCACCGTTAAGGATTATCGGCCATAAAGCTATGTCAGGCCCAGCGAGCTGCATGCGAGTAGTTGCTGCCACAACAACAGCAACAACAACTACTACAATGGCACCCTTTATAAGAATCTCACCCAGTCACAGTTGGTATGTGTGTGTGAGTGTTTGAGAGTGTGTTCCCCTGTCTGTGTCATGTTCTATGGGCGGCAGAGGAGAAAAAAAGTTTTTCTAAACCATTCATTGTCTGGTCTTGGGCTGATTGTTTTTGTTGTTACCGATTGTTGTTGTGCTCGTTGTGTGTTGTTGTCGCTGCTGTTATTATTTTGCGTATTATTAAAGCGCATGCATTTCTTTATCAACTTCTATATCTCATTGTTGTTGTTGCTGCTGCTGTTGCTGTAGTCGCTGCTGGCGGCGGATGCGACGGATGCGATGTGGTCGATGGGAATGGAGCAGAGAGCTTTAAGCGGCTTTCTGCCTGTTTGTCTACACGCCGTGTGAGTGTGTGCGTGCGAATGAATGAATTGAACTGCCGCCTTTTGCATTTTTCAACTGCTTTTCATTTTTTTCGTTGGTTTTTTCATCTCTTCTCATACTGTTTTTGTTTTTTTTGCGCAGGCCTACAAAGGCAGCCAAGTTGAGGCGCAAACACGATCCAAGTCTCGGCTGCGACCGCGACTGCGACTGCGACTCGGTGTCGGGCACGGGGTCGGGCCCGGACCCAGACAAGCGCTCATAGAATTTGTATGAAATTTAAATACCCATTCAGCATTCAAAATGCGAAGCGACAGCCGCACAGAGACCTAAATACTTAAGTAGTTTTTGAGGGGCTGCCAGCCACAGATGCAGATACAGCCACAGCCACGGCTACAGATACGTATATACATATATATATATGCATACATTGTAGATACGTGGATACGAATTCACAGCGACACTGAGAGAGTCGAAATATGCCACATGGCGGCGCTTTCATATATGCTGCCACACGTTTTGTTAGTTACAGCGCTACAAATAGAGGCAGCTCAAAGATTACAAATACCGATACACGCGCACACAGATACAGCTATGTGGATACAGATACAGATACAGATACAAAGCAAGCTGGATTATGCCTACACCGCCGTGTCGATGTCGCTTTGTCTCTGTCGCTGTGTCGCCGTTTCTGTGTGTTTGTGCACCGCACGTAAGATTTAATCTTTATTGATTTATTTTGTTAGATTTTAATTTATGACACTGAAGTAGGCAATCATTTTTAGTGCGCCACACGGTGAGCCAGCCGAGCACTGCATATTTCTCTTCGTTTCTGTTATGTGCGAGAGGAGGCAGTTCGCCGTCCAGCTGTGAGACTAAGATTGTCCAGTGCACACAGATGGCGGCGCAATTTGCGTTGTGGGCGGATTAATTCATCGCAAGTACTGCTGACAGATGAGCGAAATCGAAGTGGCAATCAATTAACACGCACTCTACTTTAATCGAACTGCAGCGCTCAATTCCACTCTCCACTGACCCACTTGATGAGCAAGTAATTGAAAAGTAAATCCGCAGTTGGCAATTAGAGCAAAACACAACTAATTGCCAATTGCAGCCTTGACATTGACGTTGTTTTCTTGTTTCTACTGGACTGGCTATGTACTTAATTAAGATTTGCTTTATTCTAAACACATACGAGTATTTGCAGCTGCACTTAATCTCTGCGTTCTGGCCATGAATGCCAACTTCAGATAAAAATTGCTGGCTATTTTTTTTTCGCAGATATGAGTTAATTAGCATATGAATGATACTTTAGCATTTATCGAGCCATTCAGCTGCTGCTGTGCGCACAACCTTGACATGTTAAGTGTAAACTTTGAAGCCACCCCTAGCGTCCAAAGTTCTAAATCCTGAGCTCTGACGCCGGCTGACAGCCACGTCCTAATGGGATTTGAGCCACCCTCGAAAAATGCACAAATTTTAATATACGCGTAATGCGTGTCAAGTTACCTCGAAAAGTTTCTGCCCGTTAATCAAAATTAATTACAGGCACGACTCTCACTCCGTGCCTGTGTCTGTGCGATGCGGTGCGGTGTTGTGCTGTGCTTCACTCCCCCGTTGCAAGACGTGGCCATGCCTGCCACGCCCACATGCGACATGCAAACCAAGAAGACAGCAGCAGCAACAACAGCAACATAAATTGTAATTTACTTTAATGAGCCACATTTAGTCAGCCCACATGTCCAACGGACAGTCTATGATTGGACCAGACACGTCACATAGGCCAAGAGGAGAGCCTGCCAGTCACGGGGAGGGGTTGAGAGGAAGCAGCAAGCAGAGTGAGTGAGCAGCGCAGCGACCTCGTCGTCCAGCTACGACGACCCAAGTGATCCGTCGTTGTGTAATTAAAGTTCGCATGACCAGCAATTGCAATTTGAATTTGAAACGGGTCGATGGCGATTGGCTCTCAGCTCCCAGCTCTCAGCTGTCGACTCTCGACTGTCGACTGTCGGTTGTCGGTTGTCGGCTCTTAGCTTTCAGTTCTCGGCCCACTCAGCGACCACGACAACAACGACAACAACGACAATGACAACGGCTACGGCAACGGCAGCGACAACGTTGACAATTTTCAAGCACGAGTCTTCAGTCTCCACTGCCAGACCATCATCATTAGCTTTATCATTATCATTATCGTCATCGCCATCGTCATCGACATCGACATCAGCATTTACTGCTGGTGTATTGTTCTGGTATTCTCTCAGTATAACGCCATGTACGCGCAGTTGGCATTTAATGTGCGGCTCTTTGTCGCCGTCGCCGTCGCCATCGTCGTCGTCGTTCTCGTTGAGAATCGACTGCCATTGATGAGTTGCTTGTCGTTGCTGCAGTAATACCCTGTATGCCAATCAATCCCAAAAACTGGAATGACCCACACCCACCACCTACCCTCAACTCTTCAGAGCTGGCAAAATTAATCAGCGGGTTGCTTTCAGTGTTCGCCATGTAATTTTTACCTGTGCAATTCAATTGTTATGATAACATTTTGTTTCCAAATTAAAATTATCAGTCCTTCGCTGAACAAGTGAAATTAATTGCATTTCTCGCCTTATTATATTACATACTTTCTTTAAAAATATATTGCTTATCCAAATATTCGTCATATTTATAGATTTTCTTCAAATAACGGTCTGCGCAATTTACTTTGGGTTTTACCAATATTTTAAAAAACAATTCGAAAATTTGCAAAAGCAATATTATTAAATACTTTCTTTAAAAAGATATTTCTTATCCAAATATTCGTCATATTTATAGATTTTCTTCATATAAATTTCTGCACAATTTACTTTGGGTTATACCAATATTTAAAAAATCAATTAGAAACCTCGCAATCAGTAATTAGAAGTAAATGCATATCTTGGGTAGAAATCTCTAGAAGTATTCTCTCTACATGAGATAAGATTTAGTAAACATAATTTTCATTAATTTTTTGGTTTTGTTTTCACATAGAATAAGCCTTTAATGGTCCACAGTCGCCACATCGCGGGGTATATTTGAGTAGAGCATCTTGGCAGCGAGCACTTTGTCTATGATTGTTGCTAGCCAGTTTCATATGCATGGCATGTTTTAAGTAGGCTGTTAAGTGGACATTAGGGGCATATTGTAGAGGCAGACATGTGTGACCTTATATGGATCAACGTCTTGACTGCGGCCACTTACCATACGCCAGCGCTGTCGAGTGGCCAAGAGAAATGCAAAGAATCGTCTTGAATTGCTGCTCTGTAAATAGCAAACGACGAGACCTAGATAAGTATTTGTGTTCAATAGATTCAATACATCTCGAATCGCCCACCGGCAGCCACACAACGTTCAGTGTGATGAAGAAAAGTTTTTGAAATAAAACAGGTCGTCATAAAACGCTGAATAGCTTGGCAGCTCGTGAATTAATAGTGTATAATTTGTCGTAACATTGGGAGTATAATTAGAAGAAAGAACAACTAGCTAATAATCAAAGTTTTACAACCTTTCGACTTTGAGGAGAATTGATACTTAGTTGAACTTCAAAATAGAATAGCTACTACTTTAATAACTTTTCATTGGGCAGTAGCTGTCTGCGGCAGTAAAATTATTGGAAAAGGCCTCAGTTAGCTAATAAAACTTTTAACAACTCGGAAAACGCTCGAAAGCGAAGCGTTCACCTGCCAATTAAAATTAAATTTTAGTGTATTGGAAAATATGCTAATTAGTGGCATTTGACTAGCAGTCAATGTCTTATTATTCCCTCACGAAATGGCCGCCATCAATGGGCTGGGAACTTGTTACTTAAGAGAGTGTGAGTGAGAGGGGGGGGGGGGGGGGGCAACATGTGGCCTGGTGGTCTGGGTCTGCATAATAATTATCTCAGTATTTACAAGTATTTTCAAATATGTTTTTTAACGACTTGCGGTTTATGTCGTTTCGTCGTATGGCTTTACCGCACAGTCCTCAGCCTATTTCCACCTTCCCCTGCCATTATCGCGCTCCACTCCCCGCACCCCTTCGCGCCGTGCTGCTTCACATGCCATATAGCCGGCGCATTCATGTGGAAATGAGTGCAGCCAGCACACAAAGTTGCATACAACACACAAGAACGAAAAAAAATAAATTTTTTGAAAAAGAGAGAAAAAAACGAAGCAAAAAACAAAACCAAACCAAGTCGCGCAGTGGGAAAACAATGGCAATAGCTGCTGCTGGCTGCTGGCTGCTGGCTGCCCTGGCCTGGCCTAGCCCTGGCTTTTGCTTGGCTCCGGCTCGGTCTCCGACTATGGCCGTTAGGCGGCTGCGGCTGCGGCTGTGGCTGCGGCTTCTGATGGCTCTGGCGATTACTCGTGCACACAGACTGAAGAATGAGTGAGCCAGGCAGGCAGTCAGTACATACATAAGTGGTAATAATAATTCCGCTCAAGAGGCGTCGCCCGGCGTTTCATTTCAATGACACACAAACCCATGACGCCAAGCAAAGCGATGAGGCTACCATCCGGCTGCTGATGATGATGACTACAGCGAATGTTAGGTGCAGCCCCCTCTTCCCCATCCCAACCAGCGCCGCTCTCATTCCCGACCAGCAGCGGCTGTTGTCATCGGCAAACCAACTGCGGCCCGCATCATCTAAGCACAGCACATGAGTCGTCGATATGCCCAGCATATGGGAACCTCAAATGTCAGCGTTTGATATGACACCAAGGTCTGCTGTGGATACCCTATGTTATCACTAAGTCCAAATAACAAGTGCAACATGCAACATTCGTTTACGTACTTTCCTAATGACAGAAACGCAACTCTCAAATATCAAGCAAAGTATTGTAGATCACACATGTTTTTCATTATTTCCATAGCTTATCAACTGACGAATAATTGAATACTTGCAATACTTGAATAAATCTAAATAACAATTTAATACATTTTAAAAGAAATATTCCAAAGCAAGATTCCTGTGGATAGACAAATAATTAACACATAATTTGAGTTTTGGTTATAAGACAGCCAATTTAGTTTAAGTGTTAAATATTTTGTTAACTAAATACAATCAGTAATATACGTGTGTATGAAAAACAAAAATACATTAGAATAAAACTGCCTGCTTATTGAGCTACACTTCATAAATACCTTGGGATTTCGTTGTGCTGCATATTTATTTTTAGAAATTCTTATTTAGATTATCTGCTAATAATTGAATACTTAAAGCACTCTTGGGAATTTTATGGTAAAAATACAAAGTAGGAATATTGAGAAACGTACGGAGTGGAAAGCGCGTATAATTGTCATTTCACTGCGACTTCCGCTCGGCAAATTGACGCTGCTTTCATCTATAATAGATCAAAATGCAACATCAATATTTAATAACAACCGGAAGCAGCATTATAAAATGCTCGCTGCTGCTGCTGCTGCTGCGAACAGTTCCTGTATGCTGATATGCCCGCTGCCGCTGCAGTGTGAGGAGTAGAACCCTGCCGCCCGATGGCTTAATATTGCGTATGCACAGCTCGTCATTCATTCATTGCCCGATTGTTCGTTCCTCCGACTGTCTCGCTGTCCCTCCGTTACCCTCTCTTTGGCCCGTCGCTCTGTCGGCTGTCGACGGTCTGTTGTGGCTCCTTTGATTGCATTGTCTCGTCATGGTCTCGAGTGGTTCCTGCGACCGTTTTGTGTGCTCCCCTCTCTATTGCACGCGCTCCCTCTCGCTCTCGCTCTCGCTCACGCTCACGCTATCTTGTCATTTTACTTTTTATGGCACTCCTCGCAAGTTTTTCTCACTGCGCTCACTTGACATACAATTATGTTGATGACATTGTTGTTTATGTCGCCAGTTTCGCTGCCGCAGCCGCTTCCACTGCTTCCACTGCTCTTGCCGCTTCCTTCTGCCGCTGCAGCAACAACAACAACAACAATAGCGACTACAATGCCGACAAGTTTTATGTGCATACTGGGCCGCTGCAGCAGTGCCCCATGCCCATATCCAGCCACATACTCGTACTCACACTCGCACTCGTACTTGTACTCGCATTCATTGTAGGCCCATATATCTCTCCCATATCTCGCGTATCTCACATATCTCTATGGCCATAGCTGCATTTTTTTATTGTTATCGTTTCATTGCCATTTGCTGACGTCGCCGCAACGACAACAGCAACAACAACAACAGCAGCAGCAACTGCCAGCAGCTCCCAGCTTAGCTGTTTTACACATTTTTATTTTATTTTGCTGCTGCGGCCTTAATTAAAAATTCTTTTGGTGTCAAATGCTGGCTGCTTCATCAGTGAGGCGGCTGATGACGTTCACGTTTACGCTGCTCTAGGGTTTCCCCCTCAACAACTCGGGGCGGCTCTGTGCGGCTTCAGCTAGGCACAATTGTTTAATTTAGTTTTCCACGCAGTGTTTACCCTCTCTGCTACGAATTAGTTTATTGAAAACTTTGACGCCGCTTTGATCATGTTAACTTCATTCCATAACAAACTTTTACCTCTGGGACACTGACTATAATTAGACGTTTAGCAACGGCAAATATTGGCGAAATTATAAATTCGAAATTTACTTTCTGGCGAAATAGCAAAGCATAAATTACTCAACTCTTTGTTTACAAAGCAATTTCACTTTGAAATAGAATTTTATGGATGGCGGCGCAAATACCCAGTATAAAATTGAATCGATAAATAGTCATATACTCTGTAAAATTCACACTTGTATTTTAGCAAATTATTATTATATTATGTGAGGCAATCTAAATACATATTTTGTATGTATTATTATTAAAAACATTTTATTTTGTTCACATCACTGAGAAAACTTGCAAAATATGATTTAAAATCAATTGCAAACTATAAATAAAACAAGTTATGACAAAATTATAATATTCAGATCACGTATCCGCCCCCCTAGCTGCTTAAGTAATATAACAAAATACTAAATGCAGTTTGTCAAGAAATTGTTTTGCAATACCAGAAAATTTTTGCAATTTCAACTTTTAGCTGCATCAATACTATACGCAATTTTTCAATTATTTTTAAAATTATAATTTAAAATAAATGAAACACAAAATAAAATGAAACAAAAGCAAGAAGATGACAAAAAGAAACGTAATATTTAATGTGTCCATCATTGACATCCAAAGCGGCTGGCAGCCATCTCTACATAGTTGCGGAAAATTGTATTCCTGAGGTATCTTGTGTCACTCTTTATTAATATACCCGGAACCCCTTTTGCCATCTACTTTATCAAAAAAGCAACAAATTTTCAATTTAGATCAGGGCTTTTAAACTTCGCTTGAACTATATTTGAAAGTCGCCAAAATTGCGTAGCTCCAATATTTACTTTATCTGCCCGATGTATATTATTATATGTTTTGCCCTTGTTTGTAATTGAAATATATTATATATATTCTATTTCCAGGAATTTTTTAGATATAAGAATTTGCATGCAAACTGCTCAAATGACGATCAATGCACAAGCCGCAAACAAATAACAAAACACATGTGTTCTTTGTGCTTGGAATTTAGTGCCATAACTTCTTAGAATTACGCGGTTTTCGTTTCACTTTAATTTGAACTTCGTGTTTTGCAAACAATTACTTGACAGTTAAAAATATGAGTTTGTGTGTTTTATTGTGTTTAAATTAGAATTTGATCATTCTTTTCCGGTAAATACTATTAAGAATAAATAGATAAACTGTTATATGAAAAATAATCTTAAATTTGCATCTAGTTTTGTTGCAATAGCAGGTAAAAGTTGAAATTGCAAACAGTTTTCAGTTTTGCAAACAATTCCTTGACAAACTGTGTATAATTCGAAAGAGTTCTGTAAGCAAGAGAAAATACCAAGTTACTTGATATAAATTATAATATCTACACTTTAAAGAAATGTACATGTTACTTCGTTGCTTTTATAAGCCCCCTCTTCGTACAATTTATGTTTGCGGAATTTCAAAACAAAAACTTATCAATACCGTAGATAATTTGGCAGCAGCAAAGTTTTGGCCAAGTTAATGTCGCGTCGATTGCCTGCAAGTTGGAGTATTTGAAAAAGCTTTCACGGAATCACTTGAGGAGTTTCAGCCAAGCAGAAGTATTCCGACACTCACACTCATATTGGAACTCAAACGCGCTGTCGCATTTACAACCACAACCCATTAGGAGGCAGCGCCCCTGTTTACCATATGTGGCATCCCCCGAGTGGCAGCCAAATGCTGACATTGCGATTTGCCCATCGTCGTCGACATCTACGAACTTCTCGCTGGCGAGGAGAGAAATCTAATAAATTTTCCAGCACGTAACACAAAATATGCGTGTAAATTTCATTTATTGATTTATAGATGCCTATAACAGCGTTTTTGCAATGGCTCCACTGGCAGCCACATGTGGCATAGTCACACACAGCAGGGCGGACCCGCGACGCGGAGAGGCGTGGTGGGGATGGCGGGGAGGATATTCTCTGAAAACATTTGTATAAATACGCCAAGTAATGGCGTCTCCAATGTCGGTGTGCGAAATGCTGCGAATGGTGCAAACTTCCTGCCATAAATCAAGATGAGCTCGGCCAAACAAAATGCAGCGCGATGCTCGGCGTTTCCCAATCTCATTTTTTGTACTTTTTTTTTTTGTTTTTTGTTGGGTGACTGCTGCTGCTTCTTCTCGTCGTTCTTTCATTTTCATTTTCATGGCTTAAAAAGTTCTATTTGATTTCGTATTAGGGCAAAATGCTGTGCGCACATAAATTCTGCTTTTAAGGCGAAATTAGTGTGGCTCTGGCAGCCAGCGAAAGAGACGAAACCTCAACGCGAGCGAGACGGAGAACGAGAATGAGTACGAGCAGAGATTAAAGTTGGCTACGTGCTGAAGTACGTGGCTGGGAAATCACTGGCAAACAGCAGAAAGCAAAAAAAAAGAAAATAAAGATACTGAAGCGTGGAGTGCAGAACAAAAAAAGTAAAGGAAAATAGTCAAAAACTGCAGTCTCAGCTCCTCGGGACTCCTGCTGGCACACCAGGCTCAAGTGGTCACGTGGCAGCGGACGAGGAAGTTTTCGGACCGAAATTACTTGAGCAAATATTGCTTTGTTCAATAGCCCAGCTCCCCAGTCTCCACGTCAGCGCAGCCAGAGCTCCAACTCCAGCTGCAAAATTATGAACGCTCACGCACACGCATGGGGAGTAATCGACGGTGGGGTGGGGAGGGGAGGTCAGAAACTTGGTGCCAGCAATTAGAAAAGTTCCGGCCAAACTGTCGGAGGCTGGTAAAGTTTGTGCAGTGTGGAAATTAAAAATCAATAGCCATGACGGGCCAAAACTTTATTGCCACAAATCAAAAATTGAATTTCACACGAACAATGACAACGACTTTGTTGCAGCAACCCTTTCGCGCGGCATCCCGAATCCGAGATCTTTGTTCTAGTCCTCCTCTATTGACTTTGCAGCTTTAATGAGCCCTGGGACATCGGGCTGTCAAGGCTGTCGAGCGCATGCCTAACGCCTTTCCAATCTTTTAATTACACACGATCGTAAAAGTGGCCCGAGCCCGGGCTCAGGCACAAGCACTTAGGACTCTAGTCCATGCCGTATCTCTACCTGAAACGCACCATTGCCGTCCTCACGTTGTTGTTATTGTTGTTGCTGTTGTTGTTGCTGTTGTTGTTGTTGCACTCCCCAGGCAACATATGGCGCAGTGCGAGTGCCTCGTAAAAATTATCTCTGGCATTGTTTCGGAGCACGGTTGGGGTGCCATAAAATCTCGCAATGTGGCCCAGGGACTCGGTTTTCTGAAACCGAAGCAGAGAACAGAGCAGAGCAGAGAGTACTGAATACTGAATACTGAATAACAGGCACCCCGACAAAACTGGCGACGGCGGCATAAATCACTAGAAACTTGTTAATTGTGCGCTATTTATTGTATGCATTTGGTTTTTGGGAAAACAGCGAGCAAAGCAACAACAAAAATATAAATTGAGGTGGTAAGTGATATGCAACGAAGCGAAAGAGAGAAGCGAACAGGTGCTCCATATGGCAGCGAGACGATAAGATACGAGTGACTACTCGACATATTTGGAAAGATCACGAACCATCACGATCCATCAATTGTCCAATGTAGAACAGATGCCGCTCTCCGAACTGGTTTAATTTGAATTTAAATTCAGGATTCGTCACAACGTGAAATGAAGCTAGCTGAACTAAATCGTGGTGTCCAATGAACTTGCCCAACAATAGGCTGCGCTTATTTGAATACCCAATCATTTGAGTGCTCATTCAGCGAGGAGAAAGAAACTAGTTGCAATAATTACATGCTCGTCAGATTTAAATAAAAACGTATGGCGGACGAAGCCAGTTTATCTAATTTCATTCAGATCTGCTTTCAGCTCTTTAGAAACTAGTTTCATACTTAAGTGGCAGATATAATTTAAAAGTATGACGCTCATTTCGAGCTGTTGGTATTCATTAAATAAATTAATAAAATATAATTGACATTCGTAAACCTGGCTGCTCAGTTTATTTATTGCACTGCCTCGCCAGCTTCATTTATTTAATGTTATTGAAATGTTGTAACTAAAAGTCGTGTCTGCAATAGTTTGTTTGTCGCCTGCTTAATGTATGTAAACATTAAAATGCAATTTGTTAAATGGCATCAATTAATATAATCTTGTTTCTTGCATATTATAAAGTAATTTTCAATCGAAAACTAAAACTGCCACTCGTCACTAATACTAATTAAATTGACTATAATATGCGACACTAATACGTTATCTTTAATTCTAATAATAAATAAAGACATTTTGGGTTTTTTCCCAAATACTCTCGTGCGGAAATTCCAATGATTATATTAATGATAATCAAGAAACTGCTGCTCTCAAATATTAGTACGTGCTTCGCACAAGTATTTTCGTGACATGATTTCTTAAGCTGTCAACGTAATCGACAATAATTATATGCTAATACTTTCGGGTCGTTTCAGTCGAATTGATAAGTATTTCTCCGAACAAGTTCAAACGAAGCCTACTTTAATGTAAGTCAATTATTTCGATTATTTATGACATCCCAATCGGGCAGACGGAATTCGTTGGAAACGTGTCAAGTCTGTTTCTTGTTCGAGTTTCTATTGTGGTAGTCAGAACTCGCTCCGCATCCTCCGCACACTCCTCGGTCGCTCCCCGCGCACCCAACACACTATCAGTATCAATCGAGCGATCGACAATCCAAACCATTTGTATCAACATAACAGCCAACAAATATTTATAGACATGTTTCCATTTCTATGCGTATGCGAGTATATGAGTATATGAGTATTCCTATTCGTATTCGTATTCGTATTTATTGTGAAACAACTTTTCCATACAATGCAATAATGTATTTTATTTTCATGGTGTTTTTACCCTCCAGCGTCGCGTATTTATTTATTTGTGTTGTTTGCTGGTTAACATTTAATGTTTTTATTTGGTTTCATTAACGTGTTCGCCATTGCCGACAATGGTATTGACTTGTTTTTTCCACGTCGCTGATATTCGAGACGGGAACTGGAGGCGCACCAAACTTAAACCCAACCCAAAGACCTCTTCGTTGGCGTCACTAACGAGTACATCGCATTTCCATGGAGCTGCGACTGGGAATGGGACTGTGACTGGGACTGGGACTGGGACTGGGACTTGGGTGCTGGGGCATTGAGAACTAAGACTGCGACTGGGGCTTGAGTTGATATTTATTTAGTTGGCGGCCACGACGATGACGGCGACGACGACGGCGACAATGTTGATGATGATGATTGCCAACTGTCGACAAGGGTCGCTTTTGTTGTCTATTTATAAGAATTATATTTGCACCCATTGGGGCCTCCTTCTGTGCTCATTTGTATGACCAATACACACGCACGCAGACAAATAGACAGCACGACTGACAGATAGACCGAGGAGACTCAAAGAACAGACGAACAGACAGACGGACGGACGGACGGAGGGACGGGCGGCCGTACAATGCACACATGTTGAGTTTTGCTTGAATTGCTTTCATAAATTATCGATAATTGGGCAATGCTTATCGAGGAAAGCGTGTAACTACCTATTGCTGGGCAGCAAGACCCAAACGAAGCTGAACAGTTAGACCGTCAAACAGAGAGACAGGTGCACGTTCGAAATTCGTTAGAAATTCATAAGCTCATTAAATTTTCAGATGACGACAGCAGTTTCGAGTTTCGAGTTTCCAGTTCCGAGTTCCGAATTCCGCGCTTAAGTTGGGCAAATACAATTAAAATGCCATAAAGCAAATTAGCCACGGCAAACTTTTCATATTCTCGGCCGCGAGCTGCAAATTAAAGGCAACAGACAGTCAAGAGGAGGAGGAGGAGGAGGAACAACGCGTTGAGGGTGGGATCGAAGCAGTGTGGAGGGGGCCCAGTTTCCTTGGGTTGGGCACTAAAACACATCCTGTGCCCGGGTAATTGCCAGGCGTGTGCTGCAACTTCAGCAAATTGTCGGCAATTATGTGGCACAAAGTAACGTGAAACACACACACACACACACTCACACAGATACATACTGTACAAGGGAAAATTCAGCGTGCATTCAAATCGCTTCGCGTCTGTTTTCGGAAAAATCTGTACACTGGGGTGGCCGCTGTTGGCCCGCCCCGCGTCTCCCCCCGCAGACGGCAACAATGAGAGCGACAGCGGGCGCAACCTGCAGGAGACCAAAGTGTATTAAATTATAATTATTTGTGCATGACAAAGGGTCATGAAACATGCCTAATGACACATTTGCCACAGCCTCGAACAAAACGCTGTGCCGCCGCACCACACTTACAAGATACCAAGTAATCTCTCCGCGGCGCGGCGCGGCAAGGGAATGAATGTGTCGAGGGCCGCGTCGCCGCGCCGCCGCGTCGATTGGGGCAGCGATTCAGCTTCAGCTCTGCGTGCTGTGGAGAATATCGTATATGGTTACAATTAACAACGCTCGTTATGTTCGAGGCGTGCGGCACCCAAAAGAAATTAAACAAAATTGCTGCAAAACTGCAAAATTTCGACTCGTAATGCAACAGCAACAACACTATCAGCAACTGCTTTGGGTTGGCCCGACTCGAACGAACACAAACTACA
Source organism: Drosophila rubida (assembly GCA_035046165.1). NCBI lineage: Eukaryota > Metazoa > Arthropoda > Insecta > Diptera > Drosophilidae > Drosophila > Drosophila rubida. The sequence goes on along the minus strand of JAWNOF010000012.1, from coordinate 12,055,317 downwards.
ACTACAACTCCAGCTCCAGACCGAGACCGAGACCCAGACCCAGAGCCAGACCGAGACCCAGAGCCAGAGCAACGGTCGAGTCGAATCAGCAGGCAAAGGCGAGTTGCGCTTGAACTCTCTGCCTCCAGTCGCAGCCTCAGTTGGAGGCAGTTGGCAGCAGGTTTTCTTGCGACTAACTAATGTCTATTAAGTTTTGCCTTTTGCTTGTTGGACTTGACCACAGTTACAAGAGGCGTGCACTGCGCTTGTCGGATAACATGGTCGGCCAGAGAGAAAGGAAGCTGCGATAAAGACAAAAGATGTCTGCTCACTTAATCTCAAAGGGCGAAGTTTCTTACGGCCAGCTGATTCGAATATAGATTTCAAATACCAATTTAACTCTTGAATATCATATCCAATTACTTGATGTTTGAGAAACAGGCGAAATAAGTTCAAGATGTTACCAACTGCTTGATTTATAGCTTTGGCATAATGTTTGAAACTATTCATTTTATTTTCTATTAATTAAAACTAAAGTTCGCTTCTGTTTTGCATTGTAACCAAATTTAATTAGGAATTAACTCTCTTAAATCTATTTACAATCACTTATTTTATCGCAAGCTTTCGATAGGTGTAATACGGATGCAATTGTTGCTTGATTTCCTTATGCAATATGCTTGTAAAATATCTGAAGAATATTCTGTAATGAAATCACAAATATAAAGTGAATGTTTTAATTAGTTAATTATATTATTATATCTAAGAAATAGGAATATTAAATTGAAATTATTGGAGAACAATGCGCTAAGGAAAAAACATAAGTACTCTAGTTGCAGTTCAATAAGTAGTTGATATTGTTAGATATAATATATATATATATAATATAATCGTCTAGCTGGGTACATTTGGAGGTACAAATATTTGTGCCTAGATATGAAGCATATTCTGTTATAATAATCAAAAAATAAAGTGCATTTTTTCAATCAATATTAATCCTCTAAAAATATAACTCTGCATGTCTAGGACATTAAATTGTAGGAGCTCGATGTGTCTTTTCAAATTTTAAATATTTGAAGACTAGCGAAACAATTAGAACTCTAGCCGAGGTTCATTAAGTGGTTCATATTATCAAACAAAATAAAATAATTCTCAAGCCGGATACATTTGGAACATCTTGTCTGCCTGAAGAATGAGACTTCTTAATCTCAAGAATATTCTCTAAAGTGAATGTTTAATAGAATGTCACTCTCATGTGCACACATTATTTAACTTTAATCCTCCAAAAACATTATTTCGAATATCTTAGAAATGAATGTATTCAAATGAAATTATAATAGAAAGACGCTGAGGATAAACATTTTCAAATTTTAAATAAAGAGAATTAGAACTCTCTGGTTCATTAAGTAGTTGATATTATCAGACAATATGGAATAAACTACAAGCTGGGCGCATTTGGATGTACGTGTGTGCGTAGACAATGAGACCCCCAAGGCGACTAATTTGAATGCTGAAGGAAATGTTGATTCCACGGAAAGATAGAGAATTAGCCGTAAGTGGCCGACTGATTCGACACATTGTAGAAGTTGTGCGAGTGTTGCATCCACGATGCGTGTCAGTTGCCTCACTTTCCATTTTAAAACACGATTTGCAATTGCAATCGTATACCCAGGCGGGGTATCAACTGTCCCATGGCTCAGCACGAGTAATGTTTCCTTTCCCATTGCCAATCCCTCCGAATACGTTGAATACCCTGAATACCGCCGACCGTCGCCAGCCTAGGAAATCCGAGTCGTGGGCCCTAGTGTCGCATTCAGGTCAGTTGAGTTGAGTTGAGTTGAGCTCAGCTCGTTATGAACTCAGCTTGATACGGCACTGAGCTCTGAGCACTGAGCAAACAAAAGTTGAGCGACAACAATGTGGACTGTGGGTCCAAGCCAAGAGTTGATTGCGCTTCCATTGAAGCTGGTAAGCAAACAGAGTATTAATATGAACACTTTCAACATATTTTGATTCCTACGAGTATGCGAATTTTCGTAATTAAAATGAAAACGCTACGAAATTGGGCAAAAAGGGAACGACAACAACAAACTCTAAATTGCGAGTACGGGCAGCGGAGCGAGGGGACGAGCTGAATAATTTAGTTTACGAACAGTCAGAACAGAGACAGACAGACAGTCAGACAATTCCCTGGTGGTTATTACGACGCACATGGCTGAGCGCTGGCAGCCCATCAATTTGTGTCAGGTTCCCAGCAGCAGCAGCGGCAGCAGCAACAATTGCTGCCAGCTGTGTTCATAATTTGATATGCGCCAAATTTGATTCGAGTTTTGCCCGGTTTAATTAGCTACAGTTGCTGACTTTTTAATGGACAAACTGGGACCGAAGCAGGGACACATGACGCGACTGCTGTTCATCAAAGATCGGTCCATAGGCAATGCCCGGTTTTGTGTTATTTTTGGCCTCCTCATTCGCATTCACATTCAAATTCGGGTTGTTGCCTGCGCTCGGTTCGCTTATCAATTGCGTTTAAATCACGCACATCAATTACATGCTCGACTGGAAAAAACTGGACAGAGCATACAGAATAGGGACTGGGACTGGGACTCAGTCTGTGACTGCTTCCTCATGGCTGGAGCGGGCAAGCAAGCGAGCTATCAATAAATTGTGTTGCGTTTCGGGTTACTTTAAAGCCATTTAATTGAAATACAAGCCCAAGGATGGACTTCAATGCGATTTAAGCCATAAACGTAGACACGGCACAGGCGCATGGAAAACCGAAAACCGAGCGAATTGGAAATGCATATCGAGTCACGTCCGACTTATGTATGTATGTACCATTCGAAGCAATCGATACGATTAATAGCCGGCTCAGGTTGAATCCATTTGAAAGTATGCACTAGAGATTTGATTTACTAAATGGTAACTGGCACTCGAAATGGAACTGGAACTGGAACGGCTTTTGCAACGTCGGCTTTTACCTCTTTCCGGTTTCATTTACAATCTGCTATTACCCTTGTAACTTGTAATTGCATCAACCCACATTTTCCACCGAATGCTCAATAATACAAAGCTACTGATTACAAGTAAATATGGGGTATTATAGTTTTTAAGAGCAAAGATCGCTTTTGGAACTTGAATTTGTTTAGTTATTGATATAGACGTAAGTAAGTAATTAATAGGAACGATATCCAATCAATAAAATTAGATCATTTGCAATACTTTCAGAAGTGCAAAGAAAATACTTACAATTTCGTGAAAATGCATAAACATGCACAACACATTGAAAAACCTTTTTTAAATATTAATTTAATCAAAATTTCAATCAAACTTAAATTTCAAGAAATTTTCACCTTATGCGACGAATTTAATAGGGATTCTGCAGTCTATAATTTTTTAATTTTATGATATTTTCGAAAGTTTTCGAAATGGATTGCCGAGTGCTGAAGGCTGTTAGACTTTAAAAAGAAATGGAATAAATGAAATGAAAATTGAGCATTCAAATAAGTCTTAGAAGAAAATGCTTATAGTTTCGTTATAATAAATAAAAATTATAATTCAATGAAACCCACTCTTTAAGGGTTCATTTTATCAAAATTAAAATCGAAATTCATTAAAAAATGTAATTTCATAAAATTATTAACTTATGCGATGAATCACTTTTTTCAAAATGTAATAAATGAGATAAGAAAGGGCTTCCTTTCTGAAGCCTATAATTTTGTAATTTCAAGATATTCGCACAAGATAAAAGCAAGTTCTCGAAATGGATTGCCGAGAGCTAAAAGCTGTTGTACTTGAAAAATAAATTGAATAAATGAAATTACAATTGTATATTCAGATGTCTTAGAATAAAATGATAAAAATACATAATGCATCCCCATTTTTAAATGTTAAAGTTATCAAAATTTCAATCAAAATTTATTACAAGAAATGTAATTTCATGAAATTATTAACTTATGCGACGAATCATGTTTATATGTTTATAAAAATGTAATAAATGAGATGAGAAAGGGCGCAAGATAAAATCAAGTTCTCGAAATGGATTGCCGAGAGCTTGACTTAAAATAGCAATTGCCGAAATAAAATAAAAATTGTGCATGTAGATAAGAAGAAAATGCTTATAATTTCGTTACAATTAATAAAAAATACATAATGCAATGAAGCCCCCTCTTTAAGTGCTAATTTTATCAAAATTGAAATCAAAATTCATTTCAAAAAATTTAATTTCATGAAATTATTAACTTATGCGTCGAATCATTTAAAAAAAATAATAAATGAGGGCTTCCTTTGAGAAGCCTATAATTTTTAAATTTCAAGATATTTCCGAAAGATAAAAGCGAGTTCTGCAAAAGGATTGCCGAGAGCTGAGAACTGTTATACTTAAAAAAGAAATTGCATAACAAAAGATGAAAGATTGCACAACTGTTGTCCTTATTGAAGTGCATAGAAGTGTATGCGCAGCCATACATATGCATATACAATATATAATGTAGATGCTTCTACTTATCTTTCATGCCTCCAGCTGCCCTTGTCGAGCTCTCATTATTCGATTCTTTATCGGGCATTCGTATGACGATGACGATGACGTTGCGACGTGCAAGATTTACGCTTCAATTGGTTTCGTTTAAGCGCGAAATGCAGGCAGGGAAACCTTCACTTTTCCCTTTGTTGTTGCTGCTGTTATTGTTATTTTTGTTTTGATGGCGGCTGTTGTTGTTGTTGTTGCTGGAATGCTACATTAATGATTATGGAAATGAATTTCGGGGAACGAAACGAGAGTCAGTTGCATTGATTTACATGACAATTGCGGGAGGCGGCAGCGACGTGCTGTCAGCGGCATGAGAAAATGCATGCAACGAACTTCAAACTGTGCAACCCCTTCGCAGGCAACTAACTGTGCATGCTCCGCTGCTATATAATTTACGCAAAGAAACTGCACTCCACCCTCGCCCTGAAATCCAGCCTGATATCTTGGCTTGGTGTTTATCAGAGCACAAGCAAATCATAAGCGATACGAACACGACTCCGCATACGGAAGTCAGCCCCTGCATCCTGTTGCCAGCTGGCCCCTGCGCTCGTCCTGGGCCCGAGTGAAAATTATGCCCAAGTAAAGTTATGCACAAACCTTGCTAGTACCTTCAGAGACACCCCCACATCGAGGGCGGGTGTATGTGCCTTCGGCCAAGTAAATAATTTTCAGAAGCTTGCAAAAAAAAGAAATGAAAATAAAATAAAATGGTATAACGGGGAGAGCTGGCAAACGAGCCGGGCAAAGAAATGATCAAAAATAAAATGAAAAGCCAGTTGTAATAATTTGCATTTTGCTGCCAAATGAATTTAGCCACTCAGGCGTAGAGCTGGGGCCCCTTTTGGGCCAAGATAACTTTTAACTTTTAACTTCAATTTGGGCGAGTGAAAACTTTGCTCCTTTGCCGCTGCCGCTGCTGTTGCTGCTGTAAACCACCTGCTGTTAAGTGAGGTTGATATTTTGATATTTTAGCCAGATACTTTGGCCCTTACTGTATGCGACGAGTATGCGAGTAGTTTGAGGGTTGAGGGTTGGTTCTTTAGAGGGCCCTGCGGACCAAGAGGCCTGTCGGTAGCCTTAGAAACACACACTCACTCACACGGACACACGGCACACACTAAGTGCACTTAAAGCAGAACTCAAGTTAATTGACTTGCTTAAACAAATTAGTTAAACAGTTGCCATGGCAAATTCGTTATGATAGGAAACCATAAAACAAAATGCCAACTTTTAATTACAGTTTTTCGTGTGGCAGCGAACAAAAACTGGATTTCACTTCGACTAGTGCTCCAAAAATTACACTTTATTTTCGGCTTCGAATTCAAACATTTCTCAACTGCCATATTACAAATATTTCATAAATAACTGTCAGTTACTAACAGAATTTTACAGAAAATTCTTTTAAATAAGAAACTAGAGACTCCAATTCACACACTTTTTTAAAGAAGTATTGTTGAATACATATTTCTACTTATGTATTTCCTTTTTTATGTGTCTGTCAAAGAAATATGCTTTTTATTGATGAACTTTGAATTGTTTGCAAATATTTGAATTATTTCAGCTTCTCTTTCCTTTTTCCCTCAAATTGATGGGAAAAATGTCGCGTTTTTTTGAGAATTATTCTGCAGAAACATCAAAGTTTTCGGCCTCTCTCAGTCGGAGTCGCATTCACCATCGCAGTCGCAGTCGCAGTCTCAGTTTCAAGTTCTTGAAATTATTTCGCATTGTTAGAGGCATTTTAATCGTCGACTCTTTGATCTCTGCCTGCACGATTTGCGCTGCAGGAGAACCTTTTATCATGGCAGCCAACTAACTATGCCCAACTTCTAGGCTGAAAGCGTGCTGCCTGCTTTTTCTCCCCCCTCTCTGACTGTTAATGCCAAATGACCGCTACAATAGAGTGCTGCAGCAGTTGCCTTTCATCTGGCAGCAAGCGAGAACCTGGCTTATACTTCTGGCCCATGCTTAATTGCCTGCTCTACGCTGCGCCGACGGGGGGTGGCAACTGCGGGACGCGCCCTAAACAGTCCAGCCAAAAGATCTGCTCACTAACTGGCAGCAGACATTCTAGCAGAAACACCACACGGACGGACGGCAGCAATGTGCATAGCCAAATTGCGAAATTTTTGTGCAAATGAAAGAGGCAGGCGCAGCTAGGCGGGCCCAGACAAGGTGTTTACACACATGCCCCTACATAGAATACTAAATGCCTGAGCAGCAGCAGCCCAACTAGCCCTGGCAGCCAACCGACACTTTCTGGCAACAGTGCTGGCTGCCAGAACCTCGAGCAGTGCATAAACTTCAACTGCAACAGCGGTGCAGGACTACCAAATACTCCTTAAGCGAGTCAACTTTCAACATCGATTTGTTGTCTGCTCATAATGGGAATGCTAAGGAAAGATCGTTGAGGATTGGAAGCTACCATCCAGTTAAAGGGCAGAGTAAATATTCTACGATCTTTCTTCAATATTTATGCAAGAGCGACACTAAAATTAATTACAATTTCACTCATTAAATACAATTTAAAAACATATATGTCTATTTTGTAAGTCTTATGTCTAATGTGTTCCCTAGAGTTCAAATCCCTCAGTTCAACTCTTTTATCGTTTAGAATTATGCTTACCCTACACCTTTAATGCTTAAAGTTTTATGAAGTTATTGAAAATATATAAATGCATTTAATTGCTATTGTCTTGCATATATTCTACATTAAATACACAAGTATTCCAGTATATTGCGAGTATCGAAAAGCAAATTAAAGAGTAGAAACATTATTGTGTGTTTGAGAATAATTGATAATTGATTGCTCTATGATTCTGATTGACTTTTCTAGATTCAAAGTACAACCATGAGGAAGCTCAAGCAACAATTTTAACTTCAAATGGTAAATTCAATTGTTGTAAATGTTTGATATTTAGTTGTTGAAAGTTTTGTCGAGTTATTGAAAATATATAAATGCATTTACTTGCAATAATGTATGCCACATTATAGACACAAGCGTCCCAGTTTTTGATTAATAGCAAATTGACATTGTCTATTTGCAAATGATTGATATTTAGCTGCTGTCATAGAGATTGACTTCTACAAGTTCGAAGCAGAACTGTGAGGAATCTCAAACAGCAATTTAGGCTAGAAATAGTATATTCATTTGGAGTAAATGATTGATAGTTAGTTGCCCTTTGATATAGACTGACTTTCTCACATTCCAAGTACAACTGTAAGGAAGCTTGAGTAGAAATTTGAACTAGAAATATCATATTCAGTTGCAAGATATCATCGATTTGGCATTGTTCAGCTATTGACCACGACAACAGCTGCCGCTTGAAGTGGCAGGATGTTGTTGTATACCCAATGTGGCGACGCGAAGGTGCAGAGGGTATCGCAACTACATGAGAGCAGCAATTACTACGTGAAACATCGGACATAAACGAAAGTTGGCAGGCAACAGCAACGACAACAGCAACGGCAACAGCAATGGTAACAGCAACTGCAGAGGCAAAGCAAGGCGTACCTGCTCCAAATGGAACTGCTGCTGTTGCTGCTACCGGATCAGAGAGGCGTTGCGAGTATTTGAACAGACGGCAGACAATTGAACGTGGCAGAGATACTTGGGCAGCAGGGGAGGGGATGGCGCAGACGGGCATAAAAATTTATAGAATATTTACGTGGCTGAAATTTTGTTAGCTGCTTTCGTCCGTTGCCCGTCGGACACGTCGAGTGTCGGCGTCGGAGTCGGCGTCGCCGTCGACGTCGACGGCAGTTGCCAAAATTTATAAAATTTTACGGCGCACGGGTGGCGGCTTATTTAAATGAGCTTTGCTTGGCCATTTCAAATGGGGCACACGAGAGAGAGAGCAGCATGTGTTTTTATTGGGATTATTTCTGTTCTTCTCCAGCTGTTATTGGCAGCGCCAGTTGCCTTTAAGCCGCTTCTACAGGCCCTAACGGCCAACTTTAACAAGCCACATACAAATTGGATGCAATGCACGCCAGCTAAAGTCAATATAGACAATGCTACTAAATTTCGATGACGAAGCCGTAGTAGGTTGTTAATACAAATGGGAAAATTCAAAACAATTAAATTGGTAGTAGTGCAACGAACAGAGTCTTAGTGATTGTGCTTGCTAAATAGAAATAAATGCGACTTGATTCAGTTTTAATTGCATTTCTGATTAAATTTCATGCGCTCGTTCGAATCTCATTCAGCGGATATTAGGGAACTGGCGTCTTATTTATTTTGCTTTATTGTTACCAATTTTGGCAGCCAGAACGAGAACGAAGTGCAGCAGCGCGGGGCATGCAACGATAAAACTCTCCGAGCGGCAGTCAGCTAAAATTTTAATTACATTTTATTATGAGAAGCCGAAGCCCAGCAAAGTCGCAAGAGAAACAGGAACCAGCCAGACTCTGTCTGGCTGTGGCCCTCGAAAACTTTGAATTTGGTTTGCTGCATGTTTAATAAGACGTCTGCGACGTCAAAATAATAATACACACTCCAAATTAATATTAATTTGAGAACAGAACGCCACAGGGAGGCAACACACACACAGTTGGAAAACTTGAACTGACTTGCAGATGGAAAGCGGGGAGCAAGTTTGCCGGCTTCCCGCAAACTAAGACAGCAATTTATTGTAAGATAACGCGACTCATGAAATACTCGCCTGCTCGCCGGGCCGAAAGAGTGAAGCGGGCGGAGGGGTAAGACGTTGTGCAGCCTTCTAACAGGATACACTTTGGGCATGCTCCATTTAAAGCCAAATTTATGGCACGTGGCCCTGGCTTGAATTACAAAAGGGCGTTTCGCCTCGGCCCTAATGAAAAGCCCAAGCCAAAGCCAAAGCCAAGAGACGGCAACCTGCACATTGGACAGCCTAAAAAGCAGTCGGCATTCGTCTTGCCGTTGAGCTCGGCAATGGAAATGGAAATGGAAACGGCAACGGCAACGACAACGGCAATGGAAATGAAATTCGGAGAGAGAGAGAGAGACTGTGATTGAGGTTGAGGTGGAGGTTGAGGTGGCGGTGGGTTGGAGGGGGGGATTGCTTACCAGCAGCAGATATTGTCTTTTGAACTGTTGCTGTCACTGTGATTATTTCTGTAAAATTCCCCGTTCTTTGTGCTTTTATTTGCGCTTTTATGTGCATCTTATCTGTGCGACAACCCGACGCTTTTCACCATTTCCATTCCTACAGTTACTCACATTTTGTGCTACTCCATGTCAACATTTTTAGCGCTAATCACCATTCTTTTATTACAAGCAAACTACGTACATTTGAAGAAGCTCTTCAAGTTTAAAAACTCCTCGTAATAACTTAGCTCATGGCTGAAAAATAATGCTGCAAGTGCACCCTTAAAGTAATGACAACTTTATCAAATATATTACAACAAAATGTAACAAAAAGAGAAAAGTTAAGGGCAAAGGAATATTTTAGATTATGAACAACTTCCTAATGAAATAAATTAAATTTATTCAATATTCCAAATTATTGAGATCTCGTCAATGAAATAAATTCAATTGAATAAAATATTAGATAAGACAATGGGAATATTAGAGATTATTAATAAGTCCTCGAAGAAATAAAAAAAAATGCTTATGAAAGGTGAGAAATATTCTAGATTTTTGACAGCTCATTTATGAAATGAATTAAATTGAAAAAACACTTATAAAATGCAACGGAATATTCCAGAAAAATACAAATTCTTCAATGAAATAAATTAAATTGAATAGAAACTACAAACATTATATTTTAGATTATTAACAACTGTTTAAAAAAATAAATTAGCTTTAGTAAAAGCATAGAAAAAGCTAAGGAATTTTCCAGATAATTGATAATTCCTTAATGAAATAATTAAAATAAAATAAAACCTTTAAAAAACCAAGAAATATTCTAGATTATTGACAATTCCTTAATGAAATACATTAAATTAAATAAAGGGTTAGAAAGAATAAAGTAGTATTACAAATTATTGATAAATCCTCAATAAAATAAAATAAATGCTTTTAAAAGGAAAAGGAAAAATATTCTAGTTTATTGACAACTTCTCAAGTAATTAAATTAAATTGAATACAAACTTATAAAAAGCAAAGGAATCTTAGATGCCAGATTATTAATAACTCCTCACTGAAATATAATAAAATAAAAGCTTATAAAAGACATGGAATTTTACAGATTATAAATGCTTTGAAAATGCAAAGAAATATTCTAGATGTTTGACAACTCATCGATGAAATCAATTATATTGAATAAAAGCGGATAAAATACAATGGAATATTACAGATTACTGATGACTCTCCAATGAAATTAATTGAATTGAATAGAAGCTCAAACAATGAATATTTTATATTATTAAGAACTTCTTATGAAAATAAATTAAATTTCATAAAAGCTATGAAAATCAATTAAATTTAGTTGAATAAAAACTTAGAAATTGCTTGGAAATATTACAAATTATTGATAACCCCTCAATGAAGTACAATAAAATGGTAAGATTGTAGATTACTAACGACTTTTTAATGAAAAGACAGGATAAGAGAATAAGTCTTCACTACAAGTTATCTGAAATAAAATTAAATAGCAGCTTATAAAACACAAAGGAAGATTCTTGATTACTGACGACTTCTTAATGGAATAAAAGATTTAATCAAATTGATTATAAATACGTTTTGTTGTTAAACTTTAATGGGAGATATAAAATAGGACACAATACGCATCTGCTATAAACTACACAGCTAGATAATACTTAATGAGAAACAACCCTCAGGGTCTAACAAACCTTCATCCGAACCGCTCTTATGATCGATGGGCGGCAACTCTGGCTTGAATTATGGCAACTGCTGCCAGATACGCGCAGATCAAGCGCAGAGATACCGCCCCAGTCTCTGGACACTAATCACAATAGTGTTGCATGTCCCTGCCTCGTCGCACTGACAATGCGCCAATCCCTAAACCCAAAAAAAAAGTAATAAGAGAAAACTAACATAAAAAAACTGCATGCAATATATAACTTTTTTGGCAGACATTTAATTTACATAGTCGTATAAGACTCGAGCAGTTTTCGAGTGTGTGTTGAGGTCTCGGGCCTGGGGCGTCTTTTTGCTGTTTTGTTTTTGTTTTTTTTTTTGGCACTTTCCGTTAGCCAAGTTGCGTGTTATCAAACGATTTACAGCCCGCAAGTGCGACTGCATAATTTATCAATAAAAAACAAGTAACAACGACGACAACAACAACAACAACAACAGCAGCGACGACTACAATGTGTATTATAAAGCAACAGCCAGCAAAAAATGCTAATGAGTCCGCCGTCCCCGCAGCCCCCTTTTGCCTGTCGAGCCAACTTATAGTTCGTCTCTGCTGTGGTCTACGGCCAACTGTCAGCATTTCTTGAGAGGGAGAGGCGGGGCGAGGGAAACGGGGCCAAGTAATTTCGTTTCGCTTGATTTTGAACGACTTCCTGGCCAACAACAATCCCATCCCCTCTCGTCCCGTTCCCTGCCCTGCCCTGCTCAACCCCTGACCCGGCAATTAGCGACAGTTGCAGCATGGACATAACTCTACGTTCCTTTTCCCTTTTGCTGTCGCCCTCTCACTCTTGTGGTCTTTGGATTTTGCCTTCGCTTCAGTGCATTCCCTCTCTCGCTCTCATTTAGGTTTTTTTTAATGACAATTTGTGCTGGTTAGTCTCGTTTTTTTTGTTTTGTGCCGTTTTGTCATTGCACCGGTTAATTTGGAAACTGTCGATTTTCATTTATTCGCTTCCGGTTTGCTTTCTTAACAGCCAACGAAGCGTGCCAGCTGCCGGCTTTTATTCATAACCAGCAATTGAACTAGTTGCAGTGACGCCTCGATTGGAAAACAAGCCGGAGAACGATTACTCGCCACCCTGGCACACTCAAATAGAAGCCTTCTATTTCAATTTACAGCCTGCGCCAGTTTAAGAACTTCACTTTCAATAGCTTGTCAATAATAAGCATTTTGCTGGCTGGACAGACGGACGGCAGAATGACAGTATAAACCTTTACTACACATACTCTATGTTCACGACAAATTCGGTTCTTCTAGCGCTTATAGTCGCGGAATAATAACTACCCCATCTGCTGGACAGACGGGCGGCAGGATGGCGAAATAAACCTTTACTACACATACTCTACGTTAATAACAAATCTGGCTCTTCTAGTGCTTACAGTCGCGGAATAATAACTGTCCCGTTTACTGGACGGCAGGATGGCGAAATAAGCCTTTACTGCGTTGTTTACTGCGTTGTCGAAAATTCTGGTTCTTCTAGCGCTGACTGTCGCCAAATAATAACTGTCTCATCTACTGGACAGACGGACGACAGGATGACAGAATAAACCTTTACTACACATACTCTATGTTGACAACAAATTCAGTTCTTCTAGCGCTTACAATCGCGGAATAATAACTGCCCCATCTACTGGAAGGCAGGATGGCAAAATAAGCCTTTACTACACAACGTCTGGGTTGTCGAAAATTATGGTTCTTCTAGCGCTTGCAGTTGCTGAATAATAACTGCCTCATCTACTGGACAGACGGACGGGAGGATGGCAAAATAAACCTTTACTATGTTAATAACAAATCTGGTTCTTCTAACGCTTACAGTTGCCGAACAATAACTGGATGGCAAAATAAGCCCTCACTACACTTACTCTATGTTGACAACAAATTCGGTTCTTCTAGCGCTTACAGTCGCGGAATACTAACTGCCCATCTGCTGGACGGCAGGATGGCGAAATAAGCCTTTACTACACATACTCTAGGCTAATAACAAATCTGGTTCAGGAACAATAACTGGATGGCAAAATAAGCCTTCACAACACATACTCTATATTGACAACGAATTCGGTTCTTCTATCGCTTGCAGTCGTTGAATAATAGCTGCTTTGACGGCTGGACAGCAGGATGACAAACTATGCCTTTACTACACATCCTCTATGGTTCTTCCAGCGCTTACAGTCGCCGAATAATAGCCGCTGTCACGGCGGGACAGGCGGACGGAGAGTTGTCCTTGCTCCGTTACCCATATAGGCATTATAGTATAATGCAGGGCGACCCTTGGCAAGCGGAATCGTTGAGCGCAATGCGCATAATCAACCGGTAAACCAGCACAAATAGTCGAGCAACGAAACTCACCCTATTTATCAAGTTCGAGTTATGGTCCCGGCATTCGATAACTGCTGTTATTCCATTCCATTCGCTTTTTATGTTTTTATTGTTTTTTCGATTCTTTTTATTTCACGTTTTTTACGATGCTGAAAAGCGTAATTAATGCGTTTTCCTTGCGCTGTCGTTTTGGGAATTTTTTGCGCTGAGCGTGCAAAAATATACGCAAAAAGCAGTGCCCCGAGGGGCGGCTGTGCACGGGGCGTGGCACAGCCACAATAGCTCTCACACACACACACACACTCGCACACACACTGACACAATGGGAACAACTTTAGCTTTATCATTAAACATCCAAGTGTTACTCTTGCGCTTTATTTCCGTTGCGCTACAAAAAAAACGAAGAAAAAAACGAAACCGAAGAAGAGGAGCATAAAAATAAAAATCAAGCTTAAGGCTGTTTGGTTTCGCACTTGAGCCGCAATATCGCACTCAAGGGTTTAATTTATAGTACGCTCTACACTTATAAGGGTGGCTGGATGGCAAGATAAATAGATGCAGGATATTACGGCCAGCTGCGGCGTGTGGAAATTATCGCTGGCATTGCCATTCGATTTGTTATTGGAGCAGTGATGCTGCGTCAAAGCCAGGCGTCGTGTCTCAAGTGCTTCCAAATGAGTTCGCCATTCAATTGGCAACTGAAACTCGGGACTCGAGCTGTGGGACTGCGGCTGAATTGGGATTGTGATTTCGATTTCCTGAATGTGAACTCAGAACTGGGAACTGGGAACTGAGAACTGGGGTTCGTTCATAGGGGCGCTATAAAGGACTCGGCCGAGTGCGAATGAATGCCAATTTATATCTGATGAACTTAGCATGTGACTGCACAGCAAACCCCTTTTGAAACGAGACTCTCCTTTGAATCGCATTCAGTCGATTGTCAGTCGAGAACTATTGCATGAATACAAAGCGCCTCATAACGAACTCAACAGGCTTCGAGCACTTATTTGAATAAGCAAGAATGTCATCAAAGCTGATAAATACATGTCGAAGAAACCTCTTTACAGAAGCACACAAAATAACCAAGCCTAATCCAACTGAAGTAGATTTAACTCTTTTATGAGGAAAATAACAAGGTAAGATAGATATTTGGGAGACTTACTTATTTTACAATTCATGCAAAAACTTTAATTTATATTTTTATAAAATAAATAAAGTGTGTATTATAGAAAAACAATTTGCATAATTTCAATCGTTATGCAAATAAAGTTAGAACAACTAGTAAGCTATAAAACGAGTTTTGAAATAATCTTAGTATGCTAAAAATATTATGAAACTCTAAAGACAAGCATAAAAATGCTGACAAATGAGGGATTTTGAGCTAAAAGTTTCTTGGAGCTCTAATGAGTAGCATAAAAATGATGACAAAGTTTGTCCACTGCTATAAATTTTAAGTTGCAACGTTACATTCGATTCTATATGCTACATTCGAAATTCGCTTTCCCTTTGCAGCGACTGCCTTTCGATACCTAGAGACCTGCAGCCGTTGGGAATGGGTCCTGGGGCAGACTGGCTGACCAGTGGAGCGGTGGCAGCCACAAAGGCAGCAGCGAGTATGAAAAGCAAGCAGCATAAAGAAAAGCGCTGAAGGAAAACTCCTATTGGTCGTATGATTAATGACTGCAAATTCATTTCCGCCAGCCAAGCGAGCGGACCAACGGAGCTTGGCTCATAAAGATTTGTGTTTGCCCATTTGCCGGGCGGATTCTCGAGGCCAGCGTCTTGGGTTCGGACTCGGGATTGGGTTCGGGATCGTATCTTTTGTGTATCTTGCGCACACTTCCTGGAAATGGCCGGTAAACAAAAAGTGCTTGTGTTTGTGTCTATCTGCAGGTAGCCGCCATGTGTGTTGTGCTCCGTCTGTCTGTCTGTCTGTGTGTAAGCTGGAAATTGCTGTAAATCAGCAAATCAGGTCATTAGATACATTAATCTAGACAGCTTGGACAATTTATGCTAAATTATAGCGTGACAGGCGAGCGGCGTATGCAAACGCTGCACGTTTTTCCACATTCCACACTCCACACACTCTGCAATCCCTTAGATACAAAAGTATCTGCGAGTGATGCGCACGTGTGTGTGTGTGTGTGTGTAGCTGCCCTGCACACACGTTTATTAACGTACGTATTATGCTTTTGTGCCGCCCTCAGCCTTCGAAACAGTTGTGCGCCGAGCTCCCGCGGGCAGGTGCGACCCTTATAACGAGCTGCCGGCCAACAATTTGTATAAAATATTGCGCCCGCACCAACAACACGGCCACTAAATAACGCTCATAAAAGCAGAGAAGAAGCAACACATATAAAGCCAGCAAAAAAGCTAATGCAGAGAGGGCTCGACGGCGAGACACTCACTACTAGCCAAATTGGGGGCTTCTAATATAGCTTATACGCCTTTATTTCAAATCAAGTGGGCGTGGCAAAGCCTTCCATTCAGTTGCATGTACTTAGAAATCTTAAGAAGACTGTGTGCAAATTTGGAGGCGCTAGCTTTATTAGTTTCTGAAATACAGGTCTTTTTGTAAGTGGACAGACGGACAGCCGTCCGACTAGAAAGTATCATGTATTTGCTGCACTAAATGAATATACACCTCTGCGCTGTTGCTAGCCAGCGTGTAAGAGAAAGAGGAAAAAACGGTTATCACTAAAAGCCCCCATTTCTTCGGTCTGCTTTCCGTCGCTTCCCAAGTGCAAGTGACAGTTCGGCAGGGGGAGCAAGGGTCGGCGGGCGGGAGCACATGTATTGAGTTCCCCCTTTTTTTTATTTATGCCTCGCACTCACTCAGTCCACACATTGTAAACGCCTAATAACTGCAATTTGAAACTGCAATCAAAACGTTCAACGTAACTGTGAATGTCTTTGAAATGTGTCGCCAGAACGGCAATCGAATCGAAGCGAATCAAAGCGAATGCGGAGATACTCTCTGATAGAAACTAAATTGACAAAATCTTCAGAGAGTGAATTAATTCCCTTTGCAAGTATTTCAATGTTGTGCAGCATTTAGTTAATAAGCGCTTGCGAATTGCAATTTTGTAGGAAGGAAAGTCGTGCCCTGGAAATTGTTTTGGCTAATCATAGAGTATACAAAGTGTGCCTACTAATTGGGGCAACTTGATGCCTCTTTAAGGCGCAATTTGCTGCCTCCAGCATATTATTGTCATACTCCCCATGTGTTTTGCGGGTATTCCTTCACTTTTTGTTCCCGTATAGAAACTCGTAATTGTTGTAACTGCTGGCAAAATGATGGCAATTGCTGTTGCCAGTTGCAACTTGCCACTCGACTGTCCGCCTGTCCGCCTGTCCGCCTGTCTGTCGAAGGCGTGGCGCAGCAACTGTTATTATTTTGAAATTATTTTAAATACATGCGCTGCGCTTGGAGGGGAGCGCAGATAGTTTTTCTGTTTTTCTGTTTTTTTGGTTATTGATTAAGCAATATAAACAAAGGGTTCGCAGCGAGGCGATGTATAATAGATGCCATTAACAGAAATGCTGCGTTCCATTCGATTCGATTCCGTTTGAAGGAGGAAATGATGACTAGTTTGGGGTTCGGCTGAAAAATATGACTGCATTTTGATGTGAAACAAATTCTAGAAATACCGAAACCTATAACTATAATTTCAACTCAGGGCTGGCACCAAAAAATAAATGAAAAAACGAAAATAATAATGTGAAATGAAGAATGAATAAAAAGCCGAAGCCAAACGACATTCCAAAGTCCAGGGTTATTGCCGGGCAACGGTTTGTTCTCAAAAGTATTTCAACGGAATTCGTTTAATAGCATTCGCCATAAAATTGTGGAAAAGGGGGGTAGACGAAGCAGCAGCTAAGGCAATAACAAGCTAACCACACTCTGACAAAATATTCAGTGAGTTATGTACGAATGCGAATGAGAGAGTATAACTGCATCGAAGCCCTTTTCGAGTTGGGCATTCGTTTTTTTTTTTGTTTTTGATTGGTCCGTCGAAGGTCAGTTTAATTATGCATTTGACAGCTGACACTCGAAAGAGACAAAGACAGTAAGGGAGAGAGAGGGGGAAGTGAGGCCTGCAGTGGATGTGTTTTTTGGGGCAGCTAAATAGCTCACATGCCCGACAATTAGTTGCATAACTCGCAGTCCGACCGACTACGGGGAACGAGTGGTGGGGGGGGGGCAAATACCTGACATTGTTGTTGATAACTCCCGATCGGGCGATTGGACCGGCCATCGGCCATACATAACATACAATGAAAATGAATAATTCCCGAAGGGGCCTGTGGGGGCTATTAAAAAGATGCCAATGTGTGTGCCCAGCAATCAGCCACCAAAATGGCCATGATGAATCAGTAAGGAGCTGTCGCTGGCTGCGAAAGGAAAATGTATACAATGCATTATAAGTAGTAGCTGTAGCTGTGCCAACATCGAGCCTATGCAGCGAACGAGCCACGGCTTCTGCGAAGACCGCAGACCAAGATACAAAGATACATTTTTAAAATGTTAAATTGATGCAGGCAACTCTCGACTCTCGACTGGCAACTGGCAACTGGCAACGCCAACCATAAAAAGGTATTTAGCAATTTAGATGCATTCGACGTCGTGTCCAGAGACGGACTCCAACTCCGACTCCAACTCCAACTCCAGCTCAGGAGTGTTCGGTTTCTGGTCCTCAGCTCTCTGAAGTCCCCTTCTGCTTTTTTGTTTTCTTTGCTGGTGTTCATCGTCTTCTGAGTATCGCACGCTTCGATCTTGGCTGCTGATTGTGCAGCTGGAGGGGATGATGAAGACGACGACGACGATGATGATGATGATGGTGATGGGTGCATGTGACTGTGTGTGCCTTGAAAAATGAATTGCTTAGCGCTCGTTCGCCCAAATAGTCCATGGCATAAATTCCGAATGGGAAACGCATCAATCAACGATTTTAGCTCACAAGCTGCAAACGCAAAGAGACGACGACAGCAGCGAGAGACGGAAGGACGGAAAGAGAGCGCGCAGCATTAAGCACTCGAAAGCTTAGCACGCAAAGCCGGCGTGCAGTGCGAGTGACAGGGAGAGGGCGAGCGAGAGCGAGAGCGAGAGCGAAGTGGAGATTGCAGTTGGCACGGTGAGTAGGAAGAGGAGAGCATAATAAACACCGAAAGCTTGACAGGCACGCAACACAAGCACACACACATAGACGTTGCATTGCAGTGGAGTTGAAAGAGAGACTCGTGATGATATTGCTGGAAAGATTAGGCGGCGCAATGGCAGCCAAAAATTAAATAAGAAAAGATAACAACCTAGGACCCAGGCAAACACAACAGCAGAAAGAAGAACGTAGAGAACAAATAGGCGAGTCATCGTCATCGTCGTTGTCGTCGACGCTGCGACTGCGCTGCGACAGCGCCATGACCATGGCAAGCGGATTAGTTTACCTGCCTCGAGGCACTGCAGAGCCGCTCCCCTGCGAGTGTGGCCAGAGTGGCAGCTAAAAATTTACGATTTTAGCACAGATTGTAAAGTAAATTTTCCTGTTTTTATTTCGAATTAACAAGCGGCCCAAGCAAACAGGCAGGCGAACAGGCGGACAAGCGGACGGACAGAGGGACAAAGAGACAGCAGAGAACAAGAACTACAACGTCGCTTGTGGATGCTTGTGAAAATAAAAAACGAAAGTTTCATGAATACGTTTTCGTCTCTCTCGCTCTCGCTCTCCCTCGTCGCCCTCTCCCTCTCTCCCGCTGTCTTGTTCGTGCTTCGGCTCTGTCTTTGTTTTGTTTCTTTAGAATGCGCATTACAGGAAACCGTGAATTGAACCGGTTGCTTCTTTTCAAGCGAACTAAGCTGAAGCTGAAGCCGACGACGACGACGACGATGAACCGGGAACGGTTACTTAATAATACAAACAGGTTTCGGCAGTGTTCTGCTTTCAGTTCGCTCGGTCTAAGGATGCACTGTAGTAGAAAGGCTGAGTTAAATTATGGATATTGATATGCTGGCCGAGTCCCGAGTTTTTTTGTTATCAAGCGATGACAATGCGCGATTAGAGCCAAAGCACAGGAAGTCCAAAAATGTGGGCTGGATTTAATGAGGGAACGGCAAGATTAGAATTGAGTGATGAAGCAAAGATTCAAGTGAGCGGCAAGGGAGCAACGGCTGAAAAGGGGCAATTCTATAGAGTGTACCACTGAACTTCAGCACAAAGTAATAGAGTAGATGTGTTTAGCAAAATCACTAGAGCTTGAGCTGGCATTAGTTCATAGTCCACAGCTGTCTACGCCGTAGATAGTGTTCGACTAGTGCCGCCTGAGGGAAATTCCTATGGAGATAAACGTAAATGTAAATTGTGTCGGTGTGTCGATGTGTGTGTGTGTGTGTGTGTGTGATTTTCTGTATCATGCCGCGGCTAATTATTGTTGATTCAATTTGCGCGCTGCTTATTTTCTTAAGCAATTTCCTGTTTCGCTGCCATACAGCCAACATACAAAGTAGTCGCCTCTTCTTTGGTCCGCCGTTCGTTCCGTACCTATTTCTTTAATTTGAGCAGTTTGGTAATTTAAAAATTGGAGCCCCTCCGTCCCCTCCCCGTCCCCACATAATCAACTGTAATGCGGCCGACTCGAAGTTGAGCACGCAAGCAGCAGGCAGTCAGCAAACAGCAACAAAACATATGCTTCGACAACGGCAGCAGCGACAACAACAACAACGGCGATATAATGGGCACGCCGAAGCCAAAGCTTCACTCACAGCCAGACGGCCACACAAACACACACACACACAACAACATTGTCGATACTGACACACCTCCCCATTACGAATAGTACGCGGCCCCTCGTAAATTATTGCCGTCATTTGTGTACGTTCGTATGTGTCTGCGTGTATGTGAGTGTTATTCACGAAACAGCTGATTTGTTATCAACGGCGCTGAATAAGCGGAGAGACAAGGAGAGAGCGAGCGAGCGAGAGCAACGACGCGAACGAGAGAGCCAGCTAGACTTGAAGTGCTGAATTCTCACGCTCAGCAGCCAGCACACTAGCAACGAAAGGTAGAGCGCGACCATAAAAACAACAATAACAACGACGTCGGCTGCTGCTGCTGCTGCTGCTATGGCAACGACCTTCCTTATTTATTACAATGTGTGTAATCGTCTTCTCTGCTCGTCTCGTGTGCGAGTGTGTGTGTGTGTCTGCTCGCTACAAGTGTGTTAGTCTCGTGTATGTACAATGTGCAGACGAAGCTTTGTTGTTGTCAATGATGATGATGGGGCTGGTGGGTGGAAGGGTGTGTGTGCGGGGCGCAGAGTGAGGAAGGCGCTGACTTAAATTGCTTAGTTTTTAGTGCAGAAATGTCTGCAACATTTAAGTTTAATGCTGGCTCGTTACAGTTGTTGTTGCTGTTGACGCTTCTTATGCTTTGTTCGTTTTTGTTTTTGCAACAGAGTAGTCGTTAAGCGAGGGGGGAGGTGGGGTAATCTCCTTTAGTATGTGTATGTCTGTGTGTGTTTTATTTGCTGGCAGCTTTTGCACTGAAAATTGTGTGTGCTCATTGCGCAGTTTCCGTGTGGCTTAGTTTGAATTTTATTTTACTCGTTGTTGTAGTTGTAGTTGTTGTTGCTGTAACAGGGCAGCTGCTGCTTTTTGCCTTACTTATGTTTCGTTTTTTTGGCGTTTATTTTAGAGCCGCACCTTTGTAGCCCAAGGAGCACTGCGAGCGACAAGGACAGCGCATACGGTGGACAGTGTGTACATATTATTTGGAGAGAAATGCACAGCCAATGCATACAAATTGCAATGCAATACATTGATGCATTTTACGCTTGCGAAATAAATAAATAAAAATGTACTTACCGCGCATGATTGTCAATAAATTGATCCATATGCGAATATTTTCGTTTTTAGCGCCTTTGTGCATTTTGAAGTGCTTGTCGCCGAGGCTATTAAAAGCGAAGCCAACAACAATTTGGTGGCATATGAATGATCAAAGCAACACACACATAAAAGCTGAAACTGCGCAGAGACGACGACGATGACGACGGCGGAGGCCATAAAAGAAATCATCAAAATTAAAGCAGGGCAACACTTAACACACACGCTTAAAAGAGCGAGAACGGCAGCAGCAGCAGCGGCGGCAGCAGAAATATGATTACAAAATAAAAAGGCAGCAGCGACTGCGGCAGCAGCAGAGGCAGCGGCAGAGACGACGCTCTCTCTCGCGTACACAAACAACACGAAGGCAGTTGTAAAGATGGCCGCCGTAGCAGTTATATGGCTGAATTTGTAAACGACACCAACACTCACACACACGCACGGAGTATAACAGAGGGAGAGCGAGATGGTGAGAGCGAGAGAGCGACCATGTGATGCGGCATGAATGCAATTGGCTTAAGCGTTTGCAGCAACGATAACAAAAGCAACACACAAACATGTGTGTGCCTGTGTGTGTTTGCTGAATACGCGTCGACGTCACGGCCCAGTCGGCAAATCAGCTGTGCGCGGCTGCTACGACGAAAAACAGCAGGTAAAACGCTGCTGCGCTGCCGCTGCGGCTGCGACTGCGGCTGCTGCTACTGCTGGCCTGAAAAAAGGGCCACGCCAGCAACGAGCGACAGTCGCTTGAGAGAGCTTCACGCGTGCACACGGCAACGGGGAAATTGCGACATTGGCAAACACAAAAGAAGAATAAACAATACAAATGCAACTGCAGCGAGCAGTAATTGTTTAATAACAATTTAAAGTGACAGCAAGTGAACACGAAAATTACTGCAAACAGCACAAACGAAAAAAAAGTGGATAGCAGAACGACAGCAAAAACAACGTGAAAATAAAAACAAAGTCATTGACGTTGACGTTGGCGTCGCCTAACAGCTGTCTTTCGTTGCGCTCTCTCGCTCGCTCAGTGTCGCGCTCTCTCGTGAATTCAGCGCTACGCGTCAATTCAGCGCTGCGCTCTCTTTGCTGCGCGCTGAATGCGGAAAGTTACAAGAAACTGACAACATCGCAACGTCGTGTTTCATTTCGCTTGCGCTGCTCAACGGGAACGGACGTGTTTTGAGCTAAATTTGCCTGCCTAACTTGAAAGAGCAACAAAACGGAAAAGAGAAGCAAATAAAACCGCAACAGAACTGCAAATGAAACGCGTGTATTTTGCATAAAAAAAGACTGAAACAATAACAACACTCAACTTGCAGCTAAAATAGAATACAACATAAAATACAAGTAAAAACCAAGACTGATTAAACATTACAATAAATAAAAAAATAACAAAAACAAAACTGCAAACGTAAAAACATAAAATTCAATTACGGCTGCGACGAGAAATCAAGAACAAACGCAAAACGGGAAAATAAAACAAGCAGCAGCAACATCAACAACAACAACAAGAACATATGGATTAAGGTTCCTCACTCACACACAAACACAACTAACACACACACACACAGCTACAAACGGATATCACAACTGCAGCTGTCTCGCTCTAACTCTTTGGATTACCAGTGCCAAAAAAAGAAAAGAAAAACAAAATACGAAAAGAAAAGTGAAGTGAAAACAAAAGTTGCAAAAATGTCATGCTAAATTAACAAAAGCAAACGCAAGTGCAAAAAGTAACTGCAAAGCAAAGCAAGAAGTGAACGCAGACGCAGCAGCGACAACAACAACAGCGTGTCGACAACAAAGCCAAAGTCGAAAATGACGATGGCTGCTTGCTATGCAAACTACGACATGTCCTCCATGTCTTCGCTCTCGCTCTCGCACAGCATGTCGGCCGCGCTGCAGCAGCAACAGCAACAACAGCAGCAGCAGCAGTTGCAGCAGCAACAGCAGCAGCAGCAACAACACCACCACCAACAGCAGCAGCAACAACACATGTATCACGCTGCCGTTGCCGCGCACCAGCAACAGTTGTTGCAGCAGCAACGCCAGCAGCAACAACAACAGCAGCAACATCAACCCGCCAACAACAACAACAACAGCAGCAGCAAGCAGCAGTCGCAGGTTGCCGCCAGCAGCCAGCGCCAGCAGAGCAGCAGCAACAACAACAACAGCAGCAGCAACAACAACAACAGCAATGTCGCTGGCAGCAGCAGCGCTGTCGTTGCCAACAGCAGCGCTGCCGCCGTCAGCAGCAGCAGCGTCGGTGGCGGCGGCGGCAGCGCTGTCAGCAAGGACTACAGCATTCCACTGCACGTCGACTGCAGCGTCGAGTACGAGCTGCCCAACCAGCCAAAGCCGCCCGCCGGTCAGCGCGTCGAGCCGCTGCTGATGATCCATCCCTGCTACTTTCGCAAAATGGAGTCGCAGCGTCGCAGTCCCTTCGTCAACAACATGCAGGCGACAGCGACGGCGACTGCGCGTCAAGCCGCCAGCAGCGCTGTCAGCAGTGCGGCTGCTTTGGGCTCCAGCTCGGCAGCCGCGGCGCCCAGCAGCGCTGCCCGTCGCAAAACACAGCTGCAGCAGCAGCAACAGCAGCAGCAGCAGCAACAACAACAGCAGCAGCGCCAGGCAGCGTATCAGCAGCAACTGCGGCAGCAGCAGCAGCAGCAGCAGCAACAAATGTCACAAATGTCGCAGCAGGCGCTGTATCCAGTGCAGCAGCAGCAGCAACAACAACAGCAGCAGCAGCTGCGCCAGCAGCAGCAACAACAGCGCAACCAAAGTCGTCAAAGCCAAAGCCATTCAGCAGCCACCTCAGCAGCAGCGACGTCTGCGTCGGGTCAATGGGAACAATTGACGCAGCAGCAACAGCAGCAGCACTCACACACACACTCCCACGCGCACACACACACACACGCGCATGCACACACACACGCACACACACAACACCAGCAGCAGCAACACCAACAACAACAACAACAACACCAGCAGCAGCAGCAACAACACATGCAGCATGCAGCGACGCTTTACTCGGCCAAAAGCTCCAATGCTGCCGCGGTCGCGGTCAACGCCGCAGCCAACGCCGCTGCTGGCAAACGGGATGCGTTGATTTCGGGCAGCAGCAGCTACGCCGCCAAACAGCAGCAGCAGCAGCAACAACAGCAACAGCAACAACACTGCCTCCCTCCCCCCGTGGCGCCGTGGGACGCGACTGCGGCGGCGGCGGCGGCTGCGCTGCTGATCGATCGGTCGCCGATGGCAACAGTTCCTAGCAATTATCAGGCCGGTCCTGAGGCCACGCCCATGCACCGGCTGCCGCCCGCCAGCGCGACGGACAAGCTGAGCGGCAAGTATCGCCAGTACTTGCGCTCGCAGCACCGCATGCATCCCTACGCCGCCGCGGCGGCGGCAGCTGCGTCGCTGGCAGCGGCCGCTGCCGGCGCCAACTTGGGCCCGGCTTCGTTTGTTCCCTTCGGCTCAGCGGCGGCGGCAGCGACGTCGGCGACGGCAGCAGCGTCAGCGCCAACATTCCAGCAACTGCAGCAAATCTCCTGCTACAACGTGTGATCCAGCAACCGCAGCAACAACAATAACAAAGGCAACAATCGTCAGCAGCCGCAGCAGCAGCAGCAACAATTGAGACAGACGCTTACCAAGTAAACGTCAATGAACAACAAGAAAAACAAACGCTTCTCATTTTAGTTAGAACAACAACAATTTGAAAATGTCTTCTTTTAGTCTACCTTTTTTTTTGTTCGTTTTCGTTGTAAGGGCGGCAATTGGTTGTTTGCCTGGCGTGAAGAGCGACTACAGCAACAACAACAGCAGCACGTGCATCGCAACAACAACAACAACTGCGAGAAATTGAGAGAAATGTAAAAATGCTGTGTGAACGAAACAAGAAGAGCACGCAGTAAATGCAATTGTGATAAGTTCCAAGGAGAGCGACAGAGAAAGAAGCTAAAGAATTCACAGTTTTGTTTTTATTGCCTTGCGGTGTTGTTGTTTTACGTTCCCTCTTTAACCCAGTGCTCGCCAAACTGCCGACCCACTATTGACCTGTTTTGATTCCTCTCAGCTTTTTTGTTCATTTTAATGCGAAATGCGAAAATATTGAAATGTAAAGTAGCTGCGAACACAGAAAATTGTTGCCAAAAAAAACAAAAAAAAAAGCAAAAAAACGAGAAGAAAAGTATGAGAATAATTGAAATTCACTTTCTTTTAGTAATTTGTAGTAATTTGATAAAAATGCAAAACATAAAACGAAAGAAAAAACAAAAGAAAACAACCAACAAAACAAACAACAAAAAAATGCAAACTATTGTAGTGATATTTGTTATAAAATAATTTTAGTAATTAATTTAATTTAAATTAAACAACAACAACAAAACCAACAACAAACAATGCGTGTAAACCAACAACAACAACATCATCATCAACAACAACAACAACAAGAAAAGAAAACATCAAAATGAAAACAATAATAACAAGTAAATGAAAAATGCTAAAAACTAAAAACATATGCTTATTTAATTATTATTATTACACAACTCAAAAACGATCCCATGCTATCTCGCATCAGCCGTCAACCAAACGCAATCTATCTATCTACATAGAAATGCAAGCAAAAATCTCTTTGGACACAACGAGTAACGAATGATAAATATGCTAAAATGCAAGAAACAAGTTTATCCCCACATGCAAAAATGAAATTGAAAATAAAACTATTCCAAATTTGAGGCAAAAAAATGCGCCACGAAAATGCGACGAAAAATTTAAGCAAACTGTGTTTTCAATTGATTAAACTAGCGAACGAACGAAAGAACCGAGAGAGCGCCAAAGTAACGGTATTTGCCGTCGGTATTTTTTGTTGTTGCCTACACCTCACTTTACCTTATGCTTTGCTCCGCCGTTTGTTTTTGTTATTTTGTCACAGTGCGCGAGCTGCTTTAATTTGATTTCTTGCTCGCCTCGCACTTTGCTTCGCTTTGCTTTTGGTGTCAGCTGACCCCCCCCCTCCATCCCTCGTCCAGCGTCCCCCACACACAACGTTTCGTTTCACCCGCAAGTCACTGTGATTGATTGTTGTCATTGATGGAAGACTTTCGGCTTTGGCTTTTTTTTTTCGACGCAGGGAGGTCATTGATTATGAGGAGCCCACATAAAAATTGGACGCCTTTGTTCACCACACTGCCAACCTTCTTTTCTTCGTTCGGGAAATCGAACACAATTTCTAGGGAAACCGGGAACTATTTAAAAAAGTAGTAACCGCATATAGGGGTGCATATTTTAGATCGTTTAATCAGAATTCGATAGCAAAACAAAAAAATAGCGCTTTCGTATTAAATGGTTTGTTGATTATACAAAAAAGTAAAACGACATCCGTTTCCCATTGACCAAAAGCGGACTCGTTTGGCCATTTGATGTGTGTGTGAGTCAGTTGGCAAGTGATTCACTTTGGTCTCTGCCCTAAATCGAAACGAGTCCACGACAAGTCGAGCAAGACCAGCGCCATGACAGGAACTGGCTGCTAATTTAGAGCAAGTCCATATAATACTCTCTGACTAGACTCTAGCGTATAGATGTAAGGCGAGTGGAAAGCGTCAGCAAGTCATGTTTAGTCTGGACAAAAGCGTTGCGTAGCCGTATTCAAATATATATATTCATTTATTCAATTCATCAGCCATAATGTATATTGTATTTGAGTGGCCGTCGTAGATTAGAATTTTGTGGCCATCTGACAATTGGCACTAATTAAAATTTACTACAATCACAGTCTCAGGTCTCTGAAGCTGAGTGCTTTGTTTGCATTCAATTGATAACTCACAAACGGAACGGGGAGAGAAAAAAGCGTCAGCTGTTTTTGCGTTCCATTCATGCTCATTCAATGCGAGGTCGTTGTCGTCATACGCAACACACAGATGCGCTTCTGTATGGGTGCGAGTCGAGGGTTCGACAGGTGCTTGAGCCAGACTGAGACAAAAGCTGCACTTGATGCGATGTACGATTCGATTGCCGGGGGAAATCTTTGCAGAGATAATGGCTGTCCCGCTTGCGCTTCAAGTGCGCCACTCGAAAAACTCAAGTGCCCAACTTGTTGTTCTCGAAAATAGAAATGAGCTCAGCGACTTTTTAGGGGGTCTGAATCAGATTTGTGCAATCGCTTGCTCTGCTTCTGTTTCGTTACAGCCGAAAACTATTTATCGATGACAACTTTCGATATTTATTTTCGTCGCTGCCCAGCACTAATTGACTAATGTATGCAAAGCTCTGTGTGTGAGTGTGTGTGTGGCCTTTCGATTGGCATTCATTTCACTTCCACCGTCCCCTCGGCCCGTTGTCCCATCCAATTCCGCTGTGCCTAAGAGCAAGTGCCATTTAAAAGTCATCAAGAGAGATAAATAAACTAAATAATGGGCCAGCAAAATACACATAAAATGCGAAGCAACAACAGCAACAAAATGTATGCAAATAAAACGGCAAAGGCAACGGCAACGGCATAAAAAGCAAATACACCCAAAAGCCTGCACACAAAATCAAACACACACACACACACACACGTACACAGAGAGTCAAAGAGAGGCGCAGATGATTAGTTATTTTTAAATTTAAGCTGAAAATGCAAACAGCAAAAAACTCACGAAAATTGTTCAAAATGAAATGACGCAAAGCGCATTAAACAAAGTCCAAATACAAAATGAAATAAAGTCACAGCAAGCGCCGCCGCCTTAAAACAAAAAAAAAAACAACAAGCGAAAAAAAAAACAAACAGAAAAATGCGATAAAAACTGAAGTAGAGCGCAAAATGAAAAGCAAAGACAAAAATGCTGCGACAATGACGTCGACGCGACGCAGAGACAGCGACAGCGACAACGACTGCGACAGCGGAAGCTGTCTAACAAACATTATGGCATGAGTGTGTGTGGGTGCCGAAACTTTGGCGGGGGGCTGGCTAGAGGGAGAGTAGCTTGAGCACTGCACAGGGACGCCGCGCATTGAGGCTGGTCGTCTCATAAAGCTCATGTTTATGCGCGACCGAGCGACAGAGACAGACAGACTGGCGAGAGAGCGACCAGACGCCGCCGTTGTTGTTGTTCTTGCTGTTGCCGCCTGGGCAACCAGTTTATATGTGTTTTGCTTTTTACTTTTATTTTTGCTTTGTGTTTCATTCATTCATTTTTCTGCGTTTCGCTTTTTTTTGCACTTTTTCAAGTGGCTGCTTTGGGGTCAGCTTAATCCAAGCGCTACATAATTTGCGACTTAATTAAAACATTTGGCCGAGCTAAAAATTCATTTAAATATTAAATACATTTTCATATTTTCTATGCGTTGCGCTGGAAATTGTTCTCGTTTGCGTTTTTTTCCATCTCCATAATTTATCTGTTTCGTGCCGATGATAATGACAGTTGCTTTTTGAAGGGTCGCAAATTAAAGTCGTAAATTAAGCGGCGCATTATCAAATATCAAAAAAAATTATGCCAATGATAAAGCTTCATATATTTTGTTTTTTGTTTTTTCTTTTTTTTTTGCTGCCCAGCGACAGTTTTAATAAGCTTTAATTAAATTGTACAACAAAGCAAAATGGGGAAAAATATTTATTGTTAGCTGGTGTAACTAATTAACATAATTTGTATGCATGAATGCACGAGGAGAAATGTGGAGAGCGGCAACAGCAAGAGCAACAATTTCAACAATTTAAAGCAGCTTTAAATAAATTAAACAGAAATGTATTATTAATTAAAAGACGGCTAATTGGACTCTCCAAATTGCCAGACGACCATAATAAATGCATAACCATATATGCCCAATATGCCCGATCAACGCGCAAGACAAGCCCAAAAAATGATGTAAATAGTTGTTTATAAAGTAGAAATCTCTGCAGCCCAAGTTGAGTCAGAGATGTCAAAACTGATTTGTCACAGTTAACGAGTAAATCAACATTTATTTGGTTTTCTACACTGAACTACAGGGTGCTCGATCACAGGTCTCTAAAACGAACTGGCTGAAAGCTGTTCTTCACTTCTTTTCTTTTCTTCTTTTCCTTTCCTTCGCTTTGTAAATGGCCTCTATGTATGATTTCGAAACAGTTAAGTCGTGTTAACCTCAACTTGCGACATTTTGCTTGAACTAAAAACCCTGAAAATTAATTAATTATGTAGAGCTGCATTTTTGGCTGGCCCAAAAACGTTGCGAGCAAAAACACAATAAAAACAACAAAAAAATGAAAATGAAAAAAAAAGTACTTAACAGCTATGAATGTATTGTTGTAAGTTTGAAAGCTCATTGCTCAAAGCTCAAACAAACAAAGTCAAAGCACTTAAACTGCCCGCAAAAAAATGGTTAAGTTGGAGAGCGATGGAGTCAGCGAGAGAGAGAGAGAGAGACAGTTGGCTGGGGTCGGGGGGAAGAGCGAGAGGGAAGGTCAAATCGCTTTCGAAAAAGGCCTACGAATAAAACTTGAACTACAAACTTTAGACTTGGCAACAAGCAAAAAAAAGTAATAAAAAAAAAAACAACAACAGATAACACGACAACGTGTAAAACTAGTTAGCCGAAAAAAGAGAAAAAAAACTACAAAAAGTAAGAAACAAAAGCAAAAAAAACAATTAAAAAGCATTAACGCTTAGAGCTGCCTAAGTGCAGCATGGGGTATACCAAAATATACATATAGAGGAGCATATGGTATATAGATGATACACACACACACACACACATTCATATACGAGTATATAGTACATTTAAGCATGAAGTACGAATATGTAAGTAGCACACAACAACTCAACTAAATTATGTGTCAGATGACGGCCAAAAAAATAATGTTTAGCATTAAAATCAAAGATAAAGCCACAGCTACAAATATGGGCAGTATGTTATATGCATGTATACGTGTACGTACGATATATCTGTGTATTAGTACATAACATATACTTATTTATGGTGAGCCACACGCAAATTATACAAATTTCGCGTTATTGTTTTTCTCTTTATTTATTATTTTAGTATTTTGTTTTTGTTTTTGTTTTCAGTGGATTAGGTAATCAAAAACCACTTAAGTGGCACGAATCGGAGGCATACGAACATCTAAACAGTTATAGCTAACATTAACATACGTATATTCATGATAATTGATACCATACCCCATAAATTAGCCAACCATATTGTGACTTACAACAACAACAACCAGAAGATGAAGAAGAAGCAGAAGCAGTAAATGAGCAAACCATATGAGATTTAATACCTACATATAGACGACGATATAATGCAACTAACTATATATATATATTTAGACTATATACCAACTACGCCTATACCGAAAACATCAACAAAAAGAAGACGCAGAACACAAGATCAAAAAGCAAAACATACAAAATAAACATATATTTGAAGAAGAAAAGAAATAGAGAAAACATGGAGCAAACCTTATACTTATAATAACTAGGCCATCAACAAATTATATATGAATAAATATATATATATATACTACAATGAGTATGTAGAAACGCTGTGGGCAGTGGGAGGGGAGGAAAGACAGGAACCGGAGTCGAGGGGGAGGAGAACGCGATTAAGTACTTATGACTACGAAACATAAACCATATAGAATTAAGCGCTGAATTGACGGAAAAACGAGACATATTCGGTGCAAAATCTATATGCAAAACAAAAAAGATGCAAAAACAACAACAAGAACATTATAGATACATATATAATAATAATTATTATGAATTTCTGCTGTGAAAACGATTAATGCTTCAATCTGCATTAATTTCAACATTTTTTTTGTCGATTATAAAAAAAACAAATCCCTAAATATACAAAAATAAAACTAGAAAATATGCTAAATGAAAACTGGAATTTATTACTTAACTTTTCTTCAGAAAGTCGGAGACAAAGACAGAGAGAGAGAGGGAGATAGTTTGAGGTGAAGTTTGCGCTGTTGCCAAAACCGATTGAACGGAAGCACTGCAAATTGAACATTTATAAATAAGCAGCAAGCAAAAAATTGTAAAATCAAAAAAGAATAAAAAGAAATCCGTAATTTGCGACGATTTTTCACATTTGCTTTGCGCGATATTCATCATTAATTTGCGGTTTCTGTCGCTTCGGGCATTTGTGTTGCATAGTTAGATACAGATACAGCTACAAATACAGATGCAGCCACAGCTACAGATACAGATACAGATACATTTGTATTGCCTGTACATAAACATCTATTTAAATGTGATAGTAGTTTTATTCATGATTATTGTGCATTGTATTTTCTCAACTGTAAAATAAATTTCAACGTTTTGGTTCGCATTCAATTGGGCTTTTTGCGTTTCTTTCAATTACTGCTTAACTATGTACATGAATTAACATAACGACACACCAACTTATCTAGTATATATAGTATATAGAAATGATATATCTAATTAGCTGGCAGCCCCTCAAACTTGTAAATTAACTAGCGAAACTAACTGAAATACCTAAAACTCGAGAAAAATGCAAAGACAAAAAAAAAAGAAAAAAAGCAAACACAAACATTATTATGATTAATGTATAAATGATCTAATTGATTGTAGCAAACTCCGAAGGTGCGGAGGCGAGTATTATTGAATGAATAACAAATTTATTGGGCAACATGCATGGGACAAATTACAAAATACAAGAGAATACGATGATTAAATTATGCAAATTAATAAATAATTTGAACAATACAAATGAAATGCATTTTTGTATCTCAGACAGATATCATTATAGCATTAACCCGTTTTTCCTGTACTTTCATCCGCCACTATTCCAGCGCCGTAACGATGATGATTGCGACTGCGACTGCGATTGCGATGATGATGTATAATGATATGGTATATCAGCTCACGTACGAGTATTTGTCATTGTTCAGCCTGTGGCTGCCCTCGCCCCGCCTCCCTAATCGCGGCACAACACTATAGCATTGGGTATATATATGTACATACGCGTACTATCAGCACTCACGCGGCTCATGTTTCAAACGCTCGACGCTCTCTTGTGGTCTTCAATTTTCAGTGCCGTTCCCGTTCCCGTTCACTGTTCCTGTTCACTGCAAAGTGAAGTGAAGTGAAGTGAAGTGGAGTGGAGTGTGGTGAAGTGGAGTGTTTTGAACAGCGACGCCGCATGACTGGAAATTCGTGCTGTTCCCATTTCGATTTATTTCGAAATGATGCTGCAAGTTCTGAAGGTCTGTTGAACCCCCCTCGACCCCCCCCCTGGCAGACGTCAGCTGGTCTGGCTGCGATTAACAACAGAACTAAGGCGGCAATTAAAAACGCTTTAAAACTGCTGACGACGCCCACGTCAGTTGATGCCATAAACATTTGAATATGCAAATAATTAAAATATTTCAAATCGCTGCCTGCCGCGTCTTTTAATGAGCCACAGCAACAGCAACAGCATCAGCAACGGCAACAGCAATACGCAAATACATTTCCACCAACGCATATCATTCGCATTTCGTTCTTTATTTGCTGGCTAATCTCCTCAGCTGCTGTTGTATACAATATTTTCCCAACTGCAATCGCTGGCCATAGCGAAAGCTTCCATATTTATTTCAAATTTTCAGACAGTATTGCCTTGAGAAGCGCCAGAACGCGATTGGCCTAAATCATCGAACAACGATCAAGTTGGCCAAGAGAGAGGGAGAGAAATGTAAACAAACGCATTGAATGTGAATTGAAATGATTTGGAATTGAATTTGAAGCGAGCATAAAAACATGACATGGGTTTAATAAATTGTAATTTATGTTTATTGAGCGATCTGTCATTCAACTTCGTTTCGTTTCGTTTCATTGATTCTACAAAATAACAAAAGTCCCGTGGAGGTAGTTGTGTATCTATGGCGCGAAGATGCTCGGCAAATGAGCGAGCAGTTGTGCGACATTTATGAGTTGTCATATTTTGAGACAAGCGCTTCGTCTGCGTGTGTGGGAAGCTATAAATTGTGTCGCACAACTTACATCTATCTCGCCCCCTGCCAGCTAGCCGCTGCTAGTAGGCTGCAGATACTCTTCCGCTGCACGGTGCCTGCTGCCTGCTGTTCGGGCATTGTCTGTGTGCTGCATGCAACACACATTCGGCCGAAAAACGCCAGATGAGTAATGATTGCAGGGCTAGGCACAGCCAATCCATTGCTAATAGCCGTAGCTGAGATGAGTTCCGATCCGCCAGCAATCCAAACCAATCCCCAGCTAAGCTCTTCTGCTTCGACGTTGCCTGTTGCCAGCGCGAGGCATTAACTACTACACACACACACACACACACAGCCATTTGTGCCGGAGACAGGCACAGCCAGGCGGTCAGACAGACAGACAGACGGACGGACGGACGGACGGACGGAGGGAGGGACGGAGCATGCTCGCCTCGTATCTATGAGATACTCGAACGATTTGGCCTGTGCGTTGGCCGCGCCGGCACCAAATTATACATATCGAAAGATTTATTACACACATAGTGACAGTGCGAGCCGTCAAATGAGTTTTTCAGCGTAATTACCGAGCCTCACAGCACAATACCGAAATACACAGTAAAAATATCTAAAGAGCACAACAACAAAACACACAACAGAAAAAGGGAAAAAAGACTGAAATGAAATCAAATTAAGCGCGCACTCACATGAAAAACAACAAAAAATGGAAAGACGGGAGAAAAACAAGAAGAAAATAAGTAAATCCATGTGGGCACAAGTATTATGTGTATTTGTTATGTTGTCTATTTTTTTTATGACTTGGCATCAAGTCTGTTGTTTTTTCCTTGTATTTCGATAAACGTGCAGATAAAGTGGAAATGGGGAAAATCCTACGTCGAGTTGACGATTGCCTGTCGCTGCCTGAAGGTTACGCGACCAACGTTAATTATTTATGAATGACTTCTTGCCCAGAGAAAAACGAGGGGGAACCATCGCAAAATAGCTCCGAGTGTGGAATGCTCTACAAGTTTATAGCAGCTGCTAGTTCAAATTATGCATCACAGTTGCAACTACAAAGCAAGTCATGAATACTCGACACATTCACGTTGAAAGTAGCTAAGATGAGTAAACAGTGATTTAATATATCACTATTGCTTATCACTATTTCAGTACCCGATATCATAATTAGAGTAAGATATGGATGCAGCTAGTGTTCCAGCTAGATGCATCTTAAGTTAAGACAAATGTAAAATCCATCTAATCCAAATATTCCCAAAAAGAAACCCAAAGAGTTCTACTACAACATAACAGCCAATCACTTCACAGTTGACTTAACTAAAATGCCCGCTGCGGAAGTGTATGCGAACTGCTGAAAATGAAAACTAAGGCGCTTAATGACCACAAAAGGTGATGGCCAACTTAGACAGCCATAGCTGCAGATACAGATACAGATAGAGATACAGATACAGTGGAAGTCATGGTCCACATAACGAGATAAGCGTGAATCGTTTATGCGTTAATTAAGATTTCTTCCATTTGGCCAAGGAAAATCGTTTCCAGCAGCTGGCCGCGCTGGCCTTCCCAACCTTAATGACTGCATTGTGTGTTCCAAGAACAGATCGGCGTTGCTGCAATCATTAAAATATTGAAATATTGAAATGTTCTTCTTGCCAAACACACAATTAAAATTGCCCCCGAGCAGTAGAAGTCTGTCTATTGTCTAATCTCGCATGCGGTTGACATAATCGGCTCTCACAGCGAGCGCCATGGAACTTAATCGAATCAAGTTTGCGCGGCGTCAACAAATTACGACACGATCCTCGCTCGATTCCCCACGCTGGCTCCAGCGCAATCTCAATCACGATGCGACCTGCGACGGCGACTGAAAAGTCACACTTGTCGGACAGATCGGAGAGCCAAATCGTTGTGGCGTTTTTAATGGAACGTGTTTTTCTTGTAATCGTTAATCTGGCATTTGCACTTAATTAAAAACATTTTAGCTATTATTAACGCTGTCGTCTCGCTCTCTTTGCCGTTGCTGTTTCGGTTTCGGATTGTGTTGCTGCCACTAACCATTTTATTATTTGCTCGAATCCGTACAAATTTGTTGCACTGTTTGTGGATATGGTTATGGATTTGCGTGATTGCTTCCACATACCGTCAAGAAATCGTGCTGACTTCACATTGAGATACCCACACACACACACACACACACACAAACATAGACATCGATGTGTTACAGTTGCATGTGGCATACATATGGACGTGATATATGTGCGCTTGCCATATGTAAACGTACTCGCATTTGTAAGTATGTCCCGAGGTGGGCCGCAACAATTCCATATCGAAATCTCAACTGTCACGAAACAACGTTCTCAGCTTGGGCTTGGGAATCACGATAGAATCGCTGGAGCAGCGCAAAACAAGCAACGCTTCCAATCGATGATATCACACTCAGCAGAGAAGATAGCTCCATTGGACTTACTAAACTGCATTGCTGACGGAACACATCGCTATAACAATCTATATGCACAACAAAGTATTGGATTGTCATAAACAAACTTTTATCGAGATTAAGTAATTTTTGGGTTTTGTTGAGTTTTGAAAATTATTATTACTGCTTTTTAAATGAACTCCTGAAAATGTCCCTATTTTGCTGTTCTTGTTGATACTTTGAAAAATATTGAAAATCTTATAGTGAAAATGTTGCTAAGTTTTTTTAAAATAAGTATACGAGATGTTGTATTAAGATGTTGCAAATAAATTTTGTTCCTTAGTTGTGATTATATAGCAATTTTTTTAAACTCAAACGTGCAGGTCATAAGCACTGTTATTTCAATGATCTCAGCTGTATAACATATAACATAGTTACACTATTTATAGCTCAAGAAAGACTGTAACAATTTGTCGAGAAATTAATGAGCAGATAGCTTAGAGTCAGCAGGAGAACATAGGAACAATAACGAATGATTAATGTACTTAATTTTATATTTGAGTTTAACTTAAGAAATCTCAAAATGTGTTTATTTATGGTCTTTAAAGCGAAGTAAAGTTTTGGCGCGTCAATAAGTAAATATAATAATATATTAAATATAATAAAATGCAGCTGTTTTGGGGAAATTGAATTTTCAGTTTTCTAATCTGTACTTATGAATCATAATATATTAAAATAATAATATAATAATAAAATAATATAATAACATATTAAATGCAGCAGTTTTCGGAAATTGAATTTTCAGTCTAATCTGTACTAATTGCTGCTTTATTAGCACAGTGTTTTATCTTCGATTATAATTAGCCCCAATTAAAACTGAACAGTTGAGAAGGTCACAGTCGACTGGCTGCACTTCCGTTCGCTATAACCAATCGACTAGATCTCCAAAGCACATTGATTTCAGCATTTAGAGCGCTATTATGATCCCAGTGAAGTAATTGACTTGAAGCTAGACGAGTTGAATTGTTCGAGCGGCCCTCGTTCATGCTTAGCTGCAAGTGTTTGCAGTTTACAGCTCGAGACGAATCGAAACGAATCGAATGGGAATCGAAATTGGAATTGGAATCGGAATCGGTAACGTTGCGATACATTTTGCGGGGCTTTAGATTTCTGGTTATTGCGAGAACTCGTTAATATCAATTTGCCTGAAATTGTTAATTGATTTTGCAATGAACAAATATTACGCGATGATTGCCAACGTTGCTGATTGTTGTTGCCGTTGTGGACGTTGTTGCCGTTGTTGTTGCGCTCTTTCGAGGCAATTTCGATACTTAATTTTTTGTTGGTCGCTCGAGTCTCTCGATCGCTTTTGCGTTTTGTGGGCCTTTTGAGCTGCATATAATTTGGTGAATTTTATTATTTTGTTGTTTACAACAACGCGCACCACAACACGCCGCTGTCATGTGTATAAAAATATTTTAATGCCCGCTTGTGACTTTCACGAAATCAACAAAAATTCGCACGTATGCGTTCGCCGTCTCTTGTCAGTTGTTGACGTCCACGATTCGCTGCCGTTGTCGTTGTCGTTGTGGTTGTCGTTGATAATAATGGATACAGCTTGTGACGTTGTCGAGGCTTTTCCAAAATCACGTTCTTGCCCAAGTTCGAGTGCATTCACGACCAAAGACATCGCTTCTAATGGCATCTAATGAATTGGGACAACGCAGCTAATTAGCTGCGCCACAGCTCCGAAATTAGCACAGATGTCAGCCGCCTGATAAATGCCAACTGAATGAATTTATAAATATTTATTTTCCACTTCTTTACTCGTTTTTATTTTGGAATCTCGAAAGCGTGAAGTGGTCGCGATTGCCGCAGCACGTGGTGCTAAGAGAGAGAGGGGATTGGACTGGCGTGACGGCGATTTGATATTGTGGTAAGAATGCCCTCGTGGAATGGAAATGATATGGGTACACACACCTTGTGATATGAGCCCGCATTTCGTGGACTCCACAGATATTACAAGTACTTTTAATATCACAACAAATTCCATTCCATGCCACGATATCTCGCTCGAGTGTGAAGCACGATTATTGAGATCACATTCCCCCCGCGATATGCTATCGAGCGCGCTTTATATTAATTTGAAATGCTATCTTGGTTAACGAATCGCAAATTCGCAGGCACTGCCCTAATTCAATTGAATGTCCCTCAATGCAGATGCAGGAAATCAATTCGAGGATAGCATCAATTCAACACAATTCAAATTAAAAACACCAGAATGAGAGCTCACTGGAATTGACAGAGGAAGTTTCTTGAAATTCGACTGTAAAATTCAATACATAAAAATCAAATACCTCATATGATATGAAAGCACATTTAAATAGCCCACGAAATCAGTTTGAAATTTAATAACCAAAATTTAAATAATTCATCTGAAATGGATGAACACTTGAATTGACAGTCGAACTTAGTTTATATTTGTCTCTCAAATTTAATAGCTAAAAGTAAAATAATTCATCTAAATATTTCTTGGGGTTCGACTCCTAAAATTAATATTATACACAAAAATCAAATAATCCTTAATGTGACATTACAAAATATAATAATTTGAATTCACAAAATCAATTGTTTATTATGACATAATTGACATTTAAAACTCAAAAATTTAAACTTAAATAGCCCGCGAAATTAGTTTGAATTCGACTCTAAAATTTAATAACCAAAAATTAAATAATTTGACTAAATGCAAGCACACTTAAATCTATAGATGGAATTAGTTTAAATTCGACTCTGCAATTTAATGACTGAAAATAAAATGATTTAACCGAGTATGACAAACCAAAACATTATAGTATTTAACAAAGAGGATAGAATTTGGTATACAATTGTTTCAATTTAATGCGAATGTATTTGAATTTAAAAGAAAACAACAAATGTTTTATTATAACATAATTGAAATGAAAATCATAAAAATGAGAGCACACTTGAATTGCCTGATGAAATTAGTTTAAATTTGACTCTAAAGCTTAATAACTACAAATAAAATAATTAATCTGAATGGAAAGCAGTTCAAACGAAATTAGTTTAAATTCGACTCCGAAATCTAACGACCAAAATAAAATAACTAATCTAAACATGACATTATAGTATATAAAATTTAATATGGCATATGCTGTAAAATGATTTTAATTTAAAGCAAAGCATTTGACTTCGAAACGAAACATAATTGAAATGAAAAACACTACAATGAAAGCACACTTGAATTGACAGTCAAAATTAGTTTCAATTTAACTCTAAAGTTTAATAACTACAAGCGAAGTAATTAATTTGAATTGAAAGCACACTGAATGAATTAAGTTCAAATTCGACTCTGAAATTGAATAGGTAAAAATAAAATAATTCATATAAATGAACGCACACTTAAATAGACAGACGAAATTAGTTGAAACTAATCTAAATATGATATTTTAGTATTTAGCATTGATGGGTATAAAATTCTTGTATTTTAAAGCGAATGTATTTGAATTGAAAAAAACCAAATGTTTATTATGACTATAAATATTTATATTGAAATGAAATGGCTGCAGGTTTCTATGCGACTCAGTCGCATTGCCAAGGAGTTGTCAAGCCGAGTTGGTCTATGAGGTGGGCCCATTGTTTAGCTCGGTTCAATACACAATAAGTTGGCTCAGTTTCGGGCTGGCTCACAAAGCTGGTCGGTGGCCATAAATGGCAGTCAAATTAACTACACTCTTTGGGAATGTATGCGGAGGCATTCAACTTATTATTACACAAAATTAACGCTGAGATTTTCTAAAGAATTGTTTTGTTTTCTGCCTGCGTGTGTGTGAGTGTGTGTATGTGGTGAAAAGGGGCTATATAATTAAATTATGAACGCTTTATATGGCGAGTTTATTGTTTGCTTTATCGAGGCAAACGACAACGCACAAAAACCGAAAAGTAAAAAACAAAAAACAAAAACTCAACTTTTGTGTGGCGTTCTCTCAAAACGCCTCCCGACCAACCCTACTTAGAGGAACTCGTTTCGCCGCACCAGCATAACAATAACAATAATTTTTCAAATTAAAAATGTGGCAAAAAAAATACAGAATGTATTAATGCTCATATATGAATCGAATGTGGCCCAGGCGTATAACAATCGCAGTCTAATGAATCGAACAAATGAAAATTGCACTCGAACTCGTGTTCAGTTTATATTTTTAAAAAGCATAATAATAAATACGCAACTGTGGGGCAGGGGACAGGGCGGGGTAGCGCATTAAACGAGTACATAAATAATTTATTGAATTACAAAAACGTTTTCGGAATTACCTCGCCGCTCTCCGCTTGGTTTGGGGCTCAAACTGAGCCCCAGACTGAAGCTGATTTCGACCATAATGCCTTAAATTATGGCCTCATTGTTCATGCTATTTGCTGCCACAGTTACGTGCCACGGCGACGACGACGACGAAGACGAAGAGGGGGGCAGGGCCAGGAACTCAAGCCGAAACTCGTGTGGCAATGGAACTCAAAGTCGGGGCGATAATCGCGCTAAGTTTGCGCCGCATTTTGCTGGCTAATCTAATTTATGGCATTTTTTTCTAACAACTAATTGCAATTTCCGCCCCTCCCAGCAGGGCGGCGATAGAGAGACAGGGGGGGGGGGAGTGCTGGCAATCAAATTACGCATATACGTAGCAAGCGTAAATAAATCTACATGCAAGCTTCCAGTGTGTGTAAATGCTAAACAAAAAGCAAACGCAAAAATTATTCAAGTCATTCGGTTCTAGTCAATGTGGCGACCTTTTCCTACACACACACACACACACGCACACACGCACACTTTTTAAGCCTAAATGAATCAACAACCGAAGCAAGCCCGAAACCCAACTCGAAACGCAACTCGACTGTCTGTTTGACTGACTCGACAGTGGCTTTGTTATGTTAATTAGATGGCCAAACGTTTGTTTTAATTAAGTTTTTTTCGTTGCCTTTTCTTTGGCGATGTCGCCCCGCCGCATACAAAACGATCCACTCTGTGAGTCGAGTACAACTTCCACTTTGATTTGAATTTCAAACAAATGTATAAATTTTCCTTTTTTTCGGCACTTCTGCGCGGGGCGGGCTGCTGAGTCAGTCCAACGATCGTCCATAGTAAAATATGTATATACATATATGGGTAATTATGTGAGCAAGTTTCACTTTGTATTCCAAATTATGCATGTTCATAAGCGTAATCATTAATAAAAGCATTCAATGTGCTCTGCCTTAAATATGGGAATATTTGTTCTAAACTTAGGCCAGCATATACTTTTAGTAATGGTAAAATATTCAATGAGGTCTGTCATAAATAAGGGTATATGCATTTTAAATTTTGATTTGAAGATACTTTTAGTAAAAGTAAAGCATTCAAGGTGGTCTGCCGGAAATATGGCAATATGATAGTCTAGATTTTGACTTGAAGATACTTTTAGTAATCGCAAGCGAATGGTCTGCCATAAAAATGCGAATATTTATACTAATTTTAAACCTGAAGATACTTTAAGTAGTAGTAAAAGATTCTATGTGGTCTGCATTAAGATGAAGATACTTTTTGTAATAGTAAAATATTCAATGTGGCCTACCGTATATATAGGAAAATAATATGCTAAATTTTGACTTGAAGATACTTTTGGTAATTGCAAAATGCATTCGATGTGGTCTGCCATAAATATGAGTATTTATATTTATACTAAATTTAAGCCAGAG
The DNA here is from genome assembly GCA_035046165.1 of Drosophila rubida. Taxonomy (NCBI): domain Eukaryota; kingdom Metazoa; phylum Arthropoda; class Insecta; order Diptera; family Drosophilidae; genus Drosophila; species Drosophila rubida. The sequence goes on along the minus strand of JAWNOF010000012.1, from coordinate 12,013,710 downwards.
GATACTTTTAGTAATAGTAAAACATTCTATGTGGTCTGCTATAAGTTGAAGATACTTTAACTAATAGTAAAACATTCAATGTGGCCTACCGTAAATATGGGAATTTGATATTCTAAATGCAATCTTGAAGATACTTTTGGTAATTGCAAGAGTATAGCAAATAGCAAAATGCATTCAATATGGTCTGCCATAAATATGGGAATATGTTCATATTGCTGAGATTCTAAATTTAGACCTGCAGATACTTTCAGTAATCGCAAGAGCATATGGCAATATGATATTCTAAATTCAATCTTGAAGATACTTTTGGTAAGCGCAAGCGCATAGCGCATATTTAATAGTAAAACATTCTATGTGGTCTGCTATAAGTTGAAGATACTTTAACTAATAGTAAAACATTCAATGTGGCCTACCGTAAATATGGGAATTTGATATTCTAAATGCAATCTTGAAGATACTTTTGGTAATTCAAGAGTATAGCAAATAGCAAAATGCATTCAATGTGGTCTGCCATAAATATGGGAATATGTCCATATTGCTCAGATTCTAAATTTAGACCTGCAGATACTTTTAGTAATCGAAAAAGTATATGACAATATGATATTATAAACTAAATCATGAAAATACTTTTGGTAAGCGTAAGCGTATAGCAAATTCGTAGTATTTTTTTTGTAGCTTGCTGACTTTGTTTCCTTATGGCGCTCAAAACTTGTATGCCAAAAGAATACTAAGTGATTTTGTAGCTAAGAATTGCATTGTCTTTAGAACTGTCTGTGATCTTGGCCACCAACCGAACTGGAGCTCGCGAAATACTTGTAGTCATATGAGTTTTTTAATTGATTTGCCACCCAATGTGCTGGCCGCAATTAACCCAAGGCAGCGCGGCTACGTTCACGTTCACGCCAACAGCAAAGGCAACGGCGACGTCAATGGCGACTGCGACGGCGACAGCGACGGTGACTGCGGCTCCAAACGGCCACATCAAAGGCGCGCGAGTGATTAAGCACAAAGGCTGCTGATTTGGGTATCGTCGAGCTGTTGCCGTTGCCGTTGCTGTTGTGGAGTGCGGTGTCAGTGTGGCCCTAGGCCTGCGGCCCGACTGCATATCGATCGATATGTCATATCTGCGACCGCTTGATACTCCTATTAAATGCGCTCCAAGCGTTGCCGACGCCGAACCCCAGCTGCGACGTTGTTGCAAGCGGATTAAGATCGCGTTTTATAAGCGATTACACATCTATATATAATTCATATATATGTGCCCACTAATTAAAACCAATGAAGAATTACTATGCCAATAAAATTGTCGGATGCGATGTTGTTTGTGAAACGTCCAGAAGCTTACAGATAGAGCAGACATTCGCTAAAGTACAGATTAGGCGAATATAATATAAACTATGCGCTGGAAAAATAAATATTTGTTAAAATAAGAAACCTGCTTAATACTGAAAATATTAAAGTTCAAATTGTATTCGAGAATTTCAAATATGAAATGTGAACAATTAGAGATGCCTCAAAATGTTGAGTTTAAACGAGTTGTGATTGCTTTAGATTGCTTCAATGTCTTCACAAAATATTCAGATACATTTGAGGCTCAAAAAATATTGAAAAATGCTTTCTTCTACATCTGGTTTTTCTCAGTGTAAGCAGAGATTAGTTTTATTTAATTTTACACGTGCTGGGAAACGCGAACCTATTTGCCTGATAAGATAGCGAGAATCGCCGCTAATCCGCGGGGCAGTCGAGTGCGCGTCTGTGCTGAAATAAATATCAATATAAATACACTCTATACTATATAGTATGCAGTATGTAGTAAGATGTATAATCTGCCGGGATTTACGGCTTGTTTTCGCAGGCCTCAACGCCCATAAAGCCGAAGCCAAAAGTCAAAATCCAAGTGCGCACATGCAACAGCTTGCCGCAGTAATCGCGCTGCGAGTCTCTCGACTTAGACAATGTCGAAATAGGCGTCAGTCGATCTGGGTAGCGGGGCAACGACGATACTGCGTCTGGGTCCGGTTGTCTTGTGTGACTAATGTGTGTAGGCCCCGCATTGCTATAAATAATTTCACTATCATTATCTTTGGTCTGTGGGGGATTGCCCCCGAAGCATTGACGTCTGACAAGCAAATACAATTAAGTCGGCTCGTAAATTGTAGACAATTTAAATATAAATCAAACGCAATGCAATGCAAAGTCTCCTCGACTCTCACACTTTTTTTTGCCCGTCCGAACTTATCTAATGCAAAGTATCTTAATTAATTACTGATTAAAGTACGAAACAAAAAACGATGTCGAAAAAAAAAACAATAATAAAACAGCTGATATCAGGTGAGTGGCAACTGGGGCTGAGTGCCCCGTAATATCGGTCAAAAGCCGCAATTGTGATTAAGTGTGATTAAGTGGAGCTCCCTTCCCCGCGCACACCGCTCTCCGTCGTCGCCTTGTACTATTTCACTTCTAGTACGAGTCGAATTTCCAGTCGTCGCTTATCGACGTCGTCTGCGAGTGTGGAAGCCTTGCAACTCATTTGTTTCACTTGGGGTTCGCTGGGGCATTTCAGTTTCAAGTGGATTGTTTGGGGATTTATGGCGCTGATAACTGGCCAAGTGGAAACGCTGTCGTCGACGGGGGACGGGGGGACGGACAATTAAACAGTTGGACAGTCGGACCTGGTTTCGTCACGATTCGATTGATAGCCAAAGGTGTGGGCCGCTCGAATCGAGCACAAGTTCTCGCAGAGAGCTATGCTGAACCACGAAGTACCCTGTGCTCAACAAATGAGTCGTTTTCCCAGCTTTGCTTGCAACATAACTCCATGAAGTTTCCAAGACAGGTCTAGAATATTGTTATACAAGATTTAGAGAGGGAAATCTACGACTCTCTTCTCCACACACTTTTTGGTCGCCTTTACAGGGTATTTGGATTGCTTGAGCTACTCGTGAATTCCACTTTGAGCTGAGGAGATAATTCTCAATCAATTCTTTTGTTGATTTTTGTCAGACACACAGTTATCTGCAATTTGTTAATACCCTTCCGAGAAGGAGCTGCTTAGCTGTTCGCTGGCACTCTAATGACCATATAAGCTGAAGTTTATACGCCATATTCCGAGTATTAAGCGATAGCCTATCAGAACACTAGGTGACACTTTGAAGCGGTTGGTATTAATTTACCACCTCTCGACTTTTTTTTTTGGGAAATTATCTTCCATTCGATGGCATCGAAGTGAGTGCTACTTAAGCGGGTTTTATGTTTTCCAACTAATCTGCAATTACCCCAACAAGGCCATCACATCCTCGAGCTGGCGCAGCAATCCAACCCAATCGCTCTCCATATACCCATAAAAAGTCCGACTCTCGCGCGTCATGGTCATAACCATAATGTTTAGTGCGGAGCCGGAAAAGAGCCGAACTCGAGCCCGAACTGAAAGCATTCCCGAAAATACCATCAGAAACAAAGTTTCAGCAGGTGCATGGCAGGGGCTATAAATTCCGGCTAATATATATATATAGTTCCATAGCAGCATAGTGAGAAATTTCGTGGCGATTACGCATCGTTGGCTAGGAAATCTATTAATGTTGTGTCTGATGTTAATGCCATGACTGATGATTGTGCCAAGCAGACACTTGAGTCTTGAGACTCTTTATAATTGCAGTTGTTGTTTTGCCACTCAACCGAAATTGGGAACAACAAAAAACTTTTGTCAATATCATTTAGTGGGCATCGTAAAGATTGCCAAAGCCCACTCGAAACTGTGGAGAGTCATTGTGCGGCGCTGTGTCTTGACTTTTGAGTTTCGAGTTTTTCATTTCAATTCTGCTTCGTATTTCATTTCTGATTTTTGCTTTTATACTTTTTTTTTTCTAATTTTTTTTTGTTTTCTGTCTTTTGTCGACAGGTAGTTGTTTATAGGCAGCGTGAAATGAAGGCGCTGGCTGTCAGCTCAGACGCTCGTCGCTAGTCAATTTGTTTTGGGCTGAGTGTTTTATTAATTAAAGTGCTTACTTGCCAGCGTAGTTTTGTGTAGTGTTTTGTGTCATGCTCAGGAGCTTTAGCCGCCGCTACCCCCTCATCCCACCCCCTCTGGCCTATGGCTGCCCACAGCGTGCAGTTCTTTTGGGCCTTTCATAAATCATCGGTCCCGACGGCTGCTGAGACTGTTAATTAAAAATAAAACAAGCAAATAAGTTGGCGCGACGTTTAAGCGCTTTTAATGAAAATTAATGCGCCCCCCGCCCGCCCGCTCCATCACCGTGCTGCCATTTCAGGGACTCGCCGACAATGGCCCTGCGCATTACCAGAACATAAATAAAAGTTTCCTGCCGAGCCCGAAGCCGACACCAGGCCAGCCAGCGGGAACGCTGGACGCCCAGCGCCTGCGACTTACTCACGAAAATAGCCTTTGCATGGGCCGACTTCGGCCCCATGGTTATTGAGGTTTCATTAGAACAAAAGGCTTGGCCATGATGATTTATGCAACAGCGTCTGCACTCCCTCAGCCTTCAGCCCTCAGCCGCTGACCAGTTGAGCTATTTGCATTAAAATTTCATTTTGGGCTGCTTATCAGGGAGCGAGGCTAAACACAAACACAAACTTGTTTACCAACTTAAGCTACAGCAGTTTCGTGTGCGCCCGCGCACTGACAGGGTATCTTGTTTTATGACAACGTTTGCGACGGGGGCGGCGCGGCGCATATGACAAAACGTTATAAAATTACTGTTATCATCATTCAAGAGTTCTATTTCCAGCAGCAATTACTTCAAATGGGGTATTTAGCTTTTTTTGTTTATCAAAGTTCTGTTCGGAACTTTGCTATTTATAGCGACTAATTTGTAAAGTCATGCTGAAGTGTCGACTTATTAAATCACGCAGCTACACATTATTTTGCTGTAAACCGAAATACACAGCAATATTGCTATGACGTCATAAGCAGCATGTAATTGGTGATATCATAGCTGGTTCCAATTATTAGCGAAAATTAACAAAAATATGTAGGAAGCAATACTAGAATATTATTAATAATTCTATTAGTTTTTGATTTCATCGATATGTGGGCAGGTTTCGTCAGCCCTTTACAACTGAGTTTATTATTGCTTTAGGGTATTCGACAGTCCAGCTCTGCAATGGCTGCTGATAGGCTGCAGTGTTTTTATGACACATTTTCCCAAGTGGGGGATCGCTGCTGATAAGGGGCTCCGCTTCGTTTATAGTGGCGACTGCTCAGTTTTGCCTGTCCCCGCATATTTGCCAATGTTTATTTTCAGTCATAAAGCTGAAGTCCCAATGCAAAGCCTTAAAATACTTTAATTACGCTTAATTTATGACCAAAGCTGGCTAGTGAGTAATGTGGAGTGGCGTAGAGAGCGGGGCTAGACAAAGACTTCGTTCGATTTCAATCTAATTAGTGCCTGGTCACACCTTTCGGCTGCCCGACGCTTTTCCCCACTGGCAATTGTATTATTATTTTTATTATTATTGCTGCCGTCGCGACGCCTCGCTCGGCCATGTTCTCGGGTCGTGGCCAGCTACAAATTTCATAAAAACTAAGAAAACCGAAGAGCAAAAAAAAAATCATTAAGGCGCTTTTGTTGTTCCAAATTGCTTTGTCCAAGTCGAGTCCCCTCCACCGAGACTCAGCTTAGCTGGCGGCGTTCGATGCGCTTGATTCGCTTTTTGTTTTAATCAATAGTCATTTTTTTTTTTTGGTTTGGTTTGTGGCTCCTTTTGCTGCTTGGTGGCAGGAGTCGAGAGAGTTGGTTGTCGATTTGTGCTGCCCATGAATATTTATTAGTTACTCGCTCTTTTATTTTTCGGGGCGTTGTTCATTTTTATAAATCAGCCGAATTGGAATTTATGAGCTGCGAGCCGAGGCAACAGCAGCTGCTGCCGAGCCTATGAGAACGCAGCCAGGAAACGCCAGAGAGCGGCAGGAAATGCTTGTTAGCAGGTAAATTGACTGTCAATGTGAATTACTTCGCACACACGGCCCAGAAGCTCCAACTAGCTAGCTAGCTAGCTTCCTTCCCACTCTGAGGCTGTGGGCAGGCATTGAGCATGCTGCTCATTAGAGCAGTTCTGTGTCTAGTCAAGCGTTGGCAACACCCACTCACACACATACACACGCGCGCCCTCATCTAACTTGGCTCGCAGGGGGGCGTGGCTGGGGTTAGCTGCTGCTGCTGCTGTAAAATGCTGTGACATATGCGGGTAAACGAAATATCGTACGTATCACTTTAAGGAGCTGCCGTGTGCGAGGGGGATGCGACTGCGACGTGTGCTGGCAAACAATGTGACCGCATTTTAGTCACAGTCACACTCGACAAGCGACGGCGCTGGCGGAGGTGTAAGTCTGTCTCTCTTTCTCCCTGTGCGCTGCACCGGGCATAATTGAGTTTGTTTCAAATGCTTTTTACGTAGCACGACCAGCAGGCAACAACAAGAGCTATAATTGTGGAAACTACTGCAGCAACAATGGCAAACAACATTGTCGCCTTCGACGTACTCTCCTCTCGACTTCTACTACTACTCGCCCACGTCCCTGCCCCTGCCCCCTGTACCTGCCCCGCTTGGCTGCCGCTGACTGTGTTGGCACTGGGCCTCTGCTCTTGGCACTTTTCAACATCAGCGACGCTGCCTCGCATCGGCAACGGAATCTTAATGAATTTTACGAATTTAACATGCTGTGCACTTCAAAAGGAACACACAGAGACGACAACGTCGACGACGACGACGACGTCGCGGCACAGTGGGGTGCATTGCGAAAAAACAACTGCACACGAATTTCGAGAATTCTTTTAGCTTGCAAATAGACAAAGAATTCTGCTAGAATGCAATAGACGGGCTACACTATAGAATGACGGACGTAGAATTAAAATAGATAAAGTAGTCTGAGTATTGCAAATGCTTTGGAAATATATTATCTCAATTTTAAAAGTTATACAAAATACAAATTTCTTATATATAAATTCCAAAACACATTTAAATATTATAAAATTATATATTATCTGTTGTCTTGTTCTAACTAAGCAATTATTGAAATTTCAAATGTTATTCACAACGTTAAAATTGTGTCAATTATTAATTTTAAAACACATTTAAATATTATACATTTATTTATTGTCTCTAGTCTTGTTGGAAGAAAACAATTAAGAATATATAATGTAGAATGATTAATTGTGAAACTGAGAAATATTATATATTTCTAAAGGTTTTTTTTTTTTATTATTATGTCCAGAACACATTTAAATGATATACAAATATTTATTACCTTTTGTCTTGTTGTAAGTTAGCAATTTACAAAGTTTAATGCAAAGTTGGGAAATTTATTTCTAAGTGTTTTTTTAGATTTATTAATTCCAAAACACATTTATATGATATACGATTATTTATTACATGGCATTTAAGCAATATGCAATGTACAAAGTTTAGTTGTGAAATTGGGAAATATATATTTCTAAGTGTTTTTTTTTTAAGTTGTTAATTCAAAAAATAAAAAAATTTAAATAATATAACATGATTTACTATCTTTTGTCTTGTTGTAAGCAATTGAGAATTATACAATGCACAAAGTTTAGTTGTAAAATTGGGAAATCTATTTCTAAGTGTTTTTCTAGAGTAACATTTTTACTATCTCTTGTCTTGTTGTAAGTAAGAAATTTAGAATACACAATGTACAAAGTTGAATTTGAATATTAAGAAATACATTTCGAAGTGTTTCTTCCGAGTATTTGATACACGCCACTTTAGAAATCTTAACCTGTTTAGGAAAACCCTTTCACCGGGCATTTGTAAGTCGGGTTTTTGCGCGAAGTTCCCACTGTGCGACGACACGACGCACGCACGTCGCCGATAAGTAGAAGTACGATATGTTTGTCGTGCCATATATAAAATTATTACTTTCGACATGCATGCGACCGGGGCACAGCAACACACGACACACTCGCACACACATTCACATACTCGTATGGCAGTCGACGGAGACGGAGGCAGCAACATTCACAACAGCAACTGCGGTTGTTGCTGTAAATTGTTGCAGCAGCAGCACACCCCATAAGCGACGGTCGGGACCACGAACTATGGACTGCGAGCTGAAACGGTTTCTGGGCAGGAAGAGGCAGCTTAGTAATGCTTATGCTTGCCACTTGGCCACCGGTTTCCCGTTTCCCTCAACCGACTTGACAAATCTTCATGCAGCTGAAACATTCCACTATGCACACAGTCCACGAAAGTTGAGAGCTGTGTTGAATTGGTTATTGGATATTCGAAACAACACACGAAGGGCCCCTGTTGATGATGCGCTGCAGCAGGTCAACTGTGGCCAAATTCCCAAATTGGACAAAAGTCCCAAATGGTATTCTATGTGCGCTGCGATAATTCTCGAATTGTGCGACTCAGGTAGCCCATAGAGTTGGGGAACTGAACGAGAAAATCGAATCAGGATTAAAAGCATTTCAAAATGCAGAGATCAGCGTGAACAAAATCGAGTGACGCTGAGTATTCCAAATAAGTCGAAGACAAAAGAACAAAAATGATTGTATTACAGATGAAGTTTGAGTTTCTAACCATTATAACAGAAATCTAAGCTCGAAATGCACAGCTCTTCAATTAAAGAGAAACAATTAGTTTTTACTTTCCCACTTTGGAGTTGTTCAGCAAATTTGTGTTTTCTGAAAACTGAGCAAATTCATCGACCAACTGCACAATCAAATTGAAAGCAATGGAAATAAATTTGGTGAATGTTTTAAAGCGAATTGACGCCATATATTGCTGGCAACTAATCATCGTGCCGGGATATAGATCAAGTACTGAAGCAATTGTGATTGTTGGCATTCTGATTGTGTGCTGCGATTGCAAAGTCTAAAGTATTCGACCGTTAAACGACTTCAGTATTTATGGCTTAGATTGAAAGTGTATGCTAATTTGAGGTTTTTCAATGGAACACATGCACACACACGCACACCATGCTATCGAAATAGAAATTGTGTGCGACAGGTTTGGCTGGCAAATTAAGTTCGGTAATGACTCCAACTGGTACGCTCCCCTTTTGCCGGTGATTAATGCAACTTACTTGGAATTCATTGCCGCGACTATGGAAATGAGTTCCAGTCTCGGTCTCTGTCTCGGTCCCAATTCCAGATACAATTGACGCTCAGATCGAATGTCCGAAATGCGATGTGTGTTCTGCCTGGAAATGAGTGTTTGGAGAGCAGCTGCTTATCAATCATGCGATTGGCATGCGATTGGCTTCATAGGCCGCCTCCAGGTGACTTCAGGCATAATAATCGCATTAGTCGTCGTCGTCGTCGTCGTCGTCGTCGTTGGATGGGAGGCCCGCGGGCCCTTGGTCGCTGCAGGAAATACAGCGCCATATTACTAATAAAACAAACAGCAAATAAAGTTAATAGCATTAAAGTGGCAGAGGCAGCGGGAGAGGGAGCGGGAGAGAAACACGCTAATGAGCAAAGCCAATTAACGGCTGAATACAAATTTGAAAACCAAATACTAAAACGAGTAAACAGCAATCTTTAGTCAGGTAGAGGCCAGAGTTTTCTTTATGTGAGCCAAGCACGACCCGAAACAGGGACAGGGATCGGGACAGGGACAGGGACAGGGTCTGTTTCGGTTAATGCCGCTTTTCGTTAATATCATTATGATTGCTGTGCGAACTGGGTGCCAGCTAGCCAAATGATTTAGCCATGACGGGTCGAGCTGTAAATTCATTGAAAACCTAATGAAATGCGACTCGAATCTGTTCCATTCCATGTGACACGTTTTGTTTTTTTTTTGCTTTGTGTATTCCATTTATGGCCTATAATTTAAACAATAAACAATATAAATTATTTGCGCATTGCACTCGTATTAATTGATTTCGAAGTGAATGAACAACAACGCTGCTGATTATTCTTTTGATTAACACCAGGACGCAAAGATCTGCCAAATTATAAGCTTAAGTGTTTTGTAATTAAGGCAAAAACAATAACACCACAAAGTTAAGCTTCAGCTCAATAAAGTTGTTGAGTCATTATACATTTTTGCCGTGTTCAGCATAATATTTTTTGTGTGTCGATTGTGCATTTATATGTTGAATTTATCTTGTTGTTGTTGCTGCCGCTGATAATTATAAAACATTTAATTATAAATCATTTACCTGCGTTGTCGCTCTTGGAAGGTCTCACGCGCCGCGAAGGTGAAACTCTGAAAGCCAAATCGATTGCCATTTACGATGCGATACGATACGATGTGGTTTCATTAAAAGCTGGCTTAAGCGCATTTCAATATGAAATTATTATACAATTTTTCGCCACATGCCGCCTGCCACATGCCACACAATATGCCGCATGCACATGCAAATATGTAGCATTCATTTTGAAAGTATTTTGTAAATTTTGTATTTTGCCCAACTGCAATTGAAATCGTTTTATTTTGTTTCGGCGCACGTATCTATCAGAGCAGCCAAGTTAATTGCCTCCACCTGAGAGAGAGATATGTGTATTTATATTGTATCTGTCCCTCCAGCTGTCTGGCATTCTTACAACATAAATCGTAATTAATTAAATGCCGCTGCAAGTGATACGTGTGTGTCTCTATTTATTGAATGTAGCAATTAACTGTTGCTTTGGAATGTGGCCTTTTATATTTAATATATATTCCATTAATGCATTAGTCACTTTATTAACACATTAAGTGTATGTATATACTTGATTGCCTCGAACTCGGATTTAGTTTCGAGCCTCAGATTGGCGAAAGTTTACTTCACGTCTTTACCATACCAAGCTCTGTATCGTTTTTTTCTGTTCTTTTCATATTTAGATGTGGCTTTGTTGGCGTTTGTTATATAAGTGGCAGCACACTAAAAATGAATTTATTGATGTGCCAAATAAAATATTTATCAAATACGGGGGAAACTCTAAAAGCCCACAACAATGTAGACAATAAAACGAACATTTCGCTTTAAATCAATACACGAAATGATTCATTTTGCAAAATAAATTAAGTAGATTAATATTGCATTTGGCGGCTGAATTGAAACTAAACTGCAAAATGATTCATTCCACGGCGAGCTTAAAATATGAATTTGAAATTATGCACGTATGTAGCTCAATGACGAAACCGTTTTATTTTAGTGAGATATTTGACAACCTTATATTTATATTACTTATTTAGTGTTAACCAGAAAGTCAGTCAAATTGAAATTGGTGTAGACTAAAATCTATTTCGACATTCGCTTGTTCACTTTTCGTTGTGTCCCCCAGCGAATTGGCCTCAGTCAATAAATTTGCCCGGTGAATTCTAATTAATAATTGTCAGGGGAATTTCAATATTTATGAAGCAGCCAAGAATTTTGCTGAAGCTGCAGCGGAAGCTGTTAACAGCGGGAAAAATGTGCTGTTTGCATATTTAGTCTAATGAATTTTGTGACTGCACAGCGCACAGATATTTATATGGTGGAAACACGAATGAATGTTTTTTTATCTGAATCGCGTCGTTGTTTGTTTCTTGGTTTTGTTATTTCTCTCGCTCTGTGTGTTTTTTGGCACTTGGAAATGATTTGTGGCGGCGACCATCCGACCAACCGGCCAACCGGCCAACCGACCATCCGACCGTCAGACTGACTGATCGAGCGCTGCGGGCCACAGCCGGACAATGAGAGGCACGTGTGGGCGTCTTTGCCGCGTGTGTCTTCTGGTGCGCCTGTCATTCCGGCTGCCCACACGAAACACACACCAAACAGCCACAGTCACAGCCACAGCCAGCAGCGAAATCTTGTTTGTAGTTTAGCACAATTTCATTTCAGCTCGCTGCCTGAGCTGATAAGCTGCAGCCGAGGCTGAGGCAGCGTCGCAGCGTGGGCCGTCGCGACTCGTCTGTCTAGCGACTATGCTTTGGCATTTCACTTCACAGAATGCGTGCGAAAATAAATGCTCCGTTTTCACTCGTCCTCTGCAGCACAGACAATTCATTAAATGGCCTGGTTGCCACACCCAGCAGTAGCAGTGGCTTTCAGCGTTGGCGCTTTTAATTGTGCTGCGCTTAATTTGCCATTAGCCTTTGACCTTTGCCTGGCCGCGCCCTGTCGCGTCTCCTTGTCCTCGCCCTGTGCAAGTCATTCGTCTTGTGTGCATCTGCAAGTGGCAAGTATCTAACCATCTATCTGAGCAACTGTATCTGCAGCTGTTTTCTTTGTTCGATTTATGTGCGTCCGGCTTTTGCTCAATTAGTTACGGCAAGTAAATTACTTTGCTCCTCTCCTCCATCCACTTCTTCTTCAGCTCATTTTTTCGATTTGGCTTTTTTTTAGTTGCGGCAAAGTTCGGCTTCCTGCGGCGCCCGCACCACAGCCCAGCTCGTCGATCGATGCGCCTGCAAAATGTACTATAATTTTTTACCCCCGCCTCTGCACTTATTGGACAATGTGCTGTGCTGTGCTGTGCTGTGCGGTGTAGTTGTGCAAGGCATTCGCTGCGACTTGCAGCAAACGTCTGCTTATCTCGACGGTCGCTTCTGCTTGCTTGTAGTTTTTGCCTTTTATAAATTTTGTTCGCTTTTTTTATGATTTTTTTATTTGCAATAGACGTTGGTTGGCTGCTTTGGCGAGTTGCTTAATTCTCGATACATACATATAAGAATGCTTACATGACTGGGCTCGTCGCTGTATCTTGCAGATACTTGAACGTAATGCGGATGTATTTATCACACGTCTGCAGTCTCTCACTCCAAGCATCTGCAAAGATAAGCGCAAGTCTTTTTTTCTTCGTTTTATATTTTTGTGGGTTTCTGCTGCTGCTTTCACACAGCAGCAACAATTTCAAACATTTGCAGCGCATATTTTTTTTTTTTGACAACAAGTTTGCCGTGAGTAATTTCTGAAAGCCAGCAGCAGGCTGCAAAGAAATGAAAACAAAACAAGCAGATATTTGCCAGAGATTTAATAGCAAAGATGCTCTATAGTTTTACCTGTGCCACACACACACACACACTCGCTCAGGTGATTGATAATGCTGAGATGCCAGCATAATGCGCCCAGAGGCGTTGGGACAATGCCGCCAACGCCGACGATGGGTTTTTATCTGCCAGATACTTGTGAGCGCGACACATTGCCAGTGTAATTTGCGCTGCTTGGATTTTGTGTTTTTCGTTAGCTGCCTTCGTGTGAAAACTACCTGATTTTCCAGCTCGCTTGAGACAAGCTGTGCTTGTGCTGCCTGCCAGCCAGCCAGCCCATATCCATTAGCATATTTTGAATAACTGCCAATCAGCTGTGAACTTCCTCTATGCCTCAACGGCCACGACGACGCTGCTACCTCCATTTCCACGGCCACTCCCCAGTGCTGCGCTGCTGCTCGACAATTGTGGCCATTGTGCCGAAGACGGAGCAACTTTTTTGCTGCTGCTGCCAGCCCGTATTGAAATTACTCTACGAGCATTTCCACTCGGTCACAGTCTGTGTGCGTCATCTGCTCCTCATAAGCTTCGCTCCGCTTCGCTTCGATACAGAGAACAGCAAACAGAATTCAGTGTTCAGTATTAAGAATTCAGAATTCAGAATTTGTTACGCATTCAACAAAGCACAATGAAGATATTAAACAGGCAGCTGATATGCATATGTGAGCAGAACTACACTCAAGTCTGTAGAGACTATAGAAATTATATGCGTCGCTGTTTGCGCAGCGTGCAACAATTTAGTTACACGCATAATTTTGCTAAATTCGTATTTATTATAATGACTGCAGATCCGGTGCAGCGCGCTCCAGTCGGTGTAATATGCTGGCGGCATTGCATCTGCATATTGTAGATCGGTTCTTTAGATACTCGTATTCTGACCCACTTACTCGTTTTCCCTTGAAACTTACAAGCAGCATTATCTGCATCTGCGATTTTTGTTGAAATAATCATTAAGGCTTTGGTTTTGTTGTTCTTGCATATTCATCGTTTTCCATTAAACAAAATGGTCTAATAAAATCGACGGACCCCAGAGTATACGATCGTAAATTAGCATTTTTTATTTAGACAATCGTAATTCGTATGAATAGCCACGGAATGTATTTATAGCGCTTTATTTTGAATTGAAAGTCAGCGACGAGTAAAACAGACTCTGGCCTAAGAACAGCTAGCTAATTTTGGCCAACGTTTGTTTAAACAATGCCTTTAATTAATAATAAATGTCAAGAGTTATTTATAGATTTGGCTTTCATTATAAATAATCGCAGTATAATGAAACTTCTGACGGCGCGTTTAATGTTAGCGCTGAGACATGAAAATAACGCTTACGAAATTGAATTGATTGATTGCTCAATGTGCGTCTATAAGATTTAGTTTTTAATTGGAAATTCATAAAATAATCTCACTAATTAACTTAAAAGTTAAGCAAAAAAATTGCGATTGTCTTGGCAAAAGTTTTGGAAAATGCTGCTTGATTGATGGACTGATTGATTGGGCAATATTTCAACAGTGTCTGTGTGAAAAATTTGAGTAAAAGTTTTTCCTTTGAACTGTCATTTAATTGCTGTGCAGAAGGGAAATGGAAAATTACTAGAATCTGCAGCTTGATTGATTGACTGAACCTACTAATCAACAGAAATAGATTGAAGCGTTTTTTTTTGTGTGACTGAACCATAAATTATCGTTAATCTTGTGTTCTGTTGAAAAGAATACAGTATAGAATGAAATGGAAAGAGTAATTTCTTTGAACTATCAATGTCTGCGCTGTCCAGGTGAAAACAACAAACAGAGTCTTCAGCTGTTGAGTAAATATGTATATATATACACATATATATATACCAGCACATTCTTGGCAATAACGCACATTTGTGTCTGGCCGTTGTGCTTAAAGCATTTTTGCATGAGCCATTAAATTTTTGTGTGTTTTTTGCCGCTGCCACTGCCGCGTTGCCACTTCCACTGCCGCAGCGTGCCACTGATGAATGACAGGCCATTGAGTGAGACGAGACTCCCGTTGCGTCCCGTTGCCTCCCCTTGCCTCTCGTTGCCTCTCGTTTCTGCCGTTCGGCGATACTGTGGCGTATTTAATGTGCGAAATTGAGTGTTGTTATAGTGCAGCTACAGGAATTATTTCATCAAACTTAAGTAGCGCGTAAATTATGCCGGCACTCTGTGTATGTCAAGGCTAGCAGCGCTCTGACTGCTCTGACTGCTTGCTGCACAGAAGGAGCTGCCTTCTAATCGGCAACGGAGTCGAGTCAGCTTAAGGAATATGCTTGAGCCGGTAAGTTGGACGTGGACTGCGGAACGTGCTCCACGCAACCACAATTGATAGCTTGAAGGTATGCGCAGAGCTTAATGTCGACATAATGAAAAATGGCACAAAGCTCGCTGCAAACTGAAAAGCAGCCAAGCTAAATGAAATGCCGCGGCAACCGAAAGTAAGATGCCGCAAATGGAGAGCCAAGGGTTAATAACAGACCCGATTGCATGTTGCCAGACCATAATCCGCTTCACCTTCGAATATATATGACGTGCGCGATAAGAGCGTCGAGGCGCAGTGGAAAAACAATTTCAGTATTTGGCCATAAGTCGAAGAGCATTGTCTAGATAGTCTGGCCGGATCGATGGGGCTAGCTAGCTCGAGTGCGTTATCAGAGTTATCAATTAAGGGAGTAACGTCCGAGTGCAGTGTCAATACGATTAATTGACCCAAATGAAAATAAATAAAGAACCTAGATTGCCTGCCGTCCATCTAGAGAACTCTTGCGCTAATTGCAGCACAACATTTTTAATTGACCTTCGCCACTCGCCCCAGGCGCCCTGTGGTATGCAGTAAAAAAAGCGCAAGTCGTTGCCAGGCGTCGACAGGCCGCATAATTAATTAATTACGCAGACAGAGACGGATACAGAGACGGTGACGGAGACGGAGAAGGAGCTGGCGACAAAGTCGTGGAAGATGACGGCGATGATGATGCAGTGGAAGCTGTCTTAATGGATTTTACTTGGTCATTGCGTGCTTTAATACCTTTTGGCTTTTCATAATTTTATTTTAATGTTGATTATTTTGCCATTTGCCGCATTTGCAAGAGAAATGACAGTAAATGTCATAATGCTACAACAACAGCAGCAAGATGACGCAGAAGAAAGAAGAATACTTAAAGGCATTAACGTTGCCTGGGTCCGCAAGTGGAGCAATGTCGTGCCGGCAAAGCATGAAACCGCAAGGCGACTGCGAGCACTCACAGTACTTACTCAGCGTTGTGCCGGTTGTGGCAATTCACCGAGACCCATTCCCAGCCTCAGTCCCAGTCCCCGTCACAGTCCCCAGTCAGCCATACTCTGGCTTAACCACGCGCATAACGTGACCAACATGTGCGTGCCAACTAAGACTCGTCCGCAGATAGACTCGCAGTTGCAAATGGAAATGGAAATGGAGATGGCGATGCAGTCGGAGTGGGAGCTGCACTGGCGGATGGAGTTAGAGTGGCTGCAGTTGAAGGCGGAGACTGTTTGCAAATAAAGTGACTGTGACTCTGACTGCGTACCTCTCTCTCTCTCACACACTCTCTCTCTCGCTCTTTCTCTGTCTGTCGCACGCCGTGGCTCGGCGTTCGCATCCGTGTCCGTTTCAACGTTGCCCCGCCAAACACAATGACGACTGCCGATGCTGCACGCTCTTGTGTAACCTTTTAATCCGTTTTGTAAGCAGAACGTAACGCACGTTCCCATACAATGCACCAGCTAGAGTTGTGCAGCGCCGCACTCGCAATACCTTGTATCCGTATTGCAATTTTAAATGGCAGCAAACAAACTACATTAAAATTGGCAGAGTATATATTATATAGAAATTGAACTAAAATAGAATCAAATGTTTATATAACTAGATTCTGTTTAGTCTTAGATTAGATTTAACTAGTTATAGATTTATAAACACTTTGGACTTTTTATAAAAACTGATATTATTACTTTTTAAAATGTCATAAAGTAGTTAAATATAATTGAACTCTTTAAATTTTATAAAAATATTGTTGAATATTATAGATTTGTAAATATTTTGTGTTCTTTGTAAAAAATGTTATTACTACTTTTAAAATGATAAAAATAATTTAACTCCTTCAATTTATTTAAAAACGTGACACTATTTAGTATACCAAATAATTAAAGTTAATATAATAGCTTGAAAAAAAATTCAAACCAAACTAAATTTTAGTGAAAGAAAATAGATATTTCAATGTTATAATCCAAATTTATACGAAACATTTAATGATGTTACAGAAAAAGAGTTTTCAAATTGGTATTTCGTATTTATGATCATGTCTTGCAAAGATTGCAATTGCAGTATGCATTTAGTTGTATGCGTATTTGAGTTCTCGACGCTTGATTAGTTTCTGTGAATAGCGCTTAACCCGAGTCGCGTTGCAGGTTTCTATCTTTTTAGCAGAAAACATAGAAATGCAAACGGCAAACGGCAAACGTGCTTAGCCGAACACCGCTGGCACCTGTCAAGTTTGCAGCAGGTCTCGGGCAGCGTCGATTTATGTGGCTGCATTATCAGGGCCAGAGATGCTGCCTGCTGTGCGTGGCACACAGAGAAACGTTGTCAAATGATAATGCGGCGCGCTGCAGGGTATTGCGAGTGCGAGCCGGGCAACTGGCGGAAGCGAGCTGCACACAATGCTGCAACGCTGCTGCCACCACAGAGTTGAAGCCGCAGCCGCAGAGTCAGGGACGATTTTCCGTTGAACTGTGTTGGGTTTTGGGTTGGGCCATTGTTGCAGTTGCAGTGGCCGTTGCCGTTGCCGTTGCTGTTGCCGCTGCTTTTTTGCGAATTGTTTGCGGATAAATGGCGAAATTGGTATAAATGATGGAATTACATTGTTTGAGGTCGCAGCAGACAGACGCAGTTGCAGTTGCAGTTGCAGTTACTATGTTGCCGCTGGTGGGCGTCGTGTTGCGCTTAATTCATTTCGCAGCTTAAAGGTCGACGGTGCGACGGTGTGCCGCTTAAATAAATAAAGAGACAACCACCAAGTGCAACACTTGCTGCCGCCTCTGACGATAACTGCGCTGTCACCATACTAAAGCAATTGCTGTCGCTTTTGTTGCCGCTGCTCGTGCACAGTTATTGGCCTGGAAATGTGGAGCAGCATCGAAACGACAAGCGAGAAACGAGAAACCAAATCACTGGCAATTCAAAAACACACATTCTGTTGCTGCCTTTATGCTTGCTGTCTTTATGTTTTTGGGAAACGGCAATTCTAACGCGGTTTCCATTCGCCCGTTAGCAAGCAGGCAGAACCAACAATAACGGCAGCAAAACACAGACAGACGAAGCGAACAATGGGTAACTTTTTTCATTGACTCGAATTGGTCTCAGCCAGCATCTCGTGCAATTGACTGGGCCCAGAGCGAAATGGGTCGTCTTGATAAGGGGCGGACACAATTGACGATTGATTTGAGCACTCTTTAGAAGGAAACACACACAAAACACACACAGCACACTCAACTTCAGGCTGCAGATATTTGATTAATTGCAAAAAGGGAGCTTGTAATTTATGAAAAATGCAATACCTTATCGCTAATGAATACATTCACTTGGCCGCCATGACGTCAGAACAGCGCGTAATGCATTTAATATACACATTAATATATATATGTATACACATGTCTGCCATATTAATCAATTAGTGTGCGGACAGCAAACAGCACTTATGGTCGTCTGATTGGCAACATTTATAGCACGATTTTTCGGAGCTGGCGACGCAGTTGAATGCCCCACACACAAACAGCGACACACACAGCAAATGTTGACGGCACAAAAGGCAACAAGCAAATCCAATAATACAATTTATTGTCAATGCCAGGACTGTGGAGCCACCCTCTAAAAAGGGCCCAAATAATCCGTGAAAAGGGACTCATAAATAAACGCCACAAAACGATGTCCATGTTGTAGCAGCTGGCAGGGCGGCGGGACAGTGGGGAAAAAGGGTATCGAGTGTGGCACAGCGTGCGTATATAGCACATATATGTCGGTACATAATTTCATATTAAATGAAAAGTTGACGCAGCAATGAGGTGAAATGTGTGCGACGCACGCAACGAGCAACAAAACCAACGACGACAACGACGACGACGACGACGGCGACGTCGACAAAATACAATTAAAATCTAATTAGCCTTTAATTAAAGCGCTTAATTAAATTATAATGGCAGGCGCAAGTAATGCGAAATTAATATTAATTAAAGCACTTGGAGCAGAGCGCAAAAACAATGCCATCAAGACGAAGCTGAAGGCAACGACATTTCACTTATTTATACATTCGCATTTGCTTCTCGACTTACAGCCTGCAAAGCCCCCAAGCCCCCAAGCCCCAAACCCCATTTGCATTCGCGTTCGCATCGGAATTGTTGTGCAAGAGCCAAAATATGATATTCGAGCCAAAAACGGGCGCGTAACTGGCACGAAAGCGGCTCGGTTAGGCGCAGATACAGATACACAAGCGCGCCGAGATACAGATACACGCAGTTGCAGATACACTCTGGCAGGCAACCGCACATATGGCGTGCGTATCTAGAAGATTACGCTAGTCAGCTGCGGTTTCGCTTGCAGCTCTTTCAAACTCGCTGCTGCCCCCCCCCAAAAGGTTGCACGAGTCTGATAACTTAATGGCAACGGATGCGACAGCTGGCATCCCGCAGACCATAAAGTATATATTTCACTTTTAATCTGAGTAGCTATGCGAGCATCTAGATGTAAAAGCCTATAAGCGCTTCACTCAATTCGAATTCAACGAAATGCTATAAAGTCCAAAATTTGCTTCGAATTAAAGCGAATTAAAAGATGAGTCTTATTATTAAATGAGGAGATGACTAAGAGTCGTCAACTGACAACTATTACAATTAATTTAATTAAATATAATAAAATGTAGAAATAATTTGTACTTATTGAATTAAGAGATGTCCAAGAATAGTCTACTGATTAATATTACAATTGTTTAAGTAAATAATGCAGAAATTATTTGCACTTATTGAATTAGAAGATGACTAAGAAAAGTCTATTGACAACTATTACAATTATTTTTAATAAATATAATAAAATGTAGAACTTATTTGTACTTATTGAAATTAGGAGATGGTTAAGAGTTGTCTGCTGACAACTATTGTATACTTTTATTACTGTTACAATTATGATGACTATGATATATTACAATTCTTTAAGTAAATATAACAAATTGTGAATATACTATTATATATTCTTACTATTACAATTATGATTTATATTATATATTACAACTATTTAAGTCCATTTACCAAAATAGTGAAAAATGTTTTAAATGTTTGCTTAAAGTTATTTGATATTTTACTCTTTTTTTAATTATATTTATTTAGTTTTTATAACTAAAATATTGTTTTAGAATTTCAAAATACAATATAAAATGTATCATAATATCCATTTTAGCATTTTTATCATCCAAAATTATAATTACGTATATTTTAGATGATATTTCTAATTTTGCATCAAAAATCATTATTATGAATTGGAGTAAACACTATTAAAAATGAAATTTGTGTAACTCGTTTCGTTCCGAGTCTATGCCATCAACAAATATAATTATTACTCTCAGCTTGAGTTTTAACGACATTAAATTCATCCAGCTTTCGTTGCGGGTAATTGGGAATAATCAAAAAGTGTCAGATAATAGGAGTGTAATTAGTTAATTTTCGGATTGTCGCATCACGAAATGATTGTGAAATAATCTCAAATAATTAAGCAAACCTTTGAAGTATCTCGCTGTCGATGGCACTCGCTGGCAGCGTTCTTATTTGTATTCTTCTTGCTCTTTTTGGGTATAGCCTGCGTTGAGAAATGTGAACTAAAATACGAGTACAACCGCAAGCGACAACAACGGCAAACCAAAAAAAATAATACAACAAATATAACAGAGAGAAAAAACAACAGAAAATGTGTGCTAAAAATGCAAACAGCGGCCACTGACAGATACAGATGCAGATACAGATACAGCGATATCGGACCCGATACGGTTACTATGCCAAGACGGGGCCGTTGCGTTGCGTTCTCTTTCTTCGCGTGTGTGTGTGTCGAATATACGCATAAGGCTGGACGGCGGCGGTGACTATTAAGGGGCGTTTCATTTTATGTTTCATTTGCGCCGACGTCGCTGATGACGACAAAATGATAATGACGACAACAACGTCGTCGTCGTCGACTCTGGCTCTGGCTACCTGTATGAATGAGTGAGCTGTGAGCTGAGTGCGTGGGGCAGCGGAGGGGTGAGTAAGGGGACGGGGAAGACCACAACAAAACAGCGTGCAGTGAATGATTCGTCTGTCTGGCTGGCCTGGCTCGTCTGCGTATGTTTGGCGAAGCTGAAAGCCAACTTAAGAGCTGGCCCGGCGCATGACTAACGACAACAACAGCACGACGACTTCAACAATAGCAATAACAACAGCTATAACCAAAACAACAAGTACAACAACATACAGCACAGCTTGTCGTGTCATCGGCGTCGTCGTCGTGCAGTTGAGGGTACTGCTGAACAAGTCCCACTTCGAATACTCTTGGCTCCATAAATTCTCTTAGTTTAGTGGCTGATCAAGAATGTTACCTCTGCGGATTATACAATTTCAATTTCTAAACTATTTCGTAAACTATTTGGCATTTGCACTAAGTAGTTGCTGGCTTCCTGTAGAACGACTTGAATCTATAAATGTTGATATTGATATTTGCTGGCCATTCAGTTCGAAGTGAGTATTTATTAATTATATTTAAATATATGTGTAAATTTGCGATTGCATGTGATAAATTCTGAGCTAATTATACACACGCTGCATTAGTCGAACAGGTATTGATTATAATGAGTTTTTGTGCACAATTTGTAGGCACCTCAGCTTGTTATTCAACTTTGGCTGGGTTGCTAAACTGCTCCTAATAATAAATTAGTCGCATACCTCAATTCGTAATAATGAATGCGTGAATGTTGTGTGTATGCAAATTGTGGAAAACTTTTCTAGTTTGTAATGTTATGCAACCGCCTGACGACGGTTAGTGTATAAAAAGTCCACATACTCGCATACAAACAATCAGATAAGACAAACGAGTTTGACGCTTCACATAAATGATTGCCAGCGACAGAGACGCTTCTCTATGGGCATCGTGTTTGTGTGTTTGTGTGTGCACCTCTATCTATGGTCGGAACTCGCATGTTTGGCGTTGTTTGTTTGCCGGCCGTGTTATCTGTGTAGCTGCATCTTGCGGATGCGGCCGGCACTGAGTATCTGCAGTTTGCCAATGGGTCGCGCGGTCGCCGGGGGGGTACATCGTTAGCTGCAGGGGGTAAACATTTATTTTTATTTATTCGTTGGATTTCTTATTGTTGGCCAGGGCAGCTGTTGAATTTGTGTACTCGCCACACAGCTGAGCGCTCTGCTGATAAGGCGAGAGCAGAATATTCGGCTCGCATTTATTGGAACGGCGCATGCAATTAATTTTATCTGCTGCACTAAAGCTGAGCTCGAGCAACGCCCCAAACACGTGCTGCACGCCGAGGGCAGTTGATAGACTAGGAATAGTTTGCCAAGTCCAAATCCATTTGACATTTTTCGCACACAGCACATAAAAAACTGACAAAGACGGAAGGCAGTGAATAGGAGAGAGAGACAGCGATGAGGAAGGGAGGGGGGGGGGGGTGGGGCAAGACCCCCAAGCCATAAGCCGCAGACACATGTAGCAGAAACAGACACAATAGGAACATCATAAGCCAATGAGCCGCTGGCCTTGTGGAAATGCCCGGCAACACAATCCAGCTAATTTCATTTGACAATCGTTCAGCTTCACAGTTTCGACAGTGTGCGTGTGCGTGCGTGTGTGTGTGTGACTCACACACATATAAGTGCAAAAACATGTTACGAGGAGAGCATCCCCAACCCGGAGCAACTAACGCCGAGGGGGAAGACGACAACGATGTCGTTCTGCGGCTGTGATAATCAAGCGAGTGCATTGAATGGACGCGTTTTTGTGCTGCGCCATGCAACATTAATGGGCAACGTGATGTGGCAACGTCTGACAGCAGCTGAACTTAATGTGCCGCGCACTCACACAGCTTATCGTCGCCGGCTCAGGGGAGGAAGCTGGAAATTAATGAAAAGTTGACAAGTCACTTGGCTAGTGTTTTACACAAACATTGCGATGACACTGCCTGAATTAAATAAAAATCGATTAGGGGGGGAAACAGCAGCGAAGTGATCTCATCGGCGCTAAGAAACACAATATGCGCCGCGTAGATCGAGTTACAAGCGCAAACTATAACAGCCGTAAAAACCAGACAAAAGACTCATTCAATCATACAAATATTAAGAAAAAAAACCCCATATCAATATTAGCATATGCCAATGCCAGGGCCCGGCCCTATGGCGAAGCCATATGACACAGATGCCAGGCAATTAAAAGCAACGAATTTGCATTGAAACCTCCGTAGAATTGATTTGAATGCGGAAAAACCTTAAGCGCAAATGTCGCAATTAACAAATACGAAATTTGTGCTTCCTCAGCTGAACTGAAAATGTAGTGGAAATGAAATAAATATTAAGTATAATGCGACGCGACTCGATAACGTGCACTGAGGGTCAAGCGAGAGAGATAAAAACGACGATGGCGAAAACGAAATGAGGCGCAGCAAACGACTTTGATGGTTATCGAGGCCCGAAAAAGGCAAAAGAGAAGTTGCCATCATACTCGTAATGACATCAATAAGGCAAAGCGATTGTTATGATGCGATAAGGCTGAAAACGTGGCAGGTAAACAGACAAAACTAAAGTTGCACGGAAAAACTTTGATTGCCTTTGGTCGCAATGGGGCGGCGTGTACTCGGAATGAAATGTCATGACTGTCTAGGGGGGCGGCGGCCGCTAGCAACGACCGAGTCTAATCACTCGGCCTGTTGTTGTTGATTTGTGTGTTGAGGCGGCCTTTGATTAATGAAGCTCAATTAAATGCCAAAATTCAATGGTCGCTCGTTTCATTTGTTCGTTCGGTGTGAGCAACGCCCTTTAATTTGTTTGCACGTACCACGTACGCTGGGGCGTATGCGTGATATTTCTTAGCAGCCGTCAATATGGCAATGTATCTGCGTATCTCTGTCTGCTGCTAGTGGGGCAGTTAGTTAGTTGGCTGCGTTTGAAAACGTTTGTTTAATTATGCCTATAAATAATCAGCGCCGAGGCGACTGTGTGCACGCGCATTAATTGTGTGTACACTCATAATAATCAGCTTTACTTTTGCTTTTTTTATGGACTGCAAGTCGTTAAAATTACTCGGGAATTGGGCATATCAACAAACCAGGCGGGTATGCTGCAGGCGGAAGTGGGCGTGGCACAACAAATATCATTCCAGGCACAACTCCATCTGCATTGGCACTTAAATCATGGTTATTAGTCGTTATTATGTTTGAGCACTCTTTTGTTTTTATGTGGGCCAAGTAACATAAAAATTTAAGCTTAAGTATTGCTGGTACTTTCTTAATTTTGCTGTATTTATTTAAATTTAACTTTATACTTTTTAAGCTCATTTCCTTGCTATGAAACAAGTCTGCTGGGTTTGGTTTGTCCACATTTGTAAAGGAAGAAAAATACGACTTTAGTTTCATACTTTCTGCACTAGTTGAGAGTATTTCTGTGTCCGACAGGTTGGCGAACGTTTTCCCAAGCGTTGCTAATGTAATTTGCGGCAACATATGAGGCCTCTAATTATATGAATTTGGCGCTTATCTCGAAGCAAACACGACAAATGGAAATGGAAATGGGCGGCAGTTCGCAGTGTGCGAATGTCGCTCCATAAAAAAGTGGAAAAAACATGCGTTGTAAAGAGGAGGCAGTAAAACAGCAACAGCAACAACAACGGCACTTGCCTACATAGTTGTCGTTGTAGTTGCAAGAGCACAGACAGGCAATTTTCACTGCGCGTCTTACCAAAAGCAGAGACAATTATCTGTGTGCGTTTTTGGCGTGGCCAATTTTACATGCATGTGTGTACAGGCAGGCCTATGGACGGTTTCCTTCGGCCGAAACCTGTAATGGCCAAAACAACATAAATGTGCAATTAACACAGAAAACACTCGTTTCGCCTCGGCGACAAACAGCCAAACCAAAAGTGTCGACCAAGCACAACGACAACGGCGTCGACAACGTCTATGGAAGCATTCCAGTAATTTTTACTTATGGACGGGGGCGGATCATTATAAAAGTGCAATTTGTGCGATAAGGCAGATGACAGCGCCAGCGTTTTTTTACGATCTGGGCGTGGCGCCCAGGAAATAACGTGCCCCAAACGGCAACAGCAACAGCAACAGCAACGACAACGGCACCAAGCATTAAAGCCGTATAATATTTAATCCGTGTAATTAAGTCCAAGGAGACTGGCAGCGGCTTTGAGAGCCCGACTTGGCTTGGCATATAAAACTAAAATACAGCTTGTTCCCCGCCGTCGTTCTTCCAGTTGTTTAATTACACACATACACACACACACGCACACACTGTCAATGAGTGGCACACATGCTGGCTGCTGGCTCCAGAACACTTTGAGGTCACAGTGTGGCAGCGCCAAAGCCAACTATTTCCATTGTACTTTAAGTACTTTGAGTTGCGCACTTATTAGTTGTAGCAGCCGCATCATGGTAGCGTTGCTACGAGTGTCGCCCCACGGTGCGGCAAGAAACCGACACCGCTGCAAATTACGTTGCGTCTCAGACGCGGGCATTACTTGGCCCTCGAAGACGAACGTGTCGCTAAGCCGCACTTGTAGGTTTCTGCGTCTGCCGGCGGTTGTGTTGGCTTAGTGCCCATTACACCTGAATGTCATGATGTCATGTCGTGCGTAACCCAATCGCCAGTCGATACAAAAATTGACCCGGCCTGCGCTCAACTCGATTATTATCAGTTCAAATATTAAATTGCCTAATGACCTCGTTTGCGTATTTATGGCCCACCCCGTTGCCGCATTGGCCACGTAACCGCTGAGCCCAAAAGGCCGAACCCTTCGGCTAAAGGGCTTGGGAACCACAGCGGCTGCTGCTTGGACTTCGCCGGCGACGTCGACTTGGACCCTGACTAAACACTGACGTGTCGGCCCGACCACTTAATTACCAACTCATGACGCGTCAGCTCTGTAATTTAGCAACCCAAGCAGTCCCAAGTACACATTTCTCTGCCTAGTCGAAAGTTCGGAACGCAATTGAGTTTTTGGCTGGTTAGTCAGCAGCGGCTCTAATTATGAAATGCTACAGTCTGTTGTAAGTGGGCCCGCTGCCTGCTAAATGATTGTGCAAATTGTGCTGGGGCCGACGTATAGATAAATCGAATAAATAATGCAAAGTGTGCAAAACGAAACGATATAATTGGCCCGCCACTTGAGCGCTGTTGCTTTTCTAATTATGGGCTCGTATAATGGACGCCATTGTGCGCCGCGACCTGATTACACTCCGGCTATCACGAACTATATAGTCTCGCTGCCGATTACGACCATATGCACTGTGAAACGCTTTCAAATGAGAACTGCAAATTGAAATAATCGACATATTTCAAATTTTACTATTTATTTATATCGAAAGTGGTCTTTAATTAATTTTAATGGTTGCGAATTTGCATTAATAATAAATAATTTGTGGATGACACAATTTAATCTATGCTGATTGTTGCCTCGATTATTCTATTAAAAATTCTGTTTTCTTCACACAAATCACGTGCGCAAATTGCGCAGAAATCAATTAGACACATGTCGAAACGAGTTGGAACAAAAATTGGGTAGAAATATAGCAGACATATATATATACGATAGGTAGGTGTCTGAGCTGGCGCATTGGCCATCGCTCAGTTGTGCTGTCATTAAGTTCAGCAGTCAATCAAGAGGCGGAATTTTCTATTTTTAATGAAGTCATCGCATATACAATATATTAGAAATTTTTGTAAAGTTTCACAGCCCCCGTCTCGATGCCATCATCGGCATTATAATCGTTATAATGACGGAATCCACCCCGTAAAGAGAAACTGGTTCGGTGCACAAAAGCCCAAAAGGCATTCACAAGTAATCTATCAACTTCATGCATAAAATTGAATGGCAAAAATCGAACAAATCGCCCGCATATGTGTGTGTGTGTGTGTGTGTGAGCATATATTCATCCATATTCTATACACAATCTGGGATTTTCGTTTGCTGTCTGTCGCGCTGTTTGCATACAATTAGATACAAATCAAAATCAGCTGCGTCTGGCAACGCCCTCGAAGTCAAGAGTGAGAGTCGAGAGTGGAGGCCCTCGCTCCCTGCCCACTCCAGATTCCGTTTCCGACAGACCGTTTCGCTTATCGTTTGTCAAACGCTCTGACAAGACAAGAAAAGGGCAGAACTTGGGCGCTGCTCGAACCTTGCTTGTGCTGTTTGCTCGCACCGCCTTTCTTCCCTTCCCCCCGCCAGCAGCTCGGGGCTGGCATTCTACGCTGATCAAATACAGAAATACAGCAATACTGAGATACTTCCTGTTGCAAAACAACATATAACAGTACCACGGCGAAAGGCCTCTCGACATCGACTTCGACTTCGACTGTTTGCCGGTTAAAATGAAGTTTTAAATTTCGCAACGAATCGACGTTGTTTTGTTTTCAGCTTTTATTTGCATTCAGCAAACAGTTTGAACTCGCTGCAGTAACCGCCAACTTTATTCGGTTCTTGCATCTTTATCGCTGCCCCCAAAAACCGAACTGAGCCCGCTCCGCCCCGCCCTCCGCTGCGCGCCCTCAGGCGCAATCTCATTGGTGGCATTGGCGCTTTAAAGAGTAAACATCGACCCAGACTGTGAATGCGAATTGTTGTTTGTTGTGCACAGTGCCGCCGTTTTGTTTAAATAAGAAAAATGCGAATACTTTTTGGCGTTCCCGTTGCCTTTGTTTTTTGTTGTTTTCTTCTCTCGTCGTTGTTGTTGTAGTTATTGTTGTTGTTATCGTGTTGTCGTTTCTTATATTTCCTTTTGCGCTCTCGCCGCCCGCCTTTAATGTAAAATTCAAATGTTTACTCAACGCGCGGGCTTCCTCGACGCGCTGAGGGCAAGGCTGCTGGCCAAGGCGCAACGGTGGAGGGGGAGGCGGGGTAAGTTATACAACAGGCGGGCCAGCATTTGCATGGCTTGCCTTGTAGTTGCGGTTGTTGTTGTTGTTGTTGTTGTTGCTGTTGTTATTACTGCTGCTATGCGAAAGAAATTTAAATAAACCAAAAACATTGTTTGAGTAACGTGTTGAAAATAAACGAAGCCATTCAGCGGCGAACTGTGAATCGCATATGAGTGGCTTTATGTGGGTATATACAATATTTGTCCGCACACTCAGACTCAGACTCGCACTCACGCGTTGCGTTCCTCTCTCGGCAGTCAGGGGCAGACCCCTCAATCATGCTCAATCATGCAGCGTGGCGCCGCTTGGCGGCAGAAGTTCAAGTTGCCTCAAATGAATGGCAACACACACTCGTAAGTGGCATGCATTCATTTTGTCAACTGAGTAAGAACTTTGCGAGTCGTTCTTCGTTTTCGTTTTTTTTTTTTTTCAGAGCACTCAGACCACAGACCCTGACACATTGCAAATATTTATTGAGCACGATTTTTGAAATATGAACGCTTTAGTGGTTGTGCATTGGCAGCGGAAGACGCCTCAGGTTACGCCAGCAATTAGAAGGGACTTAAGAGCATGTCCTGCTCGAGGGTTCGAACATGAAAAGGCCAGCGAGGCAGTCGACGCAGTCGAGAGGAAGTAAGCATGAACTACTTACTGACTTACTTACTACTTATAAAGTAGGTACGTGAGGTAGGTAGCCCTCGTTGACAAAGGACACGCATTCAGCGGAGGCTCAGCATAAAAAATAAGCAACGAAATACTTGAAAGCTGCTGATCAGTTGGCAAAGAACTCAAGCGCACTTAAGGAGGCAGACAGCAGGATTATGGGAAATGCTAAGAAATGCCAATTTAATCAGATTAATGGCCGCATTTCGATCTCAGTCACGATCCATTCATTGGCAGCGACCTAGAAAGCCCTGCAGCAGCGCTTTTCGCCGAACGCCTTTATCAATTCCTACTGCATACAATTAAAACTTTGCTTTATCGATGTACAAGCCCGTATTTTGGCTAGTTTATGGCCGGGGCCATAACTGCGCGCCGTCCTAATGAGAATTCCCACATGCAAACTGCACATAAAACGCCCCTAAAAACGCGCAGAGCTCCAGCGTTTTTGTCTGCGGCTCGGTCTAACTCGGAAATTGGCTGGGTGTTTTGGGTGTGCGTGTCTTTTTTAGGGGGGGTACCAGCTTGGGTAGATGGATGGCTGGCTGTCTGGCTGGCTGGCTGGTTGGGGTGCGGCCCCGGCAAATTCATTAAATGAAATACAAAATACAAAGCGAAGGAAAAAATGCTGATAATCACGAAATTTATAGGCGTATGCCAACACATCAAAGTCTATGTATGGGTCCCGAGGCAGGTCTCTCGTGTAATTTGCGGATGCTTATCAAATTGTAAAATCAACTTTCAATTCTCGTCGCCTGCATGGGAGTCGCGCAGCTCGTTGGAGGAGCAGAAGGAGGGAACGTGCAACGCGAAACGAGAAATCAGAAATCAGAAACGTGAGCAATGAGTAAACAAGCCATACGACGAGTGATATTTTGTGTACTTCAAAATGTTGAATGGCAATAATTCTGATTATACGAAATCGATAAAAATCAATTTGCAATTTGTAGACAGCGACCGCACCCAGCAAGCGGCAAGCAAACAACACTCGCCAGCCATCGATCAATCGATGAATTCGCTTGGCTGCACAGCAAACTTTTAATTGTACGCAACTCACTTGCAAGTCAGTGACTAAAAATACCCACTGATTAAGCCAATTTGCGCGCAGGGTGGCTAGGCGGGCACTCAGCCAGCAGTCAGTCCCTCTAATTAGAAGGCGTGAGAGCGTCTGCACCTGCGCTGATGTGGCTTTCGTTGCATGAACGACAAATACAAAAAAAAGCAGAAAAATCAATTTAAAATTGTCACGAAATAGCTAAGCAGGCCATCTCCCTTTCTCTCTCTCTCTGTGTGTGTGCAACAGGCCGTGTGAAGTGACGAGGGTGACAAAAGTGACGCCTCCGCCTCCGCCTGCCCGCTGCCGCTGCCGCTGCCCTGGGGCAGCCATGAAATTTTGTGTATTTTAATAGATTAAATTTAAAGCGTTTGGGGAGCTGACTGACTGTCGAGATAGACAAAAGTCTGAGTCTGTCAAACGGTCGTGGGGGGGGAGATTCAAGGGAAACTCAGCGTCATCGTCGTGTCTCATGCTCAAAGAATGTTTTCCAAAACTTAATTGAATCACTTCGCCCGCTCTACGTTCAGCCCCCCGCTCCTGCTGATTTTTTTCTCGTTGAGAGTGAAAAACTTTTGCACAAACATTTGGCCAATAGATCTTGTCGTAAATATTTCAACGCAGTTCCCGGCCTGTTTTGTCTGTGCCCATGTTCATGTTTATTTGGCTTTTGCTCCGAGGGAAATGGAAAAATAAATTGAAGGAAAAGAAAAGAGAATAAAATTGTTTAGTTGCTAGCTTGACATTCGATCACCCGCACAAAGTTGTCTGCAGTGTTCTTGGGGGAAACACAGACGCCAATGTGTGTGTGTGCGTTTGTGTGTTTGTGTTTTGAAAACAAAAATAATAATAATAAACTGTGAGCCAAAATTATGATGAGGGTTGATGAAAGACTGGCCCAAACAACACAGCCCATCAAATAGACAAGTAAATGCATTGTCATTCCCATCAAATGTAGAAGTAAATGGAATTACTCCTGGGTTTTGGGACGCGACTGGAGTTCTATCTGAATACGATTGACATCAAATGGATAGCAGTCAAACAAAATAGTGAATAATGAAGTTGTTGTCAGTGTCTTTGCTTCACAATCAACTCTCTATCGCAAAGAATTTAATTACAATCCTATTCATGCAGTTTTATTTCAGTTCAAAAGTGAATCATAGTTAAAAAGAGGTCTATCAGAACATTATTGAAATAAATGGATAAGAGTCAAATAAAAAAATGAACAATAAAGTTGATGTCAATGTGTTTGCTTCACAATCTACTCTATATCGAAAAGTATTTAATTACAATCTTCAATCTTCAAAAAAGTAGATCATAGTTAAAAGGAGGTTTATCGGAATATTATTGAAATAAAATGGATAAGAGTTAAATGAAAGAGTGATTAATTAAGTTGTTGCCAGTGTGTTTGCTTCACAATCAACACTATATTGAAAAGTATTAAATTTCAATCTTATTCATCCAGTTTTATGTCAGTTCAAATAAATAGATCAAAGTCAAAAAGAGTTTATAACGTTTTTGGTAATTTAATTACTTCATTATCAACATTCACTATCGAAAACTTTTAATTACTATCTTATCATCTAATTCACTCAGTTGAATTTTAGCTAAAATAAATAGTTAAAAGTCAAAAATAGTTTTATCCACAAGTTATTGAAAGAAAATGCATAAAAGTCAAATAATAAAGTTGTTGTGTTTTATCGAAAAGTAGTTAACTACAATCTTATACTCTTTGAGTTTAATTTTAGCTCAAATAAATAGTTAAAAATAGGTTATCTAAATTTGATTGAAAGGTAGGCAGTAAGTAATTCAATGTGAAAGTGAATAATTAACTTAATCTCAATGTGTTTACTTCATAATAAAAACCTTTTCAACTCTCTATAAGGAAGTATTTAATTACAATTTAATGATCTTATTCATCCAGTTTATTTTTAGCTGAGAAAAATAGATACAAGTTAAGAATATGTCTCTCTGGAAGTTACTGCAATAAAATGCATAAGAGTCAAATGTTAAAGTGCAATAATTAAGTTGTTCTGTCTATCAAAAATTATTTAATTAAAATGTTATGGTCTCATACTGAATAAGTTAGCTGATGTTTGAGTTCAACTTAATTTAACCGAAATAAATGTTGCAAAGTTAAAAAGAGTATATAGGTAATCTACTTGCGTTGCAAGTTTAGTCTGGAGATAACTTAAGCAAAGATGTTTTTTTTTCAGCCACCACGAACGTATCGTTATCTGCGAAACAAGCTTTCCAATTAAAATAATTTCCTTGAGATGTCTAAACTCGTTATCTATGCAATTGATGCGTGACATCAGCTTCGACAATTTCAGGATGTGCCGCTTAGCTATACCGCATTACGATTTAATTGCGAATTAGTAACCCCCAAGTTGTTTTTCTGCTAAATTCTGCTAAAATTTAATTTAACGATTCAATTTGCAACGCTTTCCCAGTTTTAATTCATAGTTTGGGCCACCATTTATTAGCTTGGCAATACCCTCGACCCAAAGACTTGGCAAGTCAGTTTTCAGTCTTGTACGAGTACTTTAGAAATGTTTTACTCTTTTGGAAATGTTGTGTAATAAAGCAAGACATTATGATGGTAATTATTTTCAGACTAAGAATGAAGTATAGTATGAACAAAAAACTCATTTTAGCTACAGGATATTGTCTAGTCTATCAGTGTAGTTTTTCATGTGTCTCTGGCGAGTTTTAGCAGCTTCAGCTCAGCTCGTTTTTATGTTCTCCAAATATGGCATAGACCTGTGTGTGAGCACGCAAAAGCCGCCACATCAATCACCGACTGTGGCAGAGCCAGTAGCCGCTGAAGAGGGACGCCGAGAGAGGGAAAGAGTGAGTGAGGAGAGAGGTCGACTGACAAGGCACCCAAATACATTATTCGAGTATATAGTATGGTATTATATGGAGGAGCCGCTTCGATATAATCTCGAGTAAGCCGTCGACTTATCGCATATGTGCATTACATTAAACTTAATTAGTATTTTAAGATCCGACTGGCTGCAACGGGTCGCGACGGGGTCGAGGTCTGTGTTTGTGTGAGTGTGCGAGTCTGTGGGAATACATGGACTGTAGTAGAGTCTGATTAATGGAGCGTTTTGTTCAGCAGCGTTTTATGCATAAATTGCGGCACGTACAATAAATAACGCAAAATAATAAATTGTAAATTATGCAAACAACATGAAAAAGTTTCAAATAATGAACGGAAGGTCGCTTCGCTGCCCGTTCGGTCGTTTGGTCGTTCGGTCGATTGGTCGACGGGTCGCTGTGACAGTTGCGACTCTTTCGAGAATTTATGGGCCCAGTTGGTTTTCTCATTCATGCCAAAGAAATTTGCAAACCCGACCCACTTGAAACAGTTCTACACACTCAACACTGAACGCGAATTGTGAATGTGAATTGTGGATGTGAATTTGAAATTTCGTATTCAAGTTATTGCTGTTATTGTTGTTGCTTGCTGTTTGTTTTATTTGCTTAATTACCGCAACGAAACATGAAGTCGCGTTGCGCTGCAAGTTCTTATGAAAACCCCTCGCAGACACACGTTTGCGCAACCATCAATTCCCAATTGAAGCTTGCAGAAATTTCATCTGAACTTACTTCGCTCTGCAGTTGGCGTCGTAATGAGTTTTATTTTTATTACATTAACGTGTCGAGTGTTGAATGTCGCTCTGTCGCAGTCGCAGTCAGAGAGCCGGGTGTGGGCGCCGTGTGGCATATGAGTCAGAGTCGAGCTGCCAGTCGACCTAGAGTCAGTCAGCAATTAATTTCGAAAGTGGCAGCCGCTTTGACGACCAACCATTTTAAACTCGTTGATAATGAAGTGTGCACCCCTAGAAGCGGCACTTGACTCTGTCTATGCGCATTTTAATTAGAAAAGCGCTTGGGTCAACACATTCCGCCAGCCGAATGACATTCAAAGCGGTTTGCTCGAGTATTCGTCTATTTACCACATGCCACATAATTAGCAGCTGCTTGCAACATGTTTGCGCGTAACCTTTTCAACTATTTACACATATTTTTTACGTTCAACTTGTTACATTTGCGATAGCTGCGCGAAGAAAGCGCCGACTAATGCTACAAATGCATTTTATTATAATTATTATTTGTATACTCTATTCCTCAAATGGCAAAACTTATACAACTCATTATTGTTTTATTCAGCGAGTGACTAACAGAGTTGATAGATAAACAAATGAGTTTAGCAAATAAGAAAATTCTTTGTATGAGCAACACATATTCATATCATTGGCCAATCAAATTAATGTTTTGTTGTGAAGTTAATACACATGAAGTTTTTTAGAGCAAAGCTGAACTGTATCAGCTCGTAAGCAGCTTTCGTCTAGCAAGCACAAGCAACTGAGATCATTAGCGAAACTTTGATCTCACAGCGAGAGTTTCTGCTTTATTTATGATCTAGGTGCGGAAGACAAGCGCAGATCTTGCAGCAGTTTATCAAGACGCTGGGTGCACTGGGGCAAAGCAAATCGCAAGATTGATGTGCAGCTCGTCTAACACTTTTGCCAGCTCTACATCCACAAGCTTTCTGCTCTCCCCCGCAGCCAACATTCGGCAATGCAACTCACAGCTTGCAGCGTGCAACGTGCAGCTTGTAGTTGAGTGGCAACATTTTAAGCGCTTTAATGCCAACACTTAGCAGTTTCCTCCTAGCAGGCAGCGAGTCGCGGCCCCCTGCACCATCAGTCAGCCAGTCAGCCAGTCAGCCAGTCAGTCAGCCAGGCCGGGCGGGTCGTAAAGCAGACAATGGGTCATTTGCAGACGCGTCGGTGAACTAAAAACAATTTAAGAGCCCCGCTAATATGCATTGTGTCTCGCGGAGCGCGAGAATCGCTGGCGAACATCTTCTGCTGTTAGCAAGTGTGATTTACAATTTACTCAATTCACATTGGTACTTGGCCGGGACAGCTGCAGGAGCAGCGGCGTAGAGAGAGAGAGCGAGCTGGAGATCGTAAAACCGAAATATGTCGGCATCAACATATCGTGTGTTATCTGGACAAGCTGCGGCACGGCCCGGCCCGGTCTGGTCTGGCCTGGTCTGGGCTGGTCTGGGGCCTGGCCTCGTCTGGCAGAACCACTTTCGTTAGCTCGTAAAACTGTCTATAAAATGCAATGATAATAAAAAAAAGCAAGAAGAAAAAATCAGTCGGCCAACATTGAATTTTGTAGGCCGACAGCGTCGACGACGACGACGACTCATTTACGTATAAATCGGGCCAGAGATGTGGCTCTTGTCTGACTGCCAAGCGATCCCAGCGGAGTGGCGGACGAGTGGACTCCTCGTCATCATCATCGTCGACGTCGTCGTCGTCGTCGTCGATGTTGTCGCTGTCGTCATCCTCGATGCTGTGCATTCGTTGCGCCTCAGCGCCTTCGTTGTTTTTATTCCTCGTCCTTTAGTGGCACTTAGAGCGCTGCAACTCTGGCCCCGGGCTCAGATCTCTCTGTTCCGGCCAAGCCTCGCCGCGCTGTCTATCCGAATGTGTGTGTGTGTGTTGGCAAGCGTATCGCCTTTCACGTTGTCTTTTGTAAATTGCTTTTTGAATTTTGTAAAAGCGAGCACACACACACATATACTGGAACACTCAAATACAGGCTCACACAAAGCGACGAGACTCATAAAGCGACGCGTTGCAGCTACAAAATCTTTTATGGATTTCTTTACTGGACTCGTTTTTATTGTTGCCCCGCTGCCACTGCCACTGCCGTTGCCACTACTGTTGTTGTCACCAACTGCTTTGTCCGTCCGCCTTGGCGACCGCTTTATCTCGTACACGGCGCGTCTCACAGATCCTTTGACATTTGAATAGTTCATTAATTTCGCAAAAGAAAGAAAAATACTTTACTTACCCACCATGCATGTGTGTGTGTATGTGTATGTGTGTGTGTGCTGGAAACTTTGAAAGTAAGTCTTTTTCTATGCAACATTTTCCTTTGTACGGCCATGGCTTTTGTTATTGTTCATCAATTTGAAAGGCAACTCGACTCGCCTCGCCTCGGCTCGCCTCGCCTCGCTGCCCTCTCCCCGACCCCTCTGACTTGCCAGCCTTTCTTTTTGCCACTGCGTTCTGTTCTCTGCTGCTCTGTTCTTTTTTTTTAACTGCTGCCCGGCTTTCAATTTCCAGTTGGCAGTTGCCAGTTCCCAGTTGCCAGTTACCAGTTTCAATGGAAATTGCCTCCAAAGTACCTACGAGTTTTCATTCATGTTCGGTTTTGGCGACAATTTTCCTGTTTCAGTTCATTAAGATGCCACTTTGTCTCTGGCTACGACTTCGTCTTCGACTTGACTGAATTCGTCGGCCGTTTTGCATAATGGCTACTTAAAAGTGGTAATTATGCATTGGCAGTGTGAGTAAATTTAAAAGTCTAATCAGCTGCTTAATCGCATTTTCTCTCATATTCCGCATTTGATGTAGATAATTTCGTTTATAAAAAACTTGTTAAATTCATTAAGCTCCAAAGCGGAAGCTGCGACTGAAACTCGAAGTGATTTGAAAACTGAATTTACAAGAAATCTAATCGAATAAATGTTATCATAAACTCTAAATGAAATTGTATAATTAAAGAAACCTAATTAAGTTGCCTCTCTGCCGTCAACAAGATGATTAAATAGAAACATGACTCAAATATTTAATTTGTCGCTTTGCACATTGAAATATTTGCCGTGAATTTAGCAATACAAATCTTTGGAAATACTGATTGTCTCAGAAATTC
Organism: Drosophila rubida; assembly: GCA_035046165.1. Classification (NCBI taxonomy): domain Eukaryota; kingdom Metazoa; phylum Arthropoda; class Insecta; order Diptera; family Drosophilidae; genus Drosophila; species Drosophila rubida. Next base: position 11,977,133 of record JAWNOF010000012.1, on the reverse strand, counting down.
CCAAGAGAAACCCACCTGGGTCACAGAAGGTCTTTGAGTGGTTCTGAACTCGGCTCTGTCGCAATCGTTCGTATGAAAATATTTATCAAGTGTTTAACTTTTCGCAGAAACCTGGCTCAGTTCACTAAATAACAACAACAGCGACGACGACAACAAGTTTTCTGGTAACAACAACAACAACAACAACAACAACAGCAACAACAACGGCAGCAGCAGAGCTATCTGCCTTTCTGCACAACTAAGCAACTGAAACATAAACTGAACTGAGCACCACAGCAATGGCATAAAGTGGAATAGAAAAGAAAAAATGAAAAGAAAAGCAAAACACAATATTTTCGGGGCAGTCAGGCGGCTAGGTCGAATTTCCTAGAACCTCCGAACGAAGAACACGTCGCACAAACACGTACAACAACAGCAGTAACAGCAATAGCCCAGAGTAGACGTATCTGTATCTGTATCTGTTGGATGTGCTTGTATCTGTATCTATTACAGTTTTACTGCTTTATTCTCAATGCCTAAAAGTTGTCCGCTGGGACAGGGGCAGCCATGTGGCCAGTTCTCATGTTGCTGTCAGAGATGATTATGTATTAATAAATGTACAATATTTCGGCATAAGCCCGAGCTCGAGCCCGACTTCGAGCCCGAGCAACAGAACCCCACGAAGCAAATGGAATGAGATGAAGATGGGCCATAAAAACGCCAAATGTAGTTAAAATAACATTTCGGGGTCGCCCCAGTGTTTTGGCAAAGGCCGCAACCTTTTTGGAGTCTGAGAGCCGCTCTCCCTCTCTCCCTCTCACTCCCTCTCTCTTCCTCTCTGTCTGTCTGTGCGTGCGTGAGTTGTGGCCATTTCCCTGTCCTCGGTCAATCGGCCTTTGAGCATGTTTCCAGTGAATCTCTTGGTCGTGTGCATTTCAATTATGTTGGCATTTCACTTGGACACTATGCGAGCTCGCTCTGGTTTAAGTTTCCTTTCTATTTTTGCGGCCACTCGCTGACGCTGTCTCCTGTCTGTGTTTTGTTTCACAGTTTCAGTTTCAGCCTCAGCCTTGTCATGGCCAACAACAAAACCAAAAACAAAAACCAAACCGCAGCAAGAGCAGAATCCAAATAAAAAAAGAAACCGCCTAGAATTCGTGTGGCCATTATGAAAGAGACTCTGTTCAGATTTTCAAGTGCTCGTCGACTGCATGAAATGCGTCGAGCTGTCGAAATCTCGGCGCAAAAATACTCGATTATTCTGCTGCCGTTTTTCGAGTTCAGCATTTGGCATTCAAATATGCAGACAAGAGGGTGATTTGCATTCCTCGAAACGAAATACATCAGCGAATCAGTTCAGGCCTTGTCGATATGTTCGAGTCTATCCTGATGTCCTGTCAAAGAAATTATAAAAACTTGCCATTTGATTTGACAGACAGACACATAAATTCAAGCTGTCTTTTGGTTCAAAAAAGTTCTGTTTCGGGTTTAATTAAATGATTATTCTAGTCGACAAGGAAATGTTTGACATTAAATTAAGTATACGTCAAATTAAGTATTGTCCTTTGCATTTAAACTTATAAGCAAAATTAAATCAATTAAATTTTAGATTAAAGCACAATGCTTCTTTTACATTTACAACTAAACTAAGTGAAATTCCGAGTCGTTGATGTCTGAACAATTCTAGAGTAGAGAGGATTAGTCTACTCAGCAGTCCTTGCGCATATTCCCAGCAGCAATGATTAAATGCTCTGCAAGAGATTAGCAGCACAATATTACAAGGCTTTCCAAGTTGTGAAATGAGAAAAGAACTCTCATTTCCGCTTCCCCTTCACACGCAGCCCAGATCGACGCTATCATTGTGCGATTCGGCTCACATTGATAAGAGGGCATTCGGAGTTCATTCAGGCTGGCAGGCTATTCATGCCGCTGCCTGGCTGATGTTATTGTTCTCGATGCGCAATGTGCAGCAGGAGAAGGCGACGTCGAGGGGACGGCCGGCAGTGTTCCAAGTTTTCTTTGAACAACAATTCACTTTGAAGGCATAAATTATGCCTTCAGTTTTCACTGACTTGCCTGAGTTGTGTGCAGGCTGTCAGTTTGTCGCCCAGCTTGCCTCGGCTCCGCTTACCTTAGCTCTCGCTCCCCGTCCCTCCCGTCGCCCCGTCGCATCCCCTGGGCGAAGCTTAAGTCGCCGCTTTGTGTGCTAAAAGTTTTTTGGGCTGCAGCCCTTCGGCACAAGAAAACAATCTTCAAGGGTTGTCTGACAACAAGTCTGCCCAACTGTCTGACTCACCGACACACCGAGCGGCTGTCTGGCAAACTGTTCAACTGACTGAAGACTGACTGACTGACTGACTGAGTGAATGGCTGACTGGCAGACTGTGTCTGTGTGGCTCACATTCGGGGCGGATAGGGAAGGGCATCGGCTGCCCTGCAAGTTCTTTGGCTGCTTTTGGGGGCCTCTGTGTAATTAATTTGATATGCAACGAAGCGTTTTTTGAAGTTTATACTGTTTGTTTTAGTTGAATACGTCGAGGTCTCGACCCAGAGCGGTCTGAAGTGCCAGTCAGCCAGGCACTCAAAATTCTTCAGCCACTCCAGGCCCCAGCTGAGCCTGAGCCTTAACTCGCAGCTCTCAGCTCTCAGTGTTCAGCTCTTGGCTCTTCATTTCGAATACGAAATTCATAAATTTTGATTTATACATAAGTTTTCGTGCACGACTCTTCAAAATGGCTCAGACAATAGTTTTTCCATTCTCCTAAGACTGTTTTTTTTTTCATCTCTTTTTTTTTTGTCAGCTCGGCAGCCGGAACACTTGTGTTTCTCCCCCCTGGCCCCTTTCTATTTGGCTTGGAACTGGAACGACCTGGCAACTGAAGCACTCTTCATTGTTATGCATATTGTACAATTGTTATGTGAGTTTTAGATACGTTCGTATGGATCGTACCACACAATGCGAATAAGTACAATACATTTGATTGTCTGCGCCATTTCTTAGAATTTGTTGTTTATGTCTTTTCTCCATGACAGCAATTTTCAATTAAAAACGCTCCACGTTTCGACGGACTTACACCTCCCAGAGGTGTGTCCCGCAGTCCACACGACTCTGCATTCAATTGGAACTCGCTGACTTCTCGTTTGATTGATTCCAATTTGCAGACGTCGCGACGTGAATACACTCACTCACACACTCTCCTCGTATTCAATTCCATTCACTTGATTTCCATGCATTGCAGCTGCTTTGCCAACTGGGTTTCATATGCCTCATTTGATCAGAAAATAGAACTCTTTCATTATCTAAATAGGGTTTGAGTGCACTATTAACAGCATATTTGTATTCTATTTTACCTAAAGCGGAACTTAAATCTATACTTATTAGAAGATAATGTCGCATACTTTTGAGAGTACTTTTGAGTAGTCATTTTAAAGATATCTAATGCATTTCTAGCTTAAGTTTTTATTTATAACAATAAGTATTATTTCTAATTCGTTTTTAAGAATTACTTGTTAACTGTTCATTTGGTTCATGTTATGTTGATTTCTTTTAACATATTATAAATGTTTTTAATAGTAAAGTAAGAAAAATGGAAATAGTATATTTGCAGATTATGTAATACGTAGAATGCTGTGTTTCACAATTAAATATAACTTAAGATGACACTCTAAGTCATTACACACTTAGAGTAAATTTAAGCACATGTTCTACAAAGACAGAGCAGGCTTAGTTAGTCAGCTGTATAAAATAAATAAATAAATAATGTTAAGCATAGTTGATTAAAGTTTTTAGTAATGTTTTCGAAAGTATTTATTCAATGTATTTAGTAATGTTTTATAACTCTTCAAATTGTTAGTTATGTTGATTTTTCGCGACACATTATAAATATTTTTAATAGTAATAGAAAAGTAATTAAAAAGGAAGTATATATTTGCTGATTATGTATAAGAAAATGCCTCGATTTAAGTATATATTGCATTAAGCTGAGTATGATGTAACATGTTATACATAAAAATAGCTTAAAATATAACTGAATTATACACACTTGTTACACTTTAAGTCAATGCTCTTTTAGTGTACATTTAAGCAAATATTCTTCATGGACAAAGCGAACTAAGTTAGTCAGCTGCATTGTCTTGAATTTAATTCAAAGTCGCTAGAAAGCGAGTGTTATTCGAAGCTCTGTGTATTCGCTTGTATTCATTTCTTATTGCAAATTATTTCAGCTGATTTGTCAGACATTACAAATACTTTAAATAGTAATAGTAGCTTTATAAAAAGGGAAGCATATATTTGCGAACGATGTTCGAAGATGCCCTGATTTTTATATATATTTTGCATTAAACTGAGTATGTTTTGCAATTAAGTATTACTTTAGTAGTAAGTGCTTTTTGTACACTCTAAGTCAATACTTTAGTCACTGGGGAGTGAGTGTTATTTAAAGCTCTGTATATTCGAATGTATTCATTTCTTATTTGAAACAATTTCAGCTGCTTTGTCAGACATTGCAAATACTTTAAATAGTAATAGTAGCTCAATAAGGAGGGAAGCATATATTTGAGAATGATGCCCTGATTTTCAATTAAACTAGATGTGTTTTAAAATTTAACATTGCTTAAGTTGTAAGTGCTGTTTGTGCACTCTAAGTCACTACTCTCTTAGAGTACATTTGAGCAAAAATTCTTCATAGACAAAGCTCGCTTAGTTAGTCAGCTGCGTTGTCTTCGCATTGAATTAAAAGTCACTGGGGTGTGAGTGTTATTCAAAGCACTGTGTGTATTCGTGTGTATTCATTTCTTATTTCTGCTCTTATTTCAAACTATTTCAGCTGCTTTGTCAGTTGTTCTCCAGAGCCACCGCTCACTTTTCTTGTCATTATTTTGCAGTTATGCGAATCCCCTGGAACCCTACCTGTCGCCCCCGCGCGCTCTTTGGCTGTCGCTGTCGCTGAGGCTGGCTTTGTGCTGGCTGCTCTTGAGCATTGTTGTCGCAAGTGTTTCCTGCACATTTCTTCAGATATTCTGCTTGTATTTTTATTTTCAGCTCACTTGCGCAATCTATTTATGCCACATGCAGCATATGTTACACTTATAACAGCAGCAGCAGCAGCAACAACAAAAGCAATAAGCAAATGTGCTCGGTCTTTTGTTAACTCAAGTCTCACATATGCCACAGGCCATGTACTCTCGCCTGCTCGCTCTCTGTTGCTCCCTCCATTTCTCTCTCTCTCTCTCTCTCTCTCTCGAGCGTGTTGCAGCCATGTTTAAGCAAGTGCCGGCAAACGACCTCGGCTTACACACACACACACATGGATGTGTATATAGCGCATTTTTCAAATGACTGCAACATAAAAGTGGCCCTGTCCGGCGTCCGGTCTGAGGCCGAGTCCCGCAGCCAGAGCCGACTCCACGGGCCCGGCTTTTGTCTCGTCCTCGTCCGCGTCCGCGTCCTCCTCGCTATCGTCATCGTCATCGACGTCGTATCGACAGTTGCTCGGGCTTAAGTTAATTACATGCCGGTCGACGCCTCGTTGCATAAATGTGACCCTCTCTGGCTGTATCTCGATATGTCTCCCTGTCTGCCCTCGACTGAGTGTGTGTGACAGACCGTGTGTGTGTGTGACTGAGTCCCAGTGCGTGTGTGTGTGTGTGTGTGTTTTGTGGTCCAGCTGTGCGCTGTGCCGTTTTACAACTGTTCGCAACGACCTTCCCAAAACGCTGCCACTGCTCGCGTTGTTGTTATTGTTTTCCCATTCGACTGCGGCCTGTCTTCCTGTGACACGCCCGTCGACTGCGCAGGTTCACAGCTCGGCTCGGCTCGGCTTGGCTGAATAAAGAGCGAGGCGGGCACTGCGCAGTCGCTGCTCCCAGTTGACCCGCGGGAGCCGTGCTTAGATGTGTGCTTCCAGTGAACCTGAAACGGACGTCGGGCTGCACTGGAAGCAACAACCAAATAAACTCCGCTGCTGCCGCTGCGCGCCCCCCCAAGAGTCTGTTTGGGGTGCGCTCTTGGTGCGGCTCATGAAGTTACTCAGACATGCATAAAAATGCCGGTTTTATTATGTCGTTTGCTCGCTCTATAAGTGCGCCTGTCTGTGTGCCTGTGTGGGGGAGGAAGTGGGGGGGGGGGTGTGCGCCACCTCTGCGTGTCCTTCGAGCGTCGCCGACGAGACGCAGACGGCATCAGAGACGTTTTTAAAGCCGCCGCTCCCCCTCGCCCGCTTGGCTGCTTGCCCCAACTTTTTTATCTATTTTATTTTTATTTCGGTTGCTGCTCAGCGCCCAGGGTGGGGCAACTGAAGCAATTTGGCAGCCTGTGTGTCGTTGGCTGGGGCACGAAGAGTGCGAGCGAGCGAGAGAGTGAGCGAGTGAGTTGCAGTTAAGCGGCCACCCACGGCAAATACTTGCAACTAAGTATTTGCCACAGCCGGGCGCACGATGTCGTCGTAAACTGGGCCGCTGCCCAGCGCCAACCCTTCCTTGCCTTAAGCGGGTTTTATGTAACACACACAGTGCTCTGCTCATAAAATCAAATATATATAAAACGTTCGTTCGTTCGTTCGCTCGCTCGTTCGTCTGTCTGTCTGTTTTTTACTGCTTGCTGCCTGTTTTATCCTTGGCCCAGCCATCCATCCCTTTCGCACTCGCACGGCGACACAAGCACACATAAAACGTTTTTATGTTGCACATACAATACGAATAAATGAGCCTGTCTGTGTCTGTGTGTGTGTGTGTGTATTTTTGAAATATGCTTGTGACTAATTTAATTTATTTGGCATTGTTGCCGGGGAATTGTGGGATTTCCTTTAGCTGCTGCCTTTCTATGGCTTTGCGCATTGTTGCCCCAAAAATTCTTCACAGCATTTTGATGCTGCTCTGCAGCCCAGCAATTGCCCCGCCATTGATTTCAGTTATACTTTCTTGCCATTGCCATTGTTGGCTCTAACGAGCCACCAACGCGCCATGAGCTGGCCATGAGCTCTATGGCCATTCGAACGTCTTGTTTAGCCGCTTTCCTTTTTCTTTTTTTTTTTTATTGTTTGTGTTGGTTTGTTTGTTTTTGTTGTTGCGCTGCCTTCAATTTCGCTGGGGTTGAAGCGTGGGCTCTAATAAATTGTTATAATTTTGTCATAAAATTAAAAACTTTTACAATTAGGAATTTATGTTTTTATTTATGAGACGCGCGCGCACTTTCCGCCAACTTCTCGCCAAGTAATTGCCGTCGTCTCTCAAAGTAATGGTGACAGAAATGTAGCAGAAACGGAAATGTTGATAAATTAGCTTACATCCAGCGAACAGAGCATTTGTCTGGCTCCAGTTCTGATCCAAATGGCTGTCAACCCAGGCTCGGGGTCTCCTCAGACCCAACCACTTCTTGTCGGCTGGCCGACCCTTTGATACTTCGAGGGGATTTTGATTAATGGGCAGACTGCGTTTATGTTATTCATTAAAACGCAATACATCAATTAATGAGTGTTTTATGACTACGTTCTACTACAATTTAATTGCCTATATTTCCAATTTTGAAGTTTTTGAATCAACATTCGCTTTAAATATATATATATTAATACTACTTATGATCCAATTCAATTGGTTCTATTGCTTCTGGTTCAAATTCTCAAATATTCTAGTCAACATTTGCATTAAATGTCTTAATATCTTGTGTTCTATTGCTTGGTTTTGGCCAATATTTTGTATGGCTAACTTGCTTGTTAATTTTAATGTAAATAATCATAATAAATATTTGTTTTTTTTTTATATAATCAAATATATTTCGCTATATTTGCATTCAAACGATATACTACTAGTAGTAGTATGTTCCATTGTGTGGTTTAATTGCATCTATTTTAAATTTAGCAACATTTTAGATACATTTTCAATGTCAAACGTAAATAATAATATTGCAATCTTCCTTTTATATTTTAAAACATATTATGCAACATTTGCATTACAACGATATGCACTAGTAGTATTATGTTCCTTTGTTCGGTTTAATTGATTCTATTTCACATTTTGCAATATCTAAGTTACATTTTCAAAGCCTAACTTGCCTCCCAATTTAAATGTAAATTTTAATATTGAAATGTGCAAAACATTTGGGTTCAAATTTGAATGCCTGACTTTGCTGTCATTTATAAAGCTTAAGGCTCTTGATTTAAATGTAAATAATAAAACTCTTGAGTGTACATAATAATGTCTCAAGTAAATTCAAGCCATACATATATTTTTATTGGTAATTCAAACACTTTGCAATAAGTTTGCTAACAAATTGTATTCACATTTGTGCAACAAAATTACAAAGTCAATTTATAGTCTTTAAGCACACTGAATCATTTAAATACAGTTGTGTAGCTCACATGTTTTGTAATTTTGGTATCAATGACTTTGTATTCAAAGTTGCAGCTAGAAATGCATTTTCAATTAGTGGTGATGTGTCCTGAACTTCACTCTAACGCCAATGCCCCAAATGAAATGCAAATCCGATGCAGTTTTATGCATGGAAAATGGTTGAATTGTATGGCTTGAATGGGTTCTGAACTATTTACAATAACTATTTCCAGATTGAATAATTCAATTTGCTTTTATTTAGCATTGGACATTACAAAACATTTACCAAATGCCATTTATCAAAATTTCCAATCTTTTACTGCTCGCACACGGACACACATGCATACACATGTATATCTATAGACAGACTAGCATTGATTTTGGCATTATGCATATTTTATGCCTTTGGCAAATGCAGTGTGTGGTGCTGTGGCGTCCCCTCGATGCCCTCCCCTGACCCCTGCACGGCCCACGCGCCAGCACAGAGACAGACACCCACACGACCTTCGCAAGCAGGAAAATATGTATTTGTACACATGTAACTGTGTGTGTGTGTGTGTGTGTGTCCAATAATTTAGTGTGCATGGCAATGCCGAAATATGCAAACGACGGCAACGACGACAACAAATTTGGGACCAGCCCACAGAGGTGGCCAGGGTTGTAGCGGAGCGCAGCCAACATAATAAATTGAATTAAGAGAGGCAATGAAAAAATGCATGGAAATTTATAAAAATATATTAATAAATAATCAAAGTAAAAACAACAACGACGAACGGCAACGACAACAGATAACATAATAAAAGCCAAGTTTGTAAATTCCACTTTTCGTCTGCTGGCAGCAACTAATTTATGGCATTTACAAGACGACAACAACAACATTTTTGCACATCAACAATTTCCACTGGTTGCTGCAGCAAATTAGCCAAGCAACGACAGCAGCAGCAACATTTTTTGCAGCCGCCGCATGCATAAATTTTGCAACAGCAGCAAGCGTGCAACAAAAGCAAAAGGCAAACAGCAAACAGCAAAAAGAGCAGCAGCGTGTAATGGCAACTGCAACTGCAACTTCAAATGATTTGCCTGCTGCTGCTGCCGCTGCTGCTGCTGATGTAGCTGCAATTGTTGTTGTCTGCTGTTCGTTGTATCTGTCGCTTGTTTTTGCTTAAATTATAGACATTTGACTAGCTGCAGCAGCAACATTTGGCATGCCATTTTTCTTGCTTATTTGAATAAGAGACTCGCACTCGCAGTCGCATTCACAGTCGCATTCGAATTTGGCTCCCTAGAACTTCCTGAATCTGGCGACGGGGCGGCGGCTTTACAATATTTGTAATTAAGCAATTTGTTTGGCAAGCAACGCAACATTTCCGCCGAGCAATTGATTGAAGAGCCTGTGCTGCGCTGCTCGCTCTTGCAACGGATGTGTCCGCTTTGGTCTTTGCTCTGATGTGCAACATCCAGGAGCAATTAGTGCTGAGTGGCAGGCCGCCCTTCTTCTTCTTCCTTTTCTACATCTTCTTCTTGTGTTTCTTCTCCCACAAAGTTCGCGACAAAGTTCTTTACCCACTCACACACACACACACACAGGACGTATGCGCAATGCTGGCAACTTTTGCTACATAAGACGACAGTTAGCCGACTTCACACACACACACACATACTGACTGGCATATGTGTGCGTGTGTGTGTGCACATGCCATATACATATGGCTTTTATGCACAATTCGTATGATTTCATTTGCCATGACTCTCGTGTCCTTATTGAGACTTTTCAGCTTCATCTTCGACGCCAACGTGTTGGCTGATGTGACTGGCAAAAAGACTTGCCATGCACTGTGGGAACAAGTGGCAAAATACAGCTGCAAGCATTCAACATTCATTCTATGCGAGTTAAGAAGTTTAAGCAAAAATGCAATACTATATCAAAATCAATAATATAAAATAAATGAAAGTTGTAATACTTAAATAAATTTGAATTATAACTTAGTTTGACTTTCAAATAATTGTAAGAAAGTTAATAATTATGTATTTTACATTGAAAATAATTGCAATTTGTTTTGTGAATATTACAACTTTAGTATTTTATATGCAAATCCTTTAATTATCTCTTTTAGACTAAAAATAATTCCAATTTATTTGGTGAATATTACAAGTTTACTGTGTTAATCAATATGCGATTTAAATAGTTTGTAACAAATTGAATAATTATCTGTATTACACTAAAAGTACAATTTGTGTTGTAAAATATTATGAATTTTCATTTCTGAATAAATATATTTGGAAAACAAATAATTATCTTTATTACACTTGAAATAATTTCAATTTGTTTTATGAAAACTATGACTTTAGTTATGCATATATTTATTTATATGCATTTTAAATAGACTTTGAAATCATTGCGAATAGTTATTAATATTACATTACATTATTATGTCGTAAAAGAATATGTATTTTATTCTATTATTATTGTAAAACATTGAAAATAATTGCAATTAGTTTTGTAAATAAAATAACATTAGTTTTCTTTATTGAAGTATATGCAATTCAAATAGATTCTCAAAATATTATAGACTATTAAATAATTATCTCTATTATACTTACAATTTACTATTACAGCTTACAATTTATTTTGTCAATATTATGGCTTTTCTTTTACATAATAATCTTTGTGTAATTTAAATGAATCTTTAAATCATCGTAATAAATTAAACAATTGCTTGTATTATACAGAAAACAATGGCAATTTATAATGTGAATATTATGAATGTACTTTTCCATTCTTCTTTTTATGCTGCTCATCTACCAAAAATACTTTTTATAACATTTAATACGTGAACTCGTCAAACATGAGTCATGAGGGAATTTATCGGGTTACTCTTTACAATTGCTCTCCATATGAGTGGAAGGAAATGTGTTGTGTGGGCTGCAGAAATGTATATAAAGTGTTCGATTAGCTTAGGTTGAATCATTTTAGCAGCGAAAATGGGCAGATGTGGCCATTGTGTAACGCCTGCAACATTCGAGTCAATATTGATTTTTCATTGCTTTTCATTTTGCTGCCAGCAACAGCAGCAGCAGCAGCGGCGGCAGCAGCAACAATAATAATAATAATAATAAAAAGCGTAGAGCAATATAATTGGAATTTGAAATTGGAAATTGGATATTTTTGCAGCGAAAAGAGCGAATAAAACGAAGTCGCACAGAGCGACAGAGACAGAGACAGATCCAGAGACAGACAGAGACAGAGAGGGCGAGCGAGTATTTCATTTTGATTATTTATTCAATGAGCGTTTGCCGTTGTGATCGGCTTTTATTGTATGCATGTCCACGGGACGAGTGGACAGCTGGTCGCCGGGTCGGATGGGCCACTGAGCCGAGCCAATGAGGAGCCAGTGAATCCGCTGGAGCCCATCGCACATGTGTGTCTGCCGTACATTAGACTGCCAATAGTCGCCGCACAAAGGCCAATTTAATTTGAAGCACAACAACGCTGACGAACAGACAGACAGACAGATGGACGAACTGTATGTAGTCGACTGTCTAGTCGTACATAAGGCAGCCTAGAATGGGAAGCTAAACGAAAATAACTCAATTTAATTGCATAAAATTGAAATGGAAATGCAACTGCAGCCAACTTCGGCTCGGAACTCGAAACTCGAAACCAAAAACTGAAACTCAGAGCCGAGTTGTGCATAAAAATAAATTGGAAAAACATTAAAAGTCGCCTGCTCGACGACTGCTGACGATTGCATGACAAAGTGTTTCCTTCAGCTCAGCCAGACTGCACTGCAGTCTACACGACTGTGTATCTTTGTCTGTGTCTGTGTTTGTATCTGTGTGGCTGGCAATGGTCGAGTGACCAACTGGTTTGCGTTTGAATAACAGCACAAGAACAGTTGAGTGGAAAACATAAATCAAATCATGCCAGCGACATTGGTAAACAAGCAGCGATGGAAATAATAATAATAATAATATTCGAGTAATTGGAAATCAGTTAGCTTATCAATTTTAAAGCTGGCCACAAACTGGTTTCCAGCAAGTTGGCTCAAATGATGATGAGCTTGGAGCGCATGTTAATTGCAAAACAAATGCAAGTACTCATTAGTTAGGCAAATTACGAGTGCGCTTCTCCGATTGCAGTTCGCAATATATTTCAATGACTAGAAAAATGTTGTAAGCATTGTATATTATACAATGTTGTGGTGGCAAGGCATTGTAACCCACATTTACCGCTACAAATTGAATGGTTTACAATCTGCGCTCGATTTGCATAGACAATAGATCGCAGTTATGCTGTGAGCGAGTCCATCAATGACAACGGCAGCAGCAGCAGCAGCAACATGACATCGAGGTCGCTCCATAGCGGCACGTACTCGTATTCCATGCCACCATTAACCATATACTACTATTACTACTACTGCCGCAGCAACATTACAACAACGGCCCCGGTAACCATAACAAAATATTAAGTAGACTTTTAGCCCCCTCCCCGCCCCACTTGATGCGGGTGGAGAGGATCGTTTGAATTTCAAGTGGCTCCGTTGCGGTTTGCTTTTTCGGGTGTGTGTCTCTGTGTGTGCGGGTAATTATAATGTGCCATAGTCACGCCAGACAAGCTGCATAAATATTGAAATTAAATAATAACAAATGCTAGAGAATAAATAAGCCAACCAACTGTAAAAATACGTAATACTTAATAACAACAACAAGAATAACAACGACAACGAAAACATTAACAACGACACAAACACCATAAACAATACGATAAATTCCAACTGAGTACATACATTATTTCACTATTTCTCCACATTTCTGTTTTCTATTAGTATTTCTCGCTCAATAATATCGCTTCGGTTATTGAAAGCTTGTTCCAGCCCGTTCTAATGTTAGTCGAGGGCACATTTTAGTGGCGATGTTCTTTCCGTTCTGTTTTGAGCTTGCAGTTCACAGTTTTCATTTTAATTTCTTTTGTGACGCAACTCGAATTTTTGTAAAACCAATAATGCGGCACTCGAACAGCAAAATCGCACCATAAAAATGGCATAAAATGCAAAATGAAAGCTAAACGAAGCTTGCCAGCTCCCTTGCTCCCTTGACCCACGTCCGTCCCACTGCGAAGTCGACCCAAAAACAAAGCACAATGCCACCCTGCCACCCGACCCACTGAGTGGTGGTGGTGTGGTGGTGGTGGTGCGTCGTGCGGTGCATAAAAATAAGTAATATCGTAAAAATTACAGGAAATAAAAATCGCAACGTAAATACGTGTAAGTGCAGGAGAGCTCAAAGCTCTAACAAAAGCCAAAGCCAATGACGGCGCAGACACGGACACAGGGGCGTGATGAAGCCGCGAGGGGGCCGAGACGAAGACGGAGACGGAGTCTGAGCCGCAGCCGACCAACTTTCTCGCCGACTAAAATTGGCAGTAAAATTATGGCAAACAGCAAAAGAAAGATGAGAAAAATTGTAACAGACGCAAATGGCAAAAGGCGGCCAGAGTGCGCGAGGGGAACGAAGAGGGGTGGGGTGGGGGGTCTAACGACTAGCGTTGGGCAACTTGACAGCCAGTTAAAGTTCAAGTTAGTTATTACATGGCCAAATTCTGGCAAATGTTGTGGAAATAAATGTTTCTCTCTTGCGACTACGACTGCAGACTGCATATTAGGAAATGCTTTGAAATATCGACGCGAGTTCGGCATAACTTTAAGACTGACTAAGCTATAGATTCGCAGTGCAGCGAATCATCTATAAGATGCACTATAACCAAGTGAAACACATGTTAAGCAAGCTGAAAGTTAACAAGAAATGTAATTAAATTAATATCCGTTGGCCACAAAGGAAGCTGTGGAGTTCTTAAACGAATAAATAAAATATGCAACGGTTGCTGCGAGTCAAATGTGACTTGAAAGAAACGCAACTGCCGTAAAATAATTCAGAAGTGTCAGCACAGCGCTGAAGTCATTTGAGATAGAATTTATTAATACATTCCAAGGCAACTTTCGACACAAACAGGCAATAGATACATCAAGCTATTTAAGCTGCAGCTCTCCCACTCTCTTACTCGCTCTCTCTGTTGGCCAAATTCAATTGAAGTCAAGTCGTCAACACAGTTTGCGATGTAATTCATAAATAATTCGTTGATAGGCAGCTGTGCGGCGCTGTCGTACTATATCAAGTCTGGATATTAACAAGCTAAACGCTGCTTCAGTGACAAGCGACAACAACAGCGTTTGAAGTAATAATGACAATGACTATCTATATCCATGTTGTGCACATTTCCTTTACAACATCAGCGATGCAACTGAAATTCCAATTACAGAATGCACATGTGTGTGGAGTGAGAGTGTGTTACAGTATGACTGTGTGTGTGTGTGTTTGTGTGGGCATTAGGCCCATAATCGTTTCAAATAGCAAATTATGACGGCGAGTGGGGGCCAGCAGCAACACAAGAACGACAATCACACCAGCAACACGGGGGGGTAGGCAATGAAATGAGCTTTTAATCAATTTCCGGTATTAAAGCGTAGACAATCATTCAATATGGTTGCCATTGATGTTGCTGATGTTGTTGTGCATGTTGCTGATACTGCATTTAATTAACAAACAATTTATATTCATAAACCTCAATCGGTCACATGCAAATGCGCATGGAAATTGTGAGCGCAGCGTGGAGAATGAGAAAAGAAAAACTATCGGGGGGAAAACTGTAAGCTGCAAGCTGTAAAGGACAGACGCGTGCATACCCTGGGAAACTTTCGAAGCAAACACTGTTGCGAACTCTGCGTGCTAACAGCTAATGTTGCAAATCCAACGTGGCATGTGCTGGGCTTGCAACGCGACGGGCTGCCACGTGTTGGCAACATATGCGGGCAACATCAGCATCAGGCGCTGCTTTTGATGGCTACAACTGCACACACAGCGGCAGAGGGCTAAAACGGTGGTCAGCCCGGCCCACGAACTTTTTTGCGCCGAAATTTCGAATGCCCCTGACACACAATTAACCCCGGCAAACAGCACGGCGAGAGCAGAGCGCAGCTTAGCAAATCATTAATTAAACCTGGCGAAAACATGCACAAATACACAGCTACAACAGAGACACTGAGGGAGGGGGGAAATTATAATAATGGACGCATGGGAAATAAGCGCAAAAGCTTTTGCCAGCCAACTGGCTAATTAGCATGCAGGCTACTATATAGGCGGCTTCCGAGCCCTCGCAGTCGCATATTTCGGGCCAGCCAATTTGAGCGTGAGTGGCGAGTGAGAAAATAACACAAATAGTTGCAAGCAGGCAGCGACAAGGGACAAGAGACAACTTAGAAACCTTAAGCGTGTCGCGGCAAAAAGGGCAAGCCAAATTAAGCCTAAAGGTCAGCATACACAAGTATGCCGGCAACAAAGACCGAAGTGATGCCGAAAATAAGCATTGACTGGGGACCAGAAAGAATTGGCAAATACTAATAAAATTTATACAGACTAGCCTGCAATAAAATATGTTTTTTGTGTTAGCCAACTTTGGCAAATTCAGCGAACTAATTTATACGAATTATTAAAGATATGCATAAGAAAGCTGAATCGCTTTCGTCTGTTTACTTTCTTTACATATTATTATATTTGTGCTGCTTTGCATATAAGCGACTTTCACACTCATAAATACATAATCTATTCTCTCGATAGTTATGTAATTAGTTCTGCAGCAGAAAGATGTGTTGAGCTTGATTGGCGGGCAGATTTATGGAACAACGTCAGCACAGCTATTTATAGGGCATTGGGATACATGAATTGAGCATTGAAACACTCGCAACATGCGCAAATAAACATTGCAGCAATTAGAAAAGTAATTTCCGGCAGCTCTCTCCTCGTCCGCTTCCTGTCTCCGCACTCGTCAACAATTTGCGATACGTAATTGCATTAATCTTGATATCTTGACGTGCATGTAAATGTGCGAAGCGAGAGAACTCTGCTCAAATTGTCAAATCACCGAAATCGGGTCAATCCTGCAGCTGTTGCTTGCAGGAGCCTGGCCCATAATTAAAAGTCCGCTCATTATGCGGCACTGCGGAGGGAGCAGGCATCATCAGGTTTGCTGCATAATACAGACATTTTCTATGGCGCTGGGCAGAGGAGAGAGAGGGAGGGAGACGACAGAGAGACGACTGGCAACCGTAAAGCGGCTGCCAAACCGCAAAAGCTGCCTTTAGTTAGTTATTTTATGTTGCCATTGTCAGAGTTGTTGCTGTTGTAGCTGGCCAAAACGTGCAATTAAATGGCATGTAGCAGCGGCACAAAAAGAAGATGCTCGAGCATAAGCTACGGCCAATAGCCTATGGCCAAGCAGCTTATTGGCAGTCGCTTGCCAAATGCAGCAGCAGTCGAGAAACGTAGAAAATGAAAATACAAGAAAAAATCACCGCACAATTACAGCGCACAATAAACAGCAATTCACAATGCATATTATTGATTGCCAGCCACAGAGATGCGACTCAGCCGCTCAGGTACGCGAAGCACAAAGATGCATTGCATTTTGCAATGCCTCACGATCATCATTATCTTCATCGTCGTCGTCGTCATTATGCTCGAAATAGTTGGGGTCGCTCGTCTGCAGTTCTTTCCTGTGTGGCTTTCGGACGCTGTCGCTGTCATTGACATTGAGATGCGCAGTTTGCCGTCGTTGCAATTAGTTTTTCGTTTTTGTTTGCAGCATACGCGTCGCGTTAGCGCAGTTTATTTAGTGTAATATACTCGTACTTGCAAGTTTCAGCGCATTAATTGGGGTAAATAATAATTGGGAAAAACTAATGTGCGAAATCGTTCGTTGTGAATATTCTAGCATAATCGAGCAAAAGTGCGAAGTCGGTTCAAGAAGCGGGCGGGGATTCGTTTTTGTATTCTGTACGCAGGCCTTGTGACGTTGTGGCAATCGTTCGAATTGCAAATTGCTAATTGCCACACGATTAATTATAGCTTGTGTGTGTGTCTCTCTGTGTGTGTGCTTTGTGTATTTAAAGTTGAACTGTGCGTTTGTCGGAAGTAATTTACTCAATACAAGGGGGTCTATTAATAGGCGCCAATCGCCACGTCAACGACAGAGACAGCGGCAGCGGCTGCGGCAACATCAACATTAACGTCAACGTCAACGTCAGCGCTGTGCTGTGGCATGCGAGGTAGCCGTGGCGTATACGTAACGGGCTGATACAACACGACGCGCCGAGCGATTAGCAGATAGCGAAGCCAGCAGGGACTCACAGCGAAACTGTTCGGCCTTTGAGGCCTTTGCCTCACAGTACTCGGCGCAAGTGGGTCATGCAAATGACCAGCTGCAGGAGAGACGGTGGG
Source organism: Drosophila rubida (assembly GCA_035046165.1). Lineage (NCBI taxonomy): Eukaryota > Metazoa > Arthropoda > Insecta > Diptera > Drosophilidae > Drosophila > Drosophila rubida. Next base: position 11,959,499 of record JAWNOF010000012.1, on the reverse strand, counting down.
CAGCAAGATAGCGAAACGAGAGAAGCCTTGCTCCACTTACGGGGCAATGACAATCTTCCGCTAATCTGGCTGCAACTTCGGCGCCCTCCGAAAGTGAAAAGCCAAAAGGTTTTCGGTTGTAAACTCCTCACGTCGCTCTCTCTCTCTCTCTCTCTCTCTCTGTGTCTAATAAATAGTAATTTCCGCAATATTTGTAATCGCTGTCGAGCGTCGCGCATTGAAATCGTTAATGGAATGATGCGAAATTGATTACCGGAGTCAGCTATCAATTCTGAACAGCTCATTGAGCAATTCCAATTAATGAAATTGACTTTGAAAATCGCAAATTATTTACGCACACATTTATGCATGGCGAAGCAGAGAGCAAAACTTTAAAGCAGACTTAAATCGGAACAGGTTTTGCAGTCGTGGACGGGGACGACGTCAAGAAGAATTTGCGTAGGTCCCAAAGGGCCGTCACATTAGCATTAGCATTAATCATGGCAACGTTTGCCATGCAATTAACCAAATGAAGCCTGCATTTAAGTGCTGGCTGGCAACAGCAACAATAACAGCAAAAAACATGTGCGCCCCGGCAACAAACAGCAACTTGACGAAATCATTAGGCTAATGTGGTCGATAAGTGACTGGCCCGTGGGCAGAGGAAGCCGACGGCAGCAGCGGAAATGCTGATGGACAACAGCGGGGGGAACGGGCTAATGCGCATTTAATACGCTTTGCCTTTGCGTCAGCCCCATTCGGAATTCAATTATAAAGAATTTTCGGGCCAAGGGACAGCGCACATTTCAATTGTGAATTGTGCTGCTGCTGCTGCCATCAAAAACGAATTATGAATTACAATTAAAATGCAATCTCGTAATTGGCAAATCAGGTGAACCCCGTCGCCACATACGACGTACGAGAGCTAGAAATCGATCAGTCAGGCTTCGTCGTCTTGCGCTGGCCGTGGCCTTTCATGGAAATGCCAAATATAATTGACAGTGCACTTAAAAAAGCCCATGCAGACAGACATAATGAAATTATAAATATTAAACAGCGTTGTTTTCTTTACGCAACACCAGCAACACTTTGAGCGCGAGTCGCAAAAATGCGAAAACATTGCGCATACGCCGCATTGTGCATCCGAAAAGCAATAAAAACCGCATGAAAACACAAAGCGCAGCAAATAAATTGCGAACACATAAACGGCTGCGATCGACGCGGCTACACTCTTTCTTTCGGCAATTAATATAGCAAAGCAGCAAATACTTGATTACATATACATTCTTGGCATTCAGTAATTTACCCAATCGAACATTTGTGCGTGCAAATACATTTTCAGCAGTTCGGTTTTCCGGCGGTGGAAAGGGAAGGAAGCAGTTGCCCCATTCTCGTGTTGCCAACACGATTTATTTCGTCAATTTGTGTCGAAAGTGTTAAGCGAGTTTCCACCATGCCAAATGCATAATTATGACGTGAACCATTTCAGATTGCCTCTCTATCTGTCTGTTTGTCTGTCTGTTTGACTGTCGAGCTGACCTCGTTCGTAAGCGTTTTCTATTTGGAATTTGCAATTTCGCAAAAGGGGAAATTACATTTAAATTGAATTGTAAACCCACTGAAAAGATATATATTTTATCGGCGAGGCCAAATGAGTGTGAATGTGCGACTGTGTGTGTGTGTGTGTCTGATTAGAGAGAAAGGAAAGAGTGTGGCTGCCTAAGCTTGGTTGCCCATGGCATGCAGCCGCTTGTGTCTGCCACACGGGGGGGTACCCATGCCTGCCCCTACTTAAGCGATTCACTTTCGTTTTTTACGACTCGCAGCGGTAACTGGAGCAATCTGACAAGCATATTAAGTCGCGTTCTCGGCCCGCAGCTACACTTCAACTGCAAGCTGGAAATTATAACCGACAGCTAATCCTCTCTGTGTACGAGTATATGGCTGTCGAAGAGTCGCTTAACTCGATTGAATAAATCGCACGTTAAGCGCGTACAGTTGATTTTATGTGCATATTGATAGACATATAATATATGTTTAATGTGTTTTTGTGCGAGTGGCGGTTCAATGAACTTGTCAAACTTTTTAGTTGCACGCATAAATATCAATTTAATTTAAATTGCATTCGTTGCTTTATTTGCCATAAATGTAAATGTATTTATCACACACGCACACACACACACGCAAATAAAGTACACACAATATCTCTGGCTCGACAATAAAATAAAATTTTAATTTATTTAGCATATGGCAGAAATTCCACAAAGCTGACACAAACCAAACAACGCAACAAAATAAAGCAGCCCGCATTTGAATTGCGTACATTTTTGCTATCTGGCGGAATGAAAACAAGAAAAAGAGCAAAACCCACATTTCTATTTAATCTCATTGTTGTGCTGCGGGAACTGGCAACTGGCGACTGGCAACTGGGAATGGAAATGGCAATGGCAATAAAAACCACAAAATGCTAACTAATTAAATTAATACGCAACAAATGCGAAACACAAATACAAATAGCTCGATTAGGAGAAACCCCAAAAGCAGAACTCCCAACCCAAGCTGAACTGAATGGTGAATAGAGATATAGATATATATTTGATATTTGATTGGAGAGTCAATTAAAACTGCCAAGTGCACGAAATAATTCATATGCAATTAAAGTTGACGCAAGTGCTGCAAATTGTCAAATAACCATTTTTATTGCACTGCTTGTTGTGCGCTTTGGCTTTTCTGTCGATTCCCTAATATTTGCGCAGAGCGAGCGAATTTGCAAATTATGCAAATGCCAGCTAAGCAAATCCACATGCACTCACACCGTGCACGAGCGCATTGTAGGGCTTTGTATCTGCGAGATACCAGATACTAGCTACCAGATACCAGCTTTTATCGCATGTGCATTTCTCGGCGCTCACGACAGCAACAGCAACAGCGACAGCGACACCGACGCCAACAAATGCAAATCTTGACAGTTTTCTTTAAATATTTTTATTTATTTTTGGCTGCAGTTTTTAGCACAGGTCACAGCAGAAACAACAGCACAGCGTTGCTTGGCTTTATTTTGTCATTGTCTGTCTGACGTTATTGGGAAAGCACGTTTCGCTTCTTCTGCATATCCGTTCGCATCAGCAGCAGCAGCGGCAGCAGCAACAAAGTACCCGATACGCACACAAATGTGGCTCGACTCGCAGCCAGATGCATTTATGGGCAGCGCTCACACACACGGCAGCTGTAACTGGGTCTCGCGCGGAGCGGCGCTTAGTCATTGCAACAAGACAAGACAGACGCTCGTAACAACTACGGCGACAACATTCACAAGCAACTAACAACATCGACAACTACAACGACAACGACAACCGTTGTCCAAATACTTTGAAAGTACGTTACGTATCTTCGGCTTCGGGGCCGGACAAAACGGCACGTTTGTCTGTGAATCCGCATGCGACTCCAACTGCGACTGCGACTGCGAATGCGAATGCATTAAAGCATTCCCCAAGACAGCACTGCCGTATCTAATGGGCATTAAGCAAATGCACCAGTTACTTTCCGTCCTTACTATGTAGCCAGCTCTGCGCTCTGCGCTTTGTCTTTCGTGTGGCTGCACTGTGACCCTGCCAACTGGATTAGAATGCCATTCAAATAAGTGCGAGTCACTGCGAGGGCAGCAGACAGTGGCTTAATAACAATATGGAATTACTTGTGCCGGCTAACAGAATTATCAGACTAATTGAAATTGATTAGTGAAGTATCAATGTGGGCACAAGACATGTGCGATTAGAGAGCAGCTAGACGGACTACAGTGCGTATACTTGATATGCTAATAGCTGCATACTCGTATCTCTTGAATTCAAGCAAAATGTAAGCACTTTCTTTGATTTACAATTGATACTTAACCCCGACTAAGACTGCTTGATATGCTAATGGAACTACAAATACAGCTGACAATGTATCAAAAAATAAACACATTCATTAATTTAAAGTTTTTTAAAACCGCTTCTTCACCCCTTGCCCAATCAGTGCTCTCAATTACTAGTGTGTTTGCTGACTGAATTGTGGCTATATTCGAAGTAAACTATAGGTTGCTTCGGAAACAGTTTTCTCCGTCCGCAGCATGATTCAAGTAATTGGAATTGATGGATGCACAACTGTTATCAGTCTATTAGATCCATTTCATAAGCAATTACAGCTTCCGCCCGCTCCCGACTGTTGAAGTGCACTTCAAGTATGCTGCTATTGTGAAGCATTCTGTTTTCCAAGTGTTGGGTTTTTTTATTTTTGTATTTATTTCAAGACTCATTGTTCGGCGTTGCTTGGGAGGGTTGCACAATCGCAATATTATCGAGCAGTACCTTATGCATAATTCATTTGCGCTGGCGTTTAATAAGAAAAGCAATTAATTAAACGCTCCACAGCGAGCGTCACGACTAAAAGCTTAGAAATTACTTAATAAATTACTTTCATTAAAGCCACAAAAGAAATGTTGAGCCCCAGACAACTACAGCTACCAGATCCCACACCCAGTCGCCAGCACACCCCCCACCCCCCACCCCTCAGCGAGTGGGATGACACAAACGGGCGTTGATTTATATTAATCGAGCAGCTTGCACAGCTCAAAGCATTATTTATTTCAAAAAATAAAAACAATGCGCAAGACGACAACAGGGCAAGCAATGTCCGTATATATACACATGACGATTATATAGACGTAAATAAGTAGCACACATACGATGTATGTATTCACCCGATTGCCGAGTAATAAATTTAACGATTGTAACGATGGACACTGCCAAGAAGGGGGTAGAGGGGCCTGATTTATGCACACTTATTTTGTGTACTTCTGAAGTTTATTTGCGCTTGTAATGCTTTAAACAAATTAGCTTTAATTACTCACTGCAAACACTTCCCACCCAGTCACAGACAGTTTCATGCTCTCCAACTGAATTCTAACAGCATTTCAACTTGACATTTTAATGCACATATTGTCTGTCCTCTAACATTTGGAAATATATGCTTGTCTTGGACAGCATTTAAACTGCGCATGTTTCGAGTTCGCCAGCGGGGTTCAGGGCATGAAATAAGTTTGTTTTTTATTTAAATTGCGTAAACAGAACGGAACCAACATGCCACATGATTTATTTGCCAAAAAAGATTAATGCTGGCTAAGTAGCTGCGACAAGAGCACACCCCGAGTGCTTGAGTGGGTCAGAAAACAGCAGTCGAGATCAGCTGTCCCATTTCTCGAGTCCCTGGCAGTCGCCGAAAACGCTGACTACAAATTGCAGTTGCCAGATTCGGGTAAGAAGAAATTGCCTCATGATTACGTTGACGTCCGTTTCTCAGTCGGTCCTTCTGTCCATCTGTCTGTCTGTCTGTCTGTCTGTCTGTCCGTCACGTCCCTGTCGACTGGCTGTCTCAGTGGGTCTCTTAGGAAATAAAAGTTTCCACATTTTTTTCTGCTTGCGGTACAAGCACGTGCTCTTCTACTCGTACTGCGAATGCTTGCCAAATTTTACGTTTTGCCTTTGTCCGTCCGTCTGTCTGTTCGTCTGTCAGTCCATCCGTCCGACCGTCTGCCCGCCTCTGACCAAAACTATCGGTCCGTCGCGTCAGTCGTTTGGTTTCTATGTACTTATCTGCACAGTCGCCTTTCGAAATTCACTTCATGTTAATTTTCTTTTCTTTGATTTTGCGCTTGCGTTTGGCTTGGCACTTGGCACTCTTAAATGTAATTCTTGCGCTGCTTGAAATGCTTTTGAAATGGGGTTAAGCTGCCTGCCTGCCTGCCTGCCACAATGCCGCATGCCGCATGGAACCGACACCGACACCAACACCAACAAAATATATATCAGAATGCCATTAGGCATGCTTGCTGCATTCGACTTTGAGTCGCTGCGCGCTCTACATTTAAATGGATCACAGGGCAGTCGTAGTGTGGGCGGCCACCTCTCATCCACCCACCATCAAAGTGTTTCTTTCTAAGCAGGATATAAAGTAATTGCAATGATTCGTTCACTTAGCTGCTTCGATTCGAATGAATCATCTGCTTTGGGACTGTCACATTGCCTAATGTGCATCCATCTTCATTATTAACTAATTACAGCGCTTCACATTTGATGCTAATCATGCAATTATGCTGATTACAGTTTTGTTATCCCATTCGATTTGCCCTCTACCTGGCAACCCGGCAATTCCGTTGCCCCTCTTCAGTGCCGCAAGTAGTTCATTAAAAGCGCATCCCCGTAAAAAGTAAAGCTCATGATTGATAAGCAGCCAATGCCAAACGACCCTCAACTAACAAACAAAAAATGTTATGTTGAGTATGCGCGACTGCAAGATACCTATTGCTAGTGCAAGATAGACTTATTATTACTAGAAATATTGAGTTGAAATGCATGCCATAACTTTCATTTAATAATCAGGTGCTTGCTAATTGTGTAAATAAATGCAAGTAATAACTGAATATACAGAAGATATTATTTATTAACAGTAGAAGAAGTTTAATAGTATTATTAGAAATATTTGTTTGCTATTTCGTTCAATACTCTCCTTTTATATTGAGACGCTTGAAAATTGTGTTTAAATTAGAATTGAATATACTACACATATTACTTATTAGAAGTTTATAAGTGTCACTAAAAATATTTCTTTTTAATTTTGTTTAAGAACTTCCTTTAATATTGAGGCGCTTGCAAACCGCGTAAATACTAAATTCAAATAATAATTTTATGTACTATACATATAAGCTATTGCCAGTACAAGAAGTTGATTAATATCAGTAGAAATACTCATATTTATTTAAAAATCAGTTCAAGATTTTTTTAATATTTTGCCGTTTGCAAATTATCATTTATACAAAGTAACACAAATAGTAATTAAGTATGCTATACATATCACCGACTATTAGTATTAGAAGTTTATTATTATTCTTATCTGATAAACATTTATATGCAATTTAGATAACGCCTTTCTCTAATATTTACGCAAATTTTGTTTTAAATTACAATTGAATATAGTATATATGCAAGTTATTATCAGCATAAGAAGTAGATCAGTAGCAATAGCATTTTTTTGCAATTAAGTTCAAGACTTTTCTCTAATATTTAGACGCTTTGAATTAATAATTGTTTATACTATTGCTCGTTGCATTTGTAATTGGCACAGGGTATCTATCGAGCTCTGCTCGTAACTGCAGTGAGTGACCACACTTGTATAGTTTGAGACACGACACGCAGCGCCAAGCCGCGGTACTGCTCGGTAGTGCTCGACCCTGTCCCCCGCGATCCGCGGCCAGCTGTGCGGCAGGCCAAGTTCGTAAACGTAATTACAGAGACGGCGCGCAGAAGAGCGGCCAATGATAATGACCACACCTCGAACTGTACGGCAACGAGAAATTAAAAATAAATGAGCAGAGACAGCCTAAGGTTCCAGGGCGAAAAAAGAATGAAGCAGGCAAACGATGACGTACCAAAAAAATAAAAAAAAAAAAAAACTAAATCAGACAAACAACAAAATTAACAGAATACAGATCCCAACGAAAAAAGAGAACCGAATATAATGCGAGTTTAAGTGCATGAAATTACAAGCTGGCAGGGTTCGAGGTTCGAAGTGGTTTCCAGCAGGGGTTTGACTACGCTCGCTCATCGTGCTGTATGTAGTTCAGGGCCCTGCACCCTTTTCCTTTGTGTCTGCGGCAACACTGGCAACTAATTTCAGGCGCTGCCATTCGCGTTAGTAAGTAAGCAGCAGCGGGGGGACCAAGGGAAGTTGACTGATAAAAAAAGGGGTCGCTCCATAGAAATTGTTTTGTTTTTGGCCCTGGCTGTTGTTGTTGTTCGATTTAATGGGCTACGAGTGGCGGCGGGCAGCGAGTGCGAGTTCTGTAAATAATTGCGGAAGTTCGTTTGAGCCACTTCGACTGCAGCCCAATGCAAAGTCTATCGCCGTGTGTTTGCCGGTTTCCCGGTTTGACAGTTTCCCAGTTTGCCAGTTTGCCGAACTCGCTTATCTTCGGCATAATTGTTGATTTAGTGTGTGCTCAACATTTATTTGTGTGCGGCGTTCGAGTTCGAGTGCGAGTGCGAGTGTGAGTTGCCGTCCCTGTCCCGGTTCATTGTGCGCTCATTGATAGCGCGCGTCGTAGCCGGCGCGTGACAAATGACTTTGACGTTGCATTTCGTCGGTGGCATGTGTCAATGGGCGAGCTTGTCGGACGTACTGCGTCCACATCAACATCCACATCCACGTCCTACGCCATCGATGCCATCAATCGAAGCGGCGAAGCAACGAACCGGCGAATCAACAAATTCAATTGCTGCTGTTTACTCTCTCACACACACACAGACACACACACGTTCAGCTACATTTGTATCTGCTGTACGTGTTTGTTTATTGCATGTGTGCGCTGGCCCAGCACTACGTCCATAATTGACAGTTGTGTTGGCATTTCATTTTATTTTTTTCTCCCCTGCACTCTAGACGCAAACACACTCACACACTCGGCGCTAGGTGCAGTGAACCGGGCTCTAAATTTGGGCACAGCTTTTACGTTGGGTTCAATGGAACCCACCAGGGAGGGACCGTGCGGCTGATTAAGCGATTACAGCAAATAGTATTTTCGGGACACTTCATAAAAAGCAAATGCAAACAAATGCAGTGTCAATCAAGTCACATGGAAATTATCAGGCAAATGCTGAAGAAGACCTGGGCAGCCGTTTAAGTTGTAACTGGAAACTTGAAGGACACGGCTGCTCGCTCGATTGGCTCGCTAGGTGTGTGGCCCACTTGACCCGGGCCGCATGCTGCCTGCGCTTCAATAATGTCAATGCCAGACTTCAACTTCAGTCGGCGAATTCCACTCGGGGGTCACACAAAACGTCAATTTGACGCAACTGTCGCTGCGTCCCACAACTCTCAATGGCGAAACTAACTAAACTAAAGTGTCTGCAAAGTGTGTGTGTAGCAATGCGAAACAGTGCCTCACAAAAGTGCCAAAAAGTAGAGAAAAAGTTGAGTGTGATGCATGCAGAATTCGTCCGGACACCGACTGCTGGCAGCCACTGTGTCTACGTGCCCTGCTAGTGCGCATACAATATGCATAGTGTACGTCGGTTCGTGGCAAGCAAAGTCGGTTCAACAGAGCCGCCAGCAACTGTCATGTTCTGCTTTTGACACTTGTGCGTACCGAGAATCAGAGACACAGAGCTCTTCTGTTCAATGCGAGAGTATTTATGCCACACTAAATTCGTACATTTCTTTGTTTCTAATTTCAATGTTGTCGCTTTTGTCGGCATCGTGTCCCTGACAATCTGTCGCCCCGTTTGGCTGCTCGATTTCTTTCTTTCCACTCCCAGTCCAGTCCGTCAGCCCGACTGCCTGACTGCCTGAATGACTGTCGCTGCTGAATGCTGAATGCTGCCTCGTTATTTTGGTTGACAATCAAATTCTAACGAAATTGGATTCTCTTGTTCTGGCCACACTCCTCCCTGCACTTCCGTTCTCCTCCATTTAAAATACAGTCGAAAAACATTCACACACACACACAGCCAGACTCTGTGAGTATTATAATAAAAAGCAGCAGAAATCAAGCGGAATTGGCTGCAATTGCAATGCTCGTATTTTTGCTGGCAACAGCGGCCCAACATGTGTTGCCAACTACTTTGGCTGGGGCTTTTTTAATGCGAAAATGATTTCATACATTTCTCTTTTTATACCGCCCTCGCCCTACACTCTGCTGATGTTATTTTAAAACTTTGTCTGCCAAAGGACCGAGAGAGAGAGTGAGAGCGGGAGGGGCGAGTCTGTGAGTTTGAGTTCGAGGTTGTAGCACCCATTTCCATTTTCATTTCCCTTCTGTTATCACAGCTGTCAGGCATTTCGACACTTGAAATTGAGCGTGTGTGATGTTTTCATTCGCATTTCGAGCGCTCAGCGAAAGGGTCGCAAAGGCCAAGTATGCTGGCGAGTAGGTGGTTAGGGCGCACCACGACACACAGACAAAATATTATCACATGCGAGGAGGGTTCGAGAAACAACAGACTTAAAAAAACAGCGCACAACAGGAACAGGAAGAGTTTTGTAATTGGCCAGGAGCGCTTAAGCCAACAGACAGTATTGAGGCAAATGGGTCAACGCACGGCAGCAGCAGCAGCTGTTTTGTTTCGAGCCCTGTGCAGTTTATTGCCACAACTGATTGCCGTCTTGCGTGTAGTCCACTTCCAGGCGAGCCGAGCGGAGGGTGTCTTATTAATTATGACGGCATTGACAACGACAGGCGAGCAGCAGCAGCAGCAGCAGATGAACAGGATTAGATCAGCAGCAGCACCACGAGTCGCAGTCGGCTGCTTGATTGCTGCAAATGAATTGCGATAATTGCACACATAATAATGCCAAAGCATTGTGCGCTGCTTTGGCGTGCTTGTGCTGCCTTTGCGGTAACTAGACTCAATATTTACAGTTGGACCCCTGGCAGCTGCAGCTGGCAGTTTGGAGTTTCAGTCGCAGACCCCAAACATGTAAATATCATAAAGTTGTGTACAAATAAATCAAATCAGGGTGCAGAGAGCAGAGAACAAACAGCCCGCATGCAGCAACTGACAAATACACATGTTTCAATATATGTTTAAAACTAGCGCGGCGAACCAAAGAGGGAGGGAGGTAGAGGGAGGGAGGGCACCCCCTGCCGTTGCTATCGGGCGACCAAAGTTCAATAAACAAGAGCCGAAACACAACAAGAGTCGTCTGAACTCGCAATCAAATAAAATGCCGTGGCAAAGGTACAAAACGTTTTCGGAACGAGCTGCGAGCTGCAATCACAGTTCACACCTTGAGATACCGCGTGCTTGCAGCTATAGATACAGCTACGTTTCGAGTGAGATACTCTTGGCCGGCACTCACGGCTGCAATTAGCGTCGTCTTTTGGGGGCCTTTGATGTGGCACTTGCGACAACAACGGCCGCAGAGTGTGAAACGAAAACGGAGCCGAAATCAAATTGAAAATGAATTGAATAAAGTTGAAAGCAGAATGCGCGAAGAAAAGTCAATAATCATATTTAATAAAACCAACGATGTATTTTGTGTGTTTTGTTGTTGCCGCGGCGGGGAAATAGGCAGTAAATTTAATCAGAAACACACACACACAAACAGTAAAAAGAAAGAGAAAGAAACCAAAGCGAACTGTAAAGAATTAAATTAAATGAAATGTTGCAAGTGCCGAACGACGACCAACAGGAAGTGCGCGCCATGAAAGCGGCCAAAGCAAAAGCGTGTGGCAAACACTGCTTGTGGGCGGGGAGGCGGCGGAGGGGTGCGCGGGGGCCCCCAAGGCGCAGCGCAATAAAATAATAAAACATAAAAGCACCAACACGCCACACGAATGTGCAACGAACTCCGCATACACTCCACACTCTGCATACAACAAGGTTTTCGGTGTGTTTCACAAAAAGAGACACAATTTGTTGCTGGTGCTAAAAAACGTGAATGGATGTGGGCACAATGTGTAATTGTTTTTGATCAGCCGTTTGCATGGACCGGCAGAGCGGCAGAGTATTCGTGGCACATGCAACACGGCGCATGTAGCACTGCTTGGCTGCCTGCTGAAGCCAAACAACAGCTGCCAACGTCGTCGACGACGACGACTACGACGACGATGACGATGGTGACGTCGCTGCCAGCGTCTGGGCAACATCAAAAGCCCGTTCAAGTGGCGGCTGCCACTTTTCAAAAGTGCGAAATTAAAACAAAATGTTGCAAGATGCTGCAGGCTCCGACTTGGCCACCTTCCCCATGCTGCCTTGGTTGTTTGATTTCATTTGGCTGATAAGCCACGCGGCAGACGCTGCCGACCAGGTTAACTGCGGGCAACGCTTTCTTATCCACCTCATGCGTAAAACGGCGTCAAAATGCAAATGCTGCACAGGAAACCGGCAGGCAGCTGATGCCCCCTCCCAAGCTCCACGCTCCCCGCATTGATCCATTCTCGCGGCCAGCGCGTAAATAAACATTTGACTTTAAATTTATGTTGCCACTGCCGACGCCGCGACGTTGCAGCTATTGTAGGCGAGCGGCAAACTGAGTTTGTTGCACATTCGCTGGCGGCGAATTTATGGCCAGCCAGTCGCATATGTTGCAGCCGGGAGAAGGGCTCCATTCACACGTGCAGCTCGAATATTACGCTCTCCAATATTCAATTAGCGAGCACGCGATTTATAGTTCACGACAAAGCAATTGCGCTGGATATTTAAATAATTTCAGCATACTAATTGAAAGGCACTTTGCAGATGGCTTCATCGACGCCGCCGCAGCAGCAGCAGCAGCACATTGTTAGACACACCATAAAGCAATTAAGTATACGCCCCGTGCGAGCAGCAGCAGTAGAAAAAAGTGTCTCGCAGAGTGGGAATTTTGCAGGGCATCTGTCGAGTGTCAAGTTCAATTGCGACACTTTGATTTGCCGCAGCGCCCGCAGCTGCTGTTGAAGGGCATCCCTGCAACGTGGCAGCGTGGCAGGGTGGCAGCCTTTTCATGTGCTCTAGAGCACATGTGCTCTAATGAAATCCGCAGCCAATTGCAAATAAATGTCACACATCAGAGCACTTGCACAGCTGACACATACGAGACGCGCTCGCTCCGCATAAACGGCACCAACTGTGCTTGCCACGGCCATGGGGCAGGAGACGCGACGGGTTCGTTGCTCCAGCGGGCAACAGATGTCGAGTGTTGTGTCGTGTAGTGCACGCTACCGGAATGCCGAAGTACCAAAAAGACGACGACACACAAAGTTTAATTGCAAAGAATGTTTCTATCCGACAAATGTCGAAATAATGTTTCTAGTCTCATCCCCCTCTCCGCGCCCCGCCCGCAACAACGCCGAGTGGGTACTCGAAAAAAGCGAGGAACACGAAAAGATTTATCATATTCAGTCGACTGTCATAAAAAGCAATTAGGCGAGAGCGCCGAGATACTTACGATTCACTACAAGCAGTCAGTCAGTCAGTCAGTTCCTGAAATCAAATGAGCGCTGCAATAAAAAACCCACCACACAACTGATAGACTGCGAGTTACCCTCGAATCACCATAATTACTGCCTATTTTTGCAGCTTGTTTTTAGCCTGCATAAATTACTACAAAGAGTTGCAGTATAAAAATATTGGATTAAGCCAAAAAGTTGTTTCGCACTATTAAACAAATTTCAGCGCTTTATTCAGCACTCTACACTTGACAAACTATCTCGATGTTCTTGCTTTGAGAACTGCAGCTTTGATGCTCTATAGCTCACACTTGAAACAAACAAAAGCAATATAGTGGGAGAGACATTTTTAGTTAAGAAACAAACCTTTAATATGCCATATATTATAAACCGATGCGATTTGTAAAACACCAGTTAAGTTAAAATTACTCTATTCTCAATCAAAGTGACCCTAGCCAATGGAAACAACTTTTTTCTTAAAACAATATGTTGTGAGCAGTTTAAACTAAACTTGCTTAGTGTAGCCTCAATTTTGAAGAGAATTTAATGAGTACAGGGTATGGCAACAAGAAGAACGCCAGTTTGCCCTCGAAAAAAGGCAAGACGCCACAACGAAGCAACTGAACAATGTGTGATTTGAAGTTCTTGGCTTTTTCTATGCATATATATTTTGTGTATATATCTTTTTTGTTGCCCTGTCGAGCGCTTAATGAGCCGCAGATACAGCGAAAATGTAAATGTGAGTGGAAATGGAGAGGAATTGAAGCTAAACTCGCTCTGGGAGCTGCAAGTTGCCAGTTGCCAGTTGACGGTTGCAAGTTGCTCGAGCTATTAAAGTGGTGCGGCACGTATGTCGGGTTGTTGTTGCTGTTGCAATTAGTATGCCCGCACACACGCCAGCCAGGTTCGCTTTGAAGGGCGCACACAACAATAGGGCACGCCGTTGCCGAGTTTCGGGTCGCTCCTCCTCCTCCTCCTCCTCCACCTCGGCACTTCCTCCTCCTTTGACACAGCGCTCTCTCTACGGCGCGCTGTTAATTTCAGTTGGTGTGAAAAAGTATGCCTCATGGCAAATTGCAGGCTGCCGCAGTGCATTGTTGCTGTTAGTGCGCAGTCTGTTGCATATTTTCACAAGTAATTAACATGTACACGTTGTCGCTGCCGTCCTTGTCCTGGCCGAGGACCACAAGCGAGCAGCTCGCACGTGCATGTGTGTGTGTGCGTGTGCTTGTTACTGGCGCTGAAACTGCTGAGCAACTGTCCAAACAGACCGCGTTCCCATTCTTGTTTATCGCAGCCGTGCGGGGCCATAGCAAAATGTTTCGCTCACATTAATTTGCATTATATTTACATTTAAATTTGAAATGAGCTGCCCCGGCAGGTGGCACGCTGGTGCGGCGCTGTGCGGCAACAGCAACTGTTACTAACTTGTGCGCGAACTGATTGCCAGCCAACTGCATTTCTCTTTCGCAGCGCGGCCAACAGAATGTTGCGCAACCTCCTGAATCTGACCAACAAATACAAGGTGCTGCGCGGCATGCTCTCCTACGGAACGCTCTGGCCGTGCGGCTGCCTCATCGAGCAGACGCTGATCGAGAAACGGACATTCCGCACCTACGACTGGATGAAGTGTCTCAGGTGCACCAACTGGCAGCAGCAGTCGCTAATTGGCGCCGCTCTCAACTTTCTCGTTGTCTCTTCGCAGATTCGGTTTGTTCGGCTTCTTCTTTATGGGGCCCACCATCTACGTGTGGATCAGACTGGCCGGCGTCATGTGGCCGCGCACGGACATCAAGTCGTCGCTCTGCAAGGCGATCACCGAGCAGACCGCCTACGATCCCATGGCCATCAGTTCGTTCCTCTTCTTCATGACGCTCCTGGAGGGCCACTCGTCCGCCCAGGCCAGGCAGGAGGTGTGCCCCAACAATACTTTAACTAACAACTGTTACTGTTTCCCTCTTTCGTTAACGTTATTGTTGAGCGCATGTGGCAATTGTGTTTCTCGGCCAGCGCTCAATTTATTAAGGTTATCAAGCGTTTAAGCCGCGTTTTCCTTTTACTTGCTGCGAATTGCGTTTCAAAATCGACAGTCCACACTCAGTTGTGGCTTGGCTCGGAAATTCGTTTTCTCACGAATCTCTGAATGTATCTCTATCTGCATCTGTCTCCGTATCTGTATCTGTTGCTCTTGTCGTCTCTGTCTCTGTAAGCGTGCATAAATATCACCTGTCTCGCTGTCTGTCGCTGCGCCGAGTTGTCAGCATTGATTTGTTGGCTCTCGGCTGGCGAACTCCGCCGACTGGCTGGCTGCTTCTATGTCATTAGGAACCATTTATCTTGATAAATGTAAATGTTTTACCATATATTTATGTCAAGTCGTCTGCTCGGCTTGCATGCGTCGCCGAGATCTATGACAGTGTCTCGACTTGGCCAACTCGGCTAATGAAGATGTTGTAACTCAGCTCCAGATACAACTCTACTGCGCTGCAAACTCCTAAAACAACCACAAATAAAAGCGACTCGCGATTGTCGCCGGCACTTGGGTTAGTCATCAAATTAATCGCATGCAGTTATTGGAATTTCCCATAAAATAAAACATACACAAAGTCTAGTTGGTGCTTAATTAGCAGCCCACTTGCCACTTGCCACTTGGCCTGCCGCACTCCAGTGGCTCCAGTTGACTCTCGACTGCGCTCACACCATAAATATAATTTTCCACAACAACGTGTTGTCAAAGTGAAAATTTTCCGTTTGCAAAAGGCTTTTCAATTAACAGCATTAACAAAGTGCCACGCCCCCCGCTGTGCTGCCGACTATCACATGAGACCACGCACAGTCGTAAATAAAATTTGTTCAAGATTTCAGACTCGGTGGCACTTAATTACAAATTCGTCGTATTCGTCCCCTAACAGCTGTTTCACTTCGCTCTCTCTCTCCCTCTCTCTCTTACTGTCTGTCTCTATGTTCAGGTTGCCGATAAATTCCTGGATGCATATAAGGTCGGCGTTGTTTATTGGCCCTGCGTGCAGACGGTGAACTTTGCCTTCGTGCCGGCGGGCTACCAGGTCGTCTTCACCTCTTTCTTTAGCATGTGCTGGACCACATTCTTGGCCTACGTGAAATTCCTGCAGCTGCATCCGCACGTCGATGTTGATCATCACGCCGTGGACATACACTTTTTGGAAATGTAACGCGACTATTGCGAATAAATGTATTTTTTGGATAACAAGTGAAGTACTTGCTCTTGAACGATGACGCACAACTTGCCCCCAATCCAACTTCGCTCGCCTCGTAATGACATGTCATTTCAGCTTCTTGTCGCAGGCAGGCCATAAAAAGCCAAACAAAACACAACAGCCAACTACATCGTGTTGTGTAGTATGTGCATGTGCTTGAATACATGCTGGCCATTAATTGCCGCTGATAAATGAGTTGTGATAATTTTTTAGTTGCGGCCATAACAATAATACACAGAACAGATACTCGGGCTGCCCCTACCATTGCCCCTGCCCCAGCATAAAATTAAATTGTTTGCACAAAAGAGAAGGAAAATCGACTCCAACTCTGACTCGAACTCTGGTGACATGGGTCGCCCCAGCTATTTTATCATTTCATATTAAAGTTACTAATTAACGCGCTCTTCTCTCGCTAACACACACTCCCGCTCTCCCTCTTCCTATCGCTCTCCCTCTCGCTCTCTGTGCAATACTCGCGAGTGTCTATTAGAAGTATCTCTGGCGTGTTTTATACCACTCGTGGGAGACCGCTTTGGCTGAGTTTGTGCTATAAGAGGACCGTGACATTGCATGGGGCTTAGTGCTCTTAGTGCCGTCGTCACTTGACTAGCCGATATGGGAACGTCGCAGCGGTATTTTAATTACAGGCCCCGAGCATCAACAACTTCTGCGAGCCTCGACTATAAAATGTTCTACATGTAAGCTGTTGCCAACTAGTGCATAACTCGCCATAACAACAACGGATGGCAGTATAATTTAAGATACGAATAGTATGCTGAACTCTATCTATAATTTTGCAGTAATGTGATTTAGTTAACGCCAGTTTATAGTAGATTGCTAAATATAAATTCGTAAGTTATCTACATATAAATATTAAGTTGTTTGTTCTCTCTACAATGTCAACTCAAAGGGATAAATGTTAAGAGACTTAACTTTGTACAGTAATCACTCTAACTATATTTAAATGCCAATAAAAACTGCATTATTCCCACAAACAAGACATCGTTCAAAGCTGCTGTAATCTGTAACCAAAGCTGCTCCATTTTAATTATGAAATATGTGCAATGTATGCAGAACTGATTGAGAAGAAACTAGTGATAGTAAAGAATTCAAAGCGGAGTTTAGCTAATGTTATTCAATAGACCAGTTGACATTTAGAATTAACTGGGAAGTCAATAGATTTTCAGTAGATTTTTTCACACTTTAGTGCATGCTATTTCGACCTTAAAAGCATAGCTATAAGTCGAAAACACACTTGTCATCTAGCTATTAAAAGGCATAATTAGCATTGTAATTCACTTCGTTGAATATGTCCCAAGTGCTTGTTGAGGTCCCTAATTTGCTGTTGGGTTCCAGACAAGGTCGAATGGAGACGTAGAGAGATCTCGGCTTAAAGTTGACCTGATTTGTGCTGTGTGCATTCACTTATGAAAATTAATATGCGTTTTCCATGTGTATCTGTGATTTTTTTGCCCGCATTAAAATACAAATGGCAAGCGAGGCGTCGACACGGGGCGGGGCTCTGGGGAGGGGCAGTTGAGTGCTCGACATGCGGCATCTGCGTGCTGAATGTGAGCTGAATGCATAAATAATGCCGATTTAGATTATTCTGCATAAAAGATTCAACAACAAAATTTGCCGCGTAACCGCAGCGACGGCGACGCCGACGTCGACGTTGACGTTGGCTAACGATGCCGACGATGACGACGTCGATAATCAGCCGTGGGCCGTATGAATTAATATGGAAATTTATACGGGCAGGGCGATAGGAAAAGCGAAACCACAAATACATACACAAACACAGACGCAAACGCATGCGATGGTCGCTGTTATCAGAGGCTTTTGGAAACGTGGCGAACTTCCTGATCGCCCTCTGGTCCTCCACATCCTCGTCTCGTCCTCGTCCTCGTCCTCGTCATCGTCCTCGTCTTCGTCGCGCTGTGTCGCGCTGTGAAAAACAATTCAAACAGAAAGTTTCATTAAATTTGCACAGCCCTCGCGTTGCACGTCTGCGCGTCGCACGCCGCACGCCGCATGCTTCGCCCCTTGCCGCGTTACTCGCTCACACACTCAGCGCCTGGCAAGGCAATTTCCTATCCACATAGCGCCCATTTCTCAGTGTCGTTGCTGCAGCCGCTGTTGTTTCTGTTTTATAGCGCATTAATTTCGAAAGTAGCGCTACGTGTGCCAAAAATCATTAGCAACGGAATTACGCTCAATGAAATGCAGTCGACGTCGGAAGAGCAGCAACAGCAGCAGCAGCAACAACAACAACGGCAAACAGCAAACAGAACACAAAAAACATTACAAAAAAGGGGCAGATGATAATAAAGCGTGGCCAGGCTGTTGTCGAGGCCGTGCCCGAGGCCGAGGCCGTGGCCGGAGACGGAGACGGAGGCAGGAGGCAGGAGGAGGGCCGGCAATCGAGGCTGGGACGAATGCCTGCCGCCCGTCCAAACAGCAGTTGCCGCTGCCGCTGCCGTTATTGAAGCTGCTTATAAATTCACCCTAACGACAAGTTAAATGCCCAATGCGGAACGGGGAGAGCAGGGTTTCGCTTTTGACTTCTACCTGGCACGGGGGGGAGCAGCCCGCTGTAAGCAGGACCTTCCAATACTCTTTCAGCTGCGACGACAACAGCTGCGGATCTACTAAATCTTAATCCAAATCGATCTGCGCTGATGTGCGAAATCCAATTAAGACAGACTGCATATAAACCTCAAGATTTTATTTTCGTTTTCTATTTACATATTTTCCATAACATTATGTTTGATTATTTTTTATTTGCCTCATTCCTCACTTCGTATACTTTAAATTATTATTGTACTATTTTATTTATTTTAAAATGACTTAAAACATTTAATAATTCATTGTTATAAGACTACAGTTTTTTAAAAACTTGTATTGTTTTATTTATTCTAATAAATAATTAACTGTTATATGAGTATAAATTTTGGTTTTTAAATGATTTTATTATTTATAAGTGCACAATTATCTTACAAACTTGTCACACTTTATTTGAAAAATGACTTTCAACGCTTAACATAATTGTTTCAAATAAAAATTGTTGTATTTTATTTAATATTTAATTCTTATAAGAGTATAATTTTTATTTGTTAAATAGTTTTATTATTTATAAGAGTACAATTATCTCTCAAACTTGTGTCATTTTATTTGAAAAATAACTTTGAACACTTAACATAATTGTTTCATATAAAATTGTATTATTTTATTTATTTTTATTTTATTGATTTCGAAATGACTTACAACGCTTATTAATTAATTGTTATTTATGTATAATTTTTGTTTCGAAGTTTTGTTATATAAAAGCACAATTCGCTTACAACATTAAATTATTTATACTTAAATTACTTCTAGTTAATATTAAAAATTACTATAAGCATAATTTTTGATTTTAAACAGTTTTGTTATAAGAGTGCAATTTTCTTACAATGTCGTATTTTATTTATTTTAAAATGACTAACTTAATAGTAATTGTGTTTTGAGTACAATTTTCTCTTTTTGAATAGATTCATTAGTTATAGTTATAGGTACAATATTGTTACTGATAGTAAAATACTGGCATTAAATGTCATTCTAGTTCTTGGGAAATGATTCTCAAGCGAAATCATTGCAAAGTTTTCTAAAAATAACATTATTAGTAGTCGAAGCCACTCACGGCACAAAACAGCGTCAGAAGTGAAAGCTGAATCAACAAATAAATAAATATAATAAGATGGCACAGTGATCGTTGTGATTAATGAGCTCACTATTATTTTAAGATAATGTGCTTTATTGGATGCGCAACAACAAATAAAATATTCGAACTTTCTGCGCTCGACAAACGCTTACAAGCAGTGAAGGGACTCTGGCTGCACACTCACAGCGCATTCAAATAAAATGTAATCAGCTTAATCAGTGGGATTTTCGATTTCCCTGCGGGCGCATCCAGGAATACGGCTGGACGTCACAGCCCACACTTGGGCGGGGCTACGACAGCGACGCGGCCGTCGAACGCCTTCGAGGGTATCTGGCGACGACGCAGGAGTGCCTGGAATGCCAGCCAAGCCTGCTGGTAGTCCCAGTTGGTGTCCTTGAGGAACTTGGCGCACCAGCGCGACTTCAGTTGCGTCGCCGCCATCAGGCGGTCTATTAGAAGGCGTTGGCTGCGGTTGAACGGCGGGCCGCGACCCAGATGGATGAGCTCGTTGGCGATGCGAAAGTCGTCCGACTCGCGGTTGCGGGTCAGCACAAAGGTGCGCATGTAGCGTGGCTGCCACTGCTCGCCGGATATCTCCTCGTAGCTGCCGGTTATCGATACGCACAGCACTCCCGGCTGCGCCAGCTTGACGTCCAAGGTCATGGTCGACGGCAGATGCTGCGTGTTGGGCCAGGCGGCGAATAGCGCGTGCAGCGCCGGGCGGGAGGCCAGCAGCTCGCCATCAAAAGCGGCGTAAGGAGTGCGCCTGAAAAAGTTTGGATGAGTGTGAAACTCAAACGCAAGTAGCTTACTCACCATGCCACTGAATCCGAGTCCTTGGATAGGGTCAGCGAGAGCAGAGCGTTGTCGTGGTAGAAGCAGTCCAGGTCGCTTGGGCGCCGCTTGCCGTCGAAGGCGCTGAGGTAGCGACGCACAAACCTGCGCGCGGCGAGCTGCTGGCTGCGATGCAAGTCGTTGCAGCTGGCCACCACGTCCTCCACCACGATGACCTTGCGCCACTTGCTGGCACGCCTGCGATTCAACTTGCGCAACTGCGGCAGCATGATGACCACGTGCTGCTCGTAGTTCAGAGGCAGCGGATTCCGTTTGATGTTCAGTTTACGCAGCTTGCGGAGCTTCTCGAGCACGCTCAGCTCGCTTAGCCAGCCCAGCTCGTTGTGCTGCAGTGAAATGCTCTTCAAACGCGGCAGCAACTGCTCCACACCCCGTAATCCAGCCAGCGCGCTTAAACGATTGTTGTCCAGCAGCAGACGGCGCAGACGCGGCATCTCCTGGCCCGCAATCTGAACGACGGCCTCCAGACACTCGAGCTGCTGCAGCGCGCAGAACTCGCCCTCCCACTGCGCATCCGCATAGAAGCGACACAGATTGAGGCGACGTCTGTGCGCGTCGTAGCGCGACAGGATCGCCTGCCGCAGCTTCTGGCGATAGGCGTCGGTCAGCTCGACGCGGGGCGGCTCGTCGTCCACGCGCACGCCGATCGCTGGCGGACGATGAGCGCGCAGCCGCAGCTCGGCGGCCAGCTGGTAGTTGTCCACATGGAAGCTGAACGTGGCGCCCCCTTCTACCTGTCCCGCCTCGCGCATGTAGTGGCAGCGCAGCTTGAGCGGCGCCACCGCGCGACGCAGCTTGCTCAGAACTTCGGCGTTGCTGCAGCCGCTCTTCTGGCTGTAAACGCTCACGCGGTACCAGCCATAGGAGCTGATCGGAATCGCATGGCGTCCATAGGGATGTCGCCGGCTGTTGAGTTTATATGTTGGTACCACAATCGCTGAACTTAGACTCATTATTGTTAGCTCGCAATATCTCAATTACAACACACATTTAGATTGACAGCAAAAACAACTGCCAACTTAAAAGGAAGTGTAAAATATTGTACAGCAATGAAATGAAACGCTTTCACGGCTCAAGAATTACCTGCAGTAAAGCACTGGACTTAAAATCAGATTCTTAGAAATTGACTCTCAAACGAACGCATTGCACAGCCTTCTACAAATCATATTAATAGTTGAAAGTTTTACATGTTATAAAACGACTGCAAAAGCGAAATCAGCAATCGAATGTCGTAGAGTACAAATATGAAACTCATTCGGTGAAAATCAAAGAGACTGCTCAAGGATTACCTATAGAGTGGTTCAAGCGAACGTCTTCTACAAATCATATTAATAGCTGAAAGTTTTGCATGCCATAAAACGACTGCAAACGCAAAAGCTGAATCAGCAAATAAGTAATACAAATTAAAACAAAGCTATGTGTTTTAATTGAATGAAATACAAGATATATTAGCTTTAAATTTGTGGATTTTAGTGCTTGACTAAGAACATTAAATAGCTCAAACCACAAGAGATAGAGAAATTGTACTTAAAAGGGAAATTGTAAGGATACTAAAAAGCCTTCAAATATTGTACTGCAAAAGAAATGAAACTGATTTCAGCAAAAGTTGGTCAAGGATTGCCTGCAGCAAAATATTGGCCTTAAATTTTCATGTAGTGAAAGGAATCTCAAGCGAATGCATTGCTAAGTCTTCTAAAAATAATGCGCAAAACTACTTCAGAAGTGAACGCTGTTTCAATAGCTAAACAATATAAATTATGTTTTGTTTTCAAAGATAGTAAGTAAATATGCTCTATTATAAATAGAATGTCATTTTATGTTACATATTAGCAAAATATTTATAAAAGCTTTTAGTGTTTGAATAAGAACATCACATATCGCAAATTTCAAGTAGAGTAACATTCAAATATCTTACAAATATCGTAATTTGAGCAAAAGAAGAGAGACCACTGAAGGGTTGTTCGCTACATTAAAATTCTAGAGTCTCATGTGCTTCTTAGAAACTGAATATGATATTAATAGTTGTATCTTTTTCATGGTATGGAACGAATTCAAAAGCCAAAGCTGAATCAGCAAACGAATAATACAAATTATTCTTTGTTCTCGAATGGCAAAATTCTTTGAGCAGCAACTAGAATAGCATTTTTATATTAGCGTAAAATAAAAAAGAAAAAGAAAATCAAACTTACAGTTGCTACTTATGTAGAGAGCAAAGACAAAAGCCAGTTTAAAAAATAGATTGCAAGGAGATTGCAAAAAGGATTCAAACATTGTAGGGCAAAAAAGAAATGAAACTAATTTGAGCGAAATCAGAGCAACAGCTCAAGGGGGTAATATAGCAAAAAGCTACTAACTGCGCTCAAGGGAATAGTCATATGTATCTGTATCTGCATCTGTATTTGTATCTGCAGCTGCTGATGTAAGGACGACACAGAGAGCTGCCTATATTTCTAATTACTGTCCAATTTGTTCCACTTCCTTTGCTGGCCAACGACATTGAACGACAAGCTGACAAAGTTGAAGAATAATACCGAGTTCATATGTACTTTTCATACCCGCCGTTCGTCCGCTCGTCCCGCGTCCCCGGCCTCAATTAGTTGCTCGTCAGTTCCGCTGTTCACCAGCTCATCTGCTCATCTGCTCATTTTGCATGTTGAATGAGGCTGCTTTGTTTGCCCACAACGAGATGAGATTCACAGTCGGCGAGGCGAGCATCCCCGAAACGGTCTTGGTTGCCGCACAGTTTGTTGACTTGCCGCCTGATGAGGATGAACAATAAAACCGAAACACACAAGCGGAGCACAAAAAATGCTGTGAGCCCTTTTTTTATGGTTGGCATATCTGCTTTATATTTGCCCATTTTTCTCAGTTCCAACATGTTGCCAATTTATTTGCGCTATTCCCAAGCCACAGCCCCACAGACTGTCTGTGCACTTCATTTTCCACATACTCGACTCCACGTCGATGGGGTCGCCAGCCAGCAAAGCAAAGTCCGTGCAACTTTCTTGCCCATATGTTACACACATTATGCTTACTTAACAATTAGAGACGCTCTTGTAGTTCCAGCAAATTGCTTTGTGCGCTTCAGATGCGCTGCAAAGCTGGCCCCCGAAGGGGTATATGGAAATCGCCGCAGCTTTGGAGAGTGCCTCACTTACAGGGTAACTTTGTGCTGCGCTTTGTCCGTCTGATGTGGTTTTTTCTACTTTGATGGTTCTGTTTTAGACCAGCTCTGGCTTTGTGCTTATTTTGAGAGCTCTTTGCTCATTGAGCCGTGCATGGCGGCGAGTGAATGAGCTTCAAGGACCCACTGGCCAGCTGGTCAACTGGCCAACTGGTCAACTGGTCAACTGGCCAACTGAGGCCACTGAATGTCATCTCAAAGTCGATAGCCGATAGAAGAGACTGAACGCAAGCAGTAAGCGAATGCACCTGGAGCAAAAACACAATCGAAACCAATCTCACAATTGATCGATACTCGTCTGGCATTATGCACGACTCAGTTGCCGTGTTCTGTGTGTCTAGTGTCTAGATATTAATGATTACAACTGGCAGAGCTCGATGCGCTGCCATTAAATTATTTTCATTTTCCTTTCGGCCCCAGCCACATTTCTTTATGCATGATAACTCAGCGTGAACACAACAAATGTCTCGCCCATGGCATTCGAACTTCGAATAGGGAAAACTGTCTGATTGCGTGCCACACAGACACACACACAGTCGCACTCACAGTCGCACAGCGGAGGCGTTTCTACCCCCAGCCGGAGCGCTGAGACCCGAGGCAGCATTATGCTGCCAGCAAATCAAAGACCCTTTTGACCATTTACTGATAACGAACACACACTCAGCGCAGAGCGGGAGAGCGGGCACAACAGGCGGGCCCGTAACATGGCATTTGTTTAATGGATTAAAAATAATACGTACGCTGAAATAAGAGACATACCGAGCGAGGCCGGGTCGGCAAAGGGAAAGCGGGGCGAAAATGCTTGTGCTGATAAAAATCATAGCACGTTTTCCCACTGCCGTCCACTGGCGCAAATGGAAAATGTGTGCGGCGTGTCATAAATTAATTTCCCTAAACTCTCCACTCCACCGAACTCGTCTGTTGTATCTATTGGAATATGGATTGGGCTGCAGATTCTTATTAATAATTATGCCATGTCGCTCAGATAGCGCTGTCAGGACAAGCCGACTCACACACAAAGGATTTCTCTGGCCTTTCTCTTCGCCTGCTTGAGGAGAAGAGGTGCGCGAGGGGGGCCTTTGAAAAGGCACTTTCATTTGGACTTTTTTAGGGTTGGTAATCTAGCTATTGTGGTCGCAGGAAGCGAGCCACTGAAACAATCTTTTTCGAAATATTATTATGCAAAAATCATGATTAAGCATTTTCCTTTATTCTTGTCCCTTCCTTTCCCACCCCCGCCCGCCCACTGCTAATTAGCCATTCATGCGGCGTACAATACTACTGGGAGGCCCTTCTACAGTATTTCCCTTCCCATCAGTTGCAGGCTTGGAAAGTCATGATTCTAGCGAAAGTTTAGAGGGTATACGAAATATGAGAGCTGCGTCCACCTGAAGCGAGCAATAAAATTTCGCAATTACCAACTAAACAATTTGTCGTTCATGCTCGTTAGCGGGGTCAGGTCGTTGGGCAATAGCGCGCAGCAATTAATATAATCTGGTACAAATTCTTCGCAGCTGCCACGTATTTTCTAAACAAATAATGCAGCAAGTGAATGTCGAGCTCAGACATTGTCTCGACCACGTCCAACGCGCATCGCTCACTCCAGACATGTACGAACTATTTCCTGTCGCCGATCCTTTGCCCTGGCCCTACACGGGCATTTTGTGGCCCATTGCGACAACGCTCGCCGCGTATTTGGTCTTTGTGCTGAAACTGGGGCCCATGTGGATGGCCATCCGGGAACCCTTCAAGCTGCGCGGTGTCCTCAAGGTGTATAACATCTCACAGATTGCGTTTAATACTATGCTGCTGATAGGCGTAAGTAAGAGACACAAACCTACAGCCCAACTGATCTTAACTCGAGTCGTCCATTGCACAGATGATTCACATGGTATTCTGGCACAAAATTTACGATTTTAGTTGCATGAGAATATTGCCGTTCGACCACGAAATGAAGGACTCTGAGCGCATTATTAGTTACCTGTACTACATCAACAAAATCTTCGATTTGCTGGACACCGTCTTCTTTGTGCTGCGCAAGAGCTTCAAACAGGTTACCAACTTGCATCTGATTCATCACGTATATATGGCAGGTGCCGCGTACTTCTTCCAAAGATTGTATGGATACGGCGGACACTTCGCTTGGATGGAAATTCTAAACACCTTGACGCACGTCGTGATGTACACCTACTACTATCTCGCATCGCAGAATCCAAATGTCAAGCAAAGCATTTGGTGGAAGCAGTACGTCACCATCATCCAAATGGTGCAGTTCATCTTAATGTTCGGCCATAGTCTCTGGACGTTCCTGCAGCCCGACTGCGATGTGCCCCTGCCCATGATGATGGTAGTTATGGTCATGTCGGGCTTAATGTTCGTCATGTTTGGTAATTTCTATAGGACAACCTATTTGAAGAAAAAAAACACTTAAGGACAACTTCTTTTATTGCAAACTAATCTAAAAGAAACCAACTATCTTTGTGGTATAAATTGAAATTAAGCCGGAATTGTCAACCTGTAATTGTGCACCAATAAAATGTTTAATAATTTTGAATACAATACAATTATTTGCGAATCGCGATGTCTTGCAGACTTGTGGGTCCAACAGAACACTGACAGCTCTATTCACTGAATTGCAAAACAAAAGCATTGCTAAATCGACAATTGCTTTTTTCAATTCAAATCACCTATTTCTTTAATGCTTAAGTTCGTGGAATTAATTGATGTTTATTTATCGAAATTGTTTTTTTTGCATAGCTTCAGAATTCTTCGATTTCGCTCTGCATTTTAGTTGGAATTTCGCCATAACTCGCTTGATATCACCTACAAATTGTGTTCAGTCTGTTGTTGGAAACTGTGGCTTCGTATCTATCCTATTGCCCAAAAAATTGGAAAGTAGTGCAAGGCAATGGCTGATTAAGTGACTGTGTAAGTGTGCGTGAGTGTGATCAAAAAGTTGCCTGCTTTTGTGCCAATTGCATGTGTGTGTACGTGTGTGTGTGTGTGCTTGAGATCACATGCGGCTGCTGTTGAATAACATAAGAGTGATCTGTTATGCAGAACTGCACGGCGTTATCATAGTGAGCCGCTGTTAATTAGCTGTTAAGCTGTTAAGTGTAACTGTGTGTATGCATATCGTTAGTGTGAGTGAGTTGTGGCAATAAAGACACTGTATGTGTGCAAAATGCATGTGTGTGTTTAGCTAGGCGGCGGACCACGAAATCTAAGTGAGCGCATGTGCTAAGTGAGCGTGGTGAAGCAGCAGAGCTTCACAAAGAGTGTCAAGCTTGCATGTATGTGTGTGCCTGTGATCGACTGAGTTATGAAAAGAAGCTATTGGTAAACCATAAGCAGGCAACCAATTCATTCCAGCACTGCCTCCTTGTGTTTGAATTCCCTTTACAATGTGACTTTGATGCAATTGTTCCGCAAAGTTTGGTAGTTTCTTTTCAAAATAATCAAACCCATACATAACTCTCTTCAATAAATATATCAGAAACGATTTCTTGGAAATCAACGTCAAAAATCATAGATCATCAAAAAAAAAAAAATCTGCAGCGATCAAGTTTTTTTTTTTAATAAACAAAAGACACCGCAACTACTAAATTATATGGTTTTAGTTAAATATTATGACTTTGGATTGGACATTTAATTAGATGTAAGTTTAATCTGAGTGGCACATTTGAGTCCCAATATCAGCCATCGATAGAACTGAGGTTCAATGAGTGCGGATTCGAGATGAGTCTCGACATAGTCAACATTTTCGAGCGACCCTATGCGGATCCCAGCCAGATGATTCTCTGCTGCAGTCCTTGGCCCGTCCTCATGATAATCTCATTGTATCTGCTGTTTGTGCTCAAGCTGGGTCGCATGTTTATGGCGCATAGGGAAGCGTTTGACCTTCGAAGGGTGCTTAAAGTCTACAATCTCATGCAGGTGCTCTACAACAGCGTGCTCTTCTTGTGGGTAAGTTAGCCGCAAAAAGATTGCTGTAGACTAATCAACTGCTTATCGCGTTCCAGGCTGTCTACTATCTCATCGCATTCAGGCCTCACAATTTCAGCTGTCTAACTGTAATGGCACTAGATAACCCCCTGAAGACCACCGACCGCATGCTCTCCTATGCGTATTATATCAACAAGTTTGTCGATCTGCTGGACACGGTGTTCATCGTGCTGCGAAAGAGCTACAGCCAGATCTCGGCGCTGCACTTGCTGCATCACCTCTATATGCCGATAACCGGCTACTTTATAATACGTTTCATTGGGTTCGGCGGTCATATCATAGTCACAGGCGTGCTCAATCTATTCGTTCACATCGTTATGTATGCTTACTATTACTTCGCCTCCCAGAACCCCCAAATGAGGCGCAATCTGTGGTGGAAGCAGTACATCACTGTGCTGCAGATGGTTCAGTTTGTGATCATATTTGTGCACTGCCTTTGGACATTGAGGCAACCCAATTGTGAGGTCCCTCGGTTCATTATCTATATGGCGATCTTCATGTCCGCAATCATGTTTGCCATGTTCACTAACTTCTTTATTCACGCGTACATATTGCCGAAAAGAAAAGTTGCTATGGACAAGAAAAAGTAGTTTTAACCTTCATATTTTACTCCCAATAAAACCCCCAAATTCAAGTCTGTTGTCAGTGTTAGTTTTGGAATTCTACACTACGAACGAATAATAAAGCTACAAAGTCACTTTGTATCCAAAGTAATTTAGTTGGTGTTCCCAACAATTTACCGACGCTGCGCCTGAATGTTAGGCAACGTTTAATACCTTAACTGACGCTCGATTTCGACATTCCTCGAGCGACATTGAGTGCTAAAGAGTGCTGTAATCCTAGCTATACTATTCTAAATGCAATTAAGATACTTTGACCCCTGATTGTGCAACCCCGCGACACTCTGCACCTCTTGTGTAAATTTCTACGAGCCTCTCGTTCTAAATCATAGAATAGCTTTAAATCGGTTTCCGTATATTTTATGTACTTGCACAAGAGTCTTTACGTAAGAAAGAGGAAGTTATTTCAACAAAATAGGCAAGACTGAATTGTAATTAGAACTTATGAGCGTAATGAGTATGCGAATATTGTATAGTATTTGTTTTAATTGCGGCTAGTCTGCGAATGTCACCTTAATGTGCGTCGCGTGCGCCTCGACTCGTGAATTTGTTACTTTTAATTTGATGTTGATTCCGCGCAGCCCACTGAATTTCTATGTATACCCATTATAAACTAAACAAAAGGGTATTACAGCTTAGTACAAAGGCGTGATGCAAAAATAATAAGTATAAGTATTTAAATTACTGCGGAGGCTTGAAAGTGAAATCATAATTCGTAAAGTTATGAATATATTAAGGAGGTTTTTTTTTTGTATAATGATTGATTATAATCTACACTTTTAAAATACAAAGAAATGCTTGCAGGTTTGGTAATGCAAATAGTTTAAATTTGAAAGCAACTGATAGAATGAAATAAAATGCTTGAATATTCTATTCATTCATTAGAGGAATACTTAGTGTTTTTTCCTTTAGTGGAATGCTGAAAAAAACGAACTTGTCTGCTAATGAAAATAGTTGAAATTTGAATGCAACTAATTGTATACAATAAAATCAAATGCTTGAATGTTCTACTCATTGATCAGTGGAATACTTAGTATTTACATTTTTGGTGAAATACTTCATTGATACGTTGACATTCTGAAGTTTGAGTATTTCGCAGTGCAGATGTTTTCTGATAGCGCACAATTGAGCAACTTCCAGCTAGCTTTTAGTTTTAATTATGTAGATGTCAACGGTTGTATTTAAAGACGTCTAACCCCGAACTGCGCTGAGGGTATTCAGACATCATTCAAGTTATTTAAGCTTCCGCAAATCTTGCTTGTGTCACACTACGAGTACTGTATCTTATTAAAAGTTGGAATTTCACACGCCGCTCCGATCAAAATTGAAACCAACAACGCTTTTAAACCTGGACTATGCACGCCCAAGGTCTGATGAGTTTAATGAGTCGAAAATGGTATGGTATATAAGGAATTTACAAATTAGGCACTTCTCAGTCTAATTGCAGCTTAACGCTCGCCGTAGTCGATCGGGAAGTCGCCGCAACAGAAATCGCGTATAAAATGTTTGAAGTGCTG
The DNA here is from genome assembly GCA_035046165.1 of Drosophila rubida. NCBI lineage: Eukaryota > Metazoa > Arthropoda > Insecta > Diptera > Drosophilidae > Drosophila > Drosophila rubida. The sequence continues at coordinate 11,929,442 of JAWNOF010000012.1, read as the reverse complement.
CACAGGCCCCATGTGGATCCGGTCAAGTTCCCGCTGGGGGATGGCTACTGGCCACTGATCATTCTGATATCGAGCTATTTGCTCTTTGTGCTCAAGCTGGGAAAGCAGTTCATGGCAAACCGACAGCCCTACAAACTGACAAAAGTGCTAAAAGTGTACAACATCTTCCAGGTCGTCAACAATACCGCGCTCTTCCTGGTAGTAAGTGTCCACAGCGAACACAGCAAATGCAGAGTGTGCGACGATCGTTAATCGTTTCCCGTTTCCCGTTTCTCGTGCTCTGCAGCTATGCTACTATGTGCTGTGGGTGCAAGTGTACGATTTGAGGTGCCTATCAGTATTACCACTGGACCATCCCTACAAGGGGGCGGAGCGGTTAATAAGCTATGCGTATTTCATCAACAAGATCATCGACTTGCTGGACACCGTCTTCATAGTATTACGCAAGAGCTACAGGCAAATCACTGTCCTGCATCTCGTGCATCACGTCTACATGGTGGTCGCCTGTTACGTCTTGTTTCGATTCAACGGCTACGGCGGTCAGCCCATCTTCACGGCATTGCTCAACCTGGTGGTGCACAGTGTGATGTACAGCTACTACTACATCGCATCGACGTGCCCCTCCATCAAGCAGACCTCCTGGAAGAAGTACATGACGATCATGCAGATGATTCAGTTCGTGATGATATTTGTGCACAACATCGTGACGTACTTGCAACCCAACTGCGATGTCTCGCCCTATATCCTGCTACTAGTATTCTTCATGTCAGCACTGATGTTCGTGATGTTCTCGAACTTCTACATTCATTCCTATGTGCTGCCCAAGAAGCAAAGCACCGCCGTTAAAACGAAGCAAAAGTGAAACAAAACCTTGTTAAATCAATTACTTTACTTTTTAAACATCACAACTAAAGGCTCGGCCACTCTCCCAACGTCAAGAACGCGTGTCGCAACTATTCTAAACGATCTTTAATGAGCCAAACACACATTGTTTCATGCTAAAAATGCAAAAAGTTGCAATTGTGAAAATGCATACAAATGTAAAGCGCAAGCAAATAGAAAAGGAAATGCGAAGAGAATGTAACATATAAGAACGACTAAGTCAAGGTTGCTCGACTACTAGATACACCAATTAGCCTTTGGTGACATTATTTTTCACAGACTTCAAAGTGAAAGATTCTGTTGATTTTCCTAGTCAAATCTACAAAGATTTTTAGCAGAATTTCGCATTAAAAAATAAAACTATAGTGATTTACTAATGAACTAAAAAATAGATGCACAACTAGAACTTAAATGATTATTATTATTACTTCGCCTGTCCTCAAAAGTCAACTCTGTTGAAAGAATTCAAAACATTTAGTTCCTATACTCCTCTAAGAACTATATCCATGACTGGCTCAATAATAATAGTTTACTACAGCGCTCCTTCACAGTTAAGAATGTTACTTTTATCCATGTACGGAATTACGTTTCCTAATTGCCCAGATCAGTTCTTCAACCAGTTGCATAAACCACTAGACTTACCCATGCCCATTATGCTCTACTTGCTTATTTCAAGCGGGAACAGGGTATACAAATGTAAGGAGAAGATGCTTAAAACTCCTCGAAAGCAAACAACAAGCGTCAGACGTCGACGACAGCACAGATGTCGGGGGCACTCAAAAGATGAAACATAAAACGAAGCCCCAGAAGCCCATAAAAAACCACATTGTGCCGAGGCGCACTTAAAAATTCACCAGCCATCAGTCGCCTCCCAAAACATCATCATACTACATGGGGAACGCGACTTCTCTCCAGACTCCGACTCCGAGTCAGAGTCAGAGTCAGACTGCGACGCCGACTCAGCCTCAGTTTCAGCCCCAAAGTCGTCGTCGCTCTCCGCGAAATCCCATAAAAATTGCAACATAAAAATTAAACCACTAAACGCAGCAAAATTGCTGGGCTTTTGGGGCGCTGATAATGTGCCGAGTTTGCTTCAGTTCACTACTCAATACTCTTACCAACCGGGAATTGTCGACAAGTAATTCAAGACAATATGTATATAAATTCTCAATATAATTGGCTTAATATCGAAGTGAAGTTAACTATAATATTAGGTAGCAAATTTGTTTTTTATGTTTGTATTTAGTATTACATAAAATATGTTAATAGGACAAGTCTCTTCTGGCAGGCAATATTCAGTTAAATAAATGTGTTTTTTCTAGAGCGTATTTCGACGTCTGCTTAAACGAAATCCATGTTTTTTATTTTTCTTAATGACTTTGACTTTGGAGTTTCATGGTTTGGTTTCTTTTTAAGTACATGTGTGTGTGCATTTTTCTCGTGTTTCTTGTTTTTTTTTTTTTTGTTTGTTTGTGAAGAGTGCAACAGTTCATAAAGCGACCCCCAGTTAGTTGTTTTAAGTCGCCCTCACGTTCGCACTCCCATGGGCAGCTGCTGTTCGAATACGAGAGGGGAGGAGAGCAGATGGGGAGATGGGGTTGGTGGGGAAGCCGACGCTTAGTCGTCATAATATTCAATAATAATACATGCGCGCACATTCCAGATCGCAATATCGCATAAAAAGCACTTGCTCAACATTTCAGACATGCTTCGATTGCGCCTTTAGAATTTAATGTGCTTATAATGCCGCCTGCTGGCTCTCGAGCCCAATTCCGCACCCGAACCCAATTTCAAAACTCAATCTACAATCCAATTCGAATTCGCAGTCGCATTCGCATTCGCATTCGACTCGGCGCACACACGTTCGCGTAATTGTCAGTGCAACCCTCGTCGCAATTTCTGGGTCTTTAGCGGCAAATGATGTCAATTTCGATGCGCGGCATCCCCGGAGGATGAATGGAAAAATGAAAATACGCTACGCGTAGCAACAACAACTCCGCTCATTTTGCCTATTCCACTTGCGCATTTCTCAATTCCATCGAAAATTGAACTTAATTGGTGCGTGAAGTGTGCATACTGAGAGGATTTCGGCGTAACTACGAGCAGCGTTATATTCCCTTCTTGCCTGTACTCGTATTGTTATTGTTAAGAACTTGCCAGTTGCCGAAATGGGGGGCGCCTAACCAGGCCATGTTCGTCTCATTATAATTTGCCAGCAAACAGACGGCAACATTAACAATCAAATTGGACAACCGTTCACATGCGAGGGGCGCTCCACGAAAGTAAAATAAACATAAATGAAATGCCTACAAATTGCCAAACTTCAGCTGCTCATTAGATGTGCAAATTGAAAAACTTTTGTTACAAATAATAATTTAACATAAAAATGATGTTGTTGAATACAATAAGCAGATTTCATTTCGTAATGATACGAATGTAAATACTGTTCTAATGTATTGGAAGCCTCAAGTGCTGTTCTTAGCAATAATTACAATTACCATAGAATGCATTCTATGTCGAAATACATAACAGTGTTTAAAAAGAAAACTATGCTTAAAATCGAAGAACAGACATAATGTTAAGTCGACGAATTTAATGTGCAAGTTTAAAATATTATAGTAGCTTCCCTCGATGTCGCATAATGCCCCGGGCAGGCATCCAAAATGATTAGCATAAATTCGTCTATGTCGTTGCTGGCAACGTTGTCGACTTTGTCGTTGTTGTCCGTGTTGTTGTTCTTGCCGTTGTTGTCGTCTTTTGTCAACGTGTCTTGCATGGCAAGCAAAAAGTTTAGCAGCCAAATGCAGACAAGCCACGGACAAGTCTAGGATCTTGGGCATGTGCTGCTGCTTCTGCTGCCGGTTCGCCTTGCGCCTCCTGAGCTTCCAGAGGCATTTGGCTGGCACATGGAAACATGTGTCACTGAGGGCTGTCTACTTATTGCACGACTAATGTCAGTTGCACTCGCTATTCGCTCGCCTCGTTGCCTGCCAGTTCTCGCACAGCCTGCCTTGCCTGCTCCCCTGTCTTGCCTGCCAGCCAACAAAAGGTAGCAAACTTCCTGGCACAAAAAGCTTTTTAAACTGCAAAATGCAAGCCATGGCATTTCTTTAGGGGTTGTCATTCTAAGGCGTTGCCTGGACAGGAGCAAATAGAAACGGGAATGGCAATAGGAATGGGAATGGGAGTGGAAATGAGAGTATGCTGTGGCTTTCCATTCAAGCGCAAATTATTTCCAAGGTGCTGACATCGTTGGGCGAAGAACGAAGGGCGAGGGGCGAAGGGCGAAGGGCGAAGGGCGAAGGACGAAGGCATTGCATAAGTAGTTCTAATACCCCTTGCATACAGAAGTGGCCAAAGACGTTGACTACAACTAAGAGAAGTATTCAACCGTCTTGGGAATTGAAAATATGTTAAGCAGACTAAAAAGTGTGTACAAATTTAGAACAGTTGCTCTTAACTGAATCGATGAGACGATGAGAGCGCCAGTCGTCGAGCGCATTGACCTCCTTTTCAAAAATACACCAAACTTGCTCCTTCCATGTCTTTGCCTCGCTCGAATCTTAGTCAAGTTTTGACTTCGACAGCTGTGTGGCAGGTTCCACCCCAGGCCCAAAGGACAGCGTCTGCATTATATCACGCACAGCATCCATTTTTCATAGCCAACGCCTTTTATTGATATCTTGTGAGGACTGTCGGCAAACTAATTATCGCCAGAGGCCCTGGCACCCCGAAGGAATTCCCCTCGACTGGCGGCCCATCAATTTCTTTCGATTGTTCGGCTCGCTGCTCGACGAGTGACTGTTCAGTGTGTTCAGTCACACTCAATTCACTTCACAGCACTGCACAGCACAGCACAGCACAGCACTTCAGTGCACTCCTCAGTCAACGAAAGACTCTAATCATATTTTAGTGCGGACCAACTAATTGTGGACGCGGTTGTTGCCAGCACATAAGGTTGACAGACAGACGGGCAAACATACCCGGGCACTCAAAACGGGAGAGCAATTTACACCTCGGCTATGTAAAATTCACAAGGCACTGTAAAACTCAGTCCAAACATGCCACAAACGACTGCAAAATGCTCTGACATAATGCAGCATGGTGTTGAGAGGTCGATTACCTCATTCAAGTCCAAAATATCTTTATAGTGGATTAGTTTAAGCATTAGTTCTAAGAGAACTCCAAGTGCAATGCGTAATATTTGCAAATGAAACTCTTGAATGTTGTTTTGCATTAAAGTAACTACAGAAAAAATAAATGATGTTAATGAATTTGTTTATAATTTGAATAACACGCCACTGCAGAACGTTTGGAATAAACAAGTTAAGTAATGAAGGTCACATGCTTGGCCACAATTCGAATGCAGCTCTCTGTTTCGAGAGCATTGTGGCATCCCAAGAAGCAAAGCCCGGACGCTAAAGACGTGTTAATGAAGCAGACATGCAGGCCAGAACTTGGGCCAAGTCGTGGTCCCAGTCTCAGTCTCAGTCGCAGACTCAGCCCCAGTCGCAGTCGCAGCCTCTCTTTCGTTCTGGGTCTTAGCGCTGGCCTTACTCGGCGTTGTTGTAGCTGCTGAATGAATTTGTACAATCCAACGGGGGAATAAGGTCCGCGTGGCGACACCGAGAGCGAGGACGGGAACGAGGGCGGGGGCGAGTGAGCGAGGCAGGGCAAAAGTTTCAAAGTGCTGAACACCATGTTCATGTATAAACAGGGGAACATATTGTGCCATACATATTATGAAAATGTGTGTCTGAGGCTCGTGAAGGGGGGAAACAGGGAACTGGAAGGGACGGAGGGAGGGAGAGAGGGAGGTAGGTAGGTGAGGAGATGCCTGGTTCACTGTTCTACTAAATCAACATCATTAAGTTTTCTGTTTATAAAGAAAACACTCGAGCATCGGTGCAAAGACTTCTTATGTGTTTTTTTCTCGCTTGTTGTTGGTTGTATTATTATTATTTCTCTTTTCATGTTGCTCACTTGTTCGGTTGCTGGGTTGCTTTAGCTTATTTCATTGTATTTACCAAAAGCCGATGAGGCGAGTCAGTGTTATTTTAGGCATGTTCAATGCGCGACGAGGAAGTTTACTATCGCAAAAATGCGATACTGAACACAAATTAGTAGTAAACCGAACCAAGCTGAGTTGACTTGACTTGAGTTGAGTTGAGTTGAGCTAAAGTGAAGTTTCTTGCATATTTGCTTAGCCATTTTGACCGAAAGCTGAGGAACTGCATTCATAAGTTAGTTCACTTAGGTGCCAAAGAAGAAGCGCATGCAAAGCCAGACGAGCGGCGAGGGGCACTGCGGCGAGTGGGGCAAGTGCAGTGTGGAGAGGCAAGCAAAGCCGAGCCAAGCCAAACCAAGCCATCCATTATGTATGTCGAACGACGAGCCAAACAAAATGTGAAAGAAAGAAAATAAACAACAAAGTCACGAAATTGTTTATACAATAAATAAAGAGCCGTCCGTGCGTCCGTGCGTCCGCGCTCACCGAACAGCAAAAGTATCTTAAAGATACAAACAAGATTTCAGCATGGTGCACGCATGCCGAACATGCCTTGACTCTGGGGCCTTGCACTTGCCACTTGGGACGGCGACTGCGACAGCGGCTGGGCAGGATGTGTGGATGCTCCTAACGCGCACACACACACACACACACACACACACATAGATGCACATCAAAATGAATAGACACTCGTAATGCTCAAGCATGTAGCTCAAATTACAAGCGGGCAAATGTTTAAATACTTGAGTGCTCAGCCCAAGCATCCGAGCATATTAACTTTTGCTTTGCTTTACTTCACTCTGCTTTGTCAACACAACAATTCACTTAGACACAGTCGCCGACAGTTTTAGTTCTGCTGCAGTTGCAATTCGGTTACTTGCCAGTTTCCAGTTGGCAGTTGTCAGTTTGGTTGCTGTTGCAGCTGCTGACAAACTTATTGGACGTGGGACTTCAGCCCACGCTCGCTGTGTGTGGCGCCATCGATTTTACTCGACATTTGCCTGCCGGCCTGTGGATTGGGATGTGAATCTGCTAATCGCACCGAATTGAAAGCTGACAATCATTCAACAGCAGTTATTAGCTTTGTCAATCCAAATTCAATTCGTAGCACTCCCCTCGAATTTCAATTCCATTGACAGTTGCTTCAAAATTCGCCATCAATGCGGAGCAATGGGCATAACAGAGTGCACATATTTAATATCGTATCTACCAGTCGAGTCCAAAATATGCTTACGATGTTCGAATATGCACTGCTTGACAGTGGGAACTGGTATAACACTTTTGTGTTGCATACTTTCAGGCATGCCGTCAATTATGCTCTATTCTGTTATACATGCTACTCAAGTGTCATGATGAGTTTGAATTTAATGTGACATGTATTTAATTATATTTTTAAGTACTTGTATCGCTGCAAATTTAAATCTTATCACTAATTAAATTAAGCTTAATTTTATATAATTATAAAATTGCTGCTCTTTTGAGATTGTCTTCAAACCACACGTTTTGAAAAATTGTTCAACGAATAATAGTCTTAATATTATTCATACTGTGTAAGGAGTCAAGCCTTTTAGGATCTAATTTATGTGAATATAATTTAAAAATACTTTAAAGTCATTCGTTGGATCCACGATAATATATTTAGTTACTTTAAAACGAGATTCATTGCTCAAATGATTGTGACGGAAGTGGTAAGATTTAAGTGGGCTAAATTTCTGTTTAGTTTCAGGTATCGGCATTATTTTTGCGGTTTCAATTCATTTGGGAATATTGACAGGATTGTGTTCCTATTCATTGATTATCAAGTATTATTATTGCTGGTGCTTTCAAATTTGCTTCCAGCTTCAACATTTTAATTTTTCATTTCATTTTCATTTCATTTTTTAAATATTTTGTAGGATGTGCTAATATCAAACATTTCAATAATGTGGAAGGAAGGAGAAAGAGGATGATAATTTTAATTTCATTGTAGAGTGTTGAATAAAGTTGTGTTTCAAAAGCTTTAAAAACAATTGCAATTGTAAATTTCAACACAAGTCATGGTAAAATTTTAGTAAAGATCTAATTTAAAATGCGGAAAACTATTTACAATGCATTTAATTCACACTATTTCAATTCAATGATATTATTATATTTATTCATTTTAGTGGGAGTAGTTTCTTATAATACATTACATAATACAAACGATCTACAAATGCCTACAATGTTATGCTATTGGATACAGTCTCCAAATAAGCTCGACTAAAAGCCATAGAATTGCATTAGTTTTAGCTAAGCAAACGTAGCTGAATATAGTAATGTATCAGAACATTTAAGGAACTTGAAAAAGATGGTAAGATCTTCAAGTTGTGCGGCAAACTATTACTTTGAATATTATATTCGCAGATCGTTCTGAAAATCGTGGTGCTTAGCTTAATAATGATGCAGATGCTAGCAAGTGCATCGGAAACCCCCGCAGGTACAGATCCAGCACCAAACCCAGAAGCAAACCCAGCAGCAAACCCAGCGGCATACCCAGCGGCAAACCCAGCGGCAAACCCAGCAGCAATCCCACCGGACGAGACAGAGCCAAACGAAGGGGGAGACGCAGCGGAAAACCCAGCGGCAGCAGATGATGGGAAGCGACACTATAAAGGGGAAACGGGGTGCGATGAGTGCGATATGGGCACTAAGGGCGGTAAGGGCGGTAAGGGCGGTAAGGGCGGTAAAGGGAAGCCAACAAAAAAGCCAGCGCAGGACGAAGATGAAGATGCAGATGCAGGAAAGGGGAAGAATCCGGACGTCCCAATGAATGGCACTAATGAAATTTGCGATAAGTCATTCAAGCCCGGAGAAGACATGCGCGATGTTCACTTTATTGGTGCCATTGTGAATAAGTTGATGGATAAACTAAAGGCCTTCGACATCGATGAAGAGCTCACAGCCCAAATACCCATCATTGTTGGCGGCAATCTCTATTGCGATGGCAGTCTGCCACAAACTGCAGAAAATCTTATGCAGCACTTGCAAGGCAATGTCGATCGCGATTGCCCTAAGATATCAGGCTATAATGGTGTGTATATCGGCAAGTAAGTCGAACGCGAATGCATAAAATATATATTGAAGCATATTGATTCAGCACGATAAAAACTGCAATTAATTGAGAGTTCGTTAGCATAGAGTTATAGTTTCTTTCGTCTACATCGCCTTCGACTGCAGCTCATCGGAGTAGAGTTCCATGCTGCGTTTCACATTTTTTAGGAGCTGCAGATCCCTGGTGAAGCGGTCGCCTGTTGCTTCGCTGCCGGGCAGCACAGCCTCCAGGAGAATGGGAACGATCTGTTCACCGACCGTTTGGAAGAGTTGGGCTATCTTAATGATTGTCGCCGGATCGGGCAATCCCGGAATGCCAGCACGACCTCCCACTGAATTATTGTCGCTGACATCACGACGGCGACGTCGCCGTTCGTCGGAATCCTCAACGGTTTCCTCCGAAGAGGAGTCATCGTCGTCACCATCGCCATCCGCATCGCCGTCACCGTCGCCGTCGCCCTGTAGAACCAACTGCATAAATATTTATTGGCAGCGGATGAATGAGATTACCTTGGGCCTCGCCTCGCACTCGAGGCTCAGCTGCAGCAGCAGGATTAGCACAGAGAACACTACTACCAGACGCGCCACATGGAAAGCCATTGCGCAGTTGAAGCGATCAGATTGCTGCTGGATGCCACATTTATAGGCCAAAGCCAGGGCATTGTTTAATGGGACTAATGGGGTTTAATGGGTTAGAAATGCTTAAATCGGCCTCGCATGTCACAAAGTGCCATACAAAAAATTGATCAATTTATTATGGGATTTCATTGCTAGCACGTTAACCGCAGCCATTTGGTCATGTTGAAAGGTCGCGAAGAACTTGCACTTGAAAGTTGCCGTCGACTTGCCGCTTATTAGTATTGTCTTCTTTTCATTTTTGGTCATGGAATTCGCCGACGAGTGCAGTTTTTGTCCACAGCTCAGACGAGACGAAACAAGACGAGACCAACCCAGAGCAGACCAGTCCACAGTCCAGCATGGCAGCTTGTCGAGTCTTGCCAGTTTGAGGTAAGGTGCGAGTGCAACTGAGACTGAGACTGAAACTGCGTCTGAAGTTGACGTTGCAGATTATTTGGCCGAGCCCCACTTTGGAATCAGGTACATTCGGACAGCAACCAGCTGCCGCAGGCACATAAATTGTAATTTAAGCGCGCGCCTTGCGTTCATGTTATTATTAAATCAAATGTGGCTGCTGTTGCCACAACAACAACAACAGCAGCAACAACAACAATGACTGCAACAAGAACCACTTCGATGACAACGCAGGTGATGCGATTGGAGACTTGAGAGAGGCCCCAACGCAATCGTGGCACTTTGCTGCAACTCAGTTCAGTTCAGTCTGTCTCGAGATCCGGATTTGGACAGTCAGTGACCGGAAAGTAATACGAAATACAAAATACAGTGTGCGCCTTGGTGGAGAGTGAGTGGAATTTTGCATAATTGCCAATGCCAGCTAAAACAAATACGTACATTCAATAAATCCGCATTAAATGAATAAATTAGTAAAATAAGAAGCAGGATAACTTTTAAGCTTTGCCTAATTTGCACTTTCTTTTCAGCCGTAAACCTGATTTAATAACCACAACTCAGCTGCCTAGCAATGAATTTGTTTTCTCGTCTTAAGCGCATTGGCGCTGCCAATAAGGTGAGTAAAATCAACAACTTGACTATTTTCGCACAAAATGTATAGTTACTATTGTTTTTGAATTTCCCAAATAACCGCGCTAATGTAGTGAACGCTGTATAGCTTGTATAACATGATGTACAGCTGACAACATTACTCCTCATACAACATTACTCCTCACGATACAATTAATCGAAATGTTGTTTTCTTACAGAGCTCGGTAACTTTGCCTGTAACAGTGGCTGGTAAGTGCTCACTTACTGTTAGTAGCATGGCTGCAACATTTGTACCGAAACAATTTTACGATGTGGCATCACTGTTTACTACTTATGTTATTGGCATATGTAAATTGAAGATCTGAATTGATTCATTCACAGTACCGTCGCACATCGAGAAGGAAGAAGGCGCGCCAGAAATTTACAAAGCGATAGCTGAGGACAAGTTGCCAGCAAATAACAGGAATAACCGGGAAGGTGTGTATGAAATATCCATATACTTAAGGCAGCTGCCTTACTCTAACACCAAGACATTCGGACTTTGTGCTGATGTAATATTTGCAATCAATTTAAGTATCCATTTCATTGTGCGAATGTGTGTTTTGCGGTTAGGTGCGGTAGTCAGCACAGCAATAGCAGCTTATCAAGAAGCTGCCAAGATATAGTAAAATGTGTATCGATTTTCCCTATGTCTCAGTGAAAAACCACCAGACGATTCAAGCGTGGCAAAGTAGTGACGTCAGCACAGAGTGTATATACTGCGAGAGCAAAAGAGAAGTAAAAGCGAATTGAATTTAGCACAGATTGAAAATAACATAGATTATTTTTAGAAGTTAATGATGTATTTAATGCACGCATAGCAACATATTAACATAAATATCTTGACCTATGCTTTGTCGAATCTGCCAGTTAATAGTTCGTTCTAACCTAAAACTGCACTGCAGATTCAAGTGAAAGTCACGCTCAGTGGACCAACCACACACACATGCAGATTAGAGTTCTCTCGCGCTTGCACACGCGACACACACACATGCACACTCAGACAACTTCACGCGCTCACACACATATTGATGCAATCAATTCACACTCAGGCTTAATTGACGCTGATTAAAATCAATTTTTTGCGATATATTCACTTTAATCAGCAGCTTTATCATCTGACATGGTGAAAGAGGAGAATTACGTGCCCGACGGCGCCGATGAGGAAATGCTCGGCGCTGGCGGCGCTGACGAGAAGCTCGCTGAGCGTCGAGACGAGGTCAAATTCATCAAGGGCGACCATCAGAATGGCGACGCCAAGATCGACATTGGTAATCTCAACGGAGGCAAGCCGGTAAGACCACTTCTATCTCTCTCTCGCTCTCTTACTGAGATCAAAGGGTTAATTTTGTATGTCTTTGCAGGAGTTCACGGGCATGAGCAAGGAGGAGCTGATGAAGTACGCCAACGATCCGTTCTGGGTGCGTTTGCGCTGGATTTTCTTCGTGGGCTTCTGGGCCATTTGGGTGGCTATGCTCGTGGGCGCCATTCTCATCATCATTGGAGCGCCCAAATGCGCTGCCCCGCAGCCGCTGCCCTGGTACAAGCGTGGACTGCACGCCAAGTTCGGCAACGTGGACAGTGCCAAGCCGGAGGATGTGTTGTCGACCAAGAAGATCTATGCATCTGGCGCCATTTACGAGCTGCCCGCGATGCAAACGTACGAGGTGAAGAAGCCAGATGTCGAGGCGCAGATCAAACGTCTTGTGGATCTCTACAAGTCCAGCGATGTGAAGGTCATCCTCGACCTGACGCCCAACTACGTGAACAAGGATTCGCAGCTATTCAAGGATGCCCTCGCCAGCGAGGAGAAGCGCTCTGCGTTCGTCTGGCAGAACAGCGGCACAGTTGTGGGAGCAAGCAGCGAGCTGCCAAACAACTGGCGTAAGGTGGGCGGCAATGTGAGCGCCTGGGAGCAAGTGGAGGGCAGCTATGTGCTGTCGCAGTTTGAGGCTGGCAACTATGACCTGAAGATGAACTCGACGATTGTGCGACACGAGCTGGACGCCGTGCTGCAGCATCTGATTGGCCTCGGTGTGCAGGGCTTTCGTCTGAAGAACACCAAGTTCTTTCTGCTCACCGACAATCTGGCCGATGAGGAGATCTCGTCGACGCCCAGGGATCCCAATATGATCGACTATGGCTTCTACATGCACACACAATCCACCTTCCAGCAGGGACTAGGCGATGTACTCTACGACTATCTGGGCGTCGTGAAAAACGCCTCAGCCGATGCCTTCCTCTCCGTTGCCGAGGACATTGTGCGTCCGGAGGCCTATGTGCTGAGCCAGGCTGGCGGTGCTCTGGGCATCGATCTGCCCATGTTCGGCGAGTTCATGAAGTCCGTTGGCGCCTCCAAGCAGGACAAGAACCTGCGCCAGCAGCTGCAGCAGACCTTCCAGGAGACCGGCAATTCCAGCTGGCTGCAGTGGAACTTTGGCGATGTCTACGTCGACACACCGTCGCATCCGTCGGCGCTTACGCTGTTCATGGCCCTGCTGCCCGGCGTGCCCATCGTGCCCGTGGACTCAATTGGCTACACCAATGTCAACGAGGAGATATTCAAGCAGGTCCAGCAGCTGCGTACATCGCCCTCGTACATGCACGGCGAGCTGAATATCTTTGAGGCGAACAAGCTGATTGCTTACTCCAGGTAATGATGAATGTTTATGATTTATGGGTCGTTTAACTAACCTCTAACCATCTGCTTCTATTTTGAATGCTGCCAATCCAAGGCAAAGGTATCAGTCAATTTACTGCTAATAAAATTAATTGAATTCTAACTTTTTTATACCTGACTTTGCTAACTCTGTTTTGTATTCTCTCTTTGTGCAGAATCAAGTCTGGCAGTCCCGGCTTCTTTGTCATCTTCAATCCCACCGACTTGCCGCAGCTCAGCAACTTCACTGCCGTCCCCAAGTTGCCCGAGAAGATGACAATCTCGTACTTCAGCGAGAACTACAACAGCAACAACAGCAGCACTCACTACGCCCACACGGCCAAGGTGAATCTCAACGAGATGATGATTCCCGCTCACGCAGCCATTGTGCTGACCTATGTGCCGGTGAAGAGCGAGTAAGGAGTCAAAAATAACAATGCGGAAATACTCATGAATTGAAAAAGAAATTATTGAAACATTAAATACCCACATTATAATGCTTATTGTTATACAGTATTCAACTGCATTCCAATCGTAGTCGTTGTCGCTGAGTTAAAAAAGAAAAAAACCAAACCGCCGCTAAACTAAAAATGTTCGCTGACAATAAGAGAAAACTATTGAAAGAAAGTACAAGTTGTAACCAACGAATGTATTGGTTCCTTTTGTTAGCTGTTTGCTTCAAAATATTAAATATACACATGTTCACTGCTTACACTGGAAACGCTTTTATTCATAGTCGATTAAGTAGAAAAATTGTATTATTCATAGCTACTGCACTGCCTTCAACAACTCCACGAATAAGTTCACCGTTCAACTGTGCAAACATCGAACAGCAAATCAAGTTGGCTACTTGCTGATTATATTTATTTCCGATACAATTTTGCAGCACACTGTTTATTTCATATATATCAGTTTGTTAGTTAGATCCTCACCCATTTATTCTTTGTAATAAATGTATACATATAGGAAAACAAAAATATATGTTCTTAGATCTATACAGGCAGTAACGGCTTCACTTTAAGGCCATTCTTATTCTTTTGCAATCATAAATCCTACAGCTAAATTTTTTATTAGTCTACAAGTATTTTTAGAACATATAATTTTTGCCCAATCATACTTAATCTATATTTTTAAAACGCGTCTAAAAGTGCATTCAAATTAAACAGCTTGTTATTTTCAGTTTTTTTTTTCAAATAGTTCCGTTTAAATTTAAAATCGAATAGTCAGTATTTTTTGTTCATAAGAACCTGGCTGCGTAAATACTGTTATCGAACTACCACTACAATAATCGATTTTCGAAGCGCACGCAATGCAAGTGTTGAACAACGACCACATTTAGCTTAGACACGAACCAGTGCGGAAATTTGAATTGCGCGCCAACTGTTGGGCAGTTACTCAAACTACAGAAAGATGTATGGGAATTGGCTTTGAGGAAAACTTTGAGCCACACAAAAGAAGTTGCAATGAAGCAAACGCGTTTGGCATACGTGCGCAGAGTGCGCGTTCGTTCGTTTGTCTTTGGGGTTGAGGGGCGAGGAACGTTGAGTTGCAAATAGTTCGCATAGCAGCAAGACAAAAGGCGAGCAGAGCGCAACGCAAAGCCACAGACAAATAATCAAAATCGACAAAATGAAATGAGGCAAAAACAAAGCGGCCAAAATGTTTTTAGTTTTAGCAATGGCAGCAGCAACGGCAGCCTGGGGAGCAGCGTGGCGAAAGGCTCACACAGGGCCAAAAGGATATGCGCACGTGCTAATGTGATTAGATGCACACACACACGCACACACACATGCACACACATGCTTGGCAAGTTGTTAGAGGCAACCGCAACATGAAGTGCAGTTGATTGCGGCAAGCCAAAGCAGCAGCAGCAGCGACAGCAACAACAACAACAACAAACGAGAGCTCCAACGCCAACGCCAACGCAAGTCGAGCCAGAAGTGGAAGTTTAGCATTTGTATCCGTAAGATGCAAACTATTGTTGCGCAGGTCATCATCATTATCAGCAGCAGCAACGGCAACGGCAACGGCAACAGCATTGTCATCATCATGGAAAAGTTTTGGTCAGCCCGCTGTGCATTTGTATCTGGCGAAAGTATCTGTAAGATACAGTTGGAGAGATACAACACAATTCACAATACGCAACGCGCAGCGAAGCACACAGTCGGTCGCCACTCACCGAAAACCGACGATGTCGCAACAACTTTTCCATCAGCAAGTCATCAAACGCAGACTCCAAGCATCCCTTCTGTCAGGCCGCACTAATTTAATTGCAACGTGCAACATGCGACATGCGGTGACCATGCCACATGCCAACACCAACCCTCCAAAAGCGCTATCTACTCACACATTGCCCACAAACATTGCAATAATATTAGCTGTATGGATGAACACTTAAAAACCTAAGGCGTATACTTGATATTTTCGAAAATATTATTTATTCTATTTTCTGCAAAGCCGCAAAGTAAAACTAGTAGCATTAAATATATTTGTCTTCACAATTTCATTTGAATTTATTTATTTATTTTAGTGTGCAAATTGTGTGTGACTATAAAATATTAATTTGTGTTGCACAAACATAGCTGAAAGGTCTCTGCTAAATTACATATTGTTACTAGACAGCTGCAGTTTGCCCGCAGTGCAGATGTTTTTCTTGAAGCATGTAGTTTTTTCTTTAACAATTACAATCAGTAAGAAGTTATTTGTCTACAGTGTGTAAAAATTGCAACCCGTTGCTAAAGCCTAATGGTTTACAACGTGTTCGATTAGCTGTACAAATCTTTCCATAATATTTGAATAATTTGTTATATTTGCACAGCAATAACTTGTTTATTGCGAAACTCATTTAAATGTATTTATGTGTAGAGAAATATTACTTACAAGCAATTGTAATTGAACATTGTAGCCTGTAGGCAGAGACCATGCACAACTTGCTAAGCAGTTCGTAGTACTAAGTTGTGTGAGTGACTTAAGGCAGTTCGAGTGGGAACAATATCGCAAACTAGGTTCAAAAGCAGTCAAGGATGCGTCGAGTTGTTTTGCTAGTCGACCCCGCAAAAAAGTGACACGGACAACAACAAGGGCAACACTTGCTTGCTAATTCGCATTGATTTTTTATCGCGTTTCGCATTTAATTTGTGTGCTGTTTTTTGTGTGTTTTCTTTGCAGTGTTTTTGTTGCTGTTGCTGTTGCTTGTTTGTTTTGAACTTTCCCATGCATAAATTTTGCATATTAATTGGAGCGACTGCTGGCCAGCGCTCTAGCTCTCAACGTGACAACTCGATTCAGTCTCTCACTCCGCATGCCACATGCCGCATGCTGCATGCCGCATGCCGCATGCTGTATGCCTCCCGCCCACCCTCGCAGTGTGCATTGTGCTTGTCCACACACAATCCTTTGTGTCGTTCGTTTTGTCTATGGTGGGCGGAGCTCTTATTAGTTGGCCTAAAAAACGCCATCAGGCTTTGATTAACATTTTGTGCGCACAAATGACGTCGGGCTAAATGAGTTGCATCTAATTGAGTGACAGCATAGACACGCTGCTCATTTCCATTTTCGCATTTTCACAAACTGTGCCAATTTGTTTTAAAATGCATCAGCCGGGCGCGCAATCAACCCAACTCCCAACTCCTCCCAGCTCATCCTCCTCCATCCTGCGTGTCCTCGGTGTTCACTTCGAGCCGGAGTTCGAGTTCGCTTCGACCTGTTCTCGACTGTTTTTCAATTTGCAGGCAAGCGTAAACTTCTCGATGCCCCAGCCCCAGTCCCAGTCCCAGCCCCCGCTGCTGCCCCCTTGGATCCCAGGGCCAGAGCTGTGTGCTGGTTAAAAGGTTTTGTCCTTTGCAGGTTTTTATATGCAGATTGCCGCTGTATCGCTCGTTCACGTTGCTGCGTTGGGATCGTGTGTTTTAAATTACTTAACTGCGCATCTCGGCCATGTCTGAGGCATGTTTTCGTGTTTTTTGGCACTCAATTTGTCATTAGGCTCAATTTGTTGGGCTTCCGTGGCCTGCAACATCTCGAGTTTCGCCGCACAACTATAATCAATTCGAAGTAAGACACAAAAAAGTGGCCAAAATAAAAATACAAATACACAACAACAACGAAAAAAAAGGCGAATATTTTATAAAGGCGCGATAAATATTTGAAGTTCACTCAACGCCTGCGAGCCGCAAAATCGGGAATCGGGAATCGGGAGTCGGGAATCGGGATGGGGCATCGGGCAGAGAGCCAACAAAGTGGCAGAAAGATCGCACTCGCTGGCAAGATCTGTTGCTGTTGGACGATGTGGTGCGGCGCATGCAAGTACTCGTTAAATTTAACTAGTTATTAGGGCATCTTAAGTTATCATCTTTGATGTAGAACACATTATGTGCAAATGATCCCAAATAACTAGTTGCAGCCAAAGAAAGTTATCATTTCCGCTCCGCTTGCAGTGCCGAACCAAACTGAAACTGAACTGAACCGAACGATTACTCGTAGACTCGCAAAAAACTCTCTGAAAACTATCCAGTTTTGTGCCGCACAAAAAACCGCCGAGTTTTTTAATAATTCAATTATTATTTAACGAGAATGCATTGCAATTTAATTGTAATAACCAACTTCGTACACTCTTCCCTCACATCTCCCCCTCCCCTGCACTCTCGTGCCCTGCTCAAGCTGCTCCCCGGTGAATCGAATTGCACTTTTTGCCAATACAGAGTCTACTACTATATTTTACTTGGGCGACAACACGAAATGCGTATTGTGAACCAATTAATAACTTCTACTAACTGCGCATACTAAGCCCATGTGAAGCAAATATGTCGGCGGCATGCGACTTATCAGCTGCGCTGTGCTGCACTCGCAAATACCCTGTAAATGCCATATTAAGTAAGCAACTTTTGAGAACTTTTCTGGGAAGTGAACTTTATTATTATAATCAGAAGTGACATTCAATTATTAGACACTTTTAAAGGAAACCCTAATTATTTACAAGCAATAATCTCTGCAAAGCTAATTGTTATATATGTTCCAGAATTATTATACCAACTATAGTTAGTCTCAAGATAGCAAGCCAAAAATAAGCTTACACAAGTTTCATGGCATTTAAGATTAAAATGTTTGTATTGCAATCAAACTAACATTTAATTTCAGTGCCACATTTAAGATATAGTAAGGAACAGCCTATTTTGCCAAAGTTTCATTACACAATATATTATTACTATACATTATCTAGCTTCATGAAGAACTACGATATTTGAAGCAAGCAGTTTGATTAGCTCAAATCTATCGCAATGCAATCTGCGTTGCGCTTGCAGTGATCGTTGGACTAGTCTTGTTTTCATTCCAGGCAAATAAACACTTCATTTCTCTGTCACGTTTAAGATATAGGAAGGATATAGTTTCAATATTCAGTATATTACTACTATAATTTCTTATAGTAAAACTACGATATTCGAAAGAGGTAAGCTCTTTGTGTAGATCAAATCTATGGAGGAAAGGAAACGGGAAAGGTCTGAGACTAGTTGTGTTTTTTATGGCAAGCAAATTAGCATTTCATTTCAGGAAGTAAGTAAGTAAGTATATATTTACCATACATTCATATAACTATAATTTGTTTAGCTTCATGAAGAACTACGATGTTCGAAGTAATATCGTTGATTAGTTGAAATGTGCGAAGAAAAGGATCGCTGTGATCGTGGGACTTGTCCTGTTCACATGGTAAGCAAATTAACATTTCATTGCAGTGCCAAATTTAAGATATCGTAAGGAAGTGCGTATTTTGCCATAGTTTCAGTATACAATATATTATTTAATTAGATTCTTTAGCTTCATGAGGGAATACGATATTTGAAGTAAGCTCTTTGCGTTGATCAAACGTGTGGAGGAAAGAATTGCTATATAATCTGAATCGTGCACTGAATCACTGTTAGGTGTCATGAGAGTAGTCCTGTTTTCATTTCAATCGAACTATCATTTCATTTCAGTGCCACATTTAAGATTCTACTAATTTCTTTAATTTCTTCGATATTCGAAGTAAGCGCTTTGCATAGATCGGAAAGGAGGAAAGGATCGCTGTACAAAGATCGTGGAACTAGTCGTGTTTTCGATTTCATTTCATTTTACTGCCAAATTATATATTGGTAGATATAGTAATGAAGTGCATATTTGCCATAGTTTCATTATACAACATTTTATTGTTATAATTTAGTTAGCTTCATGAAGGAATACGATATTTGAAGTAAGCTCGTTGCGTAGCTCAAACCTGTGAAGGAAAGAATCGCTATGCTATCTGAATCGTGCTAGCAGTGATCGCGGGACTAGTCGTGCCAGCCCGTGCAGCTGTAATTGGTGCAGGGTATGCTGCCGTCAACAACAGCGACACCAGCGGACGGCGGGTCGCCGTCATGGCCGTCAACGCACTCGCTGCCGGCGTCTGCGGTTGCCAACTCAAATTACGAGTGCTGTTGCCGGGCGGGGGCAGCCAGCAGCGTCGCAGCCTTTGGTATGTTGAGTGCTGAGTGCTCAGTGGTCGGCATGCAGCATTGAGTGTTAAGGGTGTGCAACGTCTGCAGCATGCGAGGCAGAGCTAAGCGGCGTCTAAGTTTCAGTGCGGCTTGAAGTGACAACGGAGACGGATAAACGTCAATTTGTATAAATGTGTGCAATTGCCACCGTTCGGTTGTTGCGGCGAGTGCTTTTGTGTTTGAGCGTGATAAAAATAAAACAGAGCGGCAAGGCGAATTGGCCAAACGACAATCGAAGAGCATGAGCATGAGAAAATACGCATGGCACATCGTAAATAAATATTTAGCACTCTTTCCCTTTTCCGTGGCCATTCGAACAAACACTTCTCGAGCTGTTTGTCTTTCAGTTTCCACTCGTTCGTTGCGCGCTCAAACGGGTTTCGCAACTTACTTTTTGTGGCCGCAATTCGGCATCGATCAGACGGACGGACGCACGCATTGATGTTGTAGGACACTGTTGCTTATCGTTGTCGCCGTAATTGATTAATTGACCCACATAGAACAAACGAGCTGTAAAAATGCTGCATTTGCATAGCACCCTGATAGTGATCTACATGTGCGCAGCCTCTGCCAACGGCAGCTCTTAAAATGCGATTAGTGCGAGAGGACATCTTACACACGCACCAACGACATATGCCCCCGGGTCGCTTGGCCACCTGATCGCTCTTAAATTAAGGCGAACTAGGGGGCTGCTTGCTCGATGGGAGTGGGAGCGGGAGGGGGAGCGGCGGTGCATTCGCAACGTCAACGTACGGCAACAAAGTTGCTCCACTTAACTGCCTGCTGGAGCGCACTCAAGAGAGCCGCCTCTCAACACGAAAAGAGAGCGAGCGCGAACGAGAGAGCAAAGGGCACGAGAGCAACAAGCAGGCGGCTGAACTGAGAGCAACGCGCGTGTGTGCCGGCAAAAGTTGCTATCAATCGTGCTTTGCCTCTCTCGCGCTCGCTCTCGCTCTTCCAAGCTCCATCTCACGCGGCTGCTCTCCCTGTGTCTGCTGCTCTATTTGCATCTCTTCTGCTTCTGCTGCGCTATAAATGCAAGCAACGAGTGTCTTGATTGTGTGGCTATTTTTGTCATTGCCAAAATTAATTCAACTTTTCGCGACTTCCAATTTTTTTAAAATCCTAAAAATGTATAATACTAATAATTTATTAAATTTACTAGCTTGAAGATTTTTTCTGTTTATTTTGTCAAATGAAAATATGTTTAAAAATAATAATACAGAGAATGCCATTTAAGCATTTAAAATCAAATTGAAAATTAGCTATAGAAATGTATCCAATAGTAAATAATTAGCAAATATAAAAATGCAAATGTTACATTTATAGTAGACTTAAATGTGGTAAATAAGAAGTTATTTAATTATATATTGACTGCCCTAAGCTGAAGCAGAGCATTCAAGGTGCGACCTGCTTGGTTAGTAATTTAGCCATGTCTTTCGTATTGCACTCAATTGCAAATACAGACAGCAAAGCATTGTCAGAGGCGGGTCGAAAATCGGCAGTCGCCAGACGATAGTCCCCCAGTTGGAAGTTGTCAGTGGGCAGTTGGCAATTCGCAGTTGGCAATTCGTAGTTGGCAATTCGCAGCTCGCAGCGTGCAGCGTGCAGTACGCAGTCCGCCGTTAACAGTCGGTAGACCAAGTCGAATGCCAAGCAAGAGCACATGCTCAACCAGTCGGATGGTCGATGTTTGTTGGTCGTTGGTTGTTGGTCGACGGTCGCTCGTGTGTTTGCGGTATCTGTGCTCAAAGCTTCCACAACCAGTTTGCGTGCAACGATCGTCCTTAGCACTCGCATTTGCTTGATCGTTCCTCGTGTTCGCAGTCGCTTGCGTTATCGCATTAATTTCCGGATTCGCAAGATATTAATGAGTGGGCTCTGCGTCTGGCAATCCAGTTGCATTTGCTGATGTGATAGTTATGTGATAGTTTCTCTAATGAGACATAATGTCTGCCTGATCTCTGTGTCCTCACTCATCCCGGTT
This sequence comes from Drosophila rubida, assembly GCA_035046165.1. Classification (NCBI taxonomy): domain Eukaryota; kingdom Metazoa; phylum Arthropoda; class Insecta; order Diptera; family Drosophilidae; genus Drosophila; species Drosophila rubida. Next base: position 11,907,669 of record JAWNOF010000012.1, on the reverse strand, counting down.
CACAACTCGCCGTGGACGTTAGTCAAGTGATTTACAAATAAAGTTCTACGAATACAACTCGATTCTCGTGCTCGCACAGCCGCAATCTTCTAACACATCTCGCTCTCTCTCTCTCTCTCGCTCGCTCTCGCTCTGCTTTCATGAGAGTCAGTTGGCACTGCCTCTCGCGGGAGAGGCAAGTTCTGCTCTCTTTCTGACTGTGGGGTTATGCAAGAAGAGAGCGAAGCGCATAAAAATTCAGACGTTGGCGGAGCTGCAACTTTCGGCACTTGAGGAAATTATGGTCGTTTGACATGCTCGATTGTGCCGCCATTCTCATCGAGTAAGTAAACAAAGAGTTGTCTGCTCTTAATTTTTGAAACACTTTTGAAATGTTTATCCATATGATCGGCATTAACTTGGCTGCAAACATAAACGAGCAGAGACCACCAAATTTGCCTACAACTAAAACACAAACTTCCGCTTCAAACGAAGTCATGCAATTGCATAATTTGTGCAACAGATACCAGATAGTAGATGCCACCCGAAATGCCTAAAATGGTAGCAGAAGTAGGGAAATTCTTGATAGTCTCAGTAGAGGACTTAATCTTTTAGAAGTGAAAGAGAATTTAAAGAATTTAAAGCACATGTGAACATGTTATAATAATGTTGCAGTTATTCAGTGAGCAATTTGCATAGTTTTATTGGGGACTTGTTTAGACAGTTTACGTCATTAATAATTGAGTTGGTAGCAACCTGTTTGTGTGGTGGGCTGTGATCTGCCACAATTGCAAAGTGTTCCAAACAAAGGGGAAACATCGACTTGCACTTGTCGTTCACCATATCGTGTCTGGGATCGCAGCGGGAGTGATCATGATCGGAATCGCGATCGGGGCTCACGCTTCGAGTGAGCGTAGACGTGTAGCACAAGTGAGATAGTGGGATTGAAATGCAGTTCCTCCCTTATTGTCGTTCGACACATCATTAACTAAACATTGCGCTGTCCTCTCAGTGTCCCCCCACCACTCGTCTGACCCCTGCTCAGTTTCCACTCAGTGCATGCGCTCTGAGTTAATACAAATTAGCTGCGACATGCGAGATAAGCAATCTGCCTGCAGTGTTCAAACACACAGAACAACGTTTTGCCGTGGTCGAACATTGATGGTAGTGTGGGGAGGGGGTTGGAGGAAAACAGAAACTGAAGAGCAGCCGTGTTCGCATATCTTTCACGCTCAATTACCGCTCTCTTAGCTAAATAAACTGTCAACTCTTTGGAGCGATCAGCTGCAATCTCGCTGCTTCTCTATTTGTTTTGATTAATGCTTTTTGGCTCCGCAACAACTCAATTTATTTATACTTAGAACACAACTTATCGCAAATTGCCCAAAGAGCGCACGCTCACTCTCTCTCTCTCTTCTGCTCTCACGCGAACAATTCTGCTAGCGCTTAAGTACGTCTAGACGCTGAGCAAATACTGCATGATCGCTGCATTCGCTTGCGCTTTTGCATATATTACAATACATCAATTCTAGCCGCATTTGTGTACTAAGTAAGGCATTGGCTTTGCTCTGTGTTTATCGAACAGCTCTTGACATTTTATTCGTTGTTTAATTCAGTCATGTTTGTTGCATTATCCATATCTTGCACTTGCAGTTGGCGTATACTCAATATACTAATACTTGTAGTATACTTAATATCTGCGTATACTTAATTAATCTGTTTAAAAATCACTGTTAATCACTTTGTCTTTTCGTAAGTCACAGTTTAGTTAGTGAAATTAAGAAAAATAAAATTATTAAAAATAGCAACTATTTTTTTTAGTGCTGACTATTTACTTAAATAAATCTATTTATACCCAAATTAAAATTAGTTTCGGCGATAAGCAAAAATACAATGGTAGGCTTACTACATTTTTAATCTGTTAATTAAATTTATAAAATATTTGAAATATTTAAGTAATTAATCTATAGACTTATATGAAGAGAGTAAAAATAGTGTACAAGTCCGACTTTTATAAATAGTATCCCGTGTTACAAAGATTATTTATATGCGAGCTCGCGAAGTAGGTGACAGGAAAAAGTGATAATGCCAACTTAATCGTTGCGGAGCCCTGATAAGTTCATCATCGCATTGCGCATTTCTACATATGAAAGTATGTAGGTATGTAAGACGCAAACAAACAAGCAAAACAAATGCTGAAAAGAAGGGGCACAGAACAGAAGCGCAGAAAGACAAATAGAAATGCGAATGCCGGCAAACCAGAATGCCAGTAAGAGAAACTGCGTAGTGCAAACTGAAGCAGCGTCGAACTCAAACATGTTGGAGGCGACAGAATGTGAAACGAGTCCAACTGCAACGGCAAACAGCAACAAAAACAAAGCGACTACAAAGTGCAGCGCCGGCGAAAGCAGAAGCAGAAGCAGAAGCAACAACGCAACCACAACAACAACGTCAGCATCAAACAGCCAATGTGTATGAGGCTGCCTATGTACAAGGGCGCGCCTGCATGTCTGCGTTCGAGCTTGCGAGAGGGGCACCGACGCTGCTCATGTATGGGTGCTGGTCTGCATGTATGAGTGTGTGCACACACACACACACACTGTACAGCCCCCAAAAGCATTTCTCCAAATGCAGCGCCGTCGACGCCGACGCCAAAGCGGCAGCGGCAGCGTCATTCGCTCTCTTGGTTATGGCGTTGGTTCCGTTTCGTCGCCCGTTGCATTCAGTCGCTGGTCGGCGGTAGTCGGTGCCCAAGCAAACACAGGCAAACACCACATACAAATTCGCACACAAACACACACACTTGCAGGCGTATATACTCGCACACATACAGCGACGGACATTCGCTGCCTGCTGCGCTCGTCGTTTTTGAGTTCTTTGCATCCGCGTCTTGAGGCCCAATGTGAGTTGCCTTGCGCACGCCAAAGATTTCAGATCGAACGCCGCAGCAGTCGTTGTCGTAGTCGCAGTCGCAGTCGCAGCAGCAGCAGCCGCCGTCGGAGCAGAAAAAGCTGAGCTCTCGCCAAGCGCGCGATACGCGAACAAATCGAATCGAAATCGTCGTCGTCGTCGTCGTCGCCGTCGTCGTTGTCGTCGTCGTCCTCAAGTGAGAAAGCAAAAGCGCCGACAATTGAGATCGATCTTAAGCAGTGGCAACGCCTAACTAAACTACTCACACAACTTCTACTATTTTCTGTTCGCCTCGTTATTGTTGTAGTCGCTTGCCCGTTCCGTTGCCGTTGCCGTTACTTCTGCGCTTGTCGCGCTGTCGCTGTCGCCGTCGTTGTCGTCGTCGTTGGCGTTGGCGTTTCGTTACCGTTTTTTGCCGCCGGCGATCGATCGCAGAGTTCCTAAGTGATTTTTTGTTTGTTCTGTGACAGTATAAACTGCATTCAATGTGAAATACTTGCAATTTCAACAAACTACAACAAAAAAGAAAAGTTACTAGCAAAAAACATACTATAATTGAATTGTGTGCGCAATAAAAGATAAATAACCAACATAATAATCAACTAAGTTTAATAACTTCGCAATCCATAAAATATTCGCATATATCAATATACTTATTACTATTAAGAACATTAATCCTCTCTCTCTCTCTCTCTGCACACTTGACAAGGTAAATCAGCAGTTCAACTTGCTCTGATATTTAGTTTTAGTTATAGCGAATTCTATATACTTAGTGAGCCAATGAACACAGCTGGTTGGGCTATAATTAGCAGATGTAATAGTTCAGATAAGTCGAGGCTTGTTCCGCCTTTGAATTGTTACCGATATCCACAACAAAATATCTCATCACCTGGCCGATTTTTGCCGCTAATTGCGCCGCCACATGCGATGGATCTGGCATGCTGTGTGGGCGTGCCACGCCCACACAATTGTCGCGTCTCAGAGTTGCGCATTGTTTTAGCCGAAAATTCGGAACAAGTGCAATTTGTTAGCCCGCTCAAACGAATCGTGGCGAACAGCGTCTGCATAGCGCATAAACTGCGCGGAATGCGGCGAGTTCTGCTCGTGGCATGCCGCAGTGGCAATCATTTCTCATTACTTACACTATTTACAATTTTCGGGGCAGTCGAGTTAATCCAGCATACGCTTTCTTCGTTGCAGGCAACTACAAAATAAATTCCCCAAACAGTTTGCTCGTCTAATAACCAACTAGAATTATAATCAAGTTATCAAATGCCAAGTTAAGTGAAAAATGTGTGGAGATCGCTGCTGAATTGCTTTGAACGCACTTCAATTCAATCAACAAGCCAAATTTCGAATTCCAAACTCAACTCACACACTTGCTGCTGGCTTCCTGGAGATGGTTTCGGAGGAGAACTGGAACAGCGACACCATGTCTGACTCGGACATGATCGACTCGAAGAACGACGTCTGCGGCGGCAGCGGCGGCGGTGGCGGTGGCGGCGGCGGCGCCAGCAGCTCGAGCAGCAGCTCCATCTCGCCGCGCACGCCGCCCAACTGCGCACGCTGCCGCAACCACGGCCTCAAGATCACGCTGAAGGGCCACAAGCGGTACTGCAAGTACCGCTACTGCACCTGCGAGAAGTGCCGCCTCACCGCCGACCGCCAGCGCGTCATGGCCCTGCAGACGGCGCTGCGGCGCGCCCAGGCCCAGGACGAGCAGCGCTCCCTCCACATGCACGAGGTGCCGCCGCCGGCGAGCGCAACGAGCGCCCTGCTCAGCCACCACAATCACGGCCACCATCATCACGTGCATGCGCCGCATCCGCACTCGCTGCCACACGCGCATCCACACGCACACGGCCACCACGGCCACGGCCACGGCCACGGCCATGGCCACGCCCACCACGCCCACGTGCTGCAGCAGCAGCAGCAGCAGCACGCCAGCGTCGCCGCCGCCGCCGCCGCAGCCGCCGTCGTTGCCACGGGCGCCGCGCCACAGCCGCCGCAGGCGCAGACCCACCTTGGCGCCGCCCACAACGGCCACGCCCACGCCCACGCGCACGCCCACGTGCACCACGCCCACATGGCTGCCGCCGCCGCCGCCTCCGTCGTGCAGCAGCACCAGCAACAACAACAACAGCAGCAGCAGCAGCATCTGCACCAGAACAGCAGCCATCAGCAGTCGCTGCAGGCCGCCAGCCTGAGATCTCCGTCGCACAGCGAGCACGGCGGCGGCGGAGGGGTTGGAGCGGCCACCAGCAGCAGCGGCAGCTCGGCGGGCGCCGGCTCCAGCAACGCGGCAGTCGCCAGCAGCAGCGCAGGCAGCGCCAGCAGCAGCTCTGCCCCCGCTGGGAGCGCAGGCGGCGGCGGCGGCGGCGGCATCAGCGTCATCACCAGCGCCGACCACCACATGTCGACGGTGCCGACGCCCGCCCAGTCGCTGGAGGGCTCCTGCGACTCCTCCTCCCCGTCGCCCTCGTCCACCTCCGGCAACGCCGTGCTGCCCACCTCGGTCTCCAGCACTCGCAAGAATGCGCCACTCGGTAAGTGAAGACAGTCATCTCATCGGGGGGAGCATCAGTTATTATTATATAGTTCCTGCCAGCAAACTTATTCTCTATGAGTTCTTTTAAGCGGGAACTCATTCTCAGGCATTTTAGTGAATTTGCTGCCAAATTTATTTATTCTTTTTAATCCCTTAACTCATTCTTTTAGTTTGTAAACTTATTCAGAGCAGTACAACTCTTTGTACTTATTTATTTGAATTACTCGTTTATCATTTAATGGAAAATTTATTTTGAGAATTACTTGTTTCCCTTTCTGCTTATTCAGAGGACTACGTCTATCTATACTGTCTTCGAATTAAATACTTATATAATTAAGGAATTCTTTAAGTTTGCGAACTCATTCAGATGATTACTGGTTTCTTATTCTAATAATTTCTTATTAAATGAGTACATTTATCATTTAATACAAATTCATTCAACGAATTGCTTGATTACCTTTTTGGCTTATTCAGAGTACTACTTGTATACTTACTTCGATTTAAATATTTATATAATTATGGAATTTATTTGTTCTTCGTTGCAACATTTTTTGATTCTTTCTAAGTTTGTAAGCTTATTCAGCGAACTACGTCTCTCTATACTCACATCTTCTAATTGAATACTCGTATTTATATAATTAAGGAATTCTTTAAGTTTGCGAACTCTTTCAGTGGGTTATTACTTTGTCTCTATTTTAGCGAAATTGTTACTTTATTATATTAATTTAAATTAACGCCTTCGTTGGGCTAGCAAGCTTATTCAAAGCATTAGTTTTCTCTCTGTTTTCTGAAATCTTTAGCTTTTAGTTTTCCTCTAAATTTGTACTACTTCTTTCAGAAAATTTGTTTAATTTATAAACCTGTTTAAAAGACTACTTCTCTCTACACTCCCTTATTCTAATTAAATATTTATATAATTAAGACATACTTTAAGTTTGGTATTTGAGAGGATTACTTGTTTCCATTTGAGCGGAATCGTTTCAAATTTAGTTTACAAAGTTTTTTAGTGATTAGTGGTCTCTATTTTAGAGAACTAGTTCCTTAACTATTATCAATTCTTTTCAATTATTTGACGCTTTATTTTAGTTTCTAAGCTTATGCAGAGAATTACTTGTCTCTATTTTAGCGAAATCATTTCTTTACTAAGTTTTTTAGAAGATCGTCGATTCATTTATTTATTCCTGTTAATTATTTCCATAATTCGAGAGATATTTTAGTTTGCTGCCTCATACAGAGGATTATAAAGTTCATAATTCGAATTTCGCTTAATTTAATTCATTATTGAATTACTTGACGCTTGGTTGGAGCTAGCAATTTTATTCACTGCAACAATTTTCTTTGTTTTATCGAAATCGTTAATTAGCTTATTTATTCTCATCATTCCATTTATATGTATTATCTATAATTATTTAATTAACGAGGTTTAGGTTATTAACTAAGATAATGAATTTCTTCTCTGCAGACTAATTTATTATAATTAATTGTTTATTTAATTGCCGAGATTATGTAATTTCTAAACTCAATCAGAGAATTGAAATCGTCACTTAACTTTATTCTAATTAACACCTTCTTGAAGCTAGTTATCTTATTAAGGGGATTAGTTCTGTCTGTTTTAATGAAGTACTTAATTAATGAACAAATTCTTATAGTTCTGCTTCACTTTTAGTCATTCTCTCTATATATTCTAGCGAAAGCGTTATTCGACTTATTAATACTCTATTTAATTAACGAGCTCTTTAAGTTTACAATCTTATTTTCTTATTTAGTTCTGCTTGGCTTAGCAAAATCGTTACTTAATTTATTTATTACTATACTAATTAATTATTTAACTCAGAAGATTACTTATCTCCATACCTGTGTATTTTAAATAATTATTTAATTTATAAATTTATAATTTAATTCACTATTGAATTACTTAACACGTTCTTTTAGTATGCAAACTTATGCAGAGGATTAGTTCACTCTATTCGCTGGATTTATTCTAATTTATTATGATAAATTATTCCATTAAATGGTCTTTGACAGCAAACTGATTCAGAGGATTAGTTCACACTATATTAGCAAAATAGTTACTTAACTTATAGTAACTATAATTAATTACTTTATCAAAGCTACCAAGCTTATTCGGAGATTCAATGATCTATGTTTGAGCGAATTCTCAACCTTTTTATTCTGATTAATTACTAAGTGAACTAAAGAGTTATTTTAGTTTGCCAAGCAGATGATTACCAATTGCTTGAAGCTAGAGCTTTTATTAATCTGATCTCAATGATAATTTAATTAATTAACGTGTTACTTGAGTTTGCAAACTTATTATGCGCATTACTTTATCCTATACTTATTGAGTAATTAACGCGTTCCTTTAGTTTTCGAATTCATTTAGAGGATTTCTTTTGGCTGTTTTAGCGCAATCGTTGTTTAATTTATTTGTTCTCGAAGTTGGCTCAAATTCCTCACTTAATTGATACGTTATTTCCAGCTCTTCGGATTGAAGTGTTCAAGTCGTAGTGAGGACTTCAACTTCGTTGATTTCAAGATATGTATTTCCAGTTCTTCAATTCCTGTCTAGTCAACTGCGTCGATCTCGAGAAGATTGCACTGCACTAAAGACTTTGAAAGATGAGTTTGTTTATGGTATTATAATTTTGTTATTTATGGTTTCCACAAGCACATTAAATTGAAGAATTTATAATGTTATCCAACAACATATACAAAAAGTATTTGTATATTAATCATATTGGTATGCACTTCAAATGTCCTATGTTGCTCTTCTACTATTATGCTATTAAAAAATGAGGTGTCTTCGTTGTCGTTCATAATTGAAGCTACATTTTGAAGGCAATTCACACCAGCTAACATCGCATTTTATTTATATTGTTTGCGGTCTTCGAAGTCTGCGCGTCTTCAGATCTCCAAGAGATTTAGGCGTGAGTCAGGCGTGCATTAGCTATACAAGTATATATTTATAGATCATTTAGTGTGCAGTGTGTGCAATTAAATTAAAAGCACAATGCAGAGAGCGCTACTCTGCGAAGTTGGCAAGCAGCCGATTTCGATCTGTCTGACTAATAAATACTCGTAATTGTCATACGACTTATTATAGAGCTAAGAGCTTGTAACGAACCAATCGAATATGCCATTATGCCGCAACACAGCAAGCGGCATGCAACAGGAAGCTCAGGGGAGTTGCCATCGAAGTGGCGGACTCGTCAAAGGCAACGTCTTCATATGGCATAATCAATTGCAGCCCGGCGTAGAAACAGCACGCATGCCACATTTAAGTATAATTGCACAAAAAATGTATATATTTAGCATTTCATTTGCAATATGTAACCCACAATTACAATATAATGCAGTATAATTACAATTATTAAATTTACAAGAGCAGACGAGACATTTCAATAGCTGCAAGTGCACTAGTTATATTACTGGGTTAATATTATATATATTCCCAATTAATTACAATGTTTTCGCCAATGCAAATTGCAGTTTATTGAGCAACAGTTTCACGCCGATAACTTGCATTGAGTTGTCGAATTTAGTAATTACCATTGCATGAAATTTGAAGTTAATTTATAGAACTATATATAAGGGAGAATATAAAACTTTATAAACTATTCAGTTCAGGAAATACATGTAATTTGAAGTAAGAATATAGAATTATATAATCTATTATTTTTTCGAAATCGCATGAAATTTGAAGTGGGAATATAGAACTATATAAGCGATTCAGTTCACGAAATGCAAGAAATTTGAAGTGAGAATATAGACAAAACTATATAAGTAAAGTATTCCGCTCCCGACATTGAATAAAATTTGAAGTGTAATTATAGAACTATATATAAGTGAGAATATAGAACTATGTAAAGTTCAAGTTCAAAAATTGCATGAAATTTAAAGTAAGAATATAGATCTATATAATCTATTCTTTTTTCCAAATTGCATGAAATTTGAAGTGAGAATATAAAACTATATATGCTACACAGTTCCCTAAATTTCATGAAACTTAAAGTGAGAATATAGAATTATAAAAACTATTCCATTCCCGAAAATGCATTAAATTGGATGTGAGAATATAGAGCTATTCAGTTCACGAAATGCAAGAAATTTGAAGTGAGAATACGCAATTATATAAACTATTAACTTTCCGATATTGCATGAAATTTGAAGTGAGAGTATAGAATTATGTACACTAGTCTGTTCACGAAATGCAAGAAATTTGAAGTGAGAATATAGAAAAAATTACAAAAACTATTCCGTTCCCGACATTGCATGAAATTTGAAGTGGTAATACAGAACTATATTAGCTATTCAGTTCAAGAAATGCAAAAAATTTTAAATGATAATACAGAACTAAATAAACTATTTAGATCATGAAATGCAAGAAAATTGATGTGAGAATGTAGAGCTATATATGCTATGCAGTTCTTCATGGTCTTGTGACAATTATGTATATGCCACATAGCATAACTTTAAGGCCAAGATTAGGCCTACGGTGAATTCGACTTCTACTAGTCAGAGGCAGGGAAATCGGCGCTTTGTTGGGGCGCTTTGGTTGGCGATTGCTATAATTAAATGGTCATATCAAGAGCTGGGCATAAGAATGCGTTGCACATGCCGCAGATTAGCCCACGTCCGCCCGCTTGTAGTCGAAATTCCGAGCTCTAAAATTAGCCCCGCAATAAAATCAAAATTGCAAGGGGCAGCGAGCAGCGAGCAGCGGCGCCAAAATGTATCTCTGTGCACGTGCTTCCCCCCTGGCCCCCCCGGCAACCTTGATCGTCGTTACTGGTTTCGCGCTGCAGGTTGAGTGGGCAGCTGTTGCAGTGCAACGCGTCTTGCAACAATCCACGACGCCGGCCACAGGAGAATGCATAAGCGAGCAGCAGCTCAAACTCGTTGGCCACAAGATTGTGTGCAACAGGTTCGCAAGCTTACAGTGGGCAACCGACAGACATCCTGTCAGCTACCGTTCCAGCGAGGGGGGGGGGCTTGATGGATTGACAAAGTGCCAACATGCACTGTGGGCCAGATCGCATGCATATTACGGCCGAATGGCATAATAATTGTGCTTAATTCACGAACGGCTCGAGGGGAACTGATTGGGTGGCTGACAACACACATTACGGGCCCCAGCGAGACATTGTATATTGATTGCCAGCACTCGCAATGCAGCCCACTGTTCGTTGTCGTTGTTGTCGGAAGCGCGTCTGCGGCATTGACTTGACGCCCGTTGCTAAATGATCGGTAATATCGCAGTGCGCATGTCCGACTTGTCTGCACGTCCGCTAATAACACGGCACCCAGGCCCTTTTGGGATGGAAATGTGCTGTGATAATGCTCCCTTCCTGACCGATCGCCGCATCGACATCGACATCCACATCGGCGTGATGATGAATGGTTCGTGCCGCGCCATCGATTGGCTGCCAGTTGCAACTAGTCGCGTTTTAATTCCCATTTTGCATGCCCACTGCGTGCTCTCTCCCTCTCTCTCTCTCTTTGTCGGGGCTGCAATTAGAGAGAATAGCGAGCTAAATGAGCCGTATGACTGGGCAACCATTATGCGGATCTGTGGAGCGATCTGCGCTGCCGACATCTTATCTCTGCTAAACGCTCGCCTGTGAAATGGGCTATGAAGTGTGGAGAATGCGCCAGCTAAAATGGAGAATCATCCAGAATGGCGTTCTCGCCATTAATGTCCATCATTAAAACCTTAATACATTCCCTGAGAAATGAGCGATTGATAACCGTATACTATGAAAACGCGAGAGATTCGCTGTCGTAGAAAATTATTGTTAGAACTATTGGAAATTTATTTCTCGTACCTTTGAACGTAAGAAACCTTTGCCAGCCATATTAATATTATTTATTAGCCAACAACAAACAGTAGAAATTTATTTCTTTACAGTAATAAAAATATGTTTTATAAGCTTCGATACAGTAGAGTATTATTATTGTTAGTAATATCCAACAACAAGCGTGATTGAAATTTATTTCCTGTACATTTGCAAGCAATATTCATATTATTTTTTATCAGATTCGAAATCATAGAGATTTCTTATTGTTAGCAATAACCAACAGCAAACGCAGTTGAAGTTTATTCCTTCTGCAATTTCACAATAATAATAATTCGAAATCAGAGAGAGAGTTATTGTTAGTAGTCATAAACTAAAAGCTCTTCGATAAAGTGTAAATTTATTTATTTTATATATAAATTCAATGTCGCAAGCCTTCGCACACAATAATAATAATAGGATTCGAAAGCATTGAGAATCATTGTCAGTAATAATCAACAAGACACGTGGTCGAAATTTATTTCTTGTATAATAATATAAATAATGTGTTATGAGTTTCGAATTATAGAGAATTATTGTCAGTGACAATCAATGATAAGTGTAGAAACTTAGTGCTGCAAACCTTTGCAAGCAATATTAATATTATTTGTTAAAGATTGAAGTCTTAGGGAACTATTATTATTAATAAGGAACTAAAAGGAAACTCTGCGAACCTAGAGAAATTTATTTCCTGTTTATGTTATGTTTACTTGCAAACCTTTGCAAGCATTAATAATATTATTTGTTACAAGGTTCGAAATCTTAGGGAATTGTTATTAGTAAACTCTTTGACAAAATGGAAATTTATTTCTGGTGCTTGTCAACTACAGCCAGAAAACCTTTGCAAACAATAATGAGAGAAATATTATTGCCAGTAATAAGCAGCTAAAAGTAAGCTCTGCATCTTGAAAGCAAATCTATAAAATTGTATTTCCTGTTTATTTAATGCTTACTAAACGCTGCAAACCCTTGCAAGCAATAATAATATGTTATTATGTATTACAAGATTCAAAATCTTCGAGAATTGTTATTAATGATAAGCAACGATGAAGTGGAAATTTATTTCTTGTGCATTTACATGTCAATTAAACGCCGCAAACCTTTGCGAGCAATAATGATATGATGTATTACAAGAATCGAAGTTATAGGGAAACATTATGGAAGCTCTGCGACTTCAAAGCAGACCTAGAGAAATTTATTTCTTGTGCATTTGACAGTGTCAACCAAAGGCTGCAAAACTTGGAGAAACAACAAAAATAATATGTATTATAATTTTATGCAATGGCAAAGTATGTAATTCAGTGGAATGACTGTGTCTACATTGCCTTTACGACATCGTTTGGGGCTTATTTCAATTTGACTTTCAAGTGCGCCTCTCCGCTAGAGTCTCCGACTGTGTCTGGGTCTGGGTCTGGGTCTGGGTCTGGGTCTGGGTCTGGGTCTGGGTTTGGGTCTGGGTTTGGGTTCTATTCCTGGTCACGTAACTGCAGCTGCCAGTATCGGGTGTTATGATGCAAATACCTTTTGCTGTTGCACTACAACGTGGACTTTAACTTCAAGTTGGGCTTGGGCTTCGACTTGGGTAGTTTAGCAGTCGTAAAAGTCGCGTCGGCTCGCTAGGTTCCACATTGGATTTGGTAAGTTGGCAGTTGGTAGTCTTTTGTTTTCGTTGTTGTTTAGCTGTGACTTGTTTTGTTTTGTTGTGTTGTGGTCGTCGTTGTCTGCGGCGTCGTTAAACGGCAAACGTCAAGTGGCTGGTGGCTGGTGGCAGGTTGCAGCGACCATCGACGGCATCGATAGACTTCGGTTTCAGTTAATTAATTTAATGCGCTCGCGCTAATTTCGGCCTCTCAAGACAGGCAGCGCTGCTCTCAACTCGCAGCTCTCAACTCGCAGTTTGCAGTCCAGGTCCATTGCGTATTTCGCCAGAAAAACCTCCGCAAAACTTTGGCGCGCTCGTAAAAATAAGTTGTAAAATGTATTTCTGTTGCTCTTGTTGTTCTCGTCTCGAGCTCAGTTGTGTTTTCGATTTCATTTCAAATGGCAGCCATATTTTGTTGCCGCTGCCGCTGCTGTAGTTTGCATTTTTATTATTGTTGTTTCGCATTTGAGGAAATGCGCGCCGGGGCGGTCCAGGGATCAGGGCCGAGCAATGCCGACTTGACAGGTCATTTCGTTGCATAATTTACGAGATTTCCAGCTAATATGTTGGCATTACTTTTTAATACTTTTCGCCGCTGCGGCCACTGCGAAGCCCGGATTATGCGCCCAAATTGCGCTTTAATTATGCACCAAAAATTGACCCACGAAATACAAGATATTTGCGAAGAACTTATTTAACTCGAACTATAAAACATGCGGCCTTTTATGAGCAGCAAATTGGTCTAGACGAGCCCCAGTTGGCGCCCTGATGCGAACAGCTGCAAATGCCGAGCATATCCGAGCGCGTCCTGCGGCGGCTTGCGCTGATCCTCGCTGGCCATGCTGGCATAATCAGCTCATATCCTGCAAGCCAAATTACAGCGCTCAACACAACGTAATGACACGAGAACGACTTCGACTTCGAGTCCGGGAATTAGCCAAAGCTAAGACCAGTGAGCAGCTAACCAGCAAGAAGACATCGTTTTTGGCAGGCCCCGATTGCAGCTACACAGCTACACAGCTACACGGCTAATTGAATTAAATCGTGTGGCGAAAATGCGGGCTTCTCACCTCACCTGGCGCCCCATGCTTCGGGGGGCGTGGCCCGCAAAATTATCGTATAGTTGCCTCTCGGGGCCGGCCACAAAAAATTGCAATGTCTTTATAATGATTCGAAATTATAGACTACGACGACCAGGCGAGCCAGCGACCACGACCAGCCAGCACAACCGACTTGAAGACAACGCTATGCAAATTCGAATTTCGTCTGCAAGCACTTTCTGTGGCTATCGGGATCGAGGCATTAAAACTAGTAGTGGGATGCGCGCTGCCCATTTTCAGAGCACATCAAAGCAACGGCACTTGCGCAGCCGTATCAGATATTGACTAACTTCCTAAACTATTGACGGATGGCGGGAGTCAAAGTCTAGGTGCTCAACAAAGCATCTCAACTTCGGCATTTCGCTTGCATTAATTCTTCTTGCATTCATTCAAATTTGTTATTTTTTGTGCACAATACTTACAAGCTTCTACTGTTAATAGCATTGAACTTAATACACCACATTTTACAACAAGATTTTTACTTCAAATCAAGCCATTTTAAGCGCACATCAAAGCAAAAGCTTCAGCCAATTTCCAACATCTTCAAACTTACCAAGTTTAGATCATGTGGCTTAAAATGTATTTGGTAAGTTCGTTTATATATTTAGCTAAATTTATGCAAATGGTCTAACATATTGTATATATTGTTGTGGTGTAATATGACAAAGCTTCTTATATCAATACAGAGTAAAGAGTATGAACATATAGTTTAATATGTATTTGCTGGGTGATAATATATTTAGACAAATACAATAAATGTATACAGTAGAAATACAATAATATATTTATGCAAATGGTCTAACATATTGTCTATTTTGTTGTGAATAATATGTATAATAATAATATCTTATATCAAAACATAGTAAAGAATAAGATCATATAGTTTGAAATACATTTATATACAGTTATTCAAATGGTTTACTGTTTATTAATTTGTTAATAAAATTTATACGCTTCTTATAGCAGTTCATAGTATATATAACACTTTAAGTTTAAATTAAAAAATGTACTCATTATTAAAGATTACCAAAACAGTGCAACTTCTTCAGCTGTTGTTAATGTCTAAAATCTCAACACATTTAGAAGATTATTTAGTATGAGCTTAGTATATTCGAATATATATCTAGTTCTTTATACAAGTGGTTTATTGTTTATTATTTGCTGCATAATATTTTTGCGCTTCTTATGTGAATACTTAACAAATGCAATATATAGTAAGTAGTCCATAGGCATTTGAAGTGCACACCTGTTTTCAATGTCTCAAATCTTTAGCAACTTTCGAAGACTATTTTGTATATACTTGCTATGTCCGAATATATCTGTACATATGTATTTTTGCAAATGGTTTACTGATCTAATTCACGTTCATAATATTCATGTGCTTTGTAAGTCAATACACATTTAATACACATTTTATGTCTAACTGAAAATCCATAGGCAGTTTTAGAGAACAGCAAAGCAACAGAACTCGTTCAGCCGTATCCAATTTCCAGTTTCTCGAGTTTTATCAAATTTATTGCGGAACCGTCATCGCATTTCAGGATTCAAGATCTAGGTGCTCAAATGTACAGTATGTCGAATATATTTAAAAGCAGCTAGCTATTCAATTGGTCTATTGATCTATTTTTTGTTTATACTATTTACATGATTCCTATGATAATACAATAGTTTAGGCCTAAGTCAAGTTTTCAATTGGAAATATCCAATTTTCAACGTCTCGAATCTTACCAAATTATTTCCGCAATCGTCGTCGGATATCAGAAAATAGAACTTTTACTTCAACCTTATTTTGATATATTTAAGCATATTCAATATATTCACATACAACTTTTTGCAGGCTTCCTTTTTTTAGTATACAGATGTAATAACATTTTATGTATAAATCATAATTTCAAATCTTTACAACGACCATCATCGACGATTTTAGAAAGTCGAAGTAGAACTTTTACTTTGAACTTATTCATAGATAATTTTTGAGTATCTATTCAAATAGCTTATTGATTTCTGGAAGTAAAGTGGAACTTTTACTTTACACTTATTCTCATATATTTCAATGGTCTATTATTCTATAATATTATGTGTAAGTAATATCTTCGCTTCGACCGCTTTGTATGCTAAGAAGACACACTTTATACAACATTCAACTTACTAAAATTTATTGTGAAATAGTTGACGGATATCCGGAATTGTAGTACAACTTTTGAACTCTTTAAACCTATTGAAATAACTAACTATTGACATAGTTTATTGATCTCTGTTGTGTGAATAGTATTTATAATAGGCGCAAACGTCGTCGGATTTCAGGAAGTGAAGTTTTAACTGTACACTTTTTATTTTAATATATTGTGACACAAATTTGATCTCGCTGCATATGTTAATACACAGTTAATACATTTAATATAATACTAAATCAAAATGGCAACCCGTCAAATCTTACCAAATTATTTCCGCAATCATTTTATTTCTGGAATTGAAGACCTCGTAGTACTTTTGAAACCTTTAAACTTATTGAAATAACTAACTATTGAGATGGTTTATTGATCTCTTTTGTGCGCTTCTTGAGTCGTGGAAGGCGGCTGGTAAATCAAAATCGCAGTGAATTACGCGGAGTCGCGAATCGGGCGGCAGTAATAAAGTAGGCACTTAGCACCTTGTGGCAGATGCCATCCATAAATACCGTGGTATGTGCGATGCTATGTGTAAATCTGCCGCGGGCCTGCAGCAGCTCACGTTGTCTAATGCAGTTGCCTTTTGCAGCGTGGCCGTTGCCGTTTGTGGCAAGTTGCAAGTGGCTGCTGCGCTTGCCTTATGCGTGCCACGATAAATTGCGTGTCTGTTCGAATGTAAACAGCGTTGAAACGTGCAACATTCCCAGTGGGAGGGGGCCGCGTCGATAAGTGAGTGGCAACTTGGATGCGCCGCAGTTTCGGGAGGTCCACCAACATCAACATCCGTGTGGCATGCAACACGGTCATTAGAAGTGCAACAGTTTAACAAGCAAATCAGCGAATTTACAATAACAATTATTCCAAGTTAAATAATTCATAAGTAGTTGCACTTACCTCTGCCTCGCTCAACCACATTGCCGTCGATTAAAACTGGTATTCGCCACACGGGGCTGGGATGAAAAATGCCAGCCATCGATTGTAATTTAGCCAAAGAATGAGTCCCACTGCCAGTCTAGACACTGTCTGGATGCCAAATTGTTACAGCGATCAGCTGTTCATCGACGAGTCTTGCCACAGTCAACCGGTTTCGCATGCCACACTCATGGCCTCGTATATTACAATTATTTTAGATGTAAATTAAATATGGCCAGCAAGTGTGTGTTTGGCCAATTGCAAAACAAAATTTGCACATTTGCAATTGCCAAATCATCAAAATATGCAAATGACCAAATTATGTTTTCCATTTACATTTTTTTCTCCTCAATTGTGAGTGGCGCAATGACAACAGGGTATGACGCAGTCGAGCAAGAGTCGAGATGGCAAGCGGATTATTAGCCCATTCATACTTTAATTGAGTGAATGCGAACTGGCTGGACGAAGTTCCTTAAACGCTGCCACAACAAAATAGAAACCAACTAATTGCAATAAAATGCAGAACATGATTCTGCGGCTCAGACGCACATTAATATGCATGTGAGCTTGCAGGCAGTCAGTCAACTTATCACGCAACCACATCAACTGTAGAAAGAGAGAATCCCCTACGAATATATATATATACATATAGTTGGCTTCCGACAGGTTTTGCAGTTTGAAGCAACAGCAGCATATTATTTCAGGTATTTGATATGCTAAGCTGTAAAGCGTTCAGTTCCTATTCCCGGGAAGAGATTGGCATAATTCCCGCCAATTCGCTCAGCTCGAGGGCGCTTATCAACGTCTTCATTTATGCCACAACGCTGCAGATCAAGTTGTTGGCCAGCAGCTAACTGAGCCGGGCTAGTGCGCCGCGTGTCCGAGCCATTAAAGTAAAATGCATATAATTGGCAGCCCATTGGGCAACACCCCAAAAAAGGGGGCGAGTCTCGGCCAGCTGTCACTCGCAGCTATTCATTTGCACTCGTCCGCACTCGTCCCCATTCACATTCACATTCACATTCACAGTCACATTCACATTTGAGTTGATTAAAATACTTGTTGCAGTTTTGCGACTGCAATCTGCTCAAATTGTTGCGGAATTGTCGGCGACGGACACAAATTAAAATCGTTTAATTGAAATTGAAATTGTACATATTGATTTACTCCAATTAAAATCGTATATACACATCACATCTGCTCGGTCTCTTTGACACACAGCGACTTCAGCCATTGTCCACTTATCGCAGCGACACAAAAAATATCAACTAAGCGAGTAGCGATCACGTTTCAACGCCACTAATCGAAGGCGATCAACAATTACACGGTTCTCGATGTAACTCATTACTTTCATTCCGCTCAATTAGCATTTTCCTGCAGTACTTCAGAGTTTTCAATAACAGCAATTATTAAAGTGCATAAATTAACAATACTTCGCTTAAAGACCTATTTTCTGTTATGTAAATTCTACAACTCCCTCTAAATATTTGTATAATTGAAGTTACGTGTGGAAAAATATTTAAATGCAATTTTACTTATGAATGTGAATTAATCCGTTTTTAATTCTTTAACACTTTTCTTGCATCGCTTGTACAAAGAAGCTACTAAATTTGATTGATCAGTGATTCACACAAAATCATATTCACATAGGCAACATTAGTATATTATAGATAGAACAAAGTATTCATTGTGTTGTTCAACACTATTTACTTGAAAGGATAAAGATACTAAGACGTTGCTGGGAGATTTGTAGCTGCATTAGCGTGAATAATCCATTCAAGTAGTCATATTTAGATGCCGTTCCATACCCAATAAAGTTCACTCAATGAAGCTACAGAGGGAAGGCACTCTAATTTAATTGGTCAGTGACGTTTTTTCACCCATAATCATATTCTTATAGGCAACAGAAAAATAAACTTTTTATTGTTACTAGATGTGAGACTAAACAGTATTTATCTGAAAGGATTAAGGGACTAAGAAAGAAAGATTTGTATCTGCATTAGATGGAGCTACTGAAGCAAGGTGCTTGATCAGTGATTTGTTTGCACACACAATCAAATGCTTATCGATCAAATTAACGATTCATCTATTTCACATATAATTTTCTACACTATTCGAAAGGATTCAGAGACCAAGACGACGCTGAAAGATTTGTATGTGCATAAGTGTAAATAATGTAAAGTTTACTCAAAGAGGCTACTGAAGGCACTCAAATTTGATAGATCAGTGATTCTTTTACACACTCAATCATATTCATATAGAGAACAAGAGTATGTTATCGATCAAACAAGCAATTCATCGATATTAGATATATTGCTCAACAGTGTTTATGTGAAAGGATTAAGAGACTAAGATGCTGCTAAAGGATTTGTGTATTAGAAGAAGCTGCTGATGGAAGGTATTTACATTTGATTGATCCTTTCTTTATTGGCAAACACAATCAAATGCTTATAGAGTATTTATCGATTAAGCAAGCGATACCAGATATGATGTTGAACAGGAAAGGATTTAGATACCAAGACGACGCTGAAAGACTTGTATCTGCATTACTCTAAGTAATGACTTCCACTAGCTGCACTTGCCCCAATAATGGGCAGCTTTCTGAATCGAATGCTTTTGCCAGATCTAGCTGCCACGTATGTGTGTGTGTGTGTGTGGAATCCATGTTGATGCCATTAGCTGGGGCATGAGCGTGGTCATTAAGCAGCCACTACTTAAACAGTTTATTTGTTTTTGTTGCGATCATTAAAAGCGCCACGATTCGCTATTGGCGAGTTCCGAACTCTGCCCACACGAGAGCTACAAAAAATCTGCGGTTTCAACTAGGACCCAAAATGCTCACAGCAATGTGCCCCATAAAACTGGCCAACGATGGCAGAGCGCAGAGCCGAGGAGCGTGGAGGGCAGCGGGGTGCGGGAGGCAGTGCAATTTTTAAGCGCATTTTTAATTTATTTTCAACATTTTTACAATTCAAAAACACTTCATGCTGCCACAGTTAGGCGCGAGTCGCGACTCGCAGACTCTGCGCTGCTTTGGCTTTTGCATCAAAGTTGTAAATGTCGCGTCGAGTCGTAAATTTGAATATATACCCAGTGTATATGTATGTGTGTGTCTGAGGTTATATGATGTGTAACGACAAGCGGTGATACGAGCAGCATGCCCAGTTTTTTCCCCCTTTTTTGTGTTTAATACCCGCAGTACAGCCATGAAGAAAGTCGCAGTCGCAGTCGACGTCGCAGTCGAAGGCGAAGTCGAGTCGAACGCGAAGTCGGCGACGAAGTCGAGGCGAAGTCGGAGACGAAGTCGCAGTCGGACGCGGAGTCGATGACGAAGACGAAGAGCAGAAGAGAAGAGAACGTGCGCGCCTCAAAGGCAAATTACGTTGCGCAGACGCATTTAATGAGCTGAGTTAAGTTGAGCCGAGTTAGCTGCAGTTGATTTGTGTTTTTATGCGTTTTCCTGAATCCAGCATTTTCGTGTATATTTGCTTGCCAATTTTGCGGGCTGTTTAGCGCAAGACGTCGTCACTGCGTTGTTCTCTGTAATACAACGATTAGTTGGCTAACGACAACTAAACAATAAACATGCAAAACTTTATAAGAGACAACACACTTTTATTGTCGAACACAGTACTGCGGCTATTTTTAGACATCGATTGGGTTTTTGCGCTTTTCTATGTTTTGCATAATCGACTGTTGTTATCTACTCGAATTTATGGTGCTGTGTCAAAGATCAACGACCCTTTGACTGAGTTGGGAAACTAGAAGCTAGGCTCTCGGCGCAACCGCAATTTGGTTTGGGATTTCAAACATAAAATTATAATTTACAACTTTGTTTGTGTGCGTTTTTTTTTCTGAAGTTCTGTGTGGGTATTGTGTGCTGTCAAAACATAAAACAACGTGAAGTCTTCTTAAGTCGCTTTTTACAGCTGAAAGCTGAAGCGATCCCAAGATCCCAAGATCCGAAGAACCGAAGATCCCTGGCCAGGGACACGTTTCGCGAGGTTCATTGCACGGCTTGTGCGGCAGCAATAATTTAATTATCTCTGCCTGTGGCTTTTTTGTTTCGTTTGGGCGCGCATTGAATAAATCGAAAATTTCGTAAGCCTGCAGCACGCGGTTTGATTAATCGCTGGCCATATGATATCACAGCGACCTTGTAGTCAGTCATTTTATCTGGCTTAATCCCCCTGCGAAATAACCGATTTTAATTGGCCAATATTTTGCGCGGCAGTTGCAGATGTTCGCTTATTAATTGCCCACCAATTTGTATTAATTTCCAATTTAATTATGAATGCTCGCAATCTTGATGCATTTTTGCATGCAAATCGATTCAATGCAGAGTGCGAGAACAAAAGCAAACGCGGAGACGAAAGCGAAAGTGAAAATATGTGTGACAGCAAAGCACGCATATGTTTACAAGTGCTTATGCACTCGCACCCATTGCATAACACTCTCACACACACACACACACACACACACACACGCCACACACACTATTTGCCAGTGTGCAAACGCTCAACATCATCATCGTAGTCATTATCATGTCAATGTCTTCCTTTCAACTGTTGCTGCGCAAAGATAACACGCTGCACAGTGGGATAAAACGCAAGATTTCTAGTTGCATGTGTAATTGAGAGCAACGTAAATAGACGACTGATTGCATTTGCATTTGCACGATCTCTGCGCAGTTGCCAGATCCTTTGTGGTTTCCAATTTTATGCGGGCTGCGTTCCACTGTGCGGCGTTGGAATTATTCACCTTGAACTTGAACTGCTTTCCAATGCACTGCTTTCCATATCTATATTTACATTTGTATTTCCACTGTTGTAAGCTCGCCTGCGTGTGTGGATGTGTGTGTGTCGTAATTTACATCTACACTTGTTTATAGTATAGATTGATATGTGCGCTTGTGCATGTGTGTTTGCGTGTGTCTAAGGGTGGTCCCAGAGGCTACACAAGCGCGACGAAGAATGCAAGCGAGAATAAACACAGATATATTGGCAACTGGGTAATTGTGGATACTAAAATTATATATGGGCGAGGCATTTAAATAATGCCTTGTTCGCGATAGTGATAAATGTTTGGTCATTAACGAGACGCTTTACACTCAGCACTAATAATATATTTTATGCAACTTATATTCCTGTCCAAACTCGCCTATTAACTGAAGCTTGTGAACGATTCGACTATATAGACGACAAACTTGGCCGCCATTGTTCGAGTGCCGCCCACAAATCGAGTGGGACGCCAGCCAAAAGTTGGCAAAGACGAAATGTGTTTAAATGATTTAAGTTTACGTTGCCACAGACAAATTGGCGGTACTGTTTTGATTGAGGGCAATTAAAGAGTTGTGCCAAGAAAAAGCTTGCAACACTCGCCACGCTTCACCAGTGTCGCCAGAAAACCCCCCTCCCGCCCGATCTATATATATATATATATAGATATATAGGAAACAGCGAGCGGCTGGGAGCAACGAACACACATTGATTTTCATGGCTTTTTCATGAGCTTTTTTATCAGCTTGTCAATTTGTTTCCCGAGACTTTCTCGGCTCCTGCGCTGCGCTGACTGCCTGCCTGCCTGTGTTCAATGCAACACAAATTACACGCCGCATTATAAGACAATAAAGCACGTAGCACCGGGTGTCTGGTCGCTGTTGCTCTTTAGTTCCGGCCAGCTGCTCCGGCCACGAAGGACATGCTGGGCAGTGTCGATACGCCAGATACAAGTCTGACCAATTGGAAATTAATTTTCACACACTCAACAGCCAATAACGCCAAATTGACAGGACGGCAGGCGAACTTTGTTTGGCAGTTCGATGTGTTTGCTTTACGTAGAGAGGAGAATAGCTAAAGAAATGTATTTTATTTTATTCCGATTCGATGTACTATAAGCATTTAAATAATTCGCCTCTCTAGCGATAATTGTCTGAAATTCTTTTGAATTCTTGTGTCTAAATATATAAATAATTTTTTCTCTCTTGCTCTCATTGTGCACTACACCTACACCTGTTGCCCGCTGGCTTTATGCATTCGCAACTTAATGATTATAGCTAGTTTTTTATAATAAATGTTTGACAGTCAGCATGATAGTTAAGCGCTAATCTACAGCGTAGCCACCTAAAGTCAGCTGTTTAATTAGATAGTTGGTTATTATACAAAAAAGATTGCACAGAAGCCCTTGGCAAACAAAGGGTGTTTTAAGCAAACGCCAAAGTCGCGTATATTAGCTAGCGTTTGTTTAGAGCACACACATACACTCATACTCTCGCTCACACTCGCGGACGAACAACAGCTGTCTGGGGTGTGCTTAGTCCCACTCCCGCGCTCTTGCTGGCATAGATGATGCATCGCCCCGCCTCGGCCGCCCCTCACCCGCGCCGACTTCGACAAGCATTGGCACGTGTAAGCAATTTTCTGCTCTAATCGACAACAAATGCAATATTTGCACTCTCTCTCGCAGTGCGCTCGCTCTCTTCCGACGCTCTCTCAGTTTGCGTTCTGTCAATTTACAGCTAGCTAAGTGTTGAGGCGCTGCCTTGGCAACAAGTGTACGAAAAAGTGAAGAACAAAACTGCGCACAAAAATTGCATTGCTCGTAATTTATGCTCGCTTCGGCCAAGGGAGGGGGCAATAATTTTCATATTACGCATACGCTGAGGTGTCTTGTGAGGTGTTGTCTCCTGCACGGCGCACGCTTGCATAATTTATTAGCAGCACGCCGCTGATAAGCCTTGGGCCTATTGCCGGGAAGCGCAACAAATTGACATATTATGCAGATAATTACTGAGCTAATTGCCTTCACTCCGACTATGATTTGTGTGCAACCTGCGGCTGTTGCAACCACGCCCGCTGCCCGCTTGGGGTCAACTGCTGCTAATTTATAGTGATTCGATAATAATGTGTGTGCTCAAACACTCTGCGATTGAGTCGAGCAATCGATTGGCAACATTACAGTCCAGTTTCAACCAGCTAATGCCAATTAAACACTCAACTTTTTAATTCACATAACATGCCGAGTACCATGAGCTGCTCATAAATTCGATCTTTATGGCTCGTGCTTAACTAGGCAAATCAGGTTTCGCTATTACGACCATATATATGCACTACCACACAAGCCGTTACTCTCTGGAGGGTATTCGAACTCGGTCATTGCGAGTGTAACGCATTGAGCAAAACGTGACTGCTCCCCTGGGCTGAGCACTCGACTTCAAAGTCTGCCCACCTATCTGACCTCTAAATTGTTAGATTTCATTTCACAATTGCGCACAGAAAGTCGCTAGCATCTTTCCCAGCTATAGAGTATTTAAAACACGGTCAAGCGCTCTTTCGTGATTCGATTGATTCATTGACGCGTTGTGCAAGAGTTACAGGTATTTGTAAAATGTGCTATTTGTTCACATGCCAAATAAAGTTCTATTCATGTATCTATTAAGTGGAATTAGCATTCGGTATCTAAAGCATTTAGATAGTGTGACATTTTGTGTTGATAAATGTAAGATATTTGAATAAAATAGTTGCATTTATAATAGAGCAGCGTTTAGCTAATTTATCTGTGCTTCAAACTGGACTTGCTATCCAAAGTATGCCGGCTACATTAAGATATGGACTGACACATTATTCATGTTTCGCTTGAGTGTATGATGTTGAAAAAAGCAAAGGTATATGAACAAAATAGTTTCATTTATAACAGAGCAGCATTTAGCTAATTTAGCAGGATTTTGTAGCCAAAGTATGCCAGCTGTATTTAGATAGTGTAAAGTTTTGTATTGAAAAAGCAAAGAAATTTGATCAAAATAGTTTAATTTATAACAGAGTAACATTTAGCTAACTGCTGCGCTTATCTAAAGTATGATATCCATAGATGTGAACAGACAGCTTAAATTTAGCTGAAGTTTCGCTAGTGAAGAAAGCAAATATATTTGAGTAAAATAAGTGCATTTATAACAGAGCAACATTAAGCTAATTTAGCTTTAAAGCGTAGAAATTTAGTGCAAAGATATTTCGAATGTGAATCAGGAGAAGCATTTAAGTAAAGTAACATTTCGCTGCAGCCCCCCCTATAATGCTTCAATGTGTGCTTCACTTCCTTGTTTGTTTTTTTAGACACTTAACACATTAACCACAGTGTGGCATAAATATGCATGTCCAGCGGAGATCAAAGTGCTGTGGTAATAATATCGAAAATTGAATCAGAGATTGATTGAGAGGCCGAGGGTTGGTTGTCAGAATAATGCCAGAAACGCCGGAAAAGGGAAAATCAATTGGCAGAGTGTGTTGTTTAAAGGACACGGGCGTCATATCAACTGATTTATATCAGAGTCACAGCAATTAACGCGAATGTAAAGGGCGGCAATAAAAACCGGGAAACTGCACAGCACAACAAAGCGAAGACCAAAGCAAAGCAAAGCAAAGCAAACGAATGAAATGAAATGAAATGAAAGACAAAAAATCAACGCTAGCTGCGATATTTTTGGTGCTTTTCATTCTTAATTTTACGAGCGTCAAACTCATGCGCTGCCAAAATGTGGAGGAACGGAAAACCTTTCGGGCAAATAAATATGTTTGCTGGAGTCGCAGTCGCAGTCGAAGTCGGAGTCGCAGTTGTCTACTTGTAGTTGTTGCTGGTGTAATTGTTGTTGTACAAGTTGAACGTCGTCATCAACGTCATCGTTTTGGGGCGCTCGTAAAAAAGCGCAAAGGAACATTTTACGATGCCACAGTCTAGCAAGCATTTGGCGTCTGTCTATAAGACGAATTACCGCTAAAGCAGCGCGGCCACGGCGACAGACTGACAGCGACGCAGACGCAGACGTAGACGCTGATGGAGACGCAGTTGGGGTAGCGGGGGGAAGGGAGTACGGAAGTGCGACGAGCAACTATCGAAATCGTGTATGAAATTAGTGAGTGAACAGTAGCCAGACTTGCAAAGGGCCTGCTGGCCAGGCCACTTAGCCGGGCCAAAGCCAATTGCCAATTGACTTTAATGGCAGGCCGTGACGCGAGGAGCTGCATGTGTCACAGGATGCTCAGATCGCAGCTGACTGCGCAGCTGATAAGCCAATAAGCTCGAGCGCTTATCAAAGTGGGAAAGGGCACTCTACTGGCTGGCTGACTGGCTGGCTGGCTGGCTGGCTTGTGCAATCGACGACTGCGCTGATTATCAATGCCGATAAGTGATAAGTGCACATGTGCATTTGAAAGTGAAATTCGCTGCCCTTGTAGTGCATGTGGCGCGACAAAGTGGTGCCCGGACTTCAGCTCTACGGTTCCCGACGAGGGCTACCGACAATGTCACTGCATCTCATGAATTTTAAATCCATCCATTCGCCTCCTGTAAACAGCCTTTGCCACAAACAACGCTGGTCAAGTGCACAGGTGTAATTTAGGCAAATCAATGTAAATGGTCATTTAGAAACTTTACAAAATGCTAAAATGCAATTGCACGAGTGTAATTAAAGCAAATCAATACATATATCCGTAGAAACCGTATAAATTGCCGGAAGTCGACCAAATCGATTTAATTCGCGTATAAATTGCGCCTCTGAGCGTTTCTTCCGGTGTCGCAAAGCTCTACTCCAAAATACTGTACTCAAACCATCCTTTCAATGAAACACTATACGTTTTGCTATTTTTATTTTTTTTTTTAAGTGTGTCCTATACAGAATCAATTTAAATTTGTGCAGTAGAGCCTGAAAAGGATCGCTGTTTTTTTTTTCTATTTTTTTCTGTGAAGAATGCTGTATGTGAATCACTTGTCAACAACATATTGCAGGATTACCCTAATATCTTACATTATTGTGGATTATAATGCTTAGGACGACAAGGATAAATGGATATATTAAATCTAATCTTCTGAAAGCTTCACATTTGCCACATTAGCTTTATCTCACTATTCTCGATTTGCCAACTTTTTGACAACTTTTAAGCGTAAAAATTAAATAAGCTTAAGAGTTTTTATAACAAATATACATAAATCACATTTAATTTATATTTTCATATATAAAGTCTTGCACGTAAGAGCCTAGAAGTTTTCATTATTGTGGATTATAAAGCTTACGGAAACAGAACAGAGAAGAACTGATATATAAAAACGAAAAGCTGAAAGCTTTAGATTTACAAATAAATTAAAGAACTTTTTCACGCCACCTTTTAGCTTTATCTTGCTATTTTCAATTTGTTGAATCAACTCCAATTGACAACTTATAGTGTAAAAATTAAATAAGCTAATGAGCTCTTTTGCAACTTTATACGTATAACATTCAATATAAAGTCTTGCACCTGCGACCATAAAAGTTTCCATTATTGAGGATTATAGAGCTTACGAAAAAAGTGAAAGTTTAGATTTACGGATAAATTAAGGAACTTTCCTAGGCCTTTATCTTTAGCTTTCTCAATTTGTTATTGAAGTTGAAAACTTATATTGTAAATGTTGAATAACTGAATGAGCTATTTCACTACTTTACATATACAATATTTAATATATAATATCTTATGAAGTCTTGAACCAAAAGGGCAAGAAAAACTTACTCCCAATTTGCCTGCATCTAAAAAAAAGACAAAAGTTAATTAGTTAGATTAATTGCCAAACTGAAAATGGTTTTATATTTCCATTGTGAATGCATCCCATGCGACATATAGTATTTCCAATGATCTGAGCAAACAAATTAAATTAAACGAGCAAGTGGAGGGACGCACGCAACTGTTGATATAAATAGGAATGATTTGGAGGCATTTTGAAATGAAATAAAATGATGTGGCTGGCACTTGAAGTGGTTGGAATGTTTTTGCTGCGTGCGTGTGTGACAGGTAGAAAATCGTCTGCAACATAGCTGCAATCTGCAAGAGTGGCAATTTGTTTGCGCTGGCCGTTGAAAGACACCGATTTTATCAGCCCGAGCATAGAGGTGTCGAGGAGTTTAATTGTGATTTCTAAAATTGTAAAGCTGCTGCAACGAGAATCTAGTGCGAGACCAGGCAAGACACACACACACTCACTCACACACACACACTCGGCAGGCGCCTAAAAATAATTTCGCGTGCCGGCTTGATAGTCATCGGGAATCTTGCCTCCAATTTGCGGTGTTATTTATGGCGAATTGTGAGCGGGAGCTGCCAGAAAATCGGACAGTTCATTTACAGTCTGCGCGCTCTGCGGGGCTGTTCAAAGAGCGACTGCGACAGTTTCTTCAACCCCATGCGCGATTTGAGATGTTGAACTCTTGATCCGACGCCAATTATCCAATACAACTACTACATACAATTTGTACACAAAATTCAAATAATGAGCAATAAGTGGCCAGGCACCTGACGCACTTGACAGCGAGTCAAATGAAAAGCAAAGGTTTATGGCCAACCGCGTTCGTCACACTTCGCAAATTCTGAAATACCTGCACATTACTGCAAGCAGTTTAAAATGTATTCTCTCTAAATTGCTGTCTCACTATGGAAATTGAGTAATTGTTATTAACTTATCGGACGGCCACAGGAAGCCTTTGATATTCGCCCAGCATGCCGCCCAACTTAGTGTCGCCAACGCGGCGACGTGTGAATGCTTTCACTCTGTATGCCTCGCACGTGTAATCCATAAACAGTTTACGTGGCAGCCACGCGTGCCAAAATAATAACTGCAACAGCAGGGATGAGCATCGGGCTTGATTGGGCAAAGTACCGCCTGTGACTATGCCGATTAAGGTGACTGACAGCCAAGAATTGAATAGGGAGCATTTTGAATGAGTTACTTAAAAAAGGATGCCAATGATATCTAGTTAGTCTTCATTACAATCATTTTCTGCTCGGATATTACTAATTCTGTAATTCTGATATACTTAAAAAAGGATAATAATAATATTCACTCTATTTTTCTACTCTAAACCTTCATATATTCTTACTCTGTTCGGAAACTATGATTACACTTGGAACAACGGATACTTTTCATATTATATGAATAGAGTACATTTTCAATGATAAACTTAAAAAAGGATAACAATAATATTTACTCTAGTCTTCTATTTAAAACCTTCCTCTATTTTTACTCTGTTCCGAAACTAATCACATTGCGATGCCTACAAATAATAAATATTATTAAACTTGCCTACTCTTACTATATAAATTAAATGCATTTTGGATGATAAACTTAACAAAAACGATTACAACGATATTTACTGTAGAGTCTTACAATCACAACTTCATTTCCTTCGCAAATTATTCTGTTATTATAAATATGATTATACTTGGAACAACGGATACTTTTGCATATTTCTCATATTATATGAATAGAGTACATTTTGATGATTTACTTAAAAAATTTATAACAATAATATTTACTCTAGTCTTCTATTTAAAACCTTCTTCTAAATTCTTTGTCTATTCGGAAACTAATCACTTTGCAATGCCCGCAAATTATAAATATTATTAAACTTGCATACTCTTGCTATATGAAAAGATTGCATTTTGAATGATAAACTTAAAAAAAACGATTACAACGATATTTACTCTAGAGTCTTCAAATCACATCCTAATTCCCACCGCAAATTATTCTCTTTGCATTGCCTGCAAATTATAAATATTATTACACTTGGAGCAACGGATACTTTTTAGCATATTATAAGAGTAGAGTACATTGTGTATAATTGCTTAAAAAACGATGTCAATGATATTTAGATATTAAATCTATTTAGTCTTTAAATTACAATATCACTTTGTCCGCAAATTCTTCACTGCACTCAATCACTTGCCTGCATATTATGAATATTATTGCACTTGTATTTAGCATATTAAATGAACAGAATGCGTTTTGCATATTATTTAATATACACGGTCAAGAGATACTTATCATACGAGTATTTAGCATATTACATGAACAGAATACATTTTGAATGATTTACTTAACTTCTTATTACAATCTCACTCTTTCCGCAATTTACTTATTCTGCAATGCCTACAAATCATAAATGCAATTACACTTAACTGCTTCCCATATTTAGCTTATTACTTGTGTATAAAAGACCAATGATATTTATTACTCTTGTCTTCTATTTACAACCTGCTCCTCTATTATTACTCTGCTCGGAAACTATTCACTTTGTGTTGTCTGCAAATTATACATAGATATTAGAAAATACTTTTCAATATTTCTCTTATATTTACCATTTCAATTATGTGCACCACTTATTACAGTGTACTTTTGTAGTGTACTCTCTCGAACAGTTCGCCTGGGTTCAGTCCGGCATGTCGAGAACAGCTGAGATGGTAATGGCTATTTCTGTGTTCGTTTCATGTCAGCGAGGTGGGCGTGAGAGTTTTGTTTGTTCAGTTTTAATTGCATCGCTGGCTCGACCTTGAAACTGAAATGCATGTAAACTATTTAGTTATCAATAGAAATAAGTATTTCAATCAAATCGAAGAGCTTAACATGATTTGCTAACTCGAGCTATTTTTAAAGCCACTCAAAGGAGCCATATAACAGTAATATTAGAACCAGCAAATAAGCCATAAAAGCTGTCGTAAAATCACTTGCCAAAATTTGTGCAGGAATTGCTAATATTTTGAATAACAATAAAAATCAAGCAACAATGTTGCAGTAATTTGACAAAAGATAGTACTTGTAATATATTATATTTGTCTAAATTCTGCAGCTAGTGCAATAGAAGATGTCAGCTAAATAAGCTCATGGAATGCAAGTGCATAAAAGAACTAATTATACAATATATGGATGTGACGTTTGTAGACTGACAGAAGACAGGAAAGAACTAAGAACAACGCAAATTTAGAGATAGAATTCCGGCATTGAAAACATTCCAAATAAACTGAGTTCATCTGCAAGCAATGATATATATAAATGTTTGGAATAATTGCTTATTTCACGCATATATATAATTTGAGTAAATAAATTTATAATAAAATTATGACTAACTAGAAGAATTGCCAATTCATTTGCATTTCAGAAATTGTGCTCGAAAATAATGTAGATACTCGTATAAGTGTTTTATGGAATAGTTTGCGTAATTATTTATGGAATAGTTTAATAGTAAAGTATAAATTGCAACAACTGCGAAGTGATTAGTGTATCTGTTGCACACTCAAAATGTAAATATATTGTTATAGTTGTCACTATCTGAGAGCAATCCCATTTACATAAGCCAGCATCAAGCTGGCGCGTACATTGTAGAAAATTGTGTTTGGAAAGTCGTTCTCAATTACACTTACGTGGAGAGTGTTGGCAAATAATTACACTTGTTTGCTGTGCCCCGACGCGTCGTCAGACAGACACGTAACAGCCAGTTTATAAGGGCCAGGCGAAGGGAGCAGTGCATTGATAAGCGAACAATGGGCTACAATGGAAAATGGAAAATGGAAAAAAAAGAGTCGCTACCCTAACAAAAGTTAATCAGCTGCTGCCTGCGATGGTCGTATCTAATCTTGGCCCAATAGTAGCCCACCATAAAGTTTTGAAGAACGACTTCCAGTCGAAATGTGAGCTATAGAATACAGAATAAAATATATATATATAGAGAGAGAGAGGAGTATATACGTATATTTGCGATCGTAAAAACAAATCGACAGCGCAAGCTTGTTATTTTCCATAATAAAAATAAAAACTGTATAAATGCATGCAAAAATGACGCCGGAGGGTCGCCAGGGGGGGGGCATAGTGTAAAGGGGGCGCTACGGAAATTGTAGAAGTGCTATGGGGATATATGTACGGCACGAGTTTAACCCAAAAGCATTACACAAGTTCAAGTGAATTACGACTACAAGGAGATGACGACGACGACGACGACGACGGTAAGAACGGGAACGACAACGACGACGATTACGAAAATGACGATGATGGCAGCGGGGCTGAGATGTTAACAAAGACGGCGAGGAGAGCACAACAAAAGCGAGACTTGTGCCTGACATACATACGTATAGTATATATATATATATATCTGTATGTTTGAGTATATGAGTCGTAAAGCTGCTGGTAAATGACAAACGTTTTAATTTTGAGATTAAAACTGCTTTCGTGCCAAGCTTAACAAGCTTAACTTGGCTAAAAGCAGCTAAAGGATAAGCGCTGCCAACTTCCGTGTCAAGCATGCCCCCGCACGCTTCCCCCCTCCTCAAAGCTATGCACTTTTATGAGCGTTCACTGCATTGCTCGACGAATGCAGAACGCAGCGAAGTTAGAGTATTCAGCGACAATAGAGACAAGAGCAGAAAGGTGGCATAAGCGTTAAGGTAAACTAAGCCACGCTAAGCGTTAGTGGGCTGCAAGATTTACTGCAAGCCAATGAATACCTAATGTGACTACGACTTGCGAGTGCTTGCGGCAATCAAACCAGTTCTTCCACACAATCGCAGGGGCAAGGCCACGACAGGAGCTGCATAAATGATTTGGGAGTCGAGAGACGGCGCTGCACAGTCCATAATTAAAGTAAGCTCTGCGGCGAGTGTGTTATGCAAGCGATTGCCCAGATTCGCAGCCCCTAACTTTTGATTACGCCTCGGTCTGCTGCATGCCACATGTCACTTGGCTCATTTGCCAGCTCTGTGCTCGTCACACACTCTAACAATATTTCTCTCACTTCCCAGTCGCTGCCCCAAACTCCCCCTCTCTCTTTCTCTCGCCGTGCGGCAGACACTCAGCTGCCTGCCTCATTTGCCTGCCACTTTGCCCCTGATGAAGAATCGCTCGTGTCTCGTGTCTCCGTCAGAGTTTCGTTTTTGCATGCTGCACAGTTTTCAGCTGCCATTTTGTGGATATTTCGATTTATTATTTTTTATTGTTGTTACGTTTTACGACTTTCGGTGGGGCTGCCGCAATCCTCTCGCCACCGGATGCTGCCTCAATCCAACAGATATTCTAAAGATATTGCCACTTCGTTGTTTTACGGCCCTTCTTGCTCATTCGCAGACTCAGTCCTCCCCTTCCTTCCAATGCCATCCATTATTTTGCGTAGTTTTCCAGTCGACTCGCAAAACTTTAGCCAAATGTTTTCCAGCGCTTTTTATTGCTCAAATTAATTTTATAATTTGTAGTCAGCGTCAATGCTAAATTTCTGAGAAGTAAAAAAACCACAATTTAATATATTCAACGGGCCAACTTCACATACTTTATTATGCTGGACATATCTAAAAATAATTGAAAACTAATTTATTAAACTCGCTACTCGGCAAATGTATTTCAATTAATTATTACTCGTATTTAGCAAGTAGTTTGTTATATAAAATAGGCGGCTGCTAGACGACAATTTCTCAAGGTGTTTAGTTTTTAATTAATTAATCATCAAGCAAGTAGTTTGCTATATAAAATACGTGGCTGATAGACGATAATATTGCAAGGTTTATGTATTACTTTTTCTGATAGTTTTTAGTTTTGAATTAATTAATAAGTAAGAAAGTATTTTACTGCATATAATTCGTGACTAATAGACGACAATATATCAAGGCATATCTGAAAATATTTAGTTTTAATTAGAAATTGTTAAACTACTTCATTTAACCTAAAGTCAAATTGAAAATGAAAGAAGAGTAATTCTGAAATAAGGGTAAAAAATACGGAAGAAAAGTGCTTATGTATAGTATAAGCTCGGGCATTGGATCAATCGCAAAGTGCATCTGCTGAAGTCGGAAACGAGGCGGTTGTCTAAATGGAGGCCGAGCAATGTAATGCCTGCAATTGGTACAAGGTTGTATGTGCTATGATTGCATATAGAAAGGAGTGTGTACACAGAAATACATAGAGGCTGCTCCAGTGATGCGCCTGAGAATCAGCTGCAGCAGCCGCAACAACACGAGCCACTTCGTGTTGCATGCAAACTCGTAAAAAGGCGCAAAAAACGACGATGAAAAACTTTGCTAACGACTTAAGCGACGACGAAAACAAGGACGAAGTCCTGCGAGCACGAAACCTAAAAAGAAAAACATATATACAACATATATAACATATATATATATATATATATATTGCCAGAAACGATGCTGAGCAGCCTTCGGATTCTGTTGCAGAGCAAACGAAGCGCCAGAGACTGAGAGTGAGAGCGCAAGAGAGAGAGAGCAATAGAGAGAGAGAGAGGGAGGGAGTGAGAGAGAGCATGGAGCTGCACTATGCACAGTAATAAAAGTAATAATGCCAGGCACCAATCCAACTATATATCGCCATATACCTAGTACATGCACTTGTATATGCATCTGCTGCTCGACTCCTTGCCATCCTGCCACATAGCACTCACACACGGAGCTGGCGCTCGCTGTCTTCCTCGTGCGCAGAGAGTCGCAGTCGCATCCCGTTTATGCGCGTTAATGGCATCGTTTACTGGCTAACTGCAAATGTGCTTCTAAATGGGAGTGGCGCTATTCGCTGCTCGATACTCGATGCTCGATGCTCGATGCTCTTGCAACTGCAGCTCGAAGTGCCATCGATGCACTTGCCGTCAACGAGGTGGGCGTTGCCCAAAACTCGCCAAATGCAATTCTGCCAATTAACATAAAACCAATGCCAAACAGTGCCGCAAGTCGCATTTCAAATTCCTCTAATATAGCGCACACCAATAAATCGCATTGCAATAAATTGCATAGTTGATTCAGGGTCGCAACTGCAAAAGTATTCTATGACAATATGAGTATATTACGTTTATTATTATTTTTATTTCGCCATATGCACAGCGATTGCAAAAGTGTGCTGCTTTAATCTACTGTGTTACATAATATTTACATTTATTATATTGTTATCAAGCTTAAGAAACAGTCCATTGGATTTTGGGGCTTTTTCAAATAATAAACTACCTTCGTAACATCTACGACAATCTGAAAATTGTCTGCTTTAATCTACTATGCTAATAATATTGCTTCATATTTACATTTATAATAGTTTTATCAGCCTTTTATACTTAAATTATTCTTTGAATTTTACTACTATTAATAAATGTGAAATGTCATGACTTCTATTTCCTTACATCCACATAAATTTAAATTGTATTCTGCTTTAATCTATTGCGAAAATATTTATATTTATATTTTTGCCAGCCTTAAATACTTAAGTTATGTTTTGGTATTTGGGACCATTATAAACAAGTTGACTGCCATGAATTCTATTGCCTTACATCCACAGCAATTTCAAAGCTGCTTTAGTCTACTGTGTTAAGAATGTTGCTTGATATTTATATTAATAATATTGTTATCAGGGTGACTATTATCAAATGTGAACTGCCCTGACTTCTGTTTCCTTACATCTATAGCAATTTAAAAGTGTTCTGCTTTAATTTGTTATCTATTATTTAAATGTCAGCCTCAAACATTTAAACTAATTTAATTTTATTACCATTATCAAAAAGTTAACTCTCCTGAATTCTATTTCCTTACTTCTACAGCAATTTCAAAAGTATTCTACTTCGATATTTATTTTTTAAACTTTTGTTAGTCTCAAATACAACATAATAATCAACTGTGCATAGGATTTTGGAACTATTATTCGAATGTGAACTGCTTTAAATTCTATTTCCCTAAATCTACAGCAATTATTTACATTTAAAATATTTGTATTGGTCTCAATTACATAACATTTCAAACCGTACATTGGTTTTTAAAACTATTATTTGAAATTTAGTTCTGATTTCTATGTTATCCACAACAACTTCTAAACAACTTATAGCAAAATGTTCTTCTCAGAAGATATTGTTATCTAATTTATATTCTAGTGTCACTAAATGTAAATAAAATACTAAGAATAATGAACTGTAGTCAAATACAATACTTTTAATAGTCCCACAGTCGTATACGCAATTTATTGTGTTACAATTGTAAGAAAGCAGTTCTACGCTGCGTATACTTGTTGCCAAGCGAACATTAAGAAATTAGCTCTATTAAAACTACGTTTTGAATGCCGAACGCTAATTAACACAGATGAAAATAGAAATTGACCACTTAGAGTATTTTTTAGATAATTGACGTTTAATTTGAATTGAGGTCGCGAAATATTAGTTTGGCCTAAACTGTTCAATTAATTAGTGCGAGTAATTGCAAATTAAATACTATCGCATTGATTGAACAGCAATAAATATTCTGCGCTTTAGGAACTAAGCTGTCTAAACGCAAAACTAATTTCTACTTAGCGGCTCGAATTATAATTATAAACTTGCGCTATGTGCTGACAGCATGCAACACAACGCGCGACAGACGAATAGTGCATGCAATAAAAGTACGATCATTCTAATTGGCCAATCAAATGAACTGTTGTTGTTGCTGTTGTTGTTGGTGGTGGTGAGCCAACAATAAATCAATTTATAAAATTTATATGCGGTTAATAAAATAATTTTTATGCAGAAAATGCAAAAACAGCAGAGGCCAATAAAGCTGCACACATATTTACAAATGGCTTAATTACTAAATTAAAGCAGCAACGAAGCAACAACCACAGCGCTGAAGACAGCGACAGAATATAGCAGGCATATGCAGATACATACATACGTGTGTGTGTGTGTGTGAGTGTGTGTGTGAGTACATGAAGAGCGTGGATTATGTAAACTAAACAACAGCAACAGTAACAACTGCAATAAGCTCCGCAGCAACAGCAACAAACATAACATCTACACACGCAAAGCATAAAACACGTTTCACACACACACACGCACACACACAGTTAGAGTCACACTCACACTCCCATAGAGTGCGACTGCGACTGTGTTGGTGAGTGAGAGACTCGAGCGCAGCGCTCGCCAATGCAAAACGCGCTCCACAAGCGAAGCAGCAACAACAGCAACGCAGCGTCGACTACCACAGCAGTTGCATGCAACACAGCAGCAACAACAACAGAGGCGAACAGGAGAAGAGAAGAGAGAAACATAATAAAACGACCAATGACTATGAAGCTCCGCCTACTACGGAAACTACCGACGGATGACGACGATGACGACGCCGCGACGGCAACGCAGCTGCTGCTATTTGTGCTCGCTTCTTGTTGTTATTCTTGTTGTTGTTGTTGTTGTTGTCGCTGTGTAGGTAAAAAGAAACGAACAACAAAAATGGCAGATGAAGGGAACAGCAGACACTGCATAATTGGTACAACGAACACAGCAGAAGACACAGCACAATAACAAGAAGACGACGAAAGCGACGAGCACTTTGAGATGAATTAAAACTACTATTCCACATATATACACGCTACGTTCTCACATCTAAAACACTGTGTACCTACACAGCTATTCATGTTCTATGTGTTTGCTGTGGAAGCCTCAAGCGAAATGTGTCAGCTGACAAATATATAGTGTTACTTAAATATGCTATATTCCCTCAGCGCCAGAATATTCGCATCTCTTTGCTCTGACAGCTGCTGTTTAAGCTTCTAAATTGCAATGCCATAAATTAAATAGAATATTAAAAGACATCTATATAGATCATGAGCTCGATAAGTAATCTGTAAATTCTATCTTTAATTGCTTAATTTTTATACAATTATTTATAAGAGAAAAATACAGCGAAAGAACCATTTAACCATTTATAATATCCTTTCATTGCTTACTTTTTATAAGATTGCAATTTCAAGGGAAGATGCAAAGAAAACTAATTTTGTACTTATTAGCTATGCATATGTATAATTTCGTTTAACTACTTACTTTTTAAAAGAACACAATTTTAAGGAAAAATGCAGAGAAAAACATTTAGAAACTCCCAGCTATGTTGTCATATGTATAATTTCCTTGCTAACTTTTATAAGATTGCAATTTCAAGGAAAAGTGCAGGGATCAACTTTTATATATTCACAAACTCTCTCTCTCTCTCTCTCTCTCTCTCTCTCTCTCTCTCTCTCTCTCTCTCTCTCTCTCTCTCTCCCTCTCTCTCTCTCTCTCTGACAATTTAAGGAAAAATGCAGAGATAGCCCTTTATGTGTTCAGAAACTCTAATCAATGTATTTGTATCACTTCCTTTAATTACTTACTTTTAAATATTTTAATTTAAAGAAAAATGCACAGAAAAACATTTTTGTATTTAGAAACATGTTATGCATCATTTCCTTTAATTGCTTACTTTTAAAGAATGTTAATTAATGAGCAAATTCAGAAATAAGCTTTTATGTATTCACAAACTCCCAGCTATGTATTTCTATCGTTTTCGGCATTACTCGTTAACCAAAGTTGACTATTTTGATCCATTTTTGCACCACAACAATCGACTGACTTCTGTAGTTTTAAAGCAACTAAATTTATCAACTTTCATGATCTACAATTACAACTATTTCTAGCACCAATAGGAATTGGAGTTTTGCTTGGAATACAATATTTGCAGTAACCATTAATGAATGTCTGTAGCATCTAATAATCAGCAGCGATTAGCATTATCTTCCCTGCTTCGCACGGGCTGTCAACCTTTTCCGCTGTGCTGATCTCAACTGTATCTTCGATTCGCAATTCGCAGTTATCTGTTTGGCTCCAGTGTTTTCGTCGTATTGTATTACAAATTCTGTCGACGATTTTGCCGACATGTTTACACTTTGATCATTCCGAGCCATGCCGTTTTAATTGGTGGTTTCTCTTTGCACGTTCCCCCGTTGACTTGCTTATTATTCTTTTTATTCAATGGCCGCCGTTGACGAAGCGTAAAAAACGCGTACGCAGCCGAATGGGGGGAAATTGCGTATACGACATAATGGACGGTAATTGTTTTGGGCTCGATTCGTGTATTTATTGTTTATGTTTGCATTTGTCAGCCGCATTGTTGGCGACGATCGCCTGAGATGAACTTTGTATTTAATTACAAGGGGGGGACCATTATATATGACAAGGGACTCACTTAAATGCAGACGTGTCTAACTTGATTTGTTTTAACTTGCAGGCCAAGACGTTTTCCTAGACTATTGCCAGAAGCTGTTAGAGAAATTTCGTTATCCGTGGGAGCTGATGCCGCTCATGTATGTGATATTAAAAGATGCTGGCACCGACATCGATGAGGCTTCGCGTCGCATTGAGGAGGGTAAGCTCAAACTGCAGACTAATTCTTTTGATACAATCACCCTGTGCACTCTCTATATACTACAACTCTCCCGATCTGATCATACCAGGCCAATATGTTGTGAATGAGTACTCCCGTCAGAACAATTTGAACATCTATGACGGGGGTGAGCTGCGCAACACAACGCGGCAATGTGGATGATAATTTTTCTATTAATTGCATTCAGAGAAGCAGTAAACAAAATCAGTAAAGGCAAAAATATGAAATGCAATCGTAAAGAACACGAAAGAAACTTTGCTTAGTTATATATTTATTGTTTTACGACTACGATCTACAAATTACAGTTAAATATTAAACCCTTAATACCTAATATCTAGCTTGAAGCTTCAAGAAATCGCGCGCGAATTAAAGTAAACTAATACAATATTTCGAAATACGCGACGAAAACCTCTGTAAATATATCGAATTTATCGTAAGCACGCAACACTTGCTCTTCGTCAACTTGGAAATACACGTATCTTCAATCAACAAACCAAATATGCGAGTGGATGGCCCCCTCTAACTCTTCAATCAACACACTCTGATGATGTCGCCCCAGTCACTCAATCTTCAATCAACAATCCAACTACGATGACCAGCTCTCGACTATCTTCAATCAACAATCAACCCCAAAGCCACGAAGTCGATAATTTCTGCTCTTCAATCAACACTCTTCAGTTTTACACACGCAACAAAAACAAATCCGAAAAAAAATAGTTCTCCAATGTTGTATCGGTAACTAGAATCACAAGACGAGTATCATCAATCAAGGATCACGTGCTAGAAGTCTAACCATCGGTTGTTTAGCTTTAGTTGTAACTCAAACTCTATTTTTAAGAAGCCTCTGCCTAAACCATCTAGCATTATGTTTGTATTTAGGTGGGGAAACCTTCTCTTCAAATGGATACTAAGAAATACGTATAATTTATTTATCTTAGTCTTATTTGTAGGTCACAATTCAAACTTTATAATTTCGGTAGTGCAATATTGGCACATACAATATTTTGGAATCAGATCATATTACAATTTGCTTGGGGAATGATATCCAATCACAGGTTAATCTCGCGCTCATCCAGTTCTTAGCTCTTAGCTCTCCTAAGATCAACATATTTGCATGAAGTAAGGCAAAGCATTAAACTCTTCCACTTTCTAGCTGTTCTCAAGAATGTTTTTAGTCAGGTTCTCGTTGTGAATAGCTGCAATCGTTAAGCAGGTCTGAAATTAACTAACTTGTATCAATGTTCATACTGTGTAAAAATGCAGAATATAATACTTAAGATTATTCAGTCTCGCGAAATATTATTGTAATAACTACTGTCGCATACAACCTATTGATTACGTAAGAACGAGTATGTATAAACATTGTTATCGATTTAAGAAGTTCACCACAATACATATGCCAAGTTATAAAAAACAAACAAAAACAAACGAAAACATAAACAAAAAGAAAAACAAAAACAACCACAAACAGAACAACAAAACTACCATAAAAAATTACAAAACGAATTAAGTGTAAAAAATAAAATATTTTCCTCAAAACAATTTGGTGCGGTCGCCGTTCTGAACACAATCGATCCGAGGGCACTGCTGCCTGATTTGTGGGTTACTTTAAGCTGGCACAGGAATCGCATACGAGTATACTATAATTTCGAGCGGTCCATAAAAACGGCAAACGGGAAATTGCCTCACTGAGTTGCATTCAGCACGCGGGCATCAGCTGCTGTTTGTTTTTGTAGTTGACATTAAAAACTGTAACGATTGCTTTCTCAAGTTGTTGCCATTTCGCTAGGACCGTTACACGTCCCAGTATTTCACTTCGCAGCATCGAACTCAACCGGGAAGCTGCAGCTGCAGCTGAAGCTGGAGTTGGAGCTGGAGTTGGAGCTGGAGTTGGAGTTGGAGCTGGCTGTGCTGTTGTTGTCGCCGGTGCTGGCATCGTAAATGCATCATTAAACCGAAAAATGCATGCGAAAAATTTACGACATTGCCAACACCGTCGACAGCGAGCCGCAGCTCCTCCGCTCCGCAGCTACCTATCTTCCACTCCGACTCCAGCTCCGCCCAGCAGCGGCTGGGTTCATCCATGGGAAAGGCTGCCAGGTAGTAGCTACAATAATATCCAGCATCGTACGCTGGCATTAAACACGTCCAGCACGCGGGGAGTGGGGAGAAGTGGGGTAAGCGGGGGTAAATGCAGGAAGGGCCATGAATACTCGCATCTACTCGCATGGTGGGTGTGGAGCCTGGTTATACTGGCGAGGCACTGCGACGTGTGAATGTGTGTGCGATAAAGCTTAAAAGTGTTTATGCTTCAATTGTTCGTCGAACAGGGGGCTGAGTAGTTGCAGGGGGAGCGGAAGCGGGAGGGGTGGCTGTCGACATGATTGGAAACTGCGCGAAGCGATTTAAAAGCCATAAGTTGTAGAACACTCAAGTGCATTCTAAGCCTATAAACTAGTTCAGATAAAACGCACATGATCGATTCACGCCTCCAGATAAGCTTTATACATACGTCACTTTTAAGAGCGTCGGTGTTTCAGCACAATAGAACTATATAGTTTCCAAAGTAAGTGGAGTAAAATCTTGTTTGTAACTCGCCATTCTATTTTTTGTACCACAATTAGCTTCTTCAAACAAAGTTCTTTTAAAAGTGAGCACAATAGAACTACAAATATATATACAGTCTAAAATCTAACTAAAATCTTGTGTGTAACTTACCATGTAATCTCTCGTTCCACAGTTAGCTT
This sequence comes from Drosophila rubida, assembly GCA_035046165.1. Taxonomy (NCBI): domain Eukaryota; kingdom Metazoa; phylum Arthropoda; class Insecta; order Diptera; family Drosophilidae; genus Drosophila; species Drosophila rubida. The sequence continues at coordinate 11,865,858 of JAWNOF010000012.1, read as the reverse complement.
CTTCAAACCAATTTCTCTTAATAAATAAATTAAATAGAACCCTGTTCTTCTGACTTGCCATTCAATTTCTCGTACCACAATTATATTCTTGAAACCAAGTTCATTTAAAAGTGAGCACAATTGTACTATATTGCGATGCCACGAGCTTTGAGTGCCAAGTCTTTAGATAGTCATCATGTTAAAAGGTTGCGCTAAAAAATTCCTCTAAATGATTAAAATCTTGTTCAAACCAGTGGTCACTCCCTGCTATCGAATAGGCAGTCTATTGATTATCGCTCATGGTCTCGCTATCACTCTTTATGAGCTTTTACACCCATTTAGGCAAATGAGTCAGCTTACACCAGCTTTTATGGCACATTCCTCATGGTTATTTCACAGTCTGTCTGTCCTCTGTAAATACATAAACAGTGTCCAACCTCAATGCCAGAGAGACCCTCGCAACTCATCAGGATGTGAATATCTTTTAACCCCAGCTAGAAATTCCTGCAGCTCGACATTCGCCAATGCTTATTAAATGCTATAGAAAAACGTTACCAAAGTCAGCAGACGTCGAAGCAGCAGCAGCTCCAAAAGCAGCAGAAGTAGCTGCAACAACAGCAGGAAGCAAAAAATTTCAACTTTACGACTTCATATTGTGGGCGGGTCGTAAAAAATGTGCAGCGTCAACTGCGACAACAAATACTACTGACATTTTACTGCTGCACAAGTAACATGCATGCCGGAACTAGCTGCCACTTCTGCCAGACATCAGATATACAAATATATACTTACTGCCAATATATATTGGCTATAGAGCAGCGCACTATGATGTATTAGATAGAGACTGGCCCTAGTTTGTGTCATAAACGGCCAGAAGAATGTGGCCTGCTGCTCCAGGCGTTGCTGCCATTAAATTGAGCGAGCTTCGAGCTGATTGTCGCTGTCAGCTGCTGTCGTCTGTTAACCCAGTCAAGTGTGAAGTTATTGTCCACGGTTTTGTGGCCTGCAAACGGGCTGATTAAAAAACTCATTCCCAGTCGGAGTGAATGCGAAAAGTGCACAATTTATCCCAGAATTTGGTAGAGTTTCATTCATGGATGCTTATTTGGTAAACTTTTATTGCTGAGCTCGAATTAGATTAGTAAATATGATCAACTGAATTAAGACAGGTTTCAAATGCTGATGTACTTCAACTTTACTTCATTGGATTCAACTTCAATTAATATATCCGGCTTACAACATTTTCACCCGGCATTTGACTCTGCAACCACTTTACAACTAAACAACAAATCTAAATTTATTACAATATTATTTGTTGCATATGAAATAAAGAAACATTTTGCTATACTTTCCATTACTAAGCATACAAACAAATTTAGTTTTCAATGTAGTTCATTGTATGCCAGTTAATAGAGCTATTATATTAAGAAACTTCAAAAGTTGGCAGCCAGAACTTTACTAAGTAATCCTATTACTAAACAATCTTCAACTTCACATGTTGCTTTAAACATTTAGATATAATGTGCTGATGCATTACAATTGTTTGCTAAGCATAGCAGCCTGATTGTGTTATAATACTTGAAATGGTAATGCGAAGCGATCGGGCAAACTTTTGACAGCGTGCAATTAGCCAGTTCTCAGTGGAAGCACATAAACTTTGACCTGTTTTTTATAGATGCACTCAGTTAATTGATCCCATCCCTGGCCCAACCCGAAATTAATGCTGGGTTTGACCAAAAACTTTACGAGCTACGGACTTGCGAGTCGCATTAGTATTAGTTGCGACCAGGTTTTGCTGGCATTAACTTTGCCTCAACCGAGCACCAAAGAGGGAGGGGCTAGCATGGGGTGGGGCTGGTGGCGGGGGCTGGTGGACTCAAAGGTAGCTGGCTAGGCACATGGATATTCACATGGAGCTGCTCTTATGCCTTTGGCACACTCATGCGTAATTCTCCGGTGTGCATGGCTCTGTTTAATGCATTCTGCAGTTGGCGGAAGAAAAAAATCCCATTAAAATTAAGTAAAATTGCACAAGCAGCAGCAGCGGCAGCAGCAGCGGTGGCAGCAGCGGTGGCAGCAGCGGTGGCAGCAGCGGTGGCAGCAGCGGTGGCAGCGGCAACGTAATCGTAAAAACTTGGCATTTTGATGTTGCACCAAGCAGTAAAATTTTGAAAAGTTTTTGCCACGCAGATAAGACGAAAGGCGGGGCAGCCAAACAGTCGGAAGGTGGAGTCAGCAGCAGCAGCAGTAGACAAAGGTTCTGCCTGGGATATGGGATCTGGCATATAGGATGTGGGCGCAGGGTGGGGCTGCAAACTCTGACGGCGAAGGTTGCACATAAAGTGCATGCCGAGGCGCCCACATGAGACTACGTAAGTGCGCGCGTATGTCTATGTGTGTGTGTGTGTGGATGTCAAAATGGCGCTCGTCCTGGACCGGAGACATAGACTTTTTAGTGGCGGGCATAGTTAATATTATGGCTCCAATAGTTTATAAGTTATGTGGCAAAAAAGTGTGAAACGCAGCAATTTAACGATATAAGTAATAAACTCGCATACGTGCGAAGACAGCGCGAGAGAAACGTGCAACGTGCAGCGTACAACGTACAACGTGCCACCCACACACACACACGACAGACAGATATTATTGTTATTCGTTCTGATTCGCATTTGCATGAGCGAGGTTTGTCTAACCATACAGATATGACAGACATAAATCGCCAGCTCGTTTATGGCTCAGTTAATGTCAAGGTAAAGCGTATGCGAACCAGTTCTTTGCATACTTTTTGCACACAACTCAAAACTGAAAACTCAATACACACTCTCACCCACTCGCCCAGCTGCAACTCGTTTGTCGCACGCCCCGTTAATACAATTGTTCTCTGCTCTTCGTTCTCCACAGCGCGTGTAGAAATTAACCGAATTATAGCACAAATCAACATCAACTACTACAAGGCCATGGCAATCGATCTGCACCTGACCGGGGTGCCCATGTACCTGACCATTCCCAGCATCGACTGCGGCACCCACTTCACGCACCTGCCGCTGACGCACATTCGGCCGCCCACCCCGGAGCCGCTGGCGCTCAGCCGCTCGCCGCCCAGTCCCGCCGCGACCGCTCTAACGGCCACCAACTCGCACCAGAAGAACTCGCGGCCCACGAGCAGCAACGGCACCGTGCACTCCGCCGCCTCGCCCACACTGGTCACCACAGTGGCCACCATGTCCACGCCCGGCCACTATCAGCATCAGCATCAGCAGTCGCATCACCAGCCGCATCAGTCGCAGCATCAACAGCAGCAGCATCTGAATCAGCAGCAGCAGCGATCACGTTCGACGACGCCCACAACGCCGCCGCCAGCGCACAGCAGCAGCAACGGGGCCTATCATCACCATCACCATCACCATGGCCAGCACTTGGTCAGCTCCACATCCGCTGCGGCCGTTGCAGCGGCGGCAGCAGCCACGTAGCAGTATCGCAATGTTGCTGCCGCTGCTGCAGCAGCCGCCGCAGCTGCGCTCTTTGTGTAAGTTTGCGTCCAGACCGTTGCCCACTTAAAGCCAATTACCCAACAACGATTTTAAATACTCTCACAAACAAAGTCGCTTTGAAATTATGATGAGCTGCCCATCATACTTGGTGTCGAATTCATATTAAAATCAGTCTTATCTTGAGTCACATTTTGGCGAGCGTTTCTCGACTATATTACAGATACAATATCTTTCAAATACTAAATGAGAACATTGCTAATCACCATTAATTTGCCTTATGAAATTCCAGCAAATCCCAAATATTTAATTCACTTAATTCCATCTAGAATCCCACAACATTTAATAAGCAATCCCTTTCTTCCCTTACCGCATGCATAATAGCTGAATTGGGTAAAGTAGTAGAGTAATTTGCGAAGCGAAAGGAAATAGTGCATTGTTGAAGACTGAAAAGTAGAAAAGGGTATTTGGACACAACTGGCAGCGAGTGGTGCTGAAGGTTGCAGCTCATTTGGGATGCAGGACCAGGCATATTGCGTTTAATCAAATCAATTTCGCAGCATAGTTTTATGTTTACAATTTAAGTTGCTTGCCTCTTTGGTGCAACGCTTGCCACTTGCAGCAGCCTTCATTCCCGCATTTCCATTTCCGGCGGCTGCTGCCATTCTTTTGCCATTGCCGTTGGTGTTGCATTTCCGGGCTGCGCACGAAAGTATGCAATGGCTTTTTCATCATTTGCCCTGATAGCTGCAACGTGGCAACAAAAGCTTCGCCAGCCAGTTGCCCTGGCTCCTGTTCACCAGTTCCTGCTGCACACAGATGAAAAACAATTGCTTCTCTGGGTTGCCAATGCCAATGTGCTTCTGCTTCTGCTTGTACTTGTGCTTGTGCTTTTGTGCTGACAATTGAAGCATTCGTCTTTCGGCCATTTGTTGTCGTCGTTGCTTAATTTAGAGGCAAGTGTTAAATTTCCATGCTGGCGCTGGCTGGCATTTTAGTTTATATTCTACGCGTCCGACTGCTGCTTCAACATTTTGTTGCCTTTTGTGTGTGCGTTCCTCGTCTGCTTTAATTAAAAACTCAAGTGGCGTCAGCATGGATCTCTGCGTGAGACTCAGGTTTCTCTGGATGGGTGGGCACGGCTCCGGCTGGTGGTGGTGCTGGTGCTGGGGCTCGTCTTACGAGTATTTGCAATTTGCAATTTCATTGGCGTTTATGTGTTGCTCGCCACAAATATCACAAATATCATGTAATAGTTCGCCCTCGAAACGCACATCAAAACTTTCGCCTGCTTGCCACAATTTATGATGCCCGGACAACACTTTAGAATGCATATTTCAATGCGTCTCTCCGTCCGTCTGTCTGTCCGTGTGTCTGTCTAGCCCTAGGTAATAAAATATACGCATTTTGCAACAACGAAAGCAGCAACAGCAAAAGCATCTAAATCTTGTCTAGAATTGTGCTCTTGCCGTGCTATCCTTCGATTGTTTGTGCGCCCTTTCGGCACATTAAAACCCCAACTTAACTTGACTCTTCTATACTCGACTCACTTCAGCGCCTCATCTCCTGTGGCATTCCGCATCAAAGGCGCGTCGTGAGTTTTTACGAGTGCCTCATAAAACTGGAACGTGAAAAAAAGAAAAGGAAAAAAATTATTTTGATTTTTTTTTGTATACTACTTTACTATATGTATAAGTATTTCTGGATGCGCTCTAAGCCTAGGCAAGACTGCAATTAAATTGCCAGAGAGCGACTACAAAGTCAAAGACAGCAGAAAAGAAGAAGCTGCCTGCTGACGAGGAGAGAGATGAGATGCCTGTTGTTGGCCTGACTGTCAGCTAGCCTGCCCGCCTGCCTTGTCGAGGGCACATAAAACTATCACAGAGTTCATTTAACTCCAACAGGGAGAGAGGGGGAGAGGGAAAGATGGTTGAAATCAAACTTATCAGCAAAGCAAGCAGAAATCAACGGCAACAATTATTCAACTGCAAATGCAGCGACCATAAAAAGTGCCAAACAATGTGAAACTTTTACGAGCCTCTCAGGCTCCTGAGGTAGGAGCAGCAGCTCCCGAAATGCATTTCATTTGTTTCACTTCGCGCCAACGCAAACACACACACACGCACACAGTCGCACTCGCTCACAAAACAATATAAGTTGCCAATGGCACTTCAATTCCCTGACCTTTTCTTCTTGACAGTCAAATGGCGACTGGCGACTGTCGACTGGCGACTTGCTGTTGGGCAAAACGGCAATAAATGCATAAGTTTCCATTTAACGATATTTTGTTTCCATTTCTCGCGCCAATTTCATCGAATTTTGCGCACCTTCTGGCTGTAAAAGCGCCCGAAATGAAATGCTCTTCATTTCATTTCGCCCACACTATTTTCTTATATTGCTTTCTGTATTTTTACAAGCATTTTCCTATCTCGCCGAATAAAAATATTGAAACTGCTTGCCAAGTTTCCCAGCCAATTTCATTGCACAAATGTTGCGAACATTTTTAGTTAAATCTACGGACAGACGACGCCAGGCACGTGAGTAATATCGTTTCAGAGCTCATTTAAGCAAAATTAGACTGACAAGTTGCGATATTAAGTCAATTTCATTTCAAATTAAGCGCCACTTATAAAGTCTTTGACGCAAAATCCAAATATATTTCTCAAATTCTTTGGCTTAAACAATTTTTTTGATTAAACAATTTTGTTTGCTTCTTAAAAGACTACTTCATCATCGCTATTTGAATAATCTCTATTTCAACACAATTCGATCGATCATTTTCTTAACAATGGAAAAATGTTTATTCCTCTGATCGGGTTCTACTCGCGCCACTTGAATGATCACTTAAGCGATGCCAAGGCAAAATAAAATGCTATGAGTTCGTGTTCGTGTTCGTATGCTTAACAATAAACAACATAACATACAATATATTCAATGTATTTGTGTTGTCGCACAATTTCCGTTGATTTCTAATTTCCGCTGGGTCGTCATTAAAAAATACAAACAGCAAATCCCTAAGTTTAATGGTCCTCTTCGCAGCCATCATCACCCAACGACAGCCTCATATGCGCCGTTCTCGTTCTCGTTCGCGTTCCCGGTCGCGTTCTCGTTTTCGAGGTCGAGGCGAGCCATAATAAATGCAATGCTTGCCATAAAAATAAAAAAGTCCCAGAAGAGGGGGGCAAATATTATAGTTTTGGCGAGCGAGTTTCGGAGTTTCAGCGTCAGCTTCAGCTGTGGCCCGCTCCGCTCTGCTCGAGTTTCGGTTTTCCTCTCTGGTATCCCTGCTGGACCCCGTCTATAATTCGGCTGGATTGTTTATTATTGTTGTTCGTCTTTCGTTCGGTTTGCGTGTTGAGCACTCTCCGGTTTTTATGGTGCCACGTTACGCCGTTTTTTTAGTGGACACGCATTATTAAAAAATAAACAATATGTATGCTCTGCGAATGAGTGTGTTCGAGTATGCATACAAGACCTCAACTCAACACAACACAAATCGACTCGACTCGAATCGTCGACTCGAGTCGAATCGAATTGAATAAGGCGCTCCTGCCTCAAGCAAGCATTTTTTTCAGCTACTCATTTTTCCATGGAAAATTTTGTGGTGATCATAAAAAGTTGAGTTGAGCAAATAAACAAAATGAGAGTTCGCTGCTTAATCTGATCTCCAGCGAATGCAGAATGCTCTATAAAATAATATTTAGATCGAAATAAACTTTATCAGCTGTCGAAACAATTTTCTATGCAAACAGCAGACATTTGATATAGCGATGCTTAGAACTATTTATTATTATGTCTCTTGAGTGCACATAGCTATATTAGTTGCTGATATGAACAGGAAAGAATTAGAATGTACTGGTGTAGCACATCTCCAGGTCTGAGAGTGATTTTCAATGTTTTTCAGTTCGTTTGCAATTAGTTCGACTAAGACAATTGAAAAGCAGCCATAACAAAGTTGAGAGCTGCTGCTGCATTATCTTAAATTGCATCATAAAAATCACATTTGGCATTATAAAATAAAATATAAAGTCGAACCGGGAATGCAGCTGCGTCCTAAACGGCCAAAGGAGTCTCAGTCTCATCCAATCCCTGGCCAGACCACTTTAAGGCTAGGCAGCCAACGGCAGAGCGAAGGGTAAAGGCAGCGAGCGGTAACGGCTTCGGCACCGTCTTCGGCATTGGAACTGACACTGGCACCCACTGTCGTGGTCGTCGATGTTGCTATAAAATTCGGTTTTACGAGCGAAGAGCTCTCTCATCCTTTGGGTTACCTGGCTGGCCAGCGGGCCCAGGGACCAGGGCCCAGGTAAGCGGGCCCAGGACTGGCTGCATTGTCTTCGGTGCCTTTTGACTGGCATTACAATGATTTTAATGCTTTTTATGGCTGAGACATTGCACCCATATGGGCACGTTGGGATTATTGCCAACGGTCGTTGCCATTAAAACAGTTTTATGCCCGCATTTGTGCTTAAGATGATTACCAATAGCATATTGAATTCCTAACTAATTAATAGGCACGCCAGATTCAGCTTTAATACAATCAGATTAATAATCTCCACTTAATCACTCGACTAATATATTTTTTAATTCCCCTTTATCCATTTCGATTCAGCGATAATTAAAAATCTGCACCAAAAACCGAAGTCTGCTTACTGGAGAAGCTATGTATATCCCGAAGCCTATGAATGTCTCTATCTACGTATATCAGTAAAGGAACAGAGATGCGCAATAAACACTATTGAAGTCATGCGAAGAGCGGAATCAAACTCCCGCATTTTTTTTTTTTTAATAACTAATAGCAAAGCTTGGAAATAGACTAACTTTATAGAGTTGGAATAATGCATATAATTCATTGCTGTGCTGAGCTATGTAACTTAAAACATATTCAAATTGATCTCAACAATTTAAATTTAGATCGTAATCATCTGAACAGTGCTGATTCATCTGATATAACTGTCGTATATACAAAAATATATATGTATAATCTAGATATGCGTTCAGTTGCATCCACTTATTGATGCAGTGTGTTGACTATTTAAGCATACAATCAATTCTTCCCAAAATGACACAAAAACAAAAATTACTGAGTGCTAGAAACTAAGAATCTTATTACGATAATCTGCTCACCATGAACATACATACTATATGCATATACACATTAACTTACATCTAGTACATACATATATATAATGATATCTAGTCCTAAGCTTGCACCACTTTCGAGTAGAGCACCATTATACAAAATTACACGAAACCAATATTTGAGAAACTTGTATAGCAATTGGGAAATTATAACAACACGTTTTCAATGTGTACTATTATGAGTAGAATTCTTAAATATGAGATTATATCAGCTTGCAACTTGAATCATCTTCGAAACTTCTTTAATTCTTATTTAATGTTACATTTCCTTGGGCTGTGCGCTGTCATGCGGTTTTATTATATGCATAATTTTTTTTATTTTTGTAATGAAATGGTGAACATGGAATATGGAGAAAGAGAATGAGTACCGGCTTTTATACGAAATTTGTATTCATAAGTTTAGTTTGTATTAAAGAAATTTGCATGTATTGTATATTTTGTGTGAACATTGTGTGTTAGGATCGACGACAACCAAAAACGTTATGCTATTCAAATTGTAGTTCAATTTTTATTTTTTGTTTGCTTACGAAACGAAACACAATTTTGCTTTCACGAAAAACGACAAAAATAAAAATTTAAAATTTAACAGTAGACAAAATATTTCAAGTTAGATGAAACTCACATTGTAACATTTAAAATTGTATCGTAGTTAAAACGAAAAAAACAACGCTTCAAAATAAAGTTTAACTTGAATAAATTAAATATATGCTGTAAATAAAATGTACCCAATTTCATTTCGTTCCATGTATGATGGGTGGGAAAATCCAATTATGCCTAACTACAGCTAACTATAGCCGATATTTACCAAGTATTCTAAAATGTACTGGACCACAATCGTATCTACATCCCAAAAAGACCCTTTAGATCATCGATGGAGAGCTTGGAGCTAACTTTGCCCGTTAGCAAGCCATCGGCCAATTCGAGCTTGCGATCCTGAAGTACTTTTATGCGCTGTTCGACGGTATCCATGCAGATCATCTTATAGATAATCACATCCTTCTTCTGGCCAACTCGATAAATGCGGTCCTGCGCCTGAGCCTCCAATTGTGGATTCCAGTGTAAATCCAGCAGAATCAAATGGTTTGCTCCTATCAAATTGAGACCAACACCGCCAGCAGTTAGAGACAGCAATAGAATGCGTTTAGAGCTTTGCTGATTGTTGAATTCGTTGACAATATCCTGACGGTTCTTGACTGGAATGGTGCCATTCAATTCCAAAGAGGGCAGTCGCTCCTTATTCAACATGTCGCGCAGAATATCTAATACTGTTTTCCATTGAGACACAATAATGACCTTATCGTCATTCTTCAAAATCGACCTAACTAAGTCCAGGGTTCTCATCATTTTGGTCGAAGGACGATTGAAATCAAATACCGGATTGTTGCGTTTCAGCACATTTTTCGAGGCCTTAGCTAAGTGCTTGTCTTCACCTTCCAAGGACCGATTGACGGCCTCATCTAGATTGCTAGCCGAGGTATCATTAATAGTCAACTTATTGAGATGGGCCAACAAATCAATGTCTGTCGAACTCTCTAGGCTATCGCTGTGGCTTACATTATCAGCACCATCTTCTTCCAGCATCTGCAACGATTAAATAAAGTCAATTTAAATGTAGTGTAAACTTGGCGTGTGTCGTATTTGCTTACCGAATCAATAAGACCTGGGTGACAACAGATTTGTCTGAGACGCAGCAAAAGTACTAAAATTTCATGTGACTTCACTTCCTTGCCATGGCCAGCCATACGAGCGAATTTCTCGTGCATTTTATAGTAAGCACCATTGGGATCTTTCATTTGACTGAATGTAGGTTTGGCGGCATCCTTAACATAATTTAAGTCCGAATCTTTCTCAGCACGCTGCAGCAAGTACTGTGCGAATAAGGTGCGGGAGTAGGTCATAACTCGCTGATACACGTTCATTTCGTGTTTATCCAGATTCATTTCCACCAATTCTATCTTCTTGTTGGGCAAAGTGTTCAGTTTACCATTCAATTGCAGTTGTATCTTGGTGCGCCTCAGCATAATGGATTTCATGAGCAAATTTAAGCGCTCCTGGCCACCGGCGCTCTTGTTGTCGATCCAGCGCTTCCACGTTGCCAGATCATCGAAAGGCGAGCAGCGGAGAAACTTGAGCTGCGCATAAACATCGAGTTCCTTATTTTGAATTGGAGTTCCAGTGAGCGACCATCGGAACTTGGCGAGCAATTCGTTGACAGCTAGCGACGACTGCGATTTATGGTTGCGGATCACATGAGCCTCGTCCAGAATGACACGACGCCACTTAACTCCAAATAGAGCGCCGCCAACTTTTTGCTCCCTGGTCACAATGTTATAGGTAGTGACCACCATGTCGTAGGTGCGCAAGTGCTTCGCTTTCGAGTCGCGGTTGCTGCCGTGATGCACGCAGATAGTCAGACGATGGCGTGACAATTTTGAGGTAACTTCACTCTCCCACTGACGTATTAAACTCGCCGGACAAACCACCAGAGTTCCGCCTTTATAATCTGGTTTAATATTGATAAAATGAAAGATCAGCGGGGACTCTGGTTTCAAAGAAACTGTCGTACTTACTGTCCTTGCGTCCTTTTGAGTACCAATTGCCAGCTTTGCGATTATTCTCATCATCCTCGTCATCGCTGCTCGAGGACTGATTGCCGTTGTCGCTTTGTTGGCGGCTTTTGCAAGCAAGCACAAGAGAAATCATGGTTAGTGTCTTTCCCAGACCCATATCATCGGCCAAAATGCCACCGCGAGGACGTTGCTGCTCCCGCCATGACATCCAGGCTAGCGCGTGCTTCTGATGGCCCATGAGCTGAACCTTTAAGCCAGGTGGATCCTCAGCCTGCACGTCCTCTGCTGGGCAGTCCTTCAATGATCCATGCAGATCCTACAAATGTAAGAAAAATGCAACAATATAAAAATGCACTGCGAGATAGCTATTTACACACCTTGAGTGATTCGACCGTTAGCGCTTTTTGTGCATTAAATGTTGCCAAGCCTTGAGTGCCCGTGTGCGTGGGTTGGATGAGATTAACTGCTGCAGACAGATCATTCCAGTCCAGCTCCTTGTCTGCGGCTTTTGGCAGTTGCGGCTTCTGTGTCATTTGCACTTTTTTGGGAGTCACTTCGCGCTGCACATTACAACCCTCTAGGTATTGCGTTTTCTTGGCAATTTCCTCTCTTAGTCCGCTGATGCGCTTCTTGATTTGAATGCCATTGTCGGGAAGCTTGTGAGCCACCTTCTCGTACAGCTTTTCAGCCTCGCCCATCTGCAGGCGCAACGCAGCAATCTTGCGCACCTGCTCAGCATAGAAGTCACCCGACACATTCACACTTTTGGCACTTAGATCCTTTACTATAGTGGACGCATCCAAGGATGCGCCAACACTATTGCGGTTTTGCGATTGGTTTTCTTTATTGTTGCTAGTTTCCTCATCGCTGCTGCTGGATATCTCAATGGGCGTCTCTTTGTGGCTGAGGATGAGCACATCACTGGACGAGGAGTTGTTGGATTCACTGCCATGCGGCTGCTCCTCCTCATGCTGCTGTTCTGCCAGTGGAAAGAGTGTTGAATGCAATTTCTCCTCAATGCTGCTCACGAATTGCGTGCTATAGCGCGGCGCATGATCATCAGCGGCGATCGCTTCGTGGGTCTCCACGTCTTCGCCGATAGTAGTAGCATCGGCATGATCATCATCCTCAGCCTGTTCAATGATAAAACTGCCACTGGGATCATTTTCCTCCTCCTCCTCCTCTTCTTTACTTTCCTCCTGCTCCTCGTCAGACTCTATCTCACTGGAATCATCATCGATGTCCTGCGGACGCACACCCGTAATACTCATGCGCGTGCGCGGCGACAACCCACGTTGATCCAACTCATCTTCCTCTTCGCTGTCCGAAAGTATCACTGCCCTGCGACGTCCAACAGTTTTCAATTTAGTCAGTCGAGGCAAACTTTCATCTTCGGACTCCGTATCCAGTACCGTTACATTGGCGCTAGGCACTTCACTACCCACACTGTTCTCACTGTCCACACTTTGTGCTTGTATGCTTCTCCGACTTGGGGTTCCTTGCAAATTCACAATTTAGTTGGCACAATTCTCATTTTTGGTTTGGAATGGCATTTTCGGCTCACCTGATGTGGACTGGCTTACAACGCTGTCCTCCTGGTCGGAATAGTACTCTTCACTCTCACTTGACATATTTATTATTGCCTAATTCCACAAAACACGCTACTTAACAATTTTTAGGCGCCAGTTAATTTCAACTTGAGCATTATTCACCCATACATGTAAACTAAATGAATGAAATATCAACTATCGATTAATAAAAATATCCCTGACCATCGATTGACATACGCGATTGCTGCAATATTTATCGATCTTCGAATTAGCATACAACTATGCGATTGCGATATTCATTGTCTCTAATTTGCGTCTTTGTAATCGTTTAATGTAAAACATCGATATGTTTGATCAGTAACAATAGTTGGTATGCGTCGTATGTACACACTAGACAGAGTTTTCAAAATTAGCCGTTACAAGGGAATACAAACTGCAAATGAAAGCAACTCATATTTATTGTATTTTCCAAATCGCATTAGGCAACATTACAAGTTCAATGAATATATCAACTATTTTAACGTTTATATTATGACACAAAATGAGTTATGCTCGTCAATTTCGATAATATTGCGACCCCAATGTTTCGTGGGTAACCTGCCACTGGCTCTGCTCTCCTTAGTGATACACTGCACATTTTGACTCGTTTGACACAAACTCGTCTGTCCACACATTTTCTGACTTTCCTCGTAAAATTCATCGAACAATCCTACCTTCGGTATTTCCGGACGATTTCTGAATTCCACCTTTCTTAAGTCTTTAAATGGTTTAAGTATGGAAAAATTAGGACCCTTTTTATAAGAACGATTTTCATTCAGCCAATCACAGTTCTGCTGTGGCTGAAGTGATGTATCACTAACGGTGAGCCAAAGGTCGTCTCCATATGTTCCAGAAGTCATTACTCTGTCAGTGTGTAAGTAATTTTTAGATATATATTTTTGAACTGTGTTATTTCTGTTGTAAGGCACAGCCAGCTTTTTTAAATTTGGTGATTGTAACCCAGAATGTCTTCAATTAGTTAAAAGTAGAAATTATCCCCAATATTAGTGGGCACGTACAAATAATTCATATGTCTATATTTTCCTTTATTCAGATTTCAATTGTCTGATACAATGCCATCGTTCTTCTCTATAGATACATAACATTAAATGAATTAAATAACTATTCACTTAAATCTAATTAATATTAAGGGGAAAACAAAAGGAATATGTATAGGTAGTAATACAATAATTTGTGTGTCTATGTATTTTAACTAGCGTGTGAGTGTGTTTTGTGTGAATTTGATTTGCTTGTATTAAATATAAATTTTCGCTTTTGTTCGATAATTGTATTCAAAGGAGCTTTAGATTGACTTGTTCTAATTCGTATATTCACGCATACGCATCTGGTAAATGCTTTGTAATTTCCTATATTTGTATCTAGAGATTAGCCAAAGGGGGGTAGTATTTAATTTTCAAGTATACTTTCATGAATTTTCGTCTAATTTTATGATTATATGCAGTGGTTTGTAATTTAATAATTTACCTGTGTCCATCCGAGAGTAATGTATAGTGTGTTAAATCGTATAATGATTCATCATGCTTGTTTATGTGTGTTTATGTATGATGATAATATTGTTTCTTGGGTTTGGAAAGACATTATGTAGATGAGGCGATCCGCTGGAAAACTGAAAATATCTGAAACAACATCAGACTAAGGAGTCGCTTATTGTTGCCCTTATCTTTTGTGACACATTATACAGCAGTTGATATTACGAAGTGAACAATTTTCCAAGTTTAATAATAGTGTATACAGTTTGTTATGTATATGTACGTATGTTTGTATAAGTATCTTATGTGTAAATGTGTGAGTTTCTGTGTAAATAAAAGTAATGAGAAATATTGCGTACGAGTGTCTATATCAGTATGTATATATGCATGTATATAAATGAGTGTGTTTAAACGTGTATTTGTGTGTTTTACAAAGCACCTTTTGGCGCTTTCGAGTTTACATTTAGATGATTTACTTAATATTTTCAGTTGGGTGTCTATGTAGCTTACGTGCCTACAAATAAAATAAAACAAATTGTTTGTCCTCACTTAAATAATAGTGCTAAAATTAAGCAAACATTGTAATAGTTTAAGTTAATGAAACGTAATCAATACATACATAATTACAAAATTATATGTAAAGTTATGTACAGTTATTTTCAATTGGGATTTTCCATTCATATTTCTTATGAAATACAAATGAAGTACCTATTCTTTTTTATTACAATTATATTTCGTGCCTAATGTGCGTGTGTGTGTTTGTGTGGTCTGTGTATGCATGTGTTTATGTATGAGTGTAATAAATATTAGTATGCATATGCATTTAAAAGTATTTTTTGTTTTTTTTTTTTTGTTTTGTCGTTTTTCTTGGATGAAAAACTGATATTTCGAATATGAGTTTTTGGAATTTGAAGTTTTTGCTCGACGTTTTGTTTTGGTTTGTTAGTTTTTTTTTTGTGGTTTTGTTTTACGCGTATGTTTGACATTATTCGCATTAGAATGTTATTGTGAAATTACAGTTTAAATTAATTATTTATGTGCTTTAACTTCATTAATGCCAAACACATTACAAATCTATGCATATCGCTTTTCTTCTTCATTTTAACTTGTTTCTTTTAAGTTTACTTTACTTTTAAAGGAGGTACTAATTTGTTAACACTTCTGGGCTCGGCGTAGGGAAATCCGATTGATGGCGTCTCTGCGTCTGCTTCTGTTTCTGCTTCCGTCCCATATCCGTTGGCTCATTTACAAAGCCAGATTATTTCGTCGTCCATTAACCTTATTCACTAGATTGCATATTTTTAAGGCTGGTCCTAGCTTTAGGCCCATATATTTCATCATCATCTCTGAGTTTAGTAAAAGTAAAGCTTTACCATCGATTTCCTATAGTTCGAAGAAAAATCACTTGTCAGTCAACCAGTTAAAATGAAATAGGAATCAGCTGAGTACTCACATGCTTTCTGAAGAGATCGCCATGCACGGCCAGCGAATTGTCATTGCTTTCGATGTACTGGATAACCTCTTCGATGGACCAATCGATCGGCTGTGCTCGCAGATGTGAACACGACGCTGATGTCGGGGTGCTGTGCGGTGAGGTGATAGCTGTGCTTCCATAGCTACTGGATGCCGCCGTTGCAACGGGCGCAGTGGCTGCTTTAGCTGCACTGGCAGCTGGCGCAGCTGAGCAGGCCGATTGTGATGCCGTGAACGGCGTTGATACCGACGAAGGAAACGAGGCGCTTGAGGATAATGTTGTGGGTGACTTGTAGTAGCCGCTCGGTGCCTTTGCTGTGAGCTGTTCGGGATGCACTTCGGCCACAAGCGGTGCCAGATATTTGCCAATCGCACTGGTGTTCGCCGTGCCACCCGCCAGGCTGCTACTGCTGGAGGAGCTGGTGGAAGAGGTGCTGCTGTTGCTGCTGGGAGGTGATGAGTCTGAAGTGCTGCCACCTGTCTCTTGATTGCAACTGCCATTGTTGTTCATATGCTGGAAGCGCACTTTGCGCAGCGCCTGCGCCTGATTTTGAGAATGCGTTTGTGACTGTGTCTGAGGCAGAGACTGTGATGGGACTGTTCCTGTGGAAGCAACTGCTGGCGGCACACCATTCGGCTCCGTTTTGATGTTTAGCTTGGCATTATTGCTACTATTACTGCTATTGTTGTTGTTATTGTTGTTGTTGTTATTATTATTGTTGCTGTTGTTGTTATTGTGGTTTACTGCCTCTTTGCTGTTCGGCTTCGTCTGTGCTTTGGTTGCCGCCTGCTGCTGTTGCGCCTTCACGCCCGCCTCCTGCTTGATAATGAGAGGTTTCTCCGCGGGCGACGTTGGCGTGGGTGTGGCAGACTTGGACTGTCTGCCACGCTTCTCGGCAAGCACTGGCGACGACGGCGGTGTTGCTGTTTGCGCCAGCTGACGTTTGCGACTTGTCGCACACTTTTTACACTCCTCTGTCTCGGGCACCAGGGAGATGAAGTTCACACATGCCTTGCATGTGGTGCACAGGGTCTTGATGAATTGCGCCAGACTTTCGTCATCCTTCATGCGCAATGGCGACGGTATTTTTACCTGAACAAACAATTAAAATAAGGATTAGTGTTTTGTTTAACGCTGCAAAGGATGCCAATCTGTAGACTTACCGTAAAATTCTTTCCAGCAGCTGTCACAATATGTACATCGCCGTCCAACTCGAAGAGGAGCCGCGACAGCTGCTGCGTGTCGGCGCTAGCGGCCAGCACTTCCTGCAAACAGAGCTTGGCAAGCGTTTCGTGCGTTTGCCCCGTGACCATTGATGGCAGCTTTGAGCTGTTGATGAACGGTCCTGCCTTGCAATTGGGATGAAAGTGGGCTGTGACCGGCGAAGCTGGAACCATGGCATCTGACTCGGCGACAACGGTGTGTCTGGGCCGCGGACATCGCTGCTTGCCAGAGCTAGAGTCCATGCGCGACTTATGACCTGGCGGCTGCATGGGATGACAGCTGCGTGCACACCAGCCCGCTGGAAAGATGTCGCGCGAGCGATAGTTGCACCAGTAGTCGAAGGCGCCGCGCCAACCATCGAACGTCACATGGATCTGGTCGTCTTTGATAGCATCAACTGTTGCACAGCAAATCAGTTGGGGATTCTTCTTGTCGACGGCCTCCAGCTTCTGGCCAACTTGATACAGATTCGCCGGTGGCGTAGGTGGCTCTGGCTGAAAAATGTCCTCGGGCGCCACCATTGCATTGTTGAGAATCTTGCACAGGTAGCCAGGCCAACTGGAAGCATTCATGCGAAATCCGAGCGGTGGCTGCAACATACCTCCATTCTTCTCGCAATGCCCGATGGCATGAATCTCTGTCGAGTCGACCAGACGCCAGAAATCATTCTGCGAGTCGCTGCCATCGAGACGCAGCCGCAGTCGGGAGCCAAGCACACCAACTACGGTAGCAATGCAAGTGGAGGTTACATTGCGGGGATCAAGAGCCTCCAGCTTCATGCCAATCTTGAAATCATTGTTGGGCGGATTCAACGCCTGCTTGAAGCACTCCGGTGGAGCTGCCTCACTGCCAGTTTCCTGCAACACAGAAAAATTGAATTGAGATTGAATTGGAATGGATAGCTAGTTAATGTTACCTCCAAGTAGGCGTCCCAGTCAAATACATGGAAACTCTCGTACTGAAAGGGACCCGTGGGGGCGGGTGCGCCGCTGCTGAGCAGCTTGCGATCGCCGTCTGTGGCACCGCCAGCGCCTGCGCCGCCGGCGCCGCTGCTGTGTCGCGTGGAGCCGTTCTTCTTCTGATGCTTGTTCATGCACATCATGGAGCAGAACTCCTTATTGGGCGCACCCTCGCGTATCACATTGTCGCACTGCGTGCACGCCCCCTTGCTGTACGCCTTGCGGAACTCGGCGATGCACGTCTCCGAACAGAACTCTTTTTTGCCCGTCTGCGTCGGCAGCACGTACTGCAGCGGCAGCTTCCCCTCCCCGCACCACGTGCAGGTAGCGCGCTTTGCTGGCCGACCGCGCGCTCGCTGCTGCGTTGGCGTCGTCGTTTGTTGGGGGGTTGAGGTCGACGTCGTTGCATTCGCGTTGGAGTTCGAGTTAGCAGCGCTGTTGGCGTTGACGTTGCCGTTGCTGCCACTGCTGGCGCTGCTGTCGCGACCGCCAGACATTATTGTGTGTGTTGTGTTTTGCTATTTATTCAATGTTTTTTTATTTATTGGGTGCACTCGCATATGATTAATCAATTTAGCATCTTAATGACGCATTTAACACTCTGCAGCATAGCATCTGCAGCTTTAAGTTTATCGTTTATTGCGACGGCAGTAATACACTTCTTGTCACGGTTCTTTGCAATTCAATTTTAGCGGCGTTCTCGAGGTCACGTAATAACAATTTGTATTTGTGTTGACTGTGCAAATTGCATTGCAGCATTGATACACGCACGTTCGACCGCAACATTAACACGCTCTTATTTTCAAAATGCTTAATAATTGTAAAAGGTACGCGCCTTAACTTTACTTGCGATTGCGAATTAAAAGTTATTTTTTTATTTTTCTTTGCATTCGCGTTCCGCCATATTTGTTTTCTTAGCGATGAGACTGCGTTAGAGATGTGTATAATCCGAGTAACTGCTAGTTATCGCATTTATTATCCAGTATCGAATAAGGGTGGAATAGCCCGCAATGAGCTAGGTAGCTATTTTTAAATACTTATTTTATTTATACAAGGAATACAAATATTATTTAAGAAAAAATTAAGCGAAATAATTAGGACCATTCAACAATTTAATTAACGTTGTTATTGAGCAGGATATTCGATTATTCTAACAACTGTTGAACAACTGTTGTTTATATTTAGCGCCATCTACATTTGGATGAAACTTCGAACGCGCGACATCAGCGCGAAATTCAAATACAATTTATGGTGTGTCTGAATAGCAGAAATAGAAATATGTTGTGTGGTTAAAGGGTTTATATCAAATATGACCTACTTGTTAGTCGAACAAAAATGAAATTAAGTGCACAGCCATAAATTGAAGGGCTCAACACGAATTAACGAAAATAATGCAATTAGGCACAGCAAAATGGCCCCATCACCCGCTGTGCCATCGTACCCCCCAAATTCGAAGCATATTGATTTCTCTTGCTTATTTCTGCATTGCGCTCATAAATCAAATTTGGACCGGCCACAGGCACAAACAGTTGACAAATGCCCCAGCACCGTGGGTGTGGATTGGCTTGGTGCCTCTGCGTGCGCCTTTAACAACAAATCAATGCCAAAATCTCTGTGTAAAAATCAAATTCACACAACACTGTGTGACTGTCCGAGTGTCTGAGTGACAGCGACAGCCGTTTGAGCTTGCGGCTCGCGATGACCATTGCAATGAAATAAATTCGTCAGTTTCAGTTTCAGTTTTCCGCCTCCAACTGGCCATCTGCCCGTGCACAGTCATAATTTACGCCCACTAGGAGCAGCAGCTGTTCGGATGGATGGATGCACAAAAATCGCGGAATGCAAATAAAATTGTTGTCGTATTTTTAGTTGGCTTAACAAAGAGCAGACCATTTAATCCGGACTATAAGTCTACAATTTCACCTGTTTAGATTAAAATGAAACCACAGACAAAATGCCATTTAATTCCAACTTAATGCCGCACGAAAAAGTTGACTGTGGAGCACTTTGATAGCTGCTCAGACCGAAAAGTTGAGCACATAATTATTGCTGTCCAAGCATAAAAGTTTTTTCTGGCTGTCGTTCGTTAAATATTTCGTTTGCTCCGCTTTGGCCAAAACTTTTTCGACTACCTTTTACCTGCAGCTTTCGCATCGTCCTGTTGCTTCTGGGCAGGCCTCAGAGAAATAATCCGATCGAGAAATTACGACGTTAATGAAATTAAGTCTTGAAAAAGGATTTCGCGTGAAGCCATTGGCTTGAACAGCGTCTATCATTAAGAGATATTTGCAATGTAGTTTTCCGAGGGAGTCAGTCAAACGCTCAATCAGTTTGCCAATAAGTTGCGCTTCATACTATCTGCAACCTTTGAACCCCGTCGAAGCCGTCAAGTAGTCAAGTAGGAAACTTGGGGTATGTCATAAATTAATAATTGGTTTATTTTATCGTCAGCAGCAGCTGTGAAGATGTCCCTCAGGTTCCTTGACACTCTGCCAGGCGACAGGCAGGCATGGCTGGCGGGGAGCTGCCTCGCTCCATCAGCATGCATAATAGAGTCGAGTGGCGTTCACCGTTTAGTCGCTTGTCACATTGACGATGCTCAATTAGAAACTGCCTTCGACAGCTCTCAACCCTCTGGCCCCATTGACTTATTACGCAAATCAAACAAAAGATAGTCAGTCAGTGGTCGGGGGGGTTGGTTGGGTGATTGGGGGGTTGACTGCTTGGGTCGTGATTTGAACTCTGCGATGATTTTAATCAGCACGTTAATGAGTTTATCTCGCTGTCAGCTTTGGCAAGTGATTCAGATTAAATGCGGTGTTAACGATGCTCTTATTGCTACTGCGGCTATTGACTGAGTAACAAGTTGTTGCCCCAATAATTAATGAAGAACTTAACGTTACGCCCGACAAATCGACAGCTTTAAGAATATGTGCATTAACGAACTACACAGAAGTGTAATTTAATATTGACTTTCGAGGATGGGCAATTTTTAACTTAATTGCAGAAGAGCTGTTAGTTCCTGTTCTCGTTTTACGACACCAAATAATGGCCTTCAATGCTGGCGCACTCGAAACGGCCACTTCGGGCCGCGCGCAGCTGGTGTCAGCAACTTTTTGACAGATTTCAATCAGCCGCAAGCCAAAAGGATAACCCAAAGGGCGACAACGGCGCCCGAGTAAGCCAGAAACATGAGGAGTCGGCCCACGTGTTTAATTACACCTGAACACGCATTGACAGCGATTAAAAATCATGTCAACGACGCGGCGTTGAGCAACAGGCAACGACATCCTGGCTACGTGCACGGTTCAAGCGAACGAGAAACGTGGTTTGCTTATTGCGCAAAGGACGATGACGAATGGCGGTGGCAGGACTCAACACTGTTGCCCCAACATTTTGACACTTAATTGAAGCTAAAGGTTAACCCGCACACCAACGTGTGGTTCAAGTGCTTCCATCTAAAAGCCATCACGTAGCGCATAAACCGAATTTGAAATTAATTAATCTAGATTGCAACACTGCACCTGCTAAACTATTCCAAATTTGTAGCTAATTGTGGGCCGCTTTTAGTTGTGGGCAAATTGAAATCATATATTACACTAGGTAGTTAGTCTGTTTAGCCTTCTACATATCTAGTTTCTTAACATTTAACTCGCTGAAGGCAAAGCATTGAAGTTGCTACGTAGATAGAACTGCAGAACTGCCTTTGCAAGAGTAAACGGCTGTTAATCTGCTGCCTGTGTGTATGACTGGTGTATGTATGTCTGTATGCGTGCGAAATGCATTTGAGTGTGTGTGTCTACACGTGAGACAATGGGCGTGGTCGAGCTGTGGAACTTCACAAAGATTGCCTGCTTAGAAATGTATGTGTGTGTGGGTCTGTGTGCATGTGATCGCCTGTTTGTGTCAGTAGTGCAGAAGTGAGTTCTCTCTCTCTTTCTCTCTCTCTCTTTGTCTTACACTCACTCACTCCGTCTCTACTCTCTACTCTACTCTCTCTTTCTTACTCTCTCTATTCTACTCTTTCTCTTTCTTACTCTTTCTACTCTTCCTCTCTCGTTGGCTTGCTCTCACGCTCTTCCTCTCTACTCCTTAACCTACTCTCTCTCTTTATTCCCTCTCTACTCTCTCTTTATCTTCTCTCTCTTTATCTTCTCTCTCTCTCAACTCTCTCTCTTTCTCTACACTATTTCTACTCTCTCTCTACTTTCTCTCTACTCTCTCTCTACTCTCTCTCTACTCTCTCTCTACTCTCTCTCTACTCTCTCTCTTTCTCTACACTCTTCCTACTCTTTCTCCACTCTCTCTCTCTCTCCACTCTCTATCTCTCTTCTCTCTCT
Source organism: Drosophila rubida (assembly GCA_035046165.1). NCBI lineage: Eukaryota > Metazoa > Arthropoda > Insecta > Diptera > Drosophilidae > Drosophila > Drosophila rubida. The sequence goes on along the minus strand of JAWNOF010000012.1, from coordinate 11,843,603 downwards.
TTCACTACTCTGTCTCTATCTCTCACTACTCTGTCTCTCTACTCTCTCTATCTCTCACTGTCACTCTCACTCTGACTCTCACTCTATCTCTCTCTTTTGAATAGATTTTAATGAACTATGTTGCAATTCGATACGAATCTGTATTACTAACATTGGTGTAAAAATACAAGTGCTTTTTGTTTAATCTGTATTAATTGCAGAACTTACTTATGTTATTCGATACTCATTAGTTTCTTGCGTATTGCATAAAGCTGTGTCGACGGTGAGGGGATGACGTATGGCGAGCAATTTCACAGCTCAGCGCCGATCGCCAACAGGTAGCTGTCAAGTGGTGTTAGCCAAGCGAGCGAAAGGTTAAACGAGTGTCCATATGTGAGGATGTGAAACCACTTTGAGTGACTTTAAAGCAAACAATTAATGTGCAAATAAAAACCCATTAAATATTAATTGAGTTCGATAATTACAATAAAACGCGTTACGGGCAGCAAAATAATAATAAGAGCGAAGCAAGCGAACCAAAAAATGTTGCCGCAACATTTGAGAGCGGCCAACAGGTGAGCAGGTAGTCGGCCGTTTGGCAACACGATGTGGCAAGTGTTGGGCCCGCAAGCAGCGTTCGTGGCAAGGTGGGCAAGGTGCGGTGCGTGCCGCGTGGTTTCATTCATAACTAGTCGCGTGGCACATCGTTTGTTCAACATTGTGGCTTCGTCCTCGTTCTCGTTCTCGTTCTCGAGCTCGTTGCTGCGTCGTGGCGTCGTGCTGCTTCGGGTGGCAGCTTCGTGGCCGTTCAGCGTCCTTGCCTCGCAATATAAAAACATGCATTCTATGCTTGGAGCTCTGAGTTCTTCGCTCGTCGTCAGCCTGTTGCGTTCGGAGACAGACAACAAGCCAGCAGAACAGCTCAAGTTAGTTGAAGTCAGCGCCTAGGTCTATAATCAGTCGAAATCCCCTAAATTCCAAGTGCTTTTGAGAATATCTTTTATGGGAATCTAAAACCACCATCGAGTGCTTAATAATTTGTCTTAGCGCCCGAAATAAAATATTCGCATATTCAAATTTTCGATCTAATTTCGTTTGATTGCCGTCGTCGCGCGTGAACTCATAAAAAATTTGGCCAATTTAAGAGGCCAGAAACGGCATCTTGAAAACCATAAATATCTCCCCAGTGCAAAGATCAAAAGGAATTTTCTCGGTAATTACGAATTGATAACGTGATACGGTTTTATGTGCACCATTGTTTCAAAAGTCTAAGTAAACAAACGTGACTTAAGTACCGAGCATACATTTGCATCTGCTTCCATTTCACGCCGAATTAGACGTCAGATTTATATTTTGTGGATTTGTTTATTTCTGAAAGAATTAACTGGTAAGCTCCGAGAGTGCCAATAAGTGGAATTTTTTTCGAAATCAATTTATTTCTTAATCAGTTCGCAGAAAAAAGATTGAGCAGTTTGTTGCTGTTCTTTTCAAATGTTGACTTTAATTTAAGTAATTCGAGTAGTTATTTGAGGTAAAACAAATTAATCAATTTCGTATTTCAATTAACAAAAATTGTGAAAATTCTTTTTGATTTGGAAAGTGCTTCAAATTGAATTGATAAGTTTCATTTTAACAGTATTTCATAGAGTGCCTATTTAAGAAAACAAATAGAAATTATGGTTTATTTTAGTCAAGTTGATCAAAACTGAAATTTAAATTTGTGTAACAATTTCCTCCTTTTATAATATTTTTTCTTTCTGTTGCCCTTAATCCCTTTGAATTTGTTTAGATTTAAAAGAGTAGATTCCACCTTTTTCGTTCGCCAGTTAATTAAAAGTTCTGCTATTAATTAAGCTTGTAGAATCATTAATTGATGGCCACTGGTTAGGCAACGTTAGCCAATTTCATTATCTGCTGCCAATTAATTTTGCACTTTTAAAGTAGCGCCACATCAAGGAAAGCGCCAAGGAATTTATTAAATTAGAAATGTTACGCAATGAGTTGAGCTTATGAAATGGAAATTGAAGTGTAAACACTTTAAGCCTAGTTAATAGACTCCTCAATAGGTCAGTCTAATTACTTTTTCCTAGTTCGTTTTGATGCCTGTCGATTGTGTCAAGTGATGATACCTGTAATTTAATAGTCAGCAAACAAAGTGAAGGAAAAGTTGAAGCTTTGATTGGTTGCCTAACTTGCCTCCCTACCTTGATGATGATGATGACGTTGTTTGGGTCACGTTCACTGATTCCATAAAACAGTGTTTGGAGCAGAGATTGAAACACTTGCTCGGCTAGTTAAATTCAATTTTACTTAAATTTCAAAGTGTGCACAGCATGCCTGCTGGGTATTTCAAATGCACATCGAGGTCCCGATTGACAGGATATATGGCATGTTTGCATTGAACTCGTATGATTAGCTTGCCCACAAGACGAGAAGGTATGGCATCGTCATTGGGATCGACATCGGCATAGGCGTCGTTAAACGTTTTAATGTGCGATTCAATCACAACATTGAGCAGCAGTCAAAACACTCATTTGCCCAATCAGTCATTCAGACATTCGTTGATGCCTCCATTTGCCACACATCATCATCGGGCGAATCCAATTGTTGGCTCGTAAAAATCGTTTTATCTGAAAAAAAAGTTTTGCTTGGCTTTACATTTATTTGCATATTGCGCGTATGCGAGCATGTTCAATGCAAATAAGCAACAAGGCCTTTCTATATCTTATTCTATATCTTATTTTATTTCTTATTTATTTATTTCTTCATTTTTTAACTATGCAGATAAAAGCGAGCCAATGCGTAGGCACAATCGCTTTGGGCAATCACGTTTTCTCAGTGGGGCAGTCCCTTCGTTCTCATTCTAATTCTGATTCGAATGAGTAGGGAGCTGGAGGACACTCTTGCCGCAGTGGGGCAGGGCAGGTTTTTATTGCGTTCCAATATTTGGAAGGCATTGTTTAAGGCTCTCGAAAATACTTGTTTGCTGAACATCAAATGCAGATATTTAACAATTGTGAAATTCTCCATCTAATGAATACCAGTTAAACAATGTGATTTAATTATGGACGAATGGAATTTGGATTGGAATTTCAATGGTTTTCATTCAAGTTTTAGATGGCTTTTAGGTGGTCACAGTAAATGGCATTGTCAGCTCCATGAGTTCACCTCATGCAGCTGTCAAGCTTTCAATATTGGAATTTTGTCAGCATATTCGAAAATCCTTTTGCATGAAATGGCACAAATATGACAGGTGCCTGAATTCCAAATACCATTGCAAGCCAGCTAAGTACATACATAAGTTGCTGAAGTGCTGCCAACTAGTTAAACACCCAAAGTTACGGTTAAGACTTATGCTGACAGCCGGGCTTAAATGCGAATGAATGCGCCATAAGGATGACAGAATAAGTACAGCACACTGAGGCAAAATTAGTTAGAATGCTCTACTCTATCGATTTGGTTAAATTATTTAATTTGTATAGCTTGACAGACTGCGCCTAAAACTATGCAATAGATATACAACATAAATTGCGCATACGCCAGGGATGCTCGCGTTTTAATTAAGTTCAGCCAATCATACCGGGGAGATTGCATTCAATGCTCCACAAATACACATCCATCGCACCTCATTTGATTTTATAGTAAATTTGTGCGCTGTCGAACGCGTCGAGCATGGCAGGGCAATTACAGGTTGAGTGTTGGTGTGCAAATGATTTGTCAATCAAAGAACTCATAAACGATGCTGGAAGCTAATGAAAACAGTGAGCGCATATAAAGGACACGACTGGAAGTAAATGGGCAAATGGACAAGGCAAAAGTAAAATCAATTTCCCTGCTTTAATTCAAGTACTGAAATAGGAAAATATGTCCTGATGACCGCCGAGCAGCTTCAATGGACCACAGTTTGTGTCTATTCTTAGAAATCTTAGCATTTGATTGCAATTCGGGCGCTTGTTCCCTTCCTGCTCTTAGGTCAAACGGAAATTGTAAGCCAATCGCGAGTCATTGGCCCATAGGCAATTGGCCATGCTGTATTACGATTTGGATTTGGATTTGGATAGTTTAGATAATTGAATCGCAGAATAAATTGTGTGCTGTGGTCCAACTGTGAAATCCTTTCGATTCGTTTGTACGACAATAACTCATTGTGTCAGTGTTCGTGTCAAAGGCTGCGAGGTTGGTTCGGTAGCGCTGAAGAGCTCCACGTGTCCATCGCATTTCATCTTACCGCATGTGTATCAAGTCTCTTCATCTATTTATGTTATTTCCACACATTACGTTTATGTTCCGTTGTGGCAGAGAAAAGTCATTTGGCGAGTCCATCGAGCGGCTAGAGGGAAAGTGGTCGTGCATGTGCATGAGCCATAAATTATAAGAACACTTCATGATGTCAAAAGGTTGCTGATTCCTCCAACGTTGCATTTGCAGCGTGAAATGCCCGAGTCCAAAACAGCGAATCCACTTTACATATTCCAACAATAAATATCCCTTGATGTTGATAAATTGTTGCTAAATTATCGTCTAAACTGTTGCAAGCATTGCAAAACTGTGAGAAAAAAAAAAAACTAGAAAAAAGGGGGAATGTGATATGTTGGATAGTCAAGCATATTTGAGCAACTCTTGGTGTCACAACTGCTGCACATTTAATTTGCTGACACGCTAAAAAATTAATGAGTTTTTACTGACTTATCTGTATGGTGAAATATAATACTTTTTCTACTTTTCATTTAATTGAATTTAGATACATCAGATATTATATTTGAGCTTGTGTTTTAAGTACTTTTCTTCTTATTGCTTATTTCAATTTTAAATTGAAAGTTACTCAATTTAACTGTGCAGCAAATTGTATTTAAATATATATTTCTTTAAATTGAATTAATTTCACCCACTTTTGCGGCTTATTTTCGTAAATTAAATACGCCGCGAGAATTAATTTTCAAGCTGAAATTTTGCCAAGAGCAATACATACACAATTACTATATTTTATACAACATACATTTAATGCACAATGTTCGTCAGTCAGTTGATCAGTCAGTCAGAGATATGCACAGACGTAATCCGTGGAGCTGCGAGAAGATAGAGTCGCCAGGTGTATATTATATACATATACGAGTATTATATATACATACATGTCGGAGCTGTTGAATATGCAATTATACAGTGAATGAAATTCAATTTTTGGTTTTGGGCCGTCATGCTGAAGCCGCTAATAGCTCGATTCATGCGTCCGTTAAGTTTTTTATGCAATTACTCATTTTTTTCTCGTCATTTTTCAGAATGATGAAAGCCACAGCGTGGTTTTGCCCGGTGTTATTGACTTTACTCAGCGCCACGAGGCTCGTTTGTACGGCACAGAGGGGCGCTGCCATCGGAGCAGGCGGAGGCTCCGTCGCCGGGGCAGGAGTTGTTGGCGCAGGCTACGCCAACGGATATCCGCTGGACTATCTGGATGCACAGTCCATACAGGTGCGTATGAGCGACGGGTGAGCAGAGTTGGGCAGTTTGGCATTGCCCAGCTCGCTCTGTGGTTTCGAGCAGATGTCACTCACTTTGCTGGCCGTATTTTGCACCACATTCTCATTGACCACTTCCGCACCACCAACACCCGCTCTTTGACTTTGACTCGTGCGGTATGAATTCCATTGTTTGATGTTGCACACATTTTTGCGTTTATTTCCACGAAGCATTCAAAACAAAGCTTGCAAGGTTGCTCGTGGACAAGCGAATTATTTGGTATTTTTATGTAAATATTGCTATTCCACATTTCAAAAGATATGAAAGCTGTCCCTTTTAGGTAATGTGAAAAACAGGGAGCGGTTCAAAGACAACTTTCCGACGATAACGGCAATTCTCTGTTCCCTATTTAAAATTAAATAGTTTACTTATTGCATTATTATTGCTTATTAAATGTATTTTATATAAATGATATTTTAAGTTTCGGGAAAACAAATTAAATTGCAATTAGTTTTACTCTTGTGATTTCTATACACAAATAATAAATTTTTTTTAGCATTTCGAAATAGGATTTTTAAATATTTGTAACTTGATAAATTTTAATCACAATATATCGAGTTTTGATAAAGACTTAATGCGAAGAAGTGGAAAAAAGTGAAAGTCTATGAGTGTGATTGGCACGAACTCACAGGGAAATATCAATATTGATAAATCAATCACGCTTCAATCTTTTGGAATCTTATCGCACTGCTCAACTCGATTCAAATGCAGTAGTGATTCCCAGAACCGTGCTTATCAAGACGATGCAACTATTCTGAAGTAGCTCTTCCGATGAAATAATATGTGATTTCTTGAAGAGATGCCATATAAAACGAAAGGCAATAACAGGTGTAGGAAGTGCCGTTATCAGCTATCAGAAGTGCGACATTAATTTCATGGAATCAAATGCAAAAGCGACTCTAAACTAATCTTATCAGTAATGTGCGGTGCGTGTCCAGTGACCAAACACAGCGATTGCCATACGTCGAACGTGAGACAAACAAACAAATTAGTCAATGTACAAAAATGGATTTAAACAAATTTATCAATTGCGTATTGGGGTAGCGCCGAAGCGCATAACAAATGGAAAAATTTCAACGGCGATTTATGTGTGCTTCATTAGACAGCAAAACAAAATGTTGTTGGGCCTGTTTTTATTTACCTTTCGACAAGCAAGACAAATAAAACTTTGGCTTTTATTGCTTTACACTGCGCATAAATCGCACGACAACAAACTTGACGGCAGAAGTTCAACTTTTCACGCTGTTTAATTTACAAACATGTGCGGGCAATTCTCTTTCTTCTCTGACTCTCTCTTTGTCTTTTTCTGCATTGAATGCCCGACATTTGTCATATTTATCCCGCTGGCAACATTCGACAGGACCAACTTTGCGAGTCAGCAGCTTAGTTCGCCCACCTTGCGATACATCTTGACTTATTTAGCTCACGTGGCAACCACGAAATATGATCAGAAACTTGGCAATTGCATTACAAGTATTTATTGCGTACAGTGTGAAGCGTTCAAAGGATACCATTTTTCCGTAACGGAAACTATTTAGCTATTAAGAGCTCAAAGTTTTGCTGCCAGCGCGTTTAAGCCAAATGGAAACTTATGCAGCAAGTTTGTGAAGCAATTTATAACAATTTGAGATGAAAACAAGCAAAATGCGAGCATACTTCATACAATATTTGCGAGACAAAAGCTTGCAAGCAAATATCGGGTATATGCAGTTTTAAGCACCTTATAATTTCATTAGGATTGTGCTTCAAAGAGAGCTCACCTAATCACTTAGGCATAATACGTATACGCCACTTGTTCACAATCAAACAATGCAAATTGGTTTCAATTGTTTGCTAGATGCTTTCTTTCACTTAAAGTAACAATCTTTATACAATCCCTAATTATTATTTCTGTCAATATAAAAAAACTGCTCTTTAGTTATGCAAAAACTTATTTATTGTCTGCTTTCTCAAGTACTTTTTGCTCTATTTGCGAACAATTTCCTCTTCGTTCTGCTCGGTGTTGTCATCACCCTCCTGATCATCCGGGTTCTCAGCTGGATCCTGGCTGTCATCGCTCTCATCGCTCTCGCTGCTATCATCGCTCTCGTTGCTCTCATTGCTCTCGCTGCTTTCGCTGCTTTCACTGCTCTCGCTGCTTTCTGGTGGTGGCGGACGTCTGCTGGGAGGTGCCTGACCGCCGGGTCCTCTTGGTGGTCCCTGGCCCTGTCCACCGGGTGGGCCACCCTGTCCTCCTGGGGGTCCACGGCCCGGACCTCCAGGTGGTGGGCCGCGCTGTGCCATGACGGCGACCAACAAGACTGCGAGGATTACAAGTGTGATGGCTCTCATGATTTGTGTTTAATTGGCATCTCGCTCCATGGGCTGGCCTTTTATAGTGCATACGGCCAGATGACGCTGCCATGTTTGCACAGTTGCTACTGTTGCATTCCACGTAGAGTGACGAAAACAACTAGACTATTCCACAACGCTGTTATGCAAATTTATTTATTTATTGACAGCGTGCAAATAATTCAATGGTCTGTCAGTTTGTGATGCAATCTAATCGGCAAACACTGAAAGTTTCCATTGGGCCCAGGCCCAATGCCATTGCCATTGTCACTGTCGAAATATCGATTGGAATTGGGTGACTAATGGGCGAGTTGATTACTTTATTGCTGTAGATTAAAGCCAAGTCGATCTGTCGCACTCGAACAATCAAATGGCTGTCGAATGGCAACTCGGAATAAGACTTTGTGACGTTATTGGCCATAGCTAAGGGTACTTCAATCCCAATCTCAAGTAGCACCACGCCGATAGTGTCATGTTAACATAACGAATTAACATTTGAGATGTGTTCCTCGATAAATCTAAGACTTTTCTCTCAATACTCCAGCAGAAAAATGTAGCAGGGCTTTGGTTTGCTAATCGTATAATTTGAATTAACAGCAACTACTTAAAATAAACAGTTTAATTGCGATTCTTAACTTTAAACCATCAGTACACTTGGCATATTTTGTTGGCTATCTAATAATGAAATTCTGCGAAACATGATTTGCAAATGCATATCTCAAAGCTTTAATGTCGACTTGCTATACGTGTAATTTAACTGCTCGTCGCGCCGCTGCCCTCCTCAGCCTCAGTCGTTGTCTCCTCTGGCTCGCCAGTCACCCCGCCATCGGTTGTGGTTTCCTCGGGCTGCTCTGAGGCCTGAGTGGTCTCTGGCTCCTCAGTGACCAGCGTTGTGTCGCCAGAGCCATCGGCTGTAGTCTCTTCGGGATCTTCGGGTGCCTGCGTTGTTTCTACAATCTCTTCTTCAGCAGTTGTTTCGGGCTCTACTGGCGCAGCTGTGGTCTCTTCGGGTGCCGCGGTGCTCTCTTCAGGCTCTTCGGCCGTGGTCTCCTCCTCTGGTGCCTGGGTGGTCTCCTCTGGCGCTGCAGTGGTGGACTCTTCCGGAGCCTGGGTCGACTCAACTGGCGCTTCGGGCGTGGTCTCCACTGGTCTCTGAGTAGGCTCAACTGGCGCCTCGGGCGTGGTCTCCACTGGTCCCTGAGTAGGCTCAACTGGCGCCTCGGGCGTGGTCTCCACTGGTCCCTGAGTAGACTCGACAGGAGCTTCGGGCGTGGTCTCCACAGGCGCTTGGCTAGTCTCGACGGGAACTGGAGTTGTCTCCACTGGACCTTCTGTTGTGGGCTTCACGGGCGCCTGAGTGGACTCCACTGGACCATCCGTTGTGGGCTTTACGGGCGCCTGAGTGGACTCCACTGGAGCTTCAGAGGTGGGCTGGATGGGTTGATCGGTGCGCATGCCGTGGTGCTTGTGTCCATTGCGATGCTCCCACTGTTCGTCTCTGTGCCAGCCGTACTGGTCCCTGTGCCAGCCGCCAAAGTTGCCGTGCCATCTGTTTCCATTGTCGCGCCAGTCGGCGCGGGGAATATTGCCATTTCCAATTCCTTGCCATTCCAAGCCACCGTGGTTGCGACGCCAGGCAAATCCGTTGGGCCTGGAGGCAGCGAGGACGCAGAGAACCGCGAATACCGCAACTGAGAGAACCTTCATTTTGTAATCGTTCGATGTATACTAATCGGAACCGGCTTCCGACGGGCTTTTATATGTGCACAAATCGCTGGCCCGGCAACCAATGGCATTCTGACCCTACGTACTAGTATTTTTTTTATCTAATCACAATCGCAATTACGCGCACAGTGTCTGATAAGCTAAAAAGCAAAAGTGGAATATCAGTACTTGCTGATAGGCCATTGGGAACCACTGGTGGCGGCCCTCTTCACCTGTAGTATGCTAACTTCTTGTAGATTCCACATTCTTGCTGATATCATCTAGCTGTCATAGTGAAAGAGCAATTTCCTTAGCGTATAAATAGTTAATCGTATTGCGAATTTATCAACCACATTAGTGTGGGTTCAAGGTGGAGATCTTTGCATTCAGAGGCACCCCAATAAAAAGTCGTATAACCTTCGGTTATTTTCCGTAAACTCTTTTTCCTTTATCACTTCTTTCGGCGGCATAGAAGGTGAGCAATACTCCATGAACAGCCAATCACAATTGGGGTCATAAATTCACACTCCGCATTAGGGTAGTTACTGGGGGTGTTAACACATTTGGCTGAGATTAGCAGACATGTAGGCACTAAACGCTGAGTCTGCGAATTGTTTCCTGTGAATTGGATCTCATAAGTCTGGTTATCGCAAGTGCAAGATTATTTACAAGTGCTTGGATTCTGGTCACGGAGCACGGGCATGCTCTAAATATCCATATTAGTCACTCAAACCATCTAGAGTACTTGTAGTTAAATGTTATCTCGATTTTGTTGTTTACACATTCGTTATCTGAGAGCTGCTGAGTTGCAAATTATTGTAAATATTTGAGTATGTGCATACGTATGTACAGATACATAACATATGTGTGTAAACAGGAACATAGCATAACTGTCACCATCTTTTAATTAGGAAAATAAAAAGTATTAAGTTTTCTATGAATTGCGTTATCAGGCGCGACAAAGTTACCCCCATCAAGCAAAGTAATTTATCACTTAATTAGAAATCATTTGCCATTTACACAAAACATCAAATCAAGTAATTAAAACACTTTAGTGATAGGGAGACAAACAAAACAGCAATTGAAAAATCATTACGCCTTTTTCAAATGCCATTTGCTAATCAATTACCATGTTTATTTTGTTGAATTCGCTATTTGTACAAACAATCAAAGTAAATCAGCTCGAGAAAACTGCGTAGGTTTAGAATACTTCAAACTTTTGCATACTCACCGAAGTTTCTGGCAATTTCTTCTGAATAGAAAGTGCTGAACTAACTCAACCACCTTCATTCATAAAAACTTTTTGCATTAAGATCTCGGCCATGTTTATTGTACGTATATAGCGTGTTAACAACTTCAAACTGAATGCATATAAAATGTGCCGCTTTCTGTCTCTCTCCCTTTACAGGATGAGTTCTCCTTGGTGAAGCGCAACAAGCCGTCATTGTCCATTGTCAATCCGCTGGATGTGCTGCGCCAGCGGCTGCTGCTTGAAATGGCGCGCAGGCAGATGAAGGAGAACAGCAGACAGGTGAGTGAGTGAGTCACTGCGAGCGGGTAAAAGAGGCTACGAGTGGCTGCAGAAGAAGTGGCCGCAGTGGCCACTTTGGAATTTTTAATAAGCGGCAATGAGCAAAAGCAAACTTTGCTGTTCAGCTCGCCAACTTGCAAAATAAACACATTGAGACAGAGCGAGAGAGAGAGCTAGGATGGGAAACAGCAGCAAATTGCGGCTGCAATTTAAGTTGAAGTGGAAAGTGCGATTTGATGTAAAATGGAAAATGCTAGCAGCTAATCAAAATTAGAGCGCGAAATGAAAAATACTTAGGTGGAAAAGTTCACACAGAATGCACACACTTGCGCAAACTTTTTCCATTTGCCAGCAGCAAAAAAAAAAAAACAATAAATTTATGTATTCAGCAATACCAGTGCGATGACGGTCCAATGCGGTGGCCAGTGGCAAGGTCGTGTCTCGTTTGGCCATTTGTTAGACGATGGCCCAAAGGCACATCTTATCGTCGGGTATTGACAATCCCGCATGTGAGCAATGTAAATAACACACAGGTAGATATCTAAAGGTTTTGCTGCCAGCACAGCAAAGATAGAGATGACTCGACTTAAAAATACCCTACACAATATCTCAGCATCGATTCGAACTTATACTGTACCACAATTATCTGCATAACGCCTTAATCGAAGGCAACGCTGCGTATACATAATATTTTGCTGTAGCTAAGACGCCCTGTATTGTAGTTGACTTATTTGCGCTACCTACGCTAAATAACCTTATTACGCTCTTCGCATTCACAGGCTGAGGGTATAAAAGGGCTTCAAGGACTTAGAGCCGGTTCGAGTGAAGGAAAGGCTTAGCAGCATCGTGTAAGCGAAAAAAGGGAAACGAGCGCGACGTATGCGCAATACAAATATTTCGACTTGGCAACAAAGCAAAATTTATTTGGTTACCAAAATGTTGATGCACCCCACGGCATCGGGCGGGGACACAGGCAAGAAAATCAAACGATTTAATGTGAGGAATCCAAACGATTTGGCCCTTGGGCGCCTCTCAAATAACGATCCTTCAGCGTGGCTAAAGCTGCCGCTCTCTCACCAGGCTCCGGTCTGTGAAGTGCTACGGTGCGACACAAAATTGTGCGCTCCATTTACACATGTCACAGCTCGTAGTCGCACTCGTATGTATTGATTTGTCAAAGGCAAACGATAAATTGCCGCATGAATGAAAGGATCTGAATGGCGAACTCTTGAATGCATGCGAATAATTGATGTCAGGTATAGAAAGAAAAGCATTTACTCGGTTTTGATGTGGGTTGCTCGTACATTCAAATACAATTCCCCTTAAGATTTTCGATTAAAATAAATAAATTTGCATAGAAGCATATTTAGTACTTTAAAGAGTAATTTCTACGGTAGTTGTCTCTGCAGGCTCCAAGGTTGTGGGCTCCTCTGGCTGCACGGTTGACTCTTCGGGCTGCACAGTCGACTCCTCGGGTTGCACTGTAGACTCTTCGGGCTCTTGAGTGGTTTCTTCGCCAGACCCAGCTGTGGTAGAGTCTTCTGGCTCAACGGTTGTGCTCTCGTCTTCTGGCGGTGGGGTGGGACGATGAGGTGGGCGATGACCGTGTGGGGGACGATGTCCATGCGGAGGACGCTGCTCGTTGCCGTGAGGAGGACGCTGACCATGTGATGGACGTTTTCCGGGGCCGCCTTGTTGTGGTGGGAACTCCGGGCGTTCTTCAAACAAAACGCAATTATTAAAAGCTGTATTGAATAATTTAAATGTTCGTTGCCTACCGTTGGAGTCATCATTGTTTTGTGGTGGTCTATTGGGTCTCTGTTCCTCTCCAGACTCCTCCTGTGGAGGTCTCTGCTGTGGCGTGTCAGGTCGCTGTTCCTCGCCAGATTCCTCCTGTGGAGGTCTCTGCTGTGGTCGACTGGGTCGCTGTTCCTCGCCAGACTCCTCCTGAGGAGGTCTCTGCTGGGGTCTCTGTTGCTCGCCAGACTCGTAAGGTGGCCGCTGCTGAGGTCGTTGTTGCTGCTTTCTCAAACCGTGCTGATCTGATTCATATTTGTTGGGGCGCGCTGCGACCAGCACCACCAAAAGGCTGACGGCCAAGACGGCAATTGCTATGGCTTTCATTGTTCAACTGTTAGCTGTTGATTCCAAACTGATTGAGTGTTGTGTTTCTTATTAGCTTTTATAAGTCAGCGGGCTTCTGATTAGGTAATTGGAATTTCCAACATACTAATTATGAGTTGGGCTTATCTTATCTTTATCTGTCTAGGGCCCAAAACATTCAACGTGCGCATGCTGGGAATTGCCCGAGAATGAGTAAACGCTGTTTTATCTAAAGTATCAATTTAAATGAAGTCGTCGTAAGCGAGAAGTGCATTGCTCCTTAAGTGGCAAGTTCAATATCAATTGCCCACCTAACCGAATCGCTCTTGGGGTTGCACCATTAGTAATTGTGCACTGCTGATAAGTGAATTGATAATGCATTTTATTATCAAATCGATAAGTGAGTGACGAACGAGTAGCTGACTAAGGCCTGCGATTGGTTAGTAAACAATTTAATGAAATGCAGCGGTCGTTTAATTGTTGCTAAATTTGACTTATGCAAATTTAATATATTTCAATTAGCGCAGGTAAATTATAAATATGTGGCTTTGGAATTTTATTCATTATTAATTAATTAATAAAAACGTTTTAAATATTTCAGGCAGTCAGCAATAATCCTTGCAAATAACTGTAGCATTCTTTTCAGCTTAAATGTGTACATAAATTTCGTAGCATTCTTTAGAGCGCATATTTCCTTTGCCCTTTAAAAACGGATATCTAGAAAGGGCATCGGGCAGTTAAAAAAGCAATTAGGAGTTGCCAAAGAAAAGTGCAAATCCAATTTGCTGCAGGAAAATCTAATATTTATACTATTTAAACAAAATGCATGTAACGCTGTGTGCTGCGTCTCATTTCCTTTAACGCCAACCAATTTGCTCTTGCTCTTTACTCCCTCTGCGCACAGGTCGAGTTGAATCGCGCCATACTGAAGAACGTGGGCAAACGTGTGTTCCTGGAGCCAGCGACTTGGGCCAACAGCAACTTCCAGGAGCAGCAGCAGCAACTGGAGGAAGAACGGCAGCGGGAACAGTTGCGTCGAGAGCAGCTGCTGCAGCAGCATTTCCCCAGTCAACTGTGGAACATTGGCTGGCCGCAGTCCAACGGACCGGCGTCGTCTTCATCAGCATCGTCACGGTTTTTCGATTTTCTGCAGCGGCCAGAAGCCCAAGTAAAACAACAGCAGCCGGCAGCAGCACCACAGCAGCTGCTCGACGATGTCAACAAATCCCTTAGCGCTGGCGCCCTCGGGCTCAGCCTGGGAAGAGTTGGAAGCGGCAATGGCAACGGTATCGGTAATGGAGAGGGAGGCGTGGCCAAACATCAGCAGCCAGACGGAAACGAAATTGCAAATGAAACAAATCATGAAAACGGCAGTCGCAAGGCATCGCCTCTCGGCAAGAGCGACGTGGACAACGGGGACGTCGAGGAGGGCGACGAGCAGGACGATATGCTGGACGAGCTTAAATTCAACTGGGTCAGCGAGCAGCCCGACGATCTGGACATCCCCGTCGAGGCAAACAATGCAAATGGACGGCTACCGTGGCGTCTAATCTATCGCATGCATAAAAATCCACACTACGCTAATTAAGAAACAACAGCAGCAGATGTCCACGCAGAAGCGAGTGCAGATGCAGATACCGATACACACACAGATGCAAACGCAGATGCAGATACAGATACAGATACAGACACACATTGACACACATAGACAGAGACAGTTAAATAGTTGCTAAACTGACGGTTCCTAATGGCTGGCTATAAGGCAGGCATATCGTGTGTGTGCGCACAGAGACCCCTCCGATGACAACAGATAACAGGCCCCTCCGCCCCGTTGACCCCCTAGACCACTATTCGATGTATGTATACCAACCATTTGAATTGCAACTTGAATTTGAATTGAATTTGTATTCGTATTGTATTCTATCGAACTAACTAATTAACTAACTAATGGTTTATGTAACGATTCATGCTACCTCTTTCTCAGATGCTCTTGAAAATATTCAACACGAAACGAACGTTCCCTCAACGCTCCCTTTGGGGCACGCCCCTCGGTACTACGTAATTACGAGTCTACTCGAAATTGTATTTATTAACTAGCAAAAAAAGTTGAAAATAACAAAAAAAATACAAAAAAAAATTATATATATATGTGTATATGAATTTGTTTAATAGCCTAAATGATGTTGATCGATAAAAAAACAAAACAAAACAAAAACAAAAGCAAACAAACTAACGAACATATATGAATGTAGATTTTAAATAAATATTAAAGTGCAATACGTATACGTATGTATACTCTATATACTATATGTATGTATGTGCTTTCCCTTGTAATTAAATGCTTCCGCTTTTTATATATAAATCATTTAAGTTCTGTTTCACTACCCACGTCCATTATAAGTTCCAGCTTATCGAACTACACGAACTCTCTGAATTTCATTTTGACTACTACAGACAAAGA
This sequence comes from Drosophila rubida, assembly GCA_035046165.1. Lineage (NCBI taxonomy): Eukaryota > Metazoa > Arthropoda > Insecta > Diptera > Drosophilidae > Drosophila > Drosophila rubida. The sequence goes on along the minus strand of JAWNOF010000012.1, from coordinate 11,827,980 downwards.
ACAATCCGCGGGCGGAATTCATATATTTTCAAGCAAGCTTTAAACGAACAAATTACTCAATACTGGAAGTGATGTAATTAAATTTATATTTGTGTTAATAATGTATTTCAATTTCTGATGCTCAATATGAATAAAACAATTTCCACAAATTTACAAACAATTTTATTTGCATTACAACAACATCACTCCGAGGTAGTATTCAGAATCTGAGAATCCATTTTGAGTTACGGACACCCTTTAAAAGTTCTATGAAAGTAAGCAAAATGTTAAAGACACACAAATGGTTACAAATCATATAAATACGACAAACGATTTTAACGTAGATGAGCTATTTAACTAACATTACTTACCAAACTATTTATGCATGTGCGGAACTCAATGAATCTAACTCTATATATGGCATAATTAAATATACAATCGAGTGGATCGAGTGGATTATTTATACACATACTATAGACACAGCAAACACACATGTACATTTATAATTAAAGTTGAGATTAATATAGAGAATATGTAAATACAAGATTTTCTCATAAATAAAACGAAATTGAACATGAAAAACACGTTAAGAACAATTAATTGATTGATGTTTGGAATTCAAAATTATCTATATTACATGGATTACTCTCGTATGTATGTGCATTTTATTTAAATCGAAAACAAGAAAAAAAAAACAAATACAAAAAATTTAAATGGCATTCAATTCATAAGTGCTTTTATTGGACTTACCACGGCCGTGTGTTCTCAGAGTGGGAAGAGGCTAATGTCGAGCCTATATACTCTAATTAAATAGTATTAGTGCCATCACACTTGAAGTGTTTTCCAAAATGTCGGCTTAGAGGATTAATTTATAATTTTAACTTTCAACTTTTCCAACTTCAATGTTCTAATTTTAGCCTTGTTTTATACTCATAATTTAGATGCATCTGAACAACACAAAAAGAACAAAGCTTCCAAATTCCATTATTTTTAAAGCTCTCTTCTTTGAGTCTGTTAATTTGATTGGCTTTAACAATTCTCCCCGTCTGTAAAAAAGTTTTTAAATATTTATGTTAGCCTTTGTTATTTGCACAAAAGTTATTCGTTTCCCAGCCCTAATTAAAAGTCAGTTAAATACGTCTACGAATTCGAAATGAAACCTTTATTTCGCTTGACAAGTGCACTTGAAGTGAGGAAGAAGCTTCTGGGGCCGAAAATGGAAAACAAAGACGAAAAAAAAAGAAACACTTAACCGTAATTCTAAACATTGGCTAACAGCTAATTATGGTGTACGATGGATGTTCCCTGGTGTAGGGAAACGCCTCTTGAATAACTCGAGGGCATAATTAATAAACTTGTATCGCTGACGCATTACACGAGACTGCCAACAGACAGCTGAGAGCCACGCCGCAATTGGTATGGAGGGGCTGACATAAGGCTCCCAAAAACGATAATTATCACAGCACCATTACGGGCACCAAGGAGCACGTACAGAGAAGTTGACAGGCTGGCAAACAATGACTGTGCCAGTGGGTGGCGGGTGTTGCGGGGTGTGGGCATGGTGGTGTCATTTGTTGTGGGCGGCGCGCCACTTATTTGATGTCACAGAGCAACGCGACGCCACGCAGTGTCCAGTGCTTGGGATTGAAGTCGGTCTCGAAATCAATGGAGCCAACGTACTTCAGGTCGGTGCGCTGCGGCTTGCGATAAATTGGGCACTCGTAGAGCTTGGGATCCTTGCCGGCGGTTGTGTTGATGGCATAGATATATATGACTGGCATTTGTTCGTAGAGCACCTTCATCTTTGATTCAATCAACTTGCCGCTGCGTCTGTCCAGCGAAGCACCTGCAATGACAATAAAAGCGAAGCCCGCGCCCCGCAATTTAAAGCCAAGCCAAAGATTTGAGCGACCCTAATTGTTCCTTTGTTAATAAGTTGGCCCCTCGTAAAGTTCGCCACTGTCCGGGGAATTCGTGTCGCCGGCCCACGCATGTTTTCCTCGGCCCCAAAATGTTTATTAGCGCACAGCTCAGGGCCAAATTGTCGTGTTTAATAGAGACAGACACAAAGCCAACAGAAGACCTGGCAAAGCACCTCAATAGGAATTTGCTTCACAAGACTTTGTTTAACTGCGCAACGCTGCTGTGCGTCCTACGTTGCGTATGTGCAATATTGCCAATCATGTGTGTAGTTGCAGTCCAATTTATGCAAATTTCAAATCATTTTCAAGCATCGTAAGCAGTTCATTTCAATGGAATATTCAATTTTGTGTTTATTGTGTCACGTAACTGCAGTTGTACAACTCGATAATGTCAACACAATGAAATGAATTGAACAAGCTTTGGCCACTGCATAATTGGCATGTCCATTAAATTGGTTATTCAGCAGTTTAGCCGGTCAATCAATTTGGAAAAGTTTTAACCCAAAAAGTTTCGAAAATCTTTGGTAAATATTTGGCGCTTGTCGTGTTGTGCTTCGGCTAATCAACAGTTGACCACAACAAAGATCTGCATGTGAATCACAAACAAACAACTCGAATGCTGTCTCCAGCATTTGTATTATCGCTCTTTGGGGCGTCGTCTGGCGAGACCACACAAGCAAATCGAGAGCAATTTGTGGTGTGAACAAAAGGACACAACTCGGGTCCTGCTATAGAAAATTTATCAACGTATTGCGTGAAAGCAAAGGCGGAAATGCTATGAATAACTTTCACAAATACAAACACGCTTCTCGCCCAGTCACACAATTGAATTGCAACAGCAACAGCAGCAGCAGCAGCTTGGTCGGACTAAGGATGCCAAGCGCCTGGAATGCAGCAGCGAACACTTACCTTCGAGAAAAAGTCCGTGCACGTAGACACCCTCCGTCGGGTACTCGGTAATGTCCTCCTTGTTGTAGCGCGTTATTTGATTCTGTAGCACAACCGAGTCGAGGGCCCAGCCTTTGTGCGCTCGTGTTACCTCCTGGCAATTCAAGCGTCGTATGCGCAACACCGTGCAGTGCCGTGCAGGTCGATAAGCACCATAAATTGGTTGCAGCATGGCCAAGGCAGTCAATTCGAATGGCAAGCAGCAAACGGCCAAGACATGCAAAAAGGAAAGCGCAGAGCACAGACGATGAAATAACTCTTGAAGCATATTTAATATCAATACTCTCAGAAGCAGCAGGCGAAATAGTTTATGCTCAATTACGAGTTCATCGTAAAACAGCAAAATCCTTTGCACCACAAATAACTATGTAAATTCGATGGCAGCTTAGAAAAATCTTAGGTGAGACATTTGTTCAATACTTTACTACCAATGTTGTCTAGTAAACATTACAAGCCAAGTTGTTATTTCTGTGAATTTGCCTTTTTATGTTGACTATCAAATATGAAAAGCTTAGATCTGTTCTGATTTTATTGGAATTATTTAGTTGAATATACAAACGTTGAATGTGTTAAATCTGATAGTAATTACTTTACTCAAGCAGTACAGGGTATGCGTGGCCTATCAAGTGACACTGGCATTAGCCCACGCGTTTCAAACGAAATGCTTATCAAATTCCCAGAGTAACTCGCGTGTTGCACGGACCCAGTAATTGTTTAGGGGGAGTGCCACAGACGGCGACAGAGACAGAGACAGCGGCAGGGACAGCTTATTTTATCGACTCGGACTCGGACTCGGACTAGGACCAGGACTAGGAGAGCAGCCGTTTTCCAACTCCTTGCGGACTTCCCTAACGTATTTCATATTATGAATAATGGTCTCTTGTTATTCAAGACCTTTTTTAAACGCGTTTAAACGTTGTCATAACAAACTGGCCAGCTAATCTGTCAGCTTTGCGTGGGAGGAAACAAATGAAAAATAATTTATTTCCTCGCCATTTTCTTCCCTTTTATCCGTTTTTTGGTTTTGTTGTTTTTGTTTTTTTAATATACTCACTTGCCGCATGGCGGTCAGAAAACCTTGTGGATTAAAGAAGCCCGTCATCCAGAAAACCTTGTTTTGTTGACAAATCCAACAAAGAGTTGCAAAGAGAATGGAAGAGCGGGATAGATGCGAGAGTGAATGAAAAGCAAATGTAGGCATTAAACAATTAGTGATTGTCCCGGCAAGTTTGCCAAGTTTCCGTCGAGCGTAAAGCATATCGAGGCAATTTCGAGGAACTGTCTGGCCAGCGCACCATCTGTCTGACTGCTCGTCTGGGTTTGCTTACCTTTGGTCGATCTGTGGATATCCAGGTACGGAATTGTGCATTACGCTCCAGCAGCTCCGTGTACCAGAAGCCCAGCGTGGTCGACTCCCACGAAATCTGCAAGTGCATTTGACATTTGAAAAGCAGGTTAGTTTCACAGAACTAGCAAACAAGAAAGTCTCACGAACAAGTCGCAAGTTCTCTTTATTAGTAGATGAGATATTAGTTGCCAGATAGTGCGTTTCAAACAAGTGTAATCTCAATTATCGAAGCCCTTGCTGAACTTGATGTTCATGTTGCGACAGTAACTTTCCATAGCCTTCAAGGCAAAGATTTGCGAGTCCTTTTTAGAACTCTTTGGCATGGCATCCATCCCAGTACTTGGATGATAGAAATCACTGGTCTTTTTGCCCTTGGTTATGGTGAATTCACCCTCATGGAACAGCTTTCGTTTCATCTCAAACGACATTTCATTGGACGGGGCTCTAGAATCATTACGTTCGTCATCTGATGGGATTCTAAATGACAAAGAGGTGCCCGTCTCCTCCGAAACAACCGAACTAGTGACAACGCCTTGCAGTCGGTCCATCAGCATCTGAGTGTTGAGCATATCGGCTTTCTTTGGAAATGGTGTTGCGGTATTTGTGGTTTTCATGAAGCCATAATCCCGAGTTGACAGAGGCATTCCCGAAGTTTGATCCACATTCGCATTGTTGAAAGTAAAGCGTTTTACCATCAGCTTCGTTGACTTTGTCTCCCTTTTCTTTCCCACTTTTGCTGAAGACATCTTTGTTTCTGCTGCAAATGACTCAAATAGCTTTAATGCAATATCGCCCTGCTTCAAGCGAACAGATCTGACTTACATATGAACTGTGGAAATGTATAAAAAACTAAAATATGTTTTCTTATGTTATTTCCCTGTATTTATGTTATTTCTAGTAGACAGTGATAAATGTATTGTAAAATATACGATTCTCCTTCACATATCAGAATCTTTGACGAATATTTTGAAAAACAGGGCTTACTGTACCGCATACAGCTACTATGTTTCAAAATTTGAAAAGCAATTTTTAGCTTAAACTGGTTGAGTTCATTTGCAATTTATTGAATATCTCATTAAAAGAAATCGGCTGGTCGGCTGTCTCTGGTAGCTCAATTTCAAGCGACTGGTTCGAGTTGATTAATAACTTAAAAAATGGCCACGCAAAAGCAAACAATTTATAAATATTTCCTTGGTCTCTTTCCCCATTTTTGAGCATCCTTAATTTGCAGCAATTACTGCTCGATTTCCTTTGATCCAGCTTCAGTTATGAGTTAGTTAACAAGTTGTTATTGTTGTTGGGCTAACCCCAAGAGTCTCAAAGGAAAACACAAACTTCATTTATCTGCTGTTACTTTAGTTGGTGGTGTTAATTAAGCGAAGATGCGCCGAGGCGTTAAACGTTTACACGCATAAATATTAATGACGCGCCCCCAGGGGGAAAATGGCCTGTGAAATCAATCAAATTTTTATAAGCGGCAATTGAAAGCAAGCAGACCGACTCCGGCTCCGTCTCCGGCTCCAGCTCCAGCAAATTCTCACCTGACCCGCCCGAACAGTCGGCACGTTGTGTGGCTTCGGGAGCTGTTTGGTCTGCTGTTTTCTTTATTTATTTTCCTTTGGCTCGCTTCGCTGGTGCGGTGCGGTTCGGTTCGGGTCTGGGCCTAAATTTGGACCAAATTTGTTTGCGCGCCGATAAAAATCTCGTGAGACAATAAAAACACGCAGAGGCTGCGTCGAGGAAATCGCACATTGAGATTACTTAGGGCCACGTTTCACTTGGCCACGAACTGTACATAAAATGAAACGCCGACCAGCACCTGAGAGACCCGAGAGACCATAAAATCTACAGGCACCCCCGCCCCCCAACCCCGCCTTCGCACCCGCATCCCCTCGAGCTCGATGCTTAAAGCCAAAGGTTAATGCTAGTGCGTAAAATTAGTTATATATATTTATGTGTGGGCAAGCAGGACACACGCACCTTCATCCAGGTCTCAGGTATGCGGGCATCATACATGGCGTCCAGTGACTCCTTAAGCGCCGGACTCATCACAATGGTGCCATCGATGGCCAGCTTCAGATCACAGAGACACGTGTGCACGCGCCTGATGACGCGCTGCATCCGATCGATTTCCTGCCTGTTCCCACAACGAATGAGCAGTCCATTTAGCATGTGTCGCCACGTCTGCCACCTTAGCTGGCACTCACCTGAGAAAGATGTTCATGGGCAGCAGGATGCCCATGCGTGTCAGATTCTCACGCACCTCGTAAGCGTTGTACTGCACGGGCAGCTTGCGTAGCATATCGTCCGCCAGCTGATAGACGATGCTCTCTCTGGTCTCGCCGCCGCCGCCACCGCCCTCCTTGGGCTGCACACTCAGTATGGTGTCCAGGATGCCTGCAACAAAGCGAGCACATAAAATAAATGCACACAAGCACCAAGGACTTGACGTTTTGTTGCCCTTTAGCTGAATCGCAGTGTTATGCAAACGCAATTGCTGCACGTGGTTCGATGATTGGTTTTCGCTCTCGGCGCCCCAAATTAGACCGAGTGCCGCAGCCACAAATGCCGCAACTACAAATTTACACAATTTATTTATTGGCTTCACACACAATCAAAAACACGGAGCCGCTGGCAATTGCAAATGCAAATGAACAAGCTACAAAGTGTTGCACTTATTAAGTCGAGTGCATGCATAAAATAATTGTGCAAAATAAATAACATAATTACATTCAAAATGCGATCATGTGCAACATATACTCGATACATTTTCAGTCAAATAATTTCAATGTGAGAAAATCCTATCTAGAGCCAATAAGTGTTTCAGTTGCCGAATCATCAAAATTAATTAATAACTCATTCAAATGAACCACAATCTTAATAAAACGGCAATTAAATTAAATTACTAATTATGAGTTGTTAAACGAATATATACACAATGTTTATGCAGCTAAAATCAAACTAGCAAAAGCAAAACAAAGCAAAATGTTTAAGAAAAACAGTTTATATATTTAAATACTTATATGGGTACCAAACTTGGCTTTATCATCTCGAATATAAAAATGTCAAAGGATACTATAAATAATTAGCCCTAATTTTATCAGAAACTAGTCTACGAACTCTATCTATAATATTTCAAAGTATGCAATAAAAAGAAATATTATACAATAGAAAAAAGGCAATTAGGAAATTTGTGTTTAAATTATAGTTACGCAAAATCGAAGTCCACGAACTAATAACCAAATAGCGATATAAGAATATTTGAATATTTTTATGTTTAGTCAGAGGTGGATGTGTTTGCACAATATTATTGATTTCCCTTCGTCAGACAGGATTGCAGGAGTAAGTAGTTGAATAATACAAAATCGAAATCAAATGCCGCTATTTGAATACTTAGGATATTTTGCAGGAGTACGACCTCCACAACAGTCATTGACCCGACCGCAAAGCAACGGGACATGGCCAATGGCACTAATCGAAAACCAGATAGATGGACGCACTGAGGAAGAGGACAGCACCCTTGACCCTCAACGTAGAAGCCGCAGTCCAAGCAGACCCACAGCACTCAACCCGCAACTCGCAACTCGTGGGCGTGCTTCACTTTCACTTACCTTTGGCCGAGTTAATCTGGTACGTGATGTCGGCATTGGAATGCAAGCCAAACACTTCAGGCGTATCGTATGCCGGCAGGCTATTGATGTAATCGATAAAGCCCTGCAGATTCTTGGTGCCGGGCACTTTGTATCCCTTGTAGAACTCAAACGAGTTGGACAGCAACTGCTCGCAGAACCACACTGACGTAAATGTGGTCAGCAGTCGCTTGTCGAAGTCGTCGGTGACACGACCGCCGTACTGCACCTCGCCAATCATGTAGACGAGCGTCTGCCACGAGACGCCCTTCTTGGGGTCCATTTCATCCAGATGGTTCTGAATGAACTGCACACTCGCCGCGAAGTCCGCCTGATTGAACTCATAGGGTATATTCCAGCCGAGCGGACCAAACTTGCGACGCTCCTGGACGATGGTGTGCAGGAACGCCACAGTGTAGAGCAACGATGGCCACTGTGTGGCGGAAGTGTAGTCGAGAAAGTCCTGCGTGAAGGACTGTTGTGGCCAGCCAGCAATTTGAGGAATTAGCTAGGGGGTTTTGCAATTAATTAAGCTGGATGACATAACTGACCTGATAGCTGCGCTTGAGACTCGCACGTATGCCCTGCGGCGGCTCGTTGGTGAACTTGATTGCCATTTGCAGCAGTCCGATTGGGAACTCCGAGTGCGGCTCCGTGGTGACCCACATGCGGAAGGTGTCGTCGATGTGCTCCGTCTCCACCAGCATGTCTATCACCTCCGAGCAGAAGGGCAGCGACAGATGCACGTTTTGCAGCAGTACCCAGCCGCCAATCGCCATCGACTCCATAATCATTTTTCGGGCGTGATACTCCTGACCCTGGCCCATCGATACGGATTTGAGTACTGCAAGGCTAAAGCTGTAGTTTCGCAGAGCATATCACGGTGAAGCTACCACTTACTGATGCCCTTTTGCTTGGCCAGGCCACCAATTTGTGTTGTGGGATCGGAGCCGATCGAGAGCAGGCAAACGAAGGGCGTGCGCGGCTCAGACTCGGCCCAGGTGGCCTCCAGGTCCAAGATCTGCATCTCGCTGTACTCAGGACCGAGCGACTCTGTAAATTCAATTTAAATGTTAATATTTAAAGTGCTCAACAACGAAAAGTAAACCTATTTGCTGAGACAGGGAGTGGAAGTGATAAGGCTCTAAATTTCGTTGCTGGAGAAAACCGAAACCGAAATCCACGGAGAGATAATTGCTATGCTAAACGCTGAGAGAGCTCACCTTCAATATACTTCTTGGCCTGCGAGATGGTGCGGTCCGGACACCAGGAGCGTATGAGCAGCAGCTTGCGGAAGCTGTCGAGCACAGCATTGTAGCCGCATGGTATCTCCTCGTTCTCAGGCTTCTCGCACTCGTACCAACTGCGCCAGTCGCGTTCGTTTAACTCGATGATTTGCAGCACCGTGGAAAAGGTGTCCAGCTTGCTAATCTCCACCAGGTTCAGCCACGTGATGTCCAGAATCCATCTGAACGGCTTGGGCGCCACCGCATTCAAGTCTAGCGAAGCGCCGCCTTTGATAAAGGTTAGGAACTCCTCGTGACTGATGTTGCCGTTGTGGTAGTCAATCTTGATGGCCAGCATCAAGGTGAACAGCTGCTTGTGCCGCTCGTACAGACTGCGGTTGGTGAACTTGTAAACCTCGTAGGTGAGATAGCGTAGGATGATGTTGATGCGTTCCTCGGTGATGCTGGACTTGGTGGACTTGGTGATGGAGTTGTTGAATATGACGAGGAACTGCTTGAGCGAATTCTGGTACATGGCATTCACATTGCTCATCTCGACAATCAGAAAGTAGAGTATCGATCCTCGCTTGGCCACCGCGCGGAATTCCTCGCGTGCCTTCATGATCTTGCGTTCGGTAACCTCAGAGATTTTCAGCTTCTGGTTGACCTCCTCGGCTGTGGTCTTGGTGACGCGCAGCACCTCGATGAGCGCCTCGTCGTCCACCAGAGAGCCCTGGGATGAGCTCAAGCGCAACAGCAGATTCGCCTCGAGCTCCTTCATGTTGCGCTGGTTCTGCATCACCGTCTCGAAGAGCGCCACACGCTCAGCTTCCAGGTCGGACTTCTCCATCAGTATGACGCGTCCCAACAGCTGATCCTCTAGGCCACGCATGGTCACCGTAAAGTCAATGATGGAGGTCTTCGCACTGACCTCCGGACTGAAGGCTGGATTAGGCAGCTTCGTTGTGATGTACAGCATGAAGCCCGGCATAACATCGCACTCCTTGTCGCCCACCAGTACTTTCTCAATGCTGCCTGACTTGATGAAGTTCTTCTCGAGCACGTTGTCGATAACCGGATCAAGATCGATGCCCACATCCTCAATCAGCAGTGGCCGGCCCAGGGACAGCGAGTCTTCCAGATGTGTGCGGAAGTATTTGTGATTCAGCGAGGTGATCTGCAGCTCATTGCGATCCTCCTTGCATTTGATCCATATCTTGCCCTGCGTCTGCGGATCCACCAGCAGCGGATAGCTGCTCGACTTGGTGGCTATGAGCGCGTTCTGCACCGATAAATCATCATTGGGCAGCCCCTGCAACGTCCACTCCGACACGGTTGACGAGTCGACGAGCATGTTGATGATGTTGAGGCCGTTGGTGAAGGGGATGCACTTCTGCTTGAGTATACCCATCCAGGTGCGTATCAGGTTGGCCCGGAACTCCTGGTTGTAAGGCCCGCAGTAGGAGAGGAAGCCGGTGGCCAGCAGCACGTCACCCACCAGCTTGCCCAGCTGTATCTTGAACTCCTTGCTCTGGTTCGTCCAGCGATGCTTCTCATCCGACAGGCCGTTGATCAGAGCCGTGGCGGCCGTCATCTTGCGCAGACAGACGTTGGCCGCATCCATCAAGCGCTGCTTCTCGCCCACCGCCTTGTCGTACTGATCCTTGACGGCCTGCAGCGCCTCCTCGCGCTCACGCAGCTGCTCCTCGGCACCAGCCAGATCGTCCATGGCGAGCTGGCAGCGGAGAAGAGATAGAGAAAGTCTAGTGCTTAGCCGATTGAACTGCTTAGCTTACCTTGAGACGCGCCTCCTGTAGTGTGAGGTTAGCCTTAAGCGGCAGCACTTCCTTGTTGACGCTGTGGAAGAAGGACATGGCCTTGGTCCAGGAGAGCAGGCCGGCAACGTCGCCGCACACACGGCGCGCCATGTCCATGTTGTAGTCCTCCATGCGGAAGTACGGCTGCAGCAAGTCAATCATCTCGTCGTTGATGGTGTCCTTGGGATAGTTCTGCAGCTGCAGCAGGAACGTCGCGCTGGCCATCATCTGGGGATGACAAAACATTAGTTGCAGCTAGAGGGGGAGTGAGTGCGCACCTTGAGCGACTCCTGCCACGAGGGCTTGGGGCACGGCGTGCCCGAGTCGGGAATGCAGGGATGCAGCTTGCGTTTGAACAGGATCAGCACGCAGTCCATGATGCGCATGATGAGATGCGGTGGCCTGCCGAGCTTGCGCACCGTGGCAATGTGCGCCGGCTTGATGGTGTTGAGGGCGTTCTCGGCCTCCTCGAGAGCAGGCTTGGCCGCTTCCAGTTTCTCCTCGGCGAGCGCCTTCTCGTGGGCAATGCAGGCGACGAGCGCCTCGGCCTTGTCCTTGACGATGAGCACCTGATTCTTGACAATCTCCGCTTGCATAGCACGCTCGGTAACCTCAACTAGCACAGATTCAGCGTTCTTGGAGGCTTCGACAAGCTCTTCCTCCATGACGACTAGGTCTTTCTTAAGGATCTCAACCGAGGCGGAAGCCTCTTTCAGTTTCTCCAAACCCGTATCCATCTTCTCCACACCATCGCGCAGCTCTTGCTGCTTCAGCTGGTAAATGTTCTTGTAGCCGGCTATGAAGTTCAGATAAGACTTGGGTGTCACGTGAGTGGCGCGACGGAATCGCTGGAAATATTCCTGCGACGTTTCGGCGACAATGTCCTGAATGGAGCCGAGCGCATTAACCAGCTCTTCTTTGACAGCCGGTGTACACTCAATCTCGAAGTGGCTGAGAAAGTGTCTGGCAACCGAGACCAATGCGTCCTTGGGCCACGGATGCAGCCAATCGATGGTGCAGCCGGAGACCAAGGCGGGAAAGCGTTGCACCCGCGACCGGAACGTCTCGCCCACGGGCGAGAAGCAGAATGCCACGTGCAAATTGGTGCAGGTGCGCGCCAAAAAATATTCCATCACACTCTCCGGGGTCGCTGTTTTGCGTTGATTCTCGCGTTTCATGACCGGCGTCAACTCCTGCACGATTTCGGCCTGCTCATCGCGCGAGAATAGATTTGATATGACGCCGCTCGAGAGTATGTTGTTGAGATACTCGAGGAAACCTTCCTCTTTGATATCCATGTCAGTGAAGAGAAAGGTCGTGCCCTTGCCCTGGACGCCGCAGGTGCGATAGAGCAGCTTTAGGTCCTCTAGAAAATTGGCCACATTGTACGAACGCGTCAACGCAATTTGGAATGTCTTGTAGCCGGCAATGAATGATGCCAATTTCGTCAGCGACTGTTTTCCAGAACCGCCGACCCCGACCAGCATGACGTTGCCCCTCGGATGCCGAATGATGCGGGAGATCTTCACCAGATGCAGCATAGCATCGGGGAAGAACACCAAATCCATTCCGGAGCCTCGCACCATCTCATTGAATTGGGCGAGGAACATAACGAGACGCTCGCGAAGCGCTTCATACGAGTTATGAGAGTTCACCGGTTCGTAGACTTTGGGCAATTCCATATCAGTGTCCTCGCCCTCCTCGCCCGTGGGCTCGGGGGCATCCCGCATGAAGTCAACAAACACCGGATTCGGTATGATCATTTGGGAATGGGACTCGCCCAGCTCCTCGCGCACTAGCGCGGCCAACTCTGAGCCGAACCACTCCTTGTCCTGGAACGTGGTAAAACGGTCGGCAAAGACGCGCGTGCACTCATGCTTCCACAATGACATGAGCACACTCTCCGCGGTGATCACTGTGGATAAGGTGCCAACCATGCCCTGCCAGATACGCGACAAATCGCGCAGACTGAACACGTAGTGGAATTTGGCCGGCGTAGGCAATAGTTTTTCTCGCGTGCGCTGCCACAGGTGACGGGTCACCAGTATCAACTTCTTGACCAGGTTGCGAACCTCGGGCACAAAGCCGCGCTTGGCATTGTAGTGACCCTCACCGATAACGCGGAAGATCTTATCAATGGAGTCGTTGTCGGGTATGTTGCAGTTGAACACACAGAACTGCCGCTTCAACCGCGACGGTATATCGTTGCGTCCACCACCGGGCAGCCCCATCGCCGCCACATATTGCACATCGACAATGGTGGTGAAATCGCCGGGCTTTTCCAGACTGTAGAAGCCCTTCATGTCCATGGACTGGCGCACAATCTCGTTGGTAATTTGATCGCCCCACTCATTGATCTCCGGCAAATTGATATCGTCAATGAAAACGATCAGTTTGCGGCCACCGGGTGGCCCGAATGTCACACCAACTCGCTTCTCCACATAGCTTTCGATTGTGCGCTGAAACTGATACGGACTGGTCGCCGATGAGAAGTTGAACGACCTTCCCATGTACGTCTCAATGTTCATTTTCTTCATGAAGTTCTTCATTATGACCGTCTTGCCCGTGCCCTGTTCGCCAATCACCATCACGGCGCGCTCCTGATTGGCAATGGTGCCGATCAGGTAATCGATACGCACATTATCCACAATGGGCACCAGAATGCTTAAATAGTCCGGTGTGGAAAGCTCCGGATACATGTAGGGTGTGACGAGCGTCTTCCACGACTGCCACACGCCCGTTGGAGAAACGAAAAAGTCAAAAATTGTATTCTCATGGGCACTACCCTTGGGGTAGTCCAATTGCGGAAACGATTCCTTAACATACAAATTCATTTTAACGCGATCACTAGTCGAGAGATACCCGCCCAGACCCCAGGCCAGCGCGAAAACATACAAGCGGTGCAAGTGCTCCGGTGTGCAGGTGTCCTCCTTCTCCTCCGGCGCGCTCTCCTCGGCCAGATCCTCTGTGAAAAGGTGTTAGAGGCACGATCGCATTAGCACTACAAATGACTAAAACTCTGCTTAAGACACAGACGCAATGCAAGTAAGACGTAGAGCTGGAACAGATTGCTTTCGGGGCATAGATTTCGTCTTAACAAGATTCAATTTGGGATTCAGTAATTTTGCGAAAACCGATACAGCGAAAACAATTTTGATTGCAGTTCCAGCTCCAGCAAGGAGTACGAGACGAGCACGACATGGAAGTACAATTAGGAAAGCAACAATTACGAGTAGCTAAGAATGTTAGTAAGAGGACGACGACACAGGTTCTACACAAGGACGACTACGACAATTGGACAAACACAGAGAGAGCAAAGATGCCTCTAGTCAGGTCATCTTTGGGGTGCAAATTAGTAGGAGTCTAGGAGCTTAGGGATCTGTCAACTCCAGTTTTAGTCGCGCTGCCGAGACACACACAAGCAAAAGTTAGCTCTACGAGAACAGCTTTACGAATAGTTATAGTAGTAGTAAGTAACATAGTAAGTACATAGTTAATAATTAGGATTCGACTGAATTTGTTATACTTTACCGACAATCTGACTGCCAATCGATTGCCGTCGCGCTTCTTCGAGTTGCTTTTGATGCTCAGAACGCTTTGCCGCTGAAATTGTTTGGATAATTTTTGGTTGTTTTTGGTTTTTGCTCTGCTCTGACTTGGAAGCGAACCGCCAGCAGTTGGGAAATTACGTTGGATGGTCGGACACATCTGAGACACGCACACACCGCCGCTGCAGACAAAAGCACTTACCGTCTTGGCTCTCCTTGCTGGACAGACTGACAGCCTGCTCGTCATCCTTCTTCGAGGGTATGAGGCCTTCGAGTATGTACAGCATCTGCTGCACGATGTTGCACTGCAGCACCGGCATCTGCAGCTTCACATTCTGCACTCCCCAGTTGTAGACCTCGACAAAGGTCTGCTCAAATAGCTGCGAGAACGTTGACTTCTCGCCAGGTGCGCGATTCTTTAGCCAAGCCTGTACAACTGCAAGTAGAACAAATGGTAATTGACAGACATGCCCTGAAGAAACACTTCACGCTTACTGGGTCGCGAGTCCAGGCCGGAGGAGCTCATGTACACCATGCCATTGCGCGACACCGTCGCCGGCGACGCGTTGTCAATGTTGTGCGGCTCGAATATGATTTTGACGGTGGGCGCCATGGTGAGACGATCGCCGTTGGCCAACGTCAGCGTTTTGTTATCGTCCAGCACAGAGTTCAAGTTCTCTATCCAAATGCTGTCCACGGGACCGTCTAGCACCAGCCAGACGTGTTCGCCGGCCTTCAGCTTGAGTGTCTTGCGCCACAGCGCCGAGAAGATGCCGTCGGTCCAATCGTTGGTGGCCACGTCGAGGCGCCCAAACATCTGGGCCGCCGTTATGGCCTTTGGATTCATGCGCATCTCGCGATGGCTGTCGCCCATCTGTGTCATGGCCTTCATCAGAGTGTGTATGCAGGTACTCTTGCCTGCTCCACTCGGGCCCAGCGTCATGATGCCGTGCCGCACATTCTGCGTCTCATAGAGCTGTATTAGTTTGAGAACCCACGGAGGATGGTAGACCAGACTAGCCTCTTCCGTTTGCTGTAGTATGGCCGACTCCAGCTCGGGGTAGTTGGTCTTTTCGAGAGTCTACAACGCAAGCACGTCGAGTTAGAGTTTAAGCGGGACTTAAGCTAGTTGGCTTACCTGATTGGGAAACAAGTCCGACACCAGCGATATGAACAGTGGCTCGTCGTCGTCGATTAGCTTGGAGAGATTCATGTCGCGCAGGACCCGCATCACAATCGTACTCTCGCTATCCTTAGAGTTCCGACGCTTGGCAGCTCCCAATGTGCGCAGCACGGACAGTATGTTTCGCAGACCAAAGTCGTAGTGGACCTGCTTGGTCAGCTGCTCCTCGCACAGCTTGTAGAGGGTATAGAACTTGCGGGCCAGCGTGATGTTCTCCAGGAATCCGCAACTGGCTAGCTTAACCCTTATAATAATCTGTCTATCCGGCACCATCATGGCCACTGTGCGAAATTGGATTTTCAAGTTCTCCGGCAACTCTTTGCGCCCAGCATATCCCGGATTCTGCATGCCAAATGGGTAAACATTTGAATTCTCTTTACCTTGCTGCTCGGTGCGTGTGTGCTTAGTGTTTGTGTCGAGCAAATAAATAATGAATGCGGGCAAATATTGTGTAAAGTAAGCGAATAACCGTGCATGGCTACAAAGTAAACTACGCTAAACTACACACAGCTATGTTCAGTGTCCCGCGCTCGTGTCTGCAGCATCATCACTGCATCATCATTTGGCTGAACATTTTGATGCATCTGCGAGTTACACGTACTCGGATGACTCGCAGCCATCAATAAGTTTATCAAATACAAATTGATTTATCATACTCCCACGAACTCACTCTACTTGTGTGCTCGACAATCACTCAGTTAGCGCTGAGAGAAGGCGCCGGCGGACGGGCGAGAGGAGCAGCGAGCGGTAGTCGAGTGCACCTGCTCGCGAAGCTGCCTGCCAGCTATGCCATAATTTGATAGAAAATATTTCAAAAGCTAGCAGATAACTAAGTGAATGCTCGAGACAAGCGCAGTTCAAGTTATCTGCAATTGAACGAAAACCATGCTTTAAAAACTTCAAAGTTAACTGACGAGTGCTGAGTGTGGGTAAAGTGTTTGCGATAGATCGTTAGGAAACGCTGAAATTAAATGTGCTTAGGCCAGATAATATTACACAGCAATATTCAATCGTAGATTTAACAATCAACATATTCTTTTAGTAATATTTACTTCAATCTTGAAATCCATTTAAAATGCACAATCAAATAGACTTTAAACTCAACCATGCTTTGTTTACATTTCAGAAAATATTTGAAGCCTAATCTGAACCTCACAAAAAAAAAAGGAAACCACTTAAGATGTTCTTGAAGTGTTTGTAAATCACACAAGTTATGGAATTCGCATAACATATAAAATCGTTTGCCGCTGTCTTCAAACACCAGACAATGATTTAATGTAGCCACAGCTATTTTTCCTTGGAAAAACATAAACGGCTTACTTGTTGGACATACATATTATACCTTGCGTATACGTAATTTGCAAGCAAGTACACTTGTCGGTCTGGCTCGTGTGGTGTCTTTGGTCACTGACCAAGTGGAATTCAACAAAAATGGCCTCAAATCCCATCAAATTAGTAGCAGGTTACTAGCAAATGTAAACGGAATATTATCCTGGCTGGCAATCGACTCGTTAGCTGGAAAAATTGAATCGTGCTACCAAATGTAAAAACTCATTTGTCAATTTATGGTGGACATTTGATATGAGCAGCGTTGCGAGGAACTAGCGAAAAAAATGGGAAACTCAATCGATTTTGTTGCGCGCTAATCCAAATGTAAACATTGTCTATGTGTGGAGCAGTTCCCAGTCAGCAGTTGTGGGGCGGAGTTGGGCTTGGCCAAACTAAGTGACAAGCGTTTTTGTTTGGCGCCTTCCTCAACACTCACCACCCGCCGCCGTCGCTTTTGCCTACTTTTTACATAAATAAACAACGCAGCCACAACAAAGGATTTAGCCAATAAACTGGCACACACACACAAATACACACGTTCATGCAGCGAGAACACGCAACGCAAATCCAGTGTGTGTATGACAGGAAGTGTGGTGTGTGGACATGTGTGTAGCGGGATTGTCACATAATGTTTCATTAAAATTACATGCAGGCAAGGGTCTAAAAATGTTACATAAATGAGCCCAATAATTCAATGTGCAAATTAAAATTGCGCATACGACCCGAGTATCGCAGCAGCCAACGAACAACAATGAATAACCGACTAAGTGGATAAACATACATAGGTATGAATCCCAATGAATGCCAATGCGAGTGGGTGTCTGAAATGAGCAAAATGGAATGCCATTCGCAGCAGCCACCATCATCATTATCATCATTGCCTTCGACGTATGTATGCAACGTAATCGCATTATTCCAGCAATAGTTGGTCTGCTTGGCGTTGTCGGTAATTAAAGTGCGGCACTCGAAAATTGCACGTTTCGGCAACAAATGTGAATAGCTTCCATTTAGTGATCTAAAAGCCTGAAATAATCACATTTCGACTGTGCTGCGCCCCTCGATGTGCGGCTGCCACAAAAGCTTCTTCAAAATGCAAACACATTGACTCGTGCTACCAATTTGTGCTCTATTGTGGCCTCAATGTGGGCGTCTCTCTCTCTCTCTCTCTGCCTCTTTCATATGCTGTTATTGTCAATTTTATTATCGCTTAAGTTGAGCTACATTTTACATGACTAATAACGTCGCATTGCGAAAAATCGCTGTGCCTTTTTTCCCCCTCAATGTTGCACAGCCAGAGCACCATTAATGGGGTCTCGGCGAGGACGCCGCAGAGTGTCGCGCTTCTTTATAAAGTGTTTATATTTTGATAAAAATAAATAAAGAAAATAAAAGAAAACATATATGTATATTTAATAAATATCAATTTGGCCTGAAAGCCTTGCGCCTGTCACGTTTTTCTTTGACCTTTTGGCTGTGTGCGCTGCGTTATGCTTTCCGAGCATTTAATGCGACTTGACTGAATATTGATTATGATTCGTTTTAAAATTTCGCTGCCTGGTTTTCGAGAAAGCTGCACATGCGACACGTGACGAAAACTAGAGAATCACAGGGAACTATGAGATACTCTACGCATAGCGGCTTTCTTGCCATATTCTTAATAATAACATTTCGAGAATTAAATAATAAATAAATGGGCTTTAACTTTAAAATAACCTAAACAGATAGTCAGGCAAGATGGTTAATGACTGTGAAATTGTATTATTATCGCAAGGTAAATATGCTTTCAACATGCTGTGCATACAACTAAATGTATAATCGAAAGAAATTCAATCTTTATGGCAACACACCTTGGCAGTGCTGCTGTTGCTGCCTTTTATGCTGCTGCATATGTTGCATACTCTAGAAACAGCACATAATGTGCAATTTGCCGTGCAAGTTAATGAAATAACAGTGAATTATGAGGAAAATGCAATTGAGCTCACTTGAGAGTGCGTGATAAAGTGTACTAGTTGAATTAAGTGTCTCATTAACTCGCAGCTTGATAGATTCCAATGCGGAGCAAAGGTGCAATGAGTGCGAATAGTTTTCGTAAGTTCGCATTAGCATTCAGACCATGGTTATGAAAATGCCAAACTCCGGGTTCATTTCAATGGTGTCGCCGTCCGTGAAGAGGAATGTTTTCTTTTTCTCCTTCTTGGCAGTGAGCACAACGGCAACCTGTTGGGCAGCCACCGAGAGAACGGGCAGCTCGATGCGATTGAATTCATCGAAGCAGCCCCAGCTGCCGGACTGGGCGAGTCCTTTATAGATGCGTCCGAGGCCCCTGCGAAATTGAATGAGTTTCTCAGCGATATGGGTGGCATTTTAAGTGCTGTGCGTAGGTCGCGTGGCCCTCGTACCTGTAATCCATTTGATCGGAGCAATTAAAAACGACAACATACTTGGCCAGCGTCTTGCCCATATCCTTCACGGTTTCTGTTTTGCCAGTGCCCGCAGGACCGCACGGTGCGCCGCCCATGCTTAATGTGAGCGCCTGGGCCAGAGTAATGTAGCAACTGAAAGGAAGAGACAGTAAACGGGAGCAGGAGACAATTGCATTTAAAATGCAAAAGTCCAAAAATTAATAAGACACATTTTATGGGAATATTTATGCTTCTACCTAATGTACAAATATATTTTATTTTCATACGAAATGCCCCAGTTTTCCTTTGAGGCTAAGCTGTGCTGCGACTGTGCTGAACTTTACATGAAGAAAAATTGCGTATACGCCACTTTATTCGCGCCCATTTAGCTAAAGCAGGTGCGACCCCAGGCAAATGCTAAGCTATTCCCTTTGGCATCCACGCCAGGATATCAAAGCAGGCGTGTTATAAACAATGGTGCGCCGGCAGGAATTGGGCACAAGGACCATGCGAAAAGCAAACAGATGAGACAATGGAGGCTGTAAAGAAAAGACCTCAGACGGAAGTGCTGTGACTAGGAAGTACACTGGCCAGGGGATGATTCACAGCACGGCATAAAGACGAGTCAACATCGTTGCGAGAAGTATGGCACCCGCTGCAAGGGTATGTGAACCGCCTCGGGATATTTGGCGGAATATGGCGTCACTTGCCGGGACTCGACAACGTGTTGCTGTCCAAAAACTTTATTTATATTCCGCTAAGTGAAATTTATCTTTGGAAACATGTCAACGTCGGCGTCGTCGTTGTAGTCATCTTCGTCGACGTCATCGTCCTGCCTTCAGAGCACTGGTCTGCGTAGGCTACAAATCGTGGACCAGCGCCATAAAAAGGATTCCATTGCTGCCGTTGCCAGTCGGCAGCCAACAGTCAGCAGTTACCAGTTGTCGGTTGTCTGTTGGACAACGGGACTTTGAACTTATTTAAGTGCTGGCCGGCAATTGAGCACCATGTTGCGAGTTTTGTTTGCCCAGCAAACGAATTGCGGCCAAGCCACACTCCCAGAATGTTTCGGCAGCTATGCGAAAGTTTTGCACGTGCCACGTGGAATGTAAATACAATAAATTAATTGATCTGAAGTCGTTGTTGTTGTTACTGCTGCTCTACCCGAACTAAGAGCAATCAAGTCGCACGATATGACAGTCACAGAGGGGAAGTATTTTAATTGCATTGGACAAGCAAATAGTTAACTAACTTAGAAAGTTAGTCGGGCGTAGGAATATAAATAATATCCATAAAGGCTGCCTGATGATACGCAGCCCTTGACGTGTGCCATTGTTTCGTTCGTTTTTTAGTTAAAAGCCAACTTAACCGAGCTGTCGACTTAATGAAATTTACCTACAAACTTTTTAATTGAATTTAAAGACAGCCAATCTCGACGAGGTCTGCTTTGCCACCCGCCCTGCTACAATTTATTTTTTGCCATAGTGAAAATTATAGTGAAAACTCGAGCAAGTAAGAAGAACTTTAATTTGACATACCGATCCGTTAAAGGTGTAATAACCAAGCGATCTGTGCAGCCGAGATATTCGTTCTGATAGGTAAAAGTGACATCCGTTACAGATATCCATGTCTTGTCCAAGTCCTCTTTGAAGTAGAAGCGACACTGCTTCAGCCACTCAAAGTCGTTGGACGACTTGATGTTCATACGGCACTAACAAGAAAATTGCACTTGAGTAAAAGTTTGCAGCACGTCAGAGCGAAGTTCGAAAACACTTACCAGTATATCGAAGATATCTCGCTGATGCACATGGATGGTAATTAGTGTTTCAAAGTTGGTACGCTCCCGTTTGGAGAGATTGCGGGTGGTCTGATCGATCAGGGTGTTGAGCATCTCCAGGAACTTGTTGTTCGTCTCGGACATGACCTTCCTCTCATGTCTGGCCTGCATCAGAGCCATTTCTGCATCCCTTGTCCATATCATTTGTATACCCAATAAACCGATTTGAGCCGGCACCTTCTCGAGGAAGCTTAACAGCGTGAAATTCGGATCGTTTATTGTCGCATATGCGGTGCGAATTATCGAATGCAGTGACTGCTGTGCTGTGACCAGCAATTGAGTTAGCCATGTCTCGACCGAACCCTCGGCTCGAATGGCACGGTCCAGCTGTATCATCTCTCCCTCGCTGCTGATAATCGCCATCATCTTATTGTACTCAACATCATGAAACCTACAAAGCACAAATTGCATAAACCATTGTGAATACTAGATTCAGTGTATCTGAATTAAAGAACAGTAGTATTTCTTGTTTCACTAAATATGTAGAAAAATTATTGAACTTACTTGACGCATTTGGTATTATCGAATATATTTAGCAGGTGATTCTGTATGGTATGCGAATCGGATCCTTGTCCAAGGATCTCGAGCAGCGCTGGATCCGATACGAAGAAGAAACGAGGGAACATAATGCGCTTGCGTTCCAAATATCCACTTAGAGATTTCTGCAGATTTATGTTAATCATTAATCAAAATATTACACATTGAAGACATAGTGAGAATCGAATTAGTTAAAGCATGTTTCAATTAGTTTAACAATACAAATTTCATTACAAGCATAAAGATTAACAATTTGGATAATTTTATAAGTAGTTTCGGAAGTTGTCTGAATAGCTTTGGAATTAGAAAACAACTCTTAATCAGAGTCTTGTTAATTGTACCTGACAGATTTCGAGCTGCTCCTGAAGATGGGGCAACAGCTGCTTAAGCAGATCGTCGCCAACACAACAAGCCACAACGCCTGTTTATTTATTATTAGAGATTATAACCAATTATTTAAATAACAACATATGAATTTAGAGAGAACGTTTCCGCAGTTATTTGTATAAAGAGAAAAGTTATTGTGTTAGATCGGAAAATTCAAGGCAACTTACCAGGAGTCTCGTGAGCGCGCTGAACGAAAATGTTTAAAGAATTGGAACTGAATGCATAAATACTATAGGGGCTACCTGCATAATCTTCTGCCAGGACTTGTCGATTTTGGAGAATCGCTTGGCCTCCTTGGGCAGCTGCTTGGCAATGTCGCCGCCGACGAAGACGGCCTCGAGATAGACCCACATGTTTTGAACGAGCAGCCAGCGTTCCAGTATCTCATTGGAGTTGGACAGATCGTAGACCCATTGCTGGATTTGCTTGCGAAAGGGCGCATTATAGCGATTTGATAGCAGTGAACCGAGGACCATCAAACTGTCCTCTAGCTGGCCGATCGTCTCGGCCGTGGTATCACCGCGCAATAGCAGCTCGCCGCGATTGTTGAAGCTCATGAATTGCAGCTCGTGGACGGACCATTCGTTGGTCACCTGCTTGAGCTTGGCCTCAATATCCTTTTCCTTCATGGCGCTAATGCAAATGTCCTCGATGTCCTCCTTGTGCTTGAGCAGCGGCGCCTCGAGTATGTTCTTAAGCGAGAAACCCTCCGAGTCGAACTCGAAGATGTAGCGAGTAACATCCATGATCCGTTGCCAATGGCGTGGCTTCATGGCTTTATTCGCCATCAACTCCAGTAGGGGACACATGTCGTTAAAGTCGTCGATGGTCTTTTTCAGAGCATGGAATGCGGGCCACTCTTTGAGGCCCTTGGGGAGCTTGCGACAACGGTTTTGGAACTCCATCAACTCGTTGTTGATCTCTTCGATGTCCACCTCATTCCAGGGTATGTCGTAGTAGCTGCTAACCCTATCAATCACATCGTTATACAGCTTGTACAGTTTCTGCAGCAGATTGAGCTCCTTGCGTATCTGGCCCAGCTCTGGATAATCAGTTTGTGGCAGACCGAAGAGTTCCTCGCCGCTTTGGTACGTCTGCAGGCGGCGCCACATGCCCTCAAAACGATTCTGGAATAATATCAGACGATCGGAAGCCTCGCGCGGCGTCAGACCCGCCTGCATGGGTCCCGCTGTGCGATATTCCGTCACATATGCAATCTTATCCTGCTTAAAGTTGTCTAGATTGCTGCGCAAGTCGCCCTGGAACGCCGGCTGCATGTCCAGTAGCTTCACCTGCGCCTGCAGCGCTCCGCCCAGCAAGTTCTGGAACGTTGCCCGCAGGTTGTCCACCAAATCGAACTGTTCTCGCTCCACCTGCACCTCGTAGCGTGTGAGCACATTGAACGCTTCCTGCAGACATGACAAATGACGGTGGCAAGTCACAGCGAGTGGCACTTGGCAAGCAGCTATTTACCTCGATGGGATCTATGCGCAGCTCCATGTCCACCTCCTGCTCACGTATCTTGCCCAGCGTTTCCATTACCATGCGTACGTCGTCCAGGTCACGAATGGGTCGGTCGAGTTTACGATCCATTTCATTGATCACCGCATACACATAGTCCATTTCCTTCTTATACTTCTTCTTCATGGCCTGGCCAATTTTATGGTTGCAAGCTGAAAATAGAAAATAGACGCAGCCAAAGGTGTTTAATGCTCAAGACATATCCAAGGACATCGCTGGCCATTAATCAATGCGTGCCAAGCCATCAATAGGCGTCTCGCCCTGGCCTATAGCCCCCAGGGCCCGGGGGTAGGGGCTAATTGATTTTCATTTTCGTTTTCGCATTCACAACCCAGACATGAGAGATATCCTGTGTCATGTGTTCTCGGTATCGTCTCTGGCAGGGCTCGTTCCTTGCCACAACGTTGGGCATTTATTTTTGGTGCTTCCTTTGTGCGGCTAATTCGGTTAAATAAATTTGATTACCTAATTGGAAACCAATAAATTTGAATAGCTCCCTCTGCATACGAGTATTTGTCCATGTCTCTATCTCTATGTGTGTGTTGTGTGTGTGTGTGTGTTGCTGCGTGTGGGTGTCAAATTTGTGGCTGATAAGCTGATAAATGTTAAAGGTGTTGGCAATGGAAACGAATATTCGCATTTTTACGACACCTCATAAAGGGGTCTAGGAATTGACTGACAGGAATTGTCTTTTGGCAATGTGAAAGCATATGGTGTTGTAATATTGAAGGATACCGAATATTGGAATTTAAATAAGTTGCGAAACTTTGTTGCGAGCACATAAATTGACTTTAGAAAATACTAATTCACTTTGATAAATCATAATTCAAGAAAAGTTTTCTATGAATGTTTAAGAATGCGACTTACTGTTAAATAATATTCGCAACTGAAATATGATACACTTGTATGTTGAATCAAAAAGAAGTGTTGTACTTGAGAATATAAACCTCAAATAGATTGAGATAATAACACGTGTGTAACAAGAAGCAAGCGGACAGACGTCTTAAGTAAAAACAATTCAATTCGACCCTTGCTGTTTGTAAAGAATGCTTTGCTATTTATCCTTATGCCCACCTCGATTTGGTTGAGAATATTAAGTTAATATTTTACACTATATAAACATAATCGAATTTGACAACTCTTTAAAATATATTCAGTTCACTTTTTAAGCTTGGCTACTTACACTTGATCTCAATGGCCAAACCATACTTAAGCTTTTCATTATACACGGCCACGCACTGGCCGAAGACCTCCATGTCTGGTTCAATGAGCAGATTTGCATCCAGCTCGGCCAGGCAACGCAAGGTCGATTCAAACTGTTGCAGACCAAACTCCATGAGCTGACGCGTGGTACGGTCGTTTTTCCAGAGGAAATGATACGGCTTCCAGCGCTTAATGTAGGTTTGGATTTCGGGCTTGACGTTCTTCGTGCAGCTGGAGAGCTGGTTGAGCGCCTTGGCCACCTCCTTGTTGTCCATGATGGCCGAGTAGAAGCTCTTGAGCATGTGCGGCATCTGGGGACGCTCCTCGGAGGCCAGACAGTAGATCTTGCGGCGTCGATTCTTTGCGCCGCCTGCAGCGTCAGTGTGGTTGCGTCCGACGCGCGGCTGCGCCGTCATCGAAACTTGCTGCGGTTGGTAAGACAAGATTTTGGAGAACATTGCGAAGCTATTGAGTGGTGTGGTACGAACCGGCGGATCCTTGCCGCTAGTCCATTGCGCCACACCCTTCGCAATGCCCGTGATATTCTTGCCAGCCGTCACCAATATATCCTGCAGCTCGTCCAGACTCGGCTTGATGACCACATTGGGTATCTGCAGCTGCGCGTGCAGCGCAAAGATCGGCTTCTTCGGTGCCGTCTCATGCTCGTCAGCGATGAACCGACGCCGCATCGTGTCCAGCGCCGCGCGTATCACCTTGATCAGCACGTCGATCACCTTGCGGCTGTAATAGCGGCGCATCTCCACAACGGCATTGCAGACCATATCCTAGCCACGACAATGTCCGCCACGATTAGGCTATACCACTGCGAAGGCTCTTTGCAAAAACTCACCTGCATGCCCTTGGGCAGACTCTCGGAGGTGGAGAGCAGCGTCAACGGATTCTCAAAGCAGGACCACAATATGCTCCAGTCCTGCTGTTGACCTCCAGCGCCAGCAGAAGTCGATGCTGCTGCTGCTCCTGCAGCGCTTGTGCCAGCGGCGGCGCCATCCTCCGCCTTGCGACCCCCAGAGCCAGTTTGATCGCCTTTGGGCGTTGCTGCCACAGAGGGATTTCCAATTTGCATTTGGTTTGGCTGAGACAATTGAGTGACTTACCGTCGAACAGGGTAACCACATCGTCGCCTGCAATCTCCTTAAATGTCTCCGTTGCCTTGTCCACCAAATTGAGGACTTCCTCGACCGCCTCGGAGACCATTTGACTCTTGCGATTTAGTTCGATGGCAGCTTTTCTGTTGATGCGGACAGAAACTTTAATAATATTTGCACAGTTGGTTGGTTAAATAAAAAGCTTTTAGTTCCTGCTGATTGAGAAACGTTTTCAAATGCGGGGAGAGCAAAGTAAATCAATTCATTTCTAGGTGCGCACCTCAAGTGGAAATCTTTTGGGGGAATTGCGTTGGAGCAGTGCTACACAAATAGAATCCTTTGAGGGACGCTTCACAGCAACGTTTTCAACTATGCTATGCAAATTGAAAAGCTCATACATAAATTAAAATTGATAAATCCAATAAATCACACAAAAGCCAACAGTCAACCACACAATCCCCCACGTCTAACACGACGTCTGCTGTGGAAAGTTCAAAAGAATTTTGTTGCCACATGCCGCACACACACGCCAAGGTGACAGGTAACAAGTAATAGGCACCTGGTACCTGGCAAATGGTAAATGGCAACTGGTAACTGGTGAGCAACCCACCTGCAGGCCTCCTCGCTACGCTCTAGAAATTCATCAACTGTCCAGATTTCATCGTCTGCGTCAGGAGCAAATGTGCAAAGTTTTGCAAGAGCATTAAATTAAACAAGCACCCAAAGGAGATGTTCAGCAATTAGGGCCAAACGGCAGGCGGTGCTGGCACACTGGGCGGACATACCTGCTGGCAGTATCTGGAGTGAGACGTCCTGCATCCACATGAGCACGTTGAGTATGCGATTCGAGTAGATGTCATGCACGCGAGCCACCAACACTTCGAACGTTTCGATGGCCTGCTTGCAGCGCTCATAGAATTGCGTCCAGTTTTGGTTGGTCCACTGCAAGCGGAAGAGCAATTGTTACGCATGGTGGACATAAGCAGAACGCAGCAGGCAACTTACATTGATGCTGTGCAGACCGGGTTTCAGCATGGCCGTTAGCCGCACCAACTGGGGCAGAAACAGGGGACGCACCTCCAGCTTGACAGCCTTGACCGTTGACAGAAACATTTTGATAAGACTCTGTAAATTTAAAAAGTGAGTGTTGGTGGGTGGAGGCAAAGCAGAGAGCGCTATGGCACTCACATTTAACGAGTCCTGTATGGTGAGGAAGTACTGATGACGACTCATCAGCGTGGCAGCCACAATGGGCAGCTCAATGTTTAGCTTGGCCAGCATCTTGGCCTCCCGTATGAGCAAGGGAATTGTGGGATGCAGGTTTACAAACAGACGATCGCCCTGCAGGCAGAGCAGAGGTTGCAGTAGACAGGCGTCCGCCACACTAATGTCTTGGTCCAACCAAATGGACACAATCTCATCCTCGTACTCCTGCAGCACGCCGAGCACATTGTTGAAGCGCACATCCAGATCCCTGGCAAGCGGCTGTGTGCTAAGCACAGCATGATCCATCACCGCATCCATCAGCTCGGTCAGATGCAAATTTAGAGCGCGACACCAGTGAATGCGACCCGCAATGGGAGGGAAATTGCGAGCGAGCGGTGGATCATCGCGTTGCTTGCGAAAGGTCTTCAGAATACGATCCACCTCCTTCTCCACGTAGCGCAGAATACGCGTATATTTTTCATCCATTTTAGTTAGCGGAATCTTCTCGCTAACCTTCTCGAAACGCACCAAGAAGCGTATGCACTGTGGCGTCTCCCAGACAGTGTCAAAGTCACGCTCGATCAGCGTGGCAATAGTGTCCTTCAGCGAATCCGTTTTGTTAATGAAGCGATCAAAGTCGTCGTTGAAATCGGAATTGCGATGATCCAGGTAATCGTATTTCTTTGAGATGATTTCTTTCTTTGCTTCCTCAAAGTGATTGGAGGCATCTTCCAGCGCCTCTCCCAGCAGCAAGCCCTCCAAACGGCGCTCAAACAAGTGATTGTAGTCATCAATCAGGTTAAACATATTGATAATTTTCGACAGACGCTCGCAGAACGTATCAAACTTGCCTACAATAGAATATATTATTTAATTGGAGAGTAGAAAGCGCTTTCGATTTACTTGCCGAATACAAAGTTCTCGGAGAATCCAAATGGTGTCTGGTGTGGCAGAAAGGGTTGTTCCCTCACTGTATAGTAGGTTTCGTGATAAATGTGATTCAACTTGATGCAATTGCTAAGCTTGGTGCGAATAAGACTGCGGTCCTGCGACCAAATTGTTTCCTTGCAACGACATGTGATATAAGATTTGCATGTTTCGATCATTTGATTGGTAATCTGCGGTAGAAAAAAAGCGATTACAACAAATCGGATAATAGAATAAATACGAATTTGACACGTCTTAGTAATATGCTTAAGATCTACGCCAATTAGTTATTAATTTAAAGAGTGTTGGCATAAAAGCAAACAGCAAAAACGAGTAGGAGTAACAGAGTATGAGCTAATGTTGAATCTTGTAGATATACAAATATTACTAAATATTAAGTAACTAAGAATATGCTACATATAGGTCTCCCTTAAAGTATAAATTTGTAATTTACATTTTGAGCCCAACACAAATAAAGTTCTCTAACGTCTGCAATTTCCACGCTGCATTGCGTCAATGAACTATAAGCGGAATTCAGCCCAACCAACAGCAGCTCGCTGCATTGCCAGTGAAAAGGTCAGCGACTTGACAATATCCTGCACCGCTTCTGTGGCGCATTTCCGTGCTTATTTTCTGTCCACGTTTTGTAGAGCTACGGCTTAGTAGAGTCACGCGCTGCGTTTCGCTAAGTGGGCACCACTTACTTTGACCATTAGTGCTGATGTGCGCTCCGAGGTGTTGTAAAACTGCGAGACACTGTAGATGAGTCGCACTGTCTGCAGCAGGCTTAAAATGGACTCCTTCATGCTGACCGGATCGTCCAGATACAATGAATGGCAGCAAGTCTCCATGGCTTGAATAAACTTCGAGTTGTCGCGCGCTTCGTTGTAGCAAAAGGTGATCTTGCGATCGGTTTCCTTCCACTGTCGCATCACGCGGGAGCCGGCAAGGAAAAGACAGTGCAGGGTGAACTGCACCTCCTTGTCCTGCAGATGGGCCAGCAGCTGCGAGAACTGTGCGCCGCGCTTCTTCCAGTATTCGAGCTCATCTTGGGGTCCGCTATGATCGTTCTCCTTGCGCAGTTGCTCGCTTTCGCCGAGTATTTTGAGTATGCCCTTGGACCAGTTGTTGACGCGTTCTTCCAGGTGTGAGCAGAACTCCTGGTTCTTGGCCATATCCTTGACTTCATCGACCACAAGGCAGCCATCGAACATGTCGCAACCGTCTGCGAAGACATTATAATGATCGCAGACCTGCTCACAAACACGCAAGGCGCTGCAAAAGGAGCGCAGTCCGGGCAGCAGTTGTCCCTTGATGAGGCCACAGCTGACGTCTTCCTCATCACCCTCGAGGCTGGGAAAGGCGAGAGCTTGCATGAAAACATACTCGACAATGCGCTCTATGGATGTGACTAGGCCAATATTCTTGGCATCGATTACGCCACAGTATCTGCAGGAAGTGTGTGGAAAGGCAAAAGGAAAATATTCAATTACCAATACCCCAGAGGGTTGTGCTGTCAGCTTGTCTGGGGCAAATCCCCGATAATCCGCGTGCCAAGCAATAAACCAAAAATTGGCTATTTTTAGATAATAGTTTTTAAGTTTAGCGCATGCCGAGCAAAGCAAGCAGAACGCAAACTTATGAAAAATAAACAAAGGCACAAAAGCAACTGCAGCGTAAGCTTACAAATCCTTTTGGAATCCCTCCTCGGGCAGCTGCTTCGACGTATTCACGCGAAATATATAAATACACACGCCAGTAAAGGCGCAGGTCCAGCCGTCGGTTAGGAATAATTTCTTGTGCTTGGGCGGCGGCAGACCACTCGGTGAGGCGCCACCTGAAACAGGGAGTAGACCCAGCATAAATTCACCGACCAGGTGTGTGCTTATTGTTGTAGTCTAAATACCCTGCGGTGTTTTGGAACTGCTGGATGCCATGCCAGTGCGTGATGGTCCCGGTTTGTTGGCATCCACCACAGGCGGCGGTTCCGGTTCATCGACCTCCTGATAGAACCACAACAGCTTGTTCTTCATGTTGGGCAGAAAGAGCTGATTGATCTCATCGAGCTGAGGGAAGGGTATGCAAATTAATTACATTACACGAAAGCTTAACTAGATCAAAGTTTGGCTACCATATCCCCTTCGAATATGTAGTCCATGAGCTGATGCCTGGGCAATTGTGTGGCGTCTATCAGCAGCTGGAATGTGAACTCCAAACGGGGGTCCATCTCCCCACGACGCGCCTTTCGTTCGCATTCTTCCCGTCGTCGCTGCGCTTCGTCCGGGTCCATAGCAATTTATTTGTTTTGTTTTTGGGTGTTTTTTTTTGTTGTATTTATTAAATTTCCATAGAAATGGAATTTGCAATTTGCAACGTTGAACACGCGTCCCACCGTTTGGGGTTACGAAAAATATGCGAATCAAAAGGTTTCAGGTGCAGATCGATATTTGTATTATTTTATAAAAATGTATGTATGCATATGCATTGTTATAAACATTTGAATTATTTTGCAGCAAATAATTGTTGATCAAATGTAAGTTAATGGTTTATTCGAGTTTCATTCGAGTCATGTGTTTCCGCCATTAGCAAAATTCAAAAACGGGGAAAGACCAAAAATATATTAGTTTCGAACAAAAATTCGATTGCGAACTTTGGACGCAAAAAACATTAACAACGACAAACGACAAAAACAAATTAATTGCAAAATACAAAACTACTTACAGAAATTGCCATTACAACAAATTGAACAACTTTTACGGTGAGGAGAAAAGTTACTGATTGTGCAGCTAGAAAATACCAACGACAGACGTGGGGCTCAAAAACAAAATTCGTTTTCTAGGGCACTAAAACACAAAAAGGCTCCCAAGGAGCTATATATATATTTTACTAGAGTGTGTAACTAAATAGTCTTTAAAGTTTAGCTTCTCGAGCTTTATCAATTAAATTTGCTGCAACGAGAGTGAAGTTTCAAAGAATTGCATTAAAGTGTATTTGATTGCACTGCTAAAAAGGAAATTAAAATATTTCGATTAGTATAGAAGAAAGTTAAATTTATAACATTTCTGATTAAATGGCCAAGTTCCGTATTTTTTTTTTTTTTATGTACTACAATTTTACGTTTTTACATTTTCTTTTGATTTAGTTTTTTTGTATTCAAGAATTACACCAGGATAACGTAACGATTACATAATCAGCCAACGAGTACAAGGAGCTAAAGGATTACACATTACATTTCTTACTGAAGCAATAATTATTTATAATAATCTTGCATTGAAATTGGTTGAGTACGATTTGAATTGGAAAATAATTGGCAATTAATTAGCTGTCAATTTGCACCTGCAAAATGTCTCCCTCGTCCTCCTCTTCCTCCTCATCTTCGCTGCCACTGCCACCGTTGGCCGCCTTCATTGCCAGCACGTGCTCGACCAGCTTTTTCTTTTGTACGAACATCGTGCTAGCAATATCAACACAAAATATCTATGTTATTCTATTAATATTATAGATTTACTATATTTGCAAGACTTTTCTTGCGATGAACAACTTTTCACGTCCGCTCTATAGAAATCAATGCACTTTATTATTGAACAAACAAACTTGCGAAGCATTCCAAAAAGGCGCCAATTGGCATGGTTGCCATGACAACTATTGCACTACCTACGCCAAAACTGATCGTGCCAATTTTGCAAACTGCTTTTTAACATTTCATGCACTTTGCTCAAATTTTAATGTGGAGATTGATACTCTCCAGTCTGTACGACTAAACAATTTTGAAATAACAGATATTTATAAGAAAAATGTTGCATTACAATAATTAGTATATTTACCAACACTGACCGATGTATTGGTATATCGATATTTGCGCTGTTATGTTATCTATGTTAAGTAACAGATTTACTTAACAGAATCTGTTATACTTACATACTATTATTACCATATTACTTGAAAACAAAACAAAATATTGGGTTACAAATATGAAATCAAAAGAAAGCATGCGCAGTCTAAATATATTTAAGCAATCGAGTTCAAAAATGTAGTCAAAAACTTTTAACAGAAATGTTTATCGAACTATTGAACTAGATGAACGTTCGCCAAGTAC
Organism: Drosophila rubida; assembly: GCA_035046165.1. NCBI lineage: Eukaryota > Metazoa > Arthropoda > Insecta > Diptera > Drosophilidae > Drosophila > Drosophila rubida. The sequence continues at coordinate 11,795,829 of JAWNOF010000012.1, read as the reverse complement.
AGACGAAAAGTGAAACTATCGATTCATTTTGTTCCGAACGATACGATATAATTGGACGCGTGCTGCTCAGTCGATAGGGCCATCAATATTTCCCCACCTCTAGCGTGCTACTCATTTTGTTAAGAAAAATTGTGCAAAAAGTGCAAAAGAAAACGTTTTTAGGATTACAATCGCATTTATAATATTTAAAAGAGGTAAATAATAGTGTTATTGTACTCGTCATATTGGCGCGACTTAATTTCTTGTGGTAAAAGTGTGAAAATGTTGTGCTTGAAAATGCCGCATTCAAGAAAATGAGACTGCGGCAGTCGCAAAAACCAAAATGGCGTAAGCGGCACCGCGCGGCGCAAAAAAAAATAAAAAATGAGCCAAGCGATATGGCTGAAAACGAAAAATACGAGAAAATAGTTACAAAACTAACATTGTTTGTTACTGGCAAACCCTAGTTCATGTTCTGAAATAACAATAATTGTTATTCCCACAGGCGAAGAACAGCATCAGCAGAAATGTCGAACTCGGACGTGCAGTATAATCAGGGCTTTGGCCAGGCTCAAGGCAACAATGATGACTATAACGATGACAATGATCAGCAGCAGGAGGATGATGATCAGTACGACAACGATCAGAACGATGGCGATGATGAGTCGAATGTGAAGATCGGCAGCGTTGGCGAAAGTCCCAAATTCATACGTCTTCGAGGTCTTCCTTGGTCGGCCACCCATAAGGAGATTCTCGACTTTCTGGTCAACGTAGAGGTGATTAATGGCTCGCAGGGCATTCATCTGGTCACCAGTCGAGTGGATGGCAAGAATACCGGCGAGGCGTACGTTGAGGTCTCCACTCAGGAGGACGTCGAGGAGGCACGCAAACTCAACAAGGCTAGCATGGGCCATCGATACATTGAGGGTGAGTTTCCACGACGTAATCAATCAATGATTTGTATATTAATGCTTTGCATACTTCCAGTGTTTACTGCCACTCCGAAGGAGGCTAAGGAAGCGATGCGTAAGACTGGCGGACATGGTCATGCGTTTGTTGTGAAGCTGCGTGGTTTGCCTTACGCCGTGACAGAGCAGCAAATCGAAGAGTTCTTTGCCGGTAAGCCAACTAGCTGTCCCGATTAGTGTACTAAAGTTACTTAGCGGGCAAAGGATATGTTCAAAATATATGTACAAAACAAATCGCATCGAATGCATGTATAAATCCCATAGATTGTATGCCACTTTATTGCGGTGAGTGCTTCAAAAGTGTTGTTAGTCTTGGGCTCCTTTTGAGTTGAGTACCCCACGTCTGGGCCGGTTGCGCATCCAAAGACCAGGGGTCCACAAGGCGTTTAATTTCATCATGTTCCAACCAACACGCACACATACACAATTCTAACATTATATTGTCTAACAAAGTGTAGATTTTTCTTTGTACTTTAGGATTGTTCATATTTTTGCTTCAATACTTAATGATGAATAATCTTGAGAGTGATTTCAATTATACTCTTGTCTCTCTTCATAGCCTTTTCATTTGAATATAAACTGTAGATGAATCTTTCATTTTGTTATCATTTATTTCAAATTGTCTGCACACATTAACTTAAAATATTATTTGTCATGGTTATTATTGAAAGTCTTGTGTAACTTAGGTGGCGTTCTGAAATGCGTTGTGATTTTCATAGATCAGCAACAACCGACAAGCAAACACTACAACCTCTTTATATAAATATATATATAGATATATCGACCACTTTCTTTCTCTCTACATATTTCTCTGTATCTATCCTTAACCTTGCATTACATATATATATATATTTATATATCTCTATATATTTGTATAAATCTTTGTTGGTTATCGTCATGGGCAGGGTTGGAAATCAAAACGGATCGGGAGGGCATACTTTTTGTTATGGACAGAAGGGGTCGTGCTACTGGGGAAGCTTTTGTTCAGTTCGAAAGCCAGGATGACACTGAGCAAGCCTTGGGCCGAAATCGGGAAAAAATTGGGCACAGGTGGGTCTCTTACACATCATATTTACAACTACAAGCTACAAGCTAAGCTCAACAGCAACAACAGCTAAAAAACAATCAACATTTAATGGTAACATGAAATTAAACTCATCGATGATATACTCTTAAATTGTTGCAAATAAGTAAACATAAAAAACTATATATATACGATATTTAAGCTAACTTATTTACATTCCTATTTCAGTAATCATTTGATTGATCAATTGTTTAATTAAGCAACAATTTAATTGTGCATTCGTCGCACAGGCTGTGGGTCTGGTTGGGTGCCTCAAGCAGCAAAAAAAAAAAAAAAACAAAAAAATCGAACAAAGCAAAACAAACAAAAAACAATTTAACTGCATTTTAACCACAGGCAACTTTTTGATAAGCACTATATAAAGGCATTGCCATTTACCTCTTTATATTCTTATCAAAAGTCTTGCAATTCATTGTTTGTTTATCTAACCAAGGATGCACATTAATTTCGGATTATTGTGTAATTAACCCATAAATCAATTGCTGGCCATAGCATATTTCTCTATTCTCTTTATCTAATAGGTTCTCTACAGGCATCTAGTAATAATTGCTGCTCTTTTCCTCTGTTCTGCTCCTAGGTATATTGAAATCTTTCGCAGCTCCATTGCTGAGATGAAACGTGCGACAAATGGAGGTGGTGGCGGTGGACGTCCTGGACCTTATGACATACGTGATCGTGGCGCCAACCGTGGAGGCAATGATTTTGGCGGACGCAATGGCAAGTGATCCTTAAAAGTCTTTAATAAATGGTAGTGTTAATATCTCATTTATTTCAGACTGGGGAAACAATAGCAACTTTGGAGTGGGAGCCAACAATATGCTGGGCTTCAACAATCTGCCCAGTTTAATGAACTCTGGCAACTTTGGCAACAACTCCGGAGGAGGAGGCGGCAACAATGGAGGTGGTGGCAATAATGGCAGCAACAATGGTAATTTTGGTCAAAACTCTGGTAACTTTGGCAATTTCGGCAATGATTTTGGCGATTTTAACAATTTCGGAAACAATCGCAACAACAACAACGGAAACAACTTCGGTAAGTGATACCAAGTACCTTCAGTCAAGCAATTCCCAATTAATTTCTATGGCGGGTGTTCAATTTCAATTTAATACATGCATTAGGGGCGGATGTTGCTACGGATAAGCTTGGATCAGGACAACTATATACGCTTTCTATTTATTTGAACTATTCTCGATATCCTATCTACTTTATTATAATGTATCCCACACATATCTTAATTCATCTTTTTTATCTTCAGATATGCCTGGCAACTTTGGTAACAACGGCGGCGGAGGATTTGGAAACTTCGGCAATAATTCTGGTGGTGGCGGTGGGTTCAATAATGGCGGCGGCTCCGGAGGCTTCAATAATGGAGGCAACAACGGTGGCTTTAATAATGGTGGAGGCTCCGGAGGTTTCAATAATGGCGGTAACAATGGTGGCTTCGGAAACTTTGGAAACAACTCCGGCGGAGGCGGCGGCGGTGGCTTCAACAACAGCGGATTCAATAGCGGTGGTGGCGGCAGCGGCTTTAATAACGGTGGAGGCGGCGGTTTCAATAATGGAGGCGGTGGCGGCGGTTTCAACAACGGCGGCGGTAATTTCAACAATGGCGGTGGCAACTTTGGATCGGCTGGCGGCAATTTCGGCCCTATTGGTGGTGGCCGTAATAACGACGTCGAGTATTACACGATCCACATGCGTGGTCTGCCCTACAACTCATTTGAAAACGATGTGTTCAAGGTGAGTTTGAAATACGCTGAGGCAACTTGCAGTTTTTAATTGATTTTTCGCTTGCAGTTCTTCGATCCCATTCGCCCGGCAAATGTGCGGATCAACTATAACAAGAAGGGCCTGCACAGCGGCACAGCTGACGCCTATTTCGACACGTACGATGACTCGCAGCTCGCCATGAAGAGGCACCGCGAGCAGATGGGTTCCCGCTATATAGAGCTCTTCTATGATGGCAAGACTCGCGGCGGCGTCAATGTCGGTGGTGGCGGCGGCGGCGGTGGTGGCAATGGAGGCAGCGGCGGAGGTGGTGGTGGCGGCGGAATTGGAGTCGGTGGCGGCAACAGTGGAGGTGGTGGCGGTGGCGGCGGCGGCGGTGGTGGTGGTTTCTCGCGTCGCATTTGAGCACGTCCTTCAGATTAATTCCTTACATTTACATTCGGTAATGTAAACGCAAGTATTTCATAAGTTTTGTGGATCACATCCGCTTCCGTCGAGCACACCTCATTACCAGCAGTTACAAGGCAGATGGACAATGTCGGTAGTGCATAGAATAAAACTCTTTGAACGCATAAAAACAAAATGAAACAAGTATAACGCATAAATCAAATAGTTTATGTAATTTAAGCCAGCCTGTATCTATAATCGAAATGATTTACACTTGTACTTATGGTAATCGCAGATGTAAAGAACTCTTTATTGGCCAGAAACCAGACAACAACATGATCTTTAAGCACAGCGTCAATTTCCTTTATTTCAAATACAATCAAATCCAAGACATGACAAAACTAAATAATAATTATAATAAAAACACAAAATGAAAATTGTAAACATTTGTAATACAATAAAGGTAATAATACAGAATACACGTTAAGGTAATTAGTCAGAATTAAATTCTACTGCTAGATGAGTATGGGATCGCTTCCTGCTCGACCTATTGTCAAATCTAATCTAGCCTACGAGTGTGATTCTGGCACTATTCTTAGATTCTATGAGTTAATAATGTGCAATATCGTTCACAGTACTCGTCGTAGCATTCTCCCATAATTGACTCGACTGCAAGTCGAACCAAATGTGCAGCTTTCACAGTCCACGACCGACTTCAAGCTGCAAGTATTTTCCGGACAATACTAATTATCGGGCTATACTATGTAGGCGTCTAGATCAGCAATAGATATATGCATACAATACTACTATAGACTTGGTCAACAAACGCCGTTGCACTTGCATTATTGTTTTTGTTGCTCTGTTGAACGCGCGCGCATTCCGCGAATGTGCATTTATTGTGTTGTATCTAAGCTTGTGGAGCGATGGAAAGAGGAGTGTCGAGTGCGGAGAGGTAGAGGTTGAGGTGATAGTTTTTAATTTAGTTAAACGTCGTTCTGGAATTAGTAGCCCTCAAGCAAAAACAAAACACTTAATACATTTTCTGTGGCATATTTGATGTCAATATTCAGTACTTGTTATTGTGACATTGTTTGCACTTGTAATGTGCGAGTTCTGATCGGTTGTTTTTCCCATTCTGGCTCAAGCGGAGCGTGAAAATGTGTTAAAGCTGCAGTCCATCATGTTAACTGAAACGATAGTCGGAAAGTGACTTTACATAATGCGCGAGTGTGTGACAAATATTTCCCTCAACTAAGAGTGCTCTCCAGCTTTAATCTCAGACTGCGCACAGATGATCTGCTATTCTCAAAGGAAATGTTAATTAGTTTCCCATAACTCACTATTACGACTGTATTCGCGAAAATACGTAACATCCATCTACTGTTTAAATTTTTAACGTTTCGGCTTATTTATAACTTTTATAATTGCCTGGAAATTGCCGTCATCAGACATCCCATAATTTACAATTACATAAATAGCGATAAGTCAATTGGGATTGTTTTATGCGCATCCCATAGAACAGGCATAACTGTCAGATGCCATTGACAGGCCCTGCATTTCACTTTCCTTCAAGAGTGTCGTACATCGACAGGTTTGTATCTGCCTCTCGCGGCTGCGACAGATAGATAAGTTTTGGATGACAATGATAATGCTGGCTAATTATGCCAATAAAATACATACCTTCTTACTACACACATATATGCGAGTACATGCCCAAAATAGATAATGACGATGGTGCCACATTCTAGTACGTACAGTGTTTCTCCATAGATGTGGGCGGGTCTGCACTTCAAGATCTGATTCTTTTCGGATTTATAGTCGCCAATGATCATATAATACAAAATAACGGACTGTGGGATGTGTGCCATTAACATTGGGTTATAAATTGTGAGCATAATAAATTCACACACATATCTCAGGACTCAGAGTTCGCAAATAAGCGAAGATCTTTACACAAGTCAAAAATTATATTGTTCTAATCAGTTGCACCTATTTGCTGAGCATTTATTCGCATCGCGTTGAGAAAACAACGGAAAGTGGAGACAACTGTCATGCGATTTAGTTTTGAATACCCTGCGGCAATTGAAAACAGTTTACAATGGGTATTTGTGATTCAAATATGTGAACCCAAAGTATAAATAGTTTTGATTACTGACCTTTGCTTCAATCATGTCAATCTCAAACTGCAATTAATAATCACAAATTTTCGCTTTTAATTTATCAAAGCAATACAATATTACGTTGTGACAATTATATTTAATACTTCCACATTTTATTAAACGTGTTTTTGTCTTAGCTTAAACCTACAACTGATTATAGGGTATACTGGTGAAGATAGAGTTCGTTTTTCGCCTTTGGTTATCGCCTGATTGCGTCGGCGTGTGTGGAGTTTATTTATGAAAGCGCTCGTAATTTATAAATCAAATCATTTCGTGTTTAATTTTGCAATTTTGCTGAAATATGTGGAAGCACGACATTCTGCCAAAGGCGTGTGCTTAAATCGCAGAACAGGTGAGGCGCGTTCAGTCAAAGGAATTTCAGTATTCCAATCGAAGTTTAGTTAAATTTATTAATCAATTCCTTAATAATTAATACTTATTTTGATTATCTAAAATCATGTTGAAGCATAAAGTGACTTGATAAAAATAATCATTTATCAATCAAAATATGTTAACAATTATGCATACTGTATTAATACGGGTTTTCCTACCCCATTAAAGCGTTTGCTAGGTGCTAATGAAATTCACGTACGATAATTATTTATTTATTGTGGCAAATAAAAGCAATAAAAATGCTGAATTTTTACGTAACAAGCGAGAACTGTGTCATGATATCAAATGCCTCTGAAAATACCTACGAGTTCATTATGAACATTTAAATTACAATTGCGCTGGAAAATTGAACTAATGCGTATTGTAATTTATGGTTAAATTAAAAGTAACTGCGCACCAGACTAGAGAGAAAAAAACCCTCACGTTGTACTAGCATCGTGTTTATGACAGCATTAAAAATCAATGGATAACCCTTTTTTTGCAAGTGTTGAGCATTTGAGAATTTGCAATTGATAGAGAAATTCGCTGCTGTCGGAGTCGATCTGAAGCCGAGTGAGAGATCAAAACGAGATCGACGCCAAGCGGCCGGCGATAAAAGTTGGAAATGCAAATCAGCTGATCGCGGCGAGCGAAAAGCTCCCGTTTTGTAGTTCGACGTCATCAATCGGAACGGAACGGAACGAGCTGGCGCTGACCGAAGGTGATAACCGTGTCCGGAGCTCCAAACACCTAACAACAGCTACAGCTACAGCGACGCAACGCAACGACAGCGTCGACGACGACGACGTCGACGACGGCGACGGCGACAGCAGTCAATGCCAGAACGCGAAGCGGCCGCGTTGACAACGGAGCTGCTCTAGAATCGCTCTGCAGTTTCCCCTCCGCCGTCAGCTGGGCGATTTGTAGTTAATTCACGTGTAGTATTCGGAGTATTGCAATTAACGCGACGAGCACAGCAACTGTAAACGGATCAATCAATGCGTCAATCACAAGCAAATACATGGATCAATCAAACTAGTGCACAACGTTCGATCGCAGCAGTGTGAGCAGTGAGTGACAACAGTGACACGAACAACAACAAATCGAAAGCAAATCAAAACACGCGCTCAGAGTGTGCGAGCTGTGTGTGTGTGTGTGTGTGAGCACAGTGGAACAACAGAGCAGCGGCAGCAGCAAAAGCAGCAGCAGGTGGCGGGCGCACCTGCCGAAGGTGTCTCATTATTTTTGTTCTCTTTCAAATTTGAATGCTGTTTGTAATTGCGCTATTTTCGTTTTATTCAAATTCAAACAAGTTGCGGGCATCGAAAATTACTACAATTAACGCTGCTAATCTAATAATTAATACAAATTATTCGTGGCGAATGCGAGTGTACTTTGAGTGTATTCATCCAAAACAAATATTATATTTTACTTGGACACTTTGTTAGCACTGTTATTTTGCGAATCATTTCGAAAATATGTATTTTTGGCAGTCTTTGTGCGTCGTGTTTGTGTTTGCGTCTGTGTTTGTGTCTGTGCTTGGTAATTCGTTTTTTATGTGGTGCAAACAGTGGAACCTCGCTGCGACGAATACGAGCTGAAGAATTGTTCGCACCTCTAGTCGAATACTCAAATTTGAAGTGCACTTATTGTAAAGCTCACCTCTCAGAATGTTGTGAGTGGGCATCAGCGAGTATTGACAATAAAAGATAGTGCTTAAACAAGCTTATGGATTGTTAGAACCAGCTTTGAAATATGCCAGACGTGTCTGATGATGCCCGGTATAAGCGCAGCGATCCCCCGATCCCCCCATCAATATAAGAGAATTGCAAAACAGCAATACAGCAGCTCATTTATATTCCACAGACAAGCTAATTATAAACAACAATTTTCATTTTGGCGGTGTGCTCACCATAACGTTGACACATACTCTGCAAATATAGAGTGTACTCGTATTGAGCGAATTCGAGTGAAACACTTCCCTGTAAGAAGTTGCCTAAATTTAGCACCTTGTTATGCATGATCGAGCCGTGGAGAAATGGAACAGATAACCAGCAATAATCGAGCTGCGATTTCAAAAGCGTTAATCAACTTATTTCGCGGTGCAATAAAAACTTAATGGATTTGAGAATCAGCAAAAAAAGCATAGTACATATGTGTGTATGTCGCAGACAGACAATAATGCAGCTTTTTTGGTAAAAGTAAATACTGGCGAGTGTGTATTTTATTTGACTGAGTAACATATATATGCAAGCAGATCTATATAATAAGTCTGGGGCAAAACAAAAAGTGAATATTAAACAAATACAAGTATGTGGTTCATTATCAGGGCATGGACGGGCTGAAATAAAACACAAAAACCCGCTAAAACCGCTTCTGACCTGTTTTGTTGTTGTAACACTAATAAGACTATCATATGCAAATTCGCCGTTAACAAAAAGTTCCTCTGGAAAGTGTAAACACACGTCAATGTTCCCAGCGTCGCGTCGCCGGAAAGTTGCAAAAATAATACGCCAGCTTCATAAATCTATTCGAATCGGCGCCATAATTGTGACAAAAGATTAAAATAAATTAATAAATCTTATAAGCTAAATGCGTCCCTCACACGAGCCAAGTCTTGCCATAAAGACATAAATTAAAACGCATTAGAGCACTTGTCTTGGGGGTTTCTAGGTTACTCAGTCTTGGCATTACGATAAGAACCCGAGAATTTGGGGAGCTCGCAATGGCCTCTAGCATGCACACAGCTCAAAGTGTTCCAAGATGATGACGGAAGTAAGATGATCTGTTTTCATGTTTGTTATCCGCTATCTTTGTCATTAGCATGCAAAAAAAATAAGCAAACTGTTTTCACACTCGTTAGCCATGTTGATGTAATGGAAATCTGAGATTTGTGTTCAAGTGCAAAGTGTGAGCACGTCGAATGTATTAAATGTACTGCCGCCAACACTTCAAATTACATTTTATTCGCTGCAAATAATGTATTAAGTAAGTCAAATCAGATGTTCATGCTATCCTGCTATAGTCTACGCTTCCTAGCTAGAGCAGCGTTGTCGACCTTCGTTGTATTCCATTCGCAGTTGTGTTTCCTCGCTTTCTCGCTCGGGTGCACGCGTCGTATACGCATCTCTCTTCGGCCAATGGCAAACTCGTTTCGCATCCCATTCTCATTCGCCCCGTGGGTGGTTGGGTTGGGTTTGGTTGTGCGGCGGGAGCCGGCCGTGCATAATTTAATTAGATTAGCTAATAAAGCAACTCGCATTCAATTATTTATGCCCGCCATATTTTACTTCATTTCAGGCAAGGCAATAAATAAATTTCCGCTGTGAGAACCAAATATTGAGCCGAGCACGGTTAATTAGTTTTCGAGATCGTCGTGGAAAACAGGTGCTAATTTCGGAATATTTACAGTTAATCCAGCACCCCATTGCTGTGTTTGTCTCGGCAAATTCAATAAACATAGATAGAACAGATAATGAAACTGTGATACATTTGCGATTTTGTTGTCGCTGCTGTTAATTAAGCCTTCACACGCTCAAGTGCGCCACTTGAAATCGTTGTACACACGTTCGTTCGCGCACCTTCCTCCCTCCACCCACACGACTGAACACACACATACAGCCACCATTCGCACCATTATCGCTGGCACACACATACGAGAAGCGGACGAGGAGGAGAAGGAAGAAGAACAACCGTCAGCGCCCAGTAGCAATCGCACAACGCCAAAGTTATCACCGTTAGGAGCAGCGCAGCCAGCAGCAACTTTCCCAAGCGCACACAGCTCAGCTGACGACGCCTTGCATCGCGGCAGCGCAGTCGGCGCAGTTTCGCAGTCACCGTCGCAGTGAGCTGCGAGTGCAGCAGCAGCGACTTACATTGCGCGTATTTTGTTTTTCTTCTTTGTCGCAAACGTAACTGCGCGACTGCGCTCGGTTGTCGTCTTCCTCACTCCCGCATAACGGCAACTCCACCTATACTCACTTTGGACTCGCGCCTCTTGGGGATGCGTACGTTGGAAGCTGGTGCACTGAGTCTGGCATCGTTGCCGTTGAGGTTGCCGTTGGCGTTGGCGTTGGCGTTCGAGTTGGCGTCGCTATCAGCATCGCAGCGGCTGCAAAGGAAGTCGGTCTTGTGACTTGGTGCAACAAAAGTGCAGCTAATTGAATTTAATGCACAAGCAAAAGGAATTTGATTTCATTTTTACATGTGCCGCATACGGACAGCGACTCGAAAGCAATGCGGAAAAAGTGCAAGTGACAATCGAAGCAACAACAATCGCACAATAAGCGCGTCTCAAGTGAAAGACAAGCGAAATCATACTTAAATTACACAGCAAAACAGAAACAGCACAAATTATACAATTCCCCCAAACTACATACATATGTTATATGTGAACACTAAGAAGCCGTTTAATATTCAAGTCAGCAGCTAATCATTGTGATATTGCAACGCGCTAAACAAGCCCATTCAACATGAAGATCAACAAAAATGGACGCGAATCTCTGCTCCTCGTGCCATCGCCGAACCACACGTTCCCAGTGCGCACGTGCTCCAACGCGTCCTCGCTGCGACTCAATATGGGTCACGACCACGACAACAACGACGACGCCGAGGAGGGTCTGGGCTACACGCACACGCTGGTGAGTCTGCCTCAAATCCAAAATCCTTTAATACTAAGTGTTTACTTTTACTTAACGGGTTCAATGCTCTGCTCGTATACTAGTATTATTTATTTGCGAGCATATTCCCTAATTGATTTTTCGTTTTATGTTTTGTTTTTCACTACACCAAGCCTTATTTGTAAATCACACACACACTCAGTTGAACCGGCGACTATCACATGACAGCCTGATCATATGTTTAATCACAGATTGCGCACATGATCAGGCTGGCAGAGCCGCGGGGCAACCAGTCGAATCAAGACTCTATGTGAACTACGACAACAGGTGTGGGCAGATCACAACGCCACCTGAGGCTGCGTTTTTGCGGTTTGGTTGTCTGGTTTCTGCTCCATAGCTGTTGATAGGCTTATCGAATTATTAATGACAACCCAATGCGCTGTAATTTATTCCATTGACTCGAATTGATTCAACACGGGAATCCCCCATAACAAAATCGTAACAAATGTCGATGCTCTACTCTCAGTCTCTCTGTCTCTCTCTCTTCATCTAAAGGGTAGTATAATAACTCCATGGTAAAGTTAGGCATCTTTAATATTCAGCAAATTTTACTATAGATCATCTATAAATTTAATGCTAAAGCATTTCAACGAGATACCTAATTTGCGTTGTTTGTATTCTTTGTTTATAGTAGATCAAACCCAATTACAGGGTAACTGAAAGCACATTCTTGAGGTAGTGCACTTTATTTACGTCATCGAACCATACACAAATTAAAATTATGAATTCATTTCGTTTCGTTTTCAAATGCCTGTGCGCGGGGCTTTGAAGTGGTTTGACCTCTGGGAAAGCTGCGAGTGGGTCACCAATTTATCTGTGTACTCAAGAATTATTCGTGAGTGTTTTGCGTGCGATAAGAAGCAATTAAACAGCATGTGAGAGTTGCCCAAAAACAACGCAGCATTCGCCAGGCAAACATTTGCCAGCTGGTCTCAAGCCATCGTTGATGGATCCGAAAATCTGTCAGTGCTCTAGTAAAGACATTGCACGATGTTTTCACTGTCAGATGATGTAGATAAGGTGGCACGCGCTAACTGCGAGATAACTGATATATAAGCAGCCTCATAAATCTACGCATCTTGTGGTTGAACTCCCTTTAAACATATTTTAAAGCTGTCAAACTGAAGCGTTTTCGTTATAATTTGAACAAAGAAATAAACATTTTAATTTAATTTAGACTTTACCCCTTGAAGATTGATCAGTTCAGTTCACACTCGTAAATTTATTCTAATCTGCCTCATTTCGTTTATTATGCCTGCCGATTGATTCACAATTGATGGATCGTTTTAAGCTGATGACTGAAACCTTAAATTCATTAATTTGATAATAAACACAATTGGCCACAATAATTTGTTTGCTACCTTGAACGCCAAAATAGCCAAATTATGTGAGTGTCCAATTAGTTGTAATGCAATGAAAACTAAATAAATATTTATTTATTATTATCTGTTATTAGCTCATGATAGCTCAATGATAGCAGTGAGAACAGGAGCTCATTTGTCATTAATTTAGTTAAATACTTTGCATTAATTGCAAACCCCAAATTGCTTTTCGATTGTTCTTTCGATGACTTTAGTTTTTCTAGACTTTGACTCACTCTGATATCATTGCGGCTGGGATTATGAGCACCTTTTAAGGTTGCCGCCGCCAAGCAACAATTGCCTTAATTGACTGTTTTGTATAATGTTTTGTATTTTACAACTTGACGGTCTGGGCTAAAAGCTGTTTAAATACGAAACTACTTTTTACATTTTGTTCGCTTTTTTTAACTAGGCGTCTGCGTAATACTTCAGCCAAAAAAGTCGTATAATTATAATTATATAGTTATGTAAAATATTGGTTCTTGAAGGATAGTTTAGCGGCTTTGTTGATCGATTTGATTCAATTAAATAACATTGAGATTTTTGTAATTAGCACCTGCCGACAAGCACAAAAATAAATGCAGCTAACCAGATATGTAAATACGCATGAGTACTCACTGATTGGCACCTTTATGGAAATGCGCGCAGTGAAAGCCTTGTAATATTGTCGTAATAAATTCAATATGAGCTGCGCATACTTTACACCATTTCGGCGAGCATTTCTTGAAGAGTAATAAACTGAGGCGGAGACGGATTTGATTACCGGCTTATCGGAGGTAGAAGTGATCCATCCATCAATCAAAGGGGCTTCGCTATCGGCAATCACTTTGATTTAGTGGCAACGATAGGCCAAAAATCCAATGCGATTTGATTTCTAGCTTTCAATGGAGGGCCCGATTCGCAGCACTCATTGATTATGAATGTTTATGATCGGTTTTTATTGTTTAATACAATTAACAATGCGTTTTATTGTGGGCCTTAAAAGCTGCCGACAGCTTAACATGTTTCGGATGCCAAACAGTTGGTTGGGGCTGTAAAAATGGAATGTATTTAAGACAGATCGGCTATTTGTTCAATTGCGTGGTATTTGCGCTTACATAAGTCCCAATTTATCTGCAAAATCTATGCAAATATTACATGTGTTCGATATTTGCACAGCGATTTCGACGAATTTTAATTAGTTTTCCTATTCACTCGCTCTCCCTTCCAGCTGTGATCATTCTCTTTTACTCTTTCCACTTTTCACAGGTGTTGTTATTTTTTGTTGCTTTTATTCACGCCATTATCTTGGCCAGATCTGGGGGTGTTGAAGTTGCCTGGGGCTGTTGCTGGCTTCGGGATTGCGGCTGCTGAGGCTGCAGTCATCAGTTGGCCTGGAATTGTTGCCAAGTTCGCGTTGTCTTGTCGCCAAATTGCGAATTCTCCCAAAACGTTCTAATAATCGACATACACAGTTTGCACTATGTTCAAACGAAATCGAAAGGTTTGTAAACTAATACGTGTAATTTGTGTGAAGGCAAATAAAGTCTATCTTCGCTCTAAAATAGATCAACAATTGCGTATTTAATATCATTATCTGGTTGTTACTGCGTATACTTAATATTCTGCTAACTGAGTTGCAGCGTATACGTAATATTTGATAAGCTTAAGGAATTCAATTTAAAACACAAATTATTGTTTATTTTGATCTGATTTTTTTTTAAATATAGTCATCTTATTCATATAACTTAATAAAAGTCTAAGATTCAGTTTGTTATTCTACAGCAAATCATTATTTTTCAACCAAACACTAACTATGCCATAAAAATAATTAAGCTGTAAAATATCAGCACCTAATTTATCATTTACAAACGTAGCTGTTCTATATTTAAATCTTCGACAAATAAATAATTGTTTCACATTATGCTAAAGGCAAAAGCATTTGTCTACTCGCAAATTCGCCAATACAAAATTCGAATAAATGATAGCGCTGTTTGATAGCTCTGTTCTGTTAATTTGCGTGGAACTGCTCTTAAACAGATTCGGATCTCTAGACATGTTAAATGCTTATATATCTCGTCGTACGCCTGGCCTATTCGACTCTCAATTGTGTTTGTTAGAATTGAGCGTAAATCTACTACACTCATTCATCATTATCGCTTTCTCTCTTTGAAATTTGTAATCAATCAAACTTGTTGCGTTGCGCTCTTCGTTCGAGTCAGTTTTGCGCTCTTAGTTTCAAGAGTTTCAGAGTAAACTGGTCAAATGAATTGAGACAGTTTCAAGTGATTATTGCCGTTAATATTAATTAGAATATTAATCAATTAATATATAGAATTTAGGGCCCATAAAATGCAAATTTCTCGTAGACAGTAAGCTAGTAGTTCTTTTGTAGAACGATATGGGCACAAACTGATTTAAGTGTGTAATAGAAATGACAGGCTATTCAATTTCAAAGCGCGTAATTTAAATTTATGACTGTGCGAGCGTAATGAGATATGTGCTGAGAGTTGAAATTCTCACTCAAACTATTTCTCGCTCTCTCGGAGATGTCGCGTGTCCTTCAACAGTGACTGTATGCGGTTTCAATTTGTAATTGGTAGCGTTGATTGCCCCATCCAAATTGATAATCCTCGTCGTCAACGTCAGCGTATTAAGCCCATTTAGGGTTAGGCGTTTGGCCAAATGACATTAATGCCGTCATTTGGCCAGGCGTCGACAGCAGCCTAAATTGAGCAATTCAATCAAAGCGAAACTTTGCCCAGCTACAAAGATACACTCGTATCTGAGAAATGCCGCATAGACAATAGCAGACATGTGACTCGGTACCATGTGCATAATCCACCCACCCGCACACACACACACACACACTGAGAGAGACAGCGCAATCGCTTGTTGAGATTAAAGTAAGATGATGTCGTCGAAAAGCAGGCTCAATTTGAGTTGCTTAAGTGCCACGGCACAGTGGCGCGAATGCAGTAAATAAATCTATGTGCACTTTACGCTGCCAATGTACCACAGACTAATTGCTCTTGCACCACTGTGCGCAGTGCTTGTTGTCAACCCAGCGTCGAGCATTTTCACTTTTGCTCTAGAACAGGCGGCAAATTATTAAATTTATGAAATTTTATTGATGTTTTACACACAAACTTTGACCGCTCGAGAGCTGATGCTGTTTGCCCATGTATGTGTGGGTGTGAATGTGTGTCACTGTGGCTTAGTGTGTGTGTGTGTGTGTGTATGTGGCAAATGCAAGTAGCACTAAGTATCTAAGCACTTGAGACTGCTATGGAATCGCGGGTCGCAGACTTTTGCCCTCGTATTGGTGTACTAAATTTCGTAGAATCTTGAATCTTGAGCTTAAACCAGACAATATCGGTCCGTCTCTATGCACATGCGAGTGTCTTACGAGTGTGTCACAAATTCTCAGTTGAGCTTAAAACTTTGTGCGAGTCGCACGCAGCAAAAGTGTCGCGCGTTTCCCAGCGAATGCAGTTCAATTTTCAACTTTGACGGGAGGAAGAGCTCAATTAATGCCATTGCATAACTCGGTCAAAGCCCAGAGAAATGCTTTTGGCCATGGCAATAGCAACAACAACAGCCACAAAATAGTGTTTGATAATTTTGCAAAACAAAAGCCAAAAGCATAACAAAAACACAAAAACAAATAACAAACAGCTAACAGTTAGAGAGTAAAAGTTCTCAAGCACATCCGAGTCGTTGTCGTATCGATATTGATCGTTTGTGGTCGCGTCGCGTTCTCTGCCTGTCTCCCCCACTCTGCCGCTCTCCCGCTCGCACACTCTCTGGACTCCCCCCATAAACAGCCGCAATGGTCTACTTTGCCAGCCGCGATAATCGCGATCGCAACGGGAAAGCCAAACAACAAGTCGAGCGGATCATACACGATGAAGAGTTTGGCGAAGAGAATGTCGAGCTGGTCGACTCCGAGTGGGCCGACTTCGAGAAGTTCATTCGTCAGTTGCGCCAGCGACGCAGCAGCAACATATCAATGGAGGTGGAACTGCGGCACTCCCAGCGACATCCCAAAGTCAAGTCGCAGGCCTTCTATCCCTGCCCGCCGCCCACGGAGAATGGCCCCGACTCCGACTCTTCGTCCTCGTCCGACGATGACGACCCATTTGGATACATCGACACCCTTGTAAGCCAACCAGTAAACAACAAATTTTACATATATATTCTTCACTTACAATGCCTGTTAGTTTTCCGAATAGAGCAGCGAGCGTCATTGGTAATCTATTTTATTGATAAGATTGCTCATTCATATGTGACTTGGTAACTCGCGCAGCGACCACGGCATTATCTTTATATCTGACTTCAATGAGCAATACATCGTAAAGACCTATTGCCAATAATCACTCGTCTGGTTAGTGATTATAGGCCTTTTATAGATCCCATCAACTTTCCCATTAGGCGATTTGTATAATTCTCTTATCTGCATTTTTAAATAAAGCAAAGTACACAAGATTGACGTACTTTGATTTCCCATATCTGGATGGATCTCATTCATTAAAATTCCCATAAATATTTATCAATTATAGCGCAGACTGTGTAATGTATATTACAGAAACTACATTTTATAATCATACATTAAGAATCAGCTGTGCAATTTAGAGATCCGAACATCAAAAACTTTGTTTTGTTTTTTCGTTAATTTTGAAGAATTCCAATTATGATTTCACACACTTCGTTATACTTTGAAATTCCTTTGCTATAAACATGCTTATGCCTTTCAACGCCACCCATGAGATATATGAATTTATGCTCGTAAAGATGTTTCGAGGTTTACTCATTATTAAAAGTTAGGGTATACAGTTGACGGTAATAACAAACAAAATATGCAATATTTTCATGTTTTGCTTCGGGTTTTCTGTTCATGTTCTCCTTCCGAGTCGCTACAAAAGCAATAAGAAATAGTGTACAGATGACAAAGCGAGCAAAAAATTGTTTGCTATTTTTAATCGGATTATAATGAATAGTATTTAGTGTTTATTATAAGTTAAGAAATTATTTCGTTGAAGAAGGTAAAGGTAGTAGGCTGCACAAAAAAGGGTGACCAAGCTCAGCGACGAATGTTCACCTTATTAAATAATTATATTAACAGAAAATTAAGCGTATAAAGTAAGATTCCCATTGATTTACTTAATCTAGAAAGACTTCCTAGTTCCCAGATATTGAGTTCTCTTGCATGTCTTCCAGCAACAAATTTTATTCTTAATGGGCTTCGGATTTTGAATATTTTGCAGTTTAATTGTTTTAATATACAAAGTAAATAGGAAATACTCTGATTTCTTGCAAAGTGGCAAGAACTCGAAAAGCTTTCTGAAACACTTAAAAAGTTTATTGTTTATTTTGGCCGAATTGGCATTTGGTAGAAAATCGGCACAGCTGGTTACCCTGGCCAATGCACAGCTTTGTGGGTCTGGGCGGAAAGAAAATTCTATAATTTTTCACACAAACGGAAAGCTCGGCAGCGTCAGTTTCAGTTTTAAAAAAGTTTTCGCAAAGATTAGAACGTTCTGTGGCTGTCGGAGGAATATTCGAAAAAAATCAATAAATAGTTTAACAAAATCGTTAGAGAATCGTGACAATAGCTGCAAAAGTGTGAATAGCTGAGTGTTGTTATTTTGCTGTGATAGAAGAGCGCCAGTTGAGGCAATCAGAAATAAATCAAATTAATTGTGATAAAGGCCGTGCAGCGGCGTCGTGCAGTTAAAAATAAATTGCAATGATATTTACAACTGTTGTGCTGACGAGACGGGTCTCAAGGGCAGCGACATGTAATTACGTCTTGCAATGAGAAGAAGCAACAAGAGCAACACGGCCGCAAACTAAAAATAATTGGCAACAAAATGCGAAACAGAAATTCGGCCAACAGCCGCAGGCATGTCAAAGGCCGTAATACGGATTTATGCGACTGACACGGAGCACGGCTGCGCCTACAGATAGAGACGATTCAATCCCAACCAAAATCAAGTGTAAATCGAATCAGAATACGCATCGACTGTGAGTGTGCGCGGTAGTTGGTGGCTTAGTTACAAATCGCTTGCTTCATGTTCAACAACAGTCGCACTCACCAGGATGAGTACATTCGCGAATACGCCTTCGAGCCGGAGCTGCTGATCAATCGCGAGGATTACCTGCGCGAGGAGCAGCGCGCCCACAAGCTGCCCTCCACGCCCGTCCGCCTGCGCTGGGATGAGGCCATTGCCAAACAGAAGCAACTGCAACGCAAACAGAAACAGAAGCGCACACCCAGCCCCGAGAGCACCAGCAGAGACGATGACAAGAACCAGATTGAATTCGAAATCGAGGCTTTCTACTATGTAAGCAGGCGCAAAGTCTTAGTCGTCACCCACTGTCCCAAGTCAGACCTTCGCCCAGACCTCTGGGAAATTAAGCATGCTCATGGCTAGTGTCTTCTATTCTTGCCGTCTAGCATTCCCTCTTGTCGTTCCGCCCCGTCGTCTAAGTGACGAATTTTCTGTTTATTTTCTGTCTCACATTTATGTTCTTTGTTTTGACCATGACAAGCACAAGACCATCTATCACAAGCACCTTTCTTTTGCATTCCCAACGATATGCACTTATTTTTGCAAACTATGTTGCAAAAACCAACCTCTGAAACTTACTATTCACAATACTTCTTCGTTTTCTTAAGATACAACCGATTAGAGAATTTATTTTTATATTTCAGCAACTAACAATTGCAGTTTATTATTATCAAAAATAGCACTCGAGCCCCTTTTTTCTTCTCAGGATTTTCATAGCTACTCGTGAAATTATTAATTATGTTTTAGTGAACTGCAATAATTATATTTACTGAAAATTGTCGAGTTCTACCATGTTTTTTATACAGCACATATGCATATTTAATAAACATTTTAGACTACAAGATTTTGATTATTAATATCTCAATTTGCTCTCATTCAAAAATTCATCAGAGCATACTTAATATTTACTCTGTCCGAAATTTGATTTAAAATTAATAATATCAAGAACAAGCGCTCGGGTTGTGATGCAGCTGAGAGTGCTGAACTTCCGCATTTACTTTTCTATAGATCTGTGTGTATATATAGTAATATATTCTTTTGACAACTTTATCGAGCATATAACTGCCTAATCATCTGGTCGTTTGTTTTGGCTCATCTTTTATTTTCTTTTATGTCGTTGCCATGCTGCGGCTATAGACGTCGTTGCTTGTCACATTTTTTGCACCTATCTATAGTTAGTTGTTTTTGGGAATTTCCGTATATAAAAAATCGTTTCATGACGACAATTCACGGGCGTGAAAACTGTTTTGCCTGTTGGAAAAATTTTCGCTGTTTTATTTTTTAAATATAGTATGTATTTTCTTTTTAGTTGTTGCTTTGTTTTGTTTATTTGAGAAGAGACGAGTTTTTTGTATGTTATTTATATTGAATATTGGACTTTTGGCTGCTGCCATGTGATCAACAAGTGAAACGCATCAGTAAGTGTTCGGCATTCTCCGAGGATGGTGGACACCGTTTATTTATTTTTATTTGTATGCTCGGTTTCTATATATAATAATTAAGAGGCTGCGTACAAATCGTGTAAGCAAAACGCTCAACTCCATTGAAATAAATACTGATTCTTCTCTCATTCGATTCGTTGCAGATGTATGGTCGTTATACGAAGGATCTAGGAGAATTTGCGAAAGATGAGGCCAGAAAACTCAAGCTACTCGAAAAGCGGCGAAAGCAAGAAGATAAACAAAGAAATAAGGTAACATTGAATAGTATTTTGAGCAATGCAAGCCGCACACTTTACTAATCATGTGACAAAACTACTTTATTTATAACGATACATTTAAATGCAAACATAATGAGCAAAATATGCATATTTAAGGTAAAGAATTCAAATGGATTTCGAATGAAATTCACTTGACATCAAATGCTGCTATTCATGTTCAATGGCAATGGCATCGAATTATGCAGGGTACTCGTTCTCGCACTCGCACCCGCTCGCCATTTTGATGTGCAAATATTTGGCTCGCATCCCAATCCCAGTGTCACTAGTGTTGTCGGTCACATCTAGTATTCGATATGCATAACCGCAACCGCAACCGCAGAGAGCAAGAGTGCGAGTACCCGAGTGTAATTCGTGTGTAGCAAGAGTGTCGAGAGAATTGTGTGAATGTGGAGCGCATCAGTTTATAAAGCAGCAGTGCTGGGAAATATTTACAGGAACTGCTGGGCAAGCGAGCGACACGGATAAAGCGCATCTCGTCATGGGTCTGGAAGCATACGTTGGCGCGCCTGGGCGAGGATTGGGTGTTCCTCGCCCTCCTGGGCATCATCATGGCCCTGCTCTCCTTCATCATGGACAAGGGCATATCGATATGTACAAATGGTAAACTCATTCCAGTAGCTGCTACTCCCTATGCGATTCTATCGAACATTCGTTTCTAACCTTAACCCATTGCAGCTCGTATTTGGCTGTATCGCGATCTTACCTCACAGCCCTTCATACAGTATATTGCTTGGGTCTCATTGCCGGTCTGCTTAATATTGTTCTCAGCCGGCTTTGTCCATCTCATCGCACCGCAAAGTATAGGTAAGTGCAATCGAAGATCTAAGTAGCTAGCTAGCCTTGCTGATAGATTCCCCTCGTAGTTTGACCAATCACGACTGTAGTTGTCTGGGTTTTCCAAAGCAAACCACATTCAAGAACATGCAACTAAATTAATTTTTTTACTTACTTACTTACTTCGATGGTTGTTTAGGGCATAGTTGCAAATGAATTTGCAGTTAGGTTAAATGCAGTTCCAGACTCGATTTCAAAATTCAAAACAGTCAGCTCTTAGTGTTCAACTTCCTTTTGAGTATCCCCACCACACTAGAATGTACCACTGCACTCCGGCAGCTGCCCGCACCAAGCGCACTTGGCACCTCCAACAATACGTGTGATAATAGTCCCTTGTGTCTAGATGTTAAATACTCGATTCGAAAACTTGAAAACACTTCTTTGTTGTGAATTACTAACCCAAAAGCAAGCACGCATCCCATCGAAATGAGCTCAAATATTAAGCATTACCTACTCCAAACCCAACTAGGTTCCGGTATACCTGAAATGAAGACCATACTGCGTGGCGTGGCACTGAAAGAGTATCTCACATTTAAGACATTAGTGGCCAAGGTAATTGGTTTAACGGCAACTCTGGGCAGCGGTATGCCATTAGGAAAGGAAGTAAGTATGAAAAATTGATGGCACAATCGAGCAATCAGCAAACCAAAAGAAAACTCGACCACGCATACGATCATATACGCTCACGCATCGATTTGGAAAACTCTTGTATTCTAGGGTCCTTTCGTACATATAGCAAGTATTGTAGCACAATTATTAAGTAAACTCGTCACATCATTCCAAGGCATCTATGAGAATGAGTCGCGCAACTCGGAAATGCTGGCGGCCGCCTGCGCCGTCGGCGTTGGCGCCTGCTTTGCGGCCCCCGTGGGTGGTGAGTACAGTTCGATTTGCGGTACATTTGATAGCTTGGCAAACAGCAACAGCAATCCTCTGCAGGCGTCCTCTTCAGCATTGAGGTCACCACCACGTACTTTGCGGTGCGCAACTACTGGCGTGGCTTCTTCGCCGCCGTCTGTGGCGCGACGGTCTTTCGCTTGCTCGCCGTCTGGTTCCAAAATGCCGATACTGTGCGTGCACTCTTCCTCACCAACTTCACCACCGAATTCCCCTTCGACCCGCAGGAGCTCTTCGTTTTCGCGCTCATTGGGTAAGTTCACTTACACTGTCACTCTTTCGCATTTGATTGCTCAAAATATTTCCTTCCTTCAACAGCTTAATTTGCGGCCTGGGTGGCGCCACCTATGTGTGGGTGCATCGTCGCTACGTGCTGTTCATGCGCTCCAACAAACGCATGAACAAATTTCTGCAGAAGAAGTAAGTATTGTTTCTCAATTCATATGTACACAGAACAGTATTTATTGAAGCTAGAGTATTGGTACAGTTTAATTTCCTAATAATTGTTAATTGAGTAAAAAGATTTTATGTGAAGCTTACAAATTTTCGAACTCTTTTAGCTTTTCAAAGAGTAGCTGAAAAGATTCTCCTTTTGCTTATATGACGAATTATGCAGAATTAAAAAACATAACTAAAAACAGAGGCAATTCTTTTCAATATTTAGTCATCACTGCTTAGTCCACAGCCATAAGTACCTAAAATTTGTATTCGATGATATAAAAGAAAGTTGATTCAATGAGCTGAAGACTCGCAGTAATGGAACAAATTAGAGTATATTACTTGACTACCTTGTTTAAAGACTTCTAGTTTACTGCTACTGCTCTGTGTTTAATGAAATTACAATATTTTGCCCACATCTGCTTACTAAAATATTTCTCTTTTCACCGCAGCCGCTTCCTGTATCCTGGTTTTCTGGCGCTGTTGGTCTCCAGCATTTCCTTCCCACTGGGCACGGGACAGTTCCTGGCGGGCGAGCTCAGCACACACGAGCAGGTGACGCAGCTGTTTAGCAACTTCACCTGGTCGCGGGATGATCTGACCGTGGAGCAGGCTGCCGTCGTCACTCACTGGATGACCAACTACACGAGCGTCTTTGGGAATCTCGTGTGCTACACGATATTCACGGTGAGTGCAGCGACGTTAAGTATACGCAGCGTGTACCAATCAAGCGTTCAAAGCATGCAGTATTAACTGCTACTATTATGTATGCATTTCCATTAAGTATACGCTGTGCATTGTAATTAATGCTCTAAGTATGAGTTGTGAGTTCCATTAAGTATACGCCTAATGATTTCTATTTGCTTGCAGTTCTTCTTCTCCATCATTGCGTCCACGATTCCCGTGCCGTCGGGCATGTTCATCCCGGTCTTCAAGATTGGCGCCGCCTTCGGCCGCTTAGTGGGCGAGCTGATGGCCTCGTGGTTTCCACACGGCGTTCGCTACGGCGGCCGCCTGTCGCCCATCATGCCCGGTGGCTATGCGGTGGTGGGAGCGGCCGCCTTCTCCGGCTCCGTGACGCACACCGTCTCCGTGGCCGTGATCATCTTCGAGATGACGGGCCAGATCACGCACGTGGTGCCCGTGATGATAGCCGTGCTGGTGGCGAACGCGGTGGCTGCGCTGCTGCAGCCCTCGATTTACGACAGTATTATACTGATAAAGAAGCTGCCCTATCTGCCGGATCTGCTGCCCTCCAGCTCCGGCATGTACAGCATCTTCGTGGAGGACTTCATGGTGCGGGACGTGAAGTACATTTGGCACGGCATCTCTTACCAGAAGCTCAAGGAGGTGCTCAAGGTGAACAAGACGCTGCGCTCGCTGCCCCTGGTCGACAGTCCCGAGAACATGATTCTGCTGGGCTCCGTGCAGCGCTACGAGCTGATCAAGATCATCGAGAAGCACATCGGGCGCGAGAAGCGCATGGAAGTGGCACAAAAGTGGCAAAAGGAGGCCGAGGAGCGCGCCCTCGAGGAGGAGAAGAAGAAACAGGAGGCCGAGCAACGCCAGCGTCGCCCCTCACGCTTCGAGGTGCTGCCCGCTCCCGACATACTCAGCCTGCGGCAGATCGCCAACGATGAGATGCTGCCGCCGAAGAAGCGCGCCGAGACGCTGCACAGCTCGCTGACGCCACGCAAGTCCATACTGAAGAAGACGAACTCGTTCAATCTGAAGACCTACGCACCCGCCTCGCCACACAGCCCCAGCCTGACGCCGTACACGACGATCACGGGCAACTCGGAGTTCCGCATACGCACCGCCTTCGAGGCCATCTTCAAGAAGTCGACGACGCTGCAGGACGTGCAGCCCGACCCCGAGATGGGCTCCATCTCGCCCGTGGCCAGCGACAGCGTGGTGCAAGCGCAGCGTCCGCCCAGCGCGCCCAGCACACCCGGCATCTCCAAGAAGGTTCAGCTGGTAAGTGCTTCAAATGGGTAGGGTGGGGGGCAGAATTAACAACTCGCTTTCTATGTGTGTGTTTTGCTTACTCTTTAACATTTGCCTTCCAAGCAAGCACAAAACAATTGGAACTTTGTAACCGACCAGATCATGCTGGTAAGTAGCTCATCCCAAACGCATTCGCAACGCACGCTCTGATATTACTGAATCTCTCTGCATGGTACGTTTTTCCGTCTATCCACCACTAATCCCATTGCATATCTGCAAGCAAGTAAACCCAGTTTCAACGCAAGTGGAGACCACAATACAAATGGTAAACCAAGTGCGGCATTACACTCAGCAGTCTGCATTGTATGGCGCTAGACGTTCACGGTTCCTACGCCCGGCGGCCTTGGTTAAAAGAGCCCACATATGACTGACAGAACGTAGCAAGAAGCATCAAGTTCACACAGCTTTCTTTCCCCATCATTTCTTTTGAGACTTTCGCAATGATCAACCATAGTTTTCCTTTAGATTATGCAAATTGTGTCAAGTGCCTGCCGGGTTTCATTACATTTTGGCTTTCCTAATTATTTGCTCGTATTTGCTTGAGACTCAGCTGATCGTGTTGTTAGTTTAATGCCAATTTGTGTCTGTGTCTACGAATTTAACGCTTTGTGAATACCGCCCGATAAGGATGACAAAGATGATGCCATAACAGATAGAGCAAACAAGTCGCTGCCCAACGAAGCCAATACAGATAAGCCCTGCATTAAATACAAAACAAATAAAGTTTCAGATATTAATAGACAGCCCCATTTTATTGAGATACACGAGATACCTGCCGTACACATAGACAATGCCAAAGCAAACGAACATGAAACAGAAACAGAAAGAGAAAAGCAGAGAAAGCGCAAGAAAATTCACTTCAACAGCGATGTGAGAGTAAAAGATTCGCCGAATCATAGCTACACATTGGATAGGATTTGCGACAAGCGGGCAGACACAGAGACAAAGTCAGTGGCAGACGCCGAGGCAGTGGAAAGTGAATTGGGGTTTACGATAGAAGATGAGGACGATAAGAACGACCCCGAAGACAGTTGCGATGGGGTAAGTGAAGTTGCCTCTGCTCCTACACACTCTGTGAACTGTACTCTAATACATCTAACCAACTAACTATTAAAAACTAAACTGTTTATAGACACACATTTAACACAAACATTCTCTATTCTATTCTCCTATTCTTGTCCGAAAATGCACCCTGTACTGTTCTGTTCTTGTAAACACATTTGCACAAACATCTCCATTAGAATACGACCATAAAAAAGGCGAAATCGGTGCAATTGGTATGTAGTAAACTATTGAACGACCTGCTGTTGATCTGCAGTCCCATGTAAATGGTGAATGGCAACTGGCTTGGCTCATGCTCTATTGAACTGCCTCTTTTAGCCCAGGGAACGCGTCATCGACATGTCGCCGGAGGATCAGAAGCAATGGGAGCTGGAGGAAATGCTGAAACCGATCGATTTGGAGAAGGCCCAGATTCATATCGATCCCTCACCCTTTCAGCTGGTCGAGCGCACCTCCATACTCAAGGTGCACTCGCTCTTCTCCATGGTGGGCATCAATCACGCCTATGTGACCAAGATCGGACGACTCGTCGGTGTGGTGGGACTCAAAGAGGTGAGCCACTGTCTCTTAACCAGCTAATTTGCGACTAATATTGCTTATTTCTCCGGCAGCTGCGCAAGGCCATCGAGGACATCAACAGCAATAGTTTTGTGGCGCATCCGCGGGACGATGAGATCGATGGCGATGCGAAGCCAGCTGTGGAGAAGCCTCTGCTGTCGCCCAGCGCCAGCGACAAGGCTGTGGATATGACGATCACTTCGATGGACTCGGCATTGTCCAATTCGGACAATTGCTCAGACATCGAGATGGAGCACATGAAGTCCCTGGAGACGCCGGAAGTAATGCTTACGATGCCGCCGACCGAAACAAATACAGCAACTGCAACAACAGACACAAACAACACACAGAACGTTAGCAAAGGCGTTTAAAATAGGCTTCAATCTTATGTTATGTACATTGACTCGTTAGTTACGACCGCATTCACAAATATCTGAATGTTGTCCGCAAGTCTGTAAAGATCAGTTAAAGCTAATCTAAGTTACGCCATAATTTAGTTAGACTATCAAGTTGTTATGCATACGTATGTGTGTATACGTATGTATATCTCTATAGTGCATAAAGTCAAAGATATCGTGATCTATATTTAAGTTGAAATCAATGCGAAATAAAAGATTAACAATACACTTTCACACTTCCCTTTGCTCTAATCTCATGATTGCTTCATTTCTGTTTACACAATTGCTAAAAAATTTAATTCTATTCTTTATGGCCAGGTTAAATTGCTCTTAGACCACTCGACTGGCTTCTGGCCGAACATTGTTTATTCATCAATGAGTGAATTGTGTGTGACAATTCAGTTTCTGGGCCAATCAATCGATTTGCAGTTGCCAAAACACTTCGAAATACTGGTTCAATCGGCAATAAAATGTGGCAAATGACAGAAATCAGTTTATGGCCACCTTGAGCTAACTACCGATTGTGAGTCACTGTCATGGATGATCGGTTGAGGGCGAAATCATTTGTGCAATCGTTTAAATCCTGATCTCATTTTTCTATTTTAGTTCAAGTTTATTCGAATAAAATAAAGCTATTAGTAAAATATAAGGTTGTAATATAGTAAGTGGATTGTAATACTCAGAGAAAATTCCTCCTCGATTTCAAAACTATTAAATTGAGAGGACAATTATACCATATTAGAAAACGAAAAGAATAAGTAACATAATTAGTATCAGTACTCCAGTTAAGATATGTTTACGTATTTCGTATAGATTTTGCTTTGCTCATGACAAGGACACTTTTTAAACTATCATCTTAGCCGAAAAAATATGGACAACAGCTCAGGCACTAATAATTGGCCGTTGAAAATCATCGATGTTTTAACGTACTTATTTTTCTTATGTTTTTTCTACAGGATGAACTTTTAAATAATATAATCGTTATCCCATAATATAATATAAATATGGATATTTTTGTGTCATGGGATATGAATGTATCTACCTTAGTAAATTGAATATTAATTTTATAAAAATATAATTATATTTTTCGTAGAATATACATTTTTGATATGTGTTGTAAGTGGCGAAATAAAATATATTTATATTAGGTATGTATTGTATGTAAGTATGTAACCATTTCTTAATGTATGAATTCTTCAATCATTTACGAGCATAAAATTATTTCGATCCTACAGATGAGTTTTATATATGAAAATAATGAAATTAATTTGTAAGCATTTAAATCCTCGGATATTTCTTATTGAATTTTTTTTTGTCCTAATAAAATTAAAATTTTTCAGGAATGAATTATAATGAAAAAAGGCTGAACTTAGATTTTTAATTTAAAAATATACACTATTGAATATATAAATATTAGATTCTTATTTACTTTATGTATGACTAAATTCAAAAGTAAAAAAATAATAAGGTTTACATTTAATTTAGATATCGCATTCAATTATTTCGTATAATACATGTATCTTTATTGAGATACTTATTATTCAGATATTAGTGCCTTGTAATATACACATTTCTCTGAGTGACTTATGTGTTTGGAGTAGAGGTTATTTTGAAAATTTCATCCGATTAAAATATATTTAATATTAAACTTAGACTTCAATAAATAAATTTAAAAAGTAGCGTGAACCCCTTGGGTTAATGATTTTTGCTGGAATCCAAAGTGATATCACAACATACCGGAAAAAGAGAGCAAAATGGCAGTTGAGGTTAGTGGGCTTATTGGCCAGTTGACTCTCGCGGCTGTAGCCTGCGTCTGAGTCGACTGCGAAAATAACCGCTGTCTCTGCCGCGGCGCAGTCGACGTCGTAGTCGCAGTCGCAGTCGCAGTTACAGCCGCAGGCTGAGGGCAACAGCTGCGGCTACTCGATCGCATTTATTGGCTTAGGTTGATAAACCCATTCTGGCAGCGGTGGTGCTCGGATGTCTCCCGCTTGTGAATCCAGAAGAGCCAAATCAAACCGGAAAGTGCAAGTTCCAATTAGCCAAAATATTAGCAATAATTAGCTCGAAGGTGGACATCGAGCGAGTGATCGAGATCAGTTTATCAAATTTGGTGCGCAATGAAACGCCACAGCGATGTCGAGGACACCGAGCCGATAGTGTCAACCTCGCGACAGGCTGCTCCCAGCATACAGTCGGCTGATAATTACTCCACTGGCTCGACCGCACGCCAGGAGCAGGAGAAGCGCGAAATCGCTGGCGAGAATCAGGAAGACTTAGGGTACACACACACATTGGTGAGTGCTAGAGAATATCGAAATAAAGGTTTGATAGGGTGGAAAGATCGAAAACAAAGGAAGAGCGTGCATTTCTGCAAAATTTAAAAAACAACGCAATTTGTTATATTCTGTGCACATAATATCGTAATAATACTGTCAATTTGATGGAAGTTGAGTCCTTAAATTGTTTGAATTACGTATACGTTGTCATATAAAATTAGCCACCTATTAATTATCCTTCCCATTTGCCCCACAACGCAGTTTGTGTTTATGGCAAATTCGCATTCAGCGAAGACACGAACCTGCCCAAAGCTTTCGAACAATGGCGGCGCTTGTAAAAAGCTCAATTGTTTGTGATAAGTGATAAATGGCGAATGGAATTTGAACGTTTAACGTATGCAATTGAAAATTCAATTTTAAATAATAAACTTCAATTACAATTAAACTAACAAAATGTGTTAAAATACATCAATTACACATTCATTTCTATTTCGTTGTGTTACATACATATTATTATTATTTATTTGTCGCTGTGGCTGAGGACAGTAAATAAAACTAATTGGCAAATACGTGGTGATAATTTGTCAGTTATCTAGTCTAATATTTGATACCATAATGACATAAGTCCAGACCAGCATCACGTCTAGGTTTGTGTTGGAACTGTTTACTCCGCTTTTTACCGGTGCAAATATTTTTTATTCATTCACTTTTGCTTTGATTAATGTCACCGCTCAGTTGATGCTAATATATTTCGATATATTTATATGTGTATTGATGTTGTAGTTGTTGGCAATGTGTTTCACTTCAGTTTTTGCGATTATTTTCCGGGAGGTGCGTTAATTGAGTCTAATTAGCATCGCTTAAAGTGTTTAATTCGCTGCGCATGTGAAAAATGTGACTTTTTTATTTACAATTCTTTTATTTTTGTTACGAACTCGAGTTCAACGTGTTTACATACATCTACCAGCCCCTGCATACAATTTTGCTCGAGTGGCACAAGCCAGTGTGCGAGATATGACACGAATTGAACGACTATCCAAATATGTTAATTTTTTAGCACATCTGTTGCCGAGCCGACATGTGACAAATTGTGTGGCTTTTGTCTGTCTGTCGTTCTGTCAATCCATCAATCTGTCTGTCCTTCCCTCATCAAGCCCCATGACTCACACCTGATTCATATATTCGATAGATGTATGGCCGCTACTCCAGAGATCTGCAGCAATTCGCGGGCGACGAGGCGCGCAGACTGCGAAAACTCGCCAAACTACGCAAGCAGGAGGACAAACTCAGGAGCCAGGTTAGTATCATAGACTCAACAAGCGCATAGTAATAACCGCATACTTATTTCTAGCTGCTGGAACTGGAGAACAATGAGCCCACCCGAATGCAGAGTTACTATGACTGGCTCTGGCATCACATTGCCGATCGCATGAGCAAGGACTGGATCTTTCTCACGATTTGCGGCATCATTATGGCGCTCATTGCCTTCGGCATGGACGAGTGCATACGACTTCTGATTGAACGTGAGTTCCGGCAATCTAACTATACTCCAGTGAATAACAGTCTGCTTGTATTTTCAGTTCGCTTCTGGTTCTACAAGGACATCACTGCTGATCCTTTCGTACAGTATTTCGCATGGGTTCTTTTGCCAGTTGCCATGGTGGTATTTACGGCATTCTTTGTGCATCATTTGGCACCCCAAGCTGCAGGTAATTACTAGCTGGCATATAATAATAGCGTAAGCTATGTAAATGTGCATTTTAGCATAATGGTTATAAATAACTACAGGCACATTTACATTAAATCTTTGCTAATATATTCCTACTTATTCTTAAATGGATTAATCTCTCCAAATAATAAGAATAGGAATCCCTCTCTCTTACAATTAGATACTTTTCGTCAAGATACTTTTTGCCAACGCATAGAACAAAGAGCGTGCTGCTGGCGCCATCTAGCATTCATAGTTTGTACACGCATCTAATCAATCATATCCCATTACTTTCCACAGGCTCTGGCATACCCGAAATGAAGACCATTTTGCGAGGCGTCACTCTGAAGAACTACCTCACATTCAAGACTCTGGTGGCCAAGGTTATTGGGCTTACTTTTGTCCTCAGCAGCGGCATGCCATTGGGCAAGGAGGTGAGTAAACAAACAATTCCAATTCGAAGCTAACGAAGTTCTTTCCTTAGGGTCCCTATGTGCACATCGCCAGCATCGTGGCGAATTTGCTGAGCAAGCTGGCAACTCCGTTCCGCAGCATCTATCAAAATGAATCCCGCAGCAACGAAATGCTGGCCGCTGCCTGTGCCGTGGGATTGGGCACCTGCTTTGCAGCTCCCATTGGAGGTGAGTCTAACTCGATATCTAGAAGACTAAAATATTTATTTTAT
Organism: Drosophila rubida; assembly: GCA_035046165.1. Lineage (NCBI taxonomy): Eukaryota > Metazoa > Arthropoda > Insecta > Diptera > Drosophilidae > Drosophila > Drosophila rubida. Next base: position 11,764,472 of record JAWNOF010000012.1, on the reverse strand, counting down.
GAATTACATTGCAGCTGTTCTGTTCAGCATCGAGGTGACCACCACGTACTTTGCGGTCCGCAACTACTGGCGTGGTTTCTTCGGCTGCGTGATCGGCGCATCCGCAGTGCGCCTTCTGTCCGTGTGGTTCCAGTCTGCCGACACCGTTCACGCCGTGTATCCCATTAATATAACCACCGAGTTCCCATTCGATTCCAGGGAACTGGTGTTCTTCGCCTTGACTGGGTGGGTAGTACTTGATAGCATTCATTACAATATTAATTAATCAATCAATTAATAGTAAAAAAGATACAATTGATAAGATACATTTGTTGTCCTATTGCACTAAGTGATTTTCTCTGATATTGCTTGCAACATATCTTTTAGCTGCCTAGAGGTTGAATAAGATTTAAAAATATAGAAAGATGAATTATATTATAAGTAAATACAATTAATAGAAATGCATTTAAACTTTGAAGTCCTTCTGCATTTTTGATGCTTAGAAGAGTCGCAGAAAATGTATCTGCAAATAGTAATGGATGCCCTAATTAAAATGTATCTGATTGAAAATTGTTATACTAATCATTCCTTTGTTTTTAGCGCCCTGTGCGGTTTGTTGGGGGCATCGTTCGTGTGGGTGCATCGCCACTACGTGCTCTTCATACGCTCCAGCAAGGCTCTGAATAAGTATCTGCAGAAGAAGTGAGTATGCGAGGAGATACGAGATTACGAGTAGCATTATTTAATGGTACCCCCTTTGCAGTCTTCTCATATATCCTGCCGTAATATCGCTGATTATCTCGACACTCACCTTCCCCTTGGGCACGGGGCAGTTCCTGGGCGGCGACCTGGAGACCGAGAAGCAGCTGAGTCACCTCTTTAGCAACTTCACCTGGACCAGCAATGAACTCAATGCGAAGCAGGCGGAAATTGTGTCGCACTGGACCACGAAGTACACCAGCATCTTTGGCAATCTTACTTGCTACACGCTGTTCCATGTAGGTGGAGTATTCTCTTTTACTTGCAAACCATCTCATCACTGATTTCCACTCGCATTTAGTACATCTTCTCGATCATTGGCTCCACGATGGCTCTGCCGCACGGCATGTTCATTCCGGCTCTGAAGATTGGCAGCGGCTTTGGTCGTTTGATAGGCGAGTTTGTCGCCTGGATCTTCCCACTTGGCGTGCGCTACGGCGACTGCATGTCGCCCATTATGCCGGCTGCCTATGCGCTCGTTGGTGCCGCCGCCTTCTCCGGCTCCGTGACGCACTCGATTTCGGTTGCCGTTGTGGTCTTCGAGATCTCCGGGCAGATTGCGTTTGTGGTACCCGTGCTGGTCGCCGTGCTGGTGGCCAATGCGGTGGCCTCGATGCTGCAGCCATCCATGTACGAGAGCGTCATCCAGATCAAGAAGCTGCCCTATCTGCCCGACCTGCTCTACACCAACTCCAGTCTGTACAAGAAGTGCGTGGAGGACTTCATGGTGCGCGACGTGAAGCACATTTGGCAGGGCATCTCCTACCAGAAGCTCAAGGAGGTGCTCAAGCGGAACAAAACTCTACGCGCGCTGCCCTTGGTGGAGAGTCCCGAAAACCTCGTACTACTTGGATCAGTGCAGCGCCAGGAGCTGGTCAAGCTGATTGAGCAGCAAATTGGACGCGAGAAGCGCATGCAGACGGCCGAAAGGTGGCACGAGGAGGAGTTGAAGGAGCAGGCAGCTATCCGCCGTCCGTCACGCTTCGAAGTGGTGCCCACCCAGCAGGCGCTGAGTCTGCGACACATAGCCAGCGAGGAAATGCTGCCCTCCGAGCAGCACAAGTCTATACTGAAGAAGAGCTCGCTCAGCCTGAAGGATCAGTCCAACGACTCGCTCAACAGCGCCAACAGTGGCGAGTGGCAACTGCGTTCCGCCTATCAAAACGTCTGCAGAAAGTCGGCGGATCAGCTCGACCTGGAGTCCGGCTCCAACGAGGATCTGCAGCCCACGACGAGTCCCTCAAAGAGGGTCCACCTGGTAAATATGTCCAAAGCACACCTCGAACATGATTTTGCATATTCCTTGCTTGCAGATCGGCGATCGTGTTGTGGACATGTCACCGGAGGGCAAGAAGCAGTGGGAGCTGGACCAGCTGGCGAAGCCCATTGACTTTAAGGCGGCCGCTTGCTGCATCGATCCCTCGCCCTTCCAGCTGGTGGAACGCACCTCGCTACTCCGCGTGCACTCGCTGTTCTCGATGATGGGCGTCAATCATGCTTACGTGACGCGCTTCGGACGCCTCGTTGGCGTTGTCAGCCTCAAGGAGGTGAGTGGTGCACTTGCTAGCATTCTTTAAGATAGACTACACCATCTCCCTACCAACAGCTGCGCCAAGCCATCGAGGAGATCAACAATCAGAGCTTTGAGCTGCCTCCACAGCAACAGCCAGCCGATGTGAAGCCTTTGCTGGCAGCCAGCTCCGACGAGGGCGTCAACTCCACCATAACGTCCCGCAACTCGATATCTTCTGGCCTTGTCATTGCCCAAGGCAGCCGCCCAATTGCCCAGGAAGCTCACAGCCATGTCATCATCGATCAAATCGAGGAGCAGCACACTCAAGCGAAATAGGATTATAGTCAACTACGTAGTAAGGAGCAGGACTCAGAAAACATTTGTCTGGAATACAAAATGCCTTAACTTAACTAGAAACGTTAATATTATTAAAGTTGATCTTTTTTAAATCGTTCATTTTAAGAAATGATTTTTATTTTCTTTGCGAGAAGACTACAATCGAATAATCCCACTCAAGCGACCTTCAGAACCTTTCACCAATCAAAAAGCAATCTTGCAGTTATATACATCTGCAAGAAAATATATCTGCTCGTTCATGCCCTTGTTGATCCTGTTGAAATTAGAGTAATAGTCGAGAAGTTTAACATTTTGTATATTTTGCATTTTTATTGACTTTTTCTCATTTTTATGTATAAAACAATATCTCATCTTTTCTTTTTTTTTTTTGTTTGGTTTTTTTTTTCATTTCGATTGTTTTGTTTTTGTTGATGTTTTTTTCTGTTTTGCTGTGTTGATAATTTAAAAACAATTCTTTCATACAAACATAGTTGTCAAATGATGTGAAACAGTATTTTCATTCGTTACAGATCTTACACAACGCTCTTTCTTTCTCCTGTTGGCTAGTCACAGCTGCCTTTCTCTCGTTCTCTGTATCTCAACGCGTTTCTCAATAAATTGTATTCGCAAGTTTAACGGACATTTTGCAAACGAAACTCAAGTTTACTTATAATTTATAAATCTAAATATGTATATGTTTGCATTTCTTGTAGATGTGTGCACGTGTAGTGAGGTGTCGTGTAGTGTAGTGTAACGTTTAAAGTAGTGTGTGTATATATGTAGTATACGATTTATTTTGGAGCGCTGCTTGGTTCACATACATGTCCCACTCCCCACTCCCCGCCCTCCTCTACTCTCTTACACGTTCGGTTAGTTCACATCTTATAAATGTTTTATTCTTTTTAGCTTTTTTTTGTTTCGTTGCGAAACATTTCTCACAGTTTTAGAAATTAAAACAAGAGCGTTCCTTAGTTTTGCCATTATATCAACGTTTTCCTGTTTACAATGCAAACAAAATTATTGTTTTGTTGTAGGAATACATATTTTTGCTGTTGTATAAATTAAATTTAAATTATCTGGGTCTCGGACTTAACTGTTGAGTGTGTCTCTGTTAAACTTTAAATATTATTAGGTGTTCTTTTCTTATTTGTTGTTTTTTTTTTTTTGTATTTTTCTTCTATGCATTGCAATAGTTTATCTTTTCATTTTTGTGGAAGTATTTAAATTGTTTTTTTTGTTTTTTTTTGTTTTGATATTTTTTTTTCTTTAAATTTTTAGTTACAGTTCTGCTTGTTGGAAAAATAGAAGTATGTTCTTATGTATGTATGTATACAATTTGTTGAGGCGCAAAGCATTCTGACATTCGATTTTGTGGGGCGTAAACAAACAAAACAAAGAAATTTCATAAACAAAAAATATAATAATAATAAAACGCATCTCGTTATAGACTCTTTCTCTTGGTCGTACAACAACAGCAGACTGTTTTATTATTAATGTTTAATGTTGTGTAGTGATTTCAACTTCATGTTGTTGTTGTTGTGGTTGTTGTTGTTGATGGCACAGCGTCAGTTGATAGTTTTCTTCAGGTGCAATTTACATTTACATTTTATATCACAATTTTTTGTTATTATTATTACAATTATTATGTTCACGTTGTTGCTAACACATTCTTCTCTCCCTTTAATTTCATATATTTACGCCCAGCAAACAATTTGTTGAGCAACGTATAATGTCAAGAATTCTCTCTGCTTATTAAGAAAAGTGTCGTCTCTCTCTCTGCATGTTGTGTGAGTGTGTTTTTGTTGTTTGTAGTTTCATATTTTGTATGTGTGTATAGAAAAATTGCTGGAAAATATTGAGTTATTAGTGCAACAGTCTCTTGTATCCAATCGAAACAGCTGCAGCAAGAACTCGTTTAGAATAAGAAATTTAGTTGACAGTTTTAAGGCTAGAGTTAGATATATGTCGCCCAATATGTGCTCAACATTTATGCAAAAGGAATGAGAAATGTATTTGTTTAACATAAATATTAAACGCACATTGAGTGCAATGTGTTCCCAGACAAGTTTCAAGCAATCGCCAATTATATGCAAAGCAATTTCAGTCTCTTCGATTGCAATCGCTTCACAAATAGTTGAAATTTCTTGAAAACCAACTTTCGACACACATCGTATGTGTATGTGTGTGTGTGTGTGTGTGTGTAGTGTGTGTGTGTATTTTTAAATGTAATTGACCCATTTAATATGGGGTCACTTGCATTTTCACAAATGTAACTCAACGTTCTGTACTTGATCTTATTAACAGTGTTTCACTTTTTTCTTAATGCTTTTCTCGTAACAATTTCTGTTAAATGATATGAAAATAAAGAAAAATTACAATCGCCTTCTCATCTCTTTTGTTATCAAAATTTCAACAGTGATTTCTTTTTGTTGTACATTTTGGTTTTTCGGTATGCAAAATTCTTAATTGTTTATTATATTAATCGATGTTCAGCCAAAAAAAAAACGTATGCAACAACTTTTGACTTAGTTAACAGAAAAGCACAAAGTCTACATTTTTTGGCCGCAACTGTTGCAGTTCTTTTTGTTTCTTGCAATTTCAGTTTTGAACCAAAACCAATTGTTTTTTTTTTGTTTAGTTGTTTTTGTTTTCTTTCGTTTTTAACACATTTTTCTTTGCTTCCTTTGATGCTTTTGTTTTTATTTTCATAATAAAAAATTATAGCGATTAATTACATGGTTTCTTTTTAAATCTTTTTTATAAAAAAAGGTTTTTTTGTTGGTTTTCGAACGACTGTTTGGTAGTTGATGTTGTTACTGTTGTTGTTGTCACAAATATCTTAAACAGCTTCTTATGATTTCAACACAATTTCGATCTGCATTAAAATTAGACGGAATTTTAAGTAGTTTCTTTTTGTTTACATTCTTGTTATGTTGTTGTAAAGTGTAACGAATGAGGAAATTTGGCAAATTATATGCTTATAGTTTGCTTATCGCTGTAAATGTCTATGTGTGAGTGTAAATGATTGTGTGCATGCGTTTGGTGTATCTGTGTGTGTGTGTGTGTGTGTGTGTGTGAGTGTAAAAAGTTATACAAAAAAGGAAACATTTTTTTAATGTTCTTGGCCAGGACGCCGAAAGTTTTTACCACGTTTGGCTCCCCAATCCCAGGGACCAACTCCACTTTGAGAGCTCTGCTGAGGCGTCTGCTCACAGCTGCTGCCGCTTGTTGGCTTATTGGCTTCTTCTCGCTCCAACTCGGACACGGAGTCCGCTTAGCCACTTGCCGTGGCGGGCTCACAGTACTCGGCCAGGTGGTCGCCGGGGCGCTGCTGCTGACGCATGCGTCTCTGCAACAAGAGACTCTCGCTGGGCGACGACAGGCCCATGCCGGCGTTCACAGCGGGCGCCTTCTCCAACAAATGCGGCGGCACCTGAGACGAGTGCACAAAGCGCCCGGAACCAATGCGACCCTGCGGCTGCTGCTGATGTTGTTGCTGCTGCTGGTGTTGGTGTTGCTGCTGCGATCGCTGCACGCTCCTGGGCTGGTTCATGCCGCAGCCGCGCATTGTGGGTGCATAGACGCAATCCTGACGCCAGTTGCGTATCTGCGAGCCGGGCAGCGTTGACTGCTCATCGGATGGCGGGGAGCCGCCGCTGCCGCTGCTGCTGCCCGCACTGTTGTGACGGTGTTGCTGCTGCTTGAGCATCGGCAGGGGATTGGGCGGTGGCGGCGGTGCCACCTTGTAGCCAGCGGCGCCGCCGCTATGCGAGAAGCTGCCCAAGTAGTTGCGCTGCTGGTTGCCAAAGTGTCCGCCACCGCCGCCAGTGCTGAACGGCGGTCGGTACTTGCGATAGCCGCCGGCCGGCGAGTGCTGTTGCGGCTGCTCCGATTTGTGGCTGCGATAGCGCCAATTCTCCATGGAGTCGCCACGTGGCGCAATGTAGCGTTGCTGCTGCTGTTGGCGCTGTCTGCGCGTGTGCGCGTTGCCGATGGCAGCCGGCGGCTGCTTCAGCCCGTAGCTCTCTGGCTCATCGTCGTAGTTGTCGTCCTCCTCGTCTATGTCGGCGTCCTCGTCGTTCTGGAAAACGTCACATGCAAAATAAACATTGCGTGATTGCATATTGTTGCCGTTGCCTCCTGCAGCCGGTTTTTGTTGTAGATGTTGTTGTTGTTGTTGATATTTCGGTTGCTGTTGTTGTTTGCCAAAAGTCGTTCGCATTGTTGTCGCATCAGCTGCAGTCGTCGGTGCGTTCTTCGACGCATTCAAATCATCTTCTTTGTTATCGGTATCATTATCATAATTATCGTTATCGTTATCATTATCATTATCGTTTGGTGGGCATGTTGTTGCTCTTGATGCTTTTCCTGCTGTTGTTGGGTTAGCTGTTGTTGTTGCTGCTTGCACTGCCGCTGAGTTGACAACAATTTTTGCAGTCTCATAAATTTCAGGTAGCTTTTCATTTAAATCACTAATACTATCCAATAGTTTAACATCATCCTCCTTCTCATTCTTCTTCTCTTTCTTCTTCTCCTTCAAATCATCATCATCATCAATATCTTTTTCGTTATCATTATCATTATCATAATCGTTATCCTTATCATTGCCAGTTTCATTCTCAGTTAGCTGTTCGCCGCTTTTGCCATTAATTTGTGTTGTAGTTGTAACTGGTGTTGTTTGCATAGTCTTGCTGCTGCTGCTGCTGCTGCTGCTGCTGCTATTGTTTGCTTCGGTTGCGGTGATTGTGGTAGCACTAATATCACTTGATGTTGGTCGTTGCCATAGAGCCCCATCTACATCGTCACTCTCCTTCGGCTCCGGCTTCCTTGTCTCATCGATCTTAACACTTTCTATCTCCATCTCCTGCGCATTGTTGCGCATTGTTGTTGGTTTAGCAAATTCGCTTTGCTTCGGTTCTTCCATATTATCAATAATAAGTTTCTCCTTCGTCTCCTCGTCTTCTTCGTCCTCCTCGTCATCTTCCTCCTCGTGCATCTTTGCTACCTCCTTCTGCGCTCCGTTCACTACTACTACATCCCGTTCAACGCCAAATTGTTGTTTGTTTCGATTGTCGGCTTCGTTCTTCAGCTTTTCCTCTTTCTCTCTCCCATCCTCCTCGTCGTACTCATCTTCTTCTTCTTCGATGTCATCCTCACGTTGCTGCTGCTGCTCATACAAGTAATCGTCGCCCTCATCCTCGTCCAGCTCACGCCAGTAATGCTTATAGTGCTGCAAGTCCTCGCCCTCTCTCTCCCCAACCTCATACGATTCATCATCGTCCTCGCTGCAGCTGCCATTGGCTGCCTGCAGGTGATCCTCTGCCCGCTGCTGCTGCTCACGTTCCTGCTGGTAGCGACGTGTCGACTGCGCCCACTCATCGTCCACACCCTCGTCCAAGCGTCCAAATGCCTCCAGGGCCTCCTCATCATCGTCGTCCTCCTCATGGATGTTCAGCGTCTTGAAACCGCCGCTGCTATTGAAAACGCTCGACGCATTCCGCGACGCTTGACGACTCTGGCCATGAGTACTCGCATTCCGCTGCGTTTGCTGTGCCGTCGACAAGCGACCGCCATAGCTGGATGAGGATGCAGCCGCAGCTGGAGTGCGTTGCGAGCGACTGCGCGTGAAATGCGCCGGTGGCTTTGGATTGTAGTTCTCATCGCTGTACGCATCGATGTACGCCTGCGAGGGTTGGTAGATGTTGGGGCGCTCCTTCATGTAGTCGTAGCGCACCGAGAAGTGTTGCAGGATCACACGTTTCATGGCCATGGCGGACTCGGCGAACTGCGATATCTCGCGTGCCGACTGATGATTGCTGTAACAACACAATTCCAGTTTAAATTCCCACACTCATACAGTAAATTTCTTGGCTACTTACCGTCGAATGTTGCTCGGCGTTTGCAGCGCCTTGTGGCGCGCTGACTGCTTGCTAGCAGGTGGCTCCTTGTCGCTCATACGGATCCAGGTGTGATTGAGCACGGATTCGGCACTGAGGCGCTTGGATGCCTCCTTAACCAGCAGACCACAAATCAAATCTTTCGCCTCGTCGCTCACATCACGCCACTCGGCCTCAGGAAATGTAAAATGTCCTAAGAGCAAAATACAATGGTAATGGCTCTAACTATGCGAAAATGAAAGCGATCTTACCCTCTTGAATGGACTCGAAGAGCAGCTCCTGGCAAGTGCGACAGTTTTCACCGCGATTCCAGCCGCAATCCTCGCCGCAATTGCCCGAAAAGGGCGGATAGCCACACAGCAGAATGTACGCAATGACGCCCAGAGACCACAGATCACAGCGCTTATCGTAATAGTTGGCCTCGCCCACAAACAGATCGACTACTTCGGGCGCCATAAACTCAGCGCTGCCGACCTGCAAGCAAGCAAGCAAGCAACCCATTAATATTCATGCCAACGCATTGCAGATAGCGAAACTCACTGGTGTCAGAAGCTGCGGGGTCGCGGCTGGCGATGAGATGTCCGTGGTGAACTTAATGCCGGAGCCCAGGTCGAAATCACAAATCTTGATGGGGCAGAGCGAATCGGTGTTCACGCACAGTATATTCTCCGGCTTGAGATCGCGATGAGCAATACCCTTCTTGTGCAGAAAATCCAAGCCGGACGCAATCTCCTTGATGATCTGCGCCGCCTCGCGTTCCACGAAGCAGATGTGCTCCTGGATGCGCGTCAGCAATGGGCCGCCATTGATTTTCTCAAACACCAAATAGAATTTCTCATCATCCTCGAAGAATTCAATCAATTGCAAGATGCCCGGATGTCCCTGACAGTGATGGAATGTCTCCACTTCACGAAAGACACGCGCACGCGCATGTCCCGGTATCTTATCGATTACCTTCACAGCATATTCCAGATCGGTGTAGATATTCACGCACGTCTGCACCGATGCGTACGCCCCCTCGCCGAGTATTTCGCCAGTTAACTTGTACAGCTCTGCAATGAGAAAATCGATTAGCATCGTTGTGAAATTCATTTTAAACGTATGTCGCGCAATTACCCTGAAAGGTTGACGAGTGCAGCGAGGAGCTGATGCGTTTCTTGCGTCTCTTCTTCTGCATCTCCTCCTTGTGCCGGTTGAGCTCAGCCTGTCGCTCCATCTCGGTCATGTTGGGCGCCTCGCTCGACTCGTTGCCGGACACATCTTCGCTGCTGTAGCGCGTCAATTCATTCTGGCCGTCTGAAAGATAAACCACAAGTAGCAATACGATATTAACGTGTTCTCAACTAGCAATACAATTTACAAACATTGCGGCGCCGGCGACAATTGCAACGTGATGAAATTGTTTAGCAAAAGGGGGGATGGACAGTGGATCTGTTGTAAAAATAATTATGCTCTGAATAGGAGCAACCGATCTGGACGACGTTTCGCAGCGAACTGAACCAACAATTGCAGTTATTGGCGAACCCAAAAAATACAAGACAGCAGAATTTCATGGGCATTGTTTACACCAAGACGCAAGTTACAAATCTAACGCATGACATCAAATTTGTATTTCTTGTATTGCAGCTAGAGTGAAGAGTTCTTTAGCTAAAACTTTATTTATACACTTCAGGCCAATTGCAACTTGCATAAACAAAATAATTAGCAAAAAAAACTTCGTCTAGCTCTAAATACACAATTTAAAAGACAATTATTCTATTTACAATTTGCTCTTATCAGCATTTAAAACACAATGCGATTTTAATGCATAACTAATTAGTGATATCGAAAATGAGAAACTATTTTAATGCAAATTAGCTGCATACTTAACAAATTTTATTTGCTTACTTTCTGTTATCATAATTACAAACATCGTATAAACCCGGCCAGCTGTTGAATCGTGTGAGTCACGTTTTACGGTTCGTATACGCAACTTTTGGATGGTTGTGAGCTGCTTACAAACACTGACGAAATCTCTCTAGGCTTTAGAACATAATACGAAATAAGAAATTGCGCAATGTGCGACTGGATTTGCATAGCGAAAGAATGCTATTATTTATTATGCTCATCTAGACAGTGCAGAGAAAAAAGAAATAGCTAAAGACACTCTGAAGTTTCATTTAGTTAATATTTATATACATATATGTATACTTAAAAATGCCAGCCAAATGGAATATTTAAACATTTTGAATACAGCCAAGTGAAACTGTGAGAGAAATTCCAATTCTACGGCTTTTGCGCTGTTGTCTATTCAAATTGAAAAATCTGCAAATTTGGAAGCGTGATAATTTAATTCTTTGCATAGACTTTTAAGCTTTCTGGTCAGCCTTCGATTTCGTATGCTAGCTGGCGATAAAGTGTTAAACAAACACAAAGCAAACAACAAAGTGCTTATCGAGTGACGCTGACGCCAAGTTCCACTAAGATTTCTACGATCTATGAAAGAACTGAACTCGTATAGCCGGCAATGCGCCGGTTTGGTTTGATTAGCTTTATTTTTTTTTTATTTTTTTGCTGTTTTGCTTCAATCGCAAGCAAACACAATAAATATTTGCGCACATTTATCGGCGACCACTTGCCATATTTGTATGCCCATTTTCAACTTTTATCAATGCATAAAAAATAATAATAATATAAATATGAGTACATATAGACGGCGATCGAGCGATCGGCTAGCGACACACGCACACAGAGACAACCATAGAGATACGAAGCGAGTACATAATTTAGCTCAACTGCGTAGAAAGCAAATCGCGTGTCGTAAACAAGTCGCCCGCCCCAAGTCCCAAGCAAGCCGCATGCAAAAACGAGTAAGTCAAATAAAATATGTAAAAATAAAATAAAGAAATATGTTCGACTATATATGCAAGTTCGCGTCCCCATCTCCGCAGTGAAGTCGCGATCGAGAGAGAGAGAGGGGGCACTGCACTGACGAGAGCGAGTCGATCGACAGTGTCTGCCCATCATCAACATCAACATCATCATGGCGATGGGATCGTACGTACATCAGTACATACTGAGCGTATACGTATTATTGTATCTTTTAATTGTTGTCATAAACCAGGCGCGGCTCGCTTGTGTGTGCACTGCTATTTATAGAACCCAATGCACTTTCAAGCATAAGCTGTCAGTCTGCATGTCTGCCTGCTTGCCTGCAGGAGAGATCGCTGGCCCACCCAACCAACAACCAACAACAATCGACGATCGACGATCGCATAGCAAATGCAGCACAGTCGGCAATCAGTCAATAAAGAGCGACTGCAGAATAGAGTTGAGTGCCATAGAACTGCGAGTGTGCGACCGAGGAGTGTGTGCAATAAATAAATCTAATGCTGATATGCATCGCTGCACTTGCTGGACTTTCAGCGCGAGGTAATTGGCCTCTGGTCAACTGCATTGCATTGAGAGTGCTTCACGCTGATGGGCATAATAAAATAAATAAGCGACCAGACGATCTATTTAAGTGCAGACACACTATCGCACACAGTTGAAGAGGGCGACAAAATCAGCTGAAATCGCAAACATCAGAACAAATATATAGAGAAAACTAGTCACGAGCAACACACATCATATTGTGTCTAGCCATACCTATTTAATTTGTGGTTGAACTAGCTTCAACTTGATGCCAATCAATCAGTCTTTATCTGTGTTTTCCACATGCTTCTATAATCCACTTGCCAATCACATAATTTCTTCGCTGACCCATTTTCTGCAGCCATTTCTTCGCCGTGTGTTCTTCCGCCTTCTGGGTATTTCTTAACAACGCAATTCGACGATTGATAAACAAACACACACGCACACACACTATTAAATATTTAGACTAGCTTTCGTTTTTATTGGGTGTTTCTTCTGGTTCCGGTGCAGGCAAGAAAAGAATCCGAACCATCCGTCTGCAACCCCTTTTGCCATACTTTATCATCTTGTGCAGACGTCATTTGCTGCTCGCTCGCATTTGAATATAAAATTCTTTCCGTTGTTTTTGATTTCGTTCTATTGGGCTGCCGAAAATTTGGCCAACAGCCCACCACCCCCAGCGCGTCATCCTTTGACCATGCCCACGATTCGCACACGTTTCTACGCCCACTTGACGCACTCTCGCACTCTAGCACTCGCTGGCTCACACAGCTCTTATCTAAATTTAAAATTTGGCCTATTTTGTGCGTCGCTTTTATTGTTATCAATTACGTAAATTGAAATTGAGCAGCAAATAGAAACAAAGAAGCGTGTGCTTAAAACAGAAATACAAATATGCATGCGCTCTTCTTTTATTATTTTATTTTTATTCTCTTCTCTTTGACTGCTGTTAATTCATTTTTATTGCTTCCATTTGTTTGTAGTGTTAGACGGCAGCCGCAGCCAGCACAGCCCCCGCAGCCTCTTCTGGGCGCCTCTTTTGATATTATTTGCGCATCTCGTTTATAGATTTTTGCAAATCATTTTGTTTATTTAATGCATGTTTTTGTTGCTCTAGATTTTTCACCAACAATTTCAGCAGCGTTCGCTGTCGTAAATAATTAATTATGATAAATCGCCGGCGATTTGTTGCGACAATAACAATGAGCGTGAAATCTTGACAAATCACATGCGTCTTTCCGCCGTTAATGAAAATTAATGTAATGCTCTGGAATAAATACACCAAAAATTTGGCAAATCAGAAATGAGTGGAAACGCTCTTTATGCGAGAAGCAAGCTAGGAAACGCCATTTGGCATTTTGAATAGATAACACAACTAATCACCAGATTTCAATTCAATATTCAAATACGAAAAAAAGACAAATTGAAATATTTGATTTGGATTTCGTCAGCATTTTAGCAGGTGGCATAAGTAACCCTCAAAAGTCTCCATTAAATTGTTTGTTTTCTTTTGTTTCGAGTTTGCGTAAAAGAAGCTTCAAAGACAGCGCATATGATTGCTTTGGCTTATCTAAGACAGACAGACTGACAGCCTGACAGACGAGTGGCAGGGCATCACAATTACACTGTTTCGGTTTGCTTTCGCACTCTCGTGTTACGATTATCGAATCAACTTGATTGAGATTGCGGTTCGCAGTACACACTACACGCCTTCCTCTGCACCGCAATGCAACAACAATGGAAGAAATCGCACGTTATTATTGTATACCCTGCATCACATGGGAGTATTAGCTATGGGCAGTATTCTGCGGGAGAAGTGAATAATTTATATAACAAATGTTTGCACAGGGTATTCGCTAGTCGAGACAGCGTGCAACACTTTCCGCTTTTGTTTTCGTCAAACGTCAATTGGAAGCCGTAGAAAACTGAAACCAAAACAAGCTTAAAAATAGTTTTCTTTTTTTCCTCTCGTTTCATTGTTTTTTTTATTTCTTTCTTATTTTTTGTTGTGCTTTGCAAAAAGTGTAAACAACAAAACACAAAGAAAACTAGCGAGCTTTAGTTATGCCCCCTTAGCTTTGAGTCAGATTAGCTCTGACGTGTTTTTGCCGGCCGGTCAAATGAAACTACGCGGGGGATTGGGGGGGAAGGCGCGACTTCAAACACTATCAGGTTCTAGTCGGATGGCGCGACACATGCGCCCGCCTGCGGCTGCTGCTGCGGCTCATTTCAATTTATTGCGTCGTACTTCACTCTTTCTTAACTCCCAAAAAGCAGAAGAAACTTAAATATTTGAAGAACAGTCGTCGAGTCGACAAGCAGCAAAACCGAAAGTTTGAGAATAAGACAACACAAACGGGCAAGAATGATGGGTAAATAGCGAGAAAAGGCCACAGGAGGCATCATTGCAACGCGTAATTATATAAATATTTATACGCACACAAATTACAAAGACCGACTGCTGAATGCCCTCTTTGCCGCTGATCGAAATAGACCTACAAATTCAACTTAAACAAATTTACTGAATATACCCTTAATTGTGTCATGAATTTCGGCAAGGGTATTGTAATGCTGCTGGCTGTTTGATTAATAAAAGGCCCAGCACAGAATAAATAATTGCTTTTGCTGCTGTTGTTGGTTTTGCGTATTTTTTTGCATTAAATTGCCAGAACAACTCTATAAACAAAACTATGCAACAAATATTTGCAATGAGATTTTGTTCTCGAAATGCAAGAAATAATAAACTGCGTTTCAGATATGCGAGAATGCGAATGTGTTTAAACAACACGCCATAAATACGCTATATAATAGCGCACAACAATTGCTGTCATGTGTTTGCCCAAGACGGCTAACAAGGCTTGCTAACTGAAACAGTTGTTGGTAAAGCCCGCACGCTGTTCCATCTGATGATGCAACGCTTTCGGAATAATCTAGAGTGCGAAGCGAGGCGTATTTAATATGCATTGCTGACTGACTATAACACTTAGGATAGGTCGCCTATGTAAGCTATAAAATGAGAAGTATTGCAACGATTTCATATTATATTGGCCGTAAAATGTAGGGGAATGTTTTCAGCTAGTTTATTATAAACGGAGTCTACCATTACAACTCAGAAACCTCTAACTAAGTGGCAAATTGTGGCTTTTAATTCAGAAAATACTTTTCCAATTTAATAACCTATAATACATTTCTCCATTAAGCTTATCGTAAACTTTCAACCACATAAAAAAACAAAGAACAATTCTGAATACTCAACAAAACCCCAGTGTTTTGTTACCTCTCTGCTGATATGTTTTTCTGTTGTTAATCTTGAGATACCTATGCCCATAAAAAACTAAAGAAACAAGGTTGTGGTCGGCAAAACAAGTGTTCTTGGTCTTATAAATAAATAAGGCAAGACAAAGACAGCAAAAAGTATTAATAGGATCGTTTGACTAATATTGGGGTTTCACCTTTCAGACTTGTTTATAGTTTTGCTTCTTTTTTTGTTTTTTTTTTTGAAGCCGTGTGCCAATTTTTAATTGAGTCCCTGCCTTCTTCCTCTCTATTATCACCCCTTTAAGCAAAACAGCAGACGACGAAGCTGATAGCAAAACAACAATCAAAGAAACACGCGAATTGATAGCAGTCGTATAAGAAAATAAAAACAAGAACAACCTTGAAACATTTCAGTTAAATGCAACAACACGAAAGCTGTCCAAGTGCTGTCATAAAGAGTAATAACAATAATTAAGAAGTAACCAGTGAGTGAAAGAGCACAATATACATATGGGTGTCTGTAAAATGTACAGTAAGTGCTCAAGATTATCAAAGCATGGCAGAGGTGAGATAAAATGGGGCGTACAAGGAAGCAACGCGAAAGACGCAGTAGCAAACAAATTAAAATGTTTAAAAATTTTGCTCAAATTTAATTAAAGTAAAAGCAATAAAAGCACATGAAGAGTAAAAAAGAAAAACATTTGACACATGCAGGCAAACGAGAGCGCACTAAGAAAGAGAGACTAATGTGGAGAATGCCGACACATGCTCTCTTACGTCTTATGTCGCACTCTCTTGCCAATGCCTATCTCTTAATCTCGGGGTGTTACTTCATACTGAACACGAGCAACAACAAACACATATTCGGCTAAGAAGAAGAAAATTATTGCGCCGCCGAATGAAATTGTAAAAGCAAAAGTTGAATAAAAATGGCGAACCAACATCAAAACCAAAACCAACAACAGCAGAGCAGCTAAGCCGCCCGGCAGAGGGCGCGGGTTGGTGGGTGGCTGCTAACTGAACGCGTGTGTAAAATAAAAGCAACAACACGCCAAAATGCATAATTATAATATGAATAACAGATATATACTTATACATACATATACGTACATAACTGCGTTTGTATTTGTGAACAGGCCTATGGACGCAGATACGCAGCGCTTTCAAGGTCGACACTAGTCGAAGAGCTTCGGAGGGGAATGAGGGGTGAGCTGCACTGCTGGGCGATTTGTGGGTGTGTACACAGACAGAGACAGATATAGAGAGCGAGACAGAGGTATTCCATTCACACATTCGCACTCCCTGCCCGCCCTCCGCAACTACACATTCATTGAGCCTGTTTGCTACAACGCAAATTCCTATTGCAAACATCCAACTCTATCCATCTCTTTCTATTTCATTCTCTCTATTTGGACTGCTTGCTGAGGATGCGCGATGGATTATTAGGGGAAGGGGGGCGGACTTTCATGTTGACTAAACACAAATTCTATATTGTTATTGTTCTAGTCGGCACGTAGGCACAACGCACAGATCAAAATACAAGAAAACAATGTAATTTATGCGCTGTGTGCAAATGAAACAAAGTCGAGCAAAATCCTTGGCCTGACCGTCAAATTGATCCCATGGACCCAATTGGAACTCGACCTGAACAATAACAAGCAGCATCGAGCGTTATGGCAAACAGCTGTAAACCATACGCAACTAGTTCATTCTGAATAGCAACACTTGGAGCATGTGTAGTAAATTTTTAGATCATCACTTAAATTAGACTTAAAGTATTGTTAAAGTAATGTGTTTAACAAATTATTTTTAATGTGCCACTATGTATTGTAGATATTATTCATTATTTTGGTTAATTAAACTATTAATATTCACAAGAAATCGTAAAAATGACAAAAAATTGAATTCCTATTGTGAAATAATTGACGAAACTGCAACTACTACTACAAATTGGGAATGTCAATTAATTGTTTGCAAAATAAAAACAGCCCTGAAAATTAATGCTCATTGTTATTTTCCATGGTTATAAGCATTATATTCGGTATTTTTAGAATTACCCCTCCATGCAAGGAATAACGGGTTTGAAGAAAGCATTTTCTATTTGCGAAATATTTTATCTGATTTTTAGTTTAACCTTAAAAAGTGCATAACCCCATCGCGTAGACATTAGACTTGTTGCCTTGTTAAAGCCATTGGCCCCTTTCTGCTTGTTAGCCTATAAGAAGAATGCATGTTCTGGCATTTGTAGTTGTAGTTGTAGTGCTGTTGTTCTAATTGGAATTGCAAAACTTGTTTACCGTTTGTCTGTGCTCATGCATATGCATATAAAACAATATCACAACAAGGCATTTACTGTAGTTGTTGCTACCTTTCCGTTTTGTTCTTTCTTAAAACAATGGGAGGCGAAATAACATAATAAGAGCAGCAGCAACGAGGAAATGCAATAGATGCTAAGCACACAGAATAAATGCCAAACGGGAGACACACACACACCTATAAGCACACGCACACATATACACACAGAGACAAAGATAGCGGAAAGGCAGTCAATGAAATAAAAAGGCAAAACAAATGCAAAACCGGCATTTTAATCGATTCAGTTTTATAGCGCACTTAATAAGTGGAAGTGTATAATATGGATATGGCATATCGCACATAATATGTATGTTTGTATGTTTGTATGTTCATATGATTCTATGTGTATCTGTGTATGTAGAGAGAGCTTAAAGCTTCTATAATAGGTAATTTTGAATTGTATTTGTATTTACCCAACATGTTTGTGCTTGTTGTTGTTGGCGTTTCTGTTGCTGTTGTTGTGCTTTGCCTTTAGCCGCAACGCAATTTATCTAAGCAACGCCCGCCTGCCTCGCCTCTCAGTCGACGTCGATGCTGGCGTCGCTGCTGCCGCTGCCGCCCGACACGTTTTTTGGTTTTCTTTTTTTTTATTGTTTTCTTGGTTCTTTTAGCAATGCGTAGATAAAACCGTTCTCGTGGTGTTTATTTTTTTGTATTGCTTATAGTTTTTGGCTATTAATGCGAGGAAGTGGGGGTGTCTAATATTAACCCAATTTCGACTAAATGTTGAATTAAATACGCAAAAAGGCAACCGTCATCTTAAAGCGACAGCAAACAAATTCGATATGAATGAACGTTGTTGCCGACAACACGCGGAAAATCTCTAGAAATTGTAACGGCGGCGACGACGTGGAGTTTTGTGCTGTGTGGTTGCTGCGGCTGCGGAAAATATGTACATTCGTACATGTGTGTGTGTAGGTGAATGATAAAACCGAATAGTAAAAAAATATAAAACAGAACAATTCTTGAAACACGGACAAAATGTAGCCGGACCGTCGTCGCGCGGCGCAAACGAGGAAAGAAACAAACACGCGTCGCCGAACAGCCAACAGTGTCAGGCCCAGGCCAGGCAGCTAGCAGCAGCAGCCGAAAAACTAACGAGAGAGCATGGTGTGCCAGCGAGAGAGAGAAAGAGAGAGCAAAAGCACGAAAGCACTGACAGACGGGCACAGAACAGAGAAGTGCCAAACGCATTTCTAATAAGAGTGAGCCATCAGACCGCAGTGGCTGCTGCCGCTGCTGTTGCTTGCTTCTGTCTTGTAAGCGAGGGGAGCAGAGTTGAGTTTATGTTGAGCACTTGCGCTCTTTGCACGTGCCAAAGAGAGTGTAAGCTAACACAACGAGTGCTCGGCGCTGACGTCGCAAATGTTTGTGCATATTTTGTGCTTACGTGACTTTTTTGACACATGATTATAATGTTTAGGGTTACATACAAATAAATGTAAAGTATGTAAATGTATGTAGTATTTAACTTCATAAGATTGTTATTTTATTTGCATTCAAAAGTGCACAAATTAGCAACCGGAAAGGAAATACTGACTGATTTGAAGCCGGTTTTAAAGTATTTCATTTGTATAATCGCATATCGCATATTTCAAGTCTTATTATGATTGTACTGTTGTTGGTGTACAACAATAATAATATAAGAGCCGGCTACCACAAACATATTATGATTATCCCCCAACAAGTTTGCCACAACATAAATAATAATCGTGAACTAAGCATGTGCTTTGCGTTTCCTTGGGCATGGAAAGTTTTTCAATTTGATTCAATTAAAAGAACCGATGTCGGGTCAGATATATTTGTATACATATGTTGTACATACACGGAATACGTGTGAATATGTAAATGCTATGAAATCAACATAAATACAACGCACAGCATAAGAGCGATTCGCGAATAAAAATTGTTAACAATTTTGGGCGTGAAGTGGAAGTGGAAGCGGAACAAAAAGGCAAAGGCGGCAGAGATGGATCGTGATCAATGTTGAACGAATTCAAATTGCGTTCTATTAAAAATAATTACAATACATAGAGCGAGGTTTTGGCAAAAAAACAATGCGAAGAGCGAGAATAAGAGAACGCGAGCGAAACATAAGATAACACAAGCGAAACGATGAAGGAGACTGACATAATCGCAAAGCACGTTATTTTGATTTTATTTTGGACTACCCGAGTAAACACAAGAGAGGAACACGCGGAAAGATAGATAGAAAGAGCGAGAAAGCCACAACAAGCAGCTGAGTAAAAATTGACAGACAGCCGCTTTGTCGCTGCAGCTCAAAACAAAACCAAAAACAACAGCCGATCCAAACAGCAAAAGCAGAATAACAACAAAAGCGACAAGTGGTGGCCCACCGCTGAAAGAGGGTAGAGGGAGGTAGGGAGACACGACGAGTGCTACCGAGAGCGACGATGAAACAACCATTGGGCTGCGCATTGAAAAAGACCGGTATGACCACGCAAAAAGCACACAGCAAGCAAAGCAAAAACAACGTCAGCTGCAGCCATGGCGAGAGCGTCAACGAATGAACGAGTAAAAGACAAAACCCAACAAGCAGACAAGGGGCTGTCGTCTCTCGTTCTCTCCTCTCTCTTGAATATACCTGACTGCTGTGTAAGTGTGAGGCACACATACAAGCCCAACATCACGTAGGCAGCTGACGTGCTTTTGTGGAGGGCAGAGTGAAAAACGAGGTTAACGCAAACTTCGACAAATACACTCACACACACACATATAGTTATTCATGCAAAAACATCATCGCCTGATATGCGAATTGCGTTCAAAAACAAATAAATGGAAGGGCAAAACACAAAGCAAAAACAAACTTTACTTTGACACACACAGCTACAAATGTACTTCTATATGTACGCATATGCCTGTACAAGTGTGCGAGCAGTAAAGTGTTTGAATGCGACTTGGGTTTCTTTTTCTTTTCCTACTGCACACCGCACAGCGTTGCCACATGCGAAAAAAAACGTTGGGCTTTGAGCAGAGTTACATTTCCATAACATTGTCGTGGGCTGTGGAAGGGGAGAAACAGCTAAAGAGAGAGGAAGAGACGCGTATGTGTGAGTCTGCACGTACACACTCTAATTGTTTACGCCTCAAACTCAGTCGCAACCACTGTGCGCATTGGAAAAAGCCTGATGATGATAATACTGCTACATTTACACATCGCATTCTGTTGTTGTTGCCTTGTCGTCTGCCACAGACCAACGCATGGTGGCAATTAGCCAAGTAGCCACCCACAAAGCGCCTGTCCGTTAGTTAGTATCTAGTATGCACCCATACACACGCACACACACTCAGCCACACATGCTCACATGTCGCCTAAAAAACTTTCATTGTTGCTTGCGAGAAAATTGCTAAATAAATTATCGACTGAGCGACGCCTTCGCCCCAATCCCGTTTAGCTGGCCATATTTTTTTGTGTTTTCGCAAGGCGTGTGTATCCAGCCGACAGCTGTAAATTGTCCAACCCCCCCTCCTACACTCCTTTCCAACATTTAAGGCGCTGATAAACGCGATTTGTACGCCATTTTTATAATACCCTGCAGGCAAAGCAGACAGCGAAATCTTTCCACGCAATTCACATACTATAAGCTCACACTCAATGTGACGTCCGTTAGTCCAGTCCGACCCCTTTGTTATATTTTATTTTCACAATGATACCCTGTGTCCACTGAAAATTATTGAGAGAAAGGCTATTTTGTGCATGAAGGCATTAAAGAGTATAAAAGCATACGTTCTTGATCAGATTCAACAGTTGCCTATCTAAGTGCTTTGGTATGATCCATAATTAGTGCAATGTATGCTCTGCAATCTTGATATATTCTACAAATGTGTACAAACTAAGGGGTATAGGATATCTCGTAGTCAGTCATTTTAATCAAAATCACATTACTTGTTATTTTTTTTAGGTTTGTCATCATCATCATCCTCTGCTGCTGCACTAGGAACAGCGCAATCGACTGCTCAGTGGCAACACGTCAGCAGCAGCAGCTCGAACTCGGTCAGCGTTGGAGCACATAGCTGTCGAAGCGGGGGTGGGGCCGGGGTTGAAGGCAGAAAGAAAGAGCGAGAGAGAGCGGGCGGCCGCGCTCATCGCTTTGTCTTTGTGCTCGCGCGTTCGTTCATTTTGTTTGCTCGCTTGCTTTGGCAGTCGTTCTATTTTGGGTTGCACTGCGGCTTCAGCTTTGTTGCTGCAGCAGCGAGTTGTTGTTGTTGTTGTATTGTTGTAGTTGTTGCTGCTGCAGCGCCAAAGTGCAATAAACGTCATCAAGGTTATACGCTGCCGCAGCGCTGTCGGCGTCACAGTTGCGCTTCGCTGTTGCAGCTGCAGCTGCAGCTGCAGCACAGGTTTCGCTCGCTTGCAGTTTATTAACACTTTGATCCGTTTTCATTTGTTACTCGTTCATTCACTTACACACACACACAGCAACACATATATGCATATTTTCTTGTTGCTCTTTCAGCACCAAAAATTTTGAGAAACAATGAATCACTTTTGTATTAATTGTCTGCTCACTCAGCTAAGCTAGAGCCGACAGACTGTTAGGCACACGTATAGCCGACTCACTCTAACAATTTATACTTCGATTGCGCCTCTCTGACGCGTCGTCTGTCTCTTGTTAACGGGCGCATACATATAAAATGCAAATATATTTCGACAATTTGTCGATTCCGGAAATAAGCCTCGGCGCGCAGCTTGCCCAAGCATACGAGTAGCAATACACAACAACACGGTGTACGAAATGCGAACAGCTACAACAATAATTCATTTCACGCTGCTGCCCACGCCTCTGACTCAGACGCCTCCTACCAATCTCTTCGTAAGACTAGACTTGAAAGACATTCTGGGAAAGTTTCTTGCCTTTCATCTGAACAGCTGTTTTGTTTTTTTTTAACCGAATTGGGGGAGCAGAAAGCGGGACGCACTTCCTTCCAGATGTTTCGAGCCGAGGGGAATGCGCTCTGCCTATCTTATCATCAGCACTTTTTTCCCCCTATACTGAGTGCAAGATAACCCAATCATTTTTGAATATAGCACTCTGCATGACAATTGCTAATTGCTTAGAGAGACAGTTTCAGTTCGAACAAACTGAGGGGGAAAGTCCAGAACGTCTGAGATAAGTACAATATTTTTATATTATCACAAGGCCAAGGCACTTGAGAAGGGTAAAACATCAAATGTTTCTTAATTTATGATGATAGAGTATTCCTTTTTCGAACTGCGGGAACTATCATTCATATTTTTATTAACCGTTATCAATTATTACCTCAGCAATGTACAAAAATGTACTGCGCATTACAAATAGCTTTCTAAACGCCATGAGCATTAAGAACTTTCAGCTTTATAATCTAATTTATTACTTATACCAATACTCATGCTTATTTTTCTGATTGTAATGTAATGTAAACAATCTAAACTAATCAACTAAATTGCATATAATCCTTAGGCTGCATAGTTTATAGGCATTTATCCTATCAAATTAGGGAAATATCACAAATTTTACAAGCCTTTATCCACTCTCGCCCAAATAGTAATGAGAAAAACAAGTAGTTAAATGAATTTGCAAGAGCAGTATAACTAAAATTTGTTATGGGTAACACATCCTATTAGTCGAGTCATTGCACTTGTGGGGTGCACTTTGAGTATACTAAAAATGTCTTTCTGGCATAATCGCTAAATGATTCCCATAAATATATATAGCTGGCGCTATCTATTGGAATTTTGTTGATCAAAATTACTCATTGAAATTGTTGTGCAAATAGTTGCCTTCCACTGTAAACATTCAATTTCGTTTTAAAAGGAACGCCTTCGACTAATTAAAGCTACATTCGCCAAGTTCGTCTGCAGCTAATGGGTTGTTGGCCCACTGTGGACGCCTTTTTGTATCGTGCCAGGCGTGCGCAAATCAATAGCTGCTGACGCTGACGTGTACAAATTGATTACCAAACAACATGGAGCCCAAATTTGTCTAAACAGACACGAGTGTGCAATGTAATTCATGCTGTAATTCATTTAAAGTCGAAGACCTCGAGGAATCCCCAAAGCAGACAGAGTTCTAGGAATATGTGGAAGAAACTGTTGCCAGGCCACAAATGGCGGCCAGCTGTTTTCACCGATTCACTAAAAATACGGCGTGTGAGCGAGCGAATGCAGTGGAAAATGAAAATGCAATTGGTGGAGGGAGGGGGGACAGACGAGACGCAACACGCAGCACGCACAGTGGGACAAGTGCGCTTCCAGAATACGTGAGAGAATAGCATAAAAATGCGAAGAGAACCACAAAAGGCAACGCCAAGAAAGTTGAAAAAGCAGCAGCAACCACAAGGTAAAGGGATGAAGTGCAATGCATAATATAGCTACGAGCTTCTTGTCTCGCTCGCTCTTTCGCTTTTTTATGCGTGTGTTGTGTCGCGCTGAACGGCAGCTGCAAAAAAACTTGCGATGCATACAGAGTGCCGCACAGTGGGGCGATGGTGATGGAAACTTTAGCACAGCACAGCAAAGCAGCGAACCGAAACAAATAGGAAAACTTGAAATGCTCTGCACTCACCTGATTGACTTTGGCTGCAGCTGTTGTCGGTGTTGCTGCAAGAGACGTTGCTGCCGCCTACGCCACTGTCGCCAGAGCCGCTCGCGTTGTTGTTGCTGTTGCTGCTGCCGTTGCCGGCGTTGCGTCGCAGCGTTGCCATCTCCTTTGCAGTAGCAGCATCAGCTGCGCTGGTATTTTGCTCTTCCAAAATTCGTTCGACCATCGTTGCTTTTTGAACCCTTTTCTTTTGGCGTTTGTTTTCTGTTGTTTTTTTCTTTTTTTTTGGCAATCGGAATTAGGCACTCACACAGTCTATTCTTCTGCTACTCCTTAGATGACGCTCCTGGCAAACAAAACGCGTACGCAGCTTTTGAGAATATTTTTCCGGTCAAACAGCTGCAATGCGTTCTTATTGTTGTTGGTGTTCCTGCACAGCGCTAATAAGAAACAACGTTGACGTCAACGTCGCGGCTGCTACTTCTGCTGCGCTACTGCTGCTGCGTTGAGGTGCTCTCTCGCTCTTTCTACGGTTGTTGCGGCGTCGACGGCGCTAGTTGTTGTTGCTGCGCTCATTCAAAATGGTGGCTGTTTAAAGATTTTTCGCTGCCGCAGCTCTGCCAGTTGGGTGATTTGAATTCTTGCTACTGCAGTTGCTATTGTTGTTGCTGTTGGTGTTTTTGTTGTAAGTGCAGTCGGCGTCGTCGCAAATTGCGCAGCAGCATCAAAAAATTGTCGCAGGAAATTTACTTTGCCAAATACACAATACTCATAAATACTTTCGGCAGCTTCTCTGCTGACGCTGAAGTTGACTGCGCTGCGCTGCTTGGTCGGTCGGTTGTTGTTGGTAGTTGTGGCTGAAGATGTTGTTGTTGGTTTTTTGGCTACGGATTTTTCTCATCACATTTGAGGGAAAAGCGAGCAAAATATGGTAGAATATTCTTCTTTATTTTCCCGTTTCGAATAATTTTTGCTTTCTTGCTTTTCACCTTTCCTTTTGTGTGGCTATTGGGCTTGATTGTTGTGGTTGTATGAGTGTGAGTGAGTTGTTGTGTATGTAGTTGCAGTAAAATTTTAAATAGATATTGTAAAATTGCTGTTGGTTATTGCCTGGGACTAACTGGTGGTGTTTGGTCGTTGTAGCTGTTGTTAAAAATTTTCTGCAGATTACAACACAAAAAAAATCGCTGAAATAGCGGACAAAAGCCGTTTTCTTTGCGTTTTTCGCTTTAAATTATCTCTTTTAGCTACCGATCCATTTTTTAACGTTCGAAGAAGATTTCCGACTGAGCAAAAACTTTGCTGCTGCACTCGGAGTGCCCGAAATCGTTTCCACCAAGAATGTACTATTTTTGTCCACAACTTGACGCAGCAAATATACCAACAAATAAGGCGGACATGCAACTCGCACACTTAACAGCCACATTACAGCAGCGCGCAAAGTTGTTTATATAAAGTCTTATTGGACACGTTTCAAAAGCAAATTAGAAAGAGTTTTAACACAGTAACATGATGTAATTATATTTGAAAACTATTAATTACAACAATTGTGCATAGTCAATCCACTGCATTTTCATATTGTAATAATTGAGGAGCGCGCGAGGAGCATGTTATGTTAAGTTTAACATTTCGCTGTTTGGCACAATTCATCCAATTCACGCTTTCCAACACCGTAATAACGAAATTCAAATTTGAAACTTTAGCATGTTGAATTTTCATATTGTTTATATATGTTGAATATACATATAATAATTCGAGTGTTTAAAACTATAAAAATTAGGCAAAAATTATGGAATAATAACGGTTGTATTATGCAAGCTAAAACCGCCAAGTGATTTGGTTGCTATTTCCCGCCCCTTTGTGGACACGCCTTTTGCTTGGCGCCTTCCTAGCTGCCAACCACCAATCGCTGAGCTCCGGACTTGCGTCAAGGACAGCTGACCAATACGCTTGCGTAAGTCAACAAAGCGTCACATTGAATCACGCTTTGAAACAATTGACTGAGTCCGGTCAAGTGTTTCTAAAATTTAGTTTCTTTTCACTACGCGTTTGAAACGCTACAAGTACCTGGCAATAGCGCCAGCGTTGCACTCCCATCAATTATCCGTTTTAATTGAATCTTTTCTGCTGTTTCCCATTCCCAAGCAATGGCCAACGAAACATTAGATAGCCAACTTGCGGTCGCCAAGCGTCCGCGTTTGTCAGCTACCAATAAATTGGCAAAATCTGTGGACAACCAGCAGCCAAAAGGATCGAACCGCGTCCCGAAATGTGCTCGGTGCCGCAACCATGGCATCATATCCGAGCTACGAGGCCACAAGAAACTCTGCACCTACAAGAGCTGCAAGTGCGCCAAGTGTGTGCTGATCTTCGAGCGGCAACGCATCATGGCAGCTCAGGTGAGACGATCTTAAATCTTGTAAGGTCTAATTGGCAACATCAAACATTGTAATTTATAAATTGGAATGAAATTTGTAAGATACCTTGGTGACTTTTAATACTAACATATTATTTTACTTTTTATATTGTTAATTTATAACTATTCTCAATTAAGATATGTAGAAGGCAAATTCTTTTACTGCTTGTTATCTAAAAAATCGCTTTTAGTTGCATTTTCAAATTAACTAGAAATACATTGAATTTTATGGATATCTAATTTAAGAAGTAACAGCTGTTTTGAGCAACATTTAACAATTAAATCAGGAAAAGTATTAGGTACTTAATGTCATGAAGAATAATGGATATCTTATAATTATTCACTTAACTGTCTGCATTCGAGGTCGCATGTGAGTGTTATACCAATTGAATGCGAGCAATCTTAGCAGAGATTTGAGCTTTCTGTTGGTATTTTGCTTAGATTAACCACCGCATTGTTCTAATTCGAAAATCAAATAACCTTTGGCTAACGCCACAACTCCCTTGACGCCTTCCCCCTTCCGGGTGCTGTGTGCTGTGCAAGCAAATGAAATACGAAGTCTTCTCCACACTTGTTTAATGCCTGCGCCAATGATAAAGACTACGATGATGATGATGATGATGGAAAGTTGTCAAAGCATACGAACAAATCGACCAAAAATATCCGCTTACCACAAATGTTTGCACAAGTGTTGCCACGGTTCGCATTACAAGCGGAGTGCGGGGAGCTATCTGCCACTATTTGGTATTTGGCGAGTTCCGAGTTGGGAATCAGTTGGAGATATGAAATTACGGCAAATAGCTAGATAGCTAGATAGAAAAATTTAATTAAATAATTGTTTTTGCTAACATATATCTCGAAATTCACTAAAAAGATGAATAGATTAGCTGTAATTGAATAACAACATTTTTTAGTCCTGTATTGTAAAAACCAAAACAGTTTAAACTTTTAAAAAATTATGTATAAAATTACATTTTAAAGTTGAATATATTTAGTAGTAGTAGTGTATAAATGCTCTGTCGATAAATGTAAAATTTATTTCTTACTTAAATGATTATTTATGTTTTTTATTACATTAACTTATATTCAACTTTCTAGCCTTAAGTGTAGTGCTTTCTAATATGCAATTCGAAGTACAACAAAATCTGAAGCAATTCGCGTGTTTTCTCGTCGTTTTGTCGGCCTCGAAACACGCTTCATTTGCCGCTTGCTTCGATGCCCCAAGGAATTGCAGTTGTTTTTCTATTTTCCTTCAGCTGTGTGTGCAGTTTGTCTTCATGTGTGGGGTGGGAAAAGTCAAACAATGTGGCTGGAAAGTCGCCCAACACTCGCCGCATATTAATTTCAATTGGCATTGGCCATTCACCATTTACCAGGTTGCCCTGAAGCGCCAGCAGGCGGTGGAGGATGCGATTGCGCTGCGTCTGGTGGCCAACAAGACGGGCCGCAAGATCGATACACTGCCGCCGGGCAGCATCTTCGGCCTGACAGTCACCAAGCCCAAGGAGCAGCCCCCGCCGAAGAGTCCCCAGCCCGTTGAGGAGGAGACGGCGGCCGAGGAGCAGCCGCAGGAGCAAGAGCACGAAGCGGAAACCGAGCTGATTGCCGTGGCCCAAGATCTGAGTGCTCCACGCCGCGAGATCGTCTCCCAGACAGCCATCGATATGCTCTCGCAGCTGTTCCCACAACGCAAGCGATCCGTGCTCGAGCTGGTGCTGAAGCGCTGCGACCTGGACTTGATACGCGCCATCGAGAACGTCTCGCCACCTCCTGAGCCGGCGACAAGCCGCGAGTTGCTGCTGCCACCGCCACCACCGCCGCCGCCGTTGCCACAAACGCTGCAGCTGGCGATGCCGCAACGCAGCAGCGCCTTCCGACCCGTCATTGCCGAGCAGGTGAGCTATACATGCCTCTGTCTACAACTCTGAGCAGTAAAAGGGAAAAGACAAGTCTATTTTAAATGTATACCAATCTAATGCTAAACTCTAAAGTCTTGCTTTGATTGGGTAGCGTGATTTTAAAATATCAACTTGCTTATTTTTTTATTCAAATTTACTGTCTTGTGTTTAGTAAATTTAATTCATTATTTCTCAGCAAAGATATTTTCTCAGGTATCACTTTTTGACACTTTGGTAGTTATGACTTTGTTTTGTGGTCATACAAGAAGACACTAGCAATCTTTTAGGCACAATTTAATGAGTTTTATCATAAGGGCAGCGGATCCACATTACATCGAGATCTAAATCTGCACTCTGTCGAGCAACAGATAGACAGACACACGAGTCGCTATAGCGATAGGCTGATAAGACACCGAAGCAGACTTGCAAGGAGACTCCTACCTGAAAGCATCTAGGTTTCGCCAAAACGTTTACTCCAACGTGAGCGAATATTGATAGGTTCTTATGTCATATATGTTGAGCTTTGGTTGATATAAGATATTCCTGAAATGTGTTCTTATGCTGCTTTATTGTTGCTACAGGTTCAACTACTTATGTAAATAAATGTATATTAAAAACTTCTTTGAGGTTGTTCTACTTTGATTTGATATTTGTTATTCAAGTCTATTGATTACTTGATTTTTGTATAAAGTAAATGGTAAATACTTTTGCTAATTTTTCACTTAACAGCCACTTAGTTCACTTCACTTGCTGTTTGATTCTTATTGATCCAAAATACTTGAATTTTAGAGTTAAAAAATAACAACTATTCCGAGCTGATAATATATATTTCTCTGTCTATGTCTTGCAGTACTCGGAGAAGTCGTCGGCAGCCGCCGCCGCCATTTGCGCGTATCCCAAGTGGTTCGTGCCGCTCTCGTTCCCCGTCACCATGGGCCACCTCTCGAACCTTGCGCCACGCTGCACGCTGCCCAACTGCAACTGCCTGGAGAGCTACCAGTTCCACTAAGCCAGGCCAAGCGAATTGAAGTCACGTGAAGCGTTCGTTGTTTGCTCATATAAAATATATTTATTTTAACTAACTAACTTAAGTGCTAACTAACTAACTAACTGACAACTGGCTGCTCCGACCGCGGCTCAGCTTCGTCCTCCTCATCGTCCTCCTCGTCGTCCTCCGACAGATACATGCGATCCTCGTCATCACTGTGCGCCGCCTGCTGCTGCAGCTGCTGTTGCTGCATGCTGCGGCCAGTCTGTTGTATGCTGCCTGCCCCATTCGAGCCGGGCGTGGCTGTGGCTGTGGCACTCGCAACTCCATTGCGCTTCGTCTGGTTGGCGCGCCGCCACTTGGCGCGACGATTCTGGAACCACGTCTTCACCTGGCGATCCGTCAGCTTCAGCTGCAGCGCCAGATGACGCCGCTCCTCGGGCGACAGATACTTGGAGCTGGAGAAGCGGTTCTCGAGATTTTTCGTCTGCTGCGATGTGAATCGTATCTGGCCTCCCTTGCGCTTCACGCCGAAGTTCGACATGTAGAAGCTGGCCGCCGGATAAGCGGCATTGCAGTAGAGTGCCGCAGCTGCTGTTGCCGGATTGCTGAAGCCTGCAAAACACACAAAAGGGGAATAATTCATTATGCATCATTATTACCTAAAATGTAGTGCACTACTTAAAGATTACAATTACAATTAAACCATTCGCAAAATCCTTTTTTACAAGTTAAACATTGTAAGTGAGTATTGTTAGAAATAAACACAATGGCGAAAGAATACAGCATAACTTACGGCATTGAATACTTATTATATTATCTTAAAACTTATTTAATATTTTGAAAATTATTTAAAATAATTTATTTTAGGTTTAGGAATCCCCGAAAATTATTCCACAATTTTAAAATGTTGCTTAAAATATACCCATACCTATCTTTAATTTAAGACATACAAACTTAAGTTATAATGATCTGTTTACTCAAACTTAACTTGTAAGAAGATTAATATTTAAAAAAAAATTGATATAATTTAGTTTAAGTTTAGGCATCACAAGAGCCCCGAAATTTAATCCACAATTTGTAATTTTGCTTAAAATATATCCATACCTAGCTTTAATAAAATATTGTTAACTTTCATGAAATTAGCTTATGCATCACGCATATAAATAATTAGTTATAATATTTAAACTTTTAGCAGACAAGAGACTTTAATTATTGAACAATTTGACATACATATACTGTCTCCCAAGCTTATCGCGACATAACATCTAATATATTGCACTGCTGAATGCATAGATAGCTTTCACCAGTCATCGAAAAACTCTTCGACACTTCACACACCACAACAAGGCTAAAGCTCTACAGCGCAATTCTGATTGGTCGCCGAGATATCGCCTGCCTTTTCGCTCAAGCGTACAGACAGCGCCCATCTCTGTATGGCTATCTCAGCTGCGCACAGCTCGTATGCATATCAGGGCAACGTCAACGCCCATTGCTATCGCCATTGCGTATGGCACTGCCGCCCACGATGGACTGCGGAATGTGAGTTGTCTGCTGAGAGTTGGCAAACGGCAATCGAGTTGGAATCAATTGGCACAGCATTGTTATCAGTTAGAAAGTCAGAAAGAATAAAATAATAATAATGACATAGTGATTCCCGGGGATATTATACCTTTGCCTGCTATATTTAATGAAAAAAAAGAACTTGCATTTATGAAGAATTTCGCTGAAATAAGTGTTCGTTCTGGGAGCGACTGACATCAGAGCTAGCGTCCGAAATGTGTGTATGAAATAATCATTAGAATCTAGTCTATCGAATATTTATAAATAACCCGCTTACTTTTCGAATTCGTATCATAAAAATTAATAGCGCTCGCGATTTAATGTCATAATTTAAATTGTACAAATACAATTATTAACAGTTATTTTTATTAAGTGGCGTATTGTGCGATAAGACCGTAACCTCCCCTTCCACAAGTCTCGGCCTCACCTCCTTAAAATTTTGACTTTATTTATTTATTTTTTGTTCTTACACTTGAGAACGATTTGGTGTTAATCGTTCAAATATTGAATGAAGAGGCGACGACACCTGTACCCACCGGCTAGAAGTCGAGGAGCGTTCGAATGCTCGACATCGGACGAGCTTATCTCAATCTGAATCGAATGGCAATTGTCGCCAGAAGATGATGGACAGCGCCTATTAATCGCCACTAATAGCATTTTTCGTTCAGATAAGCCTAAAAATACAATTGAAGATCGCTAAACGAAGTCAACATGCCCTCTAGATCGTTCTAAAAAGCATTATAAAAGTACTCATTTATTTTATAGCATTCTAATACTATTGCCCAATTTTATCTATTTAAATAATAATGATTCAATTTAAAAATTAGTCTTCTATTATCAAAAGCAAGTTTTTTCTTCATAGCAAATTAGTTTTAAAAGGAAGTGGGAGATATATGATAATGAATATATTTTTTACATGAAAGAAGCACAAAGTTTAGTCCTAATCTTAAAGTTTTGTTTTTGGAATCAATTTACACTATCAACATTATTATCATAAGTTTTTGAAACCATAACACTATAAGTAATCCATGTCGCAGACCTTATAGCATATTCTGTATACCTTCGAGTAGAGTCCTCTGCGTGGGCTCTCACCTCAATTTCAAATATTTGTCATTTTGATAAGGGCCCGAAAATAATGCGTGCGTTATGTGAGAACGACGGCGACTCCGGGTGTTTTCGATTTTTGTTGGGATCGAAGCGTTGCTTAAGCTTTGTATGCAGGCCCTAATCTACCGTTACAGCGAACTGGAAATGCACACAAGAGAGCGTGTGGGAGTGGGATCAGAGCGAGGGGAGATTTCAAGTGGCATTGGCGCCAACACTTGACTTTGACAAACATCACATCAAGCGCATTAATCACGTTGAGAATTATTTCCTCCCATAATCATTCTGGTCTTGAAAACCGTTGGATGCCATATTTGAATATGGATATTCACTTTTTCTGCCCGACTTTGTTTGATAAGATGGATAGTTTGTTCTAGACTTGCTGGTTTCAGCCCTTAGCTTAAGAAACATGTGTCAAGTTCATTGGCTTCGCTTCTTTGAATATCTAGTTCCCTTTTTACATAATATGGACAACAAAGAAGGTTATTGATCGAAGATACTTAATATATGAAAATAATAATAATAACTGGAAGAAGTCTTAACGTTACATTTCTGGCTGTATATAAATCAACTAATCTGTCAGTTTCTACATTTGTTTTAAAAAATAAAAAATGCATATAGAAAGGTATTTTAACAAACTTTCTGAATGATCATTATTTATCTGCATATAAAAAAAACACTTTTGAGTCTAACTAAAAGTGCAATATGAAAAATGAGTTGATGTATTATAATCTCTGTACCTGACGTCAGTTTAATTTTAATTTCGACATAAGTATTAAGTATTATTGTTGTATTGATTTTTACTATCAAAATGTGAATGTTTTGTGGAAACCACTGCTTGGACTTTTACCTTGCGGGTTCAGTACTTAATTATTAATGATTGTATTTATATCGCTCGTTCATTATATATGACGCATATCCGGCATTTCGTAACTATGCATGATCGAATGATACCTTTACTTGACAGCATAATTATTCTCATTAAAGCATAGACTTTGATACTACTACAAGGAAGCGATATCGTACAACTTGAGCCAGCTACAACTATTTCGAACTGGGGATTGTGCGAAATTAAAAACAACCTTATGAAATCACCAATATTACATCATTAGATTTGACTAAGCTGAATTTACTGTTGTTGTCAATAAATAATTTGAATGATGAAATTCAATAGAGTTCACAATTATTTATAAATAATAGGAAGTAATAAGACAACATTTATTGTCGATAAGAACAACTTTTTTCAATTCTCAATTGAAGATATAGTGGAAGCTTAGACACATTGTTAAATATATGAATAGTAGATATATTATTTTATATTTTAATAGTAATGCTAAATCTATTGACTAATATTTTGAATAAAAGCAAAAGTATATACAGTTTGTATTTACCTTCACAATCCAGGAACGGACTGTACTGATCACAATATGCGGCTGGTTGCGCTGCCGCCGCAGCTGCCACAGCGGCAGCCTGGAAGTGTGGCATGAAGAGCGAGGGATTCTTCTGCAGATTCAGCATCTGCTGATAGAACAACGAGGCGGGATCTGAGTAAACTGGATTGAAGCGCAGCGTGGTGGGCGACAGCAGGGTCCCCGAGCTGGGCTCCAGATTCTTGAGAGCGTATTGTGCGGCCACCGCCTCGCGGGATAAATCGTAGATGGACGGCGAGGTGGACGTGGAGGCGAAGGCGGTGCCCGTGCCCAGAGATGGGGAACTGCTGCTCATGGCGGGACTGGACTGTGATTGCGAATGCGAATGCGACTGCGATTGCGACTGCGATTGTGTGGCTTGTCTCTTTGGCTCGCTGGCTTGCGATTTGTGCTCCAGTATGTTGTCAATCGAGAATGAGGATTTGCCGGCCTTAAGCGAACTGTTGTTATCCATATTGCTGGTGGGCTGATCACGCGGCGGTCCCAAGACGGCGCCGGGCAACATTCACACGTTAGCGTTGAGAGGAGCTGTGGGAAGCAACGACGCGACTTTGACGGGCGCAGACGGTGAACTAATTGCTGGCTGCTCGCAGGGCTCAATAAATTGTACTAAATCTGATTTCACAGAATATAATAGATTGTACATATACGTATACTCGTAATGTTGTGCTAATGGGTAAGATATCTATATTAACAATAATATAGCGGCCGTATGTAGATACGAATGTACATAGATAATGAATGAGCTACTATCATCGATAAGGTCTTCCACACAGCTACCGTCTGCCCCGTACACCGCACCGCGCACCCCATCAGCCTGTCAGTCGAGGCGCTCCGGCGACTCTACAAAACTTCCAATTCCCCAATTTCAATTCGTTTTTGATATAGACAACCAGCCGACACTCGGGGAATCGTTGGTCGGCCCTCGGTCGACATTGTAGGCTGCAACCCAATCGCCGATCCACCAGTCATATAAATCAAAACACTCCGGGCTTATTAAACACATTGCTAACAGCTACCCGGACGACACTACATAGCGCTGCGAGTACGACGAGTATACGCGATACTTCGCACCTTCGTAGCGCCGTCTCGTTCGCACAGCGTCGGTACTTTTGATCGAGTAATTGTTAATCACCCGCTTATCGGTATCGCTCGGACGTCGTTCTTGTCGTCGTTTCAGTTGTCGCCGTTCTTGCTTCCCATCATCCTCGTTTCTATACCCTATGAGTGTGCACTGAATGCATCAAAAGAGGCGTGGCATAGGTTGCAAACACAGAAGCTTCTCTGTCTGACTGTGTGAATGGCAAGAGTTTGTGATGCCTTAGCTACTTAAGTCTGCGGGACTTAAAATTTATCTACTTAGCATGAGTTGTAGTAACGGTTATATAAGACTTTAACTTAAACTTCTACAAAATTATATATTTGCTGGTCTCAATAATTAACAAATATATTTACATCACAGATGTATTTCAATTTCATAGATGGTAATAGATGGTACTTTTACTAAAGATATTCATAAATACTGTAATCTAAAACAAAGAACATATTTATATTATTATGATTTCATAGAAGATAATTTCACTGAAGATATTCAGAAAATACTGTTATCTGAAATAAGATTTTTACAGATTTATTATAATTCCATAAATGGTGGTTTAAAGGTATTCATCAAATACTGTAATCGAAAATAAGATTATATTTTAAATTACTTACTGTAATATTACAGAACTTGTAGATAGTTTTCGAATAGTAATTGGAGGGTATCTGCTGGTCGATCCACTCGTATGCTGAAACCCTTCCAACCATTTTCATTTATTGTAGTTGTAAACAAATTAAAATCACCAATAGGTTCTCACTAACTTGAAGCAAGCACCCCGCTACCCACCACAACTTTCCACCCGTTCCCAATCCATAAATGCTGTCATCACCATCGCTTTGATTGAGTAATCGAGTTGGTGTTATGATTTGAGCCTCTGGTTACCATTTTTCCTGTTTTTTTTTTTCCATTTTTTGGCCTTTGGGACTTTCGAAACAATTTATGCGTTTGTACAACTGATTTAGCTAAGGTGCGGGCATGTTGAAGGGGCTTGAGGTGGTGCGGCAGTCTCTCTTATCAGGCATATTCGGGGTCCCCTTAAAGCCTTTGAGATGATGGATTACTTTTGATTTTGGGCAATGCGAGTGCGATAAAATGCACAGAATAAATGCGCCTAATTGTTGTTATTGTTTTTTACTCGCTACCTGAGCCCAAATATTCTTTTCAGGTCGTCGTTATATCTTTTTAGATATCTCTCTAATGTGGGTGCGCTCTTCAAAATCACAGCCACAGTATTTCGAATGCAAGAAGATGGCTATGTTATGAGCACGTTTATCGTAAATATAGACTCTATTTGTTATTCCAGGTTGCAGGCAATAGTTTGGTAGTTTCTGTTTAATATATGTCACTTTTCTTGCGTATTCTATTTTAAGAAATGGGTCTGCATTACGAGTAATTGCAAGAACGATAAGCTTCCAGTTCCAATAAACAATAAAGGTGAATATGCTTGTTAAGCAATAAAATACCCACTATAAATATATAACAAAATGAGTGTCTCTCAATAAAATTGGGTTTTCCGTACTTTTTGCGTCCCCTGTTTCGGGGAACAATATTTAGGTTTGATGATTCAAATTAACAATCAATTCGATAAAACAAATTTGAAATCGCATGTTCATGATCATAAATAAATGTGTATTGAAATTTGGCCTATAGACATGATAATTTCATTGTCGAATACTTAACGTTATGAATGAATGTGACAATGTCAACGATAATATTTTGAATGATATCGAAACTAAATAATTCCCAAATAAATTCACCAACAAACAACTCAAGTGTCTTAAGTTGTTTAAAATCTAAACACATTTCCGAGATATTGCGATTTTAAAATGTTATCATGATAACGGTGTGATTTTAATTTAAAATGTTTGAAAGTTCCAATGACTTCTGGCACTTTTCTATTTTCTAATGGACTTTAATAACTTTCCCCTTGTATTTCATAAGATGATGAAAATCCGCTTTCAGAAAATTCATTATGACTTTGCACACGTTTCTATTTTGCTGTGTTTCCAGGCGCATGAATCACAATTAATATTTAATGTGATTATAGGCATTGAATCGTATGACAATCGTTGCCTTCAAGATTGCTGCATATACAAGCCCCAAAATTGTACTTAAACAAATTACCAAATAAGAAACCTTGATAAAGACAACGGAAAGTACGTGAAATAATAACGAAAACTGTAAATTGTATCGAATCGAACGAAATTGGAATTCGACAAAAAGCCGAATAAACACTGGGGCCATGATAAATGCACCGCGATTCGGAGAATGGATCGTTGTCAGTGTCCCAAATAGTTGGCAAATAAATGATAATGGTTTGTCAGAGTGCGGCTTAAGATCGTCAAGTGACACTAAATTATTAGCAATTATCAGAGACGAACGGTTCGTAACGACTTCAAAATTGGGCATACATTCGCATTCCAATAATAATGTTCGGGAAAGAGGAGCTCCTTCAATTTATTATGTGTCTCAATTTTGAGCCGGGCCAAATATGTTTGATAAGAGACTTCAAAAATACGAGTATTGATGGACAGCTTATGATAATTGACTTGTTTTCGATTTCTGGCGGTCGGCAGGGGAGAGGAGAGAGCCCAATACATCAAAGTTCAATCATTAATGTTAAGAAATTAATATTTTGGCTCTTTATTTATATAACTTTATTCATTCTCATGCTCCGTATCTCTCGATCTCCAATCGTCATCGTGTTTTACATACATACGTACATATTTATATATGTTCAATTGGGGGTTTCCAATCAGATTCTATATATATATATATCTTTGCTGGTTCTTACAGTTTGTTATCATAATACATATTCATGAAATATGTGTAAATCTGTATACTAGTTAATTAAATTGTTGCGCAGCTCTCGAATTTATCAATAAATTAATTGTGTTTCGTTTTATTTAATGCATACGAATAAATATCTGTATTATAAATGTGTTCTTGATTTCGTCGTATTATCCATATTATATAGCACTAAATTGCTGCATGTAATTTATAAGCAGTTTTATTTTTCTTCATTTTCATTCAATTATTGCATTTGCTTTTGCTTAAAGTACATTTATTTATATTTAATATGTATATTTGTATTGATTTAAATATTTTTATGCTTCACAAGTTGTTCAAGGTTTCATTGATTTGAGAGTTACTTTGAGTTTTGAGTATTTTGCTGTGTTTGCTGCGTGAAATTCCATAAAACAAAATGCGAATTAAATAAATTAAACTACAATTTCACACATAACTAGGCATGCACACAATAAGTTCACAATTAACAGTTTCCACTTGATTTCGCTCTGTTTTTGTTGGATTTAAGTTTTTGGTTTGAAAAGCACTACGCGTTACAATGCTGACAAATTCTGAGTATTTGTTGCTGTAAATATGCGGCCTAGGTATACCCAAAAGTATAGAATAATCGTTTTGATAGCAGTTAGTAAGAAAATTCGAGTAGCAAAATTATTATAAGTAGTTAAATTTAGGAGTTAGTCAGGAGCTATTTGATACTCAATTGGCGTTCCACTTTCATTGCTTCATTTAAGGTCAAGTTCAAGTTGAAGTTGCATAGGTAAGTATGTAATTAAGTTAGGATAGGTTAATAACGTTTACATATATGTGTAGGGATTTGCTCATTGGATTTTTTGGTTAGTTTTCTTTACACCTAAGCGCTGCAGCTGTCAAAGCTCTAAACCAGATTGGCCACATGTGCTGTGTCCATGTGCTGTATCAAGACGTGTATGAAGGACATCTCTTTGCGTGCATTCTCCAGTATCACCTTGGGATCATCTGAAGTGCAGCGCAAACAATTTGGCGCGAATACCATGGCCAGATTCGACGAATCCATTTTTGTGCAGCTAACGACCTCCGGATTGGAGAATTGTTGCAGAAAGTGTATTAAATACGTTAGGACCTGCTCAAAAAGAATCGATTAAATCTCAATTGTGAAGGATGTTTTGTATCTACTCACCAGTTGATTAATTTGGGGCAACTTATTAACTATTTCTTTGGCTTTATCGGGATCCTCAGTGTTCACGCAATCCTCGTAATAATCGTCGGGTATGAGCGGATCGTACAGTTCGCGATACCACAACTTAAGTAGACTAGCGGGCGCATGGGCATCAACTGAAAAGCAAACAAATCTTAATAATGCAAACTCTTTTAGCGAATGGTCAGCGTACCCATTGTGTTCTTATAATCAGGAACATCCCACCGATCCAAGCGATTCTTCATGCAATTGACTTCATCCACGTCGGCGGACACACGAAAAATGCCCTCTGTTTGCTTGCCATTGAGCAGAAGTACCTGAAAGGGTCAGAATTGTTTATAGGAATGACTTAGCGACATTGAGTGGACATAACTTACATGCTCCGACAGCGTGGTTTGTATCCAGGGCAGCTTGCGGAATGGAAACTTGTCCTTTTGAAGCTCCATCACCTCCGGCAGCGTATTGCCGAACATGCTGTTGCGCAGGATTTGTTGCTAAACGACAGAAATGAATCAATTTATTGCAGTTTTTAGATAAATGCTTTGTACTTACCCGCGCCTGCTCCACTTCGTCCTCGGTGGGCTTCTTGGCCAGTCGTCGACCACTGCTGCCAATGCGATCCAAGCGACGACAACACACGGTGGCATAGTGCGAGATCTGCACGTGAATGGGCCACTTGCACACCTCCAAGAAGCCGGTGGCGAACGAGGGATCCCGATGCCGATTCACATAGCTATTAAGGCAAGACAAACGATTAATTTAGAGCTGTCATAGCGAGTTTAAGTGACTGCGACTTACTTCAGCAGCGTGGGCTGAAACGTTGGTGAGGGCGGCACAAAAGACAGACAAATGGCCATCAGCTCCCAGCCGCGTATCAACGACTCGCGCTTGGGATTCTCCGTGGTCTGGCGACACAGCTGCACATACAGCTCGTCCCTTAATCTGCGACGACAAGAAAATACTTTGCATTAGGCAGAGCCTCGTATTTGACGGCTTAGGGAAGACTTACTGCTGCTGGGGTAGGGACGCTGTGATGATGTCGATGGCCACCGAGTTGAGATTCATGCCAACGCGCGCCTTGCGATCGCCCATGTAGATTTGCACCAGCTTGAACAGCTCAATGGCTGTCTTCTTGTCCGCTTTGTCGCGCGACAGCGCCAGCATGGGCCGGCCAATGGCCTCCGCCGTCCAGCTGAGCATGTCGCGCACCGACGCCTTCTTGCGAAAGATGCCCTTCGAGTGCAGATTCATGTTGTCGGCGGCAAACTTCTCGATATCACATTCCTTCATGCAGGCCAGCGTGGGAGCGCCGGGTGCACGCTCGCTGGGCGGAAAGATCTGCTGTATGGTGGGTTTCAGCGATGGCGGCGCCAGCTTGTGGTTCCCGCCACGGCTGAGGCTGCTGATGACAGCTGACTGGGCGGCCTGGGCCGACGGCAGCTGCTGCTGTTGCTGCTGCTGCTGATTGGCGTCCTCTTTGGTTAACTGACCGGCGACTAGACGTGAGATTTGGCGATTGGGCGAGGGCAATGTCTGCGATTGCTTCTGCTTGGCACTGGACGCATCGTTCGGATCCAGATGCAGCTGCTGGTGATGCGGCGGCGCCACTGGCGGCGGGCCCATGCCATGCCCATGCCCGTGGCCATGGCTGGCAAACAGATACGACGGCGTATTTGAGTAGAGCTGCTGATTGTGCTGGTTGTACTGGTGGCCCTGGCCCACCGACGACGATGGACTGTGCGAGACGGTGTCGTAGTATGAGATCTGGTAGCGTGCCTTTGGCTTGGGCGCGCCAGCCGGTTCCGTGTTGCCGCCAATGCCCTCCAGCACGGCCTCCACGTTGTCCGAACTGTGCGCAAAAGCAAAACGATTAGCTGTGGTGCAGAAGATACTTGTAAACAAGCGACTTACATGTCCTCGCGGCCAGCTGGATCGTAGGGTGGATACTGGTAGGCGTAGTACGAGACGCTGTCGCCCATGTTGGCATAGTCATCGATCATGCCGTAGTTGTGCTCCAAGTAGCCGCCATGCGTATCGGACCCACCATCCGAGTCCTCATTGTCCGGCTCGTGGCCCGACAGCGAGTGCTCCGACTGACTGTCCGAATGATACGAATCGGAGTCGCCAGCGCCGTCGCCATCGCCGTAGTCGTAGCGATTGAACAGCTTTGCCTGCTCCAGTATGTAGTGCTTGAGCTTCGTCAGATGCGGCATCTCCTGGCCGCAGTTGCTGTACAGCGGCGAGATGTTGCCATTGTCGTACTCCACGTCGCTGTTGTCCGGCTGCAAGTGCTGCTGATAGTGGTGCGACGACGTCGTCTTGGAGCGCCGCGAGTCGCGCTTCTCGCCGCTGCCGCTTTGCAGCGGATAGTAGCCGCGTTTGTCCAGACTCGAGCTGGCGCTGTGCCGCAACGAGCCCTGTCCGGGATAGTGATGCGACTGCGAGCGATTCGCCGTCGAGTTGTTGGACTTTTGGCGACGCGCCGCCGAATCGTTAGAGCCGCGCGACGAGTGCGTCAACATGCCCAGATTATCGGAGCCGGCGCTGGGCGAGACGGGCGCCGCCTTGCTCAGCGACATGCGCTCCAAGCTGAGCAGATCCAGGGCACAGTTCTGCGGCTCGTCGAGGCGATGCGAATGCTGCAGCTGCAGCTGTGGCGGCGGATTCGTGGCGCTCGTCTTCGCCTGCCGCGAACTCTTCGTCTGCGGACTGATGGGACTCTGCGGACTGGAGTCGCTCGAGTGCTTCTTATGTCCGCTGCTGCCACTGCCCGCAGTGCTGGTTGCCGTGTTGCTGCCGCTGGCGCCACCGCCGCCCCCACTGCCATGCCCCTTGGCATTGGTGGTGTGCCGACGCCGCGACAACGGAGTGTTCTCCACCGACTTGAAGTACTTTTCGTGCATCGAATCATCGCTGGCCGCCCCACCACCGCCTCCGCCGCCGCCTGCGGCAGCGCTGCCGTTCGCCTCGGCGCTGCTCTTGCGGTAGGACTTGCTGTGGTGTCCTGCGGCGGCCGGATTAACGAGCGATGACATGAAGCTGCCAGAGCGCGCCACCGACACTTTGTAGTCGCGATCTGCAAAGAGTTGCGCAATTAGTTAACGTATTTGCTGGCCAATAATCGAGGCTTTACTTACCTGCCATTGCTGCACCATAGGACTTGCCTGCAACTGCCACATTTGCTCCACCTGTCGCACGCTGTGCGTTGCGCTGTTGTTGCTGCTGCTGCTGTTGTTGCTGCTGCTGCTGCTGCTGTTGTGCGTAGTTGTATTGACGCTCGGCATCGGGTGAGATTTTCTTCTTCTGCGCCTGCGGCGTATGTATCGAATGTGTGGGTGAGGCAATGTCGGACGACTTGGAGGAGCAGTAGCCCTGCATGTGGCTGGGCAGAAG
The DNA here is from genome assembly GCA_035046165.1 of Drosophila rubida. Lineage (NCBI taxonomy): Eukaryota > Metazoa > Arthropoda > Insecta > Diptera > Drosophilidae > Drosophila > Drosophila rubida. The sequence goes on along the minus strand of JAWNOF010000012.1, from coordinate 11,722,567 downwards.
CTGGTGATCAAAGTACTTATTGCTGCTGCTGCTGTCACCGATCGCACTACCACCAACATAGGATGAGGACGAGGACGAGCCATGCGGTAAATTATGCGAGCTTGTGCTTTCTTGCAACATTTCAAAGCTGATGTCGAAACGAGTACAGCGCGAGCGACAGAGTAAAAGAGACAGAGGGACGCCAGTGCGGGGGAGAAACAGATGCAATCTTAATGAGAGATGTCGTTTTCAAATGTGTGTTTATGTAGTATGTGAGTGAAAGCCATTAAAGCGTGCGTATGTGTGTGAATGTGTGTGTGGCAATTGAGGCCTATCGAACATTTTAGAGTAGACTTAAGCATAAACTCTAAAGTAAAGCTAGCTAAAAAAGTATTCCCATGATTGCGCAGACAGCTTATTACCAATTCATTCTTATACTACATTCATTATACGAGTTCCGAGCTCCAAAAGCTAGATTTCCTCTTTAAGTTACCAGCAAATATGATATAAACTGCAATCTAACGAAATATTTATTTTGAAATGAACTTCGCAAGAAGAATACATGAGCTTATTAATATTTACGCTACTCATTTGAAGACTAGCATGATGTCATTGCGACTTTGGCACGACTCCCGCTAGCTACTTTAATGCAAAACCTGTGATTAAATTATGATTTATTCTATACCCACATCAAGCCAATTAGTTAAGCCATAACTGCTCTACTTTGATGCGCGTTTTAAAGCGATTTGCAACCACTTGTTGACCAAGCAGAACTTTGTCTCTTAACATTATTACACATACGCCATGTGCAACCAACTTACGCGCCATTATCCTTGCCCGAGCGCTGATGCTTCTGCAACGAGCCCAGACGCAGTCCGTCATTGGGCAGCGCGGCACCATTGGAGGCGTCATTGAAGCGTCGATAGCCGTGGGCGCTGGAGAGACTCGAGTCGCTCGACTTGCCCGACTCCTTGTAGTGATTGCACGAGTCTGCGAAGCACAGTGAAATGAGTCACTATTACAAGAGCACTGACGCCAGCTGCTTACCTTGCGAACGTCGAGAGCCATAGCCCTGCTGCTGCTGCTGCTGTTGATGTAGCTGCTGCTGCTGGGGCAGTGTTTGTTGCATGTCCATTGAACGGGATGAGTCACCAGTGCCGACGCTGCATAAAAACAAAAGATGCGCAAGTGTTAAAGTAAATAAATAATGCCGAATTTTAAACAAAGTGCTTTGCTTTGCTTACCGAAAACTTTGACGGCCTCGTGGACTAGAGATCATTTCGTTGCCAGTGGCTGAGCTGCTGAGTTTCTCCTCGGAACTGGCCACGGTGCCGTTGCCACTGGCTCGCTGGCCACGCCCCTTCTTGTTCGCCGCCGACATGGGCGAAGATTGCTGTTGCAGTTGTTGCTGCTGCTGCTGTTGTTGCTGTTGCTGGGGATGCTTCTGCTGCGAGGATTGTTGCTTCTGTGGCGTGGTCTGCTCGCGCCGCTCACTGGGATCGGTGTTCTGCTTGAGCGTCTGCAGCTTGGCCAGCGGAATGATATCACACTTGCTCGGCCGATGCCACACGGTCTTCTGCGTGGCCGCATTGTAGTAATAGAAGCGTTGCGTATTCGTATCAAACAGTTCCCACCACTGCGATGAGTCGGTGCGCTTAATTGGCACATCCTGTAACGAGCGCGAAATGGAACCGAATCCAAACGAATCATGAGCAAATCATATCACATAAATGCGTTTATCAACTCTCAGCACACAGTTTGTGTGTGTGTGTTTGTCTGTGTGTGTGGGAGGTGTTATGCATAATTATGTGTGGAACGTGTTGAAATTGTCTAGTGTCTGCATTATGCGCTTTGCTAACTTCAACGCAATCGGATCATTCTTGCAATAATTCATTTATTATTAGAACAGCGCAGTGTCTAGTGAATATGGGGCAGAAGCCACTTAAGCATTTTATTCAAATACCCTTCAAATACTTCATATATGTTTATGTTCATTTAGCTACCATGCATTTCTATTGATGATTATACAATTTCACCCTACCAACATCAATTTAATTTAATTGCTTACTTCAGTATTTATAAAAGTTAAATGTTGTCATCAAATATATTTTAAATTGCAATATTAAGTGCCACTATAATTTGTACAAATATCTTGTATCTAAATATAAAAGCAGCTAATGATTTCTGCTTTTGCTATTATTATTTATTTCCATGTAAAAATATCTTTCACACTTGCTAGATAAATTGTAATTTTCATTACTAATGCTTTCTGCTTTTGTAGTTATTTCCATGTAAAAAGATCTTTCACATTTGCTAGATAAATTGTAATTTTCATTACTTCGTCTGTAAACTATTTCTCAATAATTTGCATTTCTTAGGATTCACCGTCACTCAACTCCAGCTCAAATATTGTGCTATAGCATTTTCAGCATCAGCATAAACAACAAGCATGTCCACTGTATTTCAGCAGATTTTTTCGGCAGATCAAATAACTGTGCGATTCTCTGCCTAAAATTGTTAAATATAGTATTTCACAGCAGCGCCGTGTGATCATTTTTCGTGTTTGTTTGCAGTATGGAATTCACAAACGGCTGTCTGTCGGCAATCATAAATAATCCGAGTGTGTATTGTAGAATCGCATCTCTGTGAGACGACGACAGCTTTCACTGTACGATTTGCAAGCGGTTGCATTTTGGCTTTACATTGAGGGCATCTGTGTTTTGTACTTGGCTTAATCAGCAGTTCGGCCCAGAAATCAACTTCAACTTGTTGGAGGTCATAATCGTTTCATCATCTGTGCAAAGTGCTTGACAAAACTCGAGTTTACGCTTGCCCGGGCTCTCGGACACGGACGCGCCAGACACGCTCCCGGACAGCTTTCAGCTGCATGCGCGTGTTCTTAATGCAGCAGCCTCCTCGTTGCAGCAGCAGTAACAGCAGCAGGCTCGTTATCTCTTTCCTTTGCACGGTGCTCGGTGCTCGGGCTGGCAGCCTTTCTCTCTCTGTCACGTGGCGCAGAGTCAGGGTTATTTAAGCGCTGACCTTGAACTTTTGCTGCAGCTGCGCCCAGGCAACAACACTGCCCCACTTCCCACTCCACACTCCGCACTTGCTCGATGTTGCAACTGTGACGACGGCCCGAGACAGGCCCTGACCCAGGCTCTGCTTTTCTACACTGCCTCTCTTTTAATCTGTGACATTGTTGTTGATGTTGTCGTTGTTGGTGCTGTTTGTGGTCTGATAACGTTAACAATACAAGCCAGTCCGCCCACACCCCCCCCCCCCACACACACACACACTTGCCGCGCTACACATGCAACTACGCTGAAAGCTTTCAGCTCGGCTGCTTTTCATTTCTGGTTTTCATTTCCATTTCCATTTCCATTTCGAGCTTCAACTGCGTCGCAAGTTGCATAATTTGTGGGCGCACCCAGAGCGTTGATTGGGACAAGGCTGCAAGCAGCAAGCGGCAAGCAGCAGCGGCGCATCATCGTCGTTACGGTTTTTGCATTGTTGCGTTTCCCACTGACAGTCTGCCAACCAAACAGTTCGTCTGTCCGTCCAACAGTCAGTCAGTCAAGCAGTCATTCAGGCATTCATCCATTGAGCTGGACAGTCGGATAGACAGCATTTCCACAATAAATGGGCCTATTTCGCTGTGAGGCCTTCCACTTTAATGCCTCCCTCCTCTCGCTCGCCACGCGGTCCCCTCTTTATATTGCAGCGCGTGCCACATGCTGCAAAACGAAGAAGCCACATCAAAAGTAACACAAGTAAACGATGTGAGTGCAACCCAACGAATCATGAATACTCTGCAAACTGAACACTGTGAGACAGCTACTGCTAAAGTCGAAGGAAATAAATAATTTCTATAAAAATTACATTCATTGCATTTAACTTGATTAATGTTTTAAAAGATGCCAAGCTTTGGTAACTAAACATTATTAAAACTATTTTTACTTAAGAAGAATACCTCGACTCTAAACTAAACTCTCTGCATTATTAAAACTATTACTAATTGTGAAGAATACTCTCGACTCGATGTCAGTTTACCAGTTTGAAGTGCATCACCTTAATGAGAAGTTCGTCTTGCCTAGTCATGGATTAGAGTATAATAAATAAATGTATCGACTGATGGCAATGTCTCCGTACTCTGCCTCCGACACGTCCTCATTTCGGCCTTGTGCGATATTCTGAATATTTTGTAATTATGGAAAAGCTGCAACAACAACCAACAAGCAACAACAAACAAGAAGAGCAACAATAATAGAAGCAATGAGGCTACATCTTTATCTCATTGATGGAATTTGTGTTGCCTCCATTTATGAAAATGAAATTAGAGCAACGCACATTGGCTGCATATTTGAGGAAAATCTGTCAAATATACATGGATGATATTCACACGATATACAGGAAAAACATCACAACTGGCAATATTTATAATTATTACTCATGCGACTATGCCTAGTCAGACATGTGTATATTCATGAGTCAAAGACCGACAAACAAGAGATATTTAAATCCGTCAGCATTAACATTTGACGGATGAAGCTCTTTTTATGAGATTCCTAAAGGTATCTGAATTATTTAAAAAATGTAAATCATTTGTTCATTTTTTCTGCAATTAATTTTCTGAAAACTGAAGTTTATTACTTTCCTTCGATTTTGTTTTTGTGTTGCTTTTAACAATATTTCCCGTTTCAATTTCCGATCTTGAACAGTGTGCAATGTGAGTACAACAAATTTATTAAGTTGCAGACTATTTTTAGAGTTTCGGTTTGTGAGTGAACTGTAAATACAAATTGCTCAAATTCCATTACTCCATTTGTTCAATAACATTTCATGGCTTATGGATAAAGCTTTCGTAGCAATTATAAATTCATTAAATTGGTTATTACGTTTCCCCATGTTTTCTCCCGTTCGCATTTTATTATTGCTTATAGAAAAACAATTTGGCTTTTAATCAGTGGAAAATATAGGTCGAACGCTTTGGCAAGAGCCACGAACCGCGAGGCACGCACAATTCTAATCAGTGAACGGGGCCGATTTCCTATCAGACAGTGCCTGCTCCCTGCCTATTGCCGAGGTCAGTGATGGACCTCCCCTGCCCCACCTCCCCACCGTGCAGCTGTGAATCATATTGAAAGCGAGACGGAAAGAAAATAAATGAAATGTTCATCAACAGTTTGCTGCTCTCTTTGTTTAATGCTGAGTTTTACAAATTAGGTCATCATCGATATTAAACCAAATAGCCGACAGAAATACGAGTATAGCATGAAGTGCGGCATAGACTACGACTTCTTTAAGAATTCTTGCAAATTGACAGATAAATGTGTCAACAGTCTCTTTATAGGGAAGGAATTAAGAATATGCAAATTTAATGGCATAATTTGTTGTAACCTAAACTTAAATTAAAAATTCATTAATTTCATGTTCTATTCAAAGTTCAACAGACTTGAGCAATAATTAACTTATTCTAAAATTGATCACCAAAACTTTTAACATTAAGTGCTGAACTATATATATCGCGCACATCCCACAAGACATTGATTAATCCCATGCTGAGTTGAAGCTATTTTTAAAAGGGCACCTGACAGTCGAACATATTCCACCAATACATTTTTTAATTGCCTTAGTTTGTTAATGAATCGAATTAATGAATCAATGGCGCGTGCACAGTTGACCAACGTATTTTTATACCAGCTGTAGCTAAATATAGAATCTATATTTATGAAATCCCTGCGGATCATGTGGACTAATAGTGAAACCATAAGCTTTGCATAAGTATTTAATAGAGCCATATATCAACAGAGTTTCCCAAGACTCCAGTGCCCCCATATATTGTGTTTCATGGCGTGGCGTAAGATCTCGCCACATACGAAACCAATTCATTGACTTAGAACTGGGAATTGAGATCTGTTGCAATAATCATTTATCGAATTTGAATGACAAATGGCTATGGGACGCTTCGAGACAGCATTTTTCTTTGCTCGATCCGTTTTGGAATTCTTTCGTCAAGTTTTGTGCGGAAACTTTCGTTGTAATGTTAGGAACCGCCGAATAGTTATGCATATTTAATATGCATTCAACAAGTCGTAAAATTTCCTGTAACTGATTTATTACAAACTGCTAAAACTACCTGTAATAACCGAAATCCATTAGCTTTATTTATAAGCGTCTAATTGCCATTGTAATTAGCAATCAATTTATGCAGTGCATGCAACAACTGAAACTACTTCATGAGGCACATAACCCACTTCGGCAGAAAACAGGAAGCTTCAGCGCCCCAAAACGGCAATGGCGATAACTAAACGATAGTCTGCGATACATAAAGAAGTACACACACATCAAATAAAAGTAAAAACATTTGAAATTTTTTGACGATTGCGTAGCACGGTCCCGAACCACAAAGCCATAGCCATTTAGCCATGGACACCACACCGCACCACACCACCATCATCACCATGCCATACCATACCATACTAGTGCCATATACCAATAGGAAAGCCACCCCATTTGCTGGGGTACCCAAGAGCAGCAAAAGCCTTTTAGCGTCGCCGGCTTTGGTGGCCGTCGGATCGGATCGCTTTGGCGGACGCACGTAGAAATTATCGTCGCCTTCATCTCTCCTCGGGCAAGTTTTGTAACACTAAACGAGCGTGTGGGCAACTTTGCTGTGTTGTTGCTTTTGCTTTTTTTTCTGTTTCTTTCTTAACCGGAAGTTTTACAAAGGCAAATGAGCAAAAAGTATGAAAAAAAGCAGCACAGAAACATTTGAGGGGAAGTCAGCAAAGAGTTATCATAAAAAGTTTGAAGCCAAGTAAACATATTCAACTGGGCTGCAACGTACCCTGGAATATGTTTGGACTTTTCCCATTTATTTTAAGTTTTTGTGGGATACAGTCAGTTGTTTATAAGCCACTCACGATGTGCATAAAATGATACTTTGAAGTGCAGCAACAACAAACGAACAAACGCAAATAATATGTTACCCAAAATTCAAAATATATAAACTAAATTCATCGTCTTGGAATTGCTTTAATTGAATCTGCTTGAATTGCAGCAAAGGGTATAACAAATAGGCAGTGGACTCAACTTGCCATGCATAAATTTCAAATCACGTACAATGAACGCAGCAATTGTTGTTGCTTTTGTCATCATTTTTGTTGTAGTGGTTGTTGCCGCTGCTGGTGACACCAAAAAAGAGCAGCAGCAGCAACAACTCGAAGAAAAGAGAAAAAGAAGCACTGCAGCAACAATCAAAACGTCTACGTCATTAAAACAAAAGGCGGCGAGAGCACAAAAAAAATGTTGTTGCTAATTTATAATGCCAGTTTGTTGGTGGGCGTGCAAAGAGAGAGTGAAGAGAGAGAGTGCTAGATAGGAATAGTGTTTGTGTGTGTGTGTGTGCGTATTCTATTGCTTTTGTTGTAGTGACTCCGCACGTTGTGCTGCATAAAATGAATAGATTATGTTGCGCAGCTAAAAGGATTCTCCATTCACTTCACTTCCTCATAGCAACTTGACAACAACTGCAGCGACATCTGCGTCGGCGCCGGCATCACTGCTGCAGTTGAATTTAGGGCATGTGTTAGAGCTACGCTCCCTGCAGTGACCGACTGAGAGAGCATAGCCCTCTGTACATTCGGTTTGCAGAATTTACCAGATTTGCAGAATTTACACAACTAAATATTCCGTAAACAATAAATGCATTGATTTAGCTTAATGGCGTACCCATTAAATAAATCTGTAAGTGTTTAGTGGGACTACTGGGAGTTTGTAGTGTATTAAGAGCTGCGACTTGGCTGCGACTTGTTTGAGCAGCGCTTCTTTGGACACTCACTTCCTGCAGAGCCACGCGGTCACTCAATAAGGGAGAAGTGTGCGTGAAGTGTGGGCGATGACTCAAAAGAGAGCGAGAGTGACAAAAACCGAAATATCTGGCAAGCACAGACACACATGCACACACACACACACTGACAACGGCAACTTAAGCACGCACACGATCGCATTTAAAGAGAGCGCATACAGCAGGCTTCGCTGTGGAACTGCTGTGACGTATGCATGTGTTTGTGTACGTACGTAGCTCAGCAAAAGGGTCGCAATAAATCACAGCATGAAATGGACAATAACAGCCAAGGCGAGTCGAGAATTAAGTGAGGGTAAGCGCCGTGTTCTCTGCTCAGCTCTGCATGCTATGCGCAATAAGGCGCTGCACGGCATGCCAACCTTTTCATTAAGGACACACGCAAACACTGAAACGAGGACGCAGTCGAGGACATTGCGGGGCAACAACAAAATCAATGAAATGTTCACTACTTCCGTCGGCTCAAAGCGAAAATAACAACAAAAACAACAACAAGCAGGCACTGCGAATGCAGAAAGAAGCATGTGAAAGAGCTTTTTGTATGCAGCAGAATGCAGGCTCGTGCTGCGCTCTGTTTGTGTTTGAGCTTGTGCTAGCCAGCCCATGAAAGGCGTCTAAAGTTATTAGCCTGCGACACCTTTTGCTCTTGCCGCATTAGCCAAACACATGACACCTGCCCCATGCTCCATGCCCCATGCCACATGCCATATGCGACGAGGTGAAAGGATAAAGCAGCCAAAGGCGCAGTGCAAACAACTCGCAGCAATATATTCACATGTCCTTATGTCCTTAAACAAACTCGAAGTATGTGCTTAAAAAGCAAAAGTTCTGTTTAAATAAAGAGTTGTGTACATTTTTTAAAGTTCACTTTTTAACTTTAAATTATAAGCACAAATACTAAACTTGCAAACTACATACTCTAGAATCATTCTCAATTTTTGCAAGTAAAGCAAATAGTTAGATCTATCTAATATCTTATAGAACAAATGCAATAAATTTCTTTAACAACATTTTTAATTAATTTGTAAGATTAATGTGTATGATTCATTTAAAATACAATGCAGTTGGCAGCTAGTTTCTGTTTGCCATTAACCCTTATAAAAGATCCATTGCCCTGGGTTGATTCCAACAAATGTTACGCAAAAATAGCTTCAATATTTTTTTAAATACAATTAATTAACATTGTTCATGCCATTGATGAACTGGGTCAAACAATTTTCCATTTATCTACATAACATATAGTATATTCGTATGTAGACCAGTCGTATGTGTTGTTGTAAATTTGCAAAACAAGTGACCCATGTCAATTAAGCAGCTACGGCAGCACGAATACGCCAATGACGAATGCCGAATGCCAAATACCCTTGGATGGCCGTCTTCAAATTCGCAATAATTAATTAAATAATAAAGTAATTGTATGCGCGTTTTTATCGAGATTTTATATCTTTACAATAGCCTTGGTCGCATTTACGATCTTATTGTTAAATTAGATTAGTTACCCTCTGATAAACCTGATAAACCAAATGAGTTCATTAGCCTCCAAACACCACCAAAATTTCTGACATTTGCCAATTAGCGTTCGTGTGTTATGTTTGTGTGTTTGAGTGAGTAAGTAATTAAATTGATTATTGTATGCTATCTGTAAAGCAGCTCATCACTTACTTCGGGTGGATCCCAGACGCACTCGCCAGTTGTTAGATTGGCGTACATGTGCTCCTTGGTGCGCGGCTCGATAATTTCCACCCATTCTATTCTGTAAGGCAAAAGAAAGAGACGGAGACAGCTTCAGAAATAGAGAATGAGTAAGAAAAAACGTAACATAAATAAAGATATTAAAATGCAAGCTGCGAGTGCTGCTATTTTAAAGTTAAAAGGCATCTCTGGAATGCTACACGCACTGTGCAACAAACAAATGGGAAATACACAAAGCAACAGCAACAACAACAGCATCATCATCATTGGCATTAGCTTAAAGAACTTAAAGAATTGGCGCACAAGCAGACGACGCATTTCATTCAATGTTTCATTCATTCATTCATTAATGCACCACACCATCACAAAAAAAAGCTGCAAAAAAAACGCCCCAAAATATAAAAATACCACCCACAAAAAATACCACCCAAATTGCCTTGTGCGTGAGTCGCCGTCGCCTTGCTTGAGTGTGTGTGTGTATTTGCATTTGTATTTGTATGCGTACTTGGTTGGTTTTCCCCCATTAATTGCATGTTTTGGACTTTTTCTCTACTCACGCACACACATGCACACACTCGCGCATATTTTGTCAAACATTTTCCGGTTTTTCCTTATTCGACGCTGCTGCAGTTCAGAACGCCGCGCTGTCCTTACACACTCACACACTTATGTGTATGTACGCATGCCACATACATACATATATAGAGAACGGGCGCGTTCTCTTGCTCTCTCTGTTGCTCTCACTCTCTTCGTTGAAGTATTTGAAAGGCCGCGGGGGCCAAACAAAAACGACGCTTGTTGCCGCGCCTTGCAAGAAAATCGATTTTGCAGGCAGTTGCTTAAAAACACCAAAATGCATAAATTTGCAAACCAACTAGAATTTAATTAAGCTAGAGAGCGAAATGCACAAGCAGAGGAACAGGAGCAACCCACACGCACACACAGGCATAACGCACTCACACGCACGTCACACACAGAAACTGACACAGACACAGACAGAGACAGCTGCGACTGGTGTTCATCTTCGCCAGGGCTCGCCTTAAAGGGGAGGGGCTCTTGCTCTACTCTTTACTCAGTTGCATTGCGTACAAAATTTTCGCACTTCCCCCACACACACACACAGCCACACAAAAACAAATGCATATACAAGCACACAGTCGTATGCTTTGTTTTAACGCAATCTATTAAAGCAAAACAAATTACAATGCGCCTTGTTGTTGTTGCTATTTCAGTTGATGGTTTCTTTCTTAACAACAAATTGTATACACATTTCGACATTTTGCTTAGCATGCTGCTACTGCTGTCGCTGTTGTTGTTGTTATTGTTCACAATGCTCTAGTATAGTGTAACGGCACACACCTTTCACAACTTGAACTCATTTTTTCTACGCTTTATTACGCTGGCCGCTTTGGCTTTGGCTGTCGTCGTCGCCGCTGTCTCCTTTTGCTATTTCTGCAGCTGCTGCTGCTTCTTCTTCGCTTCTTCACTTGCACCCCACAAACTCGAGCACCAAAAAAACACGAACAACAACTTAATATTTTCCACTACTACTACACACTACACTACACTTATTTTCCGTTTCGGGGGCTGGCAGCGAAATGCAATTTTTCTTTTTCAATTGATTTTTTTCTCCCACTCGCACTCCTTTTTCACTTCGCTTTTGCCACAGTCGCGTGGTCAATACTTTCACATTTATGATATAATTTACAGGCCATATTTTCGCTTTGCTTTCCGCTTGCACAAATGCATTTTCTTTTTAAATATTTATGTGCTCGTGTTTATTAATAAAAAATAAACCATCCGCTTTGCATTCACACGCCGCCGACGCTGTTAACAAACTGTAAACGTCAGCTGTTGCCGATTGGGAGGACAATCGATAAGCATGTGGAATCGCAATACATTTTCAATCGCTGTTAGCAATAACATAGCTTTAGCATAACTCGTACATTAACTGTGCCAAACAGCTGTTTTGGTTTAGTAAAACATATTTATCGATAACCTTCAGCATGATTTAAATTTGATGTTGCTAAGCTCTATGCAGTAAAGTAATTAGTTCTTTAAGAACAATGTCAACTACTACACCATCCTTCTTAATAATTTCCCATTGCTTTCTGATTTTGTTATTTAAATATTTCAAAGATGTTAATTTGCTGTTATGTTGAAGGGCGATTGAATAAATAATGTGACCGAAGTCTGCCGTTGACAAACGTTAAATTTAAACAGCGTTCATTTTGTTCAACTGACCACATTGTTCTCTAACATGAAACACATAAACCTTTATTTATTTTACGTTCATCAAATTTTATTGAAATTTTGCGAGTCAATACAAAAACGAAAACTGAAATTATTGCAATTAACATTAAAAACGCCCACTCATCATTATAATGTCATTGAAAAAGATTTGTTTAATACTATGGTTAACTGATTTTTACAAGTACTATAAGTGTCTCGGTTCTTGTCTACAAAAATGTAAAATAATAGTCACATTTAAAATTGCACAATTCTAGACAATTCTAGACAATGATGTTAGAGTATGACGTACATATTGTTGGAAAATTTGTCATGCATAAAATGTTTTGATTTTTTATTTATTTATTTTTGTTTTTTTTTTGTTTTGACTTTGTTGAAATCGGCTCTTGTAATAATTTGGAATAATTATGCTTTTATATGCTTGAAATTTTATTGCATTTTATATAATTAAATATATATAACGTACATCTACATCACGAATCACAGCAAAACTTTATATTATATTTTTTATTCCTTTTTCATACTTTATGACAAGCATTCGACTTTATAAGTGTTTTGAAAATATAAACCATTAAAAGTTAGAAAACTAGGCACATCGATTAGTGCCTTTATTATTGAAAGTTTTAGAAAAAGGTGGCAATAAACCAAAGGAGGAGTTGAAGAAGGAACTCAAAGACTTTAATTACGAAATTAGCTTGAAATTGTTGAATTAAGCTGCTTGCTTCTTAGTTCGGTTGATTGAGATTTTATTTGTAAATATATATATATTCATATACTTGTAGGTAAGTATGTCAGTGCACGTATAAAAGGTATTCAATTCATATCCATGTATATATGTATATATATATATATATTTGCTTTTATAATTTTTGTTTGTTTTTTTTTTTTTTGTTCATTATAACGTTTTAGTTTTTTGTTTGTTTTGTATTTATTGTGACAAAAAATAAACATTTCTTTCTACTAATAAAATTCTAGAAAAGCACAACACCTTTTATAATGGTCTTTTGGAAATACCATTTACATTTATGTAGATTAAAAATAAATACACACACATTTTACATACATATATATATTATATGTATCATTATATACTAGGTATCAAGAATTTATATTTTATTTTCACGTTATGCATAGCATTTGTAATAAGGTTTGAAAACATTATTATTGTTTTGGGTGTTCCTCTTCATCTTGTTTCGAATATTTGGTAAAGTCAGCCACGCTAAGCGGACCCAAAATTTTGCAATGCAATGCGTAAACCTTTCCTGGGTGGGTACCGGAAACTGTAGAGCTGTGAGTTTTTGAAGTTATTTCGTATAATATTTATCTCAGAATACAGGAAAAAAAACTCTTGCTATAAGCAACAGATCTGCAATGCTTGTAATGGTTTAGATTGATAGATAGTATTATTATGTACTGTCTGAAAAATGCTACACTATTTTGTAATTTATTCCATATATGTATGCATTTATGCTCAATATATCTATATATGTGTATATATGCATTTTCACAAAAAAATCAATGCCATATATGCTATATAAAACGTTGTTTGAGTTAGTTTTAATGGTTTGATACGAATGGAGGGCAGGAATCATTTCAATTTACTTGGTATTCTGTATTGTTTTGTTTGTTGTTAAAGTTTTCGTAAGTATATTCGTACATAGTATTAACACATTATTATTGTTAAGTTATTTGTTAATTGTTTAATATGTACTAGCACATGTATATTGTTAAAAACGTACGGGTTCCATAGGCTAGTTGTAGTGCATATAAATGTCGTACATAATTGAGAAGAAAACTCTATATAGATCGATATATGTGTGTGTATATATATGTATATATATATATATATATGTGTGTATATGTATAAAGTACGTGCATACATATGAGCTAAACACATGTATGCATCTGATGCTCGGCCAGCGTGCTACTTTTAATAGACAAGTCACATTGATTCAAATTCAAGGAGGTTTTAGGTGTGTAAGTAGAGCATGATAAACACGTTACATACTGTATTGAAAAAGGCAAAAGACTACGGAACTGGAGCTGCCGGAGCTCCCCATTCCCACTCCCACTCCCACTCAGAATAATGGCTATAGAATATGTATATGACACACTATATGCGTATATCGGTTTATGTGTATGCAGGGGGATTGTGTACTTATGTACGACATACATACAAGTATTTAGCAATTGCATAGTAACGCACACGTCTACGACTACATATGTAGTTAGATAAGCCCACCAATATACCACCCATACCATACTCTATGTATGTACTATATCTGCAGTATGTTTAAACCCGATACCCAAGTTTACAACGTCACTCGAACTATTGATAAGCGTCCAGATAAAAGTGCAAAGCATGTCTGTTGCGTGAGACAAGTATTTCGGCATTTGACGTCAACTATTCACGATCTGAGTCAAGAAATATTGTAATAGGTCTTAGCTTTTATCGCCTGGGATGTGCGCTGAGAGTTCAATGAGTCAGTCAGAGTCGGTGAGGACAAAGCGAGGCTGGGTTACTTTGGTCGCACTTCGATTTGATCTGTCGCAATGAAGTGTTCAGATGTGGGTACCGGGTCGATCTGTCTTTATGCTAAAGTTATATCCATTATGTATGTATGCAAGTATGTGTGTGCTATCGATCATTATTATATACGTGTGTGTATGCATATGTATATAGTATGTTTGTTGTTGCGTGTTAAACTTTCCTATACGATTCCCATTTGTATTGTGGTTTTAAGTCGATTTCAAAGATTGCTTATATGTTTCAAAGTTAGTTGCTTGTTTATATAGTAGTTTATGTATACTAATTAAAAAATGTTGAAACGCAAAATAGAAAAAGAGTTCAATTTCCATTTTTAGTACATATTATTCTTGTTTTTTTGTTTTTTTCATTTTTCATTTTTGTTTTGTTTGCTTAGTGCAAAAGAAGAAAAACTTCTTCAGTGGGTTCAGCTCGTATAATATACAATATTTGTTGTAAGTATAAAGTTAAAATAAAATGCAAATATTATATGTATGTGTGTGTATGTATGTATGTATGCTTGTGTGTATGTTGTATGTATATATAAGAATAAGAAAACGTAAAGCATAAACAAGTACAAATATATTTGATTTTCTCTTTAATTTTTTTTGTATTTTTTTGTTTGTTTTCATTGCATATATAGCGTTAATTAATATATGTTTGTATGCAGCGTGTGTGTTTTGTGTGTATGTGTGGACAGCAACATTTTAAAATACACCATATTTAGTACAGGTATATATGTATACTTAGTATGCACTCGTATTCATGGAGTTGTTACATTTGATGCAAGGAAACTAAAAAAGCACAGGCGGCAGTTGAGTTCACGACGATGTTCAACAATTGTGTTTATTATTATTGATTGACCCCCTTTAGCACTGCACTGCACTGCTGGAGAAAGAACAGTAATGACTTGGAACTGCAATAGTTTTAGTTCGCTCAAGTTTAGCACATTTAACGATCCTATCGATTAGCGACTATCGATAATTATGCACGAAGAGTACTTATGTTTGTAATGAAATCTTGGTGGTATGCATATTTGTTTTGATTATGATTACAAGTTACTATTTGTTACTTACATACAACTACCGCCTAAGTTTAGTTCTACAACAAGCTATTGAAGTGGCCTGGTTAAAAGGGAAGCGATTTGGCAGTTGGATTCGTTGCGCGTTTATCAATTATTCATGTAGGCAAACTGTGTGTGTTGGCGTGTCTCTCTGTTTGTGTGTGTGTGTGTGTGTGTTTCTTTGTTTGTTTGGTTGTATTTGTAGGTGTGCTCCGATCCTGGACGACGTGGCGAAAGCGTGTATTTGTAATTGCGGTTATTACTGTTGGCATTCTTGGCTATAAATGTTAACACACTGCTTAGGCAGCCTGACTCTGCTGCACATTGCTGGCGCTCGCCACAGCAGCAACCGTGGCAGCCACCGCTGCGGTTGCATTGCCGCCACTGGTCGCTGTCGCTCCTGCAATGCTGCTGGCACCCGCCGACGCCGCAGCAGTTCCCTGCGCCTGCGCCTGGGCTTGTGCCTGTGCCTGCTGCTGGTGATCGGCGCTGTCGAAGTAATCCGAAGCGTTGCCCCGGCAAATGGGGCAGGTGCGATTCGACTGCAACGGGAAATTGGTAGATTTGATTAATTTATGCGCGAAATTAGTCAAGGAAGCAAGTATGACATCATTTTAATATTTTGCTTATCGTCAATATATATTATTTGAAGGAAGACGGGGTTTTCGAGTCTAAAAACAATCCGAAGTTACATGCAACAAAACTTTTTAAGTATAAGTTTGTCAAATATCCTTCCATTTAAGTTTTCATTTCTAAGTTTTCCTAGGAATGTTCTGTCGAAGAACCTACATTTGCTACATTGACAAATTAAGTTTAATTGCCACTTAATTTTAACGACTACCAAAGATTGCTGTACAAAATAATGCCTTTCAAGTACTTTATAAACTTAATACAGAAATTGCTTATGTGCAACAAATATTGAGCATAAAGACAGTCTGGAACAGCGTGAAATAGGCAGCTTATAATTACTATTGAATTAATATTTAAAACATTTGACAAGACTCTTGCGACAAGCACAATATTTATGTTACTTTATAGCCAATATTATAAAACTCTTTGAATTGCACCTAAACAATTATAATAATCTATACCAAAATATAATTCCATGCATTACTTGCACTTTACATAATACATTGAAATCAAAAAATGCTTATGAGCAACAATAAATTGGCATAAAGGCAGACTTAAATCTGAAGAAAATAGGCAGCTTATTTAAATATGTATTTAAGTATTATTCAGAAAAGTTAACAATAAGCTCCTGTCCTTATGATATTTTAATTTTATATACATAAGTAGTTAAACCATTACCAACAATAAAGCACCATAAGAAGACATTTCAGGAATATCTCATATCAACCAAACCTCAACAAGAACCTAACAATTTTCGATCACGTTTGAGTAAAGGTTTTGTCGAAACCTAGATGCTTTCAGATAGGACTCTCCTAGCAAGTCTGCTTCGGTGTCTTATCAGCAGACTTAGATCTCGATGTAATGTGGATCCGCTGCCCTTATGATAAAACTCTTTTACAATGTGCCTAAAAGATTGCTAGTGTCTACAAAGTCATAACCACCTAGAGGAACTTGAGCAATAAGCGAAAATATGTCATAAGTTGAAGCATTTAAATTTGGCTTTGAAATACACATATTTGCCGCTAAGCGAGTTTTGTAGTGGCCGTTAAGTGAAAAGGCAAAGAAGTAGAATGAGAGTGACTTACGCGCAGCCATTTGTCCACGCACTTGGCGTGGAACTCGTGGGAGCAGGGCAGGACGCGCAGCAGCTGTCGCAGCTCAAAGTCGCACATGCAGACGACGCAGGAGGATTGATCACCTGGAAAGATGCGAAGATTGTAATGAAAAGCAAAGTTGGTAATGCGAGTGGCGCTCACCGTTGTGGGCCTCTGGATTGTACTTGTAGCTGGGCAGCTGGTCGATTTCGTTGCGGGTCAGGCCGCGCGGCTTGGCCTCGCCCAGACGCTCGGCCAGACTGAGGAGCGCCTCGTAGTTCTCCGTCTCGTTGGTGTCCGCCGAGTTCAGGTCGTGTTGGTTGTAGGGCGACAGCGGGAACATGGCGCTGCAAGCAAGAATGAGAAATGAGTGAGTGAGTAACTATTCGTTTGTTTAGCGGACAGTGCACTTACAGGAAGTTGAGCAAGAAGCCCGGGTTGATGATGCCAGCGGTGGTCTGGATCTGCACGGGCGCCTGGTGAGCGGCCAGCGACTGCGGCGGCAGCACGTGGCGATGGGGTCCGTGGTTGGCCGGCCAGAAGCGCGGGATGCGCCTGTGCGGCGGGAATGTGCGTCGCTCCGACGAGATGATGATCTGCTGCGGCGCCGCCGACATCTGCGTCACGTGGGCGGCGGCTGCCGCCGCTGCGGCCGTGGAATGTAGATGCTGTGTGGCCGCCGCCGCGGCGGCGCTCATCGAGGCGATGTGTATGTGGCTCGGCGGCAGCTGGTGCGCATGCGGATGCGGATGCGGATGCGAGTGTGGATGCGGATGCGGATGCTGGTGGGGATGCTGGTGGGGATGGGCGTGCGCATGTGGATGCGCATGCGGCGCCTGCGCGCCCACTGGCGCACTAGCCGCTGCAGCAGCGGCCGCTGCCGCCGCCGCCGCGGCCGCCTGATGGCCGTCCAGGTGGTGCGCGGGCGGCTCCAGCGTCAGATTGGCCACCGCAATGGCGGCCACGTCGCGCTGCTGCTGCTGGGCGGTGATCGTCGCCTGCTGGATCATCGCCTGCGCCGCCGCCGCCGCGGCCGCCACCTGGGTGGGCGTGGGCACCTGGGCGACCTGCAGCGGCGCGGCGGCGAGGCCGGCGGGCGCCGCCGAGAAGGGCTGCGTGTAGATGCCGTGCAGGTGGCAGGGCGCCAGGCGCGCCTGGGCGGGCAGCGAGACGTGCGCCGGGTACGTGCAGAACGAGGCCCAGATGGGCTCGTGACGCAGCGCCAGGCTGACGGGCACCTGGTTCAGGTTCAGGTCCACCATCAGCGAGGTGGGCGGCGGCGGAGGCGGGCCCGCGGAGACGGCCTGCTGGTGCGTGGGCGGCGCCTGTGTCGGCGCTGCCTGCACCTGCTGCAGTATGGCGCCCACGCTGCTGCTGGCCGCTGGGCCGCCGTTGCCGCCGCTCGCGTTGCCGCCCACGCCGCCAGCTGCGGCGCCGCCGTTGCCCGCCAACTCCCAGGGCGAGCGGTGCGGATGCGCATGCGCATGTGGATGCGGCGCCTGCTGTTGCGCCACGAAGTGCGCCTGCGGCTGGTGATGGTGCATCTGGTGGTAGTTGGGCGCCGGCGGCTGCTGCTGCTGCGAGTGATGCTGCTGCTGGGCGGCATATTGCTGGTGCTGGTGCTGCTGCTGCTGAGTGGAGGTGGCAACGTCGCGCAGGCGTGGCCGACGCAATGGCGGACTTCCCTGCTGCATCTGCAAATGAAAAACCAAGACATTGTAACCACTGGCAACAGGAGAATGTTGTGCGAACTCACCATGACCCGCTGCGAGCGCCTTGGCTCCCAAATCGCTGGCGGGGATTGACTAGGTCGCCCCGAGATGCGACGACGCTTGCGCGACGGACTGTCCGAGTTGAGGCCGTTGGGGCCGGGTCCGTTGTTCAGCGAGAGCGTCGAGCCCGACAGACCCGAGCCCGAGGGCATGTCGCCCATCAGCCCGGGGCCAGCGGACGACGTGGACGCCCCGTTGTTGTTGTAGCCATTGCCCATGTGCTGGTAGTGGGAGCCATTGCGTCCGTAGCCGCCGCCGTTGCGCATAAAGCTGTAGCCGCCGTCAGATCGATGGTCCAGGCCCTGATCCGGGCCGCTGTTGCCACCAAAGTGCTGTGGAAACAAACCACAAATCAATCAACAATCACACAAATATAACAAAGGAAAAGGAGGTACTTAACCTACAAGGTAACAGCAGATTGTTTAGCTAATAATAATAAAATATAGTTTAAAATTTATAAAATTACATAGAACTTGCTTATTGCAATATTGATTGTTGTCTGATGAGATATTTTTTAGCTAGAGTGTTCTTTGAAAAGTTTAAAAAGAAAAGAAATTTATGTCCACTTCCGTTCAAAAGAGAGGAAATAAAAAATCCTAATAACAGGAACATCTCCGCCTTAAATACTTATCATGGAATACATCTAGGCATTGACAATGTATTACATAAAAATTACAATTTCATTTGTAAGCCACGAATTCATTACTTTAAAGTGTGTGATCTAACCCACATTGTACAACATTGTTTGGGAAAATAATATAAATGCACGGGGCCTTGAGCTCGGCTGAGCTCATCAGCGTGTGAGTATTCAAGGTCTTTAAATTCAAGCATTGCATTTGGGTTTAAAAAGCAGCGACATCATTTCAGCACTTAGTGAGTATAACAACTCATTCGCAGCTGCTGGAGCAATGTACTTGTGTAACGCGTATAACAACAGCGTGAACGTATAACAGTTTGGCAAACTAGACGACTTAGTGGCTACTCACGTTATTGTTGGGATTGCGCTCGTAGCTGCCGTTGTGGCGACGATTGTTGTTGTGGCCGTTGCCCGGATTGTTGTTGTTGTTGTTGCCATTGTTGTTATTATTATTGTGATGTTGACAGGCTCGACGGTAATTCATATAATCTGCAGGGTTGCCATTGGGGTTACCATTTCCAATTCCGTTTCCGTTGCCATTTGCATTGCTGTTGTTGTTGTTGTTGCCGCGATTGTTATTGCTGTTGTTGTTGTAGCCACGCTGATTGTGGTGGCCGTGGCCCGGCCCCAGCAGCAGAGGGGGACCCGAGGGGCCTTGGTTGTGGCTATTGATGGAGGAGGAGGGTGACGCATTTGATGCATTGTTAATGTGAGAATCAGTCATTTGGTTGAAGTTTATCATAAGAAGCGACGGCGACAGTTGATGGTTTTGGTTTTGAGATCGTCGTTGTAGTTGTTGTTGTTGTTGTGGTTGTCGTTGTGAACACATTTGTTGTTGTTGTTGTGGTTGTTGTTGGTGTTGTAGTTGTTGTTGTTGTGGCGCAGACGCAGACCCATGAGGAATTATATCGGTACAAGAATTGACATTCACAACATCAGTAGGGTTACTATTTGTTGTTGTATTGGTTGAATTGAAAGTTGCGGTTGTTGAATTTGAATTCGTACGTGTTAGCGGGAGGGATTGGCGATTAGTCGGTTGTTGTTGTTGTTGTGGTTGTAGTGGTGGTGGTGGTTGTTGTTGTGGTTGTTGTACTAGTAGTAATTGCTGATTATGTTGTTGGTGTTGGTAATTTGGGTTATGATGAGTGCTGTGGTAGTGATGAGTATGACTGTAACTTTGGCTCTGACTAAGAAAATGCAGGTTGTTGTGGATGTTGTTGTGATTGCTGTTGTAGGACACTACGAGGGGGGAACGGCGCGGTGAAGGCGAGGGCGTGGCAACAGTCAAACATAAGCGTGCTGGATTCTGCAGTCTGACAACGGACACGGACATGGAACCAAAAGCGGGCGCCGCACTTGCCGTGTGGCTGTGGCACATATCGTAATAGCTGTGGTAGCTGTGATTCGAACTCGCATTCGAACTCGGCAGGTTGGGATTGTGGTTTTCATTGTGTGATGTACGTAGAAGAATACTACTCAAATTACTGCTAGTGTTGTTGTTGTTGTTGTTGATGTGTGCAGTGTTGGAAATGGCGTGATGATAACTACTGGTACGATTATTGTTGTTAATGTTAATGTTACTGTTACTGCTGCTGTTGCTGTTAATGTTAATGCTATGGGCGCTGTTACTGTTAAACGGTGAGTGGGACTGTGTGTCTGGATGACGATGATGGTAATGATGACTGTGGTGGGTATTTTGACTGTGATTAAGGCTAAGGCTGTTGTTGTTGTGATGATGCGTTTTGCTATTGTTATAAATACAAGTTCCGCTAGAATTACTTGTTTGTACATCGCTGGATTTTCGATTTAGGTTTGCATTTGCGTTTGTTTTTTTGTTTGGTTTTTTTTTTAGATAATATATGTAATATATACGTATATAATATATATTCGGTTTACGAGATACATTTGAAAATTGTTCAATCAAATCAATGCAGTAGCAGTGTGGTGGTAGTAGTATAAACACAACCCATATATAGTTATTTTGTATGCATATACATGTACAGGTAGTAGGTAGTAGTAGTAGTAGTGTATATATGCAGAGTGGTAGCCACACATATACGTTATTTATATAGTTTTTTATTTTGCAGTTTTTCGGTTTTTTTTTTATGAAGAAGAAAGAAAAACGAAAAAGATAAAAATAATATATATGTAAATGGCAAAATGCAATAATTAGATTATTAGTTTAATATAGATATATATATATATAATTATATAATATCAATATATACACACACATATAGTATATAATAATATAATGGCAATGCGTGTATATGTAGATCTTACTTTGGCTCTTGCTTTTTGCTGTTTTATTATAATTATTATGGACTATCTAACTACATATACACACATATACAATATGCATTTAGTAGAAACAAATACGTACTAATTTTGCACATAATAATATAGTTTTTTTTTTGTTTTTTGTTTTGTCTTATTTGCTTTTGTTGTACTTATGCATTTTAAATAGAAATTGTTAGTTTGCTATTTTATTTATTTATTTGTTTTGGGCTTTCGCTTTAATGCACACTACGCTTACAAAACATAAAAAATATAGATTCAACAACAAATGCGAGTATCACAGTTTTATTGGACACTTTTCAACGTAACGAACGCGTTCACTAGCTAAACATGAGAAATAGAGAGATATATATGTATGTAGTAATTTAATAGAAAGAGAGAGAGAGAGAGAGAGAGTGCTGTACATGCTCAAAAATATACAAAAGAGAACGCAAAAACGTAAAACGCTTGGCAATACCTGAATCGGTAGAGAGCATGTGAGCTGGCTTCGCCTTTGCCACGCAACGTACGACGTAATCGCTAACGTCAAACGGGAAGGCCAACGTTAACGCCAACGTTAAACGTAAGCACAATATCATGCGAATGCAAAGCTTAGACAATTATTTTCGGGTGACAGATCGAGTGATCGAGCTGGGATACACAATTTTATACTAACTATGTAAATATTGTAGGTTTTATATATGTACACACACGCACACACACGCACGCGCACACGCACAGCAGTTGGTGGGCGTGCCAAAGCGCCAAAAATACGTAAACGTTTCAACAGTGGTGTCTAAACCAAATAGCACAAATCATATAGAGACGATTAACAGTGGTGTCTAAACCAAAGAGCACAAATCATATAGAGTACTAAGTTGATTACTAGTTAGTTAAATAGAGTGTGACAAAGTTCAAAAATATATTATAGAGTATATAGTACACACTTGAATTTGCGTTGAATTGCTCACACACAGACACACACACACTATGCACTATATATTGATTGTTAGTATTTATTATAATAGTTATTATGAAATCAAAACAGAAATATTCGGAAAAAAGAATAGGAACGCATTTACTATATGTAAAGAGTTGAATTTATGTTTGGAAAAGCTTTCGTTTCTGTATTGGTTTGTAAAATATTTGATTTATTTTGTATTTTTATTTTTATTTTGGAATTTCTAGGAGGTACATTAAAACTGTTTTAGAAACATTCTAAGCCGCAGTGTGCATAATGCAAATAAATAAGTAAAACATTAAGCTGAGTTTCTTGATCATTATTAAGTATGATTTTTCAGTTCTCACTTATTGTCAACGTTTTTTGATTATTATCTTTAGAAAAATTCCGGCACCAAAAATGCAGTTAAGCGAAAATACAAATACACCAATCTATCTATAATATATAGTATGTATTAACAATCAATAAACTCAACTAAAATGCATTATCATTCATAAAATGTTGAATCGAAAAAATTACAACTAAGTATTTACTGTACGGTTTGGATAAAGAGGAAATTTTGTAACTAAATTTTATACTTTGGCTTGCACTTTGACGGTTGCATTATTATCACATGGTTTAACATCGCATTATTTGTTTTTTTTTCTTTTGCATTGTTTTTTTTTTTTTTTTTTTTTTTGTTTATTTAGCTTAAACGTGAAGCAAAACTATGCGCAAAAAATAAAGGAAACGGGTTGGTCAAAGTAAGTAAGTGTAAAAAGAATAAACAATAGAAAACAAACAGCAGCTCAAGTGAGCAACTGCCTTCAATATTAAGTTCGTGACTCACAAATTGGAGCAAAGTTGAGTTTCGACTGGAACCAACACAACTTGATAATGTACTTTCATAAATACTTCTTTTTTTTGTTTTGCATGAAAAGCACTTTTGGTGCAGTATTTTCTCATTTTCTTGTTACCCAACAAAAATCTATTCCTGTTGTGTTCCCTGCAGAGAAAAACACCTTTTATGGTGTAATTTGTTATTTTTTTCGTATCATTAGCAATCGGTTAAATGACTTCGTCACGCTGTTCCTAGCTCACTATAATTACAGCCATTACGAGTCATGACGAAATAGTGCAGTAAAAAACACCTTGATTTAAGATCTGATTTGTTCTGAAAAATAATTTAGAACTAAAACTAGTCCACTAAAAAGACTAACAACAAAACGTATTCACTTGAAAAGCTATAATCTACAATAATACACCTGTAACTCGCTTATTGGCCTTTACTTGGGTAGAAACAATTGGATAATAAGTGAAGCAACCGTTCTTATATATATATTAATAAAAAATGCTTAGAGAACAACAGAAGGTTTGGTTTATAACAAGATTAACAAACTTTTGTTATTAAGGCACGATTTTTGAATTGTGCGGATTCAGGACTCATATTGTATATAAGCAGGAGTTTTATGGTATACAAAAAAACAAATAACATTGTATTTGTTTTACTACAACACTTCTGTTTTTAGTGTACGGCTTAATGCTGCAGTCTTTTAATGAAGAAACAACATTGAAATTTTAATGATCAAATCACAACCTTAACACATTTTTATTGTTTAGAATTTTCAAAGCTTATCTTTAAAGTAATTTTATATTTGTGCAGCTAACGAACGCAAAATATAGCTTTAAAATGTTTAAAGTGCAAATTTAATAAACCGAGAATGCCGTTAAGCGAGGTCTGGATGTATGTTCAGTTTCATTAGATCTTAGGAACAAACTAAATGGGTATGTCTAGAGAAACATTCTTGCTTTATATTGACTTTGAAATACGATATGTGGGTACTGTCAATAGTGGACAGCGATATTTGGAATGGTCGCAAAATGAATGGTTCACACAGGTTGAATAAATCAGCTGGGGTCCTTCAATTAATTGAATATCCATAACCAAAATCGTTAAAGTATACAAAAAGAATTACATACACACGTAGCATTAAACTATTTGAAATAAAGCAAACAAGTTATATGCAATCGCAATTTGCAAGAATATTTTTTGTTTTGTTTTTGTCAACTACGATTACGAATACACAGAATTGGAGATTTTGGCTAGATTCTCGAGATTGGCCTCTGGCTTGGACAAAAAACTGAGAATGTTCTTGATGAATCGGCATGCTTGGTAAAAATCCGTTAAGCGCGCTTTACATATGTTCGAGTAGTATGTATGTTGTATGTAGTGGTATTTATTTAGTAAGTACGTAAATTAAGAAGCTTTTGGACAAAGAAACAACTACAAAAACTTAGGACATTTGCTACGTATAAAGTTTGATCGCCATTTTCAAGTGCTCTTCATGCATTTTTCTTTGGTTTAGAATTTGGTAGTTTTTTTTTTTTTTTTTTTTTTGGAACTTTTAAAGTTGTTATGGTTAAAAATGAAGAATTTTCTGATTATTCATATCTGTTAGATGTAAAATATCTACTACGGAATTTCGCCTTTTATGTATACATACATACATGTTCTTTGTAATTGAAGCGGTTAGAAAAATTTACATACGATACATTTAGGAATGTATTATTATTAATATATATTTTGTTTTTGTTGGAGCATAAACGAAACTTTTGTGTAATTTGATGTTTTAAAATATTTTTTAAGTATATAAGTATGTAATGTAAATGCAAAGATAATAGATACAACGATAATTAGTAGGTAGAAGGTATACAATATGTGCCAATTGACAAGAACAAACATAAAATCATGTACAGTATGAAAGAGAACGAAAATTACAAATGAAAACGAATATGTAAAAAAAAGTAAACATCAAAGCAGCTGCAACCGCGCACACTGTGAAAGTTGTCCGAAGAGACAGAACGTGAATGACAAACGACAAAGAGAGTAGTAGTAGAGAGAGAGAGAGAGTGTGTGTGGTAGGCAAAGAGTAAAAGCTCGCTCTTAAGTGGATGCAACTGCTTTGATGCTGCTGATGCAAGTTTTTTGTGCTTCGAAAATTCAACGCTTGTTTTTGTTTTTTCTTCATTTTTGATTTCTTTTGTTTTGGGCGCGATTAATTACAAAATTCTCCCTTTAACCTAAAAGCGATTTTCATTCAGTTGAGGTGTAGTTACGAGATAGATAGATATTGATAGAGAGACAGATAGATAGAAAGTAGAGAAAACTGTTCTATAGTTTGTTGTCGTGGGGAGCGTTGGGAAACGAGTTACAAGGATGTTGTTGTTGTTATATTTTATGGCAGATCGAGGCAAAGTTCGGTGTGGGATTACGGCAGGATAACGGTGGGCGGGGCAGTAGGGTTGGTTTTTGGGGTACTTCAAATTCGCTTTTTTATGTCACTTAAAACTAACGTAATTTGTTTTTAATTTTTGAATAATTTTCTTTTTGGTTTCTTTTTGGAAATACCATAAGCAGCTCAGCTCTTACCAATTTGAATTTCTGCCATCGATTGCATCTTTATTGGCATTGTTGTTGTTGTTGTTGTTGCTGCTGTTGTTGTTGTTGTTATTGCTGCTGTTGCCGCCGCTGTCATTATTGTGGCGATTAAGATTGACATTGCACCAGGGACTATGACCCGGTACAAGGCCATTGTTGTTGTTGTTGTTATTCCGCTGCTGTAGCTGCTGCTGCTGCTGTTGTTGCTGCTGCTGCTGCTGTCCGTGGGGATGCGGGGAATAGAGCATTCGTCCGCGATGGGAGCGCACCGAAGAGGAATTGCGCGAAAATGGCCGACGGCTGTTGCCAGAATGATTGGCATTGGAGTTCAGCATGTTGCGGCTGTTGCCCTCGAAACTTACGTATGCAATGTATCTTTTTTTTTTTGTTTTGTTTTAGTTATTCAAACGGTTTTGCTTTACTCATTTAGCTGCAAGTTATACAAAGAAACGGGAAACGTTTGCGTTTTTTTAAAAGTTGCGGGTAATGTTTAACTACGATATGTATGTTAAGTTACTCGTACTTTATTGAAAGCCGCGCCCGCGTTCCAGAACAGAAAGCAAAACAACCAACAAGCCAACATGCTCAAAACAAATGTATGTGTGTAACAGAAAAAAAAAGAAAAACAAATAATAAAAAAGGAAAACCAAACAAAACAAAACATTTATGGGACGCTCTATGTACTTACTTAGAGGGGAGGGAAAATATAAATGTATGTGTAAATGTGTGCGTGTAGTAGTAATTATGTAAATAGGAAAAGAAACATACACAAATATATATTTTATGTATATTCTCGTAATAAATAAAACAGCAACAATTTTCAGTTTCGTTGTAACAGTGTAGCTTTAATATAGATTGTCAATAATAAATGGAACTGAATGAGATACGTGCGTGGTTAGTCTCTGAGAACTAGTATATGTATATACATATATATTGTATATAGTTTATAAAGAGTACACAATATGCCTGATAAATATGTATGCTTGTTGTAAGATATATGGAGGGGGGAAATATTTGTTTTAAATGTAATCATACAGAGGCCATATATAGCTAATAG
Organism: Drosophila rubida; assembly: GCA_035046165.1. Taxonomy (NCBI): domain Eukaryota; kingdom Metazoa; phylum Arthropoda; class Insecta; order Diptera; family Drosophilidae; genus Drosophila; species Drosophila rubida. Next base: position 11,695,343 of record JAWNOF010000012.1, on the reverse strand, counting down.
TTATATTTCGTATGCATGTGTTGGTGCGTGATAATATAATATGTATATTGTAGTATATAGTAGAGTAAACAAAACACAATTATTAGTAAATGTCCTCGTTGGGATAGAAGTTTGATTACAGAACAGTACTTATCGGTTCGGCTGGTGAGGAAGTTAGTACTATCAACAATTTTAATTGGGCAATATAACATTTATCGTTCCTATATACGTATGTTTATGCGACAGGCCAACTTTGATATTATACAGCAATTACAACGATGTTCTTTTGGTGTTTTTTCATTTTTTTTTTTTTGTTTTTTCGGGGGGTTTAGTTATCACAGTAGTTATCACATTATATAAATATGTTTTCTATGTATTGTAAGCATATTAATGTTGTAGAACATTCTCTTTATATTAGAGCACATACTTAATTATCTATTTATTAGAATTTATATAGAATTAAAAATTACTTTACCTATGCAACTAATTAGTCTTCTATCAATTACTTTTAAATTAACACTAGCCTGAGATAGAATTAAAGTCTAAAGATAAATGCACTAAAAATCTAGTTCAATTGCTATAAAATATTCTTGTTAATCTAAAAGCACACCTAATTCTAAATAAATGTATAAAATATAATTACTCGTCGATTTCTTAGCAACAACTCTAGCCTGAGATATTTTATCAGTTCTATCTTAACACTATTTCAGTCGTAAAATATAATTTTTATGGTAGAGCTCACGTATGTATGCAATTAATTAGCCTTTGAAATGGAATAATCCGTCCTGAGTGGGCCAAAGAAATAAACTAGTCAGTCATTGCTTTCCTTATCATCAAGATACTACCAATTACTTTTATGTCAACTCTAGCCTAGTCTCGCTTATCAAGTCTTAACTCAGCAAAGTTTTATCAAGGTACACATATGTCTAATGCTTCTTGTAATAATGTATCAAAGTTGTACTGTATTATCTCTGTATATATACATATATGCTAGTGTTTGTATGTGCATTAAACAAACAATGAGAGTGTTGTTGTAGTTCTAGCTGTAATTGTTGGATGGTATGGGGTTAGAGAGCATTGTTTTGAAACCAAAGAACGTGGAACAAATACAAATTATTATATGTGAGATGTAGAAGGTGCGCGAAATGCAAGACGAACATACACAATTAACGTGATTGATGCAAGAAAGTATATTAGAGATTTGACGAAGGCTCGTCTTGCATTAAGCATAACTCCAATTAAATAGTACATTTTTTCAGATAGTATGTTTTAACGAATTTACAGAGAATACATAAAAAAAACGAGCTTACAAACTAAAGCCGAGACTCTTGCCAAGTTGCAGAATGTTGATGGTTCTGGTTGTTGTAGTTGTTGTTGGTAGTAGTAGTTGTTGTTGTTGTGGTTGTTGGTAGTATTTGTTGAGGAATAATTCTATATAGATATTTAAGTTGGCGTATGGAGGCGAGCGAGAGCGATATAGGTGCTCTTAACATGAGCGTTTGACGTTGAGGCTGAGGCTTAGGTTGAGGTTGAGGTGTGTGCAGTTTGAAGTTTGCGCTTGCAGTAGTTGGTCAGTGAGATACAGATACAGATACTGAGATACTGTTACAGTTACAGATACAGATATACGCGCAGCAATAATAATGACAGTCTTATGTGGTATCGTACTTAGTATACATTTCGTTTTAGTTTCGATATATATTCGTTTTATTATATTATTATTATTGTTTTTACATGTGGCATATAACAAGTAGTCAATAGAAAAACACTTGATGATCGGTTTTCATTGAGAGAGAGACGTGTGTTTGTTTGGTTTGAGTTAAAAAGCGGGCACGTCTGTCTGGCCACGGCCATTAACAAATGCAAATTTACCACCAAAACCAGCAATAAAATATTGTATTGTATGTATGCTAAAAACAAAGAAAATAAAAGTAAAAGAAACATTGCAATTACATTCAGTAGTTTTGAGACTAATTTACTTGGATATTAGTTAGTTCGATGTGTGTTTTTGTTTGGGTTTGTATGTAGTTGTTAGTAATATAGATGTGTGTGTGAGCGTGTGTGTATTGGGACGCATGTACATATATAATCATGTGTATGTATGTGTGTGTAAAAAGCGTGGTTTTAATTGCCATAATAATGCACAATGTTATATATAAAAATAAGATATATATATATATTCAAGTTAAGCAGGCAGCTAAAAATATATGTATTTGTATATGTTGTACGTATGTTTGTTACGATTCACACTTGGCCTATAAACAATAATATGTCTGGTTGCAACTGCGACTCGATTTGCTTGACAGCATCGTTAAACATTCACAACAATCAAAATACTTTCATTTACATGTACAAACATACATATTTCATGTTTGTAAATATGTATGCTAATATTTTTATGTTCAAGAAATCTCATTTACATACTGGCATTGTGTTTAGACATCTGTGTGCGTGTGCGGATTGAGTGTATGTGTGTGTGAGGGCCAGGGCCTCATAAAAAGTTGAACACACTCTGTTTGCCACCCTCTCAAAATTAAAACAATAAATTATCAAAAGAAAATATGTATGTCTACACTTCGTACATACATATGTACATCATTTGCCTTTTACTCTCGACAGTTCAAAGCCACGAAAGAGAGAGTGAGAGAACGATAGAGATAAACCAAACAGACGAACGGACAAACACACGCACACAGCCAAACGAGACGAGAGTAATGACGATAAGCAAAAGAGAAAACCAAAAACCCACCTAACGAAGTCTCGAGCTTCAATGTCTCTTGTTGTTGCTGTATTGCGTAGTCATGGTAGAGTCGGAACAGCTACGACGATTGCTCTTTGTACACACACACACACAAACGCACTCGCACAACGTACATATGTATGTATGTACTGCACACATTGATTATATGAATACGTGAATATGTATACTATAAAAATTAAATGTTTTCTGCTTTGTTAACTTTGCGTATACATTATATGTAAACATAAATACGCTTCGAATTATCGTGCTATATACGTTAATATTATTAACACTAATGCACACTTACACACAGGCACAGACGATTGCAAAATGAAACGGGGAAAAATAAATAATTTTACACACCAACGCGAGCGAGCAAGCGAGAAAAATACCAGCACGAGAGCTCGGTTGAACAGACAAAGAGGTAGTGTGGTAAGATTCTCAGACAAGACCATTTATTTGCTCCCTCGTTCGACTCAATAACACTCTCACCATACACATCTCTTTTTTCTCTCTCGCATTCTCTCGGTCTCTTTGTGTGGTGGGGAAGCAAATCGTATCAATTGTAAATGCGTTGCGAGTAGTATACACATAGAAGATATGGGTAAAAAATCGAAACTCTGCGCCCCACAGTGAGGCTTGGTTGGAACCGCTCCCCTTTGGTCATAGCGCATTTAAAATCAACACAAATTCACATATGTACGTGTACATGAGTACACACACAAACATACGTACAAACACACACATATACGTATGTACATGAATTCACAATGACAACCACTTCGTCACCATCCAGCAGATTAAAACTGGCATTCAACATTTGCGTTTTATATAATTGCACTACATAAATGCGTTTACTTTCACGAGCACCATTTGCATAACACAACAGCTCATCGAAAATTCTATTTTAAATAACAATTTTTACACTTGGTAGAATTAAAATTAATTTTTTTTATGGGAGGGTTTACCTTTGCGACTCTCGACCTGACAAAGCTCTGTATATATGTGCGTGTGTCACTCAGTGTGACCGCGTCGATTGTAATAAAATATACCATTCGGTCCATATATCTATACTATTAAAATACTATTAATTGACCAGATATTCAGGTTTAATATTTTCCAAACAATTTAAAAATTTCATATATGAATTCTAATTAATTTTAAGCAGCGACATTTATATAATTATAATTTACCTCCTTCATTTAATAACAGCACTATCATAGAAGAAAACAGTACTAAAAAAGAGTATTATTATTTTAATCGATTATTAAGAATAATCGATGCATTTTATGATAATAATGTGTCGATTTGTCCATTTATTGGCATATAATCGAGACGATATTTTATAATATTAACAGCCCTATATAATTAACTATTATTAACTTGTTAGATTACTGATTCTGAAACACTTAAGGATTTGGAGGGAAAGTACACACTAAATATTACCAAAAAAGATACATTTATTTAGCACTTACCTAATAAATATGCGGTCCCACCAAGCTAAATTTAAATTTTCAAAGCATGGCAGTATATTTTGATTGGTATTTTGTGGTCATACTGATAACATCGATTCTGTGTCGGCATAAAAACATCGTTGCAAGGAACGCCATTAAACATTCGGCTTGAGTGTTTTAAAAAGTTTTTTTTCGCTGAAAATTATAAAGAAATTTGAAAGCTTGTCACTGGACATAATAGCCACTTGAAGTGTTGTAACATAATGTAAGTTCCATTTGTTTTTCAAAGTGGAAGTTTGGTTTTGACCGACATTTTTTCATTAGGGCGCGTGCCCGGTCTCCCACCGCCGAGGGCGAAAAGGAAAATAAAGAGAAGGAAGTTAAAGAGAAGGATACGAAAACGGCTACATCGAATTCATCGCGTAGAGAGCGGGAACGAAAACGGCGAGGCTCCGCCTCTTCCAGCAGTGACTCTAGCCGAAGGTACAACATTGTTTTCTTTACCTACCCCCCTTGCTTTTTTTCGTGTCGATACTAACGTAAACGTTTACCCCCTTCTCCCACTCGAAGCTCATCGGGTAGTTCATCGTCGCGCAGTAGCTCCGGCTCAGATTCACGGTCCAGCTCAAGCAGCTCTAGCGACTCATCCAGTTCCTCGTCCTCATCATCGACTGACACCGATCGCAGCGAGAAGAATCGGCGTCGAGGAGGCGGAGGAGGTGGTGGTGGCGGAGCAACTGGCAAAGATAATTCTCGTTCGCCACGGAAAACAACTAAATCGCCACGGGCCAATAGCAAGGCACGCAAGGAATCGGATCGCGAGCGAACGGAACGTGAACGAGATCGGGTGCAACGCAGTCGCTCTAGAGATCGCGCTCGACCACGATCCTCCAACGATCGCAGTGGCGGCGCTGGAGCAGGCGGCGAAGTAAATAACGTGAAACGAGAACGTTCCCGTTCTGCGAGCCGCTCACGTTCGCCACGTCGTCGTGGTGGCGGCGGAGGTGGTCGCGGCACAGTTGAACGAACCCCACCTCCCAAGCGTCGGGAGCGCTCACGTTCCCGCTCACGCAGCCGCAGCCGGTCCAGGTCGCCCACTCCAAAGCCAGTGCGCATACATGTAGGTCGACTGACCCGCAACGTAAACAAAGATCATGTGCTCGAAATCTTCAGTAGTTTTGGCACTGTGAAGAACGTCGAGTTCCCCACGGATCGCTATCATCCCAATTTCGGTCGCGGCATGGCGTACGTGGAATACGCCACCTCCGAGGACTGTGAATCCGCCATGAAGCACATGGATGGCGGGCAAATCGATGGCCAGGAAATAACAGTATCGCCTGTAATTGTCGCCAAACAGCGACCGCCCATGCGACGACCATCTCCACAAATGCGTCGTCCACAAGGTGGCGGCCGCTGGCGATCACCGCCGCAATTCAATCGCTTCAACAATCGTGGTGGAGGCGGCGGCGGCGGTGGCGGACGCCGGAACTCACCACCACGAGGACGTCGGTCGCCGCGACGTCGTTCACGCTCGCCAATACGACGCCGTCGTCGCAGCAACAGTTCGGACAGTTCCCGTTGAAGACAATGCGAGAACATAAAAACAAAAACAAATAGAAGCAGTCGTATTGGGAACAGACACAAGCAACAACAGCAATAACAAATCTTGCACTTCAATTCAATATAATGAATTATTTGAACAATATTTAACAAATTAGACACGAAATATATAACAATTGATCGCAATTCGATGAAGAACATTTTAAAATAGCGATAGAGATAAGTTTGAAAGCGTTTCTCGTAAACTATGTTGTCATGTGCGTTGCTTGTTCAGGCAGTTGGATAGCACCAATAATTATATACATATATATCGATTTTTTATTACTACAATAACTAATGTATAAAAGAACACTCGCTCTCCTTCAGGGGACAACCGTGCGGGTGATGCATATTAAAGAAACACGCACGTTTCTTGGTGGTCAATAATTTTCCAGAGGACTGCTGCATCATTGCTATGGGCTTCGGTTTGCGTATGCCAATTTGATCATTGCCGCGAAACTCGAAAACCTCGTGCTTGTTCCGGAGCAGCGTCTTGATGCCACCACATTCCGACTTGATGCCAATTAATTCCTCTTTGGTCAGCGCTTGGGCAATTTCACGCATTGACAGCTGTCGTCCTTGCAGCCAAGCGTCGCACGCCGACCCCGTGTTGTCCAGCAACATGCCAAAGATTTTTAGTACCAGAGAATCGAGAATACTCTTCTCGATTTGTGTGCAATTTCTCACAGTTTCCGATTTTTCCCGCAGCTTCACGGTTTGCTCTGTTTTGGATTCTCCTGTCTGATACTTTTGTAGCTCGTTCTGCACAAAATCTGCAAGACCTGGTGAAGCTTTTGCCGTGCGCTTGAGTCCTATTAGTGCAATGCGCTTGGTGCTTGGTATCTTTAAGCGGTCCTGCTGCGTTTCAAACCCGCATTGTTGAGAAACTTGTCTGGCGTATTTCACGAAATCCTGATAGGCACTTATGCAGGTATTACGACGTTGAAACTTAGCACCGGATAGTTCAAAGGGACAGCAAGGCAGTAGAAAGTAACTGCAGTTAAGACGCGCTGCAAGTACTGGCAACCAAGGCGACAGCTCATCAGAATGATTGCCTATTAACCAGTCGATGCCATCGAATTCGAAACGAAAGTTGTTTGGTTCCACAGTGCGCTCAATGAGATTGACCTTTGTCTCAGACGGATATAGTGACCAAAGCTTTCGCTGGCGTACATCATAACCATAGCCTTTGTAGCCCTCGGCATTGAGCACATAAACCAGCAATCCATTGCCGCATCCTAAATCGGCAAATGCCGTGGGTTCGCTTTGCGTGGAAGTCCACAGGGTGATGAGATAGGCAGCAATGGCCAAGTCCTCGTAGATGAATTTCAATGGATCCGTTGATTCGTTTGCCTTTTGCCATAGTTCGAGGAGACTTGGCGAATGCTTCTGTTTGAGCTGTTTGTAGAGATCATTGTACTTCTCCACGTCCAGCAAATGCAGCGATTTCTGAACCGCTTCATCACGTTGGCTCTGTGACCAGTTATAAAGCTTTGGCTTCAGCACAAACTCCGCCCATCGCGAGATAGGTGGCGTCTCTACAGTGCTGATCCGCTTCAGCGTGGCAACTTGCAGCTCACCTGCCCTTAGATGTACCTCAAAATCATCAAACGCTTCGGCGTCAACAAAATGGCATTGATAACTCTGCTGGGCAAAATCTGTAAAAATTATTTTTTAATTAGATATTGCAAAAGTAAATTGTTTTTGCCTCACCCACTATTCCATTGGCCAAAATGTTTGATGACATCTTTTTGGTCAGCATTTTGAAGTGGATTTTGAAGCCATCGCAAGTCCTGTCCTCTGGAGCTGTTTGCAACTGCTGGTCCAGTTCTTCCTCATTGGATTCCAGCAGTTTGCCATGCTGTTGTTTTAGCACTTCTGTGATAAGCACCCCGAATATCTTTTTATTCAGAGCATGATAGTTTTTTATTAATATAGCAATTGCCAGCCAGAATTGTCTGTCGCCAATGCGCTCAGCTGCCATTTCGAAGTCTTAGCCAACACTAGTTTAACAGTATGCTGCTCAATGCTTATGGAGTACAAATAAGTGTGCAAAATATACATTTCGCTTGTATATATACCAACAGCCATAAAATATACCACTAAGTTCTATCAGCATACTTTGCCGAGCCGCAACTTGTTGCGTAACGCAGCTGATTGAATTTCCAAGGCAGCAGCATAACACGCAGCACTAAAACTTTGTTTTGCAATTGTTTATTGTTGCAAATTTGTCGCATTTAATTCACATTCGAAAATATGTCATTCCTGCGCAAATCCGTTAAGCTGTTTAGTGCTGTTGGTGCCGCCAGACAAAATGCCAAATTGGTTTGTATTTCAATTCACACATCTCGCATGCTCAGCTGTCTAATTGTTGTTGTTGTTTCAGTTTAATGCTGCGATAGCTCAGCGCTGCTACAGTGCCAGTTCAAAGTCAGCGGATGAACGTGCCGCATTTCCAGGCGCACGCGATGCGCCATTTGTGAACGATCTGAAGCTAACGCTGCCTGAGGATTATGCACCCATTCCTATCTATCGAGTGATGGACCGCGATGGCTACATACTCAACGAGAAGGAGGATCCCCAGCTCAGCCAGGAGGTTGTCGAGAAAATGTTCCGTGACATGCTGTTGCTGTCGACCATGGACAAGATTCTGTACGAATCGCAGCGCCAAGGCCGCATCTCGTTCTACATGACAAACTTTGGCGAGGAGGCGTCGCATATTGGTAGCGCGGCAGCCCTGGAGATGCGCGATATTATCTATGGCCAATACAGGGAGGCCGGTGTGCTAGTGTGGCGTGGCTTTCGCATCGATCAGTTCATCGATCAGTGCTATGGCAATGTGGATGACCTGGGCCGTGGCAAGCAGATGCCTGTTCACTATGGCTCCAAGGAGCTGAATTTTGTCACCATTTCCAGTCCACTGTGTAAGCGATTAAAACATTTCCACTTTGCTCAAACTAGAAGACTACAAATTGCACGCAATATTTTTCGCTTAAGTTGAAACACATCCCACAGCATGTATTTATTTTAGTGCTCATCGAAAACACAAACAAGTTGAAGCTCCCATAGATATTTTAACATTAGTTCACCTGAATTCTCACAAATAAACTACTCTTCTGCAGCCACACAAATTCCCCAGGCTGTGGGTGCTGCCTATGCCTTGAAACGTCGCCCCAATAACGATGCCTGTGTCATCTGCTACTTTGGTGAGGGCGCTGCCTCCGAGGGCGACACGCACGCTGCCTTCAACTTTGCCGCTACACTCGAGTGCCCAGTCATACTCTTCTGGTAACTACTCATCTTGATAATCTGAAATCTCACTTAGTTCCTACTGCATTTTAGTCGCAACAATGGCTTTGCCATATCCACGCCTTCCAATGAGCAGTATCGCGGCGATGGCATCGCTGGCCGCGGTCCTATGGGATACGGCATTGCTACGATTCGTGTGGATGGCACCGACGTCTTCGCCGTCTACAATGCCATGAAGAAGGCTCGCGAATATGTGCTGCGCGAAAACAAACCGATTGTGTTCGAGGCCTTGGCCTATCGCGTGGGACATCACTCAACCTCGGATGACAGCACCGCCTATCGTTCGGCTGAGGAGATCGATGTCTGGAACACCTTGGAGCATCCCATATCCAAGCTCAAGAGCTACATGGTTCACAAGGGCTGGTTCAACGAGCAGCAGGAAACGGAATTTGTCAGCAGCGTGCGCAAGCAAGTGTTGAAGCAAATTGCCGTGTCAGAGAAGAAGTTGAAGCCGAATTGGCGTGAGATGTTCGAGGGTGTCTATGACACGATCCCCGAGCATCTGCAGCAGCAGCAACGCGAGCTGGAGCAGCACATTGAGGCTCACAAGGAATTCTATCCACTGAAAAGCTTCAAGCAATAAAATTGCCTATGTAGCAATTTTCAGCAAACTATTCTACAAAACCGGACCTGAGAGACTATCGAAAGTGCATTTATTAAGCTTAAGCAATATTATTGTTTTATGTTGGTTTCTGGTTGCAACCCAAAAGCAAATCCCATTTGGACACAGTTGTTAACTCACTTTTTATTTAGAATGATGCTACACAATTGTGGTGTTTTTATAGACCCACATAATAGTAAAGCTAAAAAAATATATATATGGAAAATGTGTTAAAATTTATTAGTTTGATTTACATACAAATGCAATACGCAGAAAAAACAATACATATTTATAATTAGGTGTAGTATGCCTGCTAATCCGTTAATTTTGATTTGACAATGCAAAAACATCGTGAAGTATAATTAAAAAACACTGTAAATTCAGAAAATGGCTAAAATATTTGGTGTCGCATTAAGTATCCATGTGCAGGAGCAATATTATTCTCAAGGGAGAATGAAGTAGTCAACAATTTGGTATAGATTCATCAAATGCAATTTACTAATCAGCAGGCATGCACACAACTTTTTTAATAATATACTTTTCGAATTAACGCACATAATTCGGGCACGCGCACTGTGTGAAGGTGAAGAAGCTATCTAACATACTCATAACTCAGAGACGAAGAGATGAAGAACGAAACAAGGACTCTTTGCTTAAGCTTGGCTGGAATGTGTCTCAGATCCAGATGTGTCCAGCGACTCAATTGGTGCGCAACTGATAGTCGCCGTTCTGTGTGATATAGCGCACCCAAGGCAATGCCTGATAACCGCTCTTCTCGATGATCTTCAGATATCGCACCTGGATGCCCGATGTCGTGAAGTATGGTATCTCGAAGCGCACCTGTATGGGTGGCTTGCCCTCCGTATTGTCCTCGCTCTCCACGCTAGGCAGGCCGAAGTGGGCACGCATCAGATACTCTTTGCCACCGGGGAACGATTTGATCGTCCAGATGATGGCATTCTGTTCCGGCGCATACTTGCAACTGCCAATGGTTGTCTTGAACTTCGGCGAATCAGCATCCGCCGGCACTGGGATGACAATTTCCACATTATTTGCTGTTGAGCGGCGTTTAAATTGAGATTTCGCCTTGATCATGTACTCGACGCGTGAGTGTGCATGTCGCTCAATTACCGATTCAATCCAAATCAAAGGCTTAACCTGTCAAACAGATATGCATTCAGTATACAGACTAGACGTGAAAGAATGAATGAAGAACTTACATGCGTGTTGAGGCGATACGACATCAATTCAAATTCTCCATCCGGTGGTATAAACGAGATAGTGCGATCGTTCTCAAAGCGCGACAGACGCACACACTGATGGAACTTGACATCCTCTAGCTCCACGGACTTCGATTTGCCGCGCCCAGTGCTCTCGAAGAGCACCTTATCGTTTAGGCCCAAACGCAACTCCGGCATCCCCGACAAATAGACGCGCATTTTGATGGCGCCCACGATCTCACTGCGCAGCACATTACCATTGGCATTGGCCAGCAGATTGACGGACTCGATCACATCGAGGAATACTTCATTTTTGCGATACTTTATGCCCTCAGAGCGCCAGGAGACGGCATTTGTAACGGCGACGGGAATGCGCGGTTGCAGCTCAAGTTTGTGGCCCTCCTGCGTGATGTATTCTTGGAGGATTTTCGAGTCTGTCGTCTGTGGATAGCCGAAGTCGATGAGCTCGTCGAGCAGCTCGTAGATGATCACGAAGTTGTCGCGTATAGATTCCTCCTCTAGCTCTTTGAAGTACTCGACAAACACCTGTGCGATTTTGTGCAGAAATACAAAGACCAGAGCAATGTTGACGTTCTTGTTGCGCGGCGTCGTCGACACAATATACAAGTTGTTCGTCTTGATGTAGGCGAACGTCGTCTCCGTTGTCTGCAGAATGGGCGTGACAAGTCCCTCCTCCTCGCGCTCCATGAGCAGCGGCATAAACTTATCAATTACGGCCATGTCGATGTTGTCGCCGCGATAATTGCGCGATATTAACACCTTGCCTTTGACGTCCAGCACAAATATGGCTGATGAAGACATTTTTCGTTTTCGTTTTTCGCTTTTGTCTCTTTTGTAGCTCTTACCAGCTGCCACTTGTTTCTTGTTCTTGTTGGACCAACAAAAATACCAAAGTCAAACTGGGTACGATGCGATTGCAGGCCTGTGAAGTGGTTGTGAAACTTATGAAACACGTCGAACGCACTGCGAGCACTTATGTATATATTACATTATTGTTTTAAAGTCTGTTGTTTTTTAGCATATTACCACGCAAGTGGAATTACAGTTTAGTCACACGAAAATTACTTACGTCGTCGAGTCGACTGCTGCTTCTTCTTTATGGTTCCATTCACATTGAATAGTAACACTTAGTTATTAAACAACACTGCGAATTCGTAAATGGCATAAGTTTGAGGTGGAAATATCGATGTATTCCCATGTCCGTAAGCAATTGAATATTTAATTTTATCGCACCACAAATTATCCCAAACAACTCAAGATGTAATGTAAATGTTTGTTGCGATGTGGAACCACTTTTGAGTTCAGTTCATCAAGTTTACATTTTGTGGTATTTTTAACATTAAAACGGTATAATTCGAAAAGTGTTCATGGTATATTTAGAAATTCAATTTACGGTCACGCTGCTGTGGAGTGCATAGCCAATGTACAAAAAATAAACAAGAAGTGCAAATTATTCGAAATTTGCCAATGAATCCGAGTATTACAATTGAACGTAAACGCGTTGACTGCAACGCATTACCCAAAGGCTGGCAACGGGAGGAAGTACACAAAAAATCGGGCTGCAACTCGGGCGTTGATGTTTTCTACTACAGGTAACCACCAACCCCAAAACTTACTCTCGGCTGGTTCTTTAAACAGAACAGGTACACGGAGGTGGAGGTGGCACCTGGAAACTAATGTAACTGTAAACTATTCCCACACATACACACAAACACATACACTGCGATTGCACGTGCAATAACGAATTTGTTTAACTCACTCTCACTACTCTTTTGTTATTACATTTACCACCACACACGAACACACACAAACACGCGTACATACACCAACTTCCACCATATTTGCCCACGCCCCCAACCACAGTCCCACAGGCAAACGAATTGAAAGCAAACCGCAATTAGCACGTCAATTGGGCGCCGAGATGTTTGACATCAGCAACTTTGATTTCCAAACCGGCAAAATGCAATTGCATCGTCAAATGCCTTCGCCTTCGATATCGCTGTATCGGTGCAATGCCCAAGGCGCTATCATCAGCAACGCTGTGGCTGCTGGAAATGCAGCGAACGCATTGAAGCGTAAATTTAGTCGAGCTCAAAATCAAAACTCGAACTCGAACAACAGTAGCAGCAATAGTAGCATCAACATCAACACTGGCAACATTGTGACGTCCATATCTTCATCAGCAGCGGCCGCCGCAGCAGCTTCAGCGGTGACATCAACGACAACAGCAACTACAGCAGCTAATCTGCGGCAACAACAACAGCAACAACAATTCGAATTCAGGTAGAGCCGAGTCAAAGTCTCCTTGGCTACCCGAGCTCTTCTCTAGCATGCGCCTGCCCAACTATTTACTTTCTGCTCTAACCAAAAAAAATTAATGAAATGAAAAACATTTACCAAGTTGCTTTAACTCTTTGCATTCTCTTATAGCATATGCATGTTTTGTAGCTGTAGATAACTCTCAACTTGTTTAAATTTTTAGTTACATTAATCACATAGTTTACCCGTCTCAAGTGTTGTCTAAAGTGCAATCTCCCTTTATTCCACAGTCGCGCGTTGCGCACAGATGTCTCCTTGGTGCCACCAATACGACAGACTGCCTCCATTTTTAAGCAGCCGGTGACAGTAGTGCGCAATCATGAGCCCAATAAGGTCAAACACGATGCCAAACATGGTGGCCAGGAGAAGCCCAAACAACTGTTCTGGGAGAAACGCTTAGAGCGCTTGCGCGCCTGCCACGACAACGGCGAGGAACTGGATGACATCTCACTGCCCAAAACCATTCGAACCGTAGGTCCCAATGTCAACGAACAGACTGTGCTGCAATCGGTAGCCACGGCACTACACATGCTCAATGCCGGCGTGCATGGGCAGAGCTCGACAAAGGCGGAACTGACAAAGAATGCCATGGCATTCATGAATCCAGAGCAACCATTAATGCACGCGGTTATTATATCAGAGGACGACATACGCAAACAAGAAGATCGCGTGGGTTTGGCACGACGAAAACTGCAAGATGCTTTGAAGACATGAACGCCAGGACGAAGGCACTCGGGATAGAAATTCCATTACGGCTAACAACTAACATAATTCATAATTTGTACTTTTATCTTGAACTCACATCCTCCAAGTTGAAGGAGTTAAACGACATTGCTTGATACTCGTTTCAAGTCGATGTGAGAAGTCTAACAATAAGCATAGGTTTTAAATTAAATACTATTGATAAAGTCGAAATTCGAGTTTATATTCAAGTTTAGTTACAAATAACAATAGCAGCGTCAGTTGCTCAATTTTATTACGCTTTGGTAGTTGTTCTTTTCTTTTTTTCTTTCTTTCTTTTTTGTTGTTTCTAACATAGAATTTCACATACAGTAGTTTAAAAACGAATGACAATTGGGCGCAATATTAATTTCTATATTGTATATATCTTTTCAAAAATTATATACAATTCGCCGTTTTTTTTTTTTTTTTTTTTTTTTTTGGACATTTATGCTGTGCGCCGTTTTCATTCTCTTTGAATGCTTTAAATATACATAGAGACTATCATCTAGCTGTGCGGGAAGCTGGGACTATTCCAAAACCTCTTCTTCCAGCTCATCGTCCTCATAATCGATGCCATCGTAATCCGAGGACGCACGTGTTAACTAGAAATGCACAAGGTGGATAAAGACAATGAAATATTTCAACAATACAGTATTACCATTTGAATTTGAATTATGCTTACTTGGGTATAAATACCACGCCATGCAGCAAACGCTCCCATGGCCAATGCAGCTCCAATACCGGCGGCAATCTTTGTGTTTAGCTCGGTCTCCATGAACTTGCGCTCTGATGGCGTTAACGTGCTGTCCGGGTGGCCGGATGACTTAGTTAGTTTAATAGAACTGTAGCATTCATTGCGGAATATATCCCGAGTGATGCGACTAATGAAATTCAAAAGATTTTGACAGCCTTTTATGTGATTTTGTAGCGGATTATTGGGCAGTGTTATTTTAGAGATGATGGCCAAGTAACTGTAGACAATGGCATCCAATTCGCTGAAGTGATCCCCGAAGAACCAAACTTTGCGTCCCAATTTACGTGACAACAAGTTGACGCACTTTTTCGCAGTAGTCACCAGCTAATAGAAAGCATAATAATAGAATTACAAGTTTCACAAAACTGACAGTCTCTTACATAGTCACTTTCATGCTTCTCCAGCTTGTCGTTGATATCGAAACCACCTAGAACTTGAACCACATCGCAAGCTTCGCGCTGATACGTCGATGGATAGTAGAAGTTGAATGGGAATGGCGTACGCTTTGCGTATAATCCACGTGTGGTGGTCTCGTAGTTGTTTGGCTCGCCATAGAGGAAATAATGATAGTACGCATGCAGTTGTGTGAATACCCAATTCGCATATGTGGCGGACAGATGCTTCTGTTTTGTTGACAACTTTGCATCCACCGGATAACCCTGAAAGGCAATTTTAACATGATTCTCTTGCAATTGGAACAACGAAATATATATAGCTAATCGCCAATTCTATAAATAGCCGCGCAGGTTCGTTGAACCCATCGTCATCTGTATTGCGATGCCACTCACCTCAAGATCCAGCACGCGTTTGATCTCCTTATAGCCGATGAATTTATCGTTACCAATCTGAAGATAAGGCAGTTTGCCGGCGCCAGAACGCAATGGATTTGAATTGGTTTCAATATCTACGGGGCAGCGGGTGAAGCGTAGCAAGCACTGTGCGTGAATTTCATGAAATGACAATACTTTGATTAATAATTATTGATAGCGAGGAGTCGTTGATTATGATGCAACTAAACTTACCAAGACACGCATACACTCGAAATCAATTGTTGGTAGGCCCCATTCGCCCTTGTACACATATAACTTGGAGCCCAATTGCATATTGTCTGTCTGTGTGTGTACACTTGGTTGCTGTGTTGAACTTTCTCGGTTTATTTAGCAATGCACATGCACTTTCATTGCACGAAATATTCAAAAAATTATTATATGTGCCAAAATGTGCCGGACGACTCCGAGCTGAGAGAGACTTTAGTTTGACACTCAATGCCAGTGTGGGTAACCAACACAAGAATTGTGAGCACTAAAAAATACCGTATCCGATATTAACATCAATATGTTCAAATGGCTCTTGGCGAAGATTTTGTAAGGTTTTTGAATGTATCCAAACGAAATGGCAAAAAAATATGGTTTAAATTCATGTTTTCTTTCATTCATATATTTAAACATCGATATCAGCTGTTACTGTAGACAGGTTTTAAATGAATCGTATGGTCACTCTAATCTACGCTCATGCTTTTGCCCGCAAGTTTACCGCGTAAATAAATTGGATAATAAACAAATAGAAGCTAGATAAGACGCCCACATTATGGCACTGGTGGATTATGGCAGCAGCTCAGGCTCAGACAGCGAGACGGTAGCGGAGACAACTCCCAAACCGGCTATTCTGAAGAGGTAATGTACTCTGCTGTGCATCCAACATGCCTCCTAAATCTGAAACCCGGCAGACCGGCATTACCCACAGCTCTCTCACTGCTGGGTGCTAAAATACCAAAACATGCAGACGAAGACGATGAACAGAATGAAACGGATAATCCCACACTGCATGGTGGTCGCATACGTAGCTTTAAGCACGAACGAGGCAATTGGGCAACCTTTGTATACGTGCCCGCTCCAAGTTGCGTGGAACAGTTGGAGGATTTTCAAGCGGAGGCTATTGAAATGCTGGCTGCAGACGTGCAACTGCATGCGAATGAATCGTTGCATTTAAGTTTGAGCAAAACTGTGGTACTGCAATATCACCAAATCGATGAATTTACTAGGTCACTGCAACAGGCGCTCCAAAGTTGCGCCGGGTAAGTGTACAATAACTGAGAATCTACTTTGAAATGGTAACGTAATGATTTTTTGTTTGTTTGACAGCTTCAACAGCAATCTGCATCTGGTAAGTTCTCGGAACTCACCAACAAATTCCTAGCTTTAATTGTACTTATCCTAGCTTGAAGTGTATACGAATGAGGAGAGAACACGAACATTTCTGGCCGTCAAACTGGACGCTGCCTTTACGACGAAGATGACAACGTTATTACGACCTGTTGATCAGGTCATGCGTGATTATCGCCTGTCACAGTTTTATGCGACGCCCTCATTTCATGTCAGCTTGCTTTGGTGCGTGGGAGATTATCAGGAGTTCCTCAGCAACAAATTAGAGAAACTACAGCAGTTGTTGGATGATCATGATACGCTCAAACTGCCGGTTAATGAAGTGCATTGCAAATGCGGCAATAAGGACTTTATTTATAAGCTGAAATAGTGAAATTTGCACACACATTCAATTCATGCCTTTCTTTTTGTTGCCATTCCCTTGCTTCGCCTGCTGTGCCTGCTCTTCAATCAGTCGCTCCTCCTCCAGCTCCAAGAAGCGTTGACGACGCCGGCCCAGTGGAGTCTTTGACCACCACGACTCGAAGGCTTCCTCCTCCTCGCGATAGACAGGATCTCGCGTGCTGTAAGGAAATTATTAAATTGATTTAATCAGTGCGTTGCATCGCATAGCATCACATCTCACCAGAGGACATTGATCAGCTCAGCATTTGTAAGCGGTTGGGAGCGCAGTTGTAATTTACGCTTGCATGTCATCACTTCACGCAGGCATGCATCGATAGCACCTATGGTGTAACCATCGGATATTTTCGCCATGGCACTCGTGTCCAAGCTGGAAATGCCACCAGAGTATTCACTGCAAATGAAAGGCAAGGAATATTTTGTACACATAGGTATACTGCAAGTCTCAAGCAAGACACCTACTGGAGCAGCGTTTTCCAAGCATGCGACATAGCACCATAATCTGGACGTGGAATATAAATGAAGCGATTGTAGACCGACTGCAAGAGTTTCTGATCCGCCTCCCACGGCAAGTTGGAGGTGCCCACAAAGATAACGCGATCTTCAGGCGCAATATTTTTTATCATTTTGGGTAAATCCTTTTTCAAACGCTTGGGATCTGTGCGATCCGTTTTGGGTATTTTCTTCATAAACGGTCGTTCTGCGTCGCCCATATAAATGACCGCAGGCTGCAGCAATCTGGACACCTTTAGCACCAGATGTATAAGCATAATGAGTCCCGATTTACCTGGGTATTTGCCCACAATATTGGCGGGTGTGAGATCAAACAAAACTGCGCCGACCTCTGTGCAAATGGCATGCAGCAAAGCTTTTTTGCCCGATCCCCGGGGTCCTGCCAACAGCACAGAGCGGATCAGTGGCGTGCAGCTGTGTATGGCCTCGGAGCCGAGTGGCAGGATGCAGTATTCGGTGAGGATCTGTCGTATGTCGCCCGGAGAGGGATTTGTGCCGTTGCGTGCCGTCAACGCTTTATCACCTAGAAACTGTTTCAGCTTCAGTTCGGGACACTTGCGTATAATGCCGTTGGTAACTAGTTCCTCGTACAGCGACTCGGTGCTGCGATCGGGTGTGAGATCCTTCTCCTTCTTCTTTTTACTCTTCTTGCCACTTCGACGCGTCTTCTTGTTGCTCTTCTTCACCTTCTTGCCGACCATGGTTTGCAGCAACTCGAGCTCCTGGCGCATCACATCATCGACTGCGCGTCGAAACTCCAACTCCACTTCCTGATACTTTTCCGCATAGATCATGTCCTCGTAGGCCGCCTGGCTGAGGATTCCAGTTTCATCTTTGTCACGCCATGTGTCGTTGAAACTAAAAACCAGTGAGTAAAAACAAGAATTATTTTTATTTAAACTTAAATCTTTCAATCACATTTAGTTTTCTCCGATTTAATTTCCTAATTGGATCAAAATATAATCTTGTAATTTGAATAGTATGAAGACAAAGAGTTCCTCAAAGGATTGCGAATAACTTACTATTCAATTTCTGCACGAATGTCGGGTAGACAAACAGACGCAGCTGGTTGGAAGTTGAGATCATCTTCTTGGTTCTCGTTGACATTCAAATCTCCGCTGCGTGCTGGCGACTTGGATTTGTCCTTGGTCTTGCGCGACTCCTTCGAGGAGCGTGCCGAGGAACGACTGTGCTCGCTTTCAGTGCCCGGCCGACTGAAAATGTGCAGGGAGCCACCTTGATCCTCTGAGGGGAAGTCGGGTAACTTGCCCGTCTTGTCATAGCAATCCTTGATCCAAGCACGAATCTCGTCAGCAATATCCTCCTTCATGGTGGCGCCATGCTTCTGCCTGATCTCCTCCTGTATGGCCACCTGTCGCGCCTCGAACTGTGCCGCATATGTCTGTTGCGCCACATGACGACGCCGCACATCGTGCTCGTTGTGCTTCTCCAGCTTCTCGGCGCGTTCCTTGAGCACAGCGGCCGGTGGTGGCACCATGCCAATCAATATCATCTCATCCATTTTGCGACGTCGCGTAATGCGGCGCGCCGTGTGGCCTCGCCACATTTTCTGGATTTTCATGGCCGCCATGAGACCGGAATCGGTGCGTTCCTTCTCACTGCGCTCCTCAGCCTTGCCCTTCTCCTTGCGTATCTCCTTCATGAAGTGCGCACGCAGACGTCCCTGCCGCGCACGCTCGTGCATCTGGAGCAGTCGAATTGCCTCGATCTCAGTGAGTGGCTCCTCTGAAGCATGCTCTTCCAGCCAGCCCAGCTTGATAAGAATCTCATTCATGGTGCGCTTTCGGAACTCCAACTCCTGTTCTCGCTCACGCAGAAAGTAGCGTGGAATACGTAGCTCTGTGTCCATGGGCGTTAAACGCAGACGCTCCACAACATCGTCGTTGTAGCTAAACTCCATGAGATCAATGTTTACCAGATCGTGCTTCAGTTCCACTACACGGCCCAGACAAGCGTCCAACAATTTGCGCACCAGCTCACGTTTCTGTGGCTGAATCATCTGAGGATTAATCGATGTATTAATTTACATGAATTAAATTTTAGATTACAAAAAAGTATCCTTATATGAAATTAAAAATTCTTGGATACTCGCATTATCGTAGACATCCTCCAAGCGATTACTCAGACATATGTAGCGTAGGTAGAACTCATAGAGACTCGATTGCAGCAAAGCTTTAGACTCTGCGGCGGCGGCAACAGAGCTTGAAATGATGCCCGAGACGCCGCTGATCGTTGCCACCGTGGTGTCCACATTCTGATGCTGTCGTTCATAATCAATGATGGCCAGTTGCTCGCACTCATGCTGCGATTGATGCCAGATCTCATTGAAATATGTGCTGGACATGACGAGGGCGTTTTTCACAATGACTCATTTGAAAGGACATTCATTATATTCGTTGTCATGGTGGTATTGATAGCTCCAAGCAGTGAAGACCCTTAATATTGCCTGGCAACGAGCTAGTTAATCATAAAAGACCCTAAATGGAATGTTAGAATTGCTATACTTGATCTAGCCGACTGAGAGATCATGCGATGTATCCACAAAAACGGAACAATAAAGAGTAGCAAATGCTCACAGTACAATTTGTGAAGTTGCCACGAGATGGCATCGCGAGATGGTTTAGCAAACTATACTGTATTCTTAATTAATTAAAGTTTACGTTTTGCGCCATGACAATCCTCAAATTTTTAGTTGTATGATGCATGTATTTTTGTAAAAGATGATACACATAGTATTAGATATAACAATAGTTAGCAAAGGATAAATAGTACATTACTTGGATTAGACTACACATAAATATGTACGTACATAAATAGTTAACAATAGCAGTGTTTTTTGTTTTCTCTTTTATTTTAGGAATGTGCCTGGCTCTGGCGCTTTAAAGGTTATCGGGAGAGCAGTACTTAAGCATGGATTTGGTATGTTTAAATTGGATGCCACTTGTGGCCGACAGCACTTCGCCGATAAAGCTCTGGGAATTGTGTATGGTTGTGCCGCCCAAGATCACTTTGTAGCCCGCATTGTTCAGCTGATGCACAGTCAACGCTTCCTCATAGGTGGTGCCGCCAATGATGAAAACTACGACTTCCTGCGGTGGCCTACGGAATGGCACAAGTTCCGAATTGATGGCCGGATACATGGGATCCAATTCACGGCCTTTGAATACATCTTCAAGCGTTTCCTTAAGCAACGGCGTGTGCTGCGTAAAAACGTTCTCAACGCCCTTGAGACCTTTGATCAGAATACGCGTCAATTTGACGGCATCCGTGATGCGCACCATGTTAAAAAGGTCACCCTGTCGCACATGCATGCCAGCGTACTCGATCAGAGCTGGCACAATTTGCGTATTTCCGCCACGGCTCTTAATGATCTGCAGCAGAGCAGAGGTGTCACAGTTGGCGTGACGCTCATAGCGTAGCGCATACAAGGCCACCAATTTGATGGCATCATCGATGCTCACGCGCTCGTCCGCAATCAGTTTCTTGATGCGCTGCAGCTGCGCCGTGTGATCCGCCTTGCACGCAATCTCCTGCTCCAGCTCGGATACCTCGAACAGATTGCGCTTGTTCGAAATGCTAGAGAGCTCACCCATGACGCACAGATGCTTCTGGACGGTGCCAGACATCTTCTTGAACTGCGGATATGATTCAATAAAGTTCTTCATGTCAGCAATACTCTCGACCTTTTTGTGATCGTTTGCCTTGCGCTGAAACTCCTCCATCAGCTGCTTAATGGTTGAACCAATTTCACCATAATTGGCGTACATGTTGTTGCCATAGAACTCGTCCTGGTCGCCCGACAGCACCAGCTCCTTGAACTCTTTGGGCACGCTGGGACGTTCGGACAGATCTACGCGATTGTTACGTATCTGTAGCAGTTCATGCACCATAGCCTGGTACGACCATTGATGCAACAATGGAGTCACTGGATCATCTCGACGGTCGAGCAGTAACAGTAAAGGCGGCGCAGCTCCATCGACATTGGCGCGAAAATCAAACAGCGACGATTCCTTTGTAGTCTGATCGTAAATCATTTTGGCCAGCAGCTGAGCAACCTGAGAGCCAGCTCGATAGCGTATAACTGGATTAAGTTTAAGCGAAAGTAACACGGCTGTGATGCCCTGCATACTGTGCGTCAAGGCATCCGGCAGCCAGTTCATATTCATCATGCAGTCGGGAATGTTGAGGGAGAATAGATTGGGATTCACACACAAATAGTCGGCATACAATTCCTTGACTTCGCGCACCGATTCTGATTCATCGCATTCAGCCAAGTATTTGATGTCGGTGCGTGGTATGATATTACTGAAGTCTACGATGATGAAAGCGATATATTTTAATTTTGTGTATGTGATTTTTAGTGCTACTTACATATGAAATAAGCGCTATATTTGGGATTGCGCAGCTCGTTGGCCAGCAGTTGAATGTTTTGCTTTGTGGGGCGTATAAAAACAATGCACTTGAGGTATTTTAGCCGTTCATTGGAACGCCCAGAATCGATGCGTTCAAATAAATAGACTTCGCGTTGCAACATATCCGACTGACTAAATGCCATAGATATTATGCTTGTCTGTAAAATTGCAATTTTCATGGCTATGAATGCAACAATTTCAAATTGACAACGCAGCTCAAAATTCTCACCGTCTCCTTGTCGAGCAGTATGATTTTCATGCCGGGTCCAGACTCCGTGCACATCTTTTCGATGTACAATTTAATACCACTTATTAAATTCATAATTAAAGCTAGTTTTTAGTTGTACAATTTATTTCATTTACTGCAAATATTTTATTACTGCAAACAGCTGTTGGCTGAGATGTGTAGAACTTACCACCCACCCATGCAAGCGCAATCGTTTTGTTATCGATACTTATCGATAACGGTAAATAAGCGCGTTACAGCAACATTCAAAACTAAAAAAATAACAATACGTTTTTTCGTGTATTATTTCTAGTCTTGAGAAATGTTACAATGTTTATTTGTTGACAAAAATCATCTAAAGTCCAATAATGCTACGTGTAAATAAAATATATACTCGAAGCCTCCAACATTTACAACTTAAGGAATATGAATCACGTTCTTCTTAAGGCAACAATAAACCACCAATAAAACTGTGATTATTTGTCTTAAACTAAACACAACTCAATTAGTATAAAACGCAATGGGTTTGATATGCGTTGCGTTCTGTGCGTGTCCAAAATTGATCTATTAGTATGCAATATGCATAAAATTTTATGCAGTCACAGCTGGCTTTTTCTCCGCTTCTTTCTGCTGTTTCTCCTTCTCCAATTGGTAGTTATAGGCCCGTCCAAGTTGCACCAATTGTGTCAAGCCCACAAACAGATTGACGGCAAACAAACTGTAATTCTTGGGAATAATGACCAGTGAGTAACGCGACCAGATAATTCCAGTGGCAGCCAATGCACCACAACTTGTTATCGAGATCGAGTCCGCAGGACGTGCTAAATCGCTGAGGCCGGCCACAACCAGACCCTAAAAAAGTAATAAAAATAAAACTTTCCATTATCAGTCGAGATTCAATCGACAGCCAGCATATGTTATCATAATTAATATGACGCGTGCAAAATGAATTCTAGTACACACACAGATACACACGCGCACAAATCAACAAGTAAAAAAGCCACAGTCGACGGAGTCCGACTGTGAGATACCCGCTACTTATTTTAAAAGAATAAAATAAATGCTTTTGCAGTGTATATAGACTATAAAAAGAGTTAGGTTGATATTGCAGAAATAATATAAGACTGTTAATAGTGCATTTCACACTTTTATCGTTTCTAAATTGCACATATCACCAAGTTTTAATGCTCTATTTTGAGTTTTGGCTATTGACTCTATTTTAAGGTCATGTTGTGGTACCCTTCTACACTATGGGTAACGGGTATGAAAACACAGAAACAAATACAAATGCGCAATTATCGCATGGCCCGCTCTCTAGCAGCCAAAACACCACCAACAAGTTATGATGCTAACATAAACAAATAGTATAATAATAAAAGGCAATACGTATACGATTTAATCGCACGACACGGCGACATTCTCACACAGATTTCGTTCGTTATTGCCATTTAAATTTCTTTATATCAGCTGCAGACAGCAGCACCAGATAATGAAAATTAGCGAAGGTCATCATCATGCTGTCGAGATTATGTAATGAGCTGTCTGGTAACTTACCCATTTGACGACTGGCGCCCAGAAGAATATCGTCTTTGGACCTAATAAGGAACACCACGTTTAACTAAACTGGAATTGTTTATTTTCTTATTGTCCCGCTCACCTGCCGCGTGCATCCAAAGTGGACGCAATTTTGCGGGCACAAATTTGTCGCAGACGCCAATAATGCCATTGTAGACCTTCGAGTGGATGCCCTTTCCAGCGGAAGCGCCAGCTGATGGGGGCGTCGGTGGTGGAACTGATGGAGGCGGTTGAACGGCTGTTGATGACATTTTGCTTGTGCGAAATTACGGAATAGAAGCGAACAAGAATTCACTCAGCTGCTGCTGCTGTTGTGACTAGCGTATGGACAGACAGTTTCACCCGTACTGTTCGACGTTGTGTTCGTAGCGGTGAGAAAACTGCTTAGGACCGCGCTCGAAGCGAATATGAGAGTGTGAACGAACAACAATAGCATTGAGTTCATTAACGTCGTCGTTGGCGTTAGCGTCGGCGTCGGCGCTCTGAGTAGTGGTGTGTATTTGTGTGAGGGTTCGTGAGAGACGCACTCATAGATACATACATACACACACACAAGTATGTCTGTGCATACATACGTACATGAAATCAGCTGTCGACGCTATTACATGAGACTTTCGGACTTTCTAAGATTCGAATAAAAAAAACTCGTTTTGTAAGAGACATTTTCTAAGTAAATTCTCAAAATGAACGCATTTCAGTTCACTTTTCATTCGCTCCATATGGAAACGCAACGTCCTTGACCTTGGCCGTTGTCGCTGCAACTAGTTTGTAGCTGTGCCAATTTCCGTACCGCAGTGTTGACGGAAGCAGATAAATACGCATTTAAATACATCTACATTCCCACTATCATTGTACATGTAGTAGGTGCATACTCTAAAAATAAACATTAAACTGCAGTTTGTATCTCTTTTTCTCTCTCGATCTGTTCTCTCTCTCTCTGCGTGTATCACGCGACAGTCTCGCCACATATTTGCACACATGCATACATACATGTTTTGCATACACACTCGTTGATATGTGTGTACGTCAGTTAATACACGATAATCAGTGTTTCAAATTAAATCATTTTTCAGACTATAAAATACCCTAGCCCCAAATCATACACACGTGAACTATGTAAATACATATGTATGTGTGAGTACATTTACAATCTTGGCAGCAACCACCTATTTCCTCCGATCTGCACTGTGAGAAAAATGTGCGTCAAGATAGCTCCGCAACTTTAGCGTCACATATCGATACTAAAAATATCGGCTGTGAAACCATTTTAATTTTTGCAGTTTTAGGGGTTTTTTGTTCCAAAATGAAATAAACTAATGCAAGATGATAGCAAATTAAATTTCCTTTCTATTAATGCTCTGTTTGTAAGATTCTATGCAGAATATATACCTGAATTTCCTGTTTGAAAAATTGAGGTAGTAACATTTTGGTCATTATCTTTTATCTGAAGACTTGTCGCCCAAATCGGCTAATGACAAGTCAAAAGGCATTCTCTTAAGAATATATTCCCAAAGTATCATTAAAATCGCTAGAGCCGTTTTAAAGATATTTGGGAAAAAGTTCACCAACCATGCTTCCAGACCCATACAAAAACACCCAAAAAGAAGCAGTGCTGCCGATAAATGCCCACAAATTCTCTCAACCTTCTTGTCAGCCAGGGCGCGCATTTCCTATTCGTGGATACATATCTATAGAACGTTTACATTAATTTTTGTCCAATTTCTTGGATCCGTTTTTTAGAAAATTGACATTTTATCAACCCACCTATACTAGTTCATTTTGCAGGTGTATCAAGCAGCAACCACTACGGAACTAATAAAGTGTTAGTTAACGCGAACGGAGATTTGGCGCGAAATCTGAAGTTCAAAATGTGATCGTGTAAAACTTTATTAAACAATAAAGATTCATATTCAACAAAATATTCAGATCTTAACTTATTCGTATAAATAAATATATATATTTATTTATTTGTTTATTGACTTACGCAAGTTTATTAAAAATATTATTACCATGTACAGAGTTTAAGGTCAACCAACAGTTGTATCCACAATATATTCCCCATTTTCAAATAGTTCGCCCTTCAGCAATGGAACCATATTGTTTTTTACACGTTTTTCTTGGCTAGCCAACATTGCCAATTTTCAAAACTGACGATCTTGCAGATTTTTTACTTTACTGATAATTGCCATAATTAATAACCAACAGAGTTTAACATGGTGGCAGCACCTAATGGGCGCGATGCCAGTACAAAAACCATATTGTGGTTCCATATGGTTCCATTGCTGAAGGGCGGACTATTTGAAAATGTTGGTCATTGACTACTAAAATGCGATTTTCTCAAAAACGGCTCCAGCGATCTTAATAAAACAAATGGCAAACTGCTTGTATTTTTTATGTTTATATTATGCCGTAGTGCGTTTTCCCTGACAAAGTTGAGGAAAGCGAATATATGATTAAATCGAATATATATGGGGTTTTCTTGGAAACTATAGGAATTTCTTATATGATATCACTTCGGAAATGATACGCATATTAATAATCTAATTTTTAAGGCATCTCACATTTATCTACTTAGTCAAAATGTTGAATTATCTTTAAAAAGAAAATTCGACGCTAACTTTGTACTGGTATCGCGCCCATTAGGTGCTGCCACCATGTTAAAGTCTGTTGGTTATTAATTATGGCAATTATCACTCTAATTGGATTTTCTCAAAAACGGCTCCGACGATTTTGATAAAACAAAAAGCAAATGATTTATCTATTCGATTCGCATAGATTGGAATTGCGCGACATGGGCGACAAGTTGCAGAAATATGTAAAGTAAAAAATCTGCAAGATCGTCAGTTTTGAAAATTGGCAATGTTGGCTAGCCAAGAAAAACGTGTAAAAAACAATATGGTTCCATTGCTGAAGGGCGAACTATTTGAAAATGGGGAATATATTGTGGATACAACTGTTGGTTGACCTTAAACTCTGTACATGGTAATAATATTTTTAATAAACTTGCGTAAGTCAATAAACAAATAAATAAATATATATATTTATTTATACGAATAAGTTAAGATCTGAATATTTTGTTGAATATGAATCTTTATTGTTTAATAAAGTTTTACACGATCACATTTTGAACTTCAGATTTCGCGCCAAATCTCTGTTCGCGTTAACTAACACTTTATTAGTTCCGTAGTGGTTGCTGCTTGATACACCTGCAAAATGAACTAGTATAGGTGGGTTGATAAAATGTCAATTTTCTAAAAAACGGCTCCAAGAAATTGGACAAAAATTAATGTAAACGTTCTATAGATATGTATCCACGAATAGGAAATGCGCGCCCTGGCTGACAAGAAGGTTGAGAGAATTTGTGTGCATTTATCGGCAGCACTGCTTCTTTTTGGGTGTTTTTGTATGGGTCTGGAAGCATGGTTGGTGAACTTTTTCCCAAATATCTTTAAAACGGCTCTAGCGATTTTAATGATACTTTGGGAATATATTCTTAAGAGAATGCCTTTTGACTTGTCATTAGCCGATTTGGGCGACAAGTCTTCAGATAAAAGATAATGACCAAAATGTTACTACCTCAATTTTTCAAACAGGAAATTCAGGTATATATTCTGCATAGAATCTTACAAACTGAGCATTAAAAGAAAGGAAATTTAATTTGCTATCATCTTGCATATTAGTTTATTTCATTTTGGAACAAAAAACCCCTAAAAATGCAAAAATTAAAATGGTTTCACAGCCGATATTTTTAGTATCGATATGTGACGCTAAAGTTGCGGAGCTATCTTGACGCACATGTTTTCTAATCATCTGTTGCCGGGAAAAGGGAGAAGAATAGTAACTAAAGTAAACATAAGCCCAATTTTTTTTTATAAGTAGACCTTTATGCCTTCAATTTATAATGATTGATATTCACGATGACTACGACCACAAAGAAGCAGTGGAATATATTTTAGAAAATGTTCTCATGCCTGACGACGGTAGCCTGGAATTCAAACGCTTGCAAGACGATTATAATTCCCAACTAACATCAACTTGCAGTTGTGCCACAAACAGCAACAACAATGTTTGCAATAACAGAGTTAATTGCTGCCATGGAGGCGATTTTGAATATAAACAAGCAAATAACGAATTAGTTTTGTACAAAAACGAAGACCAGCGTTTTAATTGCGTGACAGAATGCAACGATTTATGTAAATGCCTATTGCAGCAATGCAGTAATCGACTAGTTCAGCTAGGACCACGAAAAAACTTGGATATCTTTAATTCGCCTCGGTACAAATCAATGGGCCTCCGCACCTTGGTTGATATTCCATCTGGTGCTTTCATCTGCGAGTATGCTGGTGAATTATTAACACTAAAGGAAGCTAAACGCCGCCTTGAGATTATTGATAATTGTAATAAGATGAACTTTATATTATGTCTACATGAGTACACAAAGCTGAAAAATAGCACGGATTATCGGGTCTCCCAGGTAACTATAGTAGACCCCACATATCGCGGAAATATAGGTCGTTATCTAAATCACAGCTGCCAACCAAATTGTGAAATCTTTGCTGTCCGAATAAATTGCCCAATACCAAAAATAGGTGAGAAATTAATTGACCAAATCCAAGATTTTTAATACTCTTATGTTACAGGCATCTTTGCAAAAAGAAACATTTCAGCAAATGAAGAGCTTTGTTTCCATTACGGAGGAGAAGATCTTGGACACGATTTGGCTGCTGGAAAACCCTGTCTCTGTCTCTCACCAAATTGTGTCGGTGTCCTGCCAAATACAAGATTTTAACAATCTTAAATGTTTAGAAGTAACTGCAATTTAAGTATCTCATCTGTATTCAAGAGGAACTAGTAGCATTACAGGAAGCTTTTACGTTGACGATTTTAGATATTTTAGAGTTTTAAAGACCACGTAATTGCTGTATGAAATGAAATCAACTAGAAACAATCCCAACGAATTACCTCATCCTTGATAAATTGATTTTACTTTTTGTATTTGTTCTCCCTTTTCATGTCGGGATATGAAAGAAGCATTGTTTGCATATCGCTGAAGGTACCATTATTTTATATTAAACAATTATGCAAGCAATGCATAATACAAATAAAACACAGTGTTACCAGATAAACAAGCTCTTATTCCATAAAAGTTAGGAACAATGCGATTATATCATATTGAAAATAATAGAATTTTCGACATGCTGTACAATTTCAAATTATTACAAATGATAAAAGAAATAATGCAATATTTGAGTGCATTTCTTCTTAACATAAAAACGTTAAAGTTTATTTTGCTGATCATTTTGTGTAGGAGGCAACTTTTGTAGTATCCATTCCTCTAAACTTAGCATCGATTTATTTTTTAGTTCGTGCAACGTGTTCTTTAAGGGAGTGAATGTACCAGAGACGCCCAATTTGTTTAATGATTCCCATGTCTCTTGCCCCCATTCAAACGGCACGAGAGTGTCCCGCTCGCCATGAAACATATACAGCTCAGGTAGTTTAGCATTGGCTTCACTTCGATTAGTCAGGGATTCGTAGACCACCGATTGTCGATTGAGGAATGATGAATGGGCAAAGACACCAGCTAAATCCGTATTCAAATGGTAACCGGTATGCAGAGCCAACGCTCCACCCATTGAGAAGCCGCCTACTATTATACGATTCAGTGGAATGCCATTATCCACCTCATTTTGAATGAGTTTTTGCACAATATTGTAGCTTTCGGACATGCTCTTTTTACTTTCTTGAGCTGCTATGTTGACAGATCGTCGATCAAACCACACTGTAGACAACTGGCCATTCAAAGGTGTGTATTTTTGCAATGGTGCTGTCGGGTAAATGATTTTGATGTGCGCAAAGTCCAAATCACGACCTAGTAGAAATCGAACCCACTCTAGCAAGTTAGGACCTGTGTCACCGGATCCATGAAGGAAAATCACAGATGCACTATATTTTCTAAGCATTGAAGAAGCCATTACGATATTTATAATTGTTTTAAACCAAAAATGCAGGATACGTTATGAAAATTGGATATACTCTCAACAAAACGACACAAGCGCAGTATGACCAGATTATTCACAGTCAAAACGCATTAAATTGACCAAAACTATTTTTAAGCTAAAGTTTGTCTACTTAGAAATATTTACATTGCCACAAAATGTCAACGATTTGAATTGTTAGATATGTAAGAAATGAAGTTTGTACTTTTGATTTTCAATAAAATCAATGTGGTATTTTTACAGATTACTTCAATTACAACAATGGAAAAATACTGGAATGAATTTTGCGGAAAATGTGGCAACGCGACAACGCGTTAGGTTTAGTTAAGAGTTGTGCACGGTAGCTATTGTGAGTGCTGAAAACGAGTATAAAACGGTAGTTTTAAAACTAAACAGTGAATGGTAATTTACTATGTTAATAATAAGCGAAGGTGTTTGTATTACAGTTAATCTAAAGTGCAGAAAAATCAAAGCTGTTGCAGAAGTTATTGAGCAAAATAAAGAAATGAAAAAGCTCACAAAAGTAGAAGACGCATTGCCCAATTTATCAGCTGTTTGATACACACACGCATACACATAAATTATCACATTTGTGTATACACGTGATAGTATTTTGGTCTACATGATCCAAATATTTATTTACACAAACATAAATGCATAAAAGACCATAAAGTACAAAAGTTCACAAAGACCAGTGTATTGATGTATGTTGATCGCAACACTGATCAATTAAAAGCTGCAAAATCAACAAGTTGTTGATTAAACACGTATACAATCGATTGACACATAAACATATCTATGTATGTGTATTCAAACATAGTTCGTGCTACCACACATGTATCTTCGATCTAACAAAAACAAAACTCTCTCACTCATACTGCCGATTACGTTTCGAGTCTTTCGCATTAATATGAATGTTTTAAACATTTACATATACATATGTACACACTGTGTGTATATGCATGTGAGCATGTGTGCATTTATGCCCTCTCATCGTGATTAGACAGTATTTCTCACTTTGCCTTTGTATTTATCGCATAGTTGATAAAATATCTCGTAGGGAACTCCTTGCGCTCAAGATACTCTATTAATGCTGTGTCATCCCAAATGCACGTCACTCTTCCCACGTACACACGATGTATGTACATATGATCAACAATATGTAAGTTTGTATTCTTCCATTAATACAATGAATATGAAACATGGTGTGCTGTTATCACTGCTGACCTGCCAAAGACGTAGCACACATGCCAAGAGACCCAATTAAATTGATCGTAACGTAAATAAATCTTGAGCATAATTATTCTTAGCCATAACATTATTGTTATCTTAATCGTCTTAATTAAATTTAACAAGCACACACTGCCATCATATCTTGAGAGCTATTTCTTTTATTCTATTCCCTAGTGTACTTAGAGCAAGATAATTTTATAATTGAGATATCTCTCTGCGCTTTGCTAATCTAGATTATGACGAAAATATCAATGATGTATTCCAATAAATATGAAATCGCACGTACTCACAATTCTTTCTCAATTAATGAGAGCACTTTCTATATGCTCATGCTCGATTCCTCAATACCCTTTAATTAAATCTTGTATGATTACAGGATATTTACACCCTTTTCTTGTCGTAATTAGTTCGAATGAAGATATTTCTCAATTCACGATGACATTCGACCACAAATTCTCTATAATTGACAGGAGAGAATATAAGTTATATAATTTGCAACTTTGACACCCGGCATGACATGGCATATTTGTCAACTACGCGTTCATCATCGTGAGGTGGGGACGCCAACGTCGTCTACCTGTTTTTTGTGGCCGCAAGCGAGTCGCAGAAATTAGTTCAGTTCGATTCCGGCGTACGCACGATCGGTTGATGTCGGTGGTACGCGAGCTTTGAGTCCGCTGATCTTAATATTTGACGTACGTTCACGTATGATCGTTCTTAGTCCATTGACTATTGAGCTTATGTACAAAAGACTTAATCTAAAGTATGAAACAAAGAGCAACAATGTACATAAGTACATTGAGTAAATTCGTTATCTGCCATTGTTTTGTTGATAAAAAATAAAACAAATTTCAAACTTAACATTTGAAAGTGAATAGAAATTTACACAAAAACTCAGGTTTTTTATTGGATTTGTACTCTTCAGTTATTTGGTGAAATTGTGTTTTTGTAATGATTGGACTTTGGGCGCACCTGGTAGTAGCTTCTAGCAGCAGCAACCTTATCGCACAAGTCCTACAAATTAGCCATTGTGAATCAAATGTGAAAAAAAATCACCAAGCGTCCGACCGTTCGTTGGGTTCTCGCATTTGCCATGTTGTTATTGTCATTGTTGTTGTAGCTGCTTTTGGGAAATATAGCCAATGAGCATGACTCTGCACATACTACACATATTCACATTCGCAAGTATCTATCCGTGTATGAACGAGCATTTGTGTGTATGGATGTAATAAATCGAGTTTGCTTATTAGAAAGAATCGCACGAGGGCTAAAACAGAAATATTGCAAATTCATTCATTTCATAATAAACTTTTGAAATTGTCGACCCTGTGCTGTGTGTGTGTGAATGTGTGAAAATTATTGCGATAAAGACGTTGTTTAGATTTTAAAAGCCATTTTAAATGAATTGCAAAACAGACAAGTGTGGATATTGCAGCCGGCTTAAAAACACCCGGTAACAAAAGCTGATTTCTACGTCATATACATGTGCAAATATTCACCTATGGATTGAAGATAAATACCGAAAAATGCAAATTTATGCATTTCATTCATTATTCATTTATTTCCATTTAAAGTAACAGCCTAAATTTGTTAGAAATATTTGGTTGCATTCCCTCAAAAGTCATGTGTATTTATTTAAAAAGTACTGTAAACTACAATAACAATTTAAATTTAATAAAACTACCTAATTGTTGGTTTTAAAACAGATCGGGAGAGGCAGATAAGCACATTAGACTGGATCATAGTAGTTTATTATTAAAGCGGCTAATCTAATGTAGTTTCACCCTAATGAGTGAATAATGTTATGATTTTCTCAAAACAAGATTTAAGCTTGTAGTGCTACAGGTATAAAAAATTGTTAACGATAGTATGTTGCATTTGATTATGTCAGTATTGTTGCTAACCGAGCACAAATATTCATTCATAAATATTTACAAAACCGAAGATAGTGATGCTATGTTTTTGTTTTATTAATATTAAGCCATTATACCCATAGTATGTCCACCCATCTGTTTGCATAGAAACGGATCGCTCTACAGATATAATTAGTTTAGCTTTGGCTCTGAATATTTTGTATAATATATTTAATTCTTATTTCAGTAGTATAAAGATTTAGTTTTTAATATACTTACAGATTTTGAGATGAGTGATAGTGGTTCCCTCTCAGCCGGATGCGGACGTTTCGACACGGCGCGGTCCATAGATGAACATGATGCCACAGATGATGACATGACCTTCTGCATGTCCAACTATGCAAAGGAGGCACTTAAGATGATGTTCATGATGAGATCGCATGGCATGCTCACAGACGTCGTACTCGAGGTGAAAAAAGAGTTATTCCATGCCCACAAGGTGATACTGTCAGCTGCATCGCCTTATTTCAAGGCTATGTTCACGGGCGGCCTCAAGGAGTCGGAAATGTCCCGTGTACAATTGCAAGGGGTAAGTGAAGACCCCGCGATGTCTTCTGTCTTTTAGTTGCTATAATAGATGAACAGTTTTGCATTATCCCACTTTTCTAGGTGTGTCCCACGGCAATGGCTCGAATCCTATACTTCATGTACACTGGTCAGATCAGGGTAACAGAGGTCACGGTCTGTCAGCTGTTGCCCGCAGCGACCATGTTTCAAGTCCAAAATGTCATTGATGCCTGCTGTGCCTTCCTGGAACGTCAATTGGATCCAACGAATGCCATTGGCATTGCCAATTTCGCCGAACAGCATGGCTGCATTGAGCTGCAGAAGAAAGCTAACTTCTTCATTGAGCGGCACTTTACAAAAGTATGTTCATTAAATTTAAATATATATATAAAGTGGGGCATTAACACAATTATGTTTGCAGGTGTGTCAAGAGGAGGAGTTTTTACAACTGTCAGCCTATCAGCTGATAGCGCTGATTCGACGCGACGAACTGAACGTTCAGGAAGAGCGGGAAGTGTACAATGCCGTTCTTAAATGGGTCAAATACGATGAGGATAATCGGCATAGCAAAATGGAGCATATTCTTGTTGCTGTTCGCTGTCAATTTTTAACACCGAATTTCCTAAAGGAGCAAATGAAAAACTGCGCCGTTTTGCGCAAAGTTCCGGCATGCCGAGAATATCTAGCAAAGATCTTTAAGGATTTAACGCTGCACAAGTGTCCAGGCGTCAAGGAACGCACGCCAAATACAACACGAATGATCTTCGTTGCTGGCGGCTTCTTCCGACACTCGCTGGACATACTCGAGGCATACAATGTCGATGATAAAACCTGGACCACCTTACCAAATCTGCGCATTCCACGTTCAGGTCTCGGAGCTGCGTTTCTTAAAGGGAAATTTTATGCCGTTGGTGGACGTAACAACAACATTGGATCATCTTACGATTCGGACTGGGTAGATCGTTACAGTGCCATAAGTGAGACGTGGAGACCCTGCTCACCGATGTCAGTGCCGCGACACCGTGTCGGCGTTGCAGTTATGGACGAGTTAATGTATGCTGTAGGTGGCTCCGCAGGCATGGAATATCACAACACTGTGGAATAGTTAGTATTTACATCACATACATGAAGTGTGCATTTTAATCAAATTATTGTTTCTTTTATAGCTATGATCCAGATCAGGATAGATGGACGCTTGTGCAGTCCATGCATTCAAAACGCTTAGGCGTTGGCGTTGTGGTTGTCAATCGACTACTTTACGCTATCGGCGGTTTCGATGGCAACGAGCGATTAGCCAGCGTGGAGTGCTACCATCCGGAAAACAATGAGTGGAGCTACTTGCCTCCTTTAAAAACGGGACGCAGTGGAGCTGGTAAGATCAAAAAATTATATTTTAAATGCAAACTCTTCGTACTCATCACATTTTTTCACTCGCACAGGAGTTGCTGCCATCGATCAGTACATTTATGTTGTGGGCGGATTCGATGGAACACGACAACTGGCCACAGTAGAGCGTTACAACACAGAGAACGAGACATGGGACATGGTTGCACCAATACAAATCGCAAGAAGTGCACTGTCGCTGACGCCACTTGATGGCAAGCTGTACGCCATAGGCGGTTTTGATGGCAACAATTTTCTATCTATTGTTGAGGTTTATGATCCGCGTACGAACACTTGGGAGCAGGGAACTCCTTTAAATTCTGGACGCTCTGGTCATGCTTCCGCCGTTATCTACCAGCCATCATGTGCAACAACATTTATGGATTATGAGGATTGTGAAATGAGCAGGAACGATGGCAACAACGGAGATATGCAGAGCGATTCATCGCAAGATCCTTGCGGGAGCTTTACCCAAGGTTTTGTAGGTGGCTCACCTAACATGCAGTTTCATGCATCTTACGGCTCTGGTGGATGTAACAACTGCGATGCGGTGACTGCGACAATTAAGCAAGAGCCAACTACAGAATTTCGCGGAACACATGTAGTATGGGAACAAACTAAGAACTCTGGGCGATTTCGAAAGATACGATTAGAAGGCATAGATGATCCGGATCCCAGCAGTGGTCAAACGATACTGCCAGTTTACTCCCCCACAATATCAGAAGAGCTCTCAAAAGCCGTACCTATAGACAAACTGCCACTTAATCCAAACAATGCTGCAGCGCGACGATGTATATTGACGCCAGTCTGCGCAGCAATGCAAAATATGTTGCACAGAGGTATCGAATGGCATAATAAAAAGTGCAACTCATGACAAACATTGTATTTGCCATCAAGCATCGTCTTGAAACCAAAAATATTATCCATTTGCTAAGTCCATTATTTATCGAAACAAAACTACAAAAAACCCTAGAACTCACGCATACCAACTATTCCATATATATAGACAACCATTCCAGCCAAAACCTATGTGCAATCTGCTGCATTTCATAAATATAGCCTGCGATTAGGAAACTTAACTTTACGCTTGGTATTCGATTAGGTGATTGATTATGTATAGTGTATAGTATCATACAGATATGTAATGTACTTTTTATGATTTTCATAAGCTAAGCATGCAAATGTCGCGCACTTTACAAGTGTGCCATTATTACGCATAGATAAAATATTATTTTTTAAGAATCAGTAAAAGGAATAGTATCGTTAGACATCATACAGTTGGATATTGTACTTCATTGCTTGTACATAATAGTTAAGATTATTTGTAGAATTAAAAAATAATTTTAAAGAAAACTATGCTATTATTGTTTAAACACATTTGATGCATATTCTCTTTGCCGTCAAATATTAAATGAGATAGAACGTTTATCAAATATATATTTATACTTGTCTTTACATTCTATTTCAGAATTGGTTCTCTCATTTCTAAAAAAAAATCAAATAAATGGACATAATTTTAGTAGAACGAGGTTTAACAATTTAAACAATTTTTTGCATTTATTTAAAAACATATTGTTTATAGACTCCTTTGCTTTCTGGGTCGTGGGGGATTCCATGATACTGGGGTATTATCCGTAACAGACACTATATTCAAGCCACCCATTTGCAATCCCTTGATAGCCGACTGGAAATAATTTAAAATAAGTTTTGAATAATTATATGAATTGATCTCTTACCATTCGTCCTGGTCCCAAGCCACGCACTTTCACCCGTATGGTTTTCCAACCCAGCTCAACGGCTTTCTGGAAATTATAAACCATATATTATAAATTAACTTTGTTGAGCTCTAAGGGTCTTACCGCGCTAATAGTGACGGCAGTTGCTTGGGCAGCAATGTTGGTGCCTTTCCTGGTATTCTTAAAGCCTTCAATGCCGCAGGAGCGTATCAGCCTTGGCACTCCTGCAAGTAGCAAACGACATCAAAAAACGTGTTGATGATAATTGTGTGGCTTACCTTTATAGTCGGTCACTGAAATAATTGTGTTGTTGGGGGACACGCGAATGTTCACCACAGGCAGCTCGTTAAAGGGGATGCCATTGAATAGTTGGGTGGCTGTGCTCGCATCCGGAAAAAACTTTGCTTTCCTGTTAATATGTATATGTAATTAACGATTTAATTAAAAAAAAAACATTTTACAAACCTGTCAATGAGAGTATCGATATCGACAGACTTCTCGCCAATTGTTCCCTCATCCTTCGCCGGCATGGAAGCCAACATTTCTTTGCGGTCCTCAACTTTGCGCAAGCATGCGCTTGTGTGCATCAATGAGTTGCTTGGCGTTGCGGCATTAAGGGCACATTGCTTAAGGCAATTGATGCCTGCCAAAACTGTTAGTTTCATTGACATAATGTGTTCAGCAAATAATCAAAACAATCTTGTACTATTACTTCTAATTACATCACGCGATATGCTAAAATCTGGCAACGCCATGAAGTAGTGTTGGAGACAGCCAGACAGTCAAACAGATGACCACATTTGAGTGAACGGTCACTCTACGCATGTAGAAGAAGCACGTTTATTTTCACGTGTTTTGTTGCTAGCGTAGTTTGGAAGTTAACTTAGAAATGGCTCTTAAACGATTAAAAAGTTAGTTAATGTGATATTAGTTTTATTTATAGCAACAAGTTGCTAATGTAATGTCTTTGCAGCAAAAAAGTCAAAGCGTTTGACGGGCAAGTTGAAGCATAAAATCGACAAAAAAGTACGCGAACACAACCGCAAGGAGCGGCGTGAGGCCAAAAAGAACACCAAGAAAGGCAGCAAAAAACAAAAGTTAATACAGATTCCCAACATCTGCCCCTTTAAGGATGACATTCTAAAAGAAGTAGAAGAGGCGAAGCAGCGCCAGGAGATGGAGCGACAAGCACGTCGAGAACAATTTAAAGCAGAGCGCGAACAAAAGAAATTCAAATCGCTGGAAGCTATGGTCGAAAGCGCGGACATGCGAGGCACAGTGCATGGAATAATGCACGAAAACGATGTAGATACACAGACGGGCAAGAAATACAAGGACGCAACCACCAAGGAGCAATCGCTGAAACAATACTTCAAAGAATTTCGTAAAGTCATTGAAAACGCCGACGTGGTGCTCGAAGTTGTCGATGCTCGCGATCCTCTCGGCACACGTTGCAACGAAGTGGAGCGAGCAGTGCGCGCTGCGCCGGGCAATAAACGACTGGTGCTCATTTTAAATAAAGCTGATCTTGTGCCCAGAGAAAATCTTAACAACTGGATCAAGTACTTCAGGAAGAATGGTCCCGTTACAGCGTTCAAAGCGTCCACACAGGATCAAGCCTCAAGGCTGGGCCGTCGAAAGCTCCATGAAATGAAATCGGAGAAGGCCATGCAAGGCTCCGTCTGTATTGGAGCCGAGTTGCTAATGTCAATGTTGGCCAACTACTGTCGCAACAAAGGCATTAAGACATCGATTCGCGTGGGAGTCGTTGGTATACCCAATGTGGGCAAAAGTTCCATCATTAACTCGCTAACCCGTGGCCGATCATGTATGGTGGGCAGCACACCTGGAGTGACTAAGTAAGTAGCACTTAAATGCTAGATTTATCCACTGTTTGAGTCTAAAATAATTACCTTTCTACAGAGCCATGCAAGAGGTTGAGCTCGACTCGAAGATAAAGCTAATCGATTGTCCTGGCATTGTGTTCACCAGTGCTTCCGGCGAAGGCAACGAGAATGCGCACGCTGTTCTAAAGAACGCACAACGTGTAGGCGATGTTAAAGATCCCTTCAGCATAGCTGAAAGCGTTTTGAAACGAGCCAGCAAAGAGTACTTCTGCAAAATGTATGATATTACCAATTATGACACATTTGAAGAGTTTTTTGCCAAGAAAGCAGCCAGAATGGGTAAGTCGAACTATAACCACTCCAATGACACAAATAATAATGCACGTGTTAACTTAATGCATAGGTAAATTTTTAAAGAAGGGAGTACCTGATGTTGTAGCCGCGGCACGTAGCGTTCTCAACGATTGGAATACAGGCAAAATCAAATATTGCACACAACCACCAGAGGTTGTAGAGAATACACAAAACGTACACATAAGTGCTTCAATTGTGCACGCAGAGGCGCGTGAATTCGACGTGAACAACTTCGAGTCCATGGAAACAGATATACTAAATCACTGCGCGGAAACTTCTGAGAATGTAATGGAAATAACATCAACAGGCCCACTAGAAGTGCGTGTGCCGCGCGAAGAAGTGCAAGCATCCGCTGAAATCATAGCTGACAAGGAAGAGTTGGTTTCAAAGGGTCGTAAACGAAAATTGGAGGAGGAAAAGAAGGAGAAAACAGATCCCGCACTGCTTCTTGAAGGTAAGAATTCCTATCCACGCTTAGTCAATCACTCCATATTAATAATTAATATAAAATATTGCAGAAAACCAATCTCTTAATAAGAACATCAAGGAACTGCAGAAAAAGAAGAAAAAACAAAATGTGCGAAATGAGAAAAAGATTTCTAAAATAACCGATGTTCTGGACAGTTTCACCCTGGGTGCAGCGTCGACGAAAGCAGATAAATATGATTTTGACCAAGACTATGTTATTGAATGAGCTAATATTATCAATGGTTTTATATAATTCATTAAAATAAAAATATATATGTATATTTATATATATAGGAATGAATTGCCAAGAAGCAAATGGTCCTTTAATATCTAATAATTTTCAATTAAAAGCTACAGAGACTGGCCAAACAATTGTTTCGTGGTAAACTCCGAAGATGACAGCAAAAATCAAGATGTTGTAAATATATTGAAATTTTATTACAAAATATTTCTTAAAACTTAACAGTAAAGCTACAACTATTAACGCTGATTAAATATTTTTGATCATTTTGAAGATATTGCAAGTAATGTACATCTATATAGTATTCGTGTATGTCTTCAATATATTCAAAATGATTCAAGTCCAAGCAATTTTTAAAATCAGCTTTTTTGTTTATGTTTTAACTATGTACTCTCCGTATGTACTTATGCTTTCATAAAAGGGCGTATGGTTAATGTAATAATAAATTTTTGGAATTAAAATGTACATGTGTACATATGTATGTATGCAAGTAGTTACATGTATGTATGTATGTATGTACTTCTGTATGTATTTAGAATTGGGCAATCTGAGAACCATGATGCAAAACAGTGGGATGGTAATATTATCTACAGTGGGTCACCTAACTAATTCTAGTGGTGCAGTAAAATCTGACCTGACACTAGCTCAAATTTGCATTTCCATTTAATTGAAATGCAACTGAGTTCCTGGGGCTACAAAGTCGATAAAAACTAAAACGCGAATTAAAAACATTAAAAAAATTCAACGAAAGTTCTAAAATCGATCAATCTGCACTTCAGCATAAAATAAACAAAATACTTAATAGCCCGCAAGCATTTGATTGTAAGGTGATTAGCCCAATAGGTGGAGAGCTTATGTAATTTACGATTGCTTCACTTATCATTAATAAAATAAGTAAATTTGGTTTCTATAGAAGTCTCAATGTTTCTGAATGTTAATAAAACAAAATAACATTTAAAGGAAAACTCATACTTGCTTATGCTGCTGCCTAAAAACTAAACCGGATCTAAGATCACTTCGCAGTTATACATACAATTGCATACATTATAAACAGTTCATTGCGCCCATACATACTATTAGTCTGTTGTGTGTTTGTATTTGTTGTTGTTGTTGTTGTTGTTGTGTGTGTGGTGTTGTCAGTGTGCACATACATATGCATACATATGTACATATAGAGTGAATCACAGGATTTAAATTTTAGCTATGTTTAACAATCAATTACTATTTGAATTTAACACTCCACAAACTCTCCGCTTTCGTTTCCTTCTCCGTTGCCGCACTTGCTTTTGCTTTATACATATATAAGTTAATTTCGATGTGGCATTTAGCAATTAATTGAAACATGTTTCATAATTAAGTTAAACTTTTAAAAGTATTTCATTAGCAGTCCATTGTTGCCCCTATTTATTAGTTCTCCTCCCATTCCTCTTTCGGCCTGCTCTGCCCCACTTGCTATTAGTCTGGTTGTCGCAATTTAAAGCTCCTCGTACCAATTGCTTGCAGTCTCAATGTGCATGCTTTGCTGTTCATCCTCACCAGCAGTCTCTGTAGGATGCGCAGCAGCTGGCCTGAACGTTGCAGCGCACTTGGTCTTGTTCTTGGTCTACAACAGCTTTTGGGATTGCTAGTGG
Source organism: Drosophila rubida (assembly GCA_035046165.1). Classification (NCBI taxonomy): domain Eukaryota; kingdom Metazoa; phylum Arthropoda; class Insecta; order Diptera; family Drosophilidae; genus Drosophila; species Drosophila rubida. Next base: position 11,654,001 of record JAWNOF010000012.1, on the reverse strand, counting down.
CGAGTGCTGCTCTCAATGCTGATGCTGATACTGCTGCCGAGTAATGCTCGCTATTCTGCTTGCCCGCAGGCTGCTGGCACTGTCACCGTAGATGAGTAAAGTGCACTTCCAGCCAACAGGGGCAGCCCATCACGTCCTGCCGCTTGTATGTGTTGCCCCAGCCCTTGGCAAAGCTGATCTTCATGCTAAACCGGTCGATTGGTCCCAGCTGTTGGTTATGCTGCGACTCCTTGCACGCCAGCCATTGAGCCCTGCAATGAAGGGAGACAACGAGAGTTAATAATGTGCACTCGTTAATCAACATTTGCCGTTGTTCTACCTGTGTGTTTCGAAGGCCTTCAGACAGTAGCCAGGCATCACTTTGCATACTCGATCCAAGCTCTCGGCCAATGTGGGCGAGTCCACGAAAATCGGCACATTGCTGCGATTATAAATCCACACGTCACCGCCAGACTCTTGACTCAACGTTACACCTGTGTGGCCCAACAAAAAAAAAAGGCAGCGCATTGCATTTAAAACGCTCAAATCAGCAGTCAGGTTAAGTTCTTACCCAGGCCAACCTTTAGTCGCGTGTTCTGCACCGCATCCGATGATGGTCGCTTGCCACACAAATCACGCAAGCACATACTCTCCCCGCTGCTGTCTGCTGGCCCGTCTGCATAGATGTTAACCGCTGGCTTCTTGGCATGAAAGAGGTCGCCGACTCGGTGGGATAGCTCCCAATAGGCAATCTGACACCATACCTTCGAGTAGGCGCTGCGATCTGAAATGGATAAACGACATACACTTTATTTATGCAATTATCAAATTCAAATATTTTTGCGAAATCTTTATATTTTAACAGCAGTCAACAGTCTTCGAGGAAGCCATGTGAAAGATTCTTTTAACTAACTGCCAGCTCTTCTTCAGACAAAATCAAATACCCCTTAATATGACTAGAAACATATGGAAGTTAAAGCTATTAAACAATCGCGAAGTCTTCCTACTTTTTGCTTAACGAGCTCTATCTCGCACCCCCTTCCCATATATCTCGTAATATTTCGCCAGTCGCCAAAAGTGGCAAACTTAATAATGAGACTATAGCGAGATAAGAAAGCATGTAGGAAATAAAGTAGGTAACATTACCGAGTCCGTACGAACTTTAATTACCGTGCGGAACTGCAAGACTTGAATGGCAAAGAGAGAACTGAGCAGGTCGCCTGATCTAATCACGCAACTGACTCTCCCCATCCGACTCATACACTCTACAAACACACACACACATATATTCATTCCACAAGTACACTCGTGTGTATATTGTATATATGGACTGTACATTAATGGTAATAATTTTGGCGCCAGATCGTTACGTAAATGGGGCCGGCGCCTTTTGACATATTTGCTAGATTCCGGCTCGATTAATGCAAAACGAGCGAGTCACATTATTTATTTATTGCAAATATTATAATGTGCGCCTTTCAAGGTAAAACTGGGCGAAATGACCCCATAATGCGAAATGCGACCCCACGTCGAGTGCCCACAGTGAGCACAAAAACTAATTTTGCAGCTGCTAGCCAGCGAACACGCATCAACAACGTAGCAGGGTATCTTCAGGTCGTGCATCTGCTCAGTGTTCAACCCATGACTGAATGTAAATACAGACAATGTCTGTGCCTGCTTCTGTCGAGATTCGACCATAAATCCGCACAACGCTTTTATTTTTGCATGCACTTGTTGATGAGGTGGTGAGTGCTGGGTGGGGGCGGGGACAACAGGGGCAACAGCTGGCCATGGTCAGTGAAGGGGTGCCGTCCGGCAATACCAAGGCAAATGGCGCCTAGCTGCTGTTTACCTAATTGGGTCGACGCCGGCAACGGCGCCGTCGCCTTCATCGCCGTCGTCGTCGTCGTCGCCGTCGCGCCGCTTTCCGACGACGCGTCATGGCCACGAAAAAGTGTTTTCCCCACCAAAGTTGAACCACACTCACATAATTATATGCATACATATGGACATCACTGTAAATATTGCACACGAGCGCAAGCTCGTAATTATAAATGTGAAAATTGGTTCTTGTGTCGTGTGCCAAAGTTGAAGTATTAAGTTTGCAACTGAACCTGTTTTCTGCAACCAAAAAAATTTTGTGACGGCTTCAGACTCCAGCCTCGAGTATCGTGCATGCTTAAGGCACGGAAAACTATCGCTTATGCTACGTACCCGCCGATGTCTGGTTCGCTGGGATAATAAATAAGCATACACAGTCACATGCACACATTCACACACTCGCATACTTTGTGTGCTCTGCGTCTTGTCTTGCAATTCTCGCATCATAACGGCAGAGTGCTCGCGAGAGAGAGACAGGCAGAGAGAGAGCGAGCGAGCGTCACAGTGAAGGGGGGAACAGAGCATTACCACACTGCTGTGGCGCCAATGCTGCCGCCTGCTCTGGCTCTGGCTCTGTGTCTCTGACTCTGGCACACGCCATCGACGACGAACGGCATTCGCTCGACATCGCATCGACTCTTTGGGATTCTTAGCGCCGCCGCTCGCTTCGTTGTTTTGTTTTTCGGTCAATGTGCATACACACACACACACACACACACACACACACACACACACACACAAGAAAGATACACACACAGCCATACAAAAGTACATACAGAAGTGCGCATCCACGGGCTGCCACATCATCTTTAAATTTAGAATATTTTATATTCTACCTGTGCGTGTGTGTGTTGGCTGCGCGCAGTGTAAGTTGCTTCTTGGTGGCCACACATGTCGTTGCACACATACAGACATTCAAAGCGTAAACATATTTACATTTCTTCAAACTTCATCAAGTTACTCTGGTCGGGGATGTTTATCTGACAAGAACAAAGGTTGCAACGATCGCTGAGCTCCACAAAATGTGTTCTGCCATTAACTGTCTGCCTTTTAAGCAATCTTTACAGGTCTTTAGATAAATATTATCTCATTAAAATCTGACATGATAAAAGATTATTATCAATCATGAAATAATATAGTTTCGATTGTTATTTAGTCACTGATCTTAATCATGTAACACATTGCCCAACTTAATGTAGTTCCATATGCAAACAAGAATCCTTTATCATGTCAATCAATTTATCAAACTAATATTCTTAAGTAATACTTCAAGAACTTGGAGCCCACGATGTGTGAAAAGCACTTCGATTTCTCGCATTATGGCGTCGATACATTAAACAACGATTTAATTGACTGTTGACATGCAGAGAGCCGGCGGCGCGGGGCTTATTGATCAGATTGAACCGTTTCAATTTTGGAATTCTTCGTGTCGTGGGATGTAAGAAGTTAGTAGGTCTATTTTTAACGGTCCATTCAAATGCAAAAAAGCTTTTCCGTCATTTTGTCGCCTCGCCGAATGCCATAAAAAAATATAGAGAGAGAAGCAACAACAAAAAAGCACATTGTCCAGCGTTGGCGGCAGAGCCATGAATGATATCATAGTCATAACGCCACTAACGCCGACCGTCAACCGCCGACCGCCGACCACTCCCCCCCCCATGCCCAGCCCCACCGCAGCCAACGTGTAGCTGGTGGTGGTGCCGATAACCAGCCACAGCCGTAGCCACAGCCACTCCCGCGTCCGGCGGCCGCTCTACAAAACTTTCGTAAGCAAGCGCAAATATTGTTGTGTTGTTGTTGCTATTACTTTTGCTGCCGTTGTCGACTTCAACGTCGACGTCGCCGTCGTCGCCGTCGTCGTCGTCGTCACCTCTCTTATTCGCATTCGCCTGGCACTGTTTGTATTTGTTTTTCGCTCATTATTTATTTTCGTGTCGTTTTTGCTGTTTTCGCTTAAAAGTTAATATCAATATAGAAAGTGACGACCTGACGCGGCAAGCTGGCGCCACGAACAACGAATAACTTGACTGCCTGCCTTGCCTGCCTGACTTGGCCCGTGCCGGCGTGCTCAAACACACGCACGCGACCGTAGCCTCATAACTCTCACACACTCACACAAACTGTTCGCTAAAACAGCACCCTGTGGGGAAAGAGACTCTGCCAAAACAGAATACGTTCTAGAACTGGCAACTGGTATTTGACTGGTTCAAAATGGGTTATTATCAAATGAACTGGTTGCAAGTGAAGTAATTGAGGGCTGGTAGGACTGAAATATAGATTGGATAAATCAAAATTCGATTTACCTAATTTTAAGCTACTATTATAATTTAATAATTTATACATCTATACTTTGTGACCAATCTACTTAACTAATAATGCTTATTTATTTGGTAGAGATTATTCTAAAAATCCATTTCTTGATTTTAATTGAGAATGAAATCGTTTTCCAACAACCAAGTTAAAGTCAAAGTAACTAGTAAAGCAACTAGTCCCAAAGTGGTTGAAATGCAACCAGTTCGGGGTCTATGGCTCGCGAGTTGCTCGGTTCCCCGCAGGGAACGGGAACATCAACATGTGAGAGTGTGTTTGATTGTGTGTATGCAGGCAGAAAGGTGCTTGCTGTATCGCTCAATGCTTAATAAAGCCGCTTCGCAGATAAGAAGACGCGAGAGCGCAAGAGAGTGAGCGAGAGCGGGCACGAGTAAGAGAGCAAGAATAGGGCCAGAAACTCACCTTTGCCATCAGTGGTGAAAGACTCGAGACTTGGCACATACAACTGTGACTCCGCTTGCTTCCTGATGCTCGAAATGCTTTGGCTGTGATTGTGATTGTTGTGGTGACTGTTGTTTCCTCCCGTCGACCTTTCGATGTTTTGAGTGTTTCCCTCGGAATCTAGCAGATGATAGTATGGTGATCAGTTCGGTGCATGGGGGTCCCACAAGTTGGATATCTGATTACATACCTGTATCTCTTAGTCTCAGCATTTTTGAGCGCTGATATGGCGGAGGCGCAGACTCTGCAAGTACATTAATACAAAAACACATTTGAGTTTTCAATCAATGAAATTCCCCCGGCTTATAAATAGGTTTTCTTTTTTGGGAAATCAACATGAATCGACAATAAACTTATATTTTTCATGTAGTAGGCTCCAATCTTATCCGTTTGCCTGTATCAACAATATTGTTGTTTTTAGACAAACATTGCTAAAGAATATGTTTGTGAATGGTTACCAAATAGAAACGCAGGTGTTTACTAAGAGGAATCAAAGTTTCAAATTTATGAACATTGCAATTAACAATACGACTATTTATATAAAATATAAATGTATCTTCATACCGAAACTACATATTTAAATTACCACACTTGATCCCTTTCGAATCCCAATTGTTTTGACGAGATATAAATACGACACAATGCCCATATAATATTTGATATTGAAGATTACTGTTGAGTTATTAGAGACATTAATTTTATGGCAATCTATTTGCATTAATGTGATTTCCAATTCATTAATTAATCAATTAGAAAGGTGCGCCACAATAAAATATTTTTGATTGCATCAACACAACACAATCAACCCAAAATGTCAACCGGTGGACAGGCGAAAGAGGCTGTTTTATGTGGTAGACATGCAAACGGGTTTCCCACAAAAAAAAGGTAATAATAATACCTATTAAATGGGTGCTGCATAGAACAATCCGCTGACAATGTCTAAAAAGACATCAAACTCAAATATGAAATTTGATGCTGTCTTAAATTCAAATTTGGTTAGCTTAAAAACGGCAATCTAAATACATTTTTAATTTTTCCAAACAGGGATACATCATTAAAATGCTCTCCAAATTCATCACAATATAAGTTAATACAAAAATACATGTCAGCAATAGGAATGTACCTAATTGGCAGGGTAGCTCACAGTCGAGTTAATCGTGGCATTTTCAATTCATCTCTGGTATCAATGGCAAATTAGTGGGAATATTGTGTGCACATGTCCTGATTGGACTTTGATGCGCAGTAAATTGCGATTTTTGAGTTTGAAGTGTAAGCAGTTTTGTGGCGTTAGCCAAGACTACGGATTACGGGCTACGGGCTACGGGTTACGGGTTGAAATGCGCGTGTTTAAGACGAGCTGTGCGATGAGATCATGTCTCACAAAAATAGTACAATATTAGTATTCGAAAAATACATACATACAAAACATACTACAGAAACCGAAGCAAAGCGAAACCGAAACAGAAACAAAAACAGAAAAAAAGAAAAGAAGCAAAAACAAAAAAAAAAAAAAGAAATACAAACAGCAACAGCAACAAACTTAAGCGCAGGCAGGCAAGGCAGGCCAAACATCAGCGCGGCGAAATAAAAATAAATAAATAAAATAAATAATGTTTGCATATCAGCCAGCAGCACTGGGGGACATTTTATTGGCGCACAAATCGTTTGATGTGCTGCGCTTGCCGCTGCGAGCTGGGAGCGGAGGAAGCTGGCGCTGCAGACGTCAGCATTGTTGGTAGCGTCAACGACAACGCCGCCGACGACGACGACGGATGGCGCTGTCGGCTCTCGCTGTGGCTCCGGTACCAGTTAAACCTGATTACGATTGGCCCCTCTGCCTTGCCTTCGTGACTGCCTGCGTGAATCTAACAATTCTTGAAGACCTAATGAAAAACAAGTAAGAACGCCTCAGCCGAGAGAGCTCAACTATAAAATACCGGGCTCCCCTGGGCTCCATTACCCGAATAAACTGAATTGAATTCTTTATTTAGTGTTGATAATTGACACGATGATAACTAAGAGTTGATTTTCGCAATCTAAAGTCATCAAATTGAGAATAAACTTGATGGACCTAAGCAATACAAGAATCAAGAATACAGATGGATGAATATAGTTACATATACATTTTGTAATATAGGCAGATAAATCCATGCACCTGTTACATCAATTTTAGCTTTTAGCTTTAGCCACTACACCCGCTTTCCCAATTTTGGCAGGGTATATAACAGTCAAGCCAGAGAAAACAACACCAACGACAACTACAAAAAACGAAGGGAGTAGCGAAATTCCAACATTGCCTTAATCACCACAACGACGCGGTATGAAGTGGCGTCCAACCAACCAACCAACCAACCGACCGACTGTCCGACGACCAGTCGCTCTCGACTCCACCACGAAATTTAACTGATTTTCGCTCACTTCGCAGTATTCGACATTTTGTATGATTGATGGGATCGTATCCACTCGACAACAACAAACAACTGAGCAAGGAAGGGCATAAGGGATGAGTCGACGATGAGTTTGGTCAAGACCAGAAAGTTCGTTTATTTAATAATACTGCGCATAAGTGTTAAGTTACTAGATTTTCATAAAAGTGAATCTCCTACTACAGCAAATATCACTATGCAAACCAATTTTTTATTACTAACAACAACTTTTCGCCACCGATAAAATTTCAGTCTATGTATTTACAGGGTATCTTCGAATTGAGCTTTCGCTCACAGATAATTTTAAGAAAGTTGGCTGGACATTCACAACGTTGGAGCTCAAGCTCGCCGGCATAATTTTACTTTTTATGAGAATTCTCGATCGAATGGACAAAGTATGTATGCACGTCCATATATACGTGTATGTGTGTGTGTGTGTGTGTGGAAACATCGCTGCGCTGATACATCCCGACCGACCGACTGGCATCGTCTTCGCCACAATTCCAGGAATTGTGTTCCCTTGGCCAATGTGGATGGAATAACATTATCGACTTGTTTAATGTGCGCGGCGCCATCATTAAAAACCCGTCCCGGTCCCAGTCTCAGTCCCAGTAACAGTCCCAGTCGGTATCGGGAAGTCAATTCGCTGTTCGCCAGCAGACAACAACCGACATACCGACCGACAGACTCTCGACTATCAACGCTCAACGCTGATGCTGTGGCTCTTCTGACTGCGTCTGTCGCCAGGTTGAACAGGTAAACGCGGCACGAACCACGTTTCCATACCTCTAAGACCATGTTTACAGTACCTTTACCAAGCAAGCAGCAGCAGCAGCAGCCATCGTGTATCTGGGAGGTACACGCTTTTTTATTTAACATGCACATTAAGTGCAACTGGTAGTCAGAGCACAACGGTTGTTGTTACCAGAAACAAGCCGTATTTATGTACACATTGGTATGCTCAGTAATTGGGCAATACACACACACACGCAATTCTGCATTGTCATGCATACAAACATACAACTTGGAATTAAAACATCCTCAGATAAAATTCAATCTCCGCGCACAATGCAATGAAGAGAATTGACAGAGAGTATTTAGCGTTCGACAACACTTGCTTAGCTTGCTAAATCTGTGCTCGCAAGTTGGCAGCACTGTCATCGTCATCCGCAACCTCAACGCATTCATCTTAAACGCACCGGCAAAACACCAACAACGACATGAGAAGAAGAAGCAGAACGGCGGCCGCAATCGCAACTGCGAGCGCCATTTGCGTTGGCGACGACGCCTGATTATTTCCTGGCGCCAGGTTCTAAATTTACGCAAATTATTTTAAAAAGAATTTAGTCGCCGTCATGTCGGCCCAAGCTTTTACAGTTCGCACGCACATTCGCACAGACTTACCATGCGTCTATGCATGTGTGTGTGTGCGTCTGTGTACATTACACATGTATATGTATGTATTTATGTACATTCAAATGAAATGAATTGAATGGGGCATTCGTAAGTACATACATCTGATTGGCATGCATGTATGTAAATGTATACATACATGTATGTATGTTCACATTTGCCATTAATATGCTTGCACTTGCCGTTTAGCTTGTGATAAAACTTAATGATGCACAGCTGCGACAGCTTAGGCGCCAATAGTAATTGCTTTCAAAACTACCTCACAAAAGTAGTCATCCATGATTTATCTTATGAAATATTTTACATGCCATTTCTATTGCACAATTTGCCAACACTGTCACGCCATTTAATCTATCCACAACAGCTTTGCCTCATAATCGATAAGTGATTTACAAAAGTATCGACGTGCAATTTAGGAAACGTCAAATTAATCGATTTCAAAAGAAAAAGTATCGATGCGCACAAGTTGCAGCGCACAATTTGGGAAATGTGAAATTAATCGATTTCCAAAAGAAATTTGCAGCGTGCTCTAATTAAACCTTCAAGCTATGTGTGTATGTGTTTTTCCTCGCGCTTATTTAGTATAGCTACCTGTATCGATGGGGTGTATTATGCGATACCAGTGCAGCGGGTTGCAGCAGGTGTACACGTAATCCCTGGCACTTGGACAGATGGGCAGGCGCCGCAGCTCGCTGGCATCCCTGAGGTCGGACCAAAAAAACAGCTGGCATGTGGTCACGTGCTGCTCGTCGTCCACCGGCGAGGTGCACTTGATCAGTATGCACTGCAGATAGCTGGGAGAACTGCCGATTGCACCGCTGTTGCCGTTCGTGGCCAGCATGTTGCACTTGGGTGGCGGATCCACGCGACTCTTCACGGCTAGCAGCAGGTCGCCAATTTGCTTGTTCTTGAACGGTTTCAGCAGCGCATTGAAGTGTTGGTTGAGTGTGCGTTGGCGCATCATCGGTGTCATAGGCGCTGCTGCAGCTCCAGCTGTTGTGGGCAACGTCGGCGCATGGGGATGTACGGGGCAGGTGCTTGTGTTGATGGTGGTGGAGTGTTGTGGTTGTGTTTGACTGCGCTGACGGCTCAGCAGGTGACGCCTGGCTACCGGCGGGCTGGGTCGCATTCTCGTTATGGATCCGTTGCTGCTGGAGTCTGTTGTGTGGCCACCGCCACCGCAGCAATTGCGAAACATGTTTGCCGCTGTCGCCGCAAACGTCGACGGTAGCAGGCGCGTGGGCTCCGCATGCTGCTGGTGCGGATGTGCAGGACATGGTCCGTTTTCGTCGCTCGGCAAGTCGGCGACAGAGCTTGCGTAGCTGCAGCCGCCTTTCATATAGGAATAGTCCGATTCCTCGGTCGCCGACGCTGACACGGACATTTCCGCATCCGTTATTAGTTGCTGCTGATCCTGCCGCTGATGGCAGTACGTGCTGGAGTAGTCGACGGAGCAGGCTATCAAGGTGTATGGCGGCGGGGGCGTCATCGGCGGTGGCTCGCTCGCTGGACAACAGCAGTAACATTGACTGGAAGCGTGAGGGAGGCGTGGATGTGGAGGGAGCTGCGGCTGTGGTTGCTGCATGGGCATTCGTATGCCACCATCCGCATCGCACGTAGCCGGATTGTTTCTGGACGCATAACGCAATAGTTCTTTTTTCTTTTCGCTTGGGAATATCATGGAGGGACATCAATTCTGTTGGTAACATCGATCTTATCGTATGCGCATTATTTGATTTGATCAACTTTATTCAGACGCACACTCAAAAGGCCCGGCAAGTCGTAATTTGGTTTCTGTTGTTGGTTTGTGATATGTGCGGTGGGTTTCGGGATTTGGGAGTGGTCTGGAGTCTGTGTGACTGGATTTAATTTAATGCTAGCATAGACTATATGGTTGGTATCTAGTAGACTTTGACCAGAACGTTTCGTTTGTCTGCGCAGTTACTCAAATATCAATATCCTTTCAATCGCTCGGTTGGATTTTGGGCTCTCTTTTCAGCCTTGATATGTTTTGGTGGTTCTTTAATTTGATATGAATTCTGCAATGAGAATGACAAAATTAACAGATTAGAAAACATACATTCAAAACATACATTCCAATTATAGCTAAAATATTCATTAATATTACTATTCATTGCTATTTCCTGAATAAATATTAACTTGATTCTATCAGTGCCATAAAGAGAATTTTTTACAAAATGAAGAAAATACAAAAATGTTATTGCCATGCAAACTTACTACTTGTAATCTATAAATTTTTCATTTTATATGTAAACAATAAGTTAAATTCTTTAACCTAATACAAATTTGATAATAGTGTGGATTTGTTTTCAAATGCCGTCGCTAAATGAGACAAGCAAACAGTCTCATGATCAGTCGATTAAATCATTGATTGTATAATGGAGTGCACGCAATAACGCACGAAAATAACAAATTGATTTTAAGAATATCAGCCGCTATATAAACAATTCTGCAATGCTCCTACACATGTTTGAGAGAGATCCAATAACTTTCAAGCTTTTATTATCGTCAGCACAAATTGATTTGATGTAGAGCTGATCGCTGATCGCGATGTTTGTATACAGCAATCGACAGCTTGATCATAATTCACAAATCAATTCTGAATAAATTCCCTTTGCTGGAAGTGTTTATTCGTGGATTAATAAATAATATTGCAGAAAGAAAATAAAATGCTTGAAGAAAATGACGGAAATGGTATTGCATGAGAAATTCGAATTTGCAGTTTCAATTTGCGAGTTACCAACCAACCAACATCGTATTGGATAATATTGCTTTTTGCCCTGTCCCCATGCATATGTGTGTGTACTACACTTGTGCTCACTTACATACACACAGACACATACAGTCAAGAGTTCTTATCAGAGCTTTGGAAAGCTCAAAAACGCCGCATAAGTTGCGGAACGAAGCGCATGAGTAATGAATGTGTTTGCCTGGCGATCGGAAAACTTGAGTCCGACTGCCGAATGTCGACTGCGCAGCATCAGCATCAGCAACTGGCGCTAACAGCGGAGAAAGAGAAAGGGAGAGGAAGAGAGAGAGAGAGAGAGAGAGAGAGAGCAGTAAGCAAGCAGCAGAAGCAGCGGCTACAAGTTAACAACCCAAATACAAAACTGTGGGGCCTCTTCTACTCATACTACGACCATTTTGTTGCTTGGCTGACTGGCTCGCGGCATTTCTTGCGCTCCTTATCGCCGACGACAACAGTGGCGCCGCCGACATGACGGCACGACTACACGCTCAGTTTTACTTCACACATACTCGCAGAGCTGAAATACATATCTTTGCATGTACAAACATACATACGTTTGAACGAACATTCATACATACACCGCAACGCACACTCGGACACAAACACACTCAACATTCTGAATTTACTTGCTCGCTTGCTTGCTGGCTTGCGTGCCAGCCAGAGGCAAAGGCAAAAGCAAAGGCAGGGCAACAAAGCGACGAGGCGAGACGAGTGTGAGAGCGAGAGAGAGACGCAAGACGAGACGAGACGCGGCACAGGCGCCACAGTGGGCGCCACTGACGTAAACGTAATAAAAGAAATAATAGTAACGATGTCGGCGGCGGCGGCAGCGTCGCCGTCGTCGTCGCAATGGCGCCACCAATATAAACTTATATCAGACAGACACGAACAACGACAGCGCCAGCAATAGCAATACAACAACACGATACGATAGACCGACGCGTCGGTCGGTGGGTCGTTCGTTCGTTCAGTCGTTTTGTCAGCCGGTTTGACAAGTTGAAGAATCAACAATTTGAGGTGAATTAATAAGAGAGCGCGAGCGCGAGAGCGTGAGCGGCATGGAGAGCGCCAGAGCAAGTGCACAAGAGAGCCAAGTTGCTGCTGGTGTGCTAGTCATACGTGTGTGTGTGTCCGTGTATCTGTGTGAATGTGCTGGCTGACGGCTGAAAAGCAACACATTTCCGAATTCTTCTGAAAATTCAACAAGTATAAGAATGCAAGACCTGTGCTTGCGGTGGCATGCAGCACAATGTGTAACAAAGGAACAACGAGGATGTCTCAAGCGAGAAACTAATAAAAACGAAGAAAAAAGGAAAACATCGCAACTAATCCAAGTACAAAATAAATGTGGACATAAAGTTAAAATTGCACATGTTTATTTTTACTTGCACGCGTATACAAAGCGTGTGTGTGTGAGTGTATATACGTATGTACATATGTCTGTGTGTTCTCTTGCAGGCGCCACTCACACCCACAGCTTAACGGTGTAATGGCGCCGGCATAAACTTAAACACACACACACGCACGTGCAACGACGCACACGAAGAATATTTCTGTCTGTATGCATATTATTTGTATGAATAAACATTCTATGCAATCGAAAGTATTACATATAAACGGACACACATGAAATATTCAATTACAAATCCAATAATTAATGTCTTTGCATTATGAGTGCGCTTCTCTACATAAATACCTGAATTAATTCTCAATAAGGTTGTTTGTTAATCCTAAAATTACTTGACTATGTTTAATACAATCTTACTATATTTTTAAAAGAAATTCAGCAAATACTTACTGTTTTAGAGGGTGTTATCCATGGTATCCTTATTATCCGTTTTGTATAGAAAAATACATAAAAATCGTGGTTTGATTATGTTGTTGTATTGCAATTTTTGATATGTATATGTTTCTTTTTAGTTCACACTTATGTTTTCAATTCACATGGCTAAAGAATAGAACAAATCTTCGATTATATTAAACAATTTTTATTTAATTGGATTTATTGCACAGCAAATTCACTTCGATTCGAATTATTTGTACGCGTCGTCGAGATTGATTTATTATTTTAGTGGGCGCTGACAGATCGTCAATTTTGTATTAATTAATTCACTAGTCAGCACTATTTTCTGGTCAACTAAGTACTTGACTTATGAACACATACATATAACATACAATACATGCATACGCTTTTAAATATGTGCGTGTGTGTGCGTGAACAAAAAAAAATGTTGTGTGGGTAACTGTAGAATTATAATCCGCATTTGGCAAATTGCGACCGAGTTAGTTGTCGCTGCTAAACAGAAAAACAAAAAAAAATAAGAATTTTAATGCTCAAGAAGAAGTTCAGCCGCATGTCTGTGTGAGTGAGAGTGTGCCTATCGATGTGAGTGCGACTGTGAGAGTGTGTGTGTGCGCGCAAGTGTGGGGGAAACGTTGTCAGGTGTCGGGCATTCGTGTGGTGTGGTTCGATAAATGGACATAATAGAATTTATCGACCATTTGTTTATCTTAACGATATCTCACGATATTTAAAGATTGCACGCATTTCATATTGTTTTTATGTTAATTTCAGTTGTAGTCAGTTATTTTTCTGCTGTTTTAATATGTTTATTTACTATCTAGACGTTGTGGTTGTTGAAATTAATTCCGAATGCGGATGGCATTCGATTAGATAGATGGATTTCGAATACATTACGATAATGATAACTTTAAATGTACAACTTAATAATTATTTAGCTATAAATTTGTAAAGGAATTGCAATAAATACAAAATGTTGCGAATCTTGAATGAAACTGATGAATAAACGTTTGATGTTGCCTTCTATTGTATTCTATGCATATGTATGAGCATTTGCATGTATGTGTGTATTATGTATGTATGTGTATATCATTGATCAATCGAACTATGTTTGTATGTAAGTTGACGTCGCGAGGGAGTCGTTCGCTTGGTCGCGCTTTATCGAAAATGTAAGAGAACACACACGCTTATTTATACATTTCAGTATATAATATGTGTATGTGTGTTAAATTTAAGTTGCATACACTTCTCTTTATTTTGTTTTTGTTTATTGAACCATTTTTGAAGCATTGATTGTGCGGTTATAATACTTGAATTTAATTCACAATTGGGCTTACATCAATCTGATCGTTGTCGGCGGCGACAGTGAGGGTGACGAAGAAATTGGTTTTGCTCGTCATTCACTTCACTTTACTTTTTCACTTGCACAACACTACTAACACTCGATGAAAGCTAGAAACAGCTAAGAATTGTGTCGGGAAAACAAAATGTTAAAAATCAGTATAGAAACGCGGACGTTGTGCATTCTCGTCGTCGTCGCTGTTGCATTCATTTATTTTGTTGGTTACGCCCGCGTTTGCAACAAAAAATTGTTCGTGTATGTAGGCAACCGAAAAAACCACGTCCGTTCGCAACGGCAGTTTCGTACGTTTTGTGAGAGCTGCAATATGTGTGTTTTTGTATCTGTCGGATGTGTGTGGTGAATTTTGCTGGCGCCCGCTCTCTAGCTCTCTCGCGCACTCACACATCGAAACGCGGCGAACGCATACAAAGGCAAAAGCACAGTGGTACAATGCGCAGTGAGAGCCGAAAAGACGGGCAGACTTCTTTTGCATAACCTGTGGCTCTCTCAGTGCGCTGAGACGACCCGCTGCGCAATTTTCAACTCGCGTGAAGTTGGCTGCGCGCAATTGTTGAACTCACGTGAAGTTTGCTGCGAGCTCGTTTTAGTAACCGAAAATTCAATTTTCTGTGCTGCTTCAACTTATGTATTTCAGCCATATATAATAGTTTAACTTAAAAGTACGTTAACTATGTATACAACTTTAGCACACTTTACAGCATGACCATTAAATGAAATCATCAAGTATAAGAAACACGTATAGCTAGCAAGTCAATTTGAAATATTCAACATTAGCACATGATCAATGACTGCGATCAAGGGCAGCACATATCAGTTGCAATTCCTTCGCTCAAACCCGAAGAGCCAGTGGCGCCCCTTCACAAACACACACATACTCGCATACATAAAGATACACCTACTTGGCGAACAGAAGAGAGATCAAAGACGCATCGGGCAGTCTGGTGTCCAGCTCCAGCAGGGATAATTGTCTCTGGTTTGGACGACTTGAAAACATAAAAGCAAATAGGCTGCTGTCATTACGATAATAACAGGTCGGGACCGCAGGCCGTTGCGATGATGACGTCGTGTCGCCCCGACTGTGGGCTGCCTGCTGGCTGGAGACCGGAGATTGCAGACTGCAGAGTGAAGTCTGAAGACGAAAGACGAAAACCAAAGACTAAGGACTGACTCACCTCAGGACAGGAAATTGCAGCTGAAGTTTGAATAAATTATGAAAGTTTTTGGTTTTTGTTTAAGAATTTGCTACCATACAACTTTTTGTAACTTTTCTGTAATTCCCGATAATGCTAATCTTATGATGTCTTAATATTAGATACAATTATACAATATTTGTTGTTACCAAGCGCATGCATGGGAATCGAGACCTCAATTTTGACAGATGACCCAAGAATACACAAACATACGTCTGATTTCTGTTAGTATGCTTGTATGTAGCATCCCCACATACGAGCAACTTCATCCCGTCTTTCGGAAGAGAGACAGAGTATACAAATGCCAGCGTATCAGGTTTCATTTCTTTTTTTTTCGGCCGGTCCAGTTAATTTACCGGCATACACAGTCGAATTCCTCTCAGATTATGGGTCTTGGGGCTTGTTATTTGTTTTTCGATAAGTTCTCAGAAATGAAGACGGTGATCCTTTTATTGCGAGACACGTGGAGCTAAAGTGAAGCATTCGCAACGGATGTTAATAGACTGCGCTGCGTTCGCCGCTGGCTTTGTCCCTAGAGCATGTCGAGTGATGGCTGCTTCTGTTTGACATGTACAACCCCAGATGCGAAGTGAATGCAGCGAGTGAATTATACCCTGGGTGGTCGGTGACGAATGCATGCACAATTCACCACAACTCTCGCGCAAGCAGACGTTGTGATGAGCGCAATTAGGAGACTAAAACTAATGAGATATCAT
The DNA here is from genome assembly GCA_035046165.1 of Drosophila rubida. NCBI lineage: Eukaryota > Metazoa > Arthropoda > Insecta > Diptera > Drosophilidae > Drosophila > Drosophila rubida. Next base: position 11,637,690 of record JAWNOF010000012.1, on the reverse strand, counting down.
CGCTGCATTTTCAGCTAAAGCCAACTTGTTAAAAATCCATTAAAGTGCCATGGCAGAGCAACAGCCCAACAAAGTGGCGCAGTCAGAAACCAGAAACCAGTTATTCCATCGCCATAACTTCATTATCATCATCCGCGTTTGCCGAGCATTGCGGTTGCATACGACCCGCATATCAACTGATGATAATGCTCATGTTCTTTTCGGCAGTAGTCAGTGACTTTAGCGCTGACTGTAACCCAATACAAGGCTAATTACCGAAATACCAAGAAGACTTCACTTTTTGACAATTGGTAACTTCTATCAGACAAGATCGTATTCTCATATGTATATGAAGTTGTCAATATAAACATTTTGTGGCTTAACAAATCAATGTTGACTAAGTTTTGCAGAAGTTAACTTAGCGTCGATTCATGATCAAAATATCGCACAAGTTTAAAAGATTTAAATTGTTTTGCAACATTTTTGTGGTTTCCTATGGTTATGTAGCGAAAAGAACACAAATTTAAGATTTAAAGTTTGTTAAGCGGAAACCACAACTTAGAATTCTAATTTAAATGGGTTGATAAATTAATAGATTTATCTATCAATATGGAAAATATCAGCATTGCGTGTTAAAATTATAATAATATTGCCAGGCAATTGATTGAATGACATTTTAAAAATATGTTACATTGATCTTGCTTTTCTGACTTCTTGCACTTACCGAGTGAATCGAATTCAAAACACTTGAATATTATCAGACAATTTCGGCACAAATCTTGTTCTTATAGTTTGTTGTTTGTTTTTGTACCACCAGTTTGAAAAAGTTTCAAGCTTGCGCGTTTTGCTTCAGTGTCAGTTTCGAGTTCAATTTCGATTTCAATTGTCATGTGCTGTTAAATATCGCTTAGCCGTTTGCACAAAGGCCTGCTGTGTCCTGCGCCATGTTTTCATATCAACTAAAGGACAGCCGTGTACGCGACTATCCTTTTATATGGATTCGCGAGCCAGGCAGCCAATAAGCGCGCATTGCGCACCAGTGTCCACTGCGCAAAGCATTCTAAAGGCTGACTGACGCAGCAGCAGCAACAGCAGACGACGGCATAACAGCATTGGACAAGGCGCCGCCGCCGCCGCCGTCGCCAAATGTCCTGATTTCTGACTCATTGTCACTTGTCATTACATACATACATATGTATGTATTAGTGTCTTAGTTTTTGTTAGCACGTGCTTGGTTGCATTGCAGGAAAGGATTATAACAGAGCCGTTAATTTCTGCATCATGAAAATGCAGGAACATTTTTAGCATGTGGAGTTAATGGACATCGGGTATTTGGGATTCGCCCAATTAACAGTCATAAAAGCTAAGTAGTCAGGGCGGCGACAGTTGCGAGAATTGGAAAACAAAACATACTATAAGACGAAGGAGCGTAAAAAACTGAACTGAACTGAAGTGAAGTAATACATAGTAAATAAATTTGTGGATGGCGACACTTGGCTTCTCTAGTCAGTCCCCATGGTGTTTGAATCTTAAACCAATTCGTCGTATCTCTTTCTATTTGCGCGCAGTTCTCGTTTCGTTTGTCGAATTGTTGGCTGCCGGTCTGCCGGGCAGCCGAGCTTCAGCCGGCGGCGGCGGTGGCTCCAGCAACACTGGCGGCAACCGCGATGGCGACGGTAACGCAGACGGCGACTGGCGGCCGAAGTCAACTAAACAACCAACAGCCAGCCATAACAACAACAGCAACAACAACTACTACTACAACAAAAACAATAACAGCAACATCAGCAGCAGCAACAATAACAGTCATAACGACACAGCCCCCACCGGAGAAATAACCGCGTCCATCCTTGGCGACGACGCACTGCCAAGGAGCCCTTCCAGCAGTCATCTCTAGTCCTAGTACTATGGAACAACTGCGGCACGTATCCTAAGCAACTATTTTCTGTTTTTTGTGAATATGCAGTGTTAATGAGTATTGAATCACTCTTCACTGCATTTCATTCCTTTTGTTTAGAAGGTAAATTGCATTCAAACTCAACTTAAGCCCGACACGAAATATGATGTGATGCACTGTGCACACAGTCATAAGTAGATCTAACATGAGTTGCCAACCATAGACAAATGAAATAATTTTGATAGGTAACTAATTTTTAGCAGGTGACAAGTTATTTAGTCATTTGTATGCACATCAGTCAATAAATAAAAAGTGGAATGTCAAAATACATACTGTGCACTGGCGATTGATTCCACTGTGCCGCCGGCGGAGCATTTTGGCGAGACACCACAAAGAAAAATGTCGCCGCGTCAAAGACTTAATCATGGTATGAATAGACGCCTTCATTTTTTTGTTGTTGTTGGCCAATTTGAAAACAATAACCGATCACATAAACAGGCCAAGCAGACAGATAGACGTGGATTACGAATTATTAATTGAATATTACACTTTTTATGCAGATGACGCCAAAATTGGCGGTTGATCTTATACAGTGTGTACACTAGTTATTTAGAACACTTAGAAAATGATCAGTGTGTACAATTAAAATGAAGCATGTGCTTTGGCACTTACCAACACTGCTGTTAACGGCGTTTTCATACACCTGCAAGAAGAGTCATACTATATAAAAAATCAAATTGTGCAATTGTTTGCTAATCAGCGTAACATTTACACAGATGAAGAAGGCGCCAAAATGCGTAACAAGTGGCGGCAGCATCGGAAGTTGTTTCGTCGGTATTCAGCATCATCGACGGCGCTGGCGACGACGACGGCGACGTCGACGAACACAACAGACAGAGGACGCCAGGCATCGGCGACGACGACCAGCACGACGACAACTTGTCGGCATCATTTTACTTCTCAATGAAGTGAACGTCCCCCGAAACTCACACAATATGCCATACACTCACACACACAGAGGCACAGCAAGGCGACACCCAGTATGCAGCAGCCACAGCTGGATGAGGCGACTAGCAATTGTGGCGACGAATCCCCCCGTCGTATTGTCCTCACGTCGCGACAGTGAGTGTGAAAATGGCACGACCTACAGCCAACCAACCAGTCAGTAAACACGCACACACACATGCATACTTACTTGTAAGCATGCAGGACAAAACGGATGCGGACACTCGTTCAAAACGTTGAATACGACGCACAACTTTGATTTGCAAACAGAGACACAGGCGGCAACGTGCTCTCGCGAATTGGGCGCCATTATTGCTGCCATTGTCGCGACCAAATGCCGCTGGTCTCCCAATTAGAAGCTGAAATAGTCGTCGCGTCGATGGTGACGAGTTATGTTTCAGCTTCCGCTGGCATTTTGATGATGCTACAGACAAGACAAGAAGTGCCCAAATTATATGCGACGCTTTCGTATATAGAATTATTTGAAATCTATGCCAATTAGATAGCGTCAAACAATACAAAGATGTGATTAAATCTCTGTTCCCATCTCGGGATTCATGTTATTCACATTTATGATAAAAACAATGTAAATGTATTGTTTTATTGCTGAAAATTTAAATTTTATTTTCGATTTCAAATTAAGAAAAGTCGCTTGGATTGATAGAAATAAGATTTTATTATGTGTCGCCTGTGAAATGGTTGCTTTTTATTATTATTATTATGCTGCCAAGTTTCGCTTGGTTTCTTTTTCTTCTATAAACACTAAACAAAAATTATGTATTATAGAAAAAATTGAAGTGCTATAAATATAAGTACATATACACAACATATACCATAATTGTTGTAGTATATGCAATCTCTTTGCTTAAACATCTATCCCTAATTTAACTGTTTGATTGTGTATAAAACTTGACTTTTTCATGGTTTTTTTTATTTTGTTTTTCTTTTGCAAATATATGTTATCTATGTTGGTTGCGAAAATAGCATAAAATAAATGTGAAGCTTAAAACGATTAAAAAAACAACAGACAAATTAAGAATAGTTCACGATTAAATAGATACAAAACACAGATATCAATATAAAATCCCCAATTACAAAAACCACGGATATTGAAAACAAATATTTATCCGCTGCTTCTAGTTTTTTGTTTTTTTTTTTTTTTATCTATTTAAAACCGAAATGAGTTAATAGTGTATCATTTTTCTTTTCTTTGTATCTTGTTGCCATTTCATGTGCACTTTTTAGTTAGTATTCGGGTTTTGTTTAAAATACACAAAATGTATCACAATTTAGAATATTTAATGTATTATAGACGTCAATGCAGTTGTTCATATTTATCAAATGTTGCTTTCTGGTTTTGCTTACATGTTAACATTATTCATTGTTTTTGTCGGCTTTCACATACATTTTTAGAAAACAATAATCCCACATAGCCCCAGCAATTACATAGGCCAGATATTTACAAACTATCGAAATTATATTATAGGTTGCTTCCTATATTTGCTTTATAATTAATGACGCAAAATTTATAATAGATATTTGCGATCAATATAATTAATTGTTTATTAACTGACAAGCATACTTAATAAAGCCCAGTTTTAAAGGGCTGGAGAACCAATTGAACAAATTAAAATCAAGAGAAAACAGCACAATTGTTAAACTTGAGTAGAAGATAGTTGATTGTTAGACAATATCTATAAGTATATAGACTGTCTTATCAATTACAGTATGGCATATATACAATGAGCAAATATTCCAATGCCATAACAAATATTTATAAAAAAAAACGTAGTTACAATGTTCTGCAAGTGCACATTACTATGGATGAAATGAAAGGTTTCCTGCATCTTTTTATGTTTTAAACTTCTTATGAGTACTTTATATTTGTTTCGTGTAATTTTAAATGTATAGTATATGTGTATGTATGTGTGTACTTGTGTGTTGTTTGTATGCATGGATATCTTTTACAAATTGTGCGCGTGTTAAATATGTTTGTTATATGTAAATATGTTTAAACACAACAACAACACAGATGTACGTATAATAAGTATACTGAACATACATAATATTTACTGCGCTCCGATGGTGACCCAACATGATGATAATAATCGACAGCAAATCAAATACAAGTAGGCTATGTGGCGTTCCAATCACAAAACATAATTGAAATGAATAATAATATAGTGCCGCCTCTGTTCAGTTTCGTTCTAATTGATTTGATGTTTGGCCTGTGTGATCAATGCCAAAAGTGCATCCAATTTGAGGTCTTTGAAACGTGCAAAATGATTCATCATTGGCTGAATAGCATCCGACTCAATTGCCGCCGAGATGGTTTGATTTTGAATAGTGCGATTGAGGCAGGACGCGACCTGTGCTAAAAACTCACGCCATTTCTCGCGGTTATCCTCGTTAAGTGTCGTATCATTGTTCGACGTGTAAATGGTTTCGGCGCGTAATATTAAACCGACCAGCGACAGAATGCCAAACTGCAAGTATTCATAATTAAAGTCTTTCCAGTAGATCGAGGCGCTATAGCGTTTTACTTACACGACTGCAAAAGATGCCCGTCATCTTTTTGTCCGTCAGCGTGAATGCCGCTGAAATGTTGATAATTGTCTCAAAGTTTGCTTCGTGAATGTGCTTCTTGAACTCGGGATAGAGTGCGAACAGCACGCCCTCCACATCGTCACGATCCTTCTTAACGACAGTCTGCAGAGAACTAAAAACGCCACTCCAAACGATCCAGCGCACGTTCTGATCCGCAATGAAGGGCATAATCCGACGCAAAAGTATCTAAGGGAAATAATTAATATTAATAGTGAACTGATATCAAGTAACAAACGCAGAATATACCTTGCCCTTGCGCACACTCATCATGGAAACGACTTTGTTAAATGTGAGTCCCGACTTGAGCTTGGCCACCAGAGCCGGGCGCGACTCAATCTCATAGTTGAATTTATTTTTGAGCGCTGGATTCATAGTTTGTGGATTATTTGCCTCAGCCGCGCGTTCCTCGGGCGTTTTGTTTGCCATTTCCAGCTGCTCAACGGCGGCAATGCGTTCGCTCTCCTTTTTCTTCTTTAACAGGATGGTTGACATGACCTCGGGACTCTCCAGATCCTCCAGCTTCAATAGATAACGATACAGCGTCTCAATATGCAGCAGAATGTGGCGAGATTTGCGCATATTACTTGGCGCAAGCACTACTTCGTTTGCACTCTCGTTGTTCTTATCAACTGCCTGTGCACCGCTCGCGGATGATGATGTGGCGCTATCAGCTGGACTGGCATCGCTGCCCATAATATCGGCGTCGATAATCTTGCGCGGTGCTGTCACGCTGCCGTACTGTAGTTTACCCAGCGAGTTCTCAAACTTTAGCGGCGAGAAAATGTAGCCGGGCAGTTGGTTGGTGCTGTTGCCACTGTTCGTGCCACCGTTGCCAGAATTGTTGCTGTTGTTTGTGTTCTCCGAATTGCGACGCTCGCGATGTTGCTGGCCGCCGTTGCGTGTGCCATTCTTGTTGCCCAACTGCACCAGAATGAGCTGGGCGTGTCCACGCGGCTGCGTTAACGGGTGATTCAGCTGGTTGTCCTTGTGCGCCTGACTGTGTCGCACCTGACCATTCTTGCGCTGCTTGTACACCGTGTAGTAGTAGTCATCAATGTACGGCGTGTCCGTATTCAACTGCGACAGCTGAATGCCAATGAGCCAGTGCTTGTCGCGTGTGCTCATCAGATTCGCATACTCGTCAAACTCCTCGTGTGGTAGGTTGCCGCCATGACGATTAAGTTGCTGTTGCTGTGGCTGTTGTTGTTGCTGCTGCTTCAGGCGATCGCCACTGATGCGGTTTTGCTGCTGCTGCTGCTGTTGTTGCTGTTGCTGACGCACAACAGGTGCGTTCTGGAGCAGTGGATGATTCTGTTGAATTTCCTGCACCAGACGCATATTGAACATGTTGTACATGGAATTGGGTTGCGGATTGAGCAGGTTGTGTGGCGGCAGGCGTGGCGGCGGAACTGGTTGCATAAATGCCGCCGGATGCATGCCAACGCGCATCGCATTAAAGCTCGGATGCATGGCAAAGTTGTTGAGCGCCGTGGGCAAATGTGGATTTGGCAGTGGTCGAGGAAAATTGGGCAGCAAGGCGCCATGCTGCTGCAGCAGAGGATGTTGCGGCGGCAGATTGGGTGCCATGCCGGTTGGATAGATGAAACCAGGCGGCACACGATTTCCACTCAATCCGTTTAATTGCTGCTGCTGCTGCTGATGTTGTTGCGACTGCGGCGGCTGTGGCTGCGGTGTTGGCATTAATCCGGGCACAGGTCCTCCTGGTCCACCTCCCATCGAATGTGGCCCATGAAACGGTAGATTCGGCCTGGGTGGCGGTGTTTGAGGAGTGGCCATGAATCCAGGCGGAGCTGCAATTGCACAAATTTACTTGATTAAAATTTGAATTTCGAATTTAAAAATGCAGCTAACATTTCAATGTTTATCTTTTAATGATGACTTATCTTATTGAACGAATTGTACTATATAATTAAAAATTAAGTTGAATATGCTAGTTTGCAATTGATTGTTTATGCTTGTCACTCAAATCTTAAGTATCTTCTAAGCATTGAGATATTAAATTTCAGTTGTCAACTGATGCGGGCTTTGTTTATGGATCGAAATGTAATAAATTACTGTGTCCAATTGGACTTTGCCCTGGCTTTGATTGCTAATACTTGATCCAACTTCAGTCTTACCTTTATGCTGCGGCGGTTGTTGCTTCTGCAAGTGCTGGTGTTGCGGTATTGGTGTTGCCACCGCATGCTGTCGATTAGCCAGATTAAAATCTTGATGATGCAGAAGTGGGGCCTGCTGTTGTTGTTGTTGGTGCTTCGGCATTGCCTGCTGTATGATTAAATTGCGTTCAATGTCCTCGAGCGTCGATATCTTAGCCGATGCTGCCGGCGGCATGGGCGGCAATCCAAAATTGGCATTGGACTCTTGCAATGGCCTCAGGGGCGGACCAACGATGGCGGCATTTGGTGACTGTGGCTTGAACGCGCTGCGAAAGCTATCTCGAAAAAGCTGCTGATTGTTTAGCAGCGACATCGCAGGGGGAGGAGGTTGTGAAGCCCAAACGGCTGAATCTAAGGTCAGACGATTGTTGACATCGCTGGCATCGCTTGTAAACGAACCCAAATCCACATCATCCAATTTCATTGATGACAGATTCAATTCCAAATCGGAGTCATCTATGCCACGTTGAAGCAGTGGCTGATGTTGTTGCTGCTGCTGCTGCTGATGTTGTTGTTGGTGGTGGTCGTGAAAAAATCCGCCATTATCGCTGAAATCGGCCCCCTTGCGTGGACCCTTTTCGCCGTTGCCTCCGAGTCGCACCAGCGTTTCGTGGGCTTCCTCCCAGTCGCCGTTTATCGCCGAGCCAAATGTTTCATCGTTAAGGGCGTCATACTCTTCTTCCGGGGGCTCTGTGATTTGCCCATCGTCATCCTGGAAAGTACCACCAGTTCAATTAATCAATCAAATCAATCAGCTTTAACATAACAACATTCCAACAACCATATACATCAAGGTGCTGTGCAAAAAGCATGCTGGCAAAATTGGGAAAAATGCTTTCTTTTTTCCTATAGCTACGCGACATTGTTGCAAATACCAATTTGTTTCGCCTGCTGTCATTGCATTGAGCACTTTAGATGAGTGATAATTGGTTCAATTGCTTACCGGTATGCCTGTTGTTGTATCAAATCCGAAAAATGAATCGTCCATTGCGAAAAACTATTTGTTTTATAAAAAATTATCATGACTTGTCAGTCACCATGAATGGTTGAGAAGAAGAAGTCGATTGGCCTCCACATCATCCACAGTAGAGCTGGAACCGATACGATATCGAATCCACATTAATCGATATTTTGGCAAAATATAAGAAATTTTTAGATTCGACTTTTGCGAAAGCAAAAATGAATATACTCTTAATAAATTGATTCTTTTATATATTAAATATAAAAAAAAAAAACAAATATTTACATTATTATTTTACGCAAAAAAGTTTCCAAAATATAACCCTATAAGAAAAAATACCACATCCATTAAATTGTTCACTGTACCGCAGTAGTTATGTTGATTTATACGATTGTTGACGCAGTGTTATCGAGCTGCCACACATCGATACATCATGCATTAATAATTGCGCGGCATAATGCACAAACAGCTGATTGATACAGTGGAGCCACCTATATGTGGAATATAACTTATAGAAATCAAAAGAGTATTAATTAAAAGCTTAGACATTTGATTTTAATTTACTAAAATTACTTAATATAGAGCAAAAATTAGATTATCTTCTAGTCAAGAAGGCGTAGCTTAGTATTTGTGCTAGTTACATACTAAAAAATTAAATAAAGAAAATTATGATATCTCGTCATTTCATTAACAGTTTTCTTTGCTCAATTTCTAACAGTTTCTTCTTTAACTCAATCTTCTCCGTCATCAATTGTTCAATGGCCAGATGATGCCTCCGGTCCTCACTTAACTTCTGTTTATACAGCACACAAAATTCATTTAACGCTAATTGTGTGCTATTCGTAGCATCGTTTACCGAACTGATTGTTCTACTCATCGTCTCGAGTTCCCTTTTAATGCCTCTCTCTTTGCCAGTTGATCTTTTGCCGCTTTGCAAATAAAGTGGATCCATATTCAGGTCGTCTTTGCAATCGTCTGCTTCATAAGGAAATCCGGAAGCATCTTGCAGCGCGCTATGATCCTCTGCCTCGGGCACAACATCCTCCACATCGTCCATGTCGAAGGTGGCATTAGATGTGTCTTGCAGGTCGTCGTCCGATGCGTTTATTATGATTTGTCCTACATCATCCTCGTTCAAACGGCACAAGCTCGCAATAGTTTCTTCAGCGGAACTGAGTCCTGTGGCCAATGGAATATTGTGCATTTCGTTTTTCTCCACTTTTTTAATTATGAATCGCTTCCAGTCTCTCAAAGCCTATAAGCACATTGAGAAGTTATTTTATATTATTATAACCAGTTAAAAGTAAATGGTTTACCTTCTTCCACGTTGCCACATCTTTTTGGGGCGGCCCATTTTCGTTCAATTCGGAGACGAGTTGGTCCCACAGTGCTTCGAATGCATTGCGATTCTCCCATGATGGATTTTGCAGCAAGCCGGGATGCTTTTTGATGAAGTTGAGTAATATAATTTCCTGTGCAGGATTGCGCGGTTTACCCCGGTGCCGATCGTTTGTTTGAGGGTCAATTTTGTATTTGCGCGTTTGTGGCGACGACGCTGTGACATTTGCATTGGGATGCATTCGGTTCATATGCTTACTTAGATTTGTTGTTGTCGTTTTGTAGGAAAGTTTCGCTTTGCATATATTGCATAGTGCAAATGTATCGTCAACTGCCCGAAAGAAATACCAGATTTCGCTTGTTTTTCGTTTCATTTTGTTTATTGTTAAATGCAATTCACACCGTACACAATACTTTTTTTTTATTAATAATGTTCGCAGTGTTGGTAAATGTTCAATCTTATGTGGTGTTTTAAATGATGGGTGTTCCAATAATTAGTCATTGGCGGTTTATAACCATTTAACACAATGGATTTACAATTTCAACATATTATTTTATTATTTTTCTTTATTTTCACATTTATAAAATTGATCTATGATTTGTATTGTATTGTTACTGCAGCCGATATTTATAAATCCATGCATGTACATAATTTCGCTCATTTTTCCATGGCCACTCCGGTCACACTGTTTAACCAATCTATCGCGCCTAATTGGATATACTGTTCTTGAAATCGTGAATCGTTAAAATAATGAATGGAATATATTTAAACTTTTTACCGGAGCAGCTAGAAGACGATTTTGCAGCCATATGTAGTGGTTTTACTCCACAAAATTTAATGTATGTATAGTTTACGTAATTATATTCAATTATATGGAAACAATAATTTTTCCAAATTTTCTTGCAGTGAAACAGAATTGTTGTTGCACGTACTGAAGAAGAATTCAAATGATTTTTATAATGGCGTCGTGGGGTACTCTGAAAATTTATTAAACAACGCCATTAAATTCGCTAAGAACAAGGATAGTACGGTGTCAAAACAAGAAATATATTTTTTAAATCAAATTATATATCGAACTCCTACAAATTCTGCTGTATTTATGGATGCACTTTTGGCTCGCATTATCTACTTCGTTCGCAATCAAAAATATTCTGTTAGTATGACCATTAAACAGTTAATAACTAATAATTAACATTAACATTTGAATTCAAATTTTTGAAGTAATTGTTTTTGTTGATTGTTCATATTTGACCATCATTAAAATATGAATTTTGTGTTTCTTTCAGATGGCTAGAAGTGATATGGAATATCTGAAGAGTTTCGACCCGAATTATATGACGCCCCAAGGATTAATACTAGTACAGACCCTAACGTGTATTAGTTTATATTTTATGAGAGAAATGCAAGATGCTCGAATTAATTTACATCATTTAGAGGAACTTTTAGGTGTATTTTATATATGTTTTCCATATATAATTTTATTTATTCAACTATCACTTTGATTTACAGAGCAATCGGCTGTGCAAAAACTGTTGCGTGAGAGCAGTGGTAAGAAATATAAATATAACTTTATCACTTGTTACTAATGCTATTAATAATACCAACTAGAATTGCAATCATTTGTGGGGCATCTGGATAAATATAAAGATGAAATCAAGGAATCCGCCAATAATACTCGCATACAGTTTGAAATTAAAGTGAAACCCGTAAAAGGATTTAAAATCGACAAACAATTGGCTTTGACAGCCAATGCTGGTGAATTTATGTAAGTAATTTTTTTGATCAATGAGTTATGCAATTACAGTGCCATCTTTTTTATAGAACGGAACAAACTGTTGTTCAAAATGATATAGCCAAAGGACAAGTCGTTATTTTAGAGCAGCCATATTTCGTTCAATTTACCGCATCGTTTACGAATTGTGAAGTTTGTGGAATTTACCGAGAGCATATTTATACCTGCCAGGATTGCCGCTATAGGAGCTATTGTTCTATGAATTGCATTGAGTCAGATTGGGATGCACATCAATACGAATGCTATGGTTACAAAATTGGCCTAATACCGATGCTTGAAACAACAGTACTATTTCGATGTTTTGTACAAGCTGCTCAATATTTGTCGTCAGCATTCAAGAAACTTAAAATGAAGAATGGGTTCGTGTTGAAATAGTTTTTAGATTACCTTAAAAATTGATATGTCTACATTCACAGACTTTTACGTGATGCAACAGCTGCATGGCATTTCATTATTAAGAACTGTTCGCTGTCCGTCAAAGCCCAAAAAACTATTATCGAAGAATTCTTATCTAGACAGCCAAATTGTAAGTTGTTGCCGATCACCAAGTGGCGTCAGTTAATGACGAACTCTTTTCGTCTCGCCGTTTTTGTGCACAACGATACAATAATTAAAGAGATATATTTTGCTCAGTTGGAATTGTCTAAAGACGAGACTATTAAACTGATTGCCGCAATATTTATGCGTTTGAGCGTACATATTACCCTGAATTCACAACGGGATAAACAGCAATTTACGTCACGAAAGTCAAAAAGCTCTGTTCCAGAATGTCAACCTGAGAAAATGTCACGCATGAATTCGAATGCATTTCAATATTATAATATTAATGCGCATTCAGACTTTGTCCATTGCCTACAGAACCTCCAGGAGTTATCGACGAACTCAATTAAGCAGAACGAGAATTCTCCCCTAGAGAATACCCCACAGTATAATCCGATGTCAAAGTTTATGAGTAAACTTTTTAGTTTACACATAAATAATATTGAGATTAATACAGTTGGTGATCTGTTGCATGTTAAGCCTACCACACCCGAAATTATTCAGGAACATTTGAAGACATTGAGTTCGTCGAAACGTTATCATCTTTTCTCAAAAATTTTCAGTAATTTCCATAAGTATATCTATGGCTACTTTTGGTTCTATGGCTCCAGACGCCAAGAAAAATTGTCGCTATTTTCTAATTTGAGAAAATTGAAACATTCCTGTGTGGCGAACGTCGAACTAAGGTATGCATATTTTTGCTAATAAGTAATTTGTACATGAAGATGATTTTTTATTGACCTGCTTTAAGATCGCTAGCCGACGGCCAATGTGTGGGAAGGACCACCATGAATTTGATAGCTGGTACTGAGTTGACTGCATGCTTTAATTCTGTCGACACGTTGACCCAAAATCGCAATGAACGTCACGCTCTTCTTGAGGATGGTGGAATAATTTGCACTTGTGAACTTTGCTCTCTGCCAGCATACATCGAACCAGTTGTAATAACCAAATCACATTTTAGATATTATGTTCGTTGAATTCAATTGATTTCATTGTAGAATATGCGTAATGCCATCTTGTGCGTGTTCTGCGAACAGGATAATGTAATCACACAAGTTCCTGGCAAGTGCTTCCAGTGCCACGCCGACTTCAATGAACACTTGCAGCAATTTGTAACATTTATATCACACATTGTTAGGCACATTCGAGCCAAGGAAACAGATCCAACTGGTAAGTATATATTTCATTTTGTAATCCCGTTGTTTGATTATACTTTACGACCAAATTACCAAATAAACCTGAATTTGGATAACTTCAAGAAGAATACTTCACATTGCTATAAATTAAAAATCCAGCAGCTTTAATGAGCCTGATTTAATCATTGAAGAAACAAATATGGAGAATTGCATCATTATAAACTGACACTCTTAAATTATCTGGGGAAGAAATTGTGAAATGTTTTTGCTTTTTTAATTACACCGGCTTCTGCCTAAGTACGGAGCAAATTTAATTACATGCAAGCATTTTGGCTTTTAATATGAATTTGTGCGCTTTTTGTCTGTCTTTCAGCTACTCAGCGGGATCTGGCAATCTTATATGGCACATACAACAACTACGTTACAATGCATTTCTCTGAGGGTCATGAGTTGCGTTTACTTGGCATACTCAGCTTTGTTGAATTTCTAACATCAAATGGTTGGTTATTTAACGATCGATTACCTATTTTTTTTGTTACTTTATTACTTCCCCGTCGTTGATATAATTACAGGGTTTTTGAACCAAGCTAGTGATGTTATTATCGCATTACATTGCTCTTATTGTTCGTATTACGTCGGCAATGCGAAAATCAACAACAAGGGTTTAGCTGCATTAATATTCAAAATGGTGCGAGGAATTATGGAGCGATACATGGCTAGTCTGTAAGTTAAGATATCAAATGATACACAACGTGTTTAATTAACTTGGTTTCTACTAGCACTTATTGCTCGGAGATCAATACAGAACATCTCAAAACATTACTGGCCATTATTTTACATACACTGAAAAACCAGGAAGAGTATATGGATCCATCCATTGATGATCCCGAGACTTACAACGCTTTTCTAGATAACTATGCAATGTATTACAAGTGGAAGAAACTTGTTAGTTATATTATCCTAATGCCTAAGGCACTGAAGCATTATTTGAATCTATTGTAATGCATATTGTTATGCATAGTTCATTAACGTTTACGAATTATGCTAAATTAGTACCAAATAAAAGGTTCTAATTGCTAATTTTATTTACATTAGCATGCATATCTAATGAATTATTATTTACTCAATTATTGATAGTTCCTAATCCCTAAGTCGAATCCTTTGTTAGAGTAACTATACATAGAATAGATTAAAAAAGCATTTTCAACGTGTGCAAATGTGCACAAAAGAAAATAAATATCTATTTATAGATTGTGCTACGTAAGCATATGAATTCTGTGCTTGCATTGCAAGTGCAATGGCGACGACACGAAGTGAAAGTGCTTATCATAGTTTAATTTCGCGAACTTCTTTCATTTTATTAATTTGTACTTAGTTGCTTAAGCTTTGCCATCTTACCAAGAACTTAGCACTACAAATGCGTGACCCACAATACGGAAGGTGTCATTGACTGAAGTCACGACTGTTAGCGCCCGCCGATCGTGCAAAAAAGCCAAACAACTTACAGACTATGATCCAAATGGTATTTATGCGCGGCGTGAAGCCAAAGTGGGCATCATACTCGTATCTCGGTCTCAGTGTGTGGAACGATGAGAGCATTCACTGCATTTCTTGGATTTTTTCTGCTGGCGCACAGCGCATCATTGGCGGATAAGCAGCCATCGCTATCCCTGCCATCCGGCTGTCCCTACGGCCACTCCAGTTTCGATTTGGATGATGCTCACGCGCAAGTGGAATCGAATGTTAGACAGAAGAGACATAGCCATCCCTATGATATTCGACCTGGAGTCGGCGCGTCCGTTGTAAGCGATCATAATCTGGACGCTCTGATAAAGAACTTTTTGCCGAAATACGCTGGCAATTCGGCCAGCAGCAACGGCGGCTGGTTGAGCGAAGAGAAGCGTGATTCGGAACCAGTCAAGTGCGGCATTCCACCAGCGAACTGTTTGAACAACACACAGAACTTGCACTATCGCACCATAGATGGTGCCTGCAATAATTTACTGTACCCAGAGTTCGGCATCGCTGTCTCCAAGTACCGACGTCTCTTGCCCCCTGCCTTTGGCAACTATGGCAAAAGGGTGCCCAATGCCCGCCTGGTCTCGCTGTCCATGTATGGCGAAAAGACTCGCATGGACAAGTACCGCACCGTGGCAGCTATGCAATGGGGTCAGTTCGTGGCCCACGACATCAGCCAGATGACGACGAAGGGAGCGCCCAAGGATTGCTGCGCAGAGCCGCAAAATCCCCAGTGTATGAACATCCAACTGGCACCTGGCGGACCCATCGCTCACAATACTGGCAAATCATGCCTGAGCTTCGCACGCAGTGTCTCTGATGCGGGTGCCGTTTGCCCCAAGAGTGGTCCCTACCCGGAGAAATTGACGGTCGTTACATCATACCTGGATCTGTCATCGCTCTACGGCAATTCCATTGAGCAGAGCCGTAAGGTGCGTCTCTTCAAGGGTGGCCTGCTGCGCACCAGTCACGCGAACGGTCAGCATTGGCTGCCAGTGAGCCAAAATCTTGATGGGGACTGTGGCAACCAGAACGAGTGCTATTCGGTGCCCGATAAGCGTAATGTTTTCCAGCCGACCATCATTGTGATGCAAACTGTGCTGTTGCGTGAGCACAATCGTCTGGCCGAGCAGTTGGCTCTGCTCAATCCTCACTACAACGACGAGCGTTTGTATCAAGAGGCGCGCAAGATCAACATTGCCCAGTACCAGAAGATCTCGTACTACGAATGGCTTGTGTCTGCTCTGGGTGGCTCGTATACCAATCTGAATGGTCTCACTTATCCTCACACGGACTACGGCAACGATTATGTGAATGACTACGATGAGAGTGTCAATCCTGGGCCATATGCTGAGTTCTCCCATGCTGCATTCCGTTACTCCCACACACAGGTTCCCGGCTGGTTCTCGTAAGTCTCTTCACTTTATAAGTAGAGTTCAAATAACTTAGCAAATTGTTGTTTTTTACAGCATGGTGGCTCCCAATCGTTACTCCAATCAAACTTTGCGGTTGAGCGCCTTCTTTGATCGACCTGACAATTTGCGTCTGGTATCGTCCAATGACAATCTAGCTGATCTTGTCCGTGGCATGGTTACCCAGTTGCAAAAAAATTCGGACGCAAACATTGATCCAGAGATTAAGCATTTCTTTGATCGCAAAGAGTTCGAGGATTTCGGTTCGGATCTTAAGTCGCTGGATATTCAGCGAGGCCGTGACTTTGGGCTGCCATCATACAATGATGCTCGCGAGCTCTGTGGACTGCGTCGTGCCAGCTACTGGGAGGATTTGGCCAGCGAAATTCCCCAAGACGTATGACAATCTTTATGTTTGACCAAAGTGTTTTAAGTTAATATTTGGCTTGTCTTATATAGAAAATTGCCTTGTTGCGCAAGCTCTACGCCACGCCAGAAGATGTGGAGCTCAATGTTGGCGGCACATTGGAAATCCACTTGGTCGACTCCATTTTTGGACCCACCATGCAATGCATTATGGGCAGACAGTTCCTCAACACGCGTCGCGGCGATCGTTTCTTCTTTGAACACGAGAATCATCTGAGTGGTTTCTCACGCTGTAAGTTTATTTCTATTTTTACACAAGTTGCAGCGCATTGCATCATAATACAATATTAAATAATTCCCCATCTTCCGTTTAGCTCAATTGGCTGAGATTCGCAAGGTGACCGCTGCCTCTCTCTTCTGTCTCAATGTGCAGGGCTTGTACGACATTCAGCCGAATGTGTTCGTCTTTCCCAATGCTCGGTAAGCGATCGAATACTATTATCTTAATTATAATGATATTAATGTTAATTGTTTTCGCTTATTGCAGCAATGTTCTGCTCAGCTGCAATGATATTCCCCAAGTCGACATCAGCAAATGGCAGGATCTAACTCCCCAGCTGGTGAATTGATTCCCGTCAGAGTAGCTGTTAGTATGTTATTTTTCATTTGTTAAATGTTCAACCGTCTATTTACTGTTTCTAAAAACGATATTTGTAAGTCTTCGTAAACTTTTCATTTATGTATAAATAATATAAAATAAATATTAATTTTTGTAACTCAATTTCTCAAACCGAGCGGTTTGTTGAAACCTGTTTTCAAATACATACATACTAATATTATGCTGAGATCTTTACTTGGAGTGATTAAGGCAAGCGATTTTAGTGCTTGATTAAATTATATTGTGACGCAACTCCCACGGTTGACAGGTAACGATAACAGTTAACCTTTACACTTTCGCTCTGACCTTGCGGTTTCTTAGCTGTATTCTCAACACTTCTTTGGGGCTAATGAAATTCTGACGCGCGACAAGCTTATTGTTTGTTTAAATAGTTTTACTACCTAGGAAAGGTAAGAGAACGTGACGAAAGAGCGAAATCGAAGACGATATATTGTCACTACTTTTATTATGCAAAAACCAATGAGAATTTTATGCATACGCTCAATAATTTCAATAAAATATATACAGAAATAAGAAACAAGATAAAAGATGGA
Source organism: Drosophila rubida (assembly GCA_035046165.1). Lineage (NCBI taxonomy): Eukaryota > Metazoa > Arthropoda > Insecta > Diptera > Drosophilidae > Drosophila > Drosophila rubida. Next base: position 11,619,746 of record JAWNOF010000012.1, on the reverse strand, counting down.
TGATCACATGAATGAATGTGCTATATAACGGTTCAATAGAATCTAGATTAATGAAAGTAAATATTTTGAATACATTTAGTGAACAAAATATTCAGTTTTCATATGCTAAAATGCATTTGCTATAAAAGCGATGGATTCATTGGAGAAAGATACCATATGCTCTTTCACCATGAAGCCGATCATAGCGATCATCTTTGGTAAGTAATATCCAACTTTAGCATCGATAAGTTACTCTAATTTACTTTTCTTTAGGTTTGACTATCGTCAGCTATGTGGACTCCGCGAGCGCAAAAAAGGGCGAAGAGACTGGACGATTTGTGGCAACTATACAATCGCCAATTCCAGCTCCAGCCCCAGCTCCACCAAGTGTAGTGTACAAGCTACCAGCGCCATATCCATATCCTCATCATCCGCCGCCACCGCCGCCACCCCAACAATGCTTTTGCCCGCCATCTCCGCCAGGTCCACCTGGTCCTCCGGGTCCACCAGGTCCAGCTGGTGTGTAAGCCCTCAAGCGTGTTGTTTGTTCGATTTTAACCATTGCATTTTTCGACAGGACCATCGGGTAAGCCAGGACATCCCGGGCATAAGGGAGAAAAGGGCGACAAGGGTGACAGAGGCCACTTTGGACCACCGGGATTGCCTGGTCATCAGGGGCCCATTGGTCCGCCTGGACATCCAGGCCACCATGGGCACAAAGGACCTTGGCCCATGCCTCCTCCTATTTATCCGCAGCCGCCACCAATAATAATTCCAGTCCCTGTGCCGTCACCCAAAAAAGGTCATCATCATAAAGATCATAAGGGACATTCGGGAAGTCCAGGTTATCCCGGCTATCCCGGGCAACCCGGATATCCGGGCTATCCAGGTTATCCTGGTTACCCAGGCAATAACAATCCAGGACATCCACATCATCCAGGACACCCCCATCATCCTGGATACCCACACTATCCACACCATCCTCACTATCCACATCATCCACATCACCCAGGGCATCCTCATCACCCAGGGCATCCTCATCACCCAGGGCATCCTCATCATCCAGGGCATCCCCATCATCCAGGGCATCACCACCATCATGAAGATCATTCTCCATGGAGAGGTGACCAATATAATGAGTATTATGGTCAGCCAGATCATAAAAGGGATGAGTCGGGAAATCCAGAGGAATTCGACATTAATGCATTTAATGAACAAAATATGCTCGACCAAAACGAGATAACAGATGCATCGGTGTCCTATATAGCAGAAAGTGTATTCGACGAGAATGACTCAGCAGATAGTCAGACCGATAACGAGAGCTCAAGTACTGAAGCCAACTCTGAGACAAACAATGCAGTTGATAATGACAACAGTGTCGAGGACCAACAAACAATGATGGAGGCAAATGGAGACAACGGCTATGATGATAACAATATTGTGGAAGGCCGAAGCAGCAAAAAGCCGATTATATTGGCAATTAGCACTCAACATCATCCCTTCCATATATATTCCCTTAAAAAGAACCAAAAATAAATGAACTGATCTGATTGAATAAGAAAATCCCAAATTTTATTTCTAAATTTTTTCTATAGAGCTGACATAAGAAAGTTTTAGATGTCGACATTTCCTAGTTGGCATAGATATCATCTACAGTAAAATAATCAATAATGATGATAGTAAAAAAAACTTCTGCAACAAATTATAATACTCTGAGCTTATTAATTTTCGATGAGGTGTAAAGGTGTTAAAAATGACGACATTTACAAAGAATTAGACATGAATGGTCGAATCTTTGATGTTGAGTTGCCTCTTAATTCTGTCATATTGTTTTTTCTCAGTTCAGATTTTAACAATTTAAAATAAAAAGCAAAAATCCATTTATCTATTCATCAATCCATATGCAAATGCGAAATGATCAATAGTTTATGTTCTGTTGGTTTTTTCAGTGCTCACTCTCTTTTGTTGGCGGCTTTCATTTATGTTTGTGAATATAAAAGGTTATTGTACAAAGAGACAAGCTGAAAGTCAATTTACTAAGGAAAATATTCAATAAACGACCGAATTAGAAACAGAAAGGAATTATTAGAAATCATCGAAGAGTTGAACAAACTAAAGATCGCGCCACACGACATCCAATACAATCAACAAAATCCCAAATAAGATTCATTTTTCATTTCTTATAAACTGATTGTGATTTTATGTACATCAAAATGGGCAGTATAATACATGGAATTCTATTGGACATTCGTTAATCTGATTAAACTAAGTGTTATTATATTTTGAACTAGTTAATGACAAATCCGCTTGTTAACAACTTAAAATTGATCATTTCTTTCCAAATAGAATAGAATGGTCAGCATGGGCATGCTGAGCTTGATCGATCCACTTAGTGAGGTCAACTTGTGGAATGTGGGAGCATGGCATAACAGGATTCCTTAATAAACAAATAATAAATAAATAAATGGACATTAAATATGATTTCAAAGAACTTACGATCCCGAGACCACTTTGAAAGCAGCAGGCTGCATAGAAGCAATATTGTTGCCATTATCGCAGAGAAGACGAGCCATGCTTGCTTTACGCAGCTCCGCCAATTGATCTGAATTAAAGAGTTATGATTACCAATACGAATCAGTTGCAAAGCAAGTGAGGTACCTGGAGTAAAGCCAGTGAGCTTGTCGCCATTTTCAAAGAAGAAACGATCGCCAACTCGAGTTCTGTAAAACTGTTCAGTCAGGATGCACAGGAATGTGGGACCAGCCAGGGCACCAGCAACATGATCCTCCAACGAAGCACCGACAGTTAGATCCACGTCCTCGTAACTATCATAGAGTGACTTCAATTTGCCAAGTGTTTGTGGACTAATCAGATCGCCATAGCCTTCCCATGAATGAGCGCGACTCAGACCGCAGAACTCTCGCATGTCATTATAAGTGGCAAGACCGTGATCACGATTACGCTGAATATCCAATGAGCGCAAATCCGAACCGAATGGCATATTGCGTCTAAACAAGAAATGTTTAATCTGCAAGAAATCGAATGCAAATTAATGCAGAACTGTTAAAACTAATTGGTTAATCATGCGCATACCTGCCTGTCAAAGTTAATGTCCGTCAACTCTTCCGGCTGAGTGGCATGTCCTCTGGTGAGCGAATCAAAGTTGTCGCCGACCTCAATAATGCCAGGACGATTGAACCAGTCGCTGAGGGTCAGTGAGCCGAGAACAGCGCGCAGTTCGGACAACAGACTAAAAAAAAAGCAAATTCAAATTAATTGAATATTAATTGAATATAATTGAAAGTTTACACTTACTCTAGTCTACCCTCGATTTGGGAATGGAAATATCTGAATGCGGCTGTGGCGTGTTCGTTCAAAACACTTGGATCGATTTTGGGATCATAATCATTCACATAGCTTGCTCCATGCGTTTTGTAGATCAGACGGTTCTTCAGCATATTCTCGTCACCCAGGAAAATGGGCAACCACTCATAGTAGCTGATGTGCTGATACTGTGCAATGTTGATCTTGCGTGCCTCCTGGAAAAGCGTGCGATCGTCAAAGTGGGGATTGAGCGCAGATAGAGCATCGGCAATGCGATTGTGCTCGCGCAGCAATATGGTCTGCAGAATGGCCAATCCGGGGTTCTGGTTAACGCGCACATCGCCGGCTCTGTAGCAGACCTCGTTGGGATCGATAGCATCGCAGTCGCCAGTAACGTTTCTTGACAGCGGCAACCACTTGGCACCGTTGCGTTCCTCGACAATCATACGTCCGCCTTGGAACTCACGAATTTCGCTGTTCTGCTCCATCGAATTGCCGTAGACTAGGGAGAGATCCAGGTAAGAGGTGACCACAGTCAGCTGTTCCGCTGGTCCACCCGAGTACTGGCAGTTGGAGTCGCGATCTGTCAGCGTGCGCACAAAGTTAAGGCATTCAGTGCCCACTTGCGAGTAAGCCGGATCGTGGGGTGGCACAATGATGGCAAAACAGGTTCGATGGGCGGTATCTAAACCAATCAGCCGTCCGTCGTCAGTGCAACAACGAGTTGGATGTTTCTCTATGGGATTGGAAAGTAATTAGTCGACAGTTTTGTTAGCTAACATCGTTAGATAATCCATACTGGATTGAGTGCCGCCAGCCTGCATGCTCATATCGTGCGTCATTATCTGTCCCCACTGCATGTTGTGCAGTGTATACTCCGGATCAGGCACATCCTGCTCCCCAAATACCACCAGCGATACTAGACGAGCGCTGGGCAGCTCGTCACCTGTCACAGAGCGAGTAGGAGCCGAGATGCCGTCAGCATATTTCGGACTTAAAAGGCGTCCGTATCTAGTAATACGTTTTAGTTAGTATCGAACTGAAAATAACACGCTATTTGATTACTTGGTATTGGGCACTCCCAGGCCAGGCTGCTCCAGATGATTACATGAGCCATCCATGCTGCGATAGGCGGTTTTCTCGCATACCGTGGGCGGATTTGCACAAGGCACACGTCCCGGCATCGGAGCTTGTGGATTTGACACGGACAGGAAGGGATTTTGCGGTGCCGGCGATGTATCCACCGTCAAAGGCAAAGCATTTCTGAAATAAAGTGACAGAGTGACAAAGTAATCGTGGTAGCTAGTCAATGTGGACTTACCCGGCTAAATATGGAGCTGCTGCGCCTTGCAGATACCTGAAGCCATGGTAGCTGGGTCCCAGGTGAGCGTGGGTTTGTGGCTGCTCATTATGCACAATGTGGTATCCAGTCGATACTTTCAGCCCTAAGGCACACGAAACAAGACCCAATATGCTGAGGAGCAGCATGTCTCGTTGATATGACATCTGAAATACAAATTGCAATATTTTCAATACACTTTACTTTTTTACAAACTGTTGAATTAGTTAACAATTACTAACTAAAAAACATAAAATTGTAGTTTTAGTCACGAATGAATTTCATTAACTGAATATCGCAGTTTAAATACCGCATTTTTATTAAGCCGTCTTTTCATTTCAGTTTTTCTTCGCTGGCATCCTTTTCAGACCTAGAAAATCTGAAATTGATGGCAAAATTAAAAGCGCTTACGACTTGAGTCGAAGTACTTCAGACTTTGTCAGCTGGCAGTTGGCAGTTAACGTGAAATTTGTGGACACGTTTCATGTTAACTGACAGCGAACACGAAAGCTGCAAGTGGGCCATTTTGCATGAATCGCGAGTGGACCAGTTAGGGAACAGTTAGAGGCAACAATCAACAATCGATCTAAGCCGGAGTCGCAGACAGAGACGCAGGCTCCTCTCAAGTTATGGCCACAACTGGTTTCATCACCTATTTGGAATGTGTTCATTATTATTCATTTCCATTGCGACATTGCCACGAAAAACATGTTCATGTGCGCAGGCCAACAATTTGCAGCCGGTGTTAAAGCCTAAACAACGAGCAACATAAGTATTCCAATATCCGTGAAATGGATTTTTATTTACGTACTGTCTGCCATGCAATGGGAACTGTGCAAGCGTGAAAAGTCTCATAATTGTTAATAACAGTGGGTATTCGCATTCAATTCGATCAATTTGCTGGCTACTTATGTAAACAGACTGAAACGACGGCAACACAAAAAAGTTAGAAAAACGCTATAAAGTGTCTGTCTGAGGTTTTACATAATGAATTTGTCTCGAGCATTGGCCTCGGGCTTAGACCTAGACCAGATTCAGACAACATCGCAGCCGCCACGACTCCCAAATGAAGTCAGACCTTTGTGCAAAATGCCAGCTGCATGCAAAAAAGAAAAAAAAATTATATGCAAAATGCAAATTTCAAATGCTCATTGGCCATTGCCGCAAATCCGATGCAGCACCAAAAGCAGCAGCTGCCGTGACAGAAACGAACACAAATTGTGTCTGTTTTAATTGCATGAGAGACTAAAGAACAATGGTCGCCACAGTGCCCCCAAGAGACAATGCTGATCGGTTCGATCTACTGCATTTCAGCTTCCTAGTTTGCTAAACTCCCTTTCCTCAAATTTGCTTTATTTTGTTTCTGCCACGTTTAGTTCGATACTTATTGGTTTATAGGGCAATAGAATGGATTCAAGTTTAGTAGTCAATTTGACTTTCAGTTTCAATTAACGTTCTATTGATGTAGCCGGACCTTTGCATTCGTCTTGAACAAGACAAGATTTGAATAATTTGTTGCGACCATGTGATTATTGTCTCCAAAGAATAAACAAAACTGACTTTGGACAAGGCCAACAGCCGTTGCTCAGGGTCGACATCAGTATTGTACTTTTTCAATAATTAAGAACGTTTAGCGTGCCGATTATAAATCTACAATGAAATCAACTTTTGTTCTAGTTCGTGACCGCAACAAGATTCCAGAGTTATCCTCGCATGGGAACCAAGAAAAGAATATGTCTTAACTACTTAGCAATGTTGTTGACAGCCAAGGAATTACATATGATTAATGTCAATTAGAGATATATAATATGCAATTGATATTCCAGATTTACATATTAATATAATTAAGTTCTTGGTGACAACATAAGAGCATTATGTTTTAAATGCAGGGTATCTATTTTACTCTGCCAAGTTTACAAAAAGACTTCAAGCTTAAAAGTGAAACAAAGACTTGCAGAAAACTACTCCACCAAAATGGTGCAATATTGTGGCACAGCAATCTGCAGCCAATCATGGCCAAATTGAGATAAAGCGAGCAAATTTTTTACGACTTTAACGGCTTCTAATTAAAATCGAATTCATATCGTCAAAGACTTTTGGTGATCATTAAAGTGTAAAATAGCTACGTGTGCACTGCTGCTAAAGAAATTGAGCACACACGAAATGATTGATTTATTGATGTATTGCCAGCCAGCCATATATAGAGGGGAGCAGCAGCACAACTATTATATACGCGATACAGATGTACATATCTGTCTCAGATCTTTGTTGCAATCCGGGACTTGACGGGAATATGGAGCTAGAGGCATGTCAAAACTGCGATATGTCAACGTGGTGTGCACACAAATCAGCAGACATTTCCATTGGAAGTGGGGAACAGGCACTAATTGAAATTGCCATTTATAATGAAAGTGTCCCAAGTCGCGACTACCGAGTATAGAGTGAGCACCTTAAAGTGCAAATTGGGAAGCCGCTGGACTATCTCACTAACAGTTATTTGCTCTGGTATTTAAACGTGGTCTTAATCGTATTGTGTAAGATCATATAACTGCTGAGATCATTGCGATAATTACGAAAAATATGTTGGCAACTCTCTTGACAAACATCACAACAACAGCAATCAAATGCAAAAAGTTGACAGCTTTACACTATAGAGCATAATTGATGCCAATAAGCCGGCTGTCTGTCCCCCTCCCACACGTTTACACACACAAACCAAGCAAACTCGAGCCCAAAAAGTCAGGTGACTTGGTGATCAAGTGTGGCACAACTTCAGCTCCAGCTTCAGCTGCACCTACTAGTCAAAAATCACATGACCGAAAAGTACTCGAAAAACATTCATTCACGCAGTTGAATGATCAAACGCTTTTGCTGTGTGAACTTGTTGGGCAGGACTGGTCGCAATTGGATGAAGCAAATTTATTACAAACGAAAACAGAGAGACAGAGACAGAGACTGGTATTTTCTAATTGCAAATGCAATTTGCAATCACCTTTACGGTCGTAAATTTAGATGCTCCATACTAATTGATTCTTAACTGTTTCGGACCGAATTCGGACCAATAAAAAATGCAATGAAACTGGTTTCAGGGGAAGTGCAAAATGCGCTTTAGCACTTTGTGGCAAGATATTAACCTACTAGATTAATGAATGAACTCCGAAATTATCCACAAATTAACAAGTTGTCAAGCCAATGTTTTTGTTTTTCCGTCGTTTCATGCGTGTGGTTTTGCAATCACCGCATTTGACAATTTCGTCATAGTTAATTCGGTTTAAACTATTATTTCCCTTTACTTTTTAACATGGCAACTATGGATTTTAAGCGCAAACTGGTGACAATTCACAAGCTTTGATGGTGATAATAAATGTTATTTATTGTACTCGAGGTAAAGAAAAGACAAAGGTCAGTTGGTTGCCAATTTGTGCTGTAGAATACTTATGGTCTACACCCAATGCGATTCGATTGTTTATTGTCTTTGTATTGCCTTATCCAACACCTCTTGGGGCATATTAGACCTAAAAGCCAACGGCAGCGAATACAGGAGTTTTGGAGTTTTTGGAATTGACTACGTTGTTCTTAGTCCGAATCCAAGGTAAATGCAACTGCCTTTCGCCATTTTCCGAGCCGTGTCTGACATATCACGACTCCTAAAATGCAACTCCATGGAGTTGAGTTTGTTTGTTGTCGTTGCATTACTTTTAATTACACAACACTGCGTCATACCAACCTCTATGATCAGCAACAACAACTTGTGGGCTGCCTGCGGTCGACCGCAAGTATAAAACTCCAGGGTGCTTACGAGTTCAAGTCGAGTGAGCGCTGTTCACTGTTTATTTGCTTTGATTTTGTGCGTATTGCAATCGTTTTTTTTTATAGATATTATTTGGATAAACAAACATAAATCGTTTATGATGCAGACACCGTACGACTTGTTTTAGATCAAGTTGCCTTTGCAGGTGCGCTAGAAACTATTATTATTTATATACATCATATATGTATGCAAGTGCAATGCATATTAACAACACCGAGCTGCAATTAATTTTAATTGGAATTATGCAGTAAAATAACAATGTCCTGACCTCAGGGCTTCAAACTAACTGTAAACAGTTAAGCATTTCAAAAAAAGTGTGCACGTATCCCAATGCAGCACTTTTCGCCAAAAGCCCAATTAAATTAAAATTGCAGATCTAGGGTTACCAGATTGCCACAAAAACAGTCGGTCACTGGCTTCCGTTGCAATTGGAAAATACGTGTGGTAATCTTTCTGTTTTTTTTTTGCGCAATAGTCATTTGGAAATTATTTACAACCTTCAACAGTTGAAAGCATATTGAATGTGTTGAGTGTTTGTTTAAAAAGTGTTTTATTTTCCTGTCGATCGTGAGATTCGTGCAACATGTTTAAAATGGCGTCGGGTTTTTTTTCGTGCAATCCCACCGCGAATTGCCATTACACATGTGCGTGTGTGTGTCTGTGAGCGTCTGTGCATGCGAAATTAGTGAAAATATAAATAGCGACGGCAATGGAAAGATATGTCAATGCATGAAAGAGATATGATTAGGTGATGAAGATTATAAGTGTGTGATTATAAATAATGCACCTATTCAATGTCTGCTCTTCTCAAGATCTGCCGCCAAGGGTCTTATTTGCTGAGTGTGAACGTCATATGTTCACATGTTTCATCGCGCAATTAAAATTAAAATAATTACGATGCTCTTAGCGCAATTGCCGCGTCCGGCCTGGTTCGTTTCGTTTCAGTTTCGGTTTCTGTTCCGGCCCCACAACGTCGTCGACACTGACAATGCCAACCAGAGCAGATCCAAAATGGCATTGTCTTTTACGGCAACGTGTATAACGGAAGCGTCCGAAAAAAACAGCGTCTGACAATGCAGACAATAAGACGACAGCGAAACACGCGAGACATATAATTGCGATTTGATGTGATGATTACAAATCCATGGATAAGTGCGTACCGCAGTTATTTCGGAAACTACTACATAATATTTCACTTTCTACAGTTAACTAATTAAGGTAAGTATTACTTTTTTTTTTATTTACAATTGCTCCTACTTTTATCTATGACAACTGCAATTTTTTATTTGCTGTTATCAAATGTATTTCCATTGCTTTTATATTAATTGCAAGTTCAGTTTATTTACTTGCGATTTTTTTTGTATTTTTAACGGCGAGATCGTAAACAGTTGTTGCACTCTTATGCGACAATTGTATTCACCATTCATTCAACTTCATGCGAATTTCTTCAGAGCTCCATTCAAATGTGCGATTCGTGCATCGCTTGTATTTCAACCGCCCCATTCAACTACCGTTAACAAACCGTGCCGTCTCCGTCTTCGTCTCTTTGCGCAGATAAAGTTGTAATCGGCTGAAATTATGGCCAGATGCTGCTGCTTGGGGCTTGCCCCATTGCGTTGCGCCTCGACGTCTGTAACTGACGCAAGCCCCCAGCTCTTGTTTGCTGCAACTGTGGTGGAAGACCTTGACTTTGAATTCATGTACCAGTTGTTGGTGTGGCTGTTTAGCAGTTGCATCAATGGAAACCGAAACTGAAAGCGTACCCGGGCCCCAAAAACCAAACTGGTTGATCTCTAGACGAGTCAGCTGCTTTCTTTGGCTGCGACTTTAACTTGTTTTTGTTTTTAGTACATTTTTAGGGGTCACTAACTGCAATTTGTATTAAACGTGAAATTCAATTATCGTTTTTTACTGTCTATTTATGCATATCACTTGAAGTTTACAATCTTTTTTTGCTAATTCAATTTATTATAGGCACCTTTTGTTGATTTAATTAGCTCGCTCGTGAGACAGCAAAATTATAATCTTTATAGCTGTTTAAGCTGACAATTTATGGTGGCGATTTAATAATAATGCTATCATTAAATAGAGAAGATTTATTTAATTTCATAAGGAAGAAATAATAAGTATTGCTATTGCTATTGTACTGCCTATTTAATTGATTTAGTTCAGTATTCACCTATTGATTTACATTATTCTTGCATTTATTTGGCGACACTTAACATTGATAATAATGCAATCAAGATATTAGCCAGTTTGATAATAAAATTGACTTTAAATATATTTAATCCCGATCTATATATCTACCATTTAATTGATCAACGTTAAGTCTTTGCTATTTCAACTATTCCTCCGTCGATTTAAATTCTTGTTGCATTGATTGGAATTTTGGAGCAGTGGCAGCAGTGGAGCAGCCGTCAAGACCGCATTCCATATAACGCTTAGCTAATTAATGGCGTAATTAGTTGTATTTGTATAAGCTTTTACATTAATTAGCTGCCTGCGTTCACTGAATCGATTTGGGTTCTCGAGCTCCCAAAGCTCCCCAAGGCATGCGCATGCAATTTGTCGAAACGCCTTTTGGTTGAGTTTTGGATTTGGCCAACCATACACATAAGAGCCATGTACGACAACCACAAGTTTGCTCATTTCGGCCACTGTGTGCAGACAAAATAAGAAACGCTAACAACGTTATTACTGCTACCTCTCGTATTTGGGCACTTGACGGGTTTCGTATTTAGTGTAGTTAAACTTATAATTGCCCAGGAGCAAGAAAGAAACACGAGAAGTGAGCCAAAGTTAATAAACAATATAGTATTAGTTAGCAGCTAAGTAGCGGGTGCCAAGTAGAATATTGTTAGTTATTAACTTCAACGTTCAATTTCGCTGTCAAATATGCCATTATATAACAGTTCCCATAATTACATAGTTATTACTGAGCATAATTAGATTGCGAAATGATTGAAAACCAGAAATACAATGTATAAATATTCAAATCTTGCTACTGCGGCTGCTTCTGGTCGTACGAAATCCAAAAAATTGGTTATTTGAGATCATTGTGATCTTTGAGTGGAATTGTAAAACAAAAGGTATGCCATTGTTTCAAGCTGACGTTGACGTGACTTGGAATTAAGACATAATTGTATTAATATTACATATGTTTTTACAGAGACAACTTGCATAGCCAAGTTCCATAGTGCTATAGATTTGTGCATAATACTCTGCTCATTAAGGAATTCCTGGTTCCTGGTGGTGTACCTGTTAATCTATGTAGTTCGAGTACAGCAGCTATTTGCATATTTAACTTCTGGGTTTGGGGCTTGAAAATGGCCATAAATTAAATGAATGTAATCACTGACTGAGTGGATGGAGTGAATGGCACAAGTCGTCAAATTGTGGTTATAGTCGTAGACGGACACTCTCTCTTACTCTCTCGTACTCTGGGGCATAATCCAGTTCGTACATAAATACATAATGATTAAGTAAATTGCGTAACAGTCTTAAGATGCCAGTTCAACAGAAGGAGACGGAGAGAAAGTAGGCATGAGCATAAGAGCCATAGTCTTGACTTTTCAACTACAATACTACGAGTGTACATACATAATCCCACTAAAAAATGCAACACACTCACAATCACAGTATGACACGTTGCATGTGAGTACAAAATGTGCATAAGCTTGAACTTTCAAGTCCGGTTTTAAATCGTTGTTCTATTGAATGGCATGCAAATAGGCTAATTCAAAACATTACCAACATCGCCTACAATGTAACAGCCGACAACAGCTCACATGCTTATATGGATGGATCGACGGATGGATTGACGGAATGGAGTACAAACATCTATAAATTATGTTTGCGTTTTCGAGAGCTTTATTGACTGGCGTCGCTGATTTATATCAGCCAACAATGTTTGCTTTGAGGCTGGACTGCATTGAACTGAGCCGATGTTGAATTAGGGGGCGTATCCAATTAGTTGTCTTAAACCGTTGATCATGCGCTGACCGACAGCATTAAAGGGTTATGGGGCGCAACAGGGGTAATTTGAAGGGATTACAGTCGTGATGGAGACTAAATCCAAAACAAAACAACAAAAAAACCGAAATAAATAATAAAAGAGAATTCAACTATGAAGGTCATTCGCTTGGTATCTTAAAATAATTACCTTACTTTTAATGAAAACAAAAACACAAATGTAATTTTCAACACAATTATTGTGCCACACATTCACACACATGCATGTATCTGTGTACATGTGGTTTTACAGTTAGCTAGTGTAGGTCTTAAGTATTACAATGCTCTGTAATTTGTTTTTAAATATGCAATTAACAGTAGTCAACAGAAACTGGTTTAAATAGGTAATTTAGTTAGATTACAGGGGCTGAGGACACAAATTAACAAATAACGCTTAATTATGCAAATACGAAACGAATTTAAAAGCCTTTGAAGGGTTTATCCTGTTATCTAACCACTTTAGCCGTGTGTATCGGATTGTAGAAACTGTAATTGGAAAACTCTTAAACTCGCAGCTTCGTTGCGAAATTCTTTATTGATCCACTTTAATTGCAAATTTTCTGCGCTAGCATTTAAAATACCTGGCTGAATTGGCATGCAAATATTTTTTAATTTATGCAAGTTTAATGATATTTCGCATAAATTCTTTATATTCATGATAACAGAATCGATTAAATTTCCCTTCACTTTTTAGCAGAATCAGATATTCGTATTAAAATGAGAATATGTCTATACCGATGTTGAATATATCGAAGTGCATTTGAGTTGTGTACTTACCATTTTGAATTGTCCTTTCGCTATGGGAAACTGGCACTTTCAAATACTTTTTTGTTGTAATATTTGTTAATCTTTCACTTATTTATTGCATCGGCAATTGGCACACTGCCCATCCACAACAATGCGAGAATTGGTTAATCGCAAAATCGCGAATTCCATGCAAAGTTGAGCAAATTAAATTAATAAATTGTAGGCTTATAATTGATTTGCAGCTCTACGAGCCACACTCATTCACAACTCGACACCTGCGAATGTTGATGGTTCGCTGATCACAGATCGGATCAGATCGGCTCGGATCGAAGCGAAGCGAATTTGTTGGTAAACCTCTGTGAGCTAAGGCCCCCAAGGTACTGACGGCGGCAAACTAACTGGCCTGCCGCTGAATTTGGTGCTTTTATAACGAATCGACAACGTTAACGTCAACGGCAACGGCAACAGCAACGGCAGCGATTCGGCTTTGCGCTTGCGTCTGTCCAAAAGCCAGTTCAGCGCCAGCTCCAACGAGTGCAGGCAACGACGAGGACGCAGACGCAGCCGTAGACGAAGACGATGACGAAGGCGGGATGAAGACGCAGACGAAGCGCAGGCGCTAGCGCCGACTACAAGCGTGTAAATCAAAGAAGTTTGCTTATTTTTTTACGCTCTGCTCTAATTTATGTAGTGGCGATGCAACCATAGCGCGCGGGCAGGGGGATACACATAAGTAGTTAACTGGAGCTATTGAATACGCTTAGTCGCAGCTTTTTATGCTCGCATAGTCAATGTGCAGTATGCGCTGCTCTGTTGTATCTTGCTCGATTCTCATTTTTGGCTAGGACCCGTACAGCAAATCTATGCCAAATGCTTGCTATCTTATACGCGTCACATGCTGTGGTCAAGTTGTCTGGCGTCCGTCGTCTGGTGGCGACCCCAGACGACCTTTTTTGAGTGCAGCTTTTGTAATGGACAGGAAAACGAGGCATCTGTGACCTAGAAAGTTTTTCTTTCGAAAATGTTACAACATATGTGTAGCTGCCCCTGCGTGACGTTGCTGTCTCCATGTTGTATGTCGCACTGAGTAATTGTTGTTTTCGTTTTCATTAATTAAAGAGTTGGACATACAAAGTAAAAATCTCTATACATATGTATGAGCATAAATATACGAGTTATGCGCGCTGTGCGCTTGTTTGGATCTCCATCAAGTAGAATGTGTATACATACATTTATGTAACACATAAAAATATCAAATAATGTGATACTATGTTGACTCTGAAGAATTCAATGCACGTTCGCACAGAAAGGCAGACTCGACTTGTACTGTCTTGTCACATGCTTTTTGAAAAGTTTGTGATTTAGCCTTGAATGCCGCGAAATGTTTTAAAGTTTCGGCCATTTGCATCATTAGAATTCATTTGGACCCACAATGTTGTGCACTTAATTGCAATTTCAATTAAGTCAAACATTTCCAAAATCCAACAAGCTTCCACACATGTACATACATTTGTGTGTGCTTCCTTAAAGAAAGACATTAGCTAATGATCATCAAAGTGTACTAACGAAAACTATCCGTTCCGCTCGGTTATGCTTAATGTTAATTTTTTCGTTACCCCCAAATAACGGTTTTATTTGATTATAATTTTAAAACTTGAGTTGTTCTTAGGCACGTACTTAATGCCGACTACAATTCATTTGTTTGTTGTTTACTTAATGTTGAGACTACACCTTGCTCCCTTTTGAAGGCACTGTCATTTCGCATTCGTAAACATAATTATTATTACTAAATGTCTAGCTTAAGACATTGTAATAAACCCTGTTCCAAATAACTTACTGCTACTTTATTTAACTAACATATGTTTAAATAGGTAACTCATCTTTTGCTAAACAAAAAATACACATTTCGCCAACAGCTTGAGTGAGAATTTGGTAATTGTAGGTTTAACGCAATTGACTTTAATCGAAAATCTCTCTTAACTGGTCTGCTGTAAATTACCAAAAGAAAATGCTTCATAGCATTTTAATCGACACGTAACAAGTTTTTGACATCGCAAGTTTTTTATTATGTTAACTTAATAAATTATTTGCTGCAACTTGTGCAAAAAAAAAAAAAAAAAACTGGTAATTCGAAATCAGATTACATTGTGCCAAAACAAAGGCATCGTATTTGGAATTCTAATGTTTTTTTTTTTTTGCCATGGAGCACATTAGCTCGTAACTGTGGCACAGTTAAGCATGCATTAAAGACCTGTTGAAGAGTGCATGACTAATAAATACCTCACTTTAAAATATAATAGCCACTAAATAGTTAATCAAATTGAATTAACTTCAAAGTTACAGCAACGAGTTACGAGCACTTGATTTGAAACTAGAATCCACAATTTATTATTTTTTGGTGTTTTCTTTTTTTAAATGTTTATTTACACATAGATTTAAATGAAGAAAGCAATATAAATAGGTAAATGCCAGAAACTTAAAGAATTGTGTTGCTTTACATGATTTACATGTGCAGGAAATATTCAAAGCCATGCTTAAACCAAAACGAATACAAGGAGCATTGGTGTATATCTTAGAAGACCTCGTTGGGATCACCATTTGATTGATCGGCCTTTTGTCTGGCACGAGCTAACTTGGCCGACAGCTCCGACGAACGAATGGTTTTATACTGCAAAATAATTGTTATTTGAGTTATGCAGTAGTCTAGATCTTTATGTGTAATAATAGTACCTCGCAGAAGTTCTTCTGTAGCACAATCTGTGAAATGAGTCGACGACTTTCGCGCTGGCCAAAATAGCTCTCGATGGTGTGCGGCGACAGCGCAAACATCTCCTCTCCACTGAGCGTGTGCAGGCGCTTGATGATGGTATCGGAGAAGCCTTTGCCACGCAGCCATTCCTCGACCTCTTTGGGCTTCGAGTTCTGGTTGATGTATATCTCAGGAGTCTTTAGGATTTCCAGATCCTTGCGATGCTGTCTTTGCTGCAGCTTGAGGCGCAGTTCATCGTTCACACCATCCTGCATCAAATAAGTCACGTCGTCAGCGTCGCAATCGTTGCGTGCTCGCATTGCTAATCGCCAAGAACGTGGCAATCGATTTAGGATTGTCTTTGAAAGTGATTAGGTATTTGCAACTCACCTGCCATTGCACCAACGTTGGCCATGTTGCGTTTCAGGGTTCCACTGGGTGTGTCCGTTGGTGTTCCATTCTCACTTGGCGGCATGGGCGGTGGCACAGGCACATTGGGCATGGAATAGGAGCGTGGCATGTTCTTGTTTGCGCCCACCGGCTGTTGCGACTCTCGGTCTCCTGGTGGCACGTACATAGCCATCGTGTTGCGATAAACTGGATTGTTGGCTTCACCAACGTCGCCATTTTCCATTGGCATCGATGCCAAAGAATCCGTATCGCGTGCCTTGCGATTCATAGCAGGATCAAAATTGTAGGGTATTAGCACAGTGTGCGGCACATAGCCAACGTTGCCATTGGCATTGCGCGCCTTCCACCAGTTGCGGGAGTCATCAATTATCTGTACTCAAGAAATGCCGATATGCTAAAGCCATAAATCAGACAGCTGGCCGATGATGTAAGCTTACCTCTAAGTATTCGCCCTTTGTCACATTCAGTTCCTTATCATTTGTGGCCTGCTTGTTGTACGCCACCTCGGCAATGTCCACATTCCGGGTCTGCAAGCGACCCAGCCAGGTTCTGTTCGTGTCCGGACTCAGCGGTATCGGAGTGGGCAAGGGTGTTGGTGGTTTCTTGATAGCTGGCGCTAAATAAGGCACCGGCTCATCAACACACCAGTCGGGTGACCATTCGTCATAAAATATGGGATGATATGATTCCTTTTGATCTTGAAACTGATCTTTTGGTAGGGTCCAATTCGGTCCCAAACTGAGCCAAAGATCCTTCTCGTTGGAGTCAAGCGAGCTATTCAGAAAAACAATTGTTTCTCTGCGCAACAGTGGATGCACAATGCTTTCGGGCAAATGAGCGCCACTGTAAATATCATTGCAGACATTCACAATTGATTGCAGCGAGACGAACACATTGTGCACGGGATTAACGCCCTTGTTGAAGTGATTCTGCAGTTTCACTGAAAAATTGAGGGCCAATTTGATTTTGGACAGTATGTCAGCAAACTCGCTCTCAATAGGCGGACGCGATCGCAACACCAGCAGCCCCTCCCCATGGGGATTGTGCTCATTCTTTCGGGATTGCAGCTCCAGCAAAGCCTCTGAAGCATAGTGCAGTCTGGCAATAAAACGTTCTATATCCTCGCTAAAATTGAAGGAAATTTATAAATGAATGAGTAAGAATCAAAAGTTAATTGTGTGTATACTTACAAGCAGTGGTTTATCACCTGCACATCTTTATCGGTTTGCTCGCGATCTTGGGCATTTTTCTCGGCGGCAATTCCTGCTACAGCTGCAGCGATGCCAAATTGATCCTTGGCCTGATGATTGTCGGGACGCTCTGGCTTTGGCAGCTTAATGGGCGTTGTGTTGCGATCCACAGTCACAGGATTACCACTGGATAGTTGTCGCAGATCCTCAACCAAGTGCACTGCATTCACATCGGCTACCTAATTAATGATACACATCATTAATACATTTAAATTATATGAGTTCATGGTGAAGGTTTAATTACTTGGAAAATGTGCATTTCTGTGTTGCCCAGGGAGATGCCTGGCACTGTGAATATCAAGATATTATTGTATGTCTCCATGGGATCATCGCTGATAAAAGCCGTTGGCTCTGTTATCAAACTGCCCGGAAAGTTTTCAATTTCCTTCATGTCCTTATCAAGCATGACAAGCCATTGGCCATTGAAGCACATATACATCTTATGTGGCCAAATGCCCCCTGTCTTATCAAGCTCGATGAGCAATTTCATTTTTTCCTTCGGCTGTTTTGATTCGACCTCATTTTTCAATTTGAAAGTGGCCAAATGATCCAGTGCATATGTTGGCTTATTATCATCATTATCACTGGAACGAGCTCCATTCTCATACCCGTTTCGTAGCATACTACTGTAAAAAGTTAACAAAGTTTATAGATAAAGTATCAGAATACTCGACTATCACTGAGTATGTATGCAAACAAATATCAAATGAAGTGTCGCGCATTCAGATAATCTTATAGTTGGCCGACGATATCCGCAAGAAAGTTAAGGTTACCGAATGATGTAATTTTGGAAGTAAATTTAACCATTCATATTTGACTAATCAAGAGTTTTATTCTTCTTTGAATATCTCATATCGAGAAGTAATCTGTTTTATGAAGAATATAGAACATACACTCGATATTCAAATTAGCACTCAACTTTCGATTCACTAAGATAGTATTTACATAAAGCTTATTGAGATTGCTTTTGCAGTAATTATTAATAATTGTATCCAGAAAAAACACACACGCTTAATATCCGAGATAAAATTATAATCGCTGATTAATTTGAACTCTTTATTCGGCCATAACTGCCCATACAAGCTCGACTGGCATTTGGAAAATATTCACCTACGCGTAACCAAAACGGGTCGAAAATATTTGATAGTCCTGTTGCCTGGTTTGACCATGTTAACGTGATGGCAATTGCGGTACAACTAACTATAATTAGAGTGTTTAACTTTACGCGACGTTGTTATAAATGAAAGTATTCTCAGTTTGCGAAAGCGTATTGGCAGCTAAGAAGTATGAATGAAGATGTGATGTATTACTAAGTAAATACTTATGTAGATAAAAGTATTCTCCGTTATGTACACAAACGAAAGAGTAAAGTTTACTCAATACACCTGTGGAATTGGAATAAAGTGTATGTATGTGTGTTTGGTGCTGATTAGATAAAGCGCCAATTTAGCGCCTGCTTTGCTTTTGCACCTTACTACACTGTCAATGCCACAGAAGAGTACAGCAGTTTTCCAGCTATCGCCGTTGTTGGTAGGAAATTCTTTGCAAATGAAGCAATCACTTTTAAAGCGCTGTTACATAAACTCCCAATTAAAGGTCAATCAGCATATTTTTAGTCCGTGATTGCAGCCGTCGAGTTGCTGAGTTTCTGTTTTTCAGCTTTGCTTCAGGTTCATAGATTCGTATTGATGGCATGACATCATAAGCACTATCATTGTCATTATCACTAGAGTACGTATGCGATAATATGATATATACTCTGTATATAGTTGGTGTATAGTCGCGTCGCTATCTTTCGCTGATCTTGATTTATTTCTTATATCAAACGAAAGGCTTACTGTAGCTAATTCTAAAATACACGTACACGAAGTGATGAGCAATCTGCTATTACCTTAGACCAGATATTCACACACTGCACTGCTCTGGCTAAAACTTCCACTCTCGACCCGCCGCGAATCAGATTTGAACTAACTGCCAATGGCAATGGGTTTGCGGAGCGGTATCAGATATCAGCTATCAGCTTGCCTCTCCAACAACACCAACTATTAATTGATTGCTCGAAATTGTTTCGCTTTTCTTATCGCGAGCTTCGTACGTAAAAGGCTTCGTTTTTATCTACGTTTGCGTTTGTTTTCATTTCGCGTATTATTTCTGTTTGGGCTGCTTCCTTTTTTATATTGTTATCAAAAGTACACAAACACTTTTGTAATATTGAAGACTGAACTTGGGCCACATTTTTATTACCACATTCATAAAACAAGCAACTAAATTCCATTCGCAAAGCATTCCTGCCGCTGACAGTTGGGCATTCGGTGCTCAACTGGGATATTAAATAAATAAAATAATATAGATTTGTCGCTGTAAACTACCATAAAACTTTACTTCCCACTAAATAATTACTAATTTCTTAATTCGTCGCAAGCGCATAACTATGTCAAATTATCTATCGGAAATTGGTCTGCGACACCAGCCTAAGTAATGTTATAACTATTATTATTAATTAGCTGCCGTACACATCAAACTCATAAACTAGTTGTCGTACACATATCATTTGTGGCTATCATGCATTTATAATTTATAAGCAATTTTAAGTTAGACAAAGAAATCAATCTCAATTTCCAATCCGTCAATCAACTATTGCGTTTTATTATTCTTTGCAAAACGGGCGAGCAATTATCAAAACTATTTTACTGCAAACGTGAAATGTGTTTTTATTAATCAAATAACAAATATTCGGAATCATGAAAAGGATTAGAAAATGTATTTTAATTTATTTGAAATTATATGAAAAAACTTTTGAATTAAACTTTCATGTGACTAAAACTTGTTCGGTACCATAGGTGGAGAAAATTATTGATTCAAAGCACGTTTGATAAAACATGACAACTTCCTGATTAACTTGACAGCTGAAAAGAACATGTAATGTTAGATGAAGCAAATCAACTTAATTGAAGGAAATGAATTTAATGCAAGATTCATGTTTATGAAGTTCCTTAACAAATAAATAAATGCTTGTGCTTCTTCAATACATTTTTGATTCTTTTTTTTCAATTTGAATCATTCAGATTGCATTTGTTTCTCGCTTTTTCACAATGTGGGTCATTTTGGTGTTATTGTGTTTAAGTTCGACGGCTCTAAACGCCCACACTTCAATGCGCAGCTTTATAACACAATAAACAACACGCCCAAACCAAATAAACAATGACTTAAAAAGGCGTACTATGTGAATTTATATACTTTTACATATAAATTTGTAAATCTGTATTTGGATATGTGAGTCGATACAAGTATATGTTCATTTATTTGGTACAGTAAATGTTACTTAAGGTTGAATTTTGTTCACTTTTTCTTTTATTGGATTTGCAACCTACATTCCACAGGTGGCTGAGTAAATAGAGATTAGGAACATCGTCTGCCATAAATTCGTCTTTGTGTTAATTGAGGGGTTTCGTTCCGCTCCATGCCACACTATCCAGTTTGTCATTGCTGAATTATGCCACATTATTACAATTCACCAGTCGATTGCTGCGAATGAAAACGACATATCAATCATTATTGTATAAGTATAAATATATGTATAATTATTTTTTTTTGTTGACCCTCTTATCGCATGGCACCTTAACTTTATATCAAAATTAAATCAAACTTTCATACTGCATCGTGACTCAGTGCCTCTGTGCGGCTTGTGCCATAGATAGGATCGACATAACAGCTCCGAACATGTGAGCAGAGGGGTTTCCGATGGTATTCGTAATTGTGCAGCGAGCACGATCCACCTTGCGACCCACTCACCTGTTTGACTGCAGTCGGAATATATTCTCGGGCACAGCGTGCACATTCGAGTTCAGACATAATAGCTTGCTTCCGTTCATGGCTTGATAATCGTCCAATATAGAGTTGTGGGATGATGACTGTCGTAACTGATGACGCTGATGGATTTTGGAGAATTGCTCCGCTAAATAAAGTTTATAAGTATATGGTGAATAGATAAGGTATTATAAATACTGCTTTTTATCTTACCCAGTATACAACTGAAGGTGGGTCCGACTGTGCCATTGACAATACGCTCAGAAATGCCTCCAATTATAAGATCCACATCCTTGCAGTCTCTGTAGAGGTTCATTAGCTTATCTAAGACCTGCAGAGGCAAAGCATTTGTATAAGTTACAACAATATCAAACAATTTGCTGCACTTACCTCTGTCGGGATATATGGTTCAAAGTCGGCCCAACCAGTAACCTTTTTAGTGTTGCTGCAAGCCTCCAAGTATTTGTAGTATGGCTGAAGTCCATGGTCGCGTCCTCTTTGTATGTCAAATGCCAAAACATCGGCATGAGTTGGCTTCGTGCGTTCATGCCACACAATCTGTCGCGGAAAAAACGAGGTGTCATTTAAATGAATGTGACAGGTAAGGTGAAGGCCTTTGCTACTTACGGCACCAACATAGGAAGCATCCATCTTCATAGCGCGCTCATGCAGCAGACTCTGCAGGATCTCGTTCAGCTTTTGGGGGGTGTACTGTATTTGAGGTGTGTATATTTCATTCTTGAGCTCAAAGAGATTAGTTAGGGGCAGGATGTTGCTGCAAAAGTCTAGTGGTTAGTTATGTGAATAAAAGAATTTGTCAAGGGTAGCTTTACTTATTGGAGGGAATGTCATTAGCATTCGCTACGTTGTGCAGTACATTGGGCAACATTGAGAAGTAGAAACGTATAGCTGCGACTCCAAATTCATTGGACACCTCAGGCAGCTGTTGTCCAGTAGTTGCTGCTGGTGTGTTCAACACCTGAGCTGCACTGTTGGCACCAAGCACCTCGGGAAGCCATTCATTCATGATCACACGTCGATAGATATCGACATTAATTGTTTTGGCGGCCTGGAATAACTGTTCATCGCTCCAATTTTTATTGCGGACAGAAAGTTCAGAGGCAATGCGGTTATGATTGCGCATAAATATTGTGTAGACTAGAATAGAGAGTGGATTGCTGTTAACCCGCGAGTCCCCAGCAACGAAGCAATTGGTAGCATTTGCGTTGTCGCCCCAAGCACAGAAGGTGTGCTCATCGCTGTCAGAGGTGCGTGGCAGCAGATTGCCATTCGAGGTGGACTTCAAGGTTCCCTTTGATAGCGTACGCATTTTGCGTTGGGCAGCGTCGGTAAAGCCATAAAGCTGAGATAGATCCAGGACGCCAGTAGCTTGATTGAGCTATGAAATAAAAAATCAATTACAGTTCAGATCTTTTTGGGAACCATTTACCTGCTCGGCACCGCCAAAGTTACAGTTCTCGCCTACAGCGAGAGCACTGCGTACGTAGTTCAAGCAATTATGGAAGCCGTATTTATCTTGGGATGTAATTGGAGCGCATAACGGATGGTGAAAACGCGGCTGCAAATTATGCTGCTCGCGATTGCAGCATTCGATGGGTGAACCACTGCCTGTAAATCGAAGGCAATCATTTAGTAATGTAATTTCTTTCTACATTCCATAAATGTGTCTTACTCATCGACTGTGAAACTGTTTTGCTGAGATCGTGTTCCACAAACTGCGCAAACTGCACCAGCACCAAGTTTAAGTTGCGACTGTCCTCGCTGCGGCTTCCTGAGCGAGTCTTTTCGGACGCCTCATTTTCCCGGTCATAGAGTGCCATGCTAATGTCCCAAGCATTTGGCTGTTCATGCTCGTTGTACAACTGCAAAATGTTTTATTTAATATTTTTTGGGAAAACTAGAAAATGTTCAAATTGCACCTCATGGAAACCGTCCTTGTAGTCCTGCGGCAACAGTCGCCTGAACGCATGATGTCCATCGCGTTGTGTCTGCAACAGTCGCTGGCACTCTGACTTGAGGGTACCCTCTGGTAGCGGCTTTGTCTCCAAATACGTGCGGCATTGGTCGCCACTAATGGCAGCCGGATCGCACTTGCTGTTGTAGATGTAGAGACTTGCCTTGAGCATTTTCAGTGCAATATCACTGTCCAGCTTGGACTTCTCATTGGGCAGTGTGTCGAGTAGTTGAACATGAGACAGGCTTCCATTCTGAACCGTAATGGCTGAGCTTAAAAGATTATTCTCCAACCTAAAGCACAACACCGATAGTTAGCGAATTAAATAATAAAATATCGTTGCAAGTTTTTGAGAAACCTTTTTTGTCTATTAATTGAATCGACTCCGGATGTAACAAAACCCTTCCATTGAGCAGGCGAAATGTCATTTAGGTTTGATTTCACGTCATTAGTCAGGGTTATATGCGCTAAAATATGGATTAAGCCATTAGATTACAATTGAAAATACTTTATTTTAGATAAAATTAAATATTATTATTATTATCCTAGAAACAAGAGAAATAAACTCAAGTTTAGCAAGTTAATTTTTAAGTTCTTGAACTAAACTTTTGTTTGTTTGTTGTTTACAAAATTACTCATCAAATTACTTCATGGTATATGCCACTCTTCACACTCATATGCAAGTGCATAGTTTGGGAATATTCCGCTAATGAATTGCTGTCAGCACTTGAATTAACCTAATAAAATTCGCTCACCCCTAGTTAGAAAAAGATTATTCTTAATTCCCAGATCAGCAAGAATAGTTAATAGTAGTACATTCGTTTCATACGTATGGAAAACTTTTCAAAGTAACTACATAAAGTAAGCCAAATTTAAACTACAGCTTTTCAATTCCACGTTTATTCAATAATTGCATTGGGTTCACAATTTGCATAGTTACTTAATAATACAAAGCTAACTTTATCTAATTGCATCACAACAAATCGTTTTACAAACAAATGATACTTACATTGCGAAATGTCGAACTTAAGCGCATTATTGCGATCGGGGGCTGACGCCACTATTACGAGAGCGGTCAGCAATAAGAAGACACTTTGCCACATTATAGTGTCCGAGGTGATTCACAAAATATTCGAAATCAATTTCCAATCTATTAGCACACACATAAATGTTATTTGGGTACTTGATGTTAATTCTCCGACCGTTCACAATTGATAAGAGATTCACAGGTGGTTTGATTTTTGTTATCGCAAGTCAAAGCCGCTCGATGCCTCCGATCGGGCGGTTCAAACACAACTGAATTCTATGTAAATCTCATCAAAATGCACGGCTGAGCTTCGACTCTGGCATTATCAGGGGAATGAGCACTCTTAAAGCCGGGCAGACGCGCTCGTTCTCCAGAGAGCACTAGAGGCCGATTGTTTGAATTGAAATTTTAAAATACTCTTAAAATACATACCAATTTTCATATTACAACGGATAGTGTTCTATGGAAAACACAATTTTAGCTATTTAAACTAATCAATCTATAATACATAATTTACGTTTTAGTTTGAAAAAATCCCAAAGGTTGGGAAAATTAAATTTTAATTATCAGTCTGATAACGTAGCATTTGAATGTACCTTGAAAATAATGTGATATGGTAATAATAGAGCTTATATATTAAAGAGTATTTTATATACATACATATACTTTGAAGAGTATTCAAATGTCTAAACGGAAAAAAGGAGTCTGCGCTTAATACGCACATGATGTTTTTCTTTGTTGTGGGAGTATAAAAGTATTTCTGTATGTATGTTTGTAGGTACAGAGCTCGTCATATAAATATAAATATTTATGTATGTGCATTACGTGCTTGGACAAAGGCAATATAGGTGTATACAACCATACATACAAACATATATGAGCCAAATTAGAATCACGAGCTACTCTTTGTAAGAAAGGCAGAGATTCTCTCGAGATGAGATCTTAAATGTAATCTGTTGAGAAAACAGGCTGACATCACTGAATCCAAAAATACGAATTTTTACATACTATTCTCATGATACATCCATATGTAACGAAATATTGACGCATACCTGTTCATACATACTCTTCAACCTAAAAAGGCTTTGTTTTCCATTAAAACACCGAGGTAATCAGTTAAAATGTAAAATGCATATATCTTAAATATATGAAGTCTGAATATAGCAGTAACGATCGTTTTTAATTAATTTTTTTTTCTTTAAAACCCAAAATATGCGAACATTGTTTTTATTTTACTTAATAAACGCTAATTCTTGTTGAGTTTCCTCTGCAATTATAAATGTAAATTAAATTAAGACTGTAGAAAGACTAATCGAAGATTTTAAAGACCGAATAAAAGTTTCAACTTATTTATGATTATTATTAATATCAGCGTCTAATTGCAACTAACGCTTTAACATTATTTTAAAATTCCCGCTGTCTGCTAATGTTAGTGTTAATGCCGATGTAAAGTACTACCAATCAAAATACTAAAACCGAGGTATCTTCCAATTATTGCAAAACGGTCACACTGTGTCTGCGTTTTGCCGAATTATCGTGTTTGGTGTGTACAGCAACCTTTAAAATTACTAAAACTACATTAACAAGTGTAAAAATTCGAATATAATCGTAAAGAAATTCTAAATAGCAATGCCCTCATTAGATGCAGATGTCTCCAACGAGCAATTCAACAATGAGCAGTCCAAACCGATGTCTGGCCCAATCGTGGGCATTATTTACCCGCCGCCTGAAGTTAGAAGTATCCTTTTTTAAAGAAAAACCCTTAATATATTTTTACATAAAGCGTTTACAGCGTTTAAAGCGTAAGGTTTGCCACATTACTCAATTGAATAACTAACTAGATATTGTCGATAAGACCGCCAGTTTTGTGGCGAGGAATGGACCTGAGTTTGAGGCTCGAATCCGGCAAAACGAGCTGGGCAATCCGAAGTTTAACTTTTTAAATGGAGGGGATCCTTACCACGCCTACTATAGACACAAGGTCAATGAGTTTCGGGAAGGCAATGGTAATTAGTATTTTGTATGACTAATTAATAAGTTCAACTGCAGATAATTTGTATTCAATCCTAAATAGATGCTGGTTTAACGGCAGTCGTTGGTCTCAAGCAGCTGGCAGTAACCAGCGCAGCTCAGCAGCGGCAGCAAGAGCTGTTGAAGCAGGTTGTGGAACAGCAGTTTGTGCCCAAAGAGCCGCCAGCGGAGTTTGAATTCATTGCTGATCCGCCCTCGATTGCTGCCATGGATTTGTGAGTTAATAGAGAAACTCGAATGCTTAATAGTAATTATGATTTTGGTTTTACAGAGATATTGTCAAGTTGACCGCTCAGTTTGTGGCCCGAAATGGCAGACAGTTTCTTACCAATTTAATGAGTCGCGAGCAGAGGAATTTCCAGTTTGATTTCCTGCGACCGCAGCACTCGCTCTTTCAATATTTTACCAAGTTGTTGGAACAGTACACCAAAGTGCTGATACCGCCAAAGGATTTGCTAACCAAGCTGCGTTTCGAAAGTTCTCCAGGACGCGCCAGTATGGTGAAAGTTTTGGAGCAGGTGAAATACCGGGCCAATTGGCAACGACATCAAGAGGCTCAACGCCGTCGTGAAGAGGAGAAAATTGAACGCGAACGTGTTGCCTATGCTCAAATTGACTGGCATGACTTTGTTGTCGTGGAGACGGTGGATTATCAGCCGTTTGAGAGCGGCAACTTTCCACCTCCAACCAATCCCGATGAGGTTGGTGCTCGAGTGCTTATGGAAGAGCGTCTATTGGAAGAGGAAGGCGACATTGAAATGCAAATTGAATCAGATGATGAGGATGACTCTCCATTGACCGGTCATCTGGACAGTGGCGTCAAGTTATCGCAAATGGAGAATCGTGTGGGCATCCAGATGAAGAACGCTACCGCGTATGGACAGCCGGCTAATGCCAAGCGGGACAACACTCAGGTTCAAGATATGGACGAAGCATCTAGTGATGAGGATACGCCAACCACAAAGATGCAGCCATCTGTGGCGCCCATGTTACCGCCAACGCACGACAAGGTGGTGGTTAAGAAATATGATCCGAAGGCTACACAACCCAAACCCGCACCTGTTACAACCGACGAATACCTTATATCGCCCATTACTGGAGAGAAGATTCCAGCGTCCAAGGTATCGGAGCATATGCGCATTGGTTTGCTGGATCCACGCTGGGTGGAGCAGCGTGATAAGCATACGGTTGAGAAGATCAATCAGGACAATGTATTTGCTGCTGGCACTGCCATCGAGGCCAGCTTGAAACAGTTGGCCGAACGGCGAACGGATATCTTTGGTGTTGGCGATGAAGAAACTGTTATTGGCAAGAAACTGGGCGAGGAGGAAACCAAGAAGGATGATCGTGTTACCTGGGACGGTCACACGTCCAGTGTGGAAGCAGCGACGCGTGCAGCTCGTGCAAATATTACGCTTGAAGATCAAATCCATCAAATACACAAGGTTAAGGGTCTGCTGCACGATGAGGAGAAGGAGAAAATTGGGCCTAAGCCTGTGGGTAACAAGGCAACGTTATCTGCGCCGCCGCAGCCATCGTCTTCAAAGAATCAGCATAGCAATCATCCTCATAGTCAGCCACAGCATCACCAGGGTGGTGGTGGCGGCGGCCATCACCATCCGCCGCCACATCATCATCATCAATCGCAGCCACCGCCATCGTCGCTGCATCAACATCATCAACACCAACAGCAGCCGCCTCCGCACAACATGCCACCTTCTGGCAATCCCGTGATGATGATGCAGAGACCTCCCATGATGCGTGAGTAGCACTCCTTAGTATTAAAATGCAATCTTATTGATTTCATTTATCATTTAGCAACTCCTTATGGAGGTGGTCCGGGTGGCTACATGAATATGTCTGGAGGCGTGCCACCGCAGATTTCGCCGGCGCCGCCAGTTGAGATAATGACTATGGAAGACGAGCCGCCCACAAAGAAGATGCGGTCGGAGGATAACCTTATACCAGAGGCAGAATTCATTTCCTTGCACAAGGTTAGTTGTATTAATTCTAGACTCTAATAGTTCTCTAAGTAAATCTTAAACTTTTGCAGAGCCCTGTTACCATTCAGGTGCAAGTGCCGAACACGGACAAATCAGAATGGAAGCTGAATGGCCAAATGATCGCCGTCACCTTGGCGCTAACCGATCCCATTGCCAATCTCAAGGCAAAGCTGCAGGACGAAACGGGCATGCCACCCGCCAAACAAAAGATATTTTACGAGGTAAATAATTTGTTTGGTACTTCAAACTATGCAGCACTGAAACATGCATTTTAAAATCCTATTTTCAGGGCATGTTCTTCAAAGACAACAACACCATGGCTTTCTACAATTTGTTGAGCGGCACTACGGTGCATCTGCAAGTCAAGGAGCGTGGTGGACGCAAGAAGTAAAAGTAGTACTAGCAATTTATCAGAAACGTAGCATTTCATTTGTAAATGTTTATTTTTGTGAATGCCTTTGCAATCGTAATAAAAAATTGTCAATCACAGCATAATTTTTTTTGTTAATTGCACTTTCAGTTATATATTAATATTCTGTATATAAAAAATATGAGTGTGGAATGTGTGAAGTCTGAAATCGCATGATACTTCATAGTAACGTTGTGGAATGCGAAATTAAATTACGGAGGGTTGTTATGACATTACTGGCTTTCTAAGATTGATGCCATATCCCGGTATCGCTGCAGCATAGGCACATATATCGACTCGCTGTCTTTATTTGGTTCGCAGACGAGATTTAGGAGGTTAGGCGTCAGACTTAAAATATAGTCGCGATAGCTTTTAATATCTTTCGTGTCATTATTATTAATGTAAAGGGCATACGCAGCTCGATAAGCAGCTCCTACGAGTGCAGCCTCACTCTCAGTCTAAAAGAAAATGCGAATTTAATAATGTTTTAGATTCATATTTAAGCATTTACCTGTTGATAAACGGGTGCATTAAAGACGTCAGCAATAACTTGAAGAATAGATTTGTTGACTGATGCGCCACCAGTGGCAAGAATTTTAGACTCGCTGCCAAAAAGAAAACCCATATCCTCGGCAATAGCACGATGATGCAGCATCTGTCCCTCAATTAGCGCACGAATTTCAATTTGAGGCGAACTAAATCTAAAAATTCGAATGTACACATTATTTTCACTACAAGATTTGGATTATTCTTAATTACTTACTTGATTATACCCTTTTTGGCATCTTCAGAATTTATATCAATGTCTTTGTTCCAGCGCAGCGTTCCTTTTGCCTTGGGTATGATTTCCATTTCATCAAAGTGAACAGCCATGTTGCCAAAATTGCCACGGGGTGTCGAATCCAACAGCTCATTGAACTTCTCCCAGTTGCCATCAGCCTCTAACTTATTCATTGCCTCGCGCACCAGTGAACCATTTCTGAAACTAAATAGAAAATGTTAGTGCTTGTTTTAATATGATTATTTAATGCTTACCATAAGAGCCCCATGTATTGCTCTATTTCGGTTGGATGGCACAACACATGCCCCTGTTCGAGATTGGGTGGTTCTAATAGACTCATCATTAGAGTGTCGCTCGTACCGAGGGAGACACTGAGCCAGTTCTGATCCACAATCATGCCGGCTAGTGCCGATGGATTGTCACCAGTGCAGGCGACAACTTGGCAAGTTTCGGAGAAGCAGAAACGTTGCACAAAGTAGTCTGACACTTTACCCAGAATTGTGAAGCCACTGACGGGTTTGCCCAAGCGTTCCTCCAAGTCAGGAGCACAAGCATTGAGGCAAGCCTTCGACCATTTCTTTTTGCGTATATCCAGCAGGTTCATGCCCGAGCCATCGGCATAATCGATGGGCGCCACTTGGCCCAAAAATAGCGATGCCAAAAAGCTGCTGACCAAAGAGATATGCTTGGCATCCTCGTAGGCGTGCGTGCGTTGCTGATATATTTTTCGTATTTGTGGTCCCGTAAAGCGTTCGTAGCATTTCGAGCCCGTTAACTCAACCATTTTACTCATGCCACCAATGGCAGTTTCCATTTCTAAGCACTGTTTCGATGTGGATGCATCCATCCAGATGGGAGTGCGATTCACAACAAAAGCCGAATCATCGACTTGTGCATGAAGAAACTTATTGGAATCTAGCGACTGCAGAGCCGAAATGCCATGTTTCGACCAATAAACAGAACCATGTTGTTGTGCAGAGCCTGAGATAGCGACAACAGTGCCCAGATCAACTTCCTGCATCACCAAGCGATCCAGTACGATGTCCATGGCTTTGACCCACATAACAGGCTGCACGAAGAACCTAAAAAGAATTCAAAAATTAGAATCTAAGTGTAAAACAATCTTGGTAACTTACTCGAATTTATTGGGTCCTGCATTGGCGCCACCTGTAGTGCGAAATTCTGGCAAATCACTGTCGAACTTGACCTCTGCCGAGGCAACCACACTCAGATCAGAGCCCAGCAGAATGGCTTTAAGCTGAAAAGTTGGTAACAATCTGTTAGCATGAACAAGAAATAAAAAATATCATTTTTTAGCGTCTAGTGTGGTAAGACTTCTTTCTGCTTTACCTTCTGCGTGCTCAAGTCAAACCCTAAATAGTTTTGTTCTACAGTATTTTCTGGCGTAGATGTGCTAAAATATTGCAGCTCTTTACTTGAGTTGGCTTTGAAAAATAATTTTTTTAACAGTTTTTTACAAAGAATTAGCATTATGAATTTAAATAAAAAATGTAAATAGTCCCAAACATTAAGTTTGAGGAAATTGTTAATTTAAAGAATATATATAAATAAAAAAAACGGAACTAATGCCAAACATTTACTTTATGGGTCATCATACTTTAATGATAAAAGCCTGTCTTCTTTTAAATTTATGCCAAGAATGCTAACGGAATTGGGAAAATTAAAAAAAGTATTCCCAAATATAATATATAAGTTAAACGCAGAGCTGACTCCAATTAAATTCGCAAAACATGTCATTTTAATTTGAGTAACCGGCGAAATGTCCTTGGGCGTGTCAAGGGACGTTGTCAGTGCGACAGCCTTTAGGAGACAGACACACCTCAAAAGTAACGATCAAACAACAGCAGCAGCCAATGGACAGAGAGCCTAAAGGGCGATTGAGAGTCAAGGTTTACGTCATGGCTTACCTATCTGGCGTACTCTACGTACACACACACACACATTGAGATTTTCCTATGTGTGTACTTCATTATTGACGCATGTTTATGATTTTTGAGTTTGCTTCAGCTACAAGTGGGTGTCGGACTAATAAAACCGATCAAACAAACTGGCCATAAAGTAATGTCCCGACTTGGCTGAAACTAACTGCTGGGAACTGTGAGTAAACGCATATGTACTTATAAATATACAAATACTTAGAAATAATTAGGTTCGAGGCTTTGGCTCGCAATTGATAAGCAAATGCTGCCGCACAAGAGATTAGAATTGTGCATTTAACCTTTTCCAATAACGTTCTGAATGCCTCATCTGCATACATACGTGCCGCGTAAGCAACTAAGTGGGGTCGGAGTCACCCATGGCAAATCACTTATAACCACTACAATAGATTGAAGTCGCATCTTAAGTAGGTTTACCTTTTGTGTGCTCAAGTCGAAGCCCAAGAATGTTTGCTTTGAGCCCTGCTCCTCTTGAGGCATTTTTGTTTAGGTTGCGCTTGTTTTTGTTTCTGCTCCGTGATGGAAAGTTCCGGTCGTTGGTGCCTTTTATATGGAATAGCTTATTTTTAATCCCAAATGGTAGCATCCACGTCCTAGCCCGTTGGTTTTGACAGTAAACTACCAACGATGCTTACAGAGCGACAACCGCCCAAAGTAATCTCCTCTACTGGCGTCGAAAGCGTAGGCGTCCATTCATTAAATAGAGGTCAGTATGACCATAATCGATTCAAAGATAAATACCATGATATATCATCTTTTAAATAATACTTAAATGGTCACTCTAGTAGAAATATCGATTAGTAATCGATGTTTTTTGTATTCAACCGCTTTGTTAGGAATTATTTAGTATTGAATTATTATTATACTTATCATTTTTGACAACAATTGATTGCTTAAAACATTTTTAAACCATTTCAAAGGTGTATATTTAATGAAAATATCAGAGGCGCTTACAAAACCAGGGCTACATGCAGAAGTCAGCTGTTGCCCAGGGCAGCAGCACAGCTACAGTGACAGTTCATAAAGCTTATTAGTGTGTGTCTGAAAATAAGACTTCAAATTGCAAATTCATATTTTTATTCAAAAAGTTTAAATAAGTATGTCTTTAAACTACGAGGAAATGAGTTGGTCAGGTAAAACTTATAACAGAGTATTGTCACTTTCATTAATAGGTTGATTTAATTTAAAAATAGTGGATGTCCCACATACTAGCGGTGAACTGATGTGTACTTACATGCACATACACATATGTGCTCATGCACATATGCACCACTTTAACCAATAAGTGTTTAACGAGGTTTACATTTACTTTTAATTTGCAGATGTGCGGGACCAGTTCAGGAAGTGGCGCGAGGAGTCTGGGCGACACAGCGATGAGGTGGTCCAGTTGTGGGTGGCAGTGTTAGAGGACAAAGTGCAAAAGACCGGCAATGAGCGGCATTTGATACTCGAGCAAGTCATTGTGGCTGCTTTGGACACAGCACGCTTTGATATCGCCACAAAGTGCACAAAGCAATTGAGCGAAGAGTTTCCCGGCAGCTTGCGTGTGATGAAGTTCAAGGCAATGCGATTGGAGGCGCTCGAACAGTACGATGCGGCCATGGAAGTGCTGGACGCCATCATTGAGAAGGACGAGACAAATGCCGCACCACGCAAAAGGAAGATTGCTATAAAGAAAGCGCGCGGATTGCGCCTGGACGCCATCAAAGAACTGAATGCCTATTTGAAAAAGTATTGTCTTTGCCTATATTGTTTTAAGAGAATGCATTAATTATTACATTCATTGTCAGATTCATGTCGGACCAGGAGGCGTGGCAGGAGCTTTGCAACTTGTACATGAGCGAGGGAGAATATGGCAAGGCGGCGTTCTGCATGGAGGAAGTGCTGTTACACAATCCCCATAGTCATCTGATACATCAACGTCTGGCAGAGATTCGTTACACTATGGTAAAGTGGCATTTTACAATTGCGTGTGCGCTCGTCAATTATATTTAATTTCAACCATTTCTGTGCTCACAGGGAGGCTTGGAAAACATTGAAATTGCTCGCACTTATTACTCGCAGGCCATCAAGCTCAATCCGCATAATTTGCGTGCACTCTATGGACTATTTTTGTGCTGCAGCTATTTGGCCAACTCCAAAGCAGTGAGTTCGAAGCGCAAGGAGTCTCAGAAGCTGGCACAGTGGGCCCTGGAGCAGGCTTCGATTCATACTGCTAGCCATACATCGATCAAGAACAATGAAAAGTTCATAGCATCTCTAGATTCTGCTTTCGGTGGCTTGGAGATTAAGTCGAATTGACCCATATCTAACGATGATGTTGTTAGCATAGGTGCAATACCCGACAAAACGTAAACAATTCCAAATATGCTTAAATACCATCTACAAATATAATACCACATAGTCGTACTATATGTTTCAAGAATACAAATGTGTCGTGCGCTGAATTCAAATTGTTGCGTTCAGTCAGTTTGGGTATTCATTTCGTATATAGTTTTGTTATGGTGTTTGCCCCCAGCCCCGATCAATCTTATTAAGCAAGTGCATAAGTCTAGCAAAAATCATAAAATTATACAAACCATTTGATGCACTTTGGTTTATCAGCATCCGATCTTTTAAATGATGTATCAAAAATTGGCCAATTTGTGTATTAGCATTAATAAAAGCTGAATTCAATATACCGATTATGATTCATGTGCATTTTTACAAAGTAAAAAGTAAACAATTTGATTTATTGAAATTTATTTCAAAATCTGTGTATAATCTTTAATCTTTGGCATTCGAGACTGCAAGTCTTAACGTGGAATTTCGCATATGTCTGGCCAATAACCTGTTTAAATGAGCAGAAATTAATTATAGATTTTGTACATTTGTTGATATATCAGCTAGAATTGAGCAAACAAACTTAGTGTGATTTATAGATATTTGAATTGGAAATAAAACAAACACGTTCGATTTTTGGATTTAGTAGAAATGTGAATGCATTGAATGGTATTTCGAATAGTCAAGCATGTATGAATTTAAATTAAGTTTACTAATTGAACAATTTAAGGAGTATAATGTAAAGTCAAGAAAACTCCAGGTGTTTGCTTACTGTCATACTTAGCTAATAAGCTCTAAAGATACCATACTGTTTACTGTATATATTGTTTTAAATGGGGTTAGTGGAATCTTCTCGTAGACTACATTGAATTGAATTGTAATCATCATTGTTTTGTTCGCTTACACAATCACACAAACACACTCACACACATGCACACATATACACAGATAGATTGTACATATTTACAACGAGCATATGAATCGCTGTAGGTGTAATCGAGTGCAATGGACTGTACAGCAGCTAGGGCATCGCAAAGGCCTGCAAACGACAGCAGTGATAAGGCCGCATCGTAGCTTGGACTAAAAATAAAACAGCAGCAGCCAAATGCGACAATCTGGTTGGTTGGGTGTCTGGTGTGGTGTGGCAACTCAATGGAAAGTTCTTGGGTTGATTGGCTGGACTTTAGTTGGTGGATGAGCCATTACCATTAAGAATGTGCAATTTCTTTGCCGGCTTCGCTCGAAAAAATTCCTTGAAGCTGAGCGTTGGCGATGGACCTTTGCTGCCCCTGTGCAGCTTGTCCGAGGTACTGGTTGACTCTTGTCCGTGTCCAGTCATGGACGTGCAAGAAGATGAGGCGACAGTTGTGCGACTTCGTCGTCCATTTGGTGTGCTTTGCTGATCTTGTTCGCCGCAACCATAGCGCGGCACTCCATCTAGATATTTGAGATTGGGCAGCACTTGGAGTATGTAATCGCGGGCATAGGTTTCGGCTGAGGCGGGACCGTGATTTTTGAACACGGTTTGAATGCCCGGATTGCCCATGCAGGAAAGCTGCTCCAGCGCCGGACAGCGGCGCTCTATGCGATGTATCCAATCGGTGATGTTGCAAATATCACAATTGTTTATCCTGCGCATGAAGATTAGTGACGTAAAAACAAATCTAGTTAAAGTATCAATGGTAACTTACCACAGTATTTTTAGGTTGGGCAGATAGGGAAATGTGTTCACATCTAAATTGCTATTTCGGTCCAAGATGAGCGTGTGCAGATCCTCAAAAAAGGAAAGAAACTTGAGATTCTTGAAATTGTTGTGGCTCAGATCGAGGAACTTGGTCTGTGCTGCAAACTTGTCCGCCAATCGTCGTGGAATTGTACATAGATTTTCATAGGCCAGTGAGATGCGATTATCATCCTCCAGCACAATGTCGGTGAAGGCATCTTCGCTGGCACAGCTGCTGTTCGATATAAATCCACTCAGCGAATACGGGTTGGGCGAGATCATCTTCGCCTCTGCAGTTACCGGATTGAAGTACACGTCGTTGAATTCGTTATCTAGCTGGGGACACGGATATAGCGATTCCAGTGACTGAATGTTGGCGCACGTTTTGAGCACCTCTTGCAGACGACAGTTGTTGCTGTCAAAAAACAAACGACCTTTAAATCAAGAGTCAACGTAAACCCACGAAATGTGCGAGATTAGATACCTAGAAAGGTCTTCAGAGTGCGATCGCTCAGATGTTGATGCTTCAGACATAACGACTGCAAGTCATTACTACCAAAAATTAATTGTTTACTGTGATGACTGTGGCGAGCACCCAAATCCACTGCAAGCAGTATAGTAGCTTCCTTGCCTGAGTTAAGGTCCGCACTGAGAACACAATCCGAAGTCACTCTGCACGCATCGAGAAGAACAGAGCAAGTGACAACAGTCAAGATTTCGAGTCTCTTATGTGTCTGTATTTGTTCTATATACTTGATTGCGTGTGTGCATGACTGTGGACACAATCGCAGTAGTCGTCGCAAGGCGAGCACACAAACACATACGGAATACACAAGCATAACAATAGGAAGACCGTACCGCCTGGATGCCAGTGTTTTGTCTTTGTTTATACTCTACTGATACTACTATCTATCACAGTGTTGTCATACTATTTGACTCAACGGGGTGCTCAGACTCAGTTAATTTTAAGTGAAAAGGGCAACCAAGTTTGGCTATTTGCAGCTGATGTGCAAACGGCGATAGAAGTGGAATACACAAGCATAGCAGATACCCTGCAGACTGAAAAGGGTAATTTGATCTTGAATGTGTCAAACAATATTTTATGATAAATAATTTTGAGTCTTTTAAGTTTGTGCTTTTTTTATCAATTATATTTACAACGAAAAAGTTGACAACTAAAGTCGTTTAAAGCTTTTTTACATCCATTCTGATTTCACAATTTGCAAATGATCCTGAATCAAAAACCTTAAATGTAATAAACGTAATAGTTTAGGTATGTCATAAAAGACTTTGAATGTATGAACGTCTAATATGAAAGAAGTGTTTAGTTTTTTAAATAACTGGTGGGGATAGAAAACTTATATTATCCAAAAAGAGTATTTAAAGTTTGATATATTTCAAGTTGCCCTATACTCATGTATATAATTTCCTAGTTTAAAACGCTTATTAAAAAAAATACTAAAATTTCCTTTCTATGAAATATAATTACAGCTTCTTTAAATTATTATTATTATTATTATTTTTTATGAAATTTGACTTGATGACTTGATGATTCCATCATATTTTGGGAATCGTATATAAATTTGATTCAAATAATTTACATTTCAGAGTGCACAATAATTAAAAAGAAAATGGGTAATCGTAGCAATCATAGGAATAATAAAATAATTTAGAGAATCAGTCATCTTAGTAAATCCTTTCCATAAATACACACATATGTAGTTAATGTCTTCATGTTAATATTTAGAAATAAATTTTTAATCAGTTGAATTCTTTTTGCGCTGTTATTATAGCAGCGGATATTAGGAAATTGACGACGGTACCAAAGCGACCACAGTTCTAAAACATACCACGGCACACCAAATATATGTGTATGTACACATGTTTACTAGATATCGAAAAAGTACTACACTTCTGATACTACTACTACTACCACCGTCGGGAGTCGAGCCTCCTAGCACAGCCAGTTTTGGGTCTCTCGCGCTCTCTTCGCTCGCTCGCTCGCAAGCAAGCAAGCCGTTAGCGTTGGAGCAGCAGCGGCTGCAGCTGCGGTGTGACTGCTCTAGCTTGTAGGGGTTTCTATAGATACTATTGAGCGAAGCAGCGCCAGTCTGTGTCTATGCTTAGACCTCGATAGTTGGGCGCGTCGTCGAGTAGTTCGAGCTAGCGTGAACGCCTATTCACTCGCACTCACATATACGAAATCCAAGATCGACTTCAGTAGCAGCCCCCTCCTCTCATCGTATTCGTTGCATTTCACGCGTACGCGAGTGTGTGTGTGTGTGAGCTTATGCGCGTGTGTGTGCATCAGCTGTTGACAAATTAATGAGCGCAGCTTTGGCTGTTGTCTTGCGGGTCTTGCAAAACAAAACGGTAAAGAACGTCAAGTCACACGTACTTGCATTCATTGCTATATTTTTGTAGTAGGTATTTACGTGTGGTTATACATACATACATGCATACATATGTATGTCTAAATAATCAGGAATATGCATTTACAACAATAACAATAACAGAAAAACAATAACAATAATATTGTGAGTGACAGTGATTAACATAATTTGATGGTCGCGCCACTTTTATACACACATACACACAATTTTGTGCCACGTATGTATGTACGTACATGCATGTATGTGTGCGTATACATACATCAATTAGCTTAAAGAGTGATTTACACGCTTATCATTATTTGCTGGGGCTGGCGCGTGTTTAGCTCCAGTGAGTTTTACTGTTCATTTGTCAGCTTTTAGTTTTTGCACTTTTTTGAACTATTCCACCTTGGCATTTTCCTACAGTGAAGCAATACTTTAGCGAATTGCGCCCACATACAACTGTGTGTGTGCGCGCAAGAGTTAAAGTGAGGAATGTTCCAGCTAATTGATACAGTGATCTCTCGATAACTACAAAAATTCGAAATGGTAGCGTCTACTCAGTTTGTAGGAGTAGTTACCATTCAAATCATTTACGTTTATGGAAGAGTTTTACTGACTTGGCGAGTCTCCACTGTAGTGGTACGTTGTGTTGTGGGAACTTGGCAAAAGACGCGAAATCAGCTGATAATAGCTAGGAGGGTGGAGTGAGCGAGTTCATTGATTAAAATAAAAGTCCAGCTGACGTTGTCGTTTCTTTCTTTGTGAATCTTATCACACAAACGGCAGCGGCAGTGGCAGTGGCAACAACAATAGGAAAAGAGCCAATTTAAAAAAAAGATTACACGCACACATGCACATACGAAATGTTATAGTATATTTTAAATGGAATGAACAAAAACAATAGCAACAAGAGCGATAGCTGGTTTTCAATATGATATGATTGATTTACTCGCATGTATTTTTGCTATATGAACATGTGCAAATGTATTTATGATCATATGTTCATACTCACATATGTACATTTTAAATGCAGTCATTTAAGTGCTTGCACGTCAGTTGGCTCAAAGTCCGGAGACACTTCGCTGGGCTCGTGGACAATTCGTTAGCTGAGTGAGACACTCACTCATATCATACGAGTGAGTCGCCGCTACTCATCGGCCAAAGTTTCTCGTCCGATTTGTTACCGAGTTGTGCTCCAAACAACAACAATAACACTTTCAAAAAACCGGCATTGCGCAGTGCTAAAAAAACAAAAACATAAAAAACAAGCAGCAAAAATTTGAAGCTGAAGGCCGGTTAATTGTTAAAGTGTTTGAAAACTGGTAAAATTGCAATATTCAGTTATTATATTATACACACTTTTTATTATATATGGGCAACTTTGCAACTATTTTGGACCTACGATTGGCTTTAATTCACAATTGCTTGTCTTAGTCATTGCTTATCTTCATTTCACCATTAGCTTAAATGTGGGTATTTTTATTAGCTTATATGCGAGTGCTTTTAATTGGCTACTTGATGAACTGCAGGTACTCGTATCTATTTATAATGTAAGCAAACCAAAATAAACAGTGAACTTTCAGTTAAAGATTAAGTACTCTGGATTGTAGTAACGCCACGGTTCGTTCATTTAACATTGTTCAACATACTCTAATTAACTACACCTTTTGCAAATGTATTCTGCGACACTGTGACCCGTCTGTGTGTGTGGTGTGCGTGTGTATACTTTACAGTGGAATATGCAAAGAGACTTCGCTTCCACAATTGTACTTGTCTTACGTCATTCACATTCATTGAGCTTCTGGCTAATGCAGCATCCGCATCTGTTTCAATGAGTTCCTCT
The DNA here is from genome assembly GCA_035046165.1 of Drosophila rubida. Taxonomy (NCBI): domain Eukaryota; kingdom Metazoa; phylum Arthropoda; class Insecta; order Diptera; family Drosophilidae; genus Drosophila; species Drosophila rubida. The sequence goes on along the minus strand of JAWNOF010000012.1, from coordinate 11,579,871 downwards.
CTGACTTATTATGCACACAAATGTCCGTCCATATGTATACTATAATATTACCACTAGGCATTTTATAGACTTGAAATTAAATCGGCAACATCTGCGGTTGAAGTGATTTGCAGATTAAAGAAACACTAGTGCTTTCAAATTCTATAAAAAAGATAACAAAAAAGCAAATTACTTTCGTTATTTATTACGTTTTACATTTCAGCTTATCTTTGAATGATAAATATTTTCGCTCAAATTTAAATGCTTATTTATGGTTATTCAAGCTTATATATAGGAAAAGCGAATACAAAAATGTCAAAGTCATTGTGAATTATAATAAACCATATAAAGCCGCTACGTGTTTCTTTTGTGGTATTGCGGACAGTTATAATTATTTGTTATTTATTAAAATAGTTGTTCTTGAGATCTTTAGCCACTAAGTGATTGAAATCAAAGTGTCGATCATTTAAATCATTGCTGCGAATATTTTATATTGAATTACTCACAAACAATCTTAAGAATATTGTTGAAAAGTTAAAAGCGAGGCTTTATGGTACAATGTAAAGGAATCCGTTTTATGTTCACACTGTATTGTCACACCTGTCGATATTCCACGGTTGTTTAGACCTTGACGAAAACTTCCACCTTTAATGTTCGACCAAAAATCAATGCTGAAATTGTGAAATGGGTATAGGAAAAGGTTGTCTGGTCACGTGAATTGAAATTCACTGTGGTTGCAGTGGAAAAGCGAACGACGATTGATAGGTTAAACAAAGAGTCAGGTGGTGTTGTCAATGTCGACAATTGATTGAACGCTTGCTGTGGTCTGGCCCCTTTACATACAATATATAAGCACGTACTTTCTTTGTACTTTAACAATCAAGCAATATAAGAATATTACGAAAACGCAACTGAAATTCTGCAAAATGCGACGAGTTATTCAAATCGATTTTCGATTTCGTTGAATTCATATAGTATGTACTTTTGTCAGTGACAAGTTTGTCATGTTTTGATTTTTGTGTCTAATTAACTACTGGTCGAGAATGTTAATTAGATAGTCGAAGCTCGAGTAGAACGTGTGAGATGTTGAGGTGTCAGCTTAAATTTCCATGGGCACAAATACAATGAAGGTCAACGCACCGTACACTTATTGAATTACAATTACAAGTTGTTTGTTTACATGCCAACTGATTATTTTAATCGCTTCCATTTATTTTCGTTTCAGATTGTTGTCAATTCAATAGTAGCGCAATGACTGGATCAGGTAAATATACAGTATAGTATCTTATACTATATGATGCACTTATTTAGTTCGCATTTGACTAAAATTAATTGCTCTTAACACAGCATTTACATTTATTTTAGTTGAAATGATACAAAAAAACAAAAATAGATATACAAGAACTTTGTATATTTATATGTATTTTTGTACTTTGAAGAACATTTATTACTATTTATAACGTCAGCCAAAAAGTATGCAACATAAATTTACATTAGATTTTCCTTTTTAAAGGAGCTTATATTTAGACTTCATGTTATAATTCATTGATGATTTCAACTTTTTATGTGTTATTATTGTTCACAGTGCACGATCCGAAGTGGAGCTTGGAGAGGCGAGAATCTTCGGGCCATTTGGTCTGGCGCAAGGAATCGCCATCATCCAAAGTGCGTTTTCGATTTGACGTTGAAGTGCTAGAGTTTGAGAAGCATCCTAATGAAGAGTTAGATCATACGGACGACCACTTCTCAATCACAAATTTATCAACCACAGTTGCTCTCTGTGCCACATGCGTAGCCGTTGTGGCAGCATCTGTATTCCTGCCCTGGTACCTTATGGAGAAGGTCGGATCGCTGTGAACGCCTTGTGCGGAATATGCATAGTAGTACATACGTCAATTGAAGGTATTAAGTAGGCTTATGTATATAGACAGACATGCGATAGTTATAAGTACTAATACGATGTGTAAATGTTAATGTAAATACGAGTAGTGCATATTAGTTACCATATTTTGTGATAGACCAAAGTAAGTCTAAGGCTTTTAATGCAGATGCATACAGACTGTTTGTCAGCAAATGATTTAATCGATGATCACAAAAATATTTAAGTGAATAAACAGACAACTTGCCCATTTCTATTTGGATTCACTCATTTTGAATTTCCAGCTTGTGTTGCACGATCTTATACAGCGTATAAGATAAATACATGTTCGAAGAGTGTGTAAGTATAAGCTTAAAGGACAAGAGAGCGGTTGCCAATTGCCGAACTTTTCAAAAGGCAGTTTGCTCATGGCGATAGAGCAGCGCAGATGACGTGTGCATGGTCTGTGTGTTAATGCGGTGCTTCAGTGTAAAATCTTGTTAATTATAGTGTAAATGATCAGTAATAATCGTAAATATTCTTCCATCCGCTAAATAATAATTCCTTTACTTTTTTTTAAGTGTTGTGTGCATTGTGTGTTACATAACCTCAAACATGTGAGTGCAATTTCATGCAAATATGTATGTGTCTGTAATCATTAAAGTTAAATGGCCAGTTCTATTGTAAAATCCAATTTATTATTGTCGGCAGTGTATTGTTGTTAAGTTTATGGCTAGATGATTGTGCTATTTATGCTAAAGTGTAAAATGTACCGCGTGGTGAAGCATTTTTTCACAAGTGCCGTTATATCAATTCTTCTTCTTCACATGCTCTTAATTGCGATGGAGTACTTCTCTTCATAGCCTCAGCGTAATAATAAGAGAAAAACAAATGCTAAATAGTAATGGCCGTAAGTATTAAACACTATTTATTATTTACTTTATGTTTGTCAACAATGCAATAACAATAATATATTAACGGACATATTGACAGGTGATATTATCCGCTTATCTTGATTTGCTGATATTGTCATAATTTGTATGTTGATATGATAATCTCTATTTTGATTTTTGTTTTTTTTTTTTTCAAAATCTAAGAGAGGTTGCTTGCTATGGTCTAGCGACCATTTGCTGATTGATATGACATTATCAAGCAGGGCAGTGCGTTAAAGCAGTATATACTTTGAATTCAAATATGGTAATCGCAATTTCGTTGGTGTTTTTCATGCCGATTTAAAAGAAAACATTTTTTACAATTCCGTAAGACTCTTAATTACGTTTTAAGGCTGTATTTATAAATTATAAAGTTTTAACAATGTATTAAGCTAATATTTTTTTGTTAACAGAATTTGCATTAAATTACGATTTCAAAATTATGCACTGCATTGAAAGGTATTGGTTTTATCTTCAAGCAGTACAAGCAAGCAGAGTAAGCAAGAAGTTAATTCAAGCAGTTTGTAAAATAAGTGCTAGTTCCAATAATAGCCGCTACAATAATTGGTGAAAATTACCATATTCACCTCAGAGGTGGATTTCAATGTTGGCCGTCGTTCTTTTTGTTTTGTCGTTCAATTTGTTGTGGGCAATTCAGTGTGAGTTGTGGTGTGGTATTGAAACAATAATTTGACTCTGTCAACCGGCGTATATTGAAGTTAAAAACATATTTAATCATGTTAAATTGGCGAGATACTAAAAGTAGTAACATTTTTTTAATGGACAACTATGTTATGTAACATATTAGTTTCTATCTTTAATATCGAGGAAATAGGCCTTTGTACCCAGTCGATTTGTTTTACCATTTGCGCTGCGCACCAGTTCATCGACAATGACAGCACCTCCATGTAATTGCTTGTACTTGGCGTCGGTGTGGAGTTTCACGAAGTCGACCACATCCTGGGCGTGTATTTGGGAGCCAGGTTTCTTTACCACCGCAGCTGCCGCCTCGTCCCCATTAAATTGATTCCAGACCCCGAAGACACAGACTTCGGCCACGTCGTCCATTTGGGAAATGATCTGCTCGATTTCGTTGGGGTAATACATGATGTTCTGGTACTTTAACATATCTTTCTTTCGCTCAATAACGTAGATGAAACCATCGTCGTCTATATAACCCAAATCACCGCTATGGAACCATCGCTCAGAGTCCAGAATTTTATTCGTCTCCTCGGGATTTCCAAAGTATCCTGACCAATGTTGTCCACTAAAAACACAAATCTCTCCAACCTCATTTGGTCCCAGGCACTCGTTCTGTTCGTTGATTATTTTCACTTTGAAGCCACATTCTATACGACCAACCGAATTGGGTTTCTCATCGAAATTGCGATTCAAGGAAAGCATCGTTCCTATTTCCGTGAAACCGTATGCCAGATGCAAACAGTCCGATTGCAATCGACTTCTAATAAGGTTTTGTGATTCAATCGAACACCGGCCACCACCGTACATATAACAGCGGATGCTATTAAGATTGGATTGATCAAACTCCTTGCAATTGGCTACCATTGCCAAATGAGACGGCGCCTGAAGTAGCCAGGTGATCTTATATTTTTCAATAACACTCAATAGACGTGCTGGGTCAAATAGATTGTCGGCAATAATCCTTTTGGTACTGTAAATTCCCGAAGTGACCGTTGTTAGGAGTCCTGTTACCCAGTCCAGAGAGCTGTGAGTATACTGAACATCTTCAGTAGTCAAACTGTAACACAAGTTTATAGAATTTATTCGGATATTTATGAGATTGGATTAAATTACCTGCTAAAGTTGAAAGTCTTCTGACTGTTGGAAATAGTTACTGCTTTTGGGGTCCCCGTCGTTCCCGATGAACAAAGTATGGCCAGAGTCTGGTTAATACCTTGTTCCAGACGAGCGGGCTTGAAGTTATCTACGACAGCCGTGGTCAGCACTTCGTCAATGCTTATTGAGTCTTTATGATGATTTCGCATTGTTACAATCATAACATTTTGACTTGCCGTTGCTGCTTTTACTTTTTCGTATTCCTCGCCATCGCAAAATATTATACGTGGTTTCGTAATATCAAAGAGCTTTCCAATTGTTGACTCCTCGTAAGCAATGTTAAGCGAATGAAAAGCAATGCCATTGAAAAAGCATGCATAAGCGACGGCAAAGATGTGCGTTGTATTTCTCGCTATAATTCCTACAATATCGGACTGAACCATGCCCATTTTCCTCATAAAGCTAGCTATTTTCATTGAATTGAGTAACAGTTCCTCGCGGGTTAATGTTGTATTTTCAGTGTCTGAAATCTGAATTCGAATTATACGATGTTTGCTGATGGATGGATGTGAAATACTTACTTGAGCTACCAACTTGGGATGGCGTTGCATCTCTCGAAAAATAATCTCACCAATAGATTGATCCTTTGAAAAGTATTCACGGTCTGGCAAGCCACTCCAAATCCTTTTGTCCGCATCGTAAATATTTTCAGACTTAAAACCCATTCTGAATGCAACAAGTTACGAGTTGTTTTATCAAATGCTAACATGCAATGGATTCAACGGTGCTTTTATACTCAAAACGTAACGTAGTTACAGATCTTAGATAACGATAGACTCTCCGACTTAACTTGCGAAAAAACTGCTGACATATATATATATATATAATAAGCGCTTACAGCGTAGAGTGAGAGAGTGAGATCAGAGAGCGTTATCTATGAGCTTTACATTCTTGCTGAGTCGGCGCAATTTACAAATGTTGGGGGGGTCAACAGAGTCACACGTGAATGGCAATTGAGTGGATTGCACAATATTCGTATGCATATACATGATTATAAATGCATATTGAATGATTGCTGGGTGTGAAAGTAATTGAGACTATTAACTACTAGTCGGTCAGTGAAGCTGTTTAATCAAATTTGTTATTCTATTATTCTATATATTTAATAAACTATACGTATGATTAGCAAATACGCAAGTTATTTTTTTAAATTCATCGATATATTGATAACACATATTTTAATAACTATGTAAATACTAATGGTGTAATTCGAAGTTCTCATTGTGAAATTTGTCTTTACCCGCGAAGATCATATGACTTTATTTACCTCAGCTTGTGGTACAAAAGACGGTAAATGCTCAAGTCATTTTTATTATATTTGGCTGCGACTTATAATCATTACAAACAGTGCAAAATTTCCATGCTTATCGGGCAGAAAAGTTGCTGAGAGCAAAGGTTTCTTTGGGGATGTAATATTAAGATATTCACGAGTTCTTGCTTTCGTCAGAGATAACACGATGATCTTTGGATTGCTTGGTAGAAAGTAAAAGTTTGAGAGATAAGTAAACGTGTATTTTGATAAATTACTTATCACTTGCTCAGCACATACGAAATTAAATTGTAACTGCTTTTCTACTATTAATTGACTTTTTATATAGGTAAATATAACTGCATGGAAGAAAGACCTATGAATTAATTGTCGCGAACTGCATTTAAATAGGCAGCTTTAACGGCCTGTCGATTCACTTTTCCGTTAGCACTTTTTGCTAAAGCAGATACGACTTGGACTCCGCCATGCAGATGCTTATAGCTGACGCTGATCTTTTCGGCTACAAACGCCAGCACTTTGCTGGCATCCAATTGGCATCCAGATTTGGCGACCACTGAAGCAGCTGCAGCATCGCCTTGGGTCTCATTCCAAATGCCAAAAACACAAACTTCCGCCACTTGGGGCATTTGGGCAATCACTTCCTCGATCTCATGTGGATAGTACATCATGCCCATAAACTTGAGCATATCTTTTTTCCGCTCCACAATATGCAGATAGCTATCCTCATCGAAGTAACCCAGATCACCAGTGTGAAACCATCCCTCCGTGTCTCTCATCTCGTTCGTGGCCAAGGCATTGCCAAAGTAGCCACTCCAGTGTTGTCCATGGTGGCAGTAGAGCTCGCCCACTGCATTGGGACCTAATGCCTCCCCTGACTCATTGACCACTCGCATGCGTACGTTTGCCATGAGGCGACCCACCGAGGATGGCTTTGTGTGGGTGCTGTAATTGCAGGACACACAGGTGCCCAGCTCCGTCATGCCATAAGCATTGCGCAGGATTCCCTCGCCTCGCAGATATGAACGCATTTTTTCCAAAGTCGCTACTAGAGTGTGGCCGCCTGCAAAGAGCAGATGGCGTAGACAACGCAACTGTTTTGCATTGACGTCGGGAAAGTTGGCCAGCATAGCGATGTGAGAAGCAGCTAGAACGGCCCAGCTAATATCTTGCTGTTCACACATTGTCAGGAAATGCGCAGGACTAAATGGTTCCTTCGAAATCAGACGTAAAGTGCCATAAGCACCTGCAGTAATGAGAGTGATCAGACCCGTCAGCCAATCCAGAGTGCTGGGTGCATATTGGACGTCATTCATACTGAGATAGCTAATGAAAAGAACTTGAGTAATACATAAGATTATCTAATTAGGTAGATAGCCTGCTACCTGTGTGCTTCAAATATCTTTCGACTATTCGAAATGGTAACTGCCTTTGGTGTTCCCGTTGTGCCGGAGGAGCAGAGTATGGCCAATGTGCGATCAATGCCATTGTCAAAGCTTGCCGGCTTGTAATCCTCAGGCAAGACTGTTTCGAATATGTCCAAGATGCTAGTCACACCAGCAATACTGCCATCAATCGTTACTAGTTGAGTGCCTAGTGTTCTTGCCACATTCTGCATCTTATCATAGTCCTGGGCATCGCAGCAAAGAAGTCGCGGTTTTGTTATATCAAAGAGTTTGCTGGTGGTATGCACGTCCAAATTGGGATTGACAGCATGAAAAGTGGTTCCGTTGAACATGCAGCCGTAGCCCAGCGCTGCCAAATGGGTTGTATTCCTCGCCACGATGCCCACAACATGGGTCTCCGAGTTGAATCCTTGTTGTCGCAGATAAACGCTTACCTTGGCTGCATTCACCAGCATCTGGTTGCGAGTCAGACGCGTGTTTTCACTGTGAGAAATCTGAAATATTCGCTGCGGCTCACTTTGCAACTGCCTAAATATAATCTGACCAATAGTCAGCTCATCATTGTAGTAACTTTGCTCCTTTGCACCGGACCAGATTTTAAGCCTGGCATCGTAACTTGTTGTTGGATTTCCGTTAAGATCAAGCATTGTACGGCAACTGTTACATCGCGACGCCGCACGACTTGTATTTAAAGGTCAGCGTAACTACTTCCCGTTGTGCTTGATGAAACGACAACTAATAAGCGACAATGGAAGCTAAATAGCTGTACCGCTGCATGATACACGCGATCGAGCCTCCGATTATCGGAACGATCAAGCGGCACACCAAAAATTGACGGGCAATTTGTTGGGTTCAAGTGTTTACAGTGTAACAAACCCCTCCCCTCTCTCTCTTATGCATTTGTTATCTTGCATGAGTTGCAGTTTTACTGCCAGTTGTTGACTCTAGTGGCAAACAAGTTTATCAAATGCTTATGTACTGACAAATATTAACTACTCTCTGAAATTAGTAATGCAACTTTTGGGAAATGTAGTTTAAATATGAAACGAGGTTACTTGCCCAGTTGTTGGATGAAAAAAGTCATTTGATTACAAAGTACATTTTAAATTTTTGGGTTTTTATTTAAACATGCCATGTTGTGTATTTTTCGTATCTTTCATTCTTTTCTTTATGCTTTTTTTTTAATTTTTTTCATTTATAAACATTTCACAAACATTTTTATTCTGGGGTTTTACACATTTGATTTTTGTTTCGTTTTGTTTTATTTTAGTTTTTATATTTCGGGTGATGGCAATACAACAATTATCTCAACTATTTTGTATATTTATTTTACTAAATTTCACTTATGCATTAAAATGTTTTTGTTCTTGTTTCTTGCTTTTTTTTTGTTTTTGAGTTGTTCTTAGTTGGCGTTCTCTTTTGGGTTGCTCTACAGCAAATTGTTTATTTTGTATATGTTCTTGGTGTGGTTACTCTTCTTATTATTGTTGTTACTTTTAAACGCATGATCTTATTATTGTATTATGTGTGGCGATTTTGTTTGATTTTCTAAATTTGTAATTATTTGGTTTTCGGGTGTGATTGTGTATGTCGGTGTGTCCACTTAGCTCTATAAAGTAAGGGGATTTACGGTGTTTGTTTGCTGATTTTTATTTACATATCAATATGTGTTCTCTACTAGAAATGATAATTGGAGTTTTGATTGTTAGAAATGGGCAGAGTTAGCGCCCCCCTTTTGCTTGAAGATATGTGTTATGATTTATAAATTTTTTCCCATTTTAAATTATTTACTCTCATATGATTTCGCTCTTCTTATTCGTTTTCTTCTCAATTTGTGCAAGTTAATTTTTGTTTTTGTTAAGAATAAGTTTATTGTGACTGAAACACTAAATGGTGACGTAGATTGTGAGTGTAAGTGAGTAGCGGATGTAAGTGTGTGAATTTGAAATGGATTGTGGAATTGGTTTTTGGCGTTTAGTAAATAGCATTAATATTAGTAATGTTTTTGTGACTATTCTATCTGAATGCAATGTTATGCGACACCCATTTGTTCGTCTTGTTATTGTTAGTTGCTGTTGTTTTTGCTTTGTTGCAGCTGTGGCTTAACTTAACTACACATAATGTTAACTTATGTGCTACATTTTCACGTTTAAATGTTAAAGTTTAAATATTAAATTTCTGTTAGTTCGTTTACTCAAAACTTGTAAGTCTTTTTGGAACGCATCTAGAAGTTGTGCACTTTTGTTATACCTAATTACCGTATGAGATACGTATGACATTTACAAATAGTACTCGTATTTCATATATAAACTATTTACATTGAAAACGTTTCTTTTTGGACTGACGCTGCTAAACAACTTTCTGCCTAAATGATAATTGACCAAATTGATGAACGGCAAACTGAAGGCAGCACACAACCTATGCCAAGTATTGATCTAGTTCTAAGATATTTCGCAACGAACTGAACAATGGGCCAAATTATATTAATTCAGATCGCACATCGTTGCTACTTGTGTTCTTTCGTTCGTTTTCGTTTTCGATTTTCATTCGTTTGTTTTCATCCTCATTTCCTAGTTGATGATGTCCTAAGCTACGTGTTTTTTCTTTTGGTATTCTTTAGGTATTCCATTTGGTAGATACGTAGATACGTTTACAATCAACATTAATTAACACATATCAAACAACATACCCAACATTTGGTTGCTACGACGCCTTCATTGATCGCCCAGACATCTGCTACTTATTTGCTCACATTTAAAACCCTGTATGTTCAATAGCTATAGCTTCATATACAATACAACTAGTTATGCGCCCAATTTGTTATATACTCGTACTTATAAACTCGTATTAATTATTAGCTATTTAGTTTTCTCATCTCATTTGTGTATTTAGAAATTTTTTTCTTGCTTGGCACGAATTTTACAACATTTATTTCATTTCCTCTTGAGGTTTACTTACTGACAATAATTATTTGGGTGCGTGTTTTCATTGATTTTGATTTGTTTTGTTTCTTTGTTTTGTTTTGTTGTTTCATTTTTTTTTATTAATATTTATCTTACCTTTATTATATTTTAGAAATGAAAGCGAAAATATGAGTTAAAGCATATCATTGAAAATATTTAATAAATTGGATCAAATAAAAGAGTTAGAAACAAGCTGAATATAACAAAAATAATTATTATTGTAGAACTACAAAATATTGTTTGATTTTTATTTTAATTATTAGTTATATTATTACAAATTTTGTCTTTGGCGTTTGTAATTTTTTCTTTTTTTTTGTGGTTTTGCTATGTAGAATTCAGTATTTAATTGCTGATCTTTACCGAAAACCGGATACGGTTTGTGCTTAGATATGGAGTTGGCATATTCTATTACGAGGGGGAATTCGAAATTTGCTGAAATTGGGTAATACGAGCTGTAGTCACGGGGAGGTGGAAGGGCAGACAAACAACTCTTGTTAACTGCAGGACTCACTCCTCATACAAAAAGGCACTTAATAACAAAAGCATATAAGGATTCGACTAATTGTGATGGCTGTGCTTCACTGCATTTAATTGTTATTCACTTGTGGACTATTTGATGATATTCTATTTGTATTGTCTGTTAATTGGTTTTAGGTTTCTTTTTGTTCATTAATAATAAAACTACAAGTTCTTAAACAAAATATCTAACTATTTAAGTGGGCGATGGGCATTAGATTGCACAAGCTTATAACTTTATAAAAATTTATCTGAGTGCTTCCAATGCCGCATTTCCACAAATAATTGAATAAAATTTAATTCTATATAAGTGTATTCATATAATACTAATATAATAAAATTAAAGCAAAATAGTAAAACGAATAGTTGCATCGGTTTCACCAACCACACAATATTCATATAAATGTATCTAGTTTCTACATGAATTAAATTTGCCACTAATTTAATGTACTAAAATGGAAAACAAGCATAAAGTATTAGACTAGGCATGTCAATAGGAAAAAACTTGCAGTACCCACCAGTTCCAGTTAAATAATTATTTTTAGTATGTGGTTTTCTTTTTTGCTTATGCCGATGTTTAACGTTTTTAAAATTATTATCTTAAATAACAAACGAAGCTGGAAGAGCTATCTTCAGTGAACCGAAGCCTTAATACCCATGTAGATTTCTACACATCAACTGTTGTAACTGTTAACATTGATTTGAATGATCTGACAATTAAAAATCTATCCAGATTCCAACAATTTTTTAAATGAAGTACTTTTTCTTAATGGTAATCGGACTCTAACGAAACGGACGAGTCAATCATATTGTGTCACTGCAAGGGTATGAAAAGTAGAAAACTCACTTTATCGTGTGCTGTGTGTGTGCTTGAAATGTGAATTCAATTAACAAAACATCAAAACATGTTCTGCATTTAGTTTTATTTTTAATTCGATTGTGAACATAATTGAATTTGCCTAGGATTTGTTAGTTTGTAGTTGTTGCTGTTGTTGTTGCTTAATTAGTAATACTAAACTTAAATTTATCTACACCCTTTCCTTTGTCATTTTAGAATTTCAATTGTATATAAACTAGTTTGGCTTAAAACTTATTGTATGACATATTTACAAACGTCGTGTGGTATCTGCGACTTTTTACAGCTAACTTATCGAATTTTAAGTACAAATTAATATTAATTTGTTTTCGAAACTAAACTAATATGAACAAAACGTTTCTTGATTAAATTCTAAAATAATTCTTTTAGTTTTATTTAATATTATAACAAGTTTGTGAATTAAAAACAAATCGAACAAATTGAACGAGCAAGCGTTTTTAAATCGTTATCAAATCGCCTTAATAATTTCCTTTTAAAATACACATTTTTTTCTTTTGGATTTATTTTTGAATTTCATTTTTTTTTCTTTTTGGTTTTTGAAATTGTTGTTATCTACTATGCAGTCATACTCGATCATTTAACTTACAGTTAGTTAATATCTTTTCCATGTGTCTTGGGTTTTTTTCTTTTCAAATCGAATTTCGTATAGTGGAAATGCCCTGATGTCTCTTATCTGTATCCCCATTTGATCAAGCAAAGCTTTTACTGCACAGACATACAAATACATTCTCGAATGTATGTATGCTTGTATATTTGTGTGTTTATATATACTAATGCATATTGTTAATTTCATGTTGGATTCTACATAGCCTTTGGTTATCAGAGACGCGCTTTAGAAGGTCCTTTTTGTAGTCAAACGAATCGAATCAAAAATCATACGCAAAAATCAAGCCAACAAATCGATATGCAAACACAATTTCGAAAGAAAGAACGAAGTCGTAAATGAAAGTAGAAATGAAAGAGAATAGGTTAGTACAATCTTTGGTATCGTAGTGCAGACGATTTCTATATAAAGTAATTTGTAAATAAGTAACGGCATTTACTCATCATCCTCCTCCCTGAAGAGATATGTGCTCCAGTAGACCAGGTTAAAGAGCGCAAAGACCAGCGGGAATGTGATGCGAGATATAACATCGATTCTCTTCGATCTAGAACATTGTCTTGGATAAATATTCAACAAGTACGAAACACATTAATTGATCATCTAGAGATTGGCTTTTTGATTTGTGATTTGTTTTGTTTCATTTTTAAGTTTTTGTCATTGTTTTTATTTGTGTGTGGCCTTTTTATATATTTACTTTGATTTTCTTTTCTTTTTGTTTGTTTTAAATAAAATTGATTTCAGCTACGTGCGTGGAACTCAAAATACGTGACAATTTATGGATTCAAAATTGTACTAAGAACAAAGATAAATTGGTAACCTAGGAGAAATTTGGATAGGGGATGCGAAGGGTATTAGAGGTAGTCGTTCAAAGTCTACAACGGAAAAGTTCTTTAAAACAAACAAATCAACAGAAAGCAAAGCACACAAAAAAACCTTTCACTTTAAACTGTAGCAACACAGTTGTACAAAATCTCAAATATACGAATTGTTTCCATATATTTTTTGATTTCAAATTTCAATTGAGTAAATTTGAATTTAGAGTGATTTGTGGCCAAAGGTGAAAATTTATAAACTCCGCCAAAAAGTATGATTTATTTTATATTACTTCAATTTTTTATTTCATATATACTTTGAGAATTAAGTAATTAATTAGAAATTTTAAATAATTTGTTTAAGTTTTGTTTTTTAATGTTTGAAGGTGATAGCAAAAGTAAATAATTGTTTGGAAAGCATATTTGAGCTTTGATAGAGTATTTTTCATTTGGAATTTGTTGCACAGTGTAATTAGCAAAAAGCATTAATTAAATGAAATTTCCACATTTACTTGACTGGACTCTCGGGCCAGATGCAAATCATTTGGCAAGCATTCGAAACAAAAGACAGCGAGCAAAAACGATGGCAAGCAGCAAAGCAGAGGCAACTGAATCGGGTTGTCTTTAATAACAAGTACGAGAGATTCAATTAGAGGATTTTCAATTACTGTTAGTTAGTGGCAAAAAAGTCAACAAGAGTTTAGATATGTAGATAGAGACAGAAATAGAGAGATATACATATTCACAACATCAAAAAGGAAATCCATCAACTACTACGATAAATAACTAGATTGCATAGTAAAGCCAAATGGTGTGGCACAGTTACCTGGTGGGGAACTTGGAGAGCCAAGTCTTACAGCAGCTTGGACGTTTCGGTGGCTGCATATGCACCTCGCATTGACGTAGCTTCTCCAGCGCCATCGGATCTCCGGGATGGCGCACCAGCGGTTTCTGTAGACCGCCACCGCGCGAATATTGCGATGCCGTTTGACATGGAATTTTGATTGTAGTTGATGCAATGAAGGGGTAGGCAAACAATCGCACCACGGCACGATTACAAAATGGCAATGGAAAATGGCGATAGCGTTGGGAATGGCGATGGCGATGGCGATGGCAATGGCATGTGCGTAATTTCATTTAATTTCGTTGCAATTTTTCATTTAATTCCGGTTGGTTGAATCGATTAGGTAGGTTGAGTGCCAGCAGCAAATGTTTCGTTGATGGTTTTCGAATCGGAGTTGTAGTTCGAGTTGAATGTTGGATGTGTATCAGGTTGAGATTGAGTTGGTTTATATGTGGTTTGATTTTGGTTAGATTTTTGTGGTTTTACACGTTTGAAAAAAGTTGCACGGTTTTTGTTCAACGCGTGTGTGTGTTTAGTGTTTGTGTGTGTATATGCGTGGATGTGCGTTGTGTTTTTTTTTTTAATAAAAAGAGGCAAATATAAAGGAAATAGTTGTTTTAATAGTTTTATCATAAACATTTTGCAAAAGCCAATTTGATTTGATATTAAAACGAAAGTTGGTTAAGTTGCACTTGTTTCTTTTATGAGTTCAACTTGACGACTGAAGACCAAAGACTGATAGTAATATGCTGCAAATTTCTCTATTTAGCTATAAAGTTCTCCCTTCTAAAAGTAAAATGCACTAAACTCTCTCGATTGACTTATTTTTTTGTAGCGAATATATGTGTTTATACCCTTGCAAAATGAAAAGTTGAGTCAGAATACCACTGAGTAATAATTCAATAGCTACTTTATATTACTTTGTTAATTTTGTTTACAAAAAGAGTCATCTAAAATATTATCTACATATTATGCATGAATAGAACTGTCTTCAAAGTAATCTGCCAGCGCAATAATGGAAATCTTTATCGTAATTGAGCTGACTTTTAATTGACTCAAAAATCTAGTGGTCTTCTATATTTAATTCTCGATATTTCCCTCTAGCAATAATAGTTTATGGATAATGTTAAATAATTTAGATAATTGAAAGGTAAGTACCATTGCGAATGTTGCATTGCTATCTGTATCGAGCAAATCTGAAGCGGCATCTAAACTGGCCTGCTCCAAATCGCGACGTTTCTTTTTCATATTCTCCTTATGCATGTCTGCGGCCCGATCCGTATATGTTGCATGTGGTAGAAGATTTTTGACAAGAATTTATTTGTTCCACAAAAATTTTGATAGTTCGATAGACATTGCATTTGTTTGGATTTTAATTTTTTTACAGTTGAGTTTAATTAAATTTGTATTTGGTTTTTGATTTGTTTAGTTAAGATGCATAGCACATATTTATACAGTTATACAGTTAGATAGCGACAGAGACAGCGAGTGAGAGAAAGAAAGAGAGACAGAGATAGATAGTCACACATACAGAAACATTGAATTGTTTAAAGTGTTTTTGAAATCAAAAGTTTTTAATCGGGTGCAAGAGTTTTTTTATATTGAGAATTAGTTCGGTTTTGTTGAGTTTTGTTTTTGTATATATCATAATCAAATCAAAAGATATTGTGTGTTATAAAAAGTAATAGAAAAAAAGAAAATGTTCAGATTAGATACAAGCAGAGGCAACAGGAAAACAAAAGAAAAAAGTACATATAATAAAAAAACCCAGAAAATAAAAAATTTGTCGAATAATTTGTTAAAACATTTGTCCAATTTGTTTTAGTTTTTGTTGTTTTTTCAAACGTGTTTTTTGTTTAGTTGTTTTGTGGTAGTTTGGTTGGATATGCGTTTGTGAGTGTTTTTGTGACGTCGATGAGTGTGAGGGCACAATGAAATAAGAGAGTAAAACGAAACAGAAAACATGGATTAGTAGAAATATATACGTAGAAATCATTTCGGTAGATTCAATATTTATGTGAATGAAAACGGAAAATACGAGAAATGATAGGTAAGTAAATGCTACTGGCTAAAGCTAAAATCGTTGGGTTTTATCGTAATCGTATTACTAAAAATTGGTTAGTATTTATAGACCAAAAATCAGCTTGTATTTTGCCCAAAAATTGTGTGCCACGCCGAAGCTGTTGAGTAGCTCGCCTAGCTATGTGAGTGTGTATCTGTATTTGTATCTGAAGCTGTAGTTGTATCTTTTGCCTTTGTCTGCTGGCGTATACAGTTATATTTTTGTATCTGAGTATATCTCGGTGTATGTATGTATAGGTGTTTGTGTGTGACAGTCCAGTTTCTTAGTACATTCAGTTGTTTGTCGTTGTATACAAATATATTTATATACACAATACGAGCATACGTTACAAAGATGTTGTACGTATGTATCGTTGATATCGATACAAAAATAAGTATTAAAAAAGGAACAGTAGTAAAAATAGATAAACACCATCGATTAATACATTTATAAGTTTGTTAAGAAGCATATCAAATCTCAATTACTAGCTTTATTCAAACCTGAGCGGGAGGCATAGTTCACCAGGGCAAATTCGAGTAGTGCCCCAAAGACAAACGTCAAACAGACGCCGGTCCATACATCAATTGCCTTTGTATAGGAAACTGGAGGCAGTGAGGCATTAATGCCTGATGTTTGTGTGGCCATTGTGAGCAATGTGGTAACACCTGAAATAGTTCGATTTCGTGATATTACTATCAATTTAGTTGTGCTTGCTGTTACGTAACTTATAAGATTGACACATTCGTATTACAGTTAAATGGTGAAGTATTAAGATTCAACAGTTACCAGAACACCACATCGAAGTTATGGTAGTTTAGCTGCAAGTTGGAGCCATATTTAGTAGCACTTACCTAAGGATACTCGAGCAGGCACTGCGCCTTGATCCAGCCAGAATGATACCCATGAGACAATGACCAACATACAGCATGGTATATAAATTTGTATTAAGTAATATGAGAATTCTCGCTTGAATAGTAGATCGACTTTGAGGCAACTGTATTCACCTATGAGTATACAAGGTATATAAATTGTGTCAAACTCAAAATGTACGGGAGGATATGTACTCGAAAGAGGCGTTTTTCAATTTATCCATTCACACATGCACGCAGAGTAGCACACAAAGGCACACACACATACACACACACACACACTCAGATACATATGTATATATACATTGAGCTTGTTTGTAAAAAAAATGTGTTAGACACTGAAGAACATACACACATTTCCAATATTATAATAAGTACATAAAAAATTGTTCATCCAATAAACGCACAAAAAACAAAGAAAAGAAAAAAAGAAATGATACAAATAAATTCACTTGCTTTTCAAATTTTGGCAGAATCGTAGAATGAAGGAAAATTATAAATTTTACATTTTCATTTTCATTTTCTTTGTATTTTATGTACAGGAAATAGGTTTGGCTTCAAATAATATTATGCACAGACTGAGTGGAACGGGGGCGTTGGGTTAGGTGTATACGTAATGTATTTACATAAAATAAAAGAAAAAATAAATAAATAAATAAAACGTAAACCAGGAGATACAGTTAGAGACGGAGAGACAGAAAGAGAGACAGAGACAGAGAGACACTTAGAATGAGAGTTGAAAATTATAAAATGGCATCATAGGCAAAATGTATCAACATCAATTCAATTTTCTGACTTTTGCAACAAAACTCTTAACGGAAATGAAGTTCGTAGGCTTTGTGTGCTATTGTTTTCTTTTGTTCTTGTTGTTGTCGCTGTTGCTATCATTGTTGTTTTTGTTGTTGCTCCTGTTGCTGCTGTATCAGCTTCCGCTGTAAACGCCCCCACATGATTGCCCACGCCCCCTGCTTGTGCTTCATTTCCGTTAATTTGTTGGCAGTGCGTTCCATACTCTTCAAGACAAAGTTGTTTATTATTTTACATTCTCATATTTTCATTTTCATTTTCATATTCGTTTTCATTTTCATTTGATATTTTTTCATTCAGTTTGCTCATTAAATTTTCTTTGCTTCTCATGTTTGCATTTAGCTGCTGCGTGTGGTTTATTTGCCTGGCTCTTTGGGGCCGGTCTGGGCCACCAGATACTGGGTACTGGGTGCTGGATGCTGGATACTGGATACTTCATCCTATTCGTATTTGCATTCACATCTGGCACAAATTGCACAGTGGCTGCTTTGGTTTTAGATTAGCTTAGACGTTATTTGTTCGGTACCATCAATCAAAACGTTTGCACGCTGTTTGCAAATGCATTTCGCATTCTTGTACGGCATTGTTATTTGCAATGACTTTAGTTTTTTTGTTCGTATTTACTCTAAAGCATCGCCCAGTTTCTCCAATAAACGCTCATAGAAGATATAAAATTAATAAACTTTATGTGAGCAACTAAGTTCAAGGCGAGCTAAATGCAACAACTACGCAACGACTAAAAGGGTCAAAATTATGTATAGAAAATACTTATATTCTTTGTATGACTTGAATTTTCTTATTTGACTATTGAAGGGAATGACATCAGGCTCATGCAACGTTCAATGTCAATATGAGCTAAGCAGATGAGTTGAATGAATGATTGATTGATTGATTCTTATTCATTTGTTCAGTATTTGGGTAAGGTTATTACGATTTAAAGGTTACTACTATGTACTGCTAAAACATGGAGATTTAATAGCTGGAAATTAATGGAGATTAAATAATTTTTTTTCATTGAGAAGACAATCCATTTCGTTGCCTACTCAACCAGAGCACTTTGTGTCTCGTCTTCGAACTTAAATAGGTTTTAGTATGAAAAGTTAATTGGGTTAATCGCTAAACTGCAGCATAAGTAATTTCTAAGTGATGTTTGCAACATCTGAAGCCAAACACACAAATCTGTAGCATTGATGGCTGAACTCGTAAATTATCCACCTAAGATGCTGACACACAATTTGCCCAAGTTTTGTGAAAAACTTTTGCGTATTTGTTTGGTCCTCATCTTGGCGCCTTCAGCTACAAGTATACATATGTGTATGTGGATACATATATTTTTATAGACATACATGCATATATATCGTCATCGCCTTTCGTCTTTATCATTATCATCATCGCCATCATCATGAACATTGGCGATGTCCTTTGTGCAAGTTTAAGCAACTACGTCGCAAACAATTTCCTCGATTAATTTACTTTCCGTGCGCCTTTGCCATTTTCTTTGCATTTTCCGTTTCGCATTTGCCTGTCGCAGTCGTCGTCAGCTCAGATAAGTAGTTCTTGGTAGCCAAGGTAAACATTTACTTAAAGCGCGAACTGATTTCAAAGTGCTCATAAAAACTCAACTCGGCAAGGTAGCGACGCGGTATGTCAAACTGCACTAAAATGCTGCTGGGTGAGGTGGATTGGATGTTGGATGTGGTGTGCACTCGCCTGTGTGTTTCTGTTCTGTGTGTTTGTGTGTGTATGAGTGCTGTGGGTGTGGATGTGTGTGGCGAAGTGTGCTGTGAGTGTGTGTGAATTACATCGTAAAAAGTTGGTTTTTATGCGATTCGGGTATTGATAACGGCCCAGCGCGATGTTCATGTGTAAACGGCATCATTACACGTGTGTGCGAGTGTTCATGATGATATTGTGTACCTGTCTGGATTTTGGCTATGAAGTGCTTATGATGCCGTTTATATTATATTCGAGCCAAGAACTATATTGAAAAAAATATATATAGTATGTATGTATGCGTTTAAACTTTTTTTTTTGTGTTGTGGGATCTGCCTGAATGCCGCATGCAGCGCCTATCGAATTGTCAGGAGGGAAATTTAAAAAAGTCTCAAAACTTTAAGCCAAAAACTAAGTTGGTCTAAATGAAAAACAAGCAGCAAAACGATAAATGAGAACAACTAAATTCTGCTACGCTTATATAGTAGTTGAACATTTCAAAAGTTTAAGTTGAAAATATAGATAGTTATACATATAAGTATATTGATAAAATATGTATAGATAGAAAAGACACAGCGAGAGACAGAAAGAGAGAGACAGAGAGCTCAACACAATCAACACAACTGTGAACACACACAAAACGTACCCGTGTTGGTTTTACTGTTACAGTAATCAGTCAAAAACTTCTCCAATGTGAAGCGAGGTAGGTGTAAGTTCTTAACCACTTGCACAGGATCACCCTCCTTCCAAAGGAACACTAAATCATTGGTCGTCCAGCCATCTATCATTCGATGAAAAGAATGAAAGATATAAGTGTTGATGACCAAAAACAAAATTCACAATTGACCACTTACAGCTTGCCATGCGAAGCGAGCAGATTTGTCTATCCAATGGGTACAGTTTGAGGTTCATTGGACAGGCCAATGTTAATGAGATTCGTATACTGTAGAGCACGGAACCGTTGGGAAAGATGCGTATATACACGTTCGGCATGATAATGTTGTGAAAATGGCCCTCCTTCTCATTGGAGAAGAACAAATCCGGCATCCAGACGCGATTAGCCTCCGTCAATGTGAGATATTTCAAGCGTCCTACATGGAGTCGATTAAGTGAGCCATAGAAAATAGTTCTTTAAGGATTTGCACTCACCCTGTATGTCATCGAACTTAAGGCGCTCATCCGTCCACTGCTCTCGGAATGTCAGCTGGACGCTGTACTCCTGTGATTTGTCGTCATTGTATGTTGATGGTGGTAGAGAGAACGCGAAAAAGGAGAACTTTGTTAGTGTGGGAAGTCAAGCAGTCTTTCATTGTTCAATTTCAATTTCATCTTCAATGCAATTCAATATGAACTACAATGCAAATTTCGCTTCGTCAAATTATAGGAGAATTTCTCCAGCATTTTTTTTTGACTGTGTTTTCTCATATATATAAATTTTTTCGTGGAGAGGGTCTTATCAATTTGGGTGGCTTTCAAATTGCTTTTGCAAGGGAGTGAAGGGTAAGGAGCTTTAGCTTTACATGTAGAAAATTTGTTTGTGGTATGGAAGAGATAAGTAGTTGGTAGTATGAGAGAGCGAGCAAGGCGTGGCGAGGCGTGTCGAATTATTTTCTTGAGTATTGAAGTTAGTTGATAAGTTTTGGAGGTTAGTATATGGTGGCTATATGTATTGGAGTTATTGAGTATTTGTCGTAAAGCTTAAAGCATTTTCCTTTGGCGAATATATGTTTCTGCTAGTTGCCAATTCTGGGCATGGTTGTGGTAGTTTATTAAGTTGTCTTGTGTGTAAGTTATTCATGTCATGGCATATGGTATGGCATGCATAAAAGTATAAGTATATTCGAGTTCGAATGCAAATGCAATATGCTCTGTCTGCTGAGCAACACATGCAGCATCATTATCGAATGCATTGTCCAACATTGCAACGTGTTGCATACAAAATACAAAATCAGGCAATAAGCAAAAACTGCGCGCAACGTGCCAAAAATGCAAAAAAAGGAAATTGACAGAGCAAAAGCTATTGAATGATGTCAAGCAAAGCAAGCTCAGGACACTAAGCAAAACAAAATGAGCAAGGAGCATCTTACATTGCGATTATTTATAAGAAACTCTTAGACATTCGACTATAAAGTAAATTTAATATTATTAAACTACGAGAATGAGCTTAATATACCTTAATATACAATTCATGCAAAATGTTAAACATTAAGTAAATTATGTCTTAATTTCTGGGAAATCCTTGAATATTATTATTATTACTAAAACACATTCATAACGTACAATCCTTTTTATTTGTAGATTAAAATTTGTATATTGCATTCATTTGATCAAATACTTGACGTAAACAAAGTTTTCGAAAGATAAGTAAAAAAATCTAAAATGATTATAATTGCAACAAAACCATGGGATTTGAACATATGATAATGTTATGGGTTTTTAAACGGTGGTAGCAAAAATATCTGCATTATTTATAAATATATGTAGACTTCAACCTGAATTTAAAGGAACCTTGGCATTCATCATGCGCAACATTAGCAATTTTTTAATATTCATGCAGTATATAGTTAAAACGAATGCTGGGATTTGTTTTGAATCAATAAATGTAAAGAAAAAGTTAATTTAAACCAAAATTTATAATTGAGTAATTGAAACCTATTAACCTGGCAAGTTTATTTTAATAAAGATGGAAACTATCTGAATAGAATTTACGACAGCAATTTTCTTTTTCCAAGAGGAATGACAAATGACATTTCTTATTTTTTATTGTTTTTAAGCAATGTAAAATGAAATAAATTTGAAAAATTATAACAAATAATTGGTTTTTATTTATGGCTTGTTTATATGTGTATAAATTGATGCCAGTTTTTCATGTGGACAAAGATGTCAGAGCTGGTTTTTATTTAGTATTTTTTATATGGTTATCATGTGTCCAGGGGCATTTGTAATTTGTTTTTTTTTTTTTTTGCTTTTTATGATGTTATCCCAACGGAAATATGAGCTGACAAATGGGTCACCCGTGAACACACACAGACACACATGTACTGCATGAAATGGTTGTTAACTATTTGTTTGTACTTACAGTTAGACTGGACATTTGTTTTTAAAAATATATACTATATTTTTGTTTGTATTGCGATACTCGTTGATATTGTTGCATGTGTGGTAAGCATTTTTTTCTATTCATGCTATTGTTACTGTAGTTTTTAATTGTAATATTCCTCTCACATTTATGAATGATAAATCAAAAGGAAAAACCCAACAGCTTATGGGCGGTTGAACGCACATAAAATGAATATTCATTATTGACTAAAACTGATCAATGAATTGGTGACTGCTTGTGATTTTGAAATAGCTTTCTTTTTCTTATTAGTTGTGGTCTGATTCGACTTAAATTAACATAGTTCTAGCTAGTTACAAAATTTGCATAAACTATGAGAACTTACAACCATTATAATAGTTTTGTATGTTTATTATATCTTAAATACTAAATTTTGATTGGGGAAGTGTTGTTGGGAAAATTTTGCTCCTTAAGAATCTGTTTTTAATTTTAAAATAAACGGAAATGCAACCGAAAGATTATATTACACAGAAGAATTGAAGGCATGTGAAAGAATAATAAGTCAATTGATATATCACATACACTGGAGAATGTACACGTAGTTGCAAAAAAAAAAAAGAATTATATTTTGATATTAATGAACAAAATTCTTATAGATATTTTTTTGTTGCATTTCTTTAAATTTGTTTGTACATTCATTAAGAAATTTGTGAAATTTAATTAATTTTGAGCGTTTGCAAGACAGATTGTGATTACAGATTGTTTTAAAAGGATTTTGGGATGAAATTTTATACAGCCAATTGCATTTGTTTTAAGTTTTGTATCTTTAAATTGATTTATTACATTTGTTTATACATTGATTATTTTCTAAATATACATATTTCATTTACAATATACATACGAGTACATCTTATTTAGTACAGAAAAAGCGAAGCTTTGGTGTTTCTGTTATTGATAATTTACACTCACAATCACACACGCACACATACGTAAACTCACAGACACACGGATATGCACACATACATATACAAAGTTAAAGTAGACATACGAGTGTATAGAAATATTTAGAGCAGTTTTTTTAAAGCGATTGGGATTGTACTTGTTCGTATTTAAATTCATATTCATACTAAATTCGTGTTTGGTGCTCTTTGCCATACTGGAGCAGAAACTCACCATTTTATAATCATCGATTTTCGAAATGGAGCGGAGAAACATGTTGACCTTGACTCTTGTTGCTAAATTCGCTAAAAAATTGTCATATCAGAATCGAGGAGCATTTTATAAGCTGTTTTTTCTTAGATCATATTGATTTGTGTGTAAATTTCGATCATCAAAATGTCCTTATAAGATAAACGCTTAGCCTAAACTTAAGCTTAACTTAGAGCATTGACTTAGTTTTTCATTTGATGAATTTCATAGATGTGCATGAAATGTATGTGACTTTTGAATATGGAAATATAAAATGGAAAAAATCATGAAGCTAAATAATTGATACATTTTTTTTTTCAAATTCATACAGAGAAATGTCTGCATGGATCTCATTGAAGTTTAAAATTGTCGGCTAAACAAAATAGGATAATAAATGAAAATGTTATATTTCGACAAATTAAAAATGTTTCACATATTTTGTTAAGTTTTTTGCTTCCTTTCAAAAACGCATGCCACACATTTTTATTTAGTTAGTAACTCGAAAGCTTTTCGTTTAATATTTTGCTGTTTGCTGTTTGCATGTAAATATAATTTCTCTTGCTTTGGGGTGTAGAATGGATACAAACAAAACAAAACTAAGTGTTCAATAAACGGCTGTTTTGGAGCAAATCAATTGGGGCTGGTTGTGGCTTGGGTAATATTAGGGGGAGACAACCAATCAACACACGTACAAAGCACACGAAAATTAAATTACACATTTTGTTCACATTTTCAATTATTATAGACAATTAGTGTAGTTGTTGATAAGTATACAGATTAGTATTAATCGAAGGAAATTATTGAACAAATTGTTAATGAATATGAAAATATATAAACAATACTATTAAACGACATAATGTAAAGTATATAATCATTTCGGGGTTGGAATATTAATTTTTGGCATACTGGAATTTGTCGACCGGCAATCATCATCACAATTAGTAAAAATTTGATATGAGATAATAAGTTAATTTATGTATGTTGGCATAATTAACATTGATAGAGAGAGATTGATAATTGATTAGAGAAAGAGAGATATTGGTAGAATATAAGAGATCGACAGGCGTATTAATAGAAAGAGAGAGATAGAGAGTGAGATAGTTACAGGGGTTTGGTAATGAAACTATATATCATTGGTTGAAATTAAGAAGATTTTAGAATGATACGGAAGGAGAGTTACAGTTAGTTGGTTAGTGAATGAGATTAAAAGAGTGTTGCATAGGAAAGAGATCCAAAAAGACATTTTCTTTATGTTTGTTTTTTTGTTTTACTACAAAATAAATATATTATTTTACATTTTTGTTTGGCAGACAATCATAAAAACTGAAAACAGTTATCGAATGCAAATGTTTAACTTAAATAACATATTACAAAGACTAATTTAAATGCATAACCAATTTCTTAGCCAATTACTTCCTTAGGAATAATAAAAATACTGATATTTTTATTAGAAATTTAGAAAAAATGTAATGATTTATTTAAATTGAAATGAATATTGGAAAAAAATAAAACACATCGATAGTTTAACAATTAAACGCATGTAGTTAATACGAATGTCCGATATAGTATATATTTTATGTATGTATACATAGTAAGTTATCATTAATATTCATATGGTTTTTGTATAGGCAAAAGTAGTGTGTTATTTGTTGGTCAAACGCCTGGGTATAGATTAGACATAAAACTAACAGCAGATACATAAGTTACTACCATAACTTTATATGGAAACACCCTGACATAAAACAAAGACTGCGAGATGGACGGAGAGTCAGAGAGAATAAGACAGAAGGGCAGAAAGCGAGTGAATATTTTGAAGTTCATTGGCACGCATATGGTTTGAATTGCGCTCACACGCATACGCACACACACACACACATATACGAAATCACTCATACACGCAAGGTCTATGTTAAGGCTGAGAGTGTTATTTTATCTATATAGTTTTTTATTATGTTTTTTTTTGGTAGAGGTTATGAGGTGGTTGAGGAGAAGGTTTTGAAGTTGTTGTTGCGCGCACTTACCATGGTTACATCATCGATTTTCGATATACTTCTAACGAATATGTTGACGCGCACAACGGCGGGACCATCTGGAGGATAATACATATAGATAGACCGTTTTGTACAATGTGCATAGTAATAAACAAATTTAACAACTGGCCAAACAAATGGACTGGCTACGGCGTCAGCATCTTCATCTCAATTCACACTAAAACTTAGCATATAAAATACTTAAAATGACCAAATGGTACCCAGATAGTCGTATCCGGCTACTTGTGGGCACACTGGCCTCCCATTTCGCCTTATGTTTTATGCCTTTTTTGTCTGTAATAAAGTTTTATTTTATTTCTATGACCTGCTTACTCTTAGAAAAAGTGCGCATCCATTTCAAACATCTTACAGAGCTAAGCTAAGGTTTCTCTTTGACTTTTTTTACAAGCATAAGCTATAAATATGTACATATGTATACGTAAGCTATGGTAAAAATTTTGACAGAGTTCACTATTTGTAGTTAGTATGAGTATTGTATGAGTTAATAATGTGTTTAACATATTAAAGGAAATTATACGGCATAATAAAAAGGTTGTATGAAAATAATGCTAGTATGCTGTTTATTTGTGATAATTGATGGACATTTTATTGTTTTTATATTATTATTATTTTTTCATTTATAATCATTAATGCTTGAAGTTGGCTGTTGTGGCCAGGTGTGGGTCATATTTTCTACATATATTGATGACACTTCTGATTTTTTAATGATGTCAGTGCTGCGGGTAAAGTCAACATGGCAGAAATAACACACACCATATCCAACCACACACAGAGAGTAGTACATAAAAAGTTAATTGTAAATGAAATCAATGCTTGATTGTAAAGTGGAAATCATATTATGACTGAAAGTTGGCAGAGAGGGGCACTAATAGCGACATAAAAACATTTTCACTCATACACACATACACAAGTGTAGGTGTCGAGACACATGGAGTGTGGAAGATATTAAAACATACCTAAAATAACATTTATATGGATATTTAAAACACGAGGAAGTGTTACCCAAATGGTGTTTGAACTTGAAATTCCATTATATGCAATACAATTGAGAGTTGTGTGAGTTCCGTTGTTAAATGACAAATATATGTTGTAATTTAATTTAATATGGACTCAATTGAAACACACCAACTGTTTAAAGTTCGCTCATGTTAATGTGTTCTTTAAATGTAGCAAATGATTTATTGGCTGTTGGATGAGCATCCATCCATATTCAATCATTTGCGTTACGAATTACTAATACTCAAATGCATATGTCTTTGTGAGTGTGTCCTTGTGTGTGTTGTAAGTGACAGGCTCTGTTTGCCAGCAAATCAGAGATGATTTGTGAGTTACTCCCGAAACTAGGCAACAGTTTTGCTTCAACTGCAAAAGGTTTTATGTGTGGAATTTGTTGAAATTGATGCTTTATCGATTTGCCAGCACATCTGCTTAATCCTCTAAAGGTTTTCGGCACTTACTGCACAACTGTCTGTGTATGTTTTGTGAGAGATAATCTATTACAAATCTAGAGAGAGAAAGAAACTAAATAACATGAATGGAACTGAAAACACGAACACCGTTATATATAACTGCGAGTAGTAGTATAAGTTGATATATGAGTATATATGTAAGTAAGTATAAGCATATAGTATGACTGCTTTGTCTATAGAGAAAGTTGAAACATTTTTTCCAGTAACTGATAACTGAAGACACAAAAAAACTGTGGAAAATGCAATGAACAGAGACTCTAAAATTTGCGTGAAACCAAACTGAAAGATAATACACGAGAGTATACAAAGATATGTGCCACAAATGTGGCTTTGCTTTCAAAAAGGAAACACGAAACAAACGCAAAGAACGCAAATTTCAACAGCAACAAAGTTAGATATGTGGGAATATAGTTATAGATTCAAATAGAAAGGAAGGAAGACAGAGAGATAGAGAGAGAGAGAGGGGTAAAGAGTAGTGGATCTAAAAGGAAGAAAAATGTAGATTGAAACTCAACTTCAACACAAAAAACAAACAAACAACAGTTTAAAATTCTTAGTTTCTTTTTCGAGTTTTTGTTTTTTGTAGAAGTACATTCGTACTTTTGTGTGTATGTGTGAGTGTAGTAAGTAGCATTGAGTAGATAGTTAAGTTAAGTTGCATGTAAAGTAACTGCGCACTACCAAGAACATTTTGGGAAAACCGGGTTTAAAGTTAATCGTGTATCTTATGCATGTCTTATATATGGGGTGCTGTTCAGATGATGAGAGCGAGCGAGTGGCGGGCAAAGGCTGGGGGTCTTGGTCTACCGAATTTTAAGTATTTAGGCCAAGGCAGTTGCGAATTTAAGTTCAATTAGAACAGGTTTTGAGTGTGTATGGGGTGCACTCTGTTGTGGGGGACTTACCATTTTAATATCACTAATCGTCATAATACTGCGTACGAATAGATTGATTCTGACTATGGCGGGACCATCTGGCATAGAGTTTGGGTTTAAAGTGTGAGTTAACATAGTTTTGCAAGTAACATATGTAACTTATTTGCTGAGCTAACTAACTAGCTAAACAACGCAATCAATTTAGACGCTTCTTTGCCTAAACTAATTGAATGGGTTATTTTTTTTTTTTATTATTTTATATTATACTTATAGGAAGACATAGATAGATAGATAAGGATTAAGTATTCGAGTGTATCACCAATTGTTGTTATAGTATATTTATTTCTTTTTATAATTTTGTCCAATGAAATTAATAGTTAAACAAACAGCAACCATATTATCAAATAATAAAACTAAAGTTGAAAAACTTCAATTTAATATAGGAATATTAGTAGTTCAATAGATAGAGATACATGTAATTACTAGATATTGTTAAAAATGTACATAAAACACATGCTCACCTGTGCCATTTATTCCCGATGGTCGAATTCTGGCATCGTATTTGCCTGCACCTAAAATTTGATCTAAGACTTTTTTCTCCTTTTCTCGGAAATTTATTTTGGCATTATTTGCTCTGAAATCAGGATATGGATAGGTACGCACGTATAACTTTAATTTTGGAGTTTTATTTCATTTTTGTTTTTGTGTTTATTTGTGTAAGAGAGAATATTTGAAGTAGTTTGGAAAAAGGCTTTGCGCTGATTGAAATTTAATAATTTTTTTTAATTTTATTTGTTTTTTTGTTTTTTTTTAGCGAGAATTGTAATAAGAAAAGAAAAGATTTTGCATACATTTACAGCAAGATATTTATGTGTGAATTTCAAAAAAATTTCAATTGAAAAATTTTCCTGTTTTGTGTTGTTATATATATTGTTTTAAATTATGCTTTATATACAAATTGGGTGAAAGTGTAACTGGGTGTGACGACGCTGAGGACGTCTTCATTATACACTGTCGCACATATCAAAAGCCCAGGCAAAGCCACAATAGCTGTTGGCTCTGTCCTCGGCTTGAGCGTAAATAATTCCAAAATTTATGCTCCGACAAAAATTACATGAAAATTAATTACATTTTAATGATGTTGTGAAGTGAAACTGTTAAAATGCATAAAAACATGTTATGGAAATGATTACGAGTATGTTCAACTGAGACAGTAGAGCAAGGGGAAAGCAAAAACGAAAAGTTGGAGACGGGGCGTGGCTGCAAAAACAACGAACGCAGAAGCCAAACTACAGCTGACTACAGCACTACTTGAAATATTATGTATACGACAGACACTCAATACGCGAGTACGTAATGCGTATTTGTCTTTTTTGGGGTTCATATGGTGGGCGGGGCCACCACTCAATGCCCGGCAAAATGAACGGCAATTGTATGCAAATTGCCTTTTGAAGCGGCATTCAACCGAGTGCCATGGGAAGTAAATTAAAGCATGTTGACAAAATAATACAAAACTGGCATACTTTTTTGCAACTATTATTGTAAGTACATGTTAAGTAGACGGTGATAGAACAGTTCTAACTACTTACAGTGAAGCGCTACACAGGCTGGTAAAATAGAAGATCGCCCAGAAGTAGTGTCCGGTGCCCATGGCGAGGCGCAAGCTGTCCAACTGTTCAATTAGTTGAAGGAACTGCAGTTCAAACCCCTAGAGTCCTTTTGAGTGTTCCAAGTGTGGCTTAAGTATCTGCAAGGAAAGCATGGATTTATTACTATCTCAATTTGAAAAGTTTTAGCATATGATAATTAGAACGATTGTGCTGTATAATACGATTAAAATAGGCACACATAAACGGCTTGTTGTCACACATAAAGATCCTGTTGTACAATCAATGCGTGTGAAGATAAGTTCAAAATTATATTAGTCCAATTAACATGCCATTTGCAGCAACGCAAAGCAATCTGTGTTGATATTTATCTCAATTTCATGTCATAAATTAAATTAAGCTTAGATGCTCAAAATACTCTAGGCATTTAAAGTGGTCGCCTGTAGAACGATTCCAAATGAATTCGAGTTATGTTCGCAATCAAGAAATATTTGAGAAACATAGCTGACTCTCTCAATTAAAAGTTTTCTTTCAAGCTAGCACTATAACAAAGTATTATAATAGTTCAGTGATAAGTTAAGCAGAAAAGTACTTATTGGTCAATGCAAAGCTACTATACGGCAAGGTGGATTAAAATGCTATTGGTACATTGGTCGTAAAAGGCCATAAAAAATCATTACGGTCAGGACAATTAAAACAATGCTGATGACTGGCAATGGCAATGGGAAGCGACATATCGGCAACAGCATATCGGAATGACACTGGCCAGATGCAGAGACCGACAACGAGGGCCATGCAAATGTGAATATTGCAATCGAATTAATCCTTTATAAGCATTTTTGTGCACTTCAGTGGGCGACGTCGACGCCGATGTTAACGCTAACGCTGACGCTGCTGCTGCTGCTGTTACTGTTTCTGCCGATGCCGCTGCTGTTGTTGCTGTTGCTGTTGACGTCGATGTCGATGTCGTTGACGGCAACGTGCTGTGAATGCTGATAAGTGCGTGCGGTTGCCACGCCCTGCATTGAATGCGGCTTTTATGCATATCAGTTGCAACGGCCAGCTGAAGGACAACAGGACACAGGACACTCGGCAAGCAGGCAAAACAATTGTGTCCGTGTGATGGGTGTTGCTAATGGCCATGACCGAGTCGTGTGGAACCGTGTATCTGGCTCTCGCTCTTTGTGTGTGTGTGTGTGTAACCAAATAATCAATTTAACGATATGGGAATGGGAATGAGAATGGCAACAGGCTGCCTAGGATTCGTGCTGTGTTAATTTGCTGCTGTGCCCGCAATTTCGTGCCATAAATAAACAAAGTTGCTGTTGCTCTCGTTACTGCTGCCGTCGCTGTATTGTTGTTGTGGCCGCTACTGGTGCTGTTGGTGTTGAGCATTGTCTACTTATAGTTGTTGTTGCCTCGCCGCCCAAAAGCCTGCCTGGCTGCCTGCCCTGGTCAGGCCACGTCAGTACTGTTGACTGTTTTGCAGCTGATACTGAAACAGCCACAACTACAACGACAATTCGCATTCATGCACACACAGAGTGTACATATACACACACAAAGCGAGAAGCCGAGAGCAACCACGGGCGGTCTTCGTTTTTGGCCCGCTGTCAAAGAAAGTTAACAATGCGACTGCAATTGCGAGTGCGACTGCGACTGCGACTGCAACTGCGTCTGCGACTGCCAAATGCCCCACATTTGCAGCTTGCCAAGCAGTCAACGGCACCGCAGCGTCTCACACCCCGCCACCACTAGGCATCGGGCGCACGCCCCACCCACAAGTTCGTTGGTGCATCCTTCTTCTGGCTGTGGTGTAAATGGGTTTACTTTTATTTCATTTGTTTGTTGTTGCTGCTGCCGCTGCTGCTGTTGCTGCTGCCAAGTCGACACACTTTTGAGCTGTGCACAATTTTTACTACACTTTTGTCTACCTCTCGGCCTTTTGGCCAGAGCTCGGAGTCGCAGTTTCAGTTTCAGGCCATTTGTTAGTATGTGTATTTGTTTTTTATTTTGCATGTCGCTTGTCACACTCCTCGTTGCTGTTGTTGTTGCTGTTGTCGTGCTCGCTGGCTATAAGTTGAACGAACGCCCTTACAAAAGACTCTTGTGGACAATATTAATGGGCAGCCCAGAGAAAATTTACGCAGAGTTGAGCTTCGCAGAGGATTGGGGATGGTACGCAGCTGGTTTGCCATTGTGAACATTATTTACTATAAATTAAATTGTATTCCTTTTTAATAATTGCTTCAATTGTTGCCTGTGGTTGGATTAGTAGTGGTAATTACGGAATTTTAATTATAACTAAATTGTTGTATAATTTCAATGCACAAAATAACGGTTTTAATAATCCTAGATTATATATTTGTTGGATTATAATTCATTTGAGTGTTCCAGTTTTCATTTATAATTTTAATTAAAGCACTTTCAATTGATTAATTTCTGTTTGTAAACATTGGAATCATAAGTACTTTAGAAGGTGCAAGGTCAGCAGGGTTCTAAGAGGTCGTTTTCGGAAATTTCATTGCATTAATTTCGAATTCTGAAAACGTTTCACTTTATGTTCTGCAAATGATTTAAGCGTGGGATCAGTTTAAAAAGTAATTGTGTGGACCAGAACTTGATTTAAATAAAGACTTATATATATATGGCTTAGGGCCTTCGGACGAGGAATGATTTCAGAAATACAGAATTCCATTCAGCTTGGTCTAACCCTTTTCCGGTTCGGTGTCTTGGGCTTATGGCGCTCTACTTGGCTTAAGGCGTCAGTCACCCCGGCAACTTGATTTCGCGCAGTGTTCTCTGCCGAATAGCGTGCTGAGCGTGTTGAGCATGCTGTGTGTGCAATCTCGGCACACACCCACACACTTACACTCACACTCACAGTCACAGAGCCAGAGAGACACCCACAACATATATCTGTATATGTGTATATCTACATACATACATATATATAATTTTTTTTCATTTTATGCCGCTCAGCGACGCTTGTAGCTCGTTATGTTGATTGGATTTTGTGCCGCCCGCTTGTATAACGGCGAGAAAGTAGTCCACATACATCTAGCTACACACACACTTACACTCGCACACACAAGCGCTCGTTTACGCACACTATTAAGGCACTTGCGCTGCAAGCAATGGAATAAAGTCAAGTATTTTGTATATGTGTGTCTCTCAGTGCGATTGTGTGTGTGCGTATGCAACTGTACTTGTATGCGTGCCATAAAGCTGGATTCATTTTTTCTCCTCACGCT
Organism: Drosophila rubida; assembly: GCA_035046165.1. Taxonomy (NCBI): domain Eukaryota; kingdom Metazoa; phylum Arthropoda; class Insecta; order Diptera; family Drosophilidae; genus Drosophila; species Drosophila rubida. The sequence continues at coordinate 11,547,003 of JAWNOF010000012.1, read as the reverse complement.
TCTCTTCTCGTTTTATGTATGCAAAATTTTTTTACACTCTCGTTTTCGCAGTATATTTGTTGTTTTTTTTATTATTATTATTCTCTCGGTTTCGTTATATTTTTTTTTGTTTTTCGCTAAATTGTAAGTAAGTGGGCTTAGTAGCATTTCGCCGTTTAGACGTTCTGCGAGAGTTTCGCGCAAGTACTCGTGTATGTGCGTCTATCTATGTAAGTGTGTGTGTGCGTGTGTGTGTGTGTGTGTGTGTGTGTGTGACATTTTGCGGCGTAAGGATTTGCATAAAGCCCACCTCAGCCGGAGACTTAACTTTAACATTTATTTTTGCAGCCATTTGATAAAATTTTCGAATTCGCCTCGCAATCAAAACACTGCCTGGCATTTGGGGTTATTACAGGAACTGACTTGGTATGAAAAAGAGATTGTGCTTGAAGGCAAAGGTTAAAGTGCAGCGCTCAAAGGCGAGGTGTGCCCATGATCTTCTTATATGCAAAGCAAGGAATACAAATATTAATAGGTTTTCGTTTAGTTTAAATTCGAATAAATTGGCTTCATTGAGGAATAGAATATATGTTATAGTATATAATAATGGTACGGCAATATATTAAGTGTATTTTTACAAAAGTTTCGGCCCCCTCTCGCAAATGTCAGCCATCGTTGAAACATCATTCAGCCAAAGGTCAAAGCTTGCATCGGCCAACGTTTTCAGGCTGTTAATTAATTGAAATGTCAATACATTGTTCGCGCCCAGACGCAACTTTTAATGAAAGTGAGTCTACAAAGGGGCAAAGGGAGCAGAGTTGCTTCGGGCCATTCGTGGGGAGCTGGAGATGGAGTAGGTCTATAGGGTTCCACAGCTATTATTAGCCCCAAAGAGCAAAATCATCTATCATGGCGCATGTCATAGGCGGATGGGCGTGAACGTTCTATTTTTGGAGGCTGCCGAGCTGCCGAACCCACGCGAGTCTCAACGCAACCTTAACTCAAAATTAGCTCGCATGAAAATGGTGTCCTCTCCTTCCGCCAAAAAAAAACGAGCAAAAAGAAAATACTGGGTAGATTGGCGAAAATTTATGGCTGTTACGCCGGATGAACCTATCGAAGCCACTAACAAATTGCCAGCCTGTTACTTTACCTAGTTGTGGGTCAATAAACTAAACCAGCGCCACGCTTCAAGCTGGCTAGCAGCATGCGATAAAAAGTATACACATTCTCCACCCAGCCAGCAGCAAAAGCGTCGCGTGATAAGCGCGATAAGCAGTCACTCGCTTACAAGCCCCACCGACCTGGTCACGCTTCTCTTATTGGCTGAAATTGCCACAGTGCGTGCTAAAAATGCACACGCACCTACATATACTATATATACATACTCACATAGCACATACATGCTGTGTTTATATGCCGACTGTCCGTAGATAAATCACACATTCTAACGCTTGGCGGCCATTTAATGGCTGTCAAGATAAGCTTCGCTTTGGTTGGTCGCCCGCCTCCTACCGTGCTGCGAGCCTGCAAAATAAATAATTGACTAAAATTGTGTGGCCATGGCTTACATAGAGGTGGCTAATGCCATTACTCGTGCTTTGCTGGGCGTTCTGTTAACGGAGCTGGAAAAGTGCATTCTGTTGTATCCAATGCTATCGAGATTGTTGTAATAGCTGAAAATTGTGCTGCTAGCCGATAGATAATTTTACAGCATGCTAGTGGAGCTATAAAGCTTTGCACTTAAATCAACAATTTCTGCCCCAGCAATTAGAGTGCCTAGAATTTTTGTTAGCAAACTGTTAACCCAGATTATAGATAATGACAAAAAACTTCAATTCAGAATCTATTAACCACAGTACTTAGTAAAGCAAAGCATCAGCTACATAAAAATTCATAAAACAAGGATCTAACAATTGTACAGTTTATATATATAGTGCAAAGGGAACCCAAAGTAATCTTTCAGCGAGAACCTGATTGCTGCAATATCTGTTATGGGTATGAATAAATCACAAAATTCAACACTTGGCTGGCAATTATTTAACTGGTTTCCTTCTTCAGTCTTGTTCCACGTGGCAAAGGCGCAAACTACAGCTATTTCCGGCATTTGTGTTGTGACTTCTTCAAATTGCATGAGATTTGTTTACAAGGAAATCAAATGATTGCAATATTGAAAGTACGACGGAGCATTCCAAAAGGGTTTAATTAAAAAAACTATTTGCTCTGACTGCAATATTTGAACGTAATGCAATACCCATTTTTTGTACGATTATTTATATTTATTTTACTTGGATATTGACTCGCATATTTACCCAGTTTGTTGGAGTTTCATTCCATTTGTGTAATTAATAACAGCCTGCCCACGGATTTTGGGGGGCGGGGGGAGCCTGGCCACTTCTTGGCCTTTCGCCCCTGTGCACGCGGCCCGCCTCATTGTCCCTTTATCCTCTGGTCCGTGCGGTGTTTTTGTCGTGTCAACCTGTGCGACCCGCTTAAATGATTAATGAAGCTAAAAATGTCAACTTTTTGCCCATTTGCCGAGGTGAGCTGAAGTTTGCTTATGACCACCACAGCTGCCACTCCGTCATGCTGCCACCTTGCCACAGACTGGCAGTCTGTCAGTCAGTCAACTGTCCATCTGTCCGTCCGCCAGGTCGTCATTCAGTGCAGCTGTCCATCAATTATTCATTAATCAAGGCTAAATACATTTAAGTTGATATTAATTTCCTATGCCAATTAATTAGCGGAAGTGCAAGCGGCAGCCCCCAGCCACCTTTAGCACTTTGCAGCGGCGGCAGATAGTCGTAGGTAGGTAGGTGTTGCTCTGGCTGGGGCGTGCAACAACATAAATCCAGCAAACTTGCAACAATTTCAATTTGCAGTGCCGACGATGACTGCAGCAAGCGAGCAACGCTAAAAGTTGGCGAGCAAACAAAGTGGTAACCGTACACGTTGCCACATTGAAGCAAAACGAAAGCAATAAGCAGCTGCCACTGGGCCATAAAACAAACGTGCCACGGCCCCGACAGCGTCCTCCTCCATGAAGGAGCACCACACAATGTGCTGTGTACAGCGCTCGATTTGACCGGAGTGTGAGTGCAGCTGCAAAAGTGTCAATTGACAATGAAACCGAAATGCGATGCGATCCCACTGACTGTCGACTAGACGAGCAGACCAGACCCAGCCAGTCAGTTCTCAGTCAGTCAGCCATTTCAGCCAGCTTTGGCTCAACAAGGAGCGAGCGCAGGAATATAGTCGTACTCGTAAAATCCGTACAGTGAGTGGAGAAGTTGGCTCAGCGTTAACGATTTGCCCATTTTGCTTGAGCACTTTCACGGGCCACCTTTTGGCTTCGCCACAGGCGCTGGGCACTGTCCTCAGCCTTCGGGGCGTATGAGCAATGTCAGGCCATTTGGCTAGCTGCCGCTGCCGCTGCCGCTGATGCCACTACTCAACTTTGTTGAGCAACTTGGGCCATAGAACGAACGTTGATGTCGATGTCGATCTCGGTAGTCCGCACTCTCATTCGTTTGAGGCATTTTTCTGAAGTGAAACTTTCCATGCCGCTCCCGATGGAGCGTTCAATCTTCCGAGTTGCCTGCCAAGTTACTTAATTGAAATGCTGCATTTGTTTTCGACAACTTTGCCGCTACGGCTACGGCAACGGCCAAATGGCACGAGTGTTGGTCCCAATTGAAGTGCCGAAGTTTCGGCTTTAGTTGTACTTAAAGTTGTTCCAAATAATTCTCACTGGCCATCGAGTTAATTGATTCACAAAACGTGTGCGCGATTAAAACAAAAAACGAAAATCAAATAATAATGAATATGTGTATATAAATAAATAAATTTGCACTACACTTGGGAGAAAATGGTTCGCTTGTGAAGCGTTTGGCAGCAATTAATCAAAATTTGCAAACACGAGTCTAATTGCATAAATTTCTAATTAATTATAATGCTCTTGATTATTTTGTAATTGAAAACAATTGAAACACTTTTGCTTAAATGGGATTTCTGTCATTCTATGTGGAATAAATACAAATTATAATTATGCCCAAAATGTTTGTGTGGCTTTAGCTAAATTCGGTTTAATGAACAATTTCAATTATAACGCAAAAGTGGAAATATTTCATATCAACGGCTGGCTCCATCTCACTTTTACTATTTTCTTTTCAATTTTATTCTCTATTCTCTTTCTCTATCTCTCTTTCTGTGATTCTGTTTATCACTATATTTGCTTTAAATTTGATACACCATAAACAACACGGCGCCAACAGTAGTCAAAGTTTGCTCACGTCCCATGTTCACATGTAGCTGTCCTTTTCCTTCTCGCTCTAGCCCCCGTTCTTACTTCGCCCGGCGCCCTTCCACCCTTGGGCGAATGCTTCCTTTCGAGTTTTGGCTTTGTTCGCTTGCCCGTAACCAGAAAATGACAAAAGCCATGTCAACAGCATCTGTAAGGGTTGGGAGGTTTGGCACATTCAACCAGAGGTGGATGCTATTGAGGGGGCGTTAAGACAAAGCCCTTGTCCCGGCTCCACTACTTCCACTTCCACTGCTACTATGACGACATGTCCACAGCACTACGGTGCATATGTATATATATAGCACATCCGTGTTGCTTATGGCCAAGTCTTGGCACAAACTTCGCTCCTAGCTGGGCACTGGCAATTTGGTTACGTTTCAAGCAGCAAACAATGGCTCGATAATTTATTCATATTTGGCTACAAAAGTGCCACACAATGCACACACGCACACACACACACACACATACAGTCACTTGCATGTGTGCGTGCGTCCGTCTGTCTTTGAATTTTTAAATAACTATAAATTTCTAAATTTACACAAGAGACTTTACACAGAAACTGAAGACACATTGCATTTGCGATAAGCCACAAAAATCTGTTGGCAAACAATGGAAAATTTTAATGAATATTTTGGGTCGAGAGTGTGCCCTGAGAGTGTTGTTAATTGCCACATAAATTTGCCGGACACATCAACAAAATTAAACTACAAAAAAATGAGAAGAATTTCTCTCTCTATATGAGCATATAGTATGTATGTATTCTATTTATGTATCTGAAGTGTCATCCGCACAATTTGCTTAATATTTGCGCATTTGCATAATGAATGCAATCAAATTTGGCCGCACAATGATGTGGCCTTCTCTAAAGGTCAGCCCAAATGTTATAAATATTTAACAACTAACTCAGAGCAGACAGATTTTTATCATATTTTACGCTCATGCGGGTCTAGCTTTTTGAAATACTAGGGAAATAATCAAATGGTGGGTCTGGCTATTTTCTATAAAATTGTTGAAATGTCGTTGATTTTATATTTTGCGGGTATATAAATATTATTGCAATCATTGCACTCAAAGTCAATATTTAATTCATTTTTGCGGTAATTATATTAAACATCCCAAGCATTCGATTCAGCAGCATTCCACAAATTACCCAGGACAGGTGGCCTATTGCCACTCAAAATCCATAGGTATTCAATTCACATGTGATTGCCTGTGGCCTCCACGAAATTGCATAACGCACACATCGTGTATGCCGCCACACACACACAGACACACACACACACACGCACGCACACACAGAAATCTGCCGACAGTGTCGCTGATTTCAAGCATTGCGGCGCTGCTGCTGTTGTTGTTCTTGCTGTTGTCGTCGCGTGTGTGGCTTGGGTTTTGGCATTAGTTCCAAGAAATTTGCGGAGGGACGAGCCAACTAATTGCGGCTGCATAACTTGTTGCGCCTCAGCAGCCGCACCTCTGCCGCCCGCTAAGCTCAGCAATGCCACCATGCATGTGTGCCTCTCTCTGTATGTGGGTGTCTGGGTGTGTGTGTGTGTGTTCGCCGCAGACAGACAGTGGGACATGCCGTATAGACAGTGGCTGTTGTCTGTCTAAGAACTACAGCGAACAACGTGGTGCAACAACAACAACAGCAACAGCAACAGCGTTGCAAACACAAGGCCAGCAGCGAATTACATTAGCAATATGTGTGTTCATGTATGTGTGCGTTTGTCTATACGTGCCACGCCCACGCCAATACATAGCAGACCCCGAGGCCACATCGCTTGTCTGTTTACCATAAACAAAGTCAAAGTGTCTTTGGCAAGCAGCTTGACAGGCATTTTTGTTTGATTTGCCAGCAAATACAAGCAACAACGTTGGCTAATGAAATAAATATCAGAGATGGAACCTCCCTTCATCCGCCACCCATCTTACAGACCGGCTGTCTTCTTCGACACTCTCTGCGCAATGAGATGATTTGGTGACTGCTTTAAATGCAATTTGGCTGACCGGTAAGCTTGAAAGTCAACTGCCATAAGCCCAAGTGCATAATTAAAACAAGAAACGTACTTTGGAACGCCACTTAGCAAATACTCTACAAACAGAAATATTAAAGTAATATTTAATATCATATATAATATAAAGGGAATCTTATATATTGCTGTAATAACAACTTTGAAGAAACTCATGCAGAAGTTGAACGAATGTTAACTCGCACAGCTGTACTAGCATATATATATTTATATGTATTAAGGGCACGAGTGTGTGTAAAATATTTTGTATGTAACGTTACAAGCATTGCGCCTAAGTGGTTCGGACCAATTCAATGTTATTAAACAACATGTTGCAACAGGCAACGAACCACAAACAGACAGACGCTGGCAAACTGAGGACCTGTTCGGTTTATGGACGCTGTCTGGCTAAGAGCTTAATAAAATTATGTGACGATGATTGCCGTTGGAGTGCGCTAAGAGAAGCAGCGTGTGAGCCAGAGGTGGAGCTGGCGGGCGCTGGCGGCGGAGAGAGCGGAAGAGCGGAAGAGCGTAAGAGCGACAGAGAGGTGGCTGAAGCCATTGGTTTGTCCGGTTGCGGATGTGGATCGTTGCCTGACTGCAAAATGGCCGCCTTGCCAGCTGCTTCCGCTGCTGTTGCTGCTGCTGCTGCTCCTGATGCTTGGCTGCCACTTGAAAAACGCATTAAGGCTGCAGTTTTGTGTGCCATTTGTATGTATATTATATATGTATATAGTAGTAGTTGTAGTCGTAGTATATGTACACATACATAAACTTATAGTCAGTATATGTATATGCACTTGTATAACTGCCCTATATGCATGCCAGAGTGGTTTGTTGATTGCATGTTAAAAGGCTGCTTCTGCCTCGGCTGCATCGTCTGCCATGAAATTTAATTAAAAACTTGTGTGCCATGAAATTACATTTCGACGTGCGTACAACTCACTCTCTCGCTCTCTCTCTCTGCGTCTCTCTCTGTGTGGGTGTACTTGAGAATGCCAGCGGCACGTGCAACGCCCAAAGGTAGGTAACGCACAAAGGCAAACGCTGCTTGATTTTTTATGTTCACTAAAAACGAAAAAAATAAGAGAAGCGAAAGAAGGCACCTATCCAAGTGCTGCCACAAACTGGCAGGAAATGGAAATGGCCGTCTTCCTGTGAACATCATTGCAATTGGCATTGCTCACACTGCAATTATCAGGATCTACTTGATGCCATAGCCATAGCGAGAGTAAAGTGCACAGGAAATGGTCACTCCATTACGAAACTGCACAAATAAAGTGAAAAATATTTCATACACTCACTAAAAAAGAGAATTCCAAATGCGGAATTCATTAAAAGTTTCTCAGCATTTGCCAAAAATTTAATATAACATAAAGTATTTACTAGATGAATATGCTTAAACTGTAAGGGAAAGTTTGCAGTGAACTTCATCTGCATATGACACATACATACATAGGCATTTGCATACCAAATTTCAATTTCCATGTGGCGTTGGATATGTATTTATAAAGTAGATTAAATAGAAAGAGAATGCCAAAACGATGTCAAATAATATGCGCTTTCCTCACTGCGGCTATGACACTTTATGTAAATTGTAGATAACACAATGCCACCTAATTTTGGGCAAGTTAAATATTTATTTACTGTACACCCTAATCCGATTGCTGCTTAAATTATGCGAAGCTTCCCGCTCTCTCTCTCTCTCTCTGCTCATAACCCTTTTATGAATTCGCATTATGAATGCAAATCTCGCTTACAGATGCAATCAAATTGCAACACCTCGATGTTTTGCTCCGCATTTGCTTTGCAAAAATCGGTGGACATTGCCACCGTTGCATACTTCAATTAAATACGAGTACAACACATACGCCATGTGGAACAGGCGCAACAGCTGCCAGCTTCAGCTCCAGCTGCCAGATGTCTGCGTGGTTTGCAGTAAAATCCGCTTAAAACTTATTCAATTAAACTTCAGGCAGGCAAACAGCAACAAATAGACGACAAATTCGAGTCGTAAAAATGCAAAGCAAATGGCGAGCAGCAAATGCTATAAACTACGAGATATTTTTTACTATCTTCCAAGTGCCGCTTACCAAATACCCTAAAAGTTTCGGATGTTTGTGCAAAAACAAACAAATGCTTCGCATAGATAGATTCTGTTTTCCGACTGGTCGACTGGTCGACTGACCGTAGAAGAACCACATAGCCGGAAGGCAACTGTACCAAACTTTTATGAAGACGTCTTTAAATCAGAGAAACTAGCTGGCATTGCGAAAGGCACCGCGATGGATTGTTGGACATGGCCGTATAATAACTCAGCACGTCTCTCGCTTTATCTTGCTGTCGGGCAGGGTATAAAAATATGCACATAAAGTGTGTATAATAAATCCGAGCAACGTCGGGGGGAATAGTGCAGGAGTAGGAAGGAGCACCAGTATATGCAGCATAATAAAGTCTGTGAAATGGGAGAGTAAAAATGCGCTGAATAAAAATAAGCTGTCAGTTGTCTGCTATCGTTGTTGCTATTGCTGCTGCTGCTGCTGTTAGTGGGTGAATGGCCAGGTGTGCTACGTACATATGTATAAATAAGTTAATTGCTAAGGTATATGGGGTATACAGGTTGCACAGCCTTATATCACAATTATGCGTCACTACGGCTAACAGATGTCATTTATTCTTCTGTTAATAATTTAAACTGTGACACCATTGTCTTGGCACGCTAGAAGTAAATGACAAAGTCATTGTTACAAATTCTCTCTGCTCTCGCTTGCTCTTAAAGCCGCGTAATGAATGGCATCTCTTTAGCAAGTTCTCTTTCTTTGCAGCAAGCCAGAGTATTTCTGAGTAGTATATTATTGTAGGACTAGACTTGAACTCCTGTTGTCTCGCGCATGGTGGGGGGCAGGGCATTGTTGTTTGCTTGTTGATAATAATCTGCAAATCAGCTTAAAAGGTACTGTGAAAATATCAAAGTTCTACCGTACAACTTGAACCGTACAACTTTACAAATCAAAAACTTTCTGAATACCCCGCAGCATCCCCGTCGCCCAACGCCTTCTGCCCCCCTCCCCTCATAACCCCTGCCCGCCTAACTGGCGGCCGTCGCGTAACTTTCACATCAACCATTCTGTTTTGCTCGCATTTATTTAACATTCATTTTGGCATTTTGTTTTCTATAGTCCGTGGCTTCGTTGACTATTTTTGTATTTTTCGCTGCCCGCAGACGCCACAACAAAGCACATTTTTAGGCAAGACACACTAGTGTGTGTGTGTGTGGGAGTGTGTGTGAGTGTACGTATGTGTTGGCAAAGGGAAGAGACAATGCCGGAAACGTGACTTATTTGAAATTTATGTACTTTTTAGCCAACGACTGCGACAACGGCAACGGCAACAGCAACAGCAGCAGCATCAGCAAAGGCAAAAGCAAAACTAAAACCCTAGCATTTTGTTTATACAATAAAAAGCAAAGCGTCGTCTGCAGAACACAAAATTTATAGAATAGGATAGTCCCTGGCAAAGCCCGAATCCCATACATTCGCACACACATACGATCCCATGCAGTCTGGCATTTTATGTTTTTAATTTCTGCTGGCGCTTAATTAGAAAACATTTTTTTTTGCCGTTGCTATTTCGCTCTTGTTGTAAGTACGTGCATGGGCCAGGGCTTGGCCCACATGGCGTATGTGCAATATGCAAATGCGACTGCATTTCACATTCACAAATTGAAATCAACGAGCTTACAACTTGATAGGTTTTTGTGTCCCGCTTTAGTTTCCGTTTCCCTCGCCCTCTCCCCAGCTCAGCGCGCTTCTCTTAGTTTTCGGTTCGTTTCATTTCTGTGTGCTTTTCGTTTGGTTTTTTTTTTCAGCACATGTGTCACACACACGCCATTCAGTTGTTGTTTGCTGTTTGACATGCATCGATTACATAAATGGGATGGAGGGGAGCGGTGGCGAGGTCTGGGTGACAGCTGTGGAACGACATAAGTCTCGAAGCTTTTGCTAATGATGAGGACCATCATGATTTTTCAATTAACCAAATGTGTAGAGAGATTCTCTCTGTCTTATTTCAAAGCTCTTATCGCTGCCGAGACAAAGAGACATGACAAAACATGTGACAATTACAGCACATTGATAAACGGCTGACTTGCGGAAAAAAGAAAGCATATAATATGGTACAATTGCCAATTACTTGAGCTTCTCAGCATTTATAGTCTAGTTGCGCTATATGAGCACTGCATATATGAAGTGATTGCTGAGAATTCAGTTCACAATCAACTGCTTACTACAAATAATTCTGTTTCAATTCAATCGATTATGCTTCCGATTTGCGAAACGTTCCGTTCTTTGATATTCTCGATAAAAATGTGCCATTAACATTTCACCTTTTCAATAAAGTAATATAAATTTGTATATGGTTGTCCGACTGTTCTCTTGATTAACGACAATTTAATAAAATGGGCCATAAAAGTTGGCTGTCGAAACAATTTTTTTGAAATGAGAATATTTTTTAAGCCTTCGACTACAGGCAGGCAGATTTTTGTTGTTTCTTTTTTGCGAGACATTTCAGCACTATAAATTCGAGCAATTGCCAATAAAGGCAGCAATCGAAAAGTGTCAAATGCTCTTTGCAATGATAATTCATCGACACCAGATGTTTCGACCTTTCCGCAATACAGCAGGCTGTGTCCGACTGTTCTTTTAAGTTTACAAAATTTTATTTGTCACCACATAGGTAAATTATCAGAATTTTCCATTTCGCATTTATCCTTGACTAACTCTTAAGCTGATCAGCTGAACATATTTTGAACGTGATTAACCGGCAATGTCTGACGAACAGCAACTAATCAAGATATTTCCAGAAACAGATCTTACAGACATTTATCGTATTGAGTTGAAAGCGCTACAGGAATTGATATTACATAGCAATTGGAGAATGGAAAGCGACACTACAAGTATAAGTAGTGAAAAGTCAAAGATATTTGTCAAGTGTCGAAAGCGTGAAATGCATGACACAGACGAGCCAGATCGCAAAAAAACAAGCGATCATGTTAACAACATGATAATGCTATAAGCCCAAATAGTTCGCCGCCCTAGTTACAAGCCTTGTTACGTACATGTAGTCGAGAGCATAAGCTGCATGGATTTCCTGGAATGCTCAACTAACCGAGTAATGCAAACTAAGTGCCAACATTTGACTCTTGATGAATGTGCAGCCAATAAATCCATTTATGCTAAGCACTTGCTTATTATTATAATCCGCTATGGTGCGCACACTAATACACCGCCATACCCTACCCTCACACACACACACGCACACACACACACACCCGCTCGCACAGTCAACATCAACATTTAACCCTAATTTGCATTTATGTGCACATGGAAGCTGTTTGGTTTATGGGGGGCCATGCTGCGATTACCTGGCGAGCGCGCACTTTGTGTCTTTGCCTCTGCCTCTATCGCACTACGGAGGCAATAAAAGCAATTCACAAAAAAATTGTAGCCACATCCAACACACACACACAAGCGACTACGTAGTCGCACTAATACACACACGGCTACTTATAAACTCACCTTAATTAAACGTGATTAAGTAGATTTCCTCGTTTTTCTGCTCAACGAACTGTTTAGTTGTCGATGTGTTTGTGTTTTTGTATGCTTGCCCTGTGCTTATTAGTGTACATTTATTATCCTCTCCATGGCAAGCCTAGTTACATTCCTCAATCAGTTTGTAACACGTGAAACAACTGTCAATGGCGGACAGTAAGCGTAACTTATTTTTATGTCAATATTTTGGATTTTAATACATACTCTTTTTCTATTCAGACTACAATATTTAAAATAACTTAATATATAGTTTTTGTGTTTAATGCAATACAAAATAAATACATTCTATGCATTAAAATGGTTAACTCAACTGAAATAAGACAAGCACAAGAGAATTGCAAGTGAATGTTCACATAATATAAATCCCTCTGTAATCTGAAAGACTATTTAGGATTCGGTTGGTTTACTCTTGTTTAGATGTTCTCCCGCAATGTTGTTGCCAGCGCACGTTGTTGTAATTTAGTTTCATTTGTGCATGAAAATGAATTTGTATTATTGTTTGCATTAATTTGCCTTATTAATTACATTTATGCCATTGCCTCTCCGACTATTCAGATTCTTTTTTGTTGAATCCCCACAACAAGGGAGATGGCATCGCCATTCAGTCGTTATTTCGCCCGTTCTCCCTGGGGGTAATTTGAGCATTGGCTGTGCGGGCAATCAAATAAATAATGAGGCTGCCGCGAAGCTGCTGCCCGCTGTCGCAGCCTCGGTCTCGGTCGCAGCCTCAGTCTCTGTCTCTGTCTCTGTCTCAGCCACAGCTACAGCTACAGCCTCGGTCGCAGTCGCAGTTGCTGGTAGCGTTGACGTTGACGTTGACGTCGACAACTTCAACTTTGTTTAATATGCGAAAAACGTTGCAGAACTTTTGCAGCTACTTGTCGTCAGCGTCGTCGTCGTAGCCTTTATTGTTGTTGTGATTGTCTATGGCAACTTGCTTTTATTATTTGTTGCTGCTCGTCTGTATTTCTATAATTGCCTTTCGCCTTTGTCTGGCCCAACGCTAAGTATCTCGTTTCTATGTATATATATATATATACCTATAATATATATATTTGAGCTGAGTATATCTCGCTGACACTCCTGGAGTATCACAACATTTTCAGCAGTATTATTGCTGTTTCCATTGGCTTCACTTGTTGTTGCCAGTTTTCCCTCTACATTCACACCCAACACAAAAGGCCAGTAAACAAGATTCTTGCCCCCTTCTTGTTCATCTGCTTCTGCTGCGTTCGCTTCTTTTAATTTAGTTTGGCCAGCAATGCAATTTATGCCATGTGCATCTCAAGTTTCAAATGAATTTATTCAATCATTTTGACAGCACTTGATTTTATCGTAGTCATTGCCAAAGCTTTGCCTTCTGAGTTATGAGCAATGGAATTATTTAATTATTCAACATTCAATAATTACACACATAATGTGAATTGACGTCTTTGCCGTGAAAACGACGTTTGTGGCATGTCCTCGCATTACAATAGCAAATATTTGGCCCAATGTCTAAATTAATTAGAGAAACATCAGTTGAATTAATGAAATAATTATCAAACGCGTTTAACGTGTATTAAAGAAAAATTCATGTTAATCCAAAATACTTTGAAATTTGTACTCAATTTATAAATTGGAATTCCTCAATGAATCGGACTTAGTTGGGCAATTAATTCATTGCAGATTACGGAAATATTGAACCGTGGTATTTTATATTCTCATTTGAACAAAGGCAATCATTTTATTTTGCTTCTAAAGTATGCTGCAAACGCTTTTGTGGAATTCATTGTGCGGTGGGGTTTTCGAAAAGGTTTGGAAATGAATGAAATAAAAATAAGCTATCAGTTTAATGAGAATAAATCAGAATAAAGCATTTGAGTCAAAACTTTTAACTTTAATGCCCGTACTAAATTATTTGAAATGCACCTTTTGTGGAAAATCTTGCTGGATCGACAACTATAAAATGCCACATAGTTTACTGGTTGACATGTCAGTTTGAGCTTGCTTGCTGACTCCTTGTGAAAACTCTGGGACGAAGAAAAAACTTAAATGTCAACTCGCTAAAGCTAAAACACTTCACAATCAACTTGTGCATAAAACTCGCAACGGTGGAAACACAAAAGCCCGCGCACGTCAACCTCAAGGAGCGCACTAGGCCACGTTGATTTACACACAAACACACACTAACACATATGCATAGCACGACTTTGGATGTAGTGAGTCACACACACACACACACAGGACTACACACCAACACACAAGCAGAGGCGCACACACGCTGAGAACAACAATAAAGAAGAAAAAAAATAACAACAAGCAAACAACGAAAAAAGACTTCCGTGTTGATTGTTTTGTTTTGCTTGTGCGAGACGTCAACGTCAACGACAACGACAACGACAAACGCCATAAAAAGCGACTACGTCTGCGAAAATCACTTTAAAAACAAGTGAAAGGAGACCAGAACCGAGGACCAACAAGGAGCGGCGACCGAAACTGCGGCTCGGTCTGAGTTCTCAGATTGCGACTGAGACCGAGACTGAGACTGAGACTGAGTCGACGACTGAAAGGCAAACCTGTCCATCAACAAAACTATTGCAACAATAAACAAGAACAATTTGACAATTGAAGTGCTTCCCAGTAAGGCAGGCAGGCAGGCAAGCAAGCAAGCAAAAAAGAAGAACCACAGAGTAGCGACGACGACGACGACGACGACTTCTGGCAAGTAGCCTCATCTCGCATTTGGCTATGGGTCTATGAGGCCGTTGTTGTTCAGCTAGTTGTTGTTATTGTTGGGGGGAATGTGGAGCACTTGAGCACAGTTTCCGGTCATTTACACGTACACATGCCGCACATGGCATGCCAATGCCTCGGTATTGTGTGTATGTGATTGCGTGAACGTTTGTGTGTATGTGTGTGGGACTGACACAGTATCCTACATTTTTATTGGCTTGGTATTGCGAGATGCGGAGAACCGTCAAGACGCCCATTGCTTGCATTTGCTCTAATTGTGCTCGGATTCAGCTGTTGTCGTTATCTCGGGCTCTCCACAAGGTCAGCAAAACGAGCGAGAGCAGCTTGATCCCAAATTCAATTTCATTTCACGTAATTGTTTAGTTTTGTTTACACATTGTATCAATTTTCGTGCACGCTTTCGCCCAGCGGCAACGTTCAAAAATTGGCCAACACAATTAGCACACACACATACAAGCACACACACACACATATATATACGCATGCTGGGACAATAGTCACAATAACAACAACAAGAAGAGAAACAGCAGCAGCAGCAGCATTAGCAGAAGTAGCAGCAGCAGCAGAATCAACTCTGCCTTTGCTAAGAAATTGCTGAGGCAATAAAAACGTGGAAAAAGAAGAAAAACGCTGCGCTGGCAGCATAAAAGTATGCTACGAAAAATTACAAAAGACAACTGGACCAAAACTTTTTATAACTTTGATGCGATGGATGCCAATTGCTGTGCACAGACTCCACGTGAAGCAGCTGAGAGCACAAGCCATCAAGTGAGAACGCGCGAGAGAGTGAATTCATAGATGCGAGAGAGCCAAACGTTGCTCTTTGCGCAGCTGCTGCCTGTTGTTGTTGCTGCTGCCGCTGCCGCTGCTGCTGCTGCTGCTGCTGCTGCTGTCTCTGTTGCTGTTGCTGCCGCTGTCGCTGCTGGTATGTCTCCTGCAGGATCAGGGTGTGGTGAGTATGCTGCTGGCGTTGCTGTACGCTCTTACTGTAAATACAATACTTTGCCCTACCTTCTGCTGACGTCGCTGCTGCTGATGCCGTCGCTGCTTCTGTCGCTGCCGCTGCCTCAGTCGCTGTCGCTGCCGCTGTCACTGTTGGTTTTGCCTTCTGCTGTTGAACAAATTTCTCTGCTGCTGCTGCTGGTGCTGGTGTTGCTGCTGCTGCTGCTGCGATGCGCTGCGCTGTTTTTCCACTGAACCTTCTTTTTTTCTGCTGATATGTGACACGCAGCACTCACACACACACACAGACACACACGGTCACACACACTCTCGCACACGCACACTCACACACTCGCAACACTCGGGCACACTCACACTGAGCCACGCGCGCGAGACTTTTGACGTGGTCAACGACGTGTTGTTATTGCAATTATTGTTTGCTATCGCTGTTGCTGCTGCTTTTTATGTACGTGTTGTTGTTGTTGTTGTTGTTACTGCTGCTGTTTTGTTTGCATTTCACATTTTAATAATACTACGCGACGTACATCCTTTTTAAATATTTGTTTTGCATTGATGTATTGTAGTCGTTGTCGTTCTCGTTGTCGTCGTCGCTGTTGTTGTTGTGGTTCTTTCTGTTTTGCAGGCAACTCAATTTCTCTATTGGGTTATTCGAAACGTTTTGCGCATTTCCGCCTCACAAACCGTACACGTCAACTGTCTGCACCTGACTGACTGAGGCAGTGGCGCTCTAGTCCAGAGACCAGCGAGGCGAGCGTCGCTGCCAGAGAGCGAAAATCGATGCCAGCGCCGACGCTGTCGTTGTGTGGATGCTGTAAAGCACTAGCAACAACAACAGCAATGACAAAGAGTAAAGCTTAGCAGCAGCATAAGCAGAGACAACATCTTCGTTTGCTCTTCGTTTTCGCCTGGTATAACGCCTCAGCCGCTGTCGGCTTTGCCGTCGTCGCCATCGTCATCGTCGTCGTCGTTGTCGTTGTCGCTGCTTTGTTTTGATTTATTTTTGTGGTAGGTTCTGCTGAGATTGCTAAAGAGCAAATGCTAAGAGCAACCATAGCAACCATCGACAGCAGCACTGTCAGTAGTGGCAGTGGCAATGGCTGGCAACATCAGCCACAGCCTCAAAATTCGCATAACTACGGCTATTTTGAGAATTGCCTTTCATTTGCAATTCATAGCCATCGGCGCTGACCCAGAAACTCCCCAAGGAACCGGGCTGGTAACTCATGTTGACAACTATAAATAAAACAAGCCACGATTTTCTTGCGTTCATTCTTGTACGAGTACGTTCATACTTGTAGCTTCTCTCAAATCTTAAGCTCAATCAATATGCGAGTAGAAATACAAGAAAACACAAATTGTACACAACAGTTTTGAAGTCAGACGGCGCTGACAAAAGACAAGCCTAAAATAAATATCATAAAAATATGAAAATAAATAAATGAGCCTGGCCCATATATAAATATTTGGTCAGCTACTGTTACCCTCCTGCTCGGTGTCAGGCCCTAACAAAAGGGCTGCTATCTGCATAGCACGGCCATAGGAGTTGGTATCGGGTATATAAGGCAATTGGTTTGGGTATTGTGATTGTGATTGGGTTTGGGGTTGTGCTCAGGTTAGCGATTGTGCTCTAAAGGGAGTTTGCTCATTGTGTGTATGTGTGTTGTTGTTTTTTACCCTGGTGTTGTTGCTGTACTTTTTAAGAGGAGGCTGCTCTTTATGCAAACTGCCGCCTCTGTTTGCTAGTTGTTGTCGTTGTTGTTGTTTGCCTGCTGCTGTGAAGTTGCTGTTTGTTGCCTGTTTTTCAGCGTGTTTGTGTGCGTAAGCGGCTCATGAATATGTAAATTGTTATTATTGCATATTGTTCAGTGCCAGTAGCAGCAGCAGCAGCAGCAGCCGTACCCGCAACCATAGATTTAGCCGCAGTCAAAGCCAGAGCGCTGTCACTGCCAACAGCCAGTGCTCTATTTGTCCTGTGGCCTAAACAAGAGCGGCAAGCATCCAAGCAAAAGCAGGTACAAAAAGAAGCTAGCACTAAAATATAACTAAATAAGTGGAGGTAGTTAAAACGTACTCTAACGTGTCGTATACTTAATGGAGCACAAGCCAGACTTAGAGTGCGATTTGGCTAGGCCATTGAAACGAATGTTTATTAAATGGTATTCATTCGTCTTTTAATATTAATTATATTATGTGTACATTTATGTAATGATTCCTTTGATTTATATTAATGGCAAATGAAGCAGAGTGCGTTGCGCAGACTTGTTTAGATTTAAGAGCTGAAATAGACAGCGTCAAGTTAAGTTACCTAGAATTATTGTCAATAGCAATGCCTAGGCAACAAAGTAATGACCGGCAAACAAAGAGAAAAGCACACACACACACAGACACACCTACCTACATTCAGTCATACAGACTCACTTACATACACACAATAAACTCGTGCTTGTACTTGAGGCAGCCTTGACAACCTGAAACATACCAAAGAACAAGACATTTGCCGCTGTCGGCTCTGATTGGCAGTCCTCAGCATCAGCATCAGCATCAGCTTCAGCAGCGACGACAGCGAGAACGACAACGACAGCGACAGCGAAAGCGGCGAGAAGGCAAAAATCATCATTGACTACTTGTATTCTGCGTAGATGCCACACGCTGTCGTCATCGCCATCATCGTCATCTATAATAACATCAAACAGCGCTGTCCAGACCAGCCCATAGCAAACAGTGCCCACGTCTATCGAGTCTCAGTTCTAGTCTCAACTCCCACTTCCCCCCATTTCCAGTACCATTCCCACTTCCCATTCCCACTTCCCACTCCCATTCCACAACTCCCCGCTTGTTATCACGCGCAATAAAAACCAAGTTGGAATTTTTCTATTTTTTTTGTCTATACTCTTCTAAAGGCTACTGTGAATTTAGCTTGAAGTTGGTAATATGTCAACGTAAGTGGCAGTGAAGCAGCTGTACAACTCTTGACTTTTTAGGGATGTCAACTATTTTTTTATATTTTAGTTCAATGCAAGAGTTTTTCGTGTATTGTATGAGTAGACGCTTAATGTTCCAAGTAAAGGTAATAATATATAATATGTTCATTTATAGTAATTAATAATTACAATTAAAATTATAGAAATGGTTTGCCAAGAAGTGAATGCCTAAAGTGTTTTAATCCGCCGTTTAAGCATGAAGCAAGCTTAGCGAACACAAAATACTTGTTAGTCTCGCCAAAGTTAAATTTTAACAAAATTAATGCGAAAGTAGAAATCAGAACCCAGATCACAGATAATATTTACAAATGATGTTTACCGTGCTATTTATGTAATGAATTATGGGGAAATATTTTAAAATCATAAACAGAAATAAAATATATTTTTATTATGCATAATCTTATCTTTGGTTAATGTGAAGTCATTAATATCCATCGTGGCATTCGGCAAATGCTCAATCATTTTAATAGACTCCCCTCTTCGAGGGCATATAATCTTCGTCAAAGATAAATATCCTTTTTTTTTTTGCTGCTCGTGTTTTTTTTTTTGATGCTTACTTGATTTTTCCTTCCTTACGATTTTCAAACATTTACTTTCGCTTTTCGCAAACGAAAACATAGGCAAACACACACACAGCCACACACTCACAGACAGAGAGACAGACACACATAGGCATACAACGCACACGTATTCAAATTGCAAAGGTTTGGGTTTTGTGTGGATTAGGAGAGGGGGACGCAGCAGCAGCAGTTGTAGGTAGAACCCAGGGGCTGCCAGTTGGCGCATAAAAAACGCCGTGTACGCAGGCGAAAATTGTTCTTGTCGGTGTGGGGTGTGGCACGCCCAGCAACGGCAACGGCAATGGCAAACAGCAACAGCGATGCCGACAGCGACGTCGTCGCCTGAATGCGCGTTTAGTTTCAAGTGTTATTTTTGTGCTAGAAGCAGCCACCAACGAGGACATCTCTCGCCGTCTCGTCCTTACGGCCCAACAACAGCCACTGCTGCCGTTGCTGCTTCGGTTTTCAACATCTTCGTCGACGTCGTCATCGTTACCAACATCGTCGTCGTTGCCGTCGTCGTCGACGTTGTCGTCGTCGTCGTCGTCGTCTATTTTGGCTGAAGTGCGTAATTGATGTGAAAAGTGGCAACAAACTGTTTTTTATTTGCGCTTGCTTTCAATTTGTTTAAATTGCTGGGCGCTTTCGTTGCTGGGTGTGCCAATGTGTACACACGTACACCCCGCCCCCCCCCACACACACGCACGCACGCACACACACACACACACACATATATACATACACATTTAAGAACGCTGATTGAAGTTTTATTGAATTTTAAATTGTACACTGTCCCCGCCTGATTCCGTTTTGTGTTTCTGGTTCATGGCTCCGGTTCCGTTTCAGTTTCAGTTTCAGTTTCGAATTCGGTTTCTGCTGCTCCGTCTGTTTCTATTGCTAAACTTTTCTCCACTGTCAAGCACACTAGCTAGCTTTCTCTCCATCTCGCTCTCTGTTCTGCTAGTTCTCCAGCATTCTCTGCTTATTCTTTTTCCCTCTCTGGCTGACATGTATTTTGAGTGTTTTATTGTTGACACAAATAATGTCACTCAAATGTCAAAAAGAGGCCGCTGTTTATTGTTGTTCTTGTTGGTGGCGTTGTTTTTGTTTCCAAAGTGCTGAGGTTTGACATACATTAAAGCGAGTTTGTCAGGTGCGTTAAGAAGAATGTCTAAAAAGTTCAGCAGCTACCGCAAATAGGCCAAGCTGTCATTGGAATGCTAAAAAGCTAAAATATTCTTACGCTCCCCCTGCCAGTCCAGGACTTCAAGTGAAACAAATTGAGTTACTTTCCAAGTACTTCTGACATTTACAACTGTAACTAACCGATAACATTGATAGACTTAAAATTAGAATTTCATTTTCGCGCAATTCATGAAGCGTTCCAAAGTAAGCTGATAAATTCAGCAACTTTTACTGTACACTGGAGCCAAGCTGCTTTAGCTTTTGTTTGTTCAACTTTTGTAGAGCAAGTTTTAGTAATTGGCTGATAAACTATGCGTACAAATATAGTATATCGAAATAAGTGCCATAAAAGAACAGAAGTTGTCATTATAATAATAAAGCGAAGAGTAATTCTCACCTCCGTCTCCATGCGCATTTGACGCCATAATCAGATTAATGCTGCTACCCAACAGCACAAAAAACAAAAACAGATTATGCTGACCTTCGTAAGCACTATGGGCCACATTGGCTATTAACACTTTAGCTGCGGCAGTCAACCGAATTGAGCCTGCGTAACTGGAACTGACCCAGAGAGACAATAAAGTTCAATATTAATGCACCCTTTGACACAGCAGCAACAGCCAGACCCCAAATCAGGCGCCATAAATATAAGACAAACAGGCTACTTAAACTTAAACCCCTCAAAAAAAGCACTGAGAAAAAAGCGAAGAAATTTTAATGATCTGTCATAAAAGTGGCCGGGAGAGACAGCGAGACAGAGACAGAGAGAGAGAGGAAGAGAGACAACCCCAAGGCAGCAACTGAAAATTGAGCGCTATTTGGGGCCCCCGCACACATAAAACTGAATTTATTAGCATTGCATACTTTTGAGGGCAATCAAGTAACCGAAGAAGCGGCCGCCCACGCTCCACGCTCCACGCTCCACGCTGCACGGTATGCTACAAATACCCCTATCCCCTCAATGTCGCATGCCACTTCGCACATCTCGCACATCGCACTCAACCCCGAGCGGTCAAAACTGTTGCGGGGCCAAATATGTACAAATCCTTTTAAGCACTGTGGCGCCACCTAGCGGGCGCGCCCCGATTGTGTGTCACAGCGGCAGCAATTAATTCCGAAATCACAATAGCCATAAAGATGATGATGCGACTACAATTTGAATGCCCTCTGCCCTCAATATGTATACACCCCTCGCCCCTCGCCCCACCCCACTCACCACTCGCCACTCGCCCCTCTGCGGGGCATGCCAGCAGAGTCCGCTGTCAAAGACACGACCAAATTGACAACAATGGCGACAAGCAGCGGCCGTAATAAGTAGTGGTAGTGTTGCTGCTACCCCTGCCCCGCCCGCCGCCAGCTGCCGGCAGTCCCTAGAAGCCCATAGCCTTAGGGGTGGTGGCCATTAAATCAACGCAGGACATGGCAGGACAGGCGACAGGGCGATGCCAATGCGGCACAATATATCAAACTTTATGTTGATTTGAGTGGCGCGCCGAAAAGTTTGCCGCTCGATCCGCACAACTGAAACTGAAACGGGGCACTGAAACTGAAACTGGAACTGGAACTGGAACTGCGACTGGGATTCAGGAGATTTCGTATTGGTATTAGGATTGGTAGCTCAGCGCATCGCATTTTGTCTCATTGTCTCTTTTTATTGATTTATTTTGCCTTATTTTCGTGCTGCTCTTATTGTTGTATCGTTTTTCTTTTTATTTCTGTTTTTTTTTTTTTTTTTTTTTTTATCATTTGAGGATTTTATTTGTGTGCTTATTTTTGATTAGATTTATTTATTTTTATTTGTGCTGAGCCGTCGCGTCGTTTCGTTTCCGTTGCGTTGCGGCTGCCACAGTCGCTACCGATGAAATTTAATAATTCCACTTAATGCAATAATAATTTCGTCGCCTTTTGTTGGCTGAGGACAAGCTGCTGGCGGCCGCGGCGGAGCGTTGGAAAAGCGGGACAGAAGGTATCGCCATCGTCCTAGTTGTCGTCATTGTCATCATTTGTGGTCGCCGCATAATTTGTGCGAAATTTGTCAGATTGCTGGCACATCTCGAGGCGCTTAAGTCTGAATAATAGCGCCAGACCAAGATGCCCGTCTCATAGAGCGAGATAGAGCGAGCCAGAGATAGACAGAGAGAGAGAGAGAGGGAGACTAGTAGTGGTTGGAGCTGGCGTGGTTGAGGCATTTGTAATATGTTTTATTTGACTTGTAGCAGCTGCAGGCATCTATCCATGGGTAATAAACACAAAAACTTCAAGTAATTGACGCTCTTTACTCTGGGGAGCCGCCGACGCCGAAGCTGAAGCCGCCGTCAAGAGACGACTGATTACAATTGGATGCGTTCGTAATTGTGGCTAAATGACTTCCAGTTAGGTAAATAAATATATATAAATATAGTATAAATACAGCGCGGAGTGTGGGTAATGGACCCACGATAAAGATACAATGGCTAAAAAATTGTGGCGCTCCCCAATGGTTATGGCCGACGATAAATGCACAATAATGAGTTGGAAAATAGAGCGATTGAATTCAATGGACTGAAATAAGACGTGGCGAAATACGAGTACACAAACCGCAGCAGAGTACCATTTAAAGCCATGATGGATTTCGATACAATTTCAGCATAAGTTGGGAGCGTTGACCTGGTGTTAATACTTGAGTTCAACGCACTTGCAGCCGATAGATTTATTTATTGATATTTCCAACGATTTGAGCAGTTCGGTCGAAATACTTTTACAATCAACTAAAAATGTTGCTAATAATAATATTTACTATGATGGCGGCTGTCTGCCAAATGGAACGAAATCTGCTATCAGCTTAAGCAATGATCTAAATATTTAATCCTCTTACTGCAGAGTTGGTCAGCAGAAAAAGATTTCTTCAATAGATTTATAAAACATCCCATAGCTTGAGCGACAGTTTTCAATCCAATTTCGCTACTCACAGCTCAACTTACAATTTCATATGGCCAGCAGCTCGTGCGCTCATTGCGTTTTGCCATTCAAACAGCTGTTTGCACACAGATACTCGTGTGTTTGTGTCTGTGTGTGTGTGTGAGCGTGCATTGCACATACGCTCTGCTCGAATTTTTTTTATTTTTTTGCGGATTGCCGTTCAGTGCGTATACGTAATACGCAAAATGTGAGTGCTTTTAATAAATGCCGTGGCATGCGTGCGACGTTATTGCCGCTGCTGCTGTTGTTGTTGTTGTTGTTGTTGTTGTTGTTGTTGTTGTTGTTGGTGGCACTTTATTATTGAATATGTCGCCGTGCCCATTTGCATAATTGATCGGCAACGATGCGCGAATCGCAAACGAGAATTGTAATCGGCTGCGAGGCATTCGATTTCAGCATTTGCTAAACAATAAAACTTCAGTGCGTGACACGGCCCCTAACTGACAAGGCTCTCTTGTCACTCTCGCCGCTCGCCTCGTCTCGCTTTTCGGGGGGATTCTATTATTTCTTCTTTTATTTTTGTTTTGTTTTGGTTTTTTTTTTGGTGGATGCACAGCATTGCTGACAGGATTCAATAATTGATGCACATGTGTTGGATGTGTGTGATTTATGCGTGTCCTCGCCTGCCATTCAATTGTGCAAATCAATTACAATAATCGACGCACGCAACTTGAAGAGGGCGTCGAACCGAATAGATCAAATATGTGTGCGTGTGCGCCTATCTGTATTTGTGGCAATGTCTGTGGCATTCTCGTTGTCTATATCCTCCGCCTCCAGCCAGAGCTGAGCATGTGTGAAAAGTGGGGGGCTGTGCCTATGCCATTGGCCCTAATAGCATGTGGCAGGTAAGTTCCTCCACACTTGTACTACTTCTACATAAAGATGAGTGTGCAATTGATTTGTTATATTTTTGGACAGCTGTTGCTATTATTATTTTAATATTTGATTAGCATTCAATGCATACGTTTATTTATACAGTTGTAGCTGACTGAATTCAAACAATATATACAATTGAAGTAACTGTAAGACAGTTGAAGTTGCACTCTGGTTTTTTGAGTTCATTTACCTCTCGCATTCTCCAAGTATCCCAATTAATTGCAATTACAACCCACAAACCATCACAGCGCATTACATGCTGTCTTTGTGCAGACGCTGAAATATTAGCCCAATTATAGAAGATTTCGAGTATAAGTAAATATTTATGTTGGCTGGTTAGAGTGTGGGCTACTTTAAAGTTGCCCCATCGAGCAGAAAATGTTTCGACTAATGACTGGAAATCAACAGCGCGTAGCATTCATTCAAACCCCAACATATAACCCTCTGCTTTGACAGAATTCACTCCACACACACACACGCACACATAGTCGCGTACACGCACACACATGCAGACCACCGGCAATCAGTCAGCCTCAAATTGTTTCTAATTAAGACTGTGGGTCCGCCGCTTTGGGTGGGACTCTTGAAAATAGCCTGCTGCCTGCTGCCTCCTGCCTGCTGCGCAGTGAAGTGTTGTCTATGGCGACGTCATCGACGCTGTCCAGACGCAGTTACACAGCCTGTTTACAAGCACAGTTTGTTGCACACACTCACTCCGAAACAGCCGGTCTCACACTGAACTGGCACACAGACAGAGGCATACTTTGGTACATGTAGCTCCTGTGTCCTGTCCGTTACTCGAAGGAATTTAATTATAACTTCTGTAACTAATTTCCGTTTTTGGCAATTTGGCAAACGGATGTGTGCACATATGTATGCAAAGGGAGAAGGGGGGCAGGGGAGCGTGTGCTGGCGGCCAGCAGACTGTTTTGGCTGGTGGGCTGGTGGAGGGGTGTCACATGGGATTGGCGTTGGCACAAACGTTGCACAAATTAATATTTAATGCAACCAGACACAGAGTTTCAACTGCTGTTGCCAACTACTCATTGAATATTACGCATACGCAGCACTGGCCAGCAGTCGAGGAGACAACAGCAGCAAAGCAACCAAAAAAAAAAATAAAGGAAAAGAAAAAAAGTATGTGAAAAGCGAGAGGAAAAAGTTTGAGCCCGCTGTGACAGCAATGAACACGTAGCTGGCATAAACATCATCATCAGCGGCATCAACATTATCATCAGCGTCATTTACGTGACTTGCCATGTCCATTAGGCCGCAACAGGAGCAGCAAACAGGCAGGCAACGTGGCCCAAAGGATTACAGCATCCCAGGGAGTTATTAGACCTATCAACGTTGGACCACGGCAGCAACAAATACACCTACCCATAGATATATATCCAACATACACATATACCTCTCTCTCTCCCTCTCTATATATATACCTATATATATTATATAAATGTCAAAAAGAAAGAAAAAACTTTTCCTGTCACAACTTTGGCATTGGCTTAACCCTTTGCGCAGCTTAACCTCACTTAGGTGCAGATGACCGTATAAGAGGGGTCAGCGCGCAGAGCGGAGGGCTAATTTAAAGTTTGTTTTATTTAAAATAAAATATTTGACAAAAAAAATATATTAGCCAAGGGACGCGGCACGACATCGAGGACCCTTCACAGAGCACGACGACAGCGTAAGAAAAAACAATTTTTATTTGCACTTTTGATAAATTAATTAAAAGCGAAAAAGGGTGAAAATCTTTAAAATAATTAATTAAATAAACGGGGCGACATGCCAAACAAATAGCGAAGAATGAGCCGAGTCAACCGACAAACGCAACAAAAGCAAAAACAGATGAGCAAAGCAAAAAAAAAAAACAACAAAATAACACTGAATGCCAAATGATGAATGCGCATCAAAGCGGCGGACTGTGCGAACGGACTGAAGGACTCCCGGAAGGACGAGAGCGACGAGCGAGTGCAAAGTGAGTTGAGATGAGTCGAGTCGCGTCGAGTTGAGTTGCGATGAAGCCAAAGCTTGAAACGAGCTGAAATTATGGAAACCAACTGACACAGAAATCCATTTTTCATTTTCAGCCAAAAGCAAAGATGGCCAGCCTCTGGGCGTGGCACTGGGCTGCTGACTGAGACACGAACCCAAATGGGGAACGAGCTGGGACCAGGCCTTTGCCTACTTATTTATGAGCTTGTATGTTGTAGTTGGTCAAACAAAAAACGCCACAGCAGCAGGAGCAACGGCAGCGTCAGCGGCAGGGGCCGCAACAAAAACAAGGCCAGCAATAAGAACAACAACAACAACAACAACAACAACATCAACACCAGCAGCAGCAGCACATGGAAAAGGGGTAGAGATTACAAACGAAAAATAAATAAAAAGCAACAGCAGCAAACATGCTACTGATTTTCGTTGTTGCCTTCGTTATTGTTGTATTTAGTGCTATTGTTGTTGTTATTATTGTTGCCGCTGCTGTTGTTCTTCTTGTTGTTGTTATTGTCGCTTTGCTGCTGCTGCTTCTGGTGTGGCCAAAAAAAAGGAGGGAAACTTCAGCAGACTAAGCTAGTGTCTGATCGAAGATTTAATGCTCTCTCATCAGCAACAATTTGCTTTTCCAATTGCCAAAATTAAAAATGCTTTACATAGAATTTTGCATTACGACAAACACAATTAATTTGCAAAATTGATTCAATTGACTCATGAAAACATTTTTACGTTATTTATTTATCCACCGAAATATTAAATATTTATTATAACGTTGTGAAAGAGAATAATTCAATATTCAAAATGTAATTATATTTCAACCACATTGATAATTTAATGAAGCTTTGTAAAATGCGTATTTTAAATTAGTTGATGGTTCAATGGCAGTTGGGTTAACAAAAGTATGTTGCATGAAAACATTTAAATTTGCTTAGCCTTCATTGTTGGCAGTCTGGCAGAGTCAAGATGTGTAAAGAAAGGAAAAAACAACAATTTATTTAATTATAAAAACAAATGGTATTTCCGCAATATCGCATTTCATATGCTGCTGGTTATAATTACCCTTATAAGCAACGGCGCGGCAGATTGCCTAAAATAGCATGCTCCACGGTTCGGCTAGGGCATCAAAAATGCTCAGTCAAAGACCTTTTCTTATACATATATAATCTTTTCTCCTTTTCTCCCTTTTTTTATATTTTAGCCTGCCATTGTCTGCGAAATTACGTATACGCCTGGCAGCGCACAGCGTCGTGCCTGTTTGTTGATCTGTGTGTATTACTATGGATGCGTGTGTGTGTGTGTGTGTGTGTATGTGGCATGCAAACAAAAGACGCTTGTCTGTCAGTTCGAACTTGAAAACTTTTGCGTAGAGATTTCACAGAAATGAGTTGTAAATGTCGAAAGTGCTTGATATGCCGTAGACAATTTTCAAATGGCGGCAATCTGCAAAGCAATTTGAAAAAGAAATGGAAATATGCGCAATAATTTACACTCCAGGGCAATTTTTACTTTGGATCCCATTGCCGCTACATTTTGTTGCTGTCTTCTGTTTTTTGGGTTTTATTTTCAGTATTTTGTTGTGTGTGTCTGTGTGTGTGTGTGTGTGTGCGTGAGACTTTTTCTGTTGTTGTAATTTTTGTGCTTTCTTTTTGGTTTTTTCTTTTGGGTATGTCATGACAACTCTTCAGAGGCTGCTGCGGGTCTGAGCTTGGCTCTGCCATGGCCTGGCCATGTTTGTGTGTTTTGTCTGTAAGCAGCTGTCAGTGATTTCTGACAAATTGATTTGACAGTCGACAGGCGACCAACACGACGGGTGGCAACTGACAAGGAGACGAGAGGAGGCCAACAGCCGCAGTAGAAGCAGCAGCAGCAGCAACAGCAGCAATACTCGTAATAGCAGCAGCAAGTCAGGCGCGTGTGCTAAAAAAAAGATGAAAGCTGCTGCTGCTGTTGCTGTGGCTGTTGCCATGTCTATGAGTTGCGTGAGAGTCTCGGCTCTGCTCTCTAGCCCCAAAACACAGAGATGTAGAGAGAGAGAGAGAGAGAGAGAGAAAGAGAGCGTGAGTGGCAGTGGCAATGGCAGCAAGCAACACAACGCAACGCAACACAACAGAGCAGAATACAACATCAACAGCATCAACAGACAGCTGTAGAAAAAGAGTTGCTGCCCCCAAAGAGCAGAGCGTGGTGAATATTTTTACTTGTGCCACACTTGTCAGTGGTTGTAAGTGTACGTGGCTGCGAACGAGTACGAGTATATGTTATGCATTGTTATTGTTTTGTTCTGCGACATGCCACAGACTACAGTTAGTTACCTGCTGATTGACAGGCACAACTGATTGACTGACGGACTGACTGACTGGGTGACTGGCTGGCTGAGTGACTGAACCGACTAAACAAATGCACATCGCTTGATAGGTTTAAAGGCAACTGCGATACACTGAGATCCTGAGAATCCAACAGTCGAATGGCAGCTGCCAGCAGCAATCACATCGCATGTCAGTTTTATTTATAAACTGTGCAAATAAAACTGTAAATCACCAAAGCGAATCGCAAAGCCCACGCAGTTGACCTACATAACAACACAGCCAGCCAGCCAGCAGTTGACTGAGCTGTGCCGAGTTGAGCTCAACTCAGAACTCAGCTGAGAGCCGAAATGGCCACCACAAATCAAACAATTAATTTTGCTGTCTGAAATTCCAGCACTAAATCAACAGTCAAACAATTGAACCATTTAACTATGTAAATAAAATTAATACGAAGACCAGAGGCGTGGCATTCGCACACACACAGAACTAGAGAGCAAATGATAAAAATAGGGAGATTGGGAGCGGGATGAAGGGTGTGGGGGTGAGGGAATGCCACCTTATGGCCAGAGTCCACGAAAAATCCATTAAAAAGCAATCAATATATGGAAAACAAATGCCAGTCACTTTTGCCCCAGTCCCAATCTAGTTAAGAGCTCGCTTTCTCTCACCCTCTTCAAGTGTATGCCTCTCTTTCGCACCCTCTCTTTCTCTTTAGCACTGACAGCCCTATAATGCGAATTTACAAGTAATTTACCCAACGCAGCAAAAATTGAAAATGTCAAAAACGCAAGCAAAACAAAAATGAACCTTACGACCAGCGGGCGGCCTTAGACCTAAAGGAATGAACAAAATACAACAGCAAAAAAAAATAAATAAATAAACAGAAAAAATAGAGCTGAAAAAGCCAAGTCTCAGCTATTAATGACCAAGACCCTAGTCGAGGTGAGACAGCCCACCAGCTAGAAAAGAGGCTGTGCCTTCATCAAAAAAAAGAGAGCAGAATTTATATACTTTTACGTATGTATGTGTGTGAAAGCATTAGCCGGTGAGTTGCTGTTTTTGCAGCGCCCAAAACTCATGAACTTTGCGCTCAGCCTGTGCCTGATGTTGACCTGATTTCAGTGACGTCATTTGGCCCAAAAACCTCTTCCCTTTTGCGTACACAGCTGTGTGTACAGAAAAGTGCAATGCGGCAAATGGGGTCGATGCTAAGTACTTGGAAGGACTCGTGCTGTTGCTTAACTGTTGTAAAGTGCTCAAGTATTTTAATTTTAATACAGTTTGTATTACGAAAATAATTGAAAGCATGTGGATCCTATAAATAAATCCTATAAACTGGTTTTATGCGTTTGTTTAAAAACTGAACGAACTATTCTATAAACTGCTCGTGCTGTGCAAAACAAAATGATCCAGATGGCAAATTAAGGAAAGCCTGGTTAAAAAAATAGTCTAGTCAAAGCTGAACAGAGGTAATTGGGTAAGTAAATTATTATAATAATACTGAAGGAGGAGTGCAGGGCAATAGTGGGAGTCGCTGAAAGTATTAAATTGAAAGTTCTTAATTAAAAAGTTGCAGCATAAACAGCAAAAGGGGAGACATTAGGACACTGGCAGGACACCTTGCAAGCTGCAAATCAGTGTGAAGCAAAATAAACCGCTTAAGGACTTGCGACTTGGCGCTTTCAAAATAACAAGAAAACTGCCTCCAGTTAGTGTAGCACTCGGACACAAGTCCAGGCTGCCACCGTGCTTGTTGTTGCTGCAGTTGTTGTTGTTGTTGTTGGTGTTGTCGTCGTTGCCTCTGTCTGAATGAGACGCGGCGCGGCGGAAGCGCTAGACGGATGCGGATGTGCTGGCCGAGCATTGGTTCACCGCAGCGACCAGTTAGCAGCAACAGCAGCAGCAGCAGCAACTGGAAAAAATTCAATTAAAAGCAACAGCACGTAACTGAAACTTTTCTTTCTCTTTTTTTTATTATTATTTTTGTTTTTTTTGTTTGTGTGCTGCTGTTGCTGCTGGTAGCTTTGCAAGTTTTGTATCTTTTGGGTTGTGCCGCTCTTGTCTGAGTGTGTGTGTGTGTGTGTGTGTGTGTGCTTTCTTGGTAAAGCAGTTGCCCTGAGGGCACAGACAGCGCACCAGAGCACCACACCACGCTCCCAGCTCTATTCATATGCACAGTCTGAGCCCCTGCTTTTCCCATTTCGCCTACCCGCTCTGCCCCCGAGTTGTAAGTTGGTGCCAGCTGTCAGATGCTCGGCTGCTTGAAAGTTGCAGCGGTTTCATCTACTTTCCTTTTATATCGTTGGTTTTGCTTTTGTTTTTCGCTCTTTTTTTTTGGCGAAAATTGTTTGGCTGCAGCTGCAAATGGAAGCGAAGCTATCAGTTATTGGTTGAACATGTCCAATAAAAGCCGAAACTTCATTTCAACCGTTGTCTATGGTTGTTAAGTTTATACTTTTCAAGCATTTCATTAACAATTTGACGGACAGACAGCAATTGAGATCTACTACAGCAAATCAATTATCATTATAAGTAAATGAAATTCGTAATTAAGAAGCTATGATAAAACATTACGAGTACGGGCTGTTCATAAACTTTGCAGTGGTATTCACTACTTGTATTCATTAAGTAAATGAAGTAACTTCGTTGCCTCGTTTTCAATTTGCCAGAGCTGTATACCTTATTCGTTTGTCCTTTCATTTGCATTTAAGATTAGCTTTAATGAGCACACTCTTTAAGTATGCTAAAGGCTTATTGCCTGGTTTATTTATCTCTTTCAACAATATCTAATTAACCGGCTCCCCAAACTACATTTTTTCGCCTATTTGTTGCTCTTTGTGGCTGCTGTGTGTGTGTGGAAATAAATGTAATATACATACTATATATGTAGATATTCTTCTGGTTATCATCATCTGGGCATGGGGTAGTTCATCCCTTGACAACACCTCGACTTGGGTAATTTACTGGCCTCGCATGCCATTTCCCACCATAACACTCAACTCATTTATCTAGAAGGCTCCTGCCTTATCAATTGTTGTGTGTGTGCGTGTGTGTGTGTCTATGTGTTTCCCACAGGCGACCACTCGAGTGGCCTCTCAACATTGGAGCAACACTTGGAGCATTGTTTGTGGGCAGCAACAGCTCGGGCCCTTACCTCTAATGAAGCGCAAATGTTGATGTAAAAATTTAATTTAGTTCCTAATCCGAGGCACACACGCATGACCATGGACCATGGACCATGGCCACGCCCACGTCGGCCGTGTATCCGGCTGGATGTCCAAATGTTTATGCAACGTGTGCCAGACGCGTGCTTACCTTCTAATGTGTGCGTGACATGGTCCCTCTTGGGCAATGCTCATCCCAATGCCGTAATATGCGTCACATTGCGTATACGCAGCGTAGTAGTCAATGCTGCTGCTGCTGCTGATGCCTGATGCTGCTGCCTCGGCTGCTCGGCTGCTCTGCTGATGCTACTGGAATGTGGCAAAAATAATAAATGATGCGCCACGTACATGTATTAAAAACAAAGCGCAGAAAAACGCTGACAGCAAAGGCTGGCTGCCGCAGCGGCTGCGACTCCCATAAAAGCCAGGACACAAAGCAAAGCTAACAAACTGAACGAACGCCGGCGACCGGAATGAAGCCTCACCCGGCCATTGAATGGCGAATGCTGTTACTGCTCGTCGCTAGCGCTTTATGTTTGTTGCCACAATGCAGCAGGCAAAACTAACAACGGCAACGACAACGCCAGCTACAACGCCAACGACAACGACAGCGACAACGACAGCGGCGTCGTCAGCGGCTGAGGGGTGACATCAGCGTGTCCTGCAACCAGGTTGCCAGCCAAACCAAACAAACTCACAAAGAACGAAGAACGCAGAGGGGCCAGCAGATGGTTCTCGGCGCTCGGCGCTCGGCTCTCGGTTCTTTCAGCTTGTTTATGGCTTTGTTTGCACTTTTGTTTATGGGTGTACATTTTAAACGCTATATGTGCACGACCGTGTGTGTCTGTGTGCTTGTGTGTGTGTTTGAGTTTGACCGTTCCGTGACTACTAACAGCTACCTGGTTCTGTACTTTGCCATTTGGCCAACACGGGAGCAACATCAGCTGACAGTTGCAGTGATTTTAAGCGTCCATCAAAAGCGCCTGTTTGACATTTAATTGCTGCACATTGTTGCCGCCGCTGCCGCTGCTGTTGTTGCTTACTTGCTTGTCGTCATCATCATCGCCGCCATCATCATCATCGTCGTCGTCAACAACGTGGTAGAGTCAGTGTTTTGTTTGCCTCTGCGGATGGTCACGGCCATTGTTGGTTTAAGGTGTGTGTGCGGCCAACTCTTAACACGAAACGTAAAAGCCCAAAGCCAAAGTCATGAGGCTTTATTGCACATTTCACGGCAATGCGACAAAGATTACACAAATACCGCACACACACACACACACGCATCCCGACATGCATGTACAGCATTCATTATCTCCCCGTCTCTCTCTTTGGGTCTTTCTTTTTCGTGCTCGGCGTGTGTGTTTATGGCTTTGTCTCTGGGCAGTGATGCGTGATTTGCGCTGCTATTGACGATCGTAATCACAGACTTTAACTCGTTTTAAATAAACAGAAAGGACATGTTCCCCCCACATTTTATAATTAAGCATTTCTGTTCTCGCGTTATCTGCTTTTATTAATATCCGCTTAAGTATTTGCCTTATTAACATTAAAGTGTTAACTTTTATAGCATTCAATTATTTACATCACTTAATACTGTTATACTATCTTAATTAAACAAAAGCATTTCTTTTTATATGTATGTTGCATAAATGACTATACTTCACTTTGCAGAGCTGAACAACTTTCCTATTTATGTATATATTAAATTGTACATCTTTATGAGTATCTCAATTCGGTCACGATTATTAGCACTGCTTATTAATCGTTTTAGTCTTGAACATTAATCACAGTAATCTCTTCAGAAATAATTACAGCTGTCTATGGGACGGATCGGCATTGTGATGGATATATACTCATTTGCACATACTCATGGTCAGACACTCATACACACCGTTCACACCGTCACTCACACAGTCCGAAATTCAAAAGTTTACACGTGTCGCCAAACGTTTTGTGGTCACATTTTGCTAAGGATGTCGCAAGAATGGCATTTTTTGTGGATGTTTTGCTTAATTTCAACTGTGGCAGCAGCCTTTGCGACTTAGCGTAGAAGCCAGCATACACACACTCGAACACTCGAACACACACTCATACACTGCCATACATTGGCCATTTTCTAATGGCCTTTTCGTGGTCAAGCATTTAAGCTTCAACTCTGGCCGTAACCTCAACCTCGACCCTCTCGCTTGGTCTACTTTGTGTAACCGCAAAAGTCGTCTGTACAGCCAACACTCACACTCACTCACACACACACACTCACACTCACACGAACGCAGAGTGTACACCTTTTCCGACCATTTTGCACACGATGTTTTGCGGTCGTGTTGACATTTTAAATGCCTTTTCATTTGTCTCTCGAAACGAGGCACAGTTGAACAGATGCCGCAGCATAGTCGCTAATTTCATTTCATTTACGCTTAAATGCCACAAAATTTAGCTTGGCATTAAATTGAATAGTGCGGGTTGACCCTTAAACCCCATTTGCCATCTCCCATCTCCCATTTGGCATCTAACATCTAACATTTAGCATTTAACATTTAGCATTTAGCATTTAACATTTGCATATTTGCTTTTGATTAGCGCCAAAAACCAAAAAGTTTGCCCTCAAAAAGTCTTTGGTAGCATCTTATGGCGCTTTTGGCTAATGATTCCAGTGCGACACTTAAGCGGCATGTTCAACTCCCCGGCTCAACATATTCGAACATACTTATATACTCGTACGTACTATGCAGTCAACAACCCCACGATGCTCTGCTCCTTTTGCTCCTCAGTGGGGAAACTTTTGCTGCAACTACAAAATATTTGCCAAATTCGTTTGGAATTCTCTCATATTTTACTTTTTCGACTCGTTCACTAAGCGATTCATTGCGAATGGCTTGAGTTTGGGATTGGGTTTGGGTTCGGTTATGGTTTTGGGAGTTTCTTTCTGCCGCGAAGTTTGGTTGCTGCCGACAGCGAGCATTAATTAAATTCTCATTTTCGCTATCATTCTCATATTTCACTCAAATTTTCTTTTGCTAGTTTCAACTGAAAATCGGTTGCGGCGCACCAATTAAAATAACATTTTTTACACGCACGCACTGGCGGGCGTTTTTTTTTTGCTTTTGCTTTTGCTGTTGCTGTTGTTCGCAGTGTAATGTAATTAAAAAATATCACGTATACGACGCATGTGGCCCCGGGGTGCGATTTGTTGCCTATTTATGGGCGCCATCGAGGGCAATTTTTGAGTGCGGGCCAAACTTATTTAGACGATTGAAACACAAGCACGCACACTTTACGCTATTTATGCTCCATTTTATGGCTTATGATGGCAGCCCGGATAACGCCTGAGATGTGGAGCTAAGGAGAAGCGACGAGGCATGTGGGGGGCAGATGGCGGGTGTTGCTGCGGCTGCTGCTGTAGAAAGTCTACATTGAATAATGATGTCCTACGGGGCGCAGCTGAGACTTAAGCTTATATTCCTGCTTCATTAAGCCAACAATGGTCGAGTTCGCCTTAAAGTGCCGCGACAATAAGAACATAACGAGCGTCATTTCCTGAGATTTTTATAAAGTTGGCACTGGAAATCAGTGCATTATTGCGACACATTCATAATTGATTTAATTAAGCGCAAACTACGTAACAATTGTTTGTTGATCAGCTCACATCACAGTCATTTATATTCTTATAGGATAAATATTTAGAATGGTATTTGCGATGCTTTGCGTATGGTCATAAATTGCTTTATATGTCGAATAGCTAGCGGAGCAATTTGAAATGCATTATCGGTTGTGTCATAAGTGTTTGCCAAATGTTTTATTAGATTTCCAATAAAACTGTCGGCAATTTGACGATGTCCGTGCTAAAGCAATAGCAACAAGAACAACAGCAACGGCAAATTAAACATTTTGGCAAATATTTGCGAAATTCTAAACTACAATCTAAGTAAATCAGGGGCAGCACAAACGCTGGGCGGAATGCTGGGTTATTTTGGGATGCCACGTCACAACGCTTGGATAGGCAGCAAGTGTGCTTAATGACAAAACTTTGCAAATCAGTAAAGCATTTTATTGCCACAACACACACACGCACTGCGAAATATGTATTCACGTATCAAAGAGCAGCTAGATGACACACATATGAAATATGAAAACCTCATAATCACTTGCTGCTTGCTGCACAAATGCTCATATCACAACCGGGCCAGAGAAGCAGCGAAGTGGCAGGGGAGGAGGATAGCGGGATTTATTTAGGCTTTCAGGCTGTGGGCTGTGTTGCTAAGCCCGAAAACTTCATATCTTGCGTGCTGCCAGGACAAACTCATTTGACTGCATTAAAATTAACAGGCAGGACGAGACAAAACGAGATTGAGATAGAAATAGATAAAGAGATGGGCAAAGTGAGAGAGACAGAAGCATTTGTCTGTGGCAGGGGCATGACAACTTCCGACTGCATTTCCGCAGCAGCCGCATAACAAGCCCAATACGTACATATAGAGCACAGACACAAAACAAAAAAACACAGTATGATTTCGTAGCGTGGATGGTAGGAAAAGTTTTGAACCACAAAACGCTGCATATTTGTTGCCAAATTGGTTATGAAAAACATCAACATCAACAGCAGCGGCAACAACAACAACAACAACAACAACAAGTGCAATCAACGTCAGCTTGTTTAAGACTCGCCTGCTGTTTTTGCTACCTGCCAAGCGAACGAAATTTAATTATAATTCGTTTTCCGCATTCATAATTTAAAACTTTTGGCCATGACGGCGATCTAATCAGCTGCAAAATTAACCATGACACTTCGGATAAGCTGCTACCTGCCACGTTCCGCAAAGTTCAGTGTCTGCTGCTAATATATAAATTAAAATTTCAACAAGGATGTGTTCCACGCCCCATTTCCCTACCCATTTTCCAGTTCAGATGCGCAGACAACGCTGTTTATTTATTTTTGCTGTTGTTCTTGCTGCTGCTGCTGTCGCGCAGCAGCTGCAATTACAGTTTCAAAGTTGCATTATGCTGTTGACTTGCTGCAAAATCAACAACAAATTTTCTTTGGCAAATAAACTGTGAAATTAGCTGCAAAAATTAATAAAAGCCATGCGCAATTTTGCAAGTTTTAATGAATGAATAACATCCGCTTAATCGATCATCGTCGTCAACTTTGACTTTTAATTCAATGCGAAGTGTCTGTCATTAAAAAAAACAGCTTCGAGCTGCATATCAAGTGTGCTCAATGTAATTTTAATTACGAATTCGAAAATATATAAATTTGAAATGACAGATTGTCATGGGAGTGCCTTAAGGCAGTTGGAAGCAATAGCAAAGACGACTATAATTCAGTTTAGACGATGACAAGCAGAGCAACTGAATCTGGTCGAAGAATCTTGCAAATCATTTTATAGTTTTGTAAGACTTTTGTGTTTTGTTTTTGTTGACCCTTTTGTAAATGATTTAAGGCTGGAATTTGTCCAAGTTGACAGTCCTTAACTCCATTACTCTGTGCCAATCTTTCGAGTTTGTCCAGAGGCAATTTTGCTTATCTGCAATTCAAAAGATTTAAATGGGTCAGCCTTAGTTGAGCTTGCCATACCCAAGCAGAAGGCTGCAGTGGGTGGCAGTGAGGTCTGAGCTGAACTGTATTAACACCTAATTACTTTGCAGATGCTTCCGTGGTATTTACAGTGCAAATTCCGTCACGGGGTTATCAGTTGTAATACCTGCCGTAGGCACTTCGCCATAATTTGCAGTCCAGTACGCCTCTGCTAATTCTCCTCGCACTCTACGGTCTGCTGCGCCTCGTCCTTTTGGTCGACGAGCGACGAAATGCGGTGCAAACCGCAAACAACGAGCTTAGCGGCCAGTTACAAGCTGGAAGTCAAGCAGCCGCCGGCAAAAGCAGCAGCTGTTCTAACGACCTCCACACTCGCAATTTGTGTAGCTGTCTGTAGTGACAGTGTGTGTGTGTGTGTTAGATGTGTGTGGATGTGAGCACATACAACTCCAAACTGCAGTCGGCGAATTCAGTTTCAGGCCATGGACAACGTGGCGACGCCTACGCAGCACCAGCTGAAAGCAGTGGACAGAGTTAGGAGGAGGCGGGAGAAAGTCGAGAAAAATATGCGAAAATTTGCTGTTAAGAGCAGGAGCTAACGCGCCTTCCATGTCCATGTCCGGGGCAAAAGTTTTCGCATGCTGCTGCCGTTTGGCACATCGCCAAGCCAAGTGCGTATGTGTGTTCGCGCGCTTTCGTATGTGTGCATGGCTGACAATAATCCAAAAGTTTTACAAGCAAAACGAGCGACCATTACATGGCAGGCGGGCAGAAACAGAAACCACTTGCAAGCAATTTTCATCAGCGATTTTTCGGGTTTTCCCAGCTGCCGCTGACAGGCGACGCGAACGTTTTGCTTAGTGTCTGACCGCAAAAGACTTCCCCACCCAATTCACCAGCTCAGACACACACACACACACACACACAGCGACAGACAGCCACTGCCTGGCAGATGGCCTGCACTCCACACACCCACGATAACGTCGTCAGCATGACAACAAAGCCCGCACAAATCTCTGGGCAAACGCATTTAGCATTTGCAGTCCGAGACCGACACCGAGACCGAGTCCGAGACCGAGTCCGAGTCCGACTCGCAAGGTAAACGCTTTCCAACTCGACCTACAAAATACCCAATGCCAGAGGCAGAGACGAGCGCTGAGAGCCTGAGCGCCATGAGCTTAGCTGGAGCATAACAACCACAGGGCAGCCATAGTTATGCCCTGCAGTCTATTTCCAGCACATGTTAGCAGTGCTTACCATAAACCTCCCAAGCTCTGCCCAGAAGCAGCGCAGGGAGTTCCTCCCTTTTTACATTTGCTAAATGGAAAATGGAGAGAAAATAAAAAGGGCAAAAATAAAAAGAAAATATGCTGAAATGTGAAAAATAGCAGTTTACAGTTTACACTTGCCACAATGCAGATTCAATGCCACGCCTCCCACACCACACATCCGCCTACTGGTCAGTTGCTTTGGCTACTTTCTCCAGTTTTGTTAATAAATTTAAAGTTTGTTTTAGTCACTTCGCAAGGCAAAGGCAGCAATAACAGCACAACAAAAAAAAAGAACAGGAACAAGAGCAGGGCGAACTCTGGCAACAACAGCAAAACACACTAACACACACACAGACAGAATTCCAGATACACAACGATTGTAGGTACTGTATACATAAAACAGAAAGTTGAAAGTTTCTTTAAACGTTGCATGGATTGTTTCACTTTGCTGTTGCTCCTCTCGTTATTATTGTAGT
Source organism: Drosophila rubida (assembly GCA_035046165.1). Taxonomy (NCBI): domain Eukaryota; kingdom Metazoa; phylum Arthropoda; class Insecta; order Diptera; family Drosophilidae; genus Drosophila; species Drosophila rubida. The sequence continues at coordinate 11,508,096 of JAWNOF010000012.1, read as the reverse complement.
TGTTGCTGACGCTGTGGACCATTCAAGAAGAGTCGGTAAAAAAGCGTTTAACAGTCTGTGCACACTTTGTCCACCAACTGCACACAAACACACACACACACACGCATACACAAACACCACAATGTGTGTGTGTTGGTCGCAGGACATTTATTCGGTTTGTTTTGAAGTTTTTGCTTTGAAATTGGCTATATATGAAGAGTCTATTGAGTACAGCAAAAGTAAAGAATGCAAAATGAATTGAATTGAATAGAACTGCAAGTGACATTTATCAAATCAGCTTAGGTAGTATTATAATGTTATACCTGCTGTGCTGCTCGGCCGGCATTGTCCATGCAGCGTTTTTTATTTAATTTTGAAGCCATAGATAAACAGTATGACAATACAATTCCAATTCTGTCTAAACAACATTAGCAACAGAGGTTTGCGAAACTTTCCGGGCGAATAAACAGAGTATATAGCTGGTAAATTGCGAAATAATAAACTTAAAAAAATTTGTATTTATTGAAATCTATTAGCATTTCTTTACGCTCTGGTGCATTGAAGCTCTTCATCGTTTTTTTAGAAATCCAGAGTTGTCTACAATTTGTTTATTAACTGTATTTAAATTTGTATTTGTTGGAACAGGTGCAGTATACAACATTTGCTGATTGCTTGATTGAAACTTGTAATTGTAATACAGGTGCTAAGTAAATGGATTCTAAAGGAATAATATGTAATACTTAAGCTCGTTTCACTTTTGTATCCCGTCAATAGACAAAAAGTTCAAGATTATTTATATTAAGAATATAAAAATTGTAATGCTACCAAAATATTTCGCAATCATCTTTTTTTGTGTTTATTTTTTTAATTTCAATGTCCTTTTAGCAAAAGCTAGCTCAACTACATTTGCGAGGCACTTGGTACTTGTGTTGTTTGTTTAACTAAAACGCACAAAGCGTTAACTACTTTAACTAATTGTCATTATTCATTTCATATTCCTTGTGTTCTTGCTTAGCTCTGTGTATTTTGCTCATTTGTGATGTCTCTCTATTCCTTAACCCATCGTGCTGCACCTTGTTAAAAGGAGGGCCTGAAACCGTTGCGTTGCGACAGCACGGAGTCGGGACTCTTCAGCTCCATGGCCAGCTTATAGCCCAACTCTGGGCGACGATCGCGACCCTCGGCCATGGCCTTGACCTGCAATTGATTGATTAATACAAAATGGGTTAATTCAATAGTTATCGCGATGCACTTGCCTCATTGGTGTGAACTATGACGCCATCGCTGGTGACAACCTTTTCCTTGGTGTGTTCAATGTCGTGGAAATCGGTGCCGCGGCAGCAGTCATCTATCAAAATGGTGCGATATCCAGCGGATAGCGCATCCACAGCCGTTGCGCCCACACACACATCATAGGCCAATCCACACACATAGATGTCTGTGGCGCCCTTCATTTTAAGCTGGGCATTCAGCGTGGTATCCGATAGCTTTTTGTTGTCCCAGAATACGGAGTACGAGTCCACCTCGGGATTGGTGCCCTTGTAAACCTTAATGCCATGATCGACCACCTTCAGATCCTTGTGCAGCTCAGCGCCCCACGAATCCTGCACACAGTGACGTGGCCACAGACGCTGCTTCATGGGCGGCGGCCCAGCAAAGATGACGGTGTCGAAGACCTTTGCCGAATCAGCATCCAGCTACGAAGTGAATTCAATAGTTGCAAAAATCAGAATTATTGGAAATTAACAATCGTTTTGTTTAAATTTTTAGTTGTCTGTTAAATTATTCACTTTTGCAGCCTCACAAATTTGAAATTACAAAACAGTTTATTTGCCAAAAGTACTTACTGCTGATGCCTCGTCCATGGCGCGCATTTTGACATTATCAATAAAGGAAACATGATCGCTGGGATGCCAATCCAGCGAATAGAAGACCGCATCAAAGTCCACGGTGTCAAGTAGCTTGTTAATGGGCTCTAGTATCTGTGAAAATAGCGGAAGGTGCGCGGTCATTGGATGAAATTTCCAAAAGATAACCTTACAGTAATGTAAATGGGTGGGGGGGCAGGCGCATGGCGTGCGGCATGTGGGGAGTGTCACGTCTGCAAGTTGAGTCCATAAAGCGACGACGGAAGTGTGTGTTATTAATTTTGACAAATTTTCATGTTCGAAGTGTAGCAAATGCCGGCCAGCAAATGCACCACAGTAGACGTTGTGGCCGAAGTTGAGGCAGCATCGGCAGCAACATCGGCTAACAGACCAGAGTACAGAGAGGAGACACAATTGCCGCAGATGGTAAGCGATGGCGATGGCGATGCCAATGCCAATGCCGATGTTGAAGCTCTGATGCTCTGATATGCTCGGAGAGCGGTAGCCGCTGCCGCTGCCGCTGACGATGACATCCGGCGTGTGTCGCAGCGCGGATGCGACTTAAGTAAAGCATATCCGCTTCCGTCTCTGCACACGCACACACAAACTCGCACACACACACACACAGACACACAGATACTGTATCTTTTGGACGTGGGGAGGCTACATGCAGAGCGTGCCAAGCCCAAGCTCATCTACTTCGTCGACCTCGTTGTCCTGCTCGTTGCCACCGCCACCGCTGCCGTCGTAGTTGTCGGCGGCAATGACTTTGGCTCATCCTGCGCTCCGCTTCGCTGCCTCCATTTTCATTTCTTGTTACGTTTTATGTCTTTCCGTCGCCGCATGCCGCATGCCGCACGCCGCATACCTGTCAGCTTGGCCGCCTCCCCCATCTGCGCGCCATCTTTGCAGCGCTGAGCTGGAGGTAAGCTTAGCTGGTGCCGCTGCCGCTGCTGCTGTTGCTGCCCTGTCTGTGGCCACAACTCACGATTCGCAGCCACCAGCTGCCAGCTCCAGTTTTTTGTCAGTCTTTCCGTCTGTCCGGGCTCACCTCGTGTCCTTGCTGCTGTGCACTGCAATTACTTATATCCAAGGAACCACTTATAAAATCATTTTGTACATCAACAATGAGAAACGCGTTCACCGGTCGCACAATCTGCCAAGAAAGTGAAAGAGAGAGTATGTGTATTAGAAAGAGCAATAAATGAAAGAGAGCGAGCACAAGAGGGGGACACCGAGCGTGGGATGGTAACATGAGCAGCCCACGAAAATTGTAAGAAAATTGTATGGCCAAAAGTAAGTGAAGCAGACGCCACAAAAGACGTCAGCCCAAAGTACATAAGCACAAACATGAAAAGCTACAAAGAAAATTTGTATACATGTGCATTAGACTCTGCTCCTCTGCGAATGTGTGTATACGACGAGTCTCTTTGGCTGTGTGTGTGTCTGTGTGTGTGCTGATGAGTTTTCTTCTTCACTTTTTTTTGCCGCCCATTATAAATGCGTTTTAAATGAAGTAAAAGCCAGTCAAAAAAATAAAAACCTCTCGAAAACCCCTCCGCACCACACATGAGAGCAAAGAGCTCGTTAGGATGCCATTGCTATCTTGACTGGCAGTCCTGAGTAGCGAGTACCTAGTATACGTCATCATCAAACCTCATCATCAGCAGCTGGAGCAGCAGGAGCAGCTGAGAGCAGCAGAGAGAGGACGAACATCATCATGAACAACAACGACGTCGCCGTCGTCGTCTAAGCTGATTATGTTCGAGCATATTTAAAATTAGTGAAGCGCTTTTAATTTGTTATTTATGTGCACGCTGATTATGAATGATTATGATCTATGCGCAAACATAGACGGAGACGAGCAGACGGAGACAGTAACAGAGACGGTGGCGACGGCGGCAGCACTAGATGTATGTATCTCTGGCACATTAGCATCAGCACGTTGCATGCAACCCAGCTGGAGATGAGTGCGTGACACACGCCACAAAAAATCGACAGAGAACAGCAGACGACAACGATGAAGTATTAACTTGAATTTACAGTAATATATATTCATAGTTGGGCAGTAAAAAATAAAATAATATCAACCATTTTTAAAATCAAGAATTGCAATAAGTGAAGTAACACTGAGTTAAGAGTGTAGCATTATTTTAATGATTTAAAAATATGAATATACATAAAATTATATATATAAACTTTTAGCCATTAATAATATGCAAAAGAAAAATCCTTAATTTCAGTTAACATAAACTCTAAAAGTCTTACAATATTTTGCCAATTTTCGTCTTGAACACATTGACAAAAAACTGTTTTTCATAGTATTATACAAATGTGCAATACTCCAGCTTAATGACCAAAATACAGTGTCATCTCTAGCAACTGATTAAGCGTGTTGTTGGAGTTGTTGTTGTTAGCTTTGATTTGTATTGCTGTTGCTGTAGCTGTTGCAACTGTTGGCAGAGCGTTTAAAATATGTCATCCCAGCTAAATGCTTTAAAGCGGCCAACGTGAGTTGCACCAGTGGCAGTGGCAGTGGCAATAGCATGAGCAGCAGCAGGTGGCACACAAATGAAGCTGTGGAACTGGAACTGGAAGTGGAAAGTGCGGGCTGGGGGACGAACAACAACGTTGCTATTGTTGTTGTTGTTGTTGTGGGGCAGACAACGCTTAAGCAGTTGATGATTTATCGCCCGTTGGCACTGGCTGTGGCAGTGGTTATAGCATTAGTGCTGCTTCTGCCGCCTCTGCCGCCTCTGCTGCCTCTGCTGCTGCGGTGGTGCTGCAGTGGAGCCGCATAGTTGCGGAAGTGATTTACATTTGCATGTCGAGCATGGGACGACGCATTTTGAGCATAGTTTTCGGTTAGAACATACTTAGAGATAATGGCCGGATAAAGGTAGTTAATGTATCAATTTGTGCGGTGAGTTGTCTTGCTCCATAAAACATATATCACACGTGGATTATACTGGGGCTTAGCATGGCCATTCGTCGACCGAGGCCAGCCAGGGCTCGATTCAATTTCGCATCCATCCCAACTGACAAATATTGTTTCAGTGTCTTTAATTAAATTTCACCCAAGTTGCGCACACAATTCAGCAATTAATTTTACAATGTTTAGTTTGTAAACTTTAAAAACTTTAAATTCGATTCCGCTCTTTCCCACTCACACACTCACACACACACACATCTCTTTCCGCAATTTTACCTCAGAGTTTCACCGCAAGAAATCACAGCACCATCCAATTATGAAGCATTAGACGCAGCTGCTGCCTCACTGCCTAACTGCCCCCCAACTGCTACGCTGCTCATCCCCATGCCTGTGCCCCTTCTTGTCGTGCAGTTTAGTAAAGTTGGCAAATTAACACGCACCTCATCCAATGTCTCCTTCGACGCTGGCTAATGCAAACAACTGACCCTTGGCCCAAGCACTTATTGTTTTAGCCACCCAATTCGCCCACATCGTGGCCCAGCCCAGCACTTTCATCACAAGCGTGCCGCACGGAGTTTGTCAGTTTCGAGCAGTTTAATTTAAAGTTGAAACTATGAATGTTTGATTAAAGTGCCTGGCAATTGCCAAGAAACGCTTTCAGCTTAAAGTGGAACTCGTCTAAGAGCCAGGCAAACTACTAACTACCAGCTTGCAGTGGAGAGGCGAAATTCTGGTACATTCATTTGGCTGGCAAATATGTTACGGCTAAATTAATTATTGAGCGTTGCGAGCGGCTCCCACAGACACGTTGTGGATGTGGATGTGGATGTGGCAGACACGGCGACACCCGAAATGCCTTTGGCTCGGCGGGAGCGGACAGACAGAGAGACGGGCAGAGAGGAGGTGCGGCGAGACAAGGCACCTTGTGGTTACCACAGCAAATCTTAAATTCAAATTACACTTCAACCCGATTCTGTCAGGGGCCAACAAAAGGAACAAGTTATAGAAATAACTTTGCTCTCGCTCACACTGCTTTGCGCGCTCATTCACTCGGATTCTATCGCAGCACACACATACTCACTATCAAATGGAAGAGAAACTTTCGACTGTCGAGTGTGGCATACAACATTTCGAGTCAATTTCAGTGCAGAATAAATTTCAAAATCCGAAAACCCAAAGCGCCGACGTTTTTGGGTTGCCCTTAGTTGGATGCCGAAGCCACTTCGCTCTCGCTCTCAACTCCGGCTGCTGCTACGGCTGCTGCTGTTGCTGCTCATCCCGAGCCGTTTTTGGGAGCCGCAGACAAACTGTCAAAGTGTGCGCCGTGTGTGCCAAAAAAGTTGCCAAGCTAAACGAATGAGGACGGCAAATGGTGACGTCGACAAGGACCACGGACCAAGGATCCAAAAGGCAGCACGAACGGCGTACGAATCGAATGAAATTCAACGTGATATTGAAGTATGTGCCAAAAGGGAAACGTGCCCAGCCACACCCTCGCATCGATGTGCAGGCCTATGTGTTCGGCTGTGTATGTGTGTGTGTGTGTGTGTGCGGGTGTATTGGTTGCATGGGTATGTGGGGCAGGTGCTAAAGCAATTTCCGTTTTGAAATTGTTGCATAAGTTGGCGGTTCTGGCAGTTCTCGGCCCGATCCTGAGCCCGTCTGCCCTTCGCTCTCCCGCCCGCCCTGCTGCCTGCCTGCCTGCCATTTGGCAGACACTCCACCTTCAGCCGCCGCACTTGTGTACATTTATTTTTTGGCATACGCCTCACATAGGCAGACAGTTCCAACACACATTGCCGTTGACAGTTGTGGGTTTACGGACGCGGACGCACAGGAGTGATGGCGTTGGTGGTAGCGGCGGCGGCGGCAGCGTTGGCGGCATCAACGGAGGCATGCCGGTTGCTGGAAAATTACATTATACAATTTATGCGGCTGACTGGGACCAGAAATTGTTGGGCAACCTAACATGCCTAGCGGAGTTGAGCACAACTAACCATAAATAAGTTTTCGAACTCCCCACGATTTCACACCAGGAGCAACACCAATAAGACACACTTATCGGAGACACGACTTCGAGCTCATGTGGCAATAAGCCGCTTACGACAAATTTATGCAGATGATATGCTGATAATTCGGGCAACTTCTTGATGTCTCCTGATAATCTGAGAGATCTATTCATGTTTCCGCATGATTTTAGTTGAAGTCAAATGCAGAGCATGCAAGTAATATTGAACTCGAGAGTCCTGAAATGTTTATTGAATGCTTAAATAAAATATAAATCGAATGCATGATAATCCGAGATAATGACAAAGTGATAGCTACTAAACAAATTCAAATTCAATTTGCAATTAATAGTTTTCTGTACAAACAAAAGCTATCAGCAGACTCTTCAAAAAGTACATTTGAGTTTTCTTAACGACTACAACGCTCACTTACTTTGTTCATCAAGTTGTTTACCTAGTTTCATCTGCCATTCGGCTTGCATCTGGGACTTGCAGCCATTGCTATTTCATTTCGTTATGCATACCTGTTCTAATCCTAGCATCGTTCTCGCTCTCCATCGCTCTATTCGCCTCTCTTTCTATGGTGCTATCGTTTTGTTTGATTTAATGAAGCCTAATACAGGAAAGCTTTTTCTATTGGAAAAACATTTTTCATGTCAGACAACTGCCCAATCCAATTAAACAAAAACTGCCAACAGTTTTCCAACATTATATCAACTGTTATGTCTCTTGCTGTCTCTGTCACTCTCGATGCTCAGCTCTCGCTCTATCTCTTTCTCATGCACTCTCGCTGTCTCGCTCTCACTTTCGCTTGTGTGTTATAAGTCATTAACTTTCTAAATAATCGCCGCAGCGTGTCAACTTTGGTCGTTAAACTTTCATCAGTCGATGACGCGACGGTGAGTGGTGGCATTGAGGATTGGGTAGTCCGTGAAGCAAGAAGAAGCTGAAGCTCAAGCTAGAGCTGGAGAAGAGGACACGAAAAAGGACGAGAAAAAATTAAGCGCCCTGGACACGCGACAGCGACAGAAAAACGGAGCCCAAATTTATAGCAAGATATTATTTTCCGCTCGATGAGCAGACAAGTCGTAGGGCGACTTTTGGCACTCACTGTGCGGCTGTGCTTCCAAGTCTACAGCCGTAGCCACCAACCCACCCGCCTCCCCCCACACCATGGTCCCTTTCCACGGATTGCTGGCCGTGTTTTTCGGTGTCGGTGCGTAACTGAGCACAAAAAACTGTGGCACATTGTGCCATAAATGAAGACATTATAAACGATGCTGCACCACGGAACCACCTCAAGCCCTCCCCCACAGCACCTACCCAGCTGTGCTGTGTGTGTGTGTCTGTGTGTGTTTGTGTGGGTATATAAGTAAGTGCAGCCAAGATTAACGGTAGACATTGTAAGACACTTAAAGCTGTTGGGCGTAAGATTTTTGAGTCACTTTGTGGTCGGGGGTTCAATGAACTATATGATGACGCGCCTTATATGATATATTACGGCTCTCTAAATGTGCCAGCACGCTCATACACGTACATGCACATATTTATAACGTAGTCTCAATGGCAATGGCAATGGCAATTTACGACTGTCAGATGGCTAAGAGCCGAGCAGGTGGCAACAGCAATAAATGTATTATATGAAGATAAAACTGTTTAAGGAAATGGTAATGGCGGTCCTCAAATATAAAATGAAACTGCCAGCAGCTGCTCTCCTAGGCGTCTCGCCATGTGAACAGCTCCAGTCGAGCTCCAGTTCACAGAAACAGTTCATCCCGCCCGATGGGAAAACAAAGACATAAATGCAACAGGTTGGCTCCAACAAATTCATCCCTTGTTCATTAAACGGAAAAAATCCGTTCGCTGTTTGAAAAAATATCTTATACTAGTAGACCCTGAGAACAAATATCTTCCCGTTTTCAATTATTATGATATTTTGCAAAGGGTTTCGCTTAAAACTTTTCGCTTTCAATTAATATGTGTGTGTGTGTGTGTGTGTTTAAAGCATATCATGCCCGTGGAGTTCAACCTTCAGTCACTCAAACTGTACCTTCAATTCCAGCACTTAAACTTTAGTAAAAAGGTCACTTGCCCTGCACTTGGTCCCTCATCAAAAACGCTGTTCGGTCTTACTTGTGTTACGGCTGCTTGTCAAAACCGCAGTATTTTACGCTTGAGGACACAACAGGACTCCTTTCCTACAACTCCTTGCTCTCCGCTAGGTATACCCTTTGTGCAGTTGGTTAAAAAGCATTTTCTGCACATTTAAGCACATAAATTACGCAGTTTCTAAATGGCACAAAAATGCAAACGCACAATAAAAGCATCAAAATGTAAACGCGTCGCATTGAATTATGCCCACAAAATTAGGCATCCTCAATTCGCTGGCCACCTCCGCAACCCCTTTGAAATCCGTTTTGCATGCACCTTTCTATCGATTGTTTTTACAACGCGGCCAGTCACATTATTTCCATAAATTTGCGTTCATTTCCGTTTCCTGCCACTTCAATCGGGTTTGTTATTGTTTTATGCAGCCCAACAACAAGAACAACATCAAAAATGCTTTACAGTCAGATGGACACACACATAGAAACATAAATAAACACGCACACCGCAAAACCGCAAAAATATTTAGCGAGCATTGCAAATGATTTACGGCGCTAAATGTTCTATTTATGTGTTTATTTAATTCCAAACGGGACACAAGTTTCGTTCGTCTAAGTTTCGTTCCCAGCCCGTCCATCATTTGATTTGTTTATTATGCAAATTTCGTTTGTTGTTGCTGCTTCTTTTTGTATATTTTTTTGTATTTTATTTTGTCAGTGCGCGCTTCACGCAAACATTAAACTGCAAAATTACCATTTATGCAATTCATGCGGAAATACAAACAAAAGTCAATTTTATGGGGCGCAATTTTTTCAGCTGCTTTTTATTTTTGTAATTTTTTTTTTTCGTTTTTTAGCGAACCGAAGAAAAAACTGTATGTAGCTTGAAGGGATGTGGCATAAGTGGTGTGAGGTGTGCGGTGTGCGGTGAAGGAAGTGTGGGGTGTCACCGAGGTCTGCCATTTTTTAAGTGTTCCCTTTATTATGATATCAGCTGCCGGAAGATTTTTTTATATGTTAATAAATTTTTATGCAATATTACACAATTTGGCAACGCTCACCATTACACGATGGGTCAGAGGGGCGGGGAGAACGGCTGACTGTGGCGAGGGGAGCGAAGAATCATCATCGTTTAAATGGCATATCAAAAATGAAATTATTTTTGTGAAATAATTTGTCGCGTGACAAACGAGGGATTGTTCAACAGGCAGGCAGGCAACCAGCCAGCCAGCCAGTCAGGCCAGGCAGCCAGACAGACAATGCCAGCGCCCTACCATGCGTATACGTAATTTATTTGGGGTTCACATTACAGGACACACACATACATACGTACATGCCATGGAGGAAAGTTGAACCAAAGTATTCGCTTGAGGAATTTATAGAAATCTCGATGCACAAATTAAAGTACATTTCTCAAGGTTTCTGCAGAAAATTTAACGTTATATTAAATCAGTTACAGAGAAAAACAGACCAAGAAAAAACCTTGGGACATCGGGGAATTTTAGTAATTTTTCCACTTGTTCATTATTAAATAAATATGTACAGTTGTCGTTAATTTCGAAAAAAGTTTGATTCTGAAACGTTGAGCATAAAAACTGGACATTGCGAAGGAAAAGTTTGTGAAGTTGTTGTTAATCTATGCAACAATTCAGTTTAAATTCAAATTACGTTGAAATTTATATTAAAAATACATTAACCCACAAAATTACCGCAAAACGAAAAAGTTTTGCTTTCTTTAAATTTTACACTGAATTGGAATTGTATGTGAATTCAGGGTGGATTTGTTATTAAATTTTCTTATTTGTGATTTTGTAATATTTTGATTTACTGGGGGAGTTATGTTAATTGTGGAGCAGTCAAAACTTTCAAGTAGATTTAAACAGGCAACGCAACATTTTCACATCACGTACGCAATTTTATGGCAGCGACTGTGGCAACAATGTTGCGCCGCTCATTCCAATGTGAAAAATGTGGAAGGCGACGCAAGGAAAAGGCAGCAGCAGTAGATGAAGTCAGCTATAGCCTGGCTTCGTTGACTATTCGCACAATAAAATTATTCGAAAAATTCTTTATTTTAATATGCTGGCAATGCGATGAGGGCGAAGGCAACAAGCAACGCGAAGTGGGGAGGGCAGGGAAACGGAGCAACGAGCTTACCAAATGAATGCAGCTCCGTTCGCTTTCTGTGGCATTTTATTTGTCACGCGTTTTTATCACTTTACGTGCGGAGAGGCTCTGAGTATTGTGTTTGCAAGAGTTTGTGTGTGTGTGTGTGTGTGTGTGTGTCTGTTTGTGTGTTTGTGTGACATTCACAGAATCAGATTATCACATTTGCATACGCTGCCACTGCCGCAGCCGCCGCTTCGTGACAGGGCAGTGGCGATGATGACGATGACGATAGCTGGGCCAAGGAATGAGTTTTTGGTGGGCAACAACAGCACAGCGCTGAACTGGGAACCGAGAACTGAGGCAGGGAAATGTTGAAATGGCCTGGGTGTGGGGAGACGATGATGAAAGCAATCCCCATATGCAGACTGGCAGCCTGGCAGACCTCGCAATGTGTGACGTGTGACATTTGCTGTAAGCGACATTTTACCGTCCAACAAGGACTGATCAGGATTGAATTACACACACAATCCGGGACTCGGCCACTTTGATTGCAAACGCTGCGAATGACTGCGAATTTGTGTGCGGTGGACCCCGCGCTTTATGTTTTTCTCGCGCTCTCTCTCTCTCGCTATCTCTCTTGCTCTGACACACGCTCTGTGGGTGTGCATATGTGTGCGTAGGGGGCTGTGCTTGGGTTTATGACGCAGCTTCCGCGTTGGCAAAACGTTGACAAATATTTTATTATCACATTTTATGATTTTATGAGTCCCCGGATATGAATCACTGAGTGACGAGAACCTTGCCACACACACGCACACACACACGCAGCAAATACACCGCTTCATAATAGTGGATGATGGCAAAAGCTTAACCCAGACAAGGCCCGGGAGATATAGACACACGCAGCACACACAACCACACACACACACAACAACACACACACAATAATAAGTGCAGACACACATATACAGAGAGAGTCACTGAGATTGGAACGTGTGTGGCGTGTATAGTAGTAGTAGACATAGATGAAACTCTACTTACCGTTTTTATCCATTGATTCCAGCAAAATTTAAACTCCTCCCTATCGATGAACCCATCGCCGTTCGTATCAAAGACGGCGAATATTTGCTCGAGGCGTTCGTGTGGTACGTCGTAGATGTGGCCCTTGTCGTTGCGGAACAGAGCACGGCAGATTAGCGTAAACTCATCCAGATTCAGGCGGTCATCGCTGCGAGAGACGCAACACGGTAGCAGCGGCAAAGTGGGGGGAGGGAGCGGCGACAAAGGTGAATCAGGCATGAAAATAAACGGCAGGCAGAGCAAGCAAATAAAGTTAGTTTTTGGCAGCAGGAAGAGACACAGAGACACAGTGAGTCTTCGGGCGCAAGGGTAGAGGATTAGAGAGAGAGAGAGAGACAAGGTGAGGTGCAAAGTTTGGAGCCAGTTGCCTAGGGGTTGTTTGTCATTGTAGCTGTTGCTGCTACCTCCTATGTCGCAGTCGTTGTCGTTCTCCCTGGCGCTGGCGTTGTTGCCATTTGGAGAGCAGAGCTTTAACTTGCCTTTGCCAAATGAATGAAAATTTATTTATTTATAGCATACTTTTTGGACCTACCAAAGTCCCAGCAGCTGCTTTCAATTCGTTTAATTAAGGTAAAATTAATGCGATTACGTTTATTGATTTGCGTTTTAAATGGATGGCCCTATAAAACTGTTGAAAATGTCAATTAGAATTAATTTATGCAACGCTTTGTACGCGCTTTTGTTTGCATTTATTTATTTTCCTTTCGTTCGTCCGTTCGGTGCCCCCAACTTTGCATTAATAAATTAACTTAGATTTCTTTGGAATGCTTCTCGCGTGGCCTGTGCAAATGACTGCAGCTTTTTGTGTCACGTTTCATTAATAATTTATGCAAGCATTTACTGTAAATTTGCAAATTTGTTGGGGCCAACCATTGATGCTGTTAATTCACTTAATTTTTGTTTATTTATGTTCGCAATTTATTATTTGTTGTTGCAACTTTAACGCTCGCCAATTTGTACAAATATGTGGCCGTGTGTATTTGTTGTAGTAATTGATTTACTTTGCGGTCGCCATGCAGCAAATAAAAAGTCAACAAAAACCGCCTCAAATCTAATATGCCGCATTATTATGTAATAAAAATTGTTCTCTAGTTTCATTTTTTGCTTCGTTTTTCGTTGTGACGTAGTTTTGATAATTGTTCGCGGTATTTACTAATTAATTAACAAATTAATCGAATGTTAACTTGAATAGTTAATTGTTGTTGGCGTTTGCATTTTTAAAATGCATCGAGCAGGTATTTCATTAATTTTAGTTTGATGTCTTTCTGATACAATTATTAAAATAATTATTTATATTTATTGCGTTGTCGGCTGTTGTTGTTGTCTGCAAATTTTATACGCACCCATCCTTGTCGAATGCCGTGAAACAGGCGTCCATTGCTGAACCGTTCGAATCGTCGATGACAATTGGCGGTGTTGGTGAATCCATAACTGCGACAACGTTGCCAACGTCCAAAACAAAACAACCTGGCTGCCTCGGTGTGCTTGCTTGCTCTCTGTCTGTCGTCGGCGGCGTCGTCGTCTCTGAGCTTGCCACTTAATGAAGCCCGCAGCAAAGCCAACTGCAAGTTAAAGTGAAGCCATCAATAATAACTGTTTGGCTCGCACACAAGCGCGCTCACACACACACACGTGAATGTGGCAACACCCTGAGACTATTCAGCCACTCCCTTCCCCCTTCCCCAATCCCCTGCCCGCTGCCCAGCGCCACCCGCCGCCGCTGCTGCTGCTGCTGCTCTTCTAAGGAGCTTCTACAACTGGCTGAGACAACTTTGAGGCGCCTTTTTGGGGTCTCCCGGCTTACCCGCTCAGCTTGAACGACCGCCAGTTACTGAACCACATTCATTCGCCCGTTTCGATGGTCGCCTTGCAATAGATTTATCGAATAAACAAAGCGCCGCCCGCGCCACACGTCGCCCCCATCAAGCCATTGTCATGGAGACGACGTCATCTTGTGGTTTATTTTATTTATTTCATTTCACGCCCCACCCAAATCCCACCCAGCTACAGACCCAGCAACCATCCAACCAACCAACCAACCAACCAGTCAGCGAGTCAGCGAAGCGAGCGGCTTTTGTGGCTGCGCCCGTAGCGATTACCTGGCGGCATTTTTCCTAATCAAAAGTGCGCATTGTGTAAGTCTTTTGCTGTTGTTGTTGTTGTTGTTGTTGTTTGGAAATGCCTTTGGTAAAAGCTGCAGCAAAGTTTCAACTTGAATGTTAGCAGCAAGCCACCCAAAAATGCGGGCAAATCCTCCACTGCAATTTTGATGGAGCTGATTGTCGGTTATTGTGAGCGCAATCGCGATGTGTGAGTGAAGGCGGTTTTAAATGCGTCAAAAGTACAGTTGCGCACGTGCTCGCACACACACACACTCGCACACACACACATGGTTGGCCTGGTTTCGACTATTGGCATAGGTTTCCTCTTGAATTTGGAGTGGGTCCCACTGAGTTAACTTCCCTGTCCGCCCGCCCTGCTCAACACACAGCTCACACTCTTGTCGAGGTGAAAGCAAGTTCTGCAGCTCACGCTGACTAACAAGGTCGATTGTTGGCATGTTGACGGGCTTTCAACTAGTATTTCTTCATACAACCCACAATTTCGACTCTGGAGTGACAATGCGAAATTAAACAGTTGCTGCACTGCCTCAGCCTTCCAAGCAATCCACACAATAGCTTGACATTTAATTGATGGATATTTCGGGCGCACAAGTTCTACGCATTTTGTGAGAAAAAAGTAAATAGATTCTGTGCGGAGTTTACCTTTTGTATTTATCTTATAATTCCACTCTTCCTCTGAACATTAAATTCAAATTCAGAGAAGAGGCTTTTTAAAGTTCATCTGCCACTTCTACTTTAATCATTCAACTCGATTTCCTTTCATCTTATTCTCCTCTTTAGAATTGTGCACATTGCAGGCAATAAATTCGATATGGCATGGTCTTTGATTATTATGATACTCTGCTGGTTTAATTCCTGATTTTGCCCCCTTTTACCAGTTTTACCATCCATTTCGAATCGGTAGCTAACCCCCAGCTGCGGCCAGTGTGAGAGCCACAAAGCCATAGATTTCCATTTAACTTAAAGTCCTAACTCAGCCACAGGCTCTAAGCCGAACGTTGCTCTTGTCGTTCCTTTTCTTCTTTCTTTCTATTTTTTTTTTTCGTATTGTGGCTTATGTGCGTTTGTGTGTTATATTCACATGACTCCGACATATAAGAACTAATGCGCATTGAGCAATAAATTTAAATTTATATGTATGTTTACTTAATATTAAAGATTTATGCACAATATGTTGCGGCAGGCAGCAGATCAGGGCAAAGCAGAGCGCCAACTGCAGCCGGTTCATAGGTAAAAAGAACTAATAAAATAAAAATATAGCACAACAAATGTGCCAAGCCGGGCTACAGAGAGAGAAAAGAACAAGCCGGGGTCATGATTTATGCCTTGGCCAGCCAACTCAGACTCCGTCCCTGATTCTAACTCCGACTCCATCTTGTAGCAGGCTCTAACCATTTGCGGGCCGCATGAATCAGCAGGCGCAATTCACAAAAGGGCCAGGACATAAAACCATAAATGATCATTGCCAGGAAGTTACGAGTTGGCTTTTAAATTAGTTTCACTCCGAACACTTGTTCTTTAATTCACTAAAATTTGTGCCCGCAAATAAACAAAAATAACCAAATAACAAAACAACAAACAATTTGACTGGCCCAGGGTCTACGGGGCGTATGTGTTATGTTCGTGTGCTTGTGTTTATCTACTGCTGTGGCCATACAATAAAAATGCGCATAATTTCGCTTAGCTCGAGCAAAGTTTGTCCAAATAAACTTAAGTACAACTCCCCAAGGTGAAGGAGCGGGCGTCAAGACAAGGTTTGGCGGTTGGGGTATGACTTTCAGGCGCCGCTTCGCTTTATATGCCAAACACTAATTGAAAACTATTTTTGGATTGGGCGGCGAACACCCCTACACTCCCTAGCGGCCTACACAGCCGTCAGCCGCCAGTCTGACATCGAGCTTCGAACTGGCAACTGGCAACTCTCAACTCCCAACTCCCAACTGGCAACTCCCAAGGGCCCTTTGGGTTAATATGTAAATGGAGGATAACGCGAAATGCGCAAAACTTTTGCTGCGAAACAATTTACGCGGCATTAAGCAAAACGCAAGCGCACACCTTACCAACAACAAAAGAGCTGCCATTTTTTTGCTTTCTCTCTGTGTGTGTGTGTTGGGTCGAAGGGGGGGAGTGCGGGCACCAATTGTTTTCGATTAAAGTTGTCGACGTCAAAGTCATTGACTAAATAAAAAGCATCATAAAAGTGAAAGCAGTTATAGCGCCACACCACCCGCATCAAACAGCAAAAACTTTGACAATTTGGCAAATAATGAAGCCCGCACGTGTCTAAATTGTTTGCTTCAGGTGAGAGCGACAGACAGGTCAGGGTTCGGGGGTTAGGTCGAATCTCTTAAACTGAGCTCGCTCACTGCTCTGCGAACTGTATTCGGAATCCTATTTCATCTCCAAAATGCCATCATTTCATTAATGCTTACGACTGAGTTTACGACAAGAACTAGTTGCGCCACAGCGCGTCAAAATTCTTGACTGCCAGCTACCCTGCTCTAGTTGGGCATGCCTGCCGCTTGCGAGGGTATAGGTATAATTGTATTTAAAGTATTAGGCGAGTAGATTGAGATACTGCAACGTGAGCCAGGGGCTGCAAAAGTTTCATTGAAATATTAATACAACTTGCGAAAACTGCAATTATGGCGTCGAGCTACATTCGTGTAGCCAAAGCACTTGGAAAGTGCTTCAAGTGGAGCGGAGATACAACAGCAGCATATGGACTGCTGGAACGCAAAGTAAAAACTATCTTTCTGGCATCATATTAATTACAATTTTAATTTAAAGCCGAACAAAGGAGGGTTTTTCTTCTCTTTTTTTTGAAGTGAATGCCAAAAGATATAAAAAACTGTTTGTCATCGAAAGCAGTTTTAGGTTGGCCCTCAACCCGCAATCAGTGCAGCGAATCTTTTGAAGAATTTTAGTGCCTTCTCATCAAGGCTGTCGCGGAAACTTTAAGCCGCCAACATAACTCAACAAAGGAGCGCGGCAGAATGAGGAAAACGGTAAAATGAAGTGAGGTGAGGTGAGTCGGAGGCGAGGTGAGATGAAGCGGGAAAAAGTCTTGCATAATTTGCCAGTAGCGCCCTGAAAAGTAAATTACCGCCTAAGACTTCCTGTTGTTGCCGCTGGAAGGGGGCGTCAAAAGTGGCTTGTCAAGCCGGGTGGGATCAGCTAATAAACCACGCAGCCCGCACCAGTCAGTCAGTCAGGCAGCCAGCCAGCCAGCCAGCCAGTGAGCCAAGTCAGCAGGCAACAGTCAGCAGGCACCAAGGCCGCAGCAGAGAGTGCACAAGGGCAGGGCAGGGCAGGAAACAGGCGCTAAGTGGCGCGGCGCATTTAAAAGCAAACGCCTCGAGGTCGGGGCTCAATTTTGCGATATGGAGCTCGGGATCGGCAGAGGAAGAGCAATGAATGGGGGGGGGGGGGGCGGTGATGGGACTGCGCGGGTTGGCTGGTAACGAAGCCAGCCATCAATTGAATTGCCAAAAAATTTAGCAGCTTCTGTTAGGCCAGAGCCCAACCCTCAACCCTCAACCCGGCGCGGCGCGTATAAAAGGCTTTCAATTTTTTTCCTTTGTATTTTTTTGCAGTTGAGTTCTTTGGGGCTTGCTTAATGCAGGCACGTCAGCAGCAGCAGCAGCAGTAGCAGTAGCAGCAGGACGACATGGGGCAGACATTGATGGATACGCAAAGAACGCGAGTGAGTGAGAGAAGGAGAGAAAGAGTGACAGAGAGAGAGAGACGGTGAGTGAGCAGTGAGCGAGGAATGCCACGTCAGCAGCTGCCTTTTGGCTTCGCTACGTTCACGTTCAACTTGCCTTGCGGTCTGCCATTAACAGTGCCTGCTTGCAGTAGGTGTCAGCCGGTACCTCAGTTTGTCAGTCATTCAGTCAGTCATGTCAGTGTCTCTTCACTTGTGTGTATGTGTGTGTGTGTGTGTGTGTCTGTGTGCTTGCCAGCTGCGTGCTGGCCTTTTATCACTTGTTAGTATCTAAAAATACGTGGCGCACATGCCGCCTTTCATTTCATTTCATTTGGTTTCATTTCATTTCGTTTGGCTTGGTTTGGTTTGGTTTCGCTTCATTCTGTTTACCTGCTGCGCGCTTAAATACAAAATGATAAATTGCCATTTTGACGGGACTGGCAACGGCAGCAGCAGCAGCCGCTGTCCCACCACCTGCTCCTCCCCCCCACGCTTGCAACACCTTCTATGCTTTTTACCGTCGCCTTGCGACCCTGTGTTCAGCGCAGCGTCACTTTTGCCGAGAAATTGGAAAACGAGGCAAAACACAACACAAAAAAAAAAGTAAACTCTGCGAAATGAACTCGATACTTCACGGCTCTGGCCGCTGGCGAGGATTGGTCGCGAGTTGCACAAGTTGAGCCCTTGTCCTGGCCGCGTCCTCGAGCTGTGTTTGCAAGCCTCGAATATTGTTGGTTATTGCAGCGTTGCTTTGAAAAATGTTCGCGTCACGCTTCGCTGATGCTCTCGCAGAGATAACAACAAAAGTGTTTGGCTATGCAAACACACGCACACACCCGCACACACTCGCCCACACACGCACACACATTCACACTTCGGGCAGAATGAGCCCACGCATGCAACTGGCAAGAGGCTTTGTCTCGTCGCCGTCAACGTTGTCGTTGCTGTGGTTGAGCTCGGTTTGGGGGCAAATACCGTGGTACAGATCCTGGATGCAGATACCTGACTTTTGGGTCAACGGTCAGCTCGTGCGTTTGCAGATCAAAATGTGCCCCAAACAAATGTGTCGCAAGTGCCGCAAAGGTAAATTGAATATTGCCCATTTAATGGCAAACCTTTTTATTTGGCATCCCGCTGGGAATTCTTTCGGGTCACGTCAACACGACATTAAAATCCTCACTCGCACAAAAATAAGAAACAAAATTCGAATGAAATGTATAATGGATACAATACGTAAGCGTACGAGTTTTAGAGCCTCATTAAACGAAACGACGTGTTTCATTTACTCCAAATTGCCTGATTAAATAGGCATTTGCTTATGATAAACAGAAATTAATTAATAAATTACGCCATCATCAAACACGCACTGAAATTTATATACATACGTATTTATCTGATTATTTCCAAATGAAATTCTAATTGCATTCAAATCTATATTCAATCGAGTATTGACGGTGAACCAGTTTAAGTATTTAAACAAATTTGTTTCAAATCTGTGCATTGAATATTTCCTAGAGTAGATCGTTAAAATAAACGCTTTCAAAGTGATTCCGATCAGGCGTCCCCAAAGTCACAAAAGGTGCAATTCCACTCAAAATCAAGTCAACTCAATTATCCGAACAACTTGCTAATAACATTATTCAAGTCTTCAAGCCAGAAAGTCAGTTTAGCTCACTCATTCTATCTGTTTCAGTGCCCATTTCTATCCATTTCCCTTTGTTGTTCTGCCATTGACTTTCGTTTTCGTTGAACTTGCAAACGGAGAGCACAAAATCAGTTGACTATTAAAGACATTTGCTTAACAGTCACACGTCTGGCATTATTCCAGAGACAGCGACTATAGTAAAAGGCAGAGCGCACTCAAGTGCCATTCACAGAGAATTACCCATAAAATCCTTTAGCATTACAAGGAGCCAGAGCAAGATGCTTATACTAATCTGCCATTGCAGATTATCCCCCGACCCCAACTTTCCATCCACTACTCCATTTGGCACCTCTCTCTCCCAAATATATAAAAGGAATGAGACCAGTCAATTTTGTTCAGTGTGTGTGTGTGTGTGTGTTGGCCATCAGTGCAAACGATGCAAACAAACAGTCCAAAAACTTCAAATGGCAAATGGCGCACAACTTCATTTAAAAGGCATTACGAGCAGCGTTCGCCCCAAATAGCAACAGCAACAGCAACAACAGTTTGCACCTTTTTTTGGCAAAGCGACGCTATAAACGTTGGCCACATTAGCATTTTTTATGCATTAATGACAAGCCACAAAAATGGACACATCGTCATGCATATGAATGAAGCGGACCTGTGTGTGCGTGTGTGTGTGTGCGTGTGAGTGTGTGACAATAGACACTAAGCCTCAACACACTGTGCGAAATCAAAAAAAAAAAAAAAGAAATGGGAGTGAATGGAGTGCGAAGAGCAGAAGGAGGAGGAGGAGGAGGACGGACACAACAAAAAATGGCAGGCAAACTCGCAATGATTTTGACAAACTGCGCATGGTTGTCGCTAGATGGCGCTATTGTTGATAAGCGCTTGAAATTGCGGATGTTTTGAATAATCGATGTTTCCTGCTCTTTCAAATACAATGCGTGCTTGTTAGTGCTTGCTTGCAGGCTATTTGCGTTGCTGTAGCATACTTTTTGGCGCAGCGTTGATTTTTCACAATAAATTTCAATTTGAAGCGCTCTCGCATTTGGCATTCATATGCATCAATTTCTCGTCGACTGCACATTTTTATTTGCCAATTAAAATCATCCCTGGGCAAACAGCTATCCATCTATCTGGCCTGTGACTGTGCACCTGCGCCTATCCTTTCCGCGCTCTTCAAACAGCGGCAAATTGCAGTGCATTTAAATACAAATTGTTTGCATTTTTTTCGCCGCCTGCAACCAGCAATGCGCAAGGCAAGGCAGCTGGCTGGTGGCAAGTGGCAGGTGGCAGGTGGCAAACGGCAAGCGGCAAAGCCAAGCCAATTGCACAGTGTTGCATTTAAATTGCACATTGAACTTTGACATTTTGATACCGCTGTATTGCGGCATACATGCACATCGATTGCAGTTAAAATAAGACTAGCGCAGCGTGCAAAAAGAAAAAAAAAATAAAGCGTGGAGTCGGGTCGTCAGGCTAGGGCAATTTATTGGCAAAATATGCAGGTGAAACGAATCGTGGCTAAATGTAAACGAAATGCCAGTCAGCAGCATACGGTTAAGAATGGTAACTATCCATCCACACTCTCATTCCCCCAGCGACCGCCCCACCGCCCCACCGCCGCAGCGCCTTTGAACTCCACACTGGTTGCAATGTGTTGTTAGGGCACGTGTTGTTAGTTTACGTTATTGATTGCGTCATGAATTATTGAAAGATTGCAGGCAAATGGCAGCAAAACGAGCGACGTTGCATAGATGCAGGTCATGCAAATAGAAGGGTGTTCTGCGAATCAATTTCATCTATAGTTCAGCTATTTGCAATCATGAATCACTACACTGTACTATTGCAGGTCATGCGATTGCCAGGCAACTCTCTGATTCGACTGCTTGCCGACGTAACACACACACAAAGGCTGTAGGAGTCCTTGAGAGTGCAATTACTGGAGAGTATTGCGAATCAAATTTCGACTAGTTCCATCTGCAATGCTGGCTGCATTAATAAAGTGAATTTCGTTCTGAGAACTGTAAATAAATCAACAGTAAATTCGAGATGCTTGTTGCCATTCAAAATTGCTCTCTTAATTCAAACTTGTGCAAACTACAAACTTCAATAGGGGCTCAAGCCTTTAAAGAGCCCCCGCACACACACCCCTTCCCTTGCTCACACACACAGGGAGTAGATAAATGGTCAACAGTAAATGCAGGTCATGTACATACTATTTCACCTTTTCTCGATGGGCGTAGACGACTTTGTCGGCGTCCAATTTGATTTCAATTCCGATTCGCTTTAAAATTGCTTGCACAGGATGGACACATGAATAGGGTCAAATAAATTAAGTAGCTTAGCTAAAGACAAAAGCCCGACTGCGTAAGCTGCCTAAAATCGAAACCAAAATAAGCAGCAACAGCAGCCTGGCAGCCTGGCAGCCTGGCAGTCTGGCTGTGGTGGGTCAGGACCGGGCCTAAGGCTCCCAATCAATTCAAACTAAGCCAGGACAAAGCTGAAAGCAGCCAAATAAAAATGAAGGCTACTAGATAAGCGCCACCCAAACCAAAAAATTCCTCCGCTCGTCAGCGGCGGCCGCCAACACATAACAGGCGGAAAAAAAGAACTGAAATAACAATGAGAGGGGGTAGGTAAATGGTGGCAGATATTGCTAGATTGATAGATTGATTGACTGATTGATTGATTGATTTAAATTAAAGGCATTAAGCGGCTGGCCATCTAATTGAATCGATCAAGTGCAAGGACACGGCAATTGTAAATTGCTTTATAGCCGCACCGCCTGCCGTCAGTTAGCCGTTAGCCGGCCTGCAGCCAGGACGCCGTCGTCCTGACTGCCTACACTTCATCGTAATGTCATTTCGGGCAGGACACTTCATATAACATCCCGTCATCGTCGTATTTTATGACACAAACAGGCGTCGGCTGAATTTACGTCGCCCAGAGAGTGCTCTGGCACACCAAATAAACCAACAAATCAATTTGCCAGGTGCCTAGGCCCAGAGTCCCCAACCCCAATGCCACGGCCACCAATCCCCAATCCCTCAGCCACAACCAGAAGCTGAACCAGAGCCGAAGCCAGAGCCAGAAGCAGACCCAAACGCCAGCCCAGAGCCTGAGACTGTAGTCTGGGCGACTCGTTCTCTATCTG
Organism: Drosophila rubida; assembly: GCA_035046165.1. Classification (NCBI taxonomy): domain Eukaryota; kingdom Metazoa; phylum Arthropoda; class Insecta; order Diptera; family Drosophilidae; genus Drosophila; species Drosophila rubida. The sequence continues at coordinate 11,485,380 of JAWNOF010000012.1, read as the reverse complement.
CCCGGTACGTTTAGCTTTATTTCACTCTTGGTTGAGATTTATGAGCCAAGGGCGCGTGAGCTGGAAAAAAAAGTGCCAGAGCAAATTGTTTTTGCTCTGCCGGCGCCAAAAGTTGCGCCTTGGGCCACAGCTACAGCTACTGCTGCCTGCACTGCTTGGGATTGGGTTAGAGGTTTAAGGAGTACTAGACTCGAGCTGTAGTCCGGCAAGACGGGGGCGGGGGCGGTGGCGGCACGGACGCTGGCTGACCAGTCAGCATTTATTATTTATAATAGTCGCTCGGCTTTGCTTTTTGCCTGCCATTTAGTTTGCTTTGGCAACCTTTTTTAATAGATGACAGAGCAGCCCAGTAATGTAACCCACCCACACACACACACACACACACACACACACACAACAGTGGTTGCTATCCGGCAAGCAGTTTGTGCCACATTCAATTGCTCGACCGGTTGGCCGGTTGGCCGGTTCGTCGTCTGGCCGGCTTGTTGTTGCTATCAGTAAACATTTTATTGTCACACACTTGGCACAAATGGGTCGCTGGACGGCTGCTCTACTCATAGATCTTGCTGCTATACGGCAATCACAGCACAAAACAGTCAACAACAACACGTGTTGTGTTGTACTGCCATGCTATGTTCTGTTGTTACCGATATCGATACCCTTTCACCGGGTTTAACGGCCAACGAATGCAGCAAGCTCTGGATGAGCTCTTCTTGAAGCACTCTCTCGAAGCCATTGAACCGCTTCAATAAGTTTGCATTCAATTGAATACAAATTTCACACTGTAGCAAATATATAGATTTATACAAAAGTAGTTTTCAATTATGCTAATTCTTGACTACAACGCTGCAAGATTTGTAAATAAATAACTTGATGTTGTATTTATAACATGTAGAATAAAGCATGTTATCTGAATTATTATAGTTTGTTATAGTTATGCAGTATACATATTTTCTGCTGTATTAAAATCATAATTTAAAACTAGATAGCTGCTTGTGCTTGAACCAAATCAAATTCCCTTATCGAGTATTATTTCCAGCAGCTCTCGTAATGTCCGCTATTGAATTAAATAGATAAAGCTCATCATATTCATTTTGTGTGCATTTCGCAGCTGATTTTCCATTACTTAAGAGCATTAAAGCTTCGACAACTCGGAAAAAGTTTTTCAATCTGCTTATTTCTTCAACATTCCTCGTGTTTTTTCACTTTTTTTGCAACCGTTGTAATTTTGTGCTGAGTTTCTTCTTGTTGCCTTTTGCTTTTTATAGTCCGTTAAGCCTTTTTGGTCTTTTGACTTATTGGTTTTGCGCTGCTGCCGCTGCTGCTGCTGCTGCTGCCATAGTCATAGCCATGGCAAAGGGCCACGGGGGGCAAGGACGGAGGTGGGGATAGCCGAGAACCCTTTGGCTGGCTCTTTGGCTCCGTTTCCCATAACGCAACAACGGATGGCATGCGTTTAAACGAGCTCAGTTGCAATTGCCGCTGGTCGTCCTGTTTGTCCAGTTCAAACCGCCCACACGGCTCACACGGCTGCCGCATGGATTCGAATGGATTCGGTGGGGGCGAGAGGAGGGAGTCCGCAAGCGGCGTCTGTTTGTCATGTCCACTGGCCTGGCCTTGTGTATCCTTGTACACTGTTTGTTTACAAACGGGCTATTCGCATACACACGCATACGTATAGATATACGTATATGAATGCACACATACATATACGAGTATGGCCAAAGATAACATGGTCTGTGTGGCAGAAGGCGAGGATTGTGGTGCGAGCGGCCCGCAATGTGTTGGCGACGGCTGTTGCACAAAGAAATGGCGCCACCGATTGTAGCAAGCGAAAATATCGCGTTACACATCACACCATCATCGTCATCGGGGGCTCTAAGTAGTCGCAGTCGCACTTGTATCACATTCAAATTGATATAAATATTGAAACATTTTAGCCAAAGAACCATTTGATAGCTCTGCAAACGGATCTATTGGTTTAGCTCGAGGATGTTATTTCAAATTGACTTGAATAATTTCACTAAAGAGCACATTTCGCTTTGATTGCCGCGCAGTCTCTTTGAGCGGTCGCCTCGCATCAATCATCTCATCCAATTAAGTCCCTAAAACTTGAAATAATACTTTGAGTCAAATGTAATTCGCTGCCGCGGTAAAGTGGTAAATGAATTAAAATATTTGCCACATTTATGAGCTACCTTTTGCAGTTAGCTCTGGCAATCGTGTTGGCTGTTTTAAGTGTTCGGGTTAATTACGAAAATAGCTCGATAAGTTAATATTTAACTCAATAAAGAATTCATTAGCTGCACACTTGTGTATCCTGCAGGAACTTTATCTGCTGATTACGAGCATTGCCCGCTGAACTCAACTCGCTGCTTCCACTCTTCCACTCTTCCGCTCTCAAGTCGATTTAAGGGCCGTCGCGCCGAAGCAATTATTGTAAGTTTTTCGTTTCCATCTGTTTTCGGTTTCACTTTAAGTGCTGCCGCCTTGTTTTCAATTAAATGAACACCAGGGCCGAGAGAGTTGGCCCCACATCACACACACACAGACACACACATAGCTAGCGAAAACCCTTGTATTACCCGTGACCCGCAATCCGCAATCCACAACCCGCAATTCCGCCGTTTTTCGCAACCCGAAACCCGTACAAAGCTTTAGCCAAAGAGTGCGACAAGCGACGGGGAGGGGGGAGTTTTTGGGGTTGAACGAGGAGAATGGGAACACGCCCCAATCGTTGCTTTCATTATTACAACGCTGGCAAATACAAACAACGATGAAAATTGTTGCCGCAATATTGAAAATGCGGCGTATTTGGTTTGGATTGGCGTTGGTCGCGCGTCGTTCACTCCCTTGTCCCGTGTCCCCAGTCCCCTGTCCCCTGTCCCCTGTCGCCTGGCAAAGTAGCTTCCATGTGCGAGTCGAGTACAAATTGAGCAACAAACCTCCGCTCCAACCCTTGGCAACAAAAACAATCGGCAGCAGATTAAGTTCATGCCATGTTGCAGTTACAGTTACAGATTTTTGCCATTTGCCTTCCTTTCTGGATTTTTTTCGTGATTGTGTGCGGCGCTGTTTCAGTTTCGTTTCGATTCGTTTTGTTTTAGTTTACTCTTTTGCTTCTTTACTTTTCTTTTCTTTTTTTCGCATATTCATTTCTGCACATTTTCTGTGCTGTAGCCCAAAACAAATGTTGCCCGAAACCGATTTTCACCATACTCATATATGCCACACGACCAGCCCGCAGCCTCAGCCTCCAACCGCCAGCCTCCAATCTCCAGTCTCCAGTCCGAGCGAAGGAACGTCACCCGAGAACACGAGAGCAACCCCAACTACAAAGTGAACCCATTTGAAACACCCTTTGCGACTCTTTTTCGCTTGTTCTTTTCAGGATCATTGGCAGCGGGTATCGAAACGGGGTATTAGGGCGTCGTCGATGGCGAAGTGAGTCGGGGAGGGGGTCCGATGAACTGGGGGTAACGTTGCGAAAATATGTCACAGCATTTGTTACACATTTTCGGGTCAATTTTTTATTGCATCCTACATAAGCCACCCACATGATTCTTGTCGCAGCTGCTGGCAACTGCCCTCCATCCCTAGACGACTTCGCCTTCGACACCGCCGACACCCAAACCGACACCGACTGTGACTCTGACTCCCAGCTTTAGTCGTGATCCTGCTCCCTTTGGCTCCTTCGCATGTGTCGTTGACACTGGCTTGTCTTTTAGTTTTTTTCAATTAAAATTCGCTCAACTGTAAAATCGTAAACAGTTTTTGCCAGACCCCCCAACCTAATGCCGCCGTTTCGGGGCTGCGGAACGGACGGAAAAAACACGCGAACGTGCAAAATAACTGCAAATTAATTATGCACAACAAACGACGACCCGCAGCCACCGCTCCCCTTTATCGCCATCGCTATCCCCCCCCCCACACACACACACTTGCGCAAATCCAATGAACGCCCAGCTGCCCCTTAATTGTTGCTATAATTGTTGTGAAGCCCCCTCCCCCACACCCATTGAAAGCCAGGCCAAGCCAAGCCAAGTGGCACACCCAGTCACGATTGTGTTCTCCGTGCCGCTTCATCAGCATAGGCGAAAAGTGTGGACGTGGGCACGGGGTGTGGGCGGAAGGAGGCGGCCGACTGGCAAACTGGGCGACCGGCAGACCGAGCACAATGCGCGGCCAGTTTGGCAAATGTCGACCGCAAATTAATTTACAACGTAAACTGCAAAATTGAAAATTATGTTGTAATTACTCAATTCTGACGTTTTTCCCATTGACCCAAATTTATGGGGCCAGCCCACAGCAGCGAGAGCGCTGGCTAGCTAACTCAATGTCCAGCACAGCACAGCACGGCACGGCACAGAACTGAACAGCTTAGCTCGGTTCAGTTCAGTTCAGTTCAGTTCAAGCCAGCTCAGGCCATTCAGTTTGGACTTCTACTTTGGCTGTGGCTCAACCTTTTGTGCCAATTTAAATGCGTAATTATAACGAGTGCGAGCAGTTACTCTGAATCGTTCTGGTGCTGCATATTAATTGTGTGCCAGCAGCAGCAGAAGCAGAAACAGCAGCGGCAGGAGAGCAGAACCAGGAGGATAAAACGAAATCTATGCAGGCCATAGAACAGACAATAGGAATTTTAATTAAGGATCAGCGTGGGCAAATTTATTTAAAGGTGGCCCTCCTCGCCTGCCTGACTGCCTGACTGCCATGGCTCAACTTGGCTTGGTATGTGTGTGCATGTTTTCAGCCAGCCAGGCATTTCTCAGTCTCCACAGCTTTCTCAGCTGAATGCCTCGAATGCTTTGTGACCCCCTTCTCTGCGCCCGTGCCAATTGTGAACCAATTGAAAGTGGGCGGTCAGACCAGACGCCAATTAACAGTCAACGGAGCGACGCGTCGGGGGGAAACTTGACAAACTGAACCAATTTATAGGTTGCGCTTATAAGATTGCAAACTGTCGACCTACCGGGGCCTAAATGCACTATTAGCCCAAAGACTTCCAAGTCGTTTCCGTAGTGTAGCGGTTATCACGTGTGCTTCACACGCACAAGGTCCCCGGTTCGAACCCGGGCGGGAACAAAAATTATTTTTTTTAATTTTTTTAGTGAAAAAGATTGATTGCAGTACATAACTAAACTAGTTTCAATTAGAAAATATACTCGTACATTGTACAGATTGTGATTTTTACTATAAAAACTTCATATTGTGTATGTTTTATTTCTTGAACTACACTTGACCGATCGATCGTCAGCAGTTTCCGTAGTGTAGCGGTTATCACGTGTGCTTCACACGCACAAGGTCCCCGGTTCGAACCCGGGCGGGAACATTCCATATTTTTTTCATAATTTTTCTTTTTAGAAAAATATATTATACAAAAATAAAAGCCCAGCACAAACCTGGCTCCACATTTTACTAATTCAAAATTTTCTATTAAATATTTTAAAATTGCACAGATATTTGTGCCTATTTAAAGTTGTATGCAAAACAGCTGTCTTATTTTGTAAAAACCGGATTTTAACATAAAGCACAACATAAGCATAAAAGCTTAGTGTATTTAACAGAACAATGTTAACTAAGAGCTTTAAAAGCTTCAACAAGACGTGTTTACACCGCACACATTTGGGTTGTTGTTATGAAGTTATTCATAAATTATAAGTCGCCAAAAAAGAACCCACTGTATAAAATAAAGCACCCAATAATATAAATAAACATTGACTAAATAAACCATTTTACAGTTTTTTGGCTTCAAATTTCTATCGTTCGCTTGCCCCTTCTGACCTCTGGTACCATTGACTATGCGTAAGCTTAATTTGTTGTCAGCTCTCTTCGCTTCGCAGAAAGCTTCGCTAATGTCTCTCTTTTTGCACTTACCACGCGTTCTATATTCACAAAAAAAAAGCTTTTGGCTTCCAAACAAAACACACGAAGCTTTCGTCTCACTCACAGCGGCAATAACAAAAGGAAAGTATTATCAAATGTAATAAAAACAAATTTCGTTAAAGTGATACACTAAATCTTGTGCGTTCAAGCACTCCATATAACAATATTTATAAACCCGTTTCTCCTCGCTTACTATCAGAGGAAATTGAGCACTTCACTGCGCTTGGCGGAATAAAAAACGCACGTTGCCGGCAAAGCCAAAAAACACCGCGTCCGTCAGCTGTGAGAACGTTTCGAAAACTAAAAGGGCACCCAATAATGGCAATGCACTGTAAGCAGTATCGCGCCTGCTGCTTCCCTTCTTGTTTTTTCTCCACAGTTGCCTATGTTTGTTTATACACTGAGTAGTGGCAGTGTCAGGTATTTCCGCTGATACGATTGATATAGCTACTACGTAGAGTTAAAAGTCATAATTGTGAATCCATGATAAGCTTATCGTAATTCCTGAATTGATTTCCGCTTATTAATCGCATGTCGTAGATAAGCTTACCATGGATGTCATGATCATGTTCTGCAAGTTGTGCCTTTCGGTTTGCTGACTTCTTCAAATTAGTCACATTCCCATAGGCTCACTTTTATTGCGAAATTAGTAAACAGATTCATCACATTGTAGTGGAGCTCCAGGCCGCGTTAGTACAACATATCGCTCCCATTGTAAGGCATTCTGAGGGTCGTTTTGTATTAGGGCTGCATGAGAACTTAGCACAACGTTGCGTACACATGCGAAGTGCGCTCACAGATGCTGGAAAAAATTGTGAATTGTGAATATTAAATATGCAACAGTTGCGTAGCTTACTTTGGCCTATGGCAAATATTATTATGAGCGCATAAACAGAGAAGAGTGAATACTTCCAATGCATCCTCGCCGATGATCGCAGCGCGACTAAATCATCCACGGTCGATCGACCGAGTTTAACCAAGTTTAAATTTGAAAACTCGTAAATGTTACAATTGTTCCACACATTAATTTTTACACAGGTGTTTATTTTAGTTTATGATTAAATAATTTACACAAGCAGACTTTACAAAACGAACTGGTTTCACAAACTGCTGGAGGATTAATAAATATGAACAGCGTTACAGAGTTAGAGCGAGCGAGAGAGGGAGATGGTTTATAGATCATTAAACGTATATAGACTAGCGCGTAAATAAACCTAGCTACAGTAAGTAACAACTAAGTTGCCGCCTAGTCTCGCGTGTGATCACGTATCCAGTCCAGATACTCAGTGACGCGCGTGTAGACACCAGGATAGCCAGGCTCGCCGCACTTGTTGCCAAACGACACCACGCCCAGCTGCACCCAGTGCGAGTCGTAGCGCATCATCAGCGGTCCCCCAGAGTCGCCCTGCAAGTGTACAAGGATTTGTAAGTTAGCGGATGTTAGCAGCTCATTAATTTGTCCGCCCCTACCTGACAGGCATCGACACCGCCGTCGGAGTAGCCGGCACAGATGAAGTTCTCGTTGATGGGCTGGAAGTAGCTGCGATCGCAATCCTCATTCCGCCAAATGGGCAGCTCCGCCTGTCGCTGGCTGGTCGACTCCTTGCCGCCGTAGTAGGTGGTGCCCCAGCCAACGACTGTGGCACGTCGTCCGGGCAGTCGCTCCTTTGGTGGCATACGTCCGCCTCGCGGCAGACAGACTGGTATCACATACTTGGACTTACGCACCGGTTTATCGAGCACAAGAATCGCAATGTCGTTGTAGAAACCAATGCGCGAGAATCTGCAGAGCACAAGCTATTGATTGAATGCTGCCAAAATAGTTGAGCTACTCACCTCTCGTGTGTGCGCACTTCCTTCACAGCGAACGTGACGGGATCCGAGGGCTCTGCATCCGTGGACAGATCGATGTCCCCCAGGCGCACCGTAAACTGTCGTGCCGCAAAGCTGCAAGCAGGCAATTGTCGGTTATCGTGATACTAACGAAGTAAGGTACTCAGCACTTACGGCTTTTGTCTGGAGTCACGCGTGCAATGGGCCGCCGTCAGAATGTATTTGGTGCCAATCAGAGAGCCGCCGCACCAGAATTCCGTGCGCTTTGGGCCGTGCAAGAAGATGGCTGCCATCCATGGCCACTGGCCGTTGGGTGCCTCGACGCCGCCGACAATGCGACCCGTGGAATACTCCTGCTGTCCACACTCATCCGGATCAACAATATTGTTTGCGATCTCATCCAGATCCTCGGGCTCCAGTGGCACCTCAGTCGTTGTGGTTGTCGTTGTCGTTGGCGGTTTCTTTTGCGGTATAAGCACCAAACCAGCTGTGGGCCTAGTGCTCGGCCGCGCTGTGGGACGCAGCGTTGTGCGCCTCGTGGTGGTGGCCAGCGTTGTGCTGCTCACTGGCGGCTTGGTGGTCAGCCGCAGCGGACGTTGAGTGGTCAGCACAGTGGAGCTCTCAGCGGCACTCGACGCGAGCGGACAACAGACGCCGGGCACAAAGAGACTCTTGAAGCAGAGCGACTCACGCAGACTGCTCAGATTGAGCAGCAACGCTGGACAGCTGCTGAGATCCTCACAGCGTCCGGGCCGGCCACTGGGCGTCTTGCAGTAGTTCTCCACATCCTTGGCCGTGCCCGTGTCATCGCTGGCCAGCGCCAGTTGATCCAGTGGACGCAGCGTGCTTGAACTGATGCTGCTGCTTGTGCTGCTGACGGCCGAGAACGTGGTTGCGGTTGTGGTTGTGGTGCGTGGTGTGGTCGGTATTTTGATCTTTTGCTGTGACTGCAATTGCGATTGCGATTGTGCTGTGGTCAGCTCCTCGTTGGGCTTCTTGACCTTCTGCTTGTTCTTGTTCTTCTTGCGCTTCTTCTTCTGCTGCTTGCTGTCCTTGTTCTCCACGAACATGGGCTTGGCATGCGTCTCCTGCTGTCCAATGCGCTTGGTGGCCACCTGAATGGCGCTGAGGTTCGCTGGCTTGCCAGCTGGCAGCAAACTGTTGGCAGACAGTGTCGTTGTCGAATCTAGAATCTTGCCCGAGATGCCGGGCAGCGGCTCTGACTTGCCCAGAGGCAGCGAAGTTGGCGTTGTGCTCAGCTCTGCGGTTGTCGAACTAGCAAGTGAGTTGGCCTCATCACTAGTGCTGGTTGAGTTCTCTGCCTTGGACTCTTGACCGCCACGCGTCATGTCCACCAGCATGTGTCCGACAGTATTGAGAGCGCCCAGTGTCTCGGAGATGCGATGGAAGGTCGAAGGCGACAGCAGGCGTGGCAGCGACTCATTGCTGCTGGCATCGCTGCTGCCCTCACTCTGCTCCTCGTCACTGTCATAGTACTCGCTGGAGCCCTCGACGTCGTCGTCGTCCTCCTCATCGTCGTCGCTGGCATTGCTGTTGCTGTTGCTGTTGCTGGCACTGCTGGCCGAGAAGCCGGCGTACTCGGAGTCATCCATCAGCTGTCGCCCCAGGCGAGCGTCGTGCAAGTGCGGCTGAAAGAAAGACGCTGCCTTAATAGTTAAAGTTATGAATGCCCGTGTAAACGAAATTGCAACTTAATTCACTTACCATCATTTGTCAAATGCTGCGGCTGCTCATCGTCCTCGGCGTTCACTTGACCCTGCACTCGGATGCCAGCTCCAAGTGCTGCAACGAAATCGGAAAGTGGCATTAGATAAAGTGCAGCTATTAAAGGCTAAAAGACTGCTTGAGTGATGCGCATTGAATGCATAAAATGTCCCAAAGAGAACTAGAAAATGTCTGTTGAATTTTGATAGGTCTTTGTTCAGTCTGCTAATGACTCATCATTAATTTGACCATTAATTAATTGTAAATTTTCCACCTGCTTTTTATCTTTACAATTTTGCCAAGAAACTGACCCAAAGCGAGTGGAAAAGAGCATTTAACTTATGCAAAACGTTGGGTAATGCTACAAATTGGCATTACACACATCTGTGGGCAAAAGGTTTTACAACAGCATACCACATAAATGAGAAAGTATGTCGGCTGTGCGTCTGTCTGTCTGTCTGTCTATCTGCGCACTGTTTGACGCCGCCCCCCTCGCGCTCACTGTCCATGCATAGCATATCCGCAACTGAAGCGTTTAATGTTTATTTAGTTTGTCGTGACATAATCGGAACTCGTAACCAATGCGAATGACTTGCAATTATTCGCTTTGGTTCCCCTCGTAACTCGTCAGCTACAGAGGAGGAATCTTCCCACTTATTCTGTATGCAGCGAGCGAAGCTCAAGGTCGATTGAAGATTTCTCCTCACACTAAAATTGATTATCTTGCGCGTCGAATTGGGTTAAGCTGTTACAGTTGGACTCGTATTTTGCTTTTTGTTTTTGTTGTTTTTATTTTCTTATGCGCCGCTCGGTGGCTCATTAACATTTTTCGAGGTGTGCACTGCAACTTTGTCACTTTCACTTGGGAATAAAATTGCCCATACCAATGGCAATGTTTTTTGAAGTGTTTTTGTTTTTGTTTTCAGTTTATTTTTTTCTCGTATTTTTCTCTACACAATGAAATATTGGCCAATTATACAAAAAAGCCTTTTGCCTCACATATATAGAAATGATTTCTTATGAAAAGTGAATGCCCCGCATTGGCAACAGCAGTCAGCACCCTTCGCATAGGCGCACAATTGGCCGATTGTTCGAGCCGGACTCTGTGTCACTTTCAAAGTGAGCAGCAAGCAGTCTTTCGATGACAATAAAAACAAAGATATTGTAGTAAATTTAGGTTACTTCCATGAAAATAAAAGCATTCGCAATTGTGGGTTAGTTCTGGTCTAGTCTGACAATACTCTTGTTAAAAATAAAAAGCAAAACCAAATTACGATCATTTAAAACAATTTTCATAGCATCACTAAGAGCAAACAATGCTAAATCATTCAAATTAATTATTACTGCAAACAATTAAGTTTGTTGCATTAAGATTCAATAAAACTAAGTTGCAAAAGGTAAATCAATTTAAATATTGTTTTGCATAAGGCTCTACTTTTATTTAATGTTTATTTTCTTCATCAAAGAGCCATTCTTGTGAACCATTATTATAATAATCACTTACATTAAGATTTGCTTTTATATTTGCTATTCATTCGAGCTAAATATGGATGATAAACTTGAGCTTAAATTCAATTTACTATTCTTTTGTGATGCATTTTGGTTTTGAAATAAATAAAATTCGAATGCTAAAATAAACCTCAACAAAAGCGCTTCGAATTAATCAGGCACTTTGCCAGCTGTTTTGTGGCATTATTCGACTTGGGCCAACGAAAGTGAAAATCCCGGCGAACCGGCTGGGGAAACCGAATTGTCAGCGCTGCAGGAAAAATTGCAATTGAGCAACGGTCGCTGGCTGCGACAATAAAAATAGATAAAACCAAAAAAAAAAAAACACGGCAATAACTTCCGAGGCAACGAATAAAAGTATTATTAAATTGTAGACATCGTGAGCATTAACGGCAAGAGCAGCAACGACAATTTGCTGGAGTTTGAATTTGTGCAGCGAGCGATGACAGCGGCCACATTTTTGTTTTTGTTTATTTTTTGTTTTAAGGCAGTTGCATAATACGTATGGATAGGCTGACGTTGCGGTAATACCGAAAAGACACTTACAAACACGTATGGTAAGAGTGAGTGTTTGTAAGTGCGAGTTGAACAGTAGCTGGACAGCTGCTCGGCGAGCTACAATTTGATTGGCCTTGGACATGTGGGCAATTTGCATTTTGGGCAACTGGTTTCGGATTTTCTGACGTCACTTGGCGGAAGATTTTTGCAGCAGTTGCGGCTAAGGCTGCTGCTGCTGTTGCGGTTGCTGTTGCTGTTGCTCAAAGAAAGTTGCAGACTTAGTCACGTTTTCTGTTGGATGCGCATTTTATTTGGCTCATTAAATTTTGAGAAAGACAACGACAGCTTGAACTTGAGCTTAGGGTTTCACTTTTACAACGGCGCAACAACAAAGAGTCGCTCAACTATATGTAACTATATATAGCTGTCATTAACCTAATGATAAATGATAAGAGATCAAAGTGTATCGGTAAGTGTTGAAATAAGTTTAATCATCACTTGGTTTATTTATGGGTTTTCTACTGAAATTTGTGCTCATCTAACATTTAACAAACACATGCAATAAATTCAAGTTCGTTGCCTAAGTCTTTTGTTTTGAGTGTGAGACAAAATTCCATAAATTGGGAACATCCGTACATTAACACAAATTAACAATAATAATCACACCGACACACACACTCGCACTGCGACACACGATGCGATAAATATTACAAAATGCTTTCAAAATATCTACTTAAAGATTTGTGAATTTTTTAATACGAACCTAGGCACAACACCAACAAATATGCACTTAAATGCATTTTTTTTTAATCCCACTGACAACAAATTTTATGCAATGCACAAATGACAAAACATTTGCAATAGAAATTTGTTTGTGATAAATTGAATTTGTTATTGGACTTGGTCTCGTTTCGTTTTTGTTTATTGTTATTTAACCCGACTCAACGAAGCCGCGGATGACAACGACGACGGCGACGGCGACGACGACGAACTTAACGAATAGTCACGATACGATGCCGAATGAAAATGAAAGTGTTAAGCGCCGCGTTATAAAAAATGCTAAAAAAACGTTCGAGTTTTTTTTCAGTACAAATTTTGTATAGTATATATATTTGTGGTTGATAATGCTTATGAGCTGTTAATTGTCGTGCGGCCCGCTGATTAAATGTAGTAATATTTATTTACTTATTTATCTGTTTATTTATGTTCACTTGCGGTGGTTGCGAAATCACCACGAATTACGTATACGCAAAAAAATCAATAAACATTTAGAGATTTCACTGGAAGTTTGCAACAACAGATCTTGGGGCTGGTAATTGTTGTTGATTTTACACTCAAACTCAGTTGCACTCGGTATTCAGAAACTTGTAATGGATTTTATATTTTGTTCGCTTGTCGGTTTTGCGCCTGCGCCGCAGCTGCTTCCGTGTGCCGTTGCTGCCCGAGTTCGACTGAAATTGAAACTGAAACTGCAAAAGACAAAACGACACAACGGACAACAGCAACAACACCGACAACAGCAGCAGCAGCAGCGGCAGCAACAGCAACTACAAAACCAAAAACAACAACAACAGGCAACACAACAGACAATTTATGTCTTGGAGCCGCCGCGGTCGCAGTCGCAGTCGAATCGCAGTCGGCGACAGAGACAGAGACGCCGAGACAAAGTCGGAGGCGTCAGGCAGCTTTGACTTTGAGTTTGGGGTGCTTTCGTTTTGCTTTGTGTAAAAGAGTGGGGACTTAAGACCGCGAAGGTAGCGAGCACACACAAAAAAAAAAAAAAAAAAATTAAACACAGCAAGAAAAAAACAAGCAACTGAAGAGACTTACTGGGTCTTTACTTTCTTCAACAGTTGCGCTTTTTTCGTCTTAATGGATCGCTTCGACAAGCATGCTGAGCTTTAAATGTTCAAGTTCTGTAATTAACCGAAATTGTTTTCAGCTAATGCTTCCATTCCCATTTAATTTTTATCTTTATTGCCGCTAGTTATTTTACAGTTTGCTTTATCGACTGCTACCATTGCAGTTTGAAATCATTTTTGTCCTTACTGCTCAGTATTGACTTGCCAACCAATTTTAGTATTATTTCCACTAGTTTCTGTACACCTTCGAGACAAACTTCATTGAACCCGTATACAGTTTGTACGTGTAAATGCATCACAAACACGCCCACATAACATATTAGCGCACTCTAACTCAACGCTCAGGTAATCCCCAGTCAAAATTTGCGCAACCTTCGCTGGTTTTCCTGTTACTCGGTTTATTTGTAAACGAATATTTTGTTGGATTGCAATACAGTATCGACTAGCAGTCAATGCTGCTTTTAGGATGATTCATGCACTTGACGTGGTTTCCCCACAACACTGTTTGGCCTACTTAAAATGCAAAACTGATTATTAACACAACGTTTTTAAGCAAAACAAAACAAAGGTCTCAACACTAGCGTCATTATCGATAATGGTTTAATAGAGCTTCGACGTGAGATGTGGAAATACCAATTTTTTTTAGTTTTTCGCAGAAATCCTTGAGGTGATTTTTAGTTAAAGACATTCAAAATGAAGCACTCTAAATGTTATCAATCACTTCTATATTCAAATCTAGAGCATGGCAAACAAAAGACTGAAGACACAAACTCGCTCGCTTTATGACAGCTGAAAGCTTGATTCAAATTTCTTTTTCAGCGCCAAACTGTGGACCATTGAATAAAACTATGATCTGTGGATCGGATAAACCATCCGCGGGCTCATTTGGGGGATCTTGTGTCTGGCGTCACTAACGACCGTGAAAAGCAAAAGTGTGGAGCGTGTGACCAACATAATTAATTGGGTATTCATGCGAACCTGGCCCAAGTTGTTTGACAACTGCAAAACTTAGAAATCTTTGTTGCCTCTTTTAAGTTTTTTTTTTCTTTTTTTTTTGTACTTTTTCATTTTATTTTTGTTTTGCCCACCATTGTTTATCTACTGTTGACACCTTTAAAAGGAAAAGCAACAATAGTAATAAAACCTTAATAATAACATGTAACAAAAAATTTGCTAGTCAAATGTGAAGAAAAGTGTTCAGACAACATATGCATGGGTGTAGTTAATCGCTGAGCTGAGAAAATTATACGACCATAGAAAATGGTAGTGAATAATTTGATGCATAAATAAATGTATTCGTCCGCATAATATCGAATCGTCAGTCTCTATTTATCTTTGAATGTGTTTCGCACTTTTACACTATACAAACGAAGCAATGTACGTAAATGGGTTCATTGTTTTGTTCATTCACTGAATTGGGCGCCCTTATGCTAAACTTGGGAGCTTTGCACAGTGCGCAAGCGCTTTGAGCACGAAAGCTTTATTGGTTCATGTGGTTTATGTTTTAATCGAAAGCTTGGAGCAATGCTTCTCAAACTGCATCGGTTAATTAGAATTGTTTTTATTATTTTACTTTATTTACAATTAAAAGCATTTTAAGACATTAAATTAGCAGTTAGAATTAGACTACAACTACAACGCCATTGAAATTTTAACATTAAGCATTTAGGAATTGAATTCATATACTCGCATTTAAATGATTCATTCATTCGTAAGAGATATAAGTACTCGCAACAGTTTCGGTACAGTTGTGATTTCAGTTTAAAATTCGTCGACTTAAGAGTAAATATGTATGTTTTCATATATGTCTATATATTGCGAACAATTCGAACAGTTAATAAAGTTGTACGACTTGGAGATGGAAAGACTCATATTTACACGAGAGCCAGCAACGGACTGACGTATCTTACAGATACTCATAGAACACAATCCAATAGATGCAATTGAGACTGGCAAAGAGAGCGGGGAACAGCACTCGCGATGAGCGATCTATGTAGATGGCACGCTTGAGTCGCTCCTGAGCGGGCGTCAGCTTTGGCTTTGGCAGCTCCGGTTCCGGTGCAGGCGGCGGGGGCGGCGGAGCAATGGTCGGGGTCAAAATGATGCGGGACTCCTGCCGCGGTATCCAGGGACCATCGGCGTCCAGCGGCGGACGCACAACCCTTCTTGTAGTGGTCACAATCTGGGCACAAAATTCAAATTAGTATTAGTTGTAGCATTAACTTTTATGTAGCATTTACTCACTCGCTTATTTTTGGTCATCTCATCAAATATCTTTTCTATTTTCTCCATCTTCTCTTCGGGCAGCGGCAACATTGTGGGCTGCTTATTGTTTGCCGCACTGCTGCCACCCGGTGGTTGTGTCGATCCTGCCTCTGCCTCCTTCTTGCCCGCCTCCCCGGCCACTGGCTTGGGCGGATATGCTATGGGCTTGGGAATGGGCGTATCGCTCAACACAATGTTGATCAGACAGTACTCCATCAGTGCCATGAACACAAATACCGTGCAGACGGACATGAAGGCATCCACGGCCTTTAAATAGGAGACGGGCGGCAACGATGATTGCGACTTCGCATGTTGCGTGGACAGCGTTAGCAGCGAGGTCACGCCCAGTGTGACGCGGGCTGGCGCCGCCTCCGGCTTGATCCAGAAGGACACCCACGACATGATCACAATCATGCAGGTCGGAATGTAGGTGTTGAAAACATAGTAGACCAGGCGACGTTTAAGCGTGAACACCACCTCGAGGCAGGTGAAGTTGCCCGTGGAATAGACCTGAGTGCAGTCCGCGGTCTCGTTGCGAATCAGCGCCACTTGAGGCAGCTCGATGTTCTCGTCGACCACCAACGGCGTGGTAGGATCCCATTGGAAGATCAAATCATCTGTTGTGTGAGATACTGAGAGAAGAGTCATAATTACAGCGCAGAATTTCGCAATAAACAAAAGTTCATTAAATTAAATGATCGATTTTGTGAAGCATTTATTAGAAATGTTTTTAAATAATAAAATCTGCAGGCTTGCAATTTTTTTCTAGACACTTTTTACTAACGAATCATTAATTAAAATAATGCAGGAAAAACTTCTCAAATTTTAGTCACAAACTTACAGCTCTCCATCTGCAGCTTACACTCCTGCGTATCATGCGGATATATGGCAAAGTTCATGATACAGGATAGCTTTAAAGTCAGCTTGACCATGTAGAGTATGGTTTTGTCCTTGTAGAGCCACATGTAATGGTTGGGTATGGTCATTGTTTGGAATGTCACCGACTTTGCATTCTTGAAGAAGGAATCCGGTCGCCACATGTTCTTCAGCCAGTCAACTTCGAGTAAGCGATACTCCTGAGTCATGTTCTCGGGCAGACGTAGGCGATGATCCTTCCAGGTTTGGGCAAAGAACACATCGGCCACATAGGTCATGGAGTTCTCATCGATGGAGTCCAAGCCCATGACTGTTACATGGAAATAAACAATTGTCGGCTGTCCCTCCTTTTTGGGTGGTCGCATTTTATCATAGCGCTTTATGTCCTCGGGCAGAATATCGGTGATGGCCAGACTTTGTCTGTTTCGACACGGATTAATCCGTTGAAAAAATGCTGTACGCAGAAGTATACTTACTGAAATTCCCCCTTGGCATAGTGTTTCAGGCATATGCAGCAGATGACTAGCAGGATTATTTGTGCGACCATGGCTCTGACTTGTTGTATTCCCCTTCCGTGAGTATCTGTCGTTTAGTCTGCAGGTGACAAAGGACACGTATATGAGAGGATCTGTGTGCGATGATTTTTCGGCCGTGACACGACCTTGTTGAGGGATCAAAGCAAAACTCTCGAACGGTGTCACTGGCATTGACAATGCATCGAGAGCTGTGCCATCAAGAAGACGAAAATAGCAACAATTATGTCGCTTAACGATGTAAATAAAATGTGAAACAAAGGACAATGGCGGGGACAGTTAGCCACACTTCCTGCACAATAGCCTCGGCATTGGCAACCCTGGCACAACCCTAGTACCTAGTCCCTCGTCGCTTGCACTCTCGTCACAATTCTGTCTACACGTGGAGGCCACAATACCGACTTAATTCACAATTAAAGCCACTCGAAGAGGGGCAGTAGATGAGCGGCGAGGCTCTGAAGCGTTGTTGGGGTGCACCGCAGCTTTAAGTGGCCCATGCGCCTTTTATGCGCCTTCGATGCCGCTCTGCTGAGATGGCAATGCCACAGAAAATGTGGCCCATTGAGCGCGACACGGCGAGATTGAAGGCGCAGCCATGCAACGGCCGCATTAGACAAGGACAATACATATGCTGTACGATATATAGAGCGGCACATGGTAGGGTACTCATCCAAAAGACGTCATTGCATGCAGCGACTGCAATATATTCATTATGCGAATTTAGGCCAAGTTATACACATGCATCAATTACTTAATTATTCGTTCAATTCAAACCATGTTGGTCGTTAATTGACGATCTATTCGACGACATTGCTTAACAAGCAAATCTTAATTATATTATATAGAGAATCTTTTTTACTTTTAAGTGTATAATATCAAATGACTACAAATTGTTTTAAACATATCAATTCTTTGAAATTTCTCTAAAATAATAGCCTATCGTAAACTAACGAAAAAGTTTTTATTGTTAATGATTAAAGAAGACATTCCTCTAAAAAAACTACTTCAGCTAAATAAAAATATTTATATAAAAATGCATTAAAAATGATTTTGAGAATTGATTTGACTTGTATTTGCCAAATATGGAATTTTATGTTTAATTATAAATAAAATTTATGTTACTGATATTAAATGTTGATTGCAATTGAGTTGTGTAATTATTATTTACTATTCAGTAAAGGTTTAAAAAAGTATGTAATCAATATGGTTATATTTTGAGTTTCCAAAAATATAAAAACTGCATAAAATTATTAAACATATTTTAAGCTTTTCATCCATAAAAACTTTGTTAAAATGATCAAATCGACATTTTTAAATTTCATCGCTTATATTAATTATTTAAAAATCATACACAGTGAATAAAATCTGATTGCTTTAAAAAGACAAAGACAAAGATACAAAACAAAAAAGTTTTCAAAAAGTTTAAAAGATCCTTACATTTTGAAAACTTTGAGTCCTTTTTTAGAATTGCGTAGACTTAAATTATTCGTTGTGTTGTGTGCGATTAAACAATTTTTTCACAACTAATATTTGCTGTAGATTTCGCGTATTCTCAAATCTTAGCAATGATTATGTAACATCATCTAGACACTGCCAATAGCAACATTTTGCGTGTGATTACTTTAGATTTTTAAAACATTTCTCATCGAATATTTTATGGATTTTTGAAATGTTTCTCATTCACAACAAAATATATATTATTAATATTATTTACTTGAATTGATATTTTAGTACCACTTATATTTTGAGTTATTTATGATTTGATTTTTGGCCGATTTGAACGTCTTCGCCGTTCGAGGCTTCGCTGACAACTGACGGTTAGAACGAAGGAATTTGAATTTAAAACGTTGCCACGCAAGGCGAAACGATGGCGAAATTCACCAACGAACGGCGCAGGATGCTGGATACATGATGCACCACTGACACTGAGCACTCATAGAATGTGTCTCGATGTCGCTGTGCATGTGTCTGCGTGTTTGAATCTGTGTGTGCTATTGAGACATTGTGGTTGAGTCGCTGAAAACCTTTGCACACTATATAAAAGTGAAAGGCCTTAGAACATCTAGGGGGAAACTAAGAAAACGTCTTTAATACAGTCAGCTGGGAAGACTATGTGAATGCGTGTGTATGTGTGCACACATACACATACTATATATAGCGTATAGTCGCTGTCTGTTTGTTCTTGGCATAGTCACTTAACATAATTTCCACGAGTACTTTGGCATTGCCTTTCTACATAATCTGCTCGGGCTCTGTCGTCATCGTCATCTTCGTCATTGTAATTGCAATTCGTATTGTAATCATGAGCTACGGCTACCCTTCTTCACCAATCCCTTTCAGCAAGAAGTCAGTTCTGCCGCATTCGCTATTGATTGCTGAAATGAAACGAGCGTAAAAAACTGAAAACGTTTCTTTAGTTTTTCCAATCAATTGGCTTGTTTCGAGGCGACTAACAAGCTAACAACTTCTGAAGTGTCTCCCAAGGGTCGGCTTGCCGCAGCAGCAACAATGCCAACATTTTGCTGCACTTGATTGCATTGGCCAGGGAGAAACGAACTTGCCAAATGACGACTAATGGCATCCAATCCTCGGATAATCCTGCAAATTCGTGAGCAAAATGTGACAACGGAGTGCGAATGAAACGGAGTCAAATAAAGAGGATGAAATCTAAAGGGAAGAATAAGCATTTAATACCTAAAAAGTTACAATGTTTTTGTAAACATTAAGATAATTAACTTAAGTATAGAATGTTATAAATAATGGTAATATTAATAAAAGGGGAATAAAGTAATATAAAATATTTATTTACAAAAATACAATCTAAGCATTAAATAGTTGGTTTTTAGATAGATGTCACACACATCAAGTGGATACCTTGTCTGTATATATATAAAGTATTTCCCCCTTAAATAAAACCTTATTTAATTGAGTTGCCAAAACGCGTCTATTCAAGCAGAAGATATTTTTTAAGCCTTGCTATAATTAAAATGCAGACCTCCATGTCGCCACCTGGTTGGAGGACAGGCAATCTGTAACCTTGAAGCAGCTTAGTTGTATATATTAAATGTTGTCTGTGTGTACACAGCACATACGTGTGTTGTATATTCGATTCCGCATCCTTCGGTGATGGCTAGGATGCGGCCTTTTGGGCACGCCCACAAGCACAAGCTACAAGCACTCAACGCCTTTGCCGCAACACTTCAGCAACACATCCTTTGGCCTTCCGTTGCCGCAACAGCAACAACACCCACAACAACACCAAGAACTCGTCATCAGCGTCGTTATTAAATTATCTCTGATGCGATAATAACACACTTAAGTAAGTTGCCGCAGATTCCCGTCCGCCGTCCCCTTCTAGCAGTTGGTCTGCTATAAAAAGCCGCTGATTTTTCTATAGTTTATTCGAATGCAGTCGAGCTTGGCGCTGCTTTTGGACCTGACCTAAGTACTTGGTGGGGCTGTGAGAGCCTCGTAGTGCACACGCTTTTCAACCGAATTCAAGTAAGCCACCCACTACCCCCCTTACCTATGATCCTACCACCCCTCGCCCGCCTGCCTAAGTGGTGCTCTCAAGTTTCTGCTGATGGCAGCAAGGCGGCAACGAGGGACGAGGGACGAGCGTCGAGGGAAAACGTGGGCATTGCAAACGAAACGCAAAGCTTTGCCACGCTCTTAACTTGAATAGTTGTAATTTTGTAATAATTGTTATTGCTGTTGTTTTTGTAAGGAACTTTTCACAAGCATTACGTCATTGAAATTTCTTTCATATCAAAATATTATGAATTCACATTTAAAATGTGTTGCCTTTGAGTAAAACCAAAGATAGTAAGTGACGTCAAGCAAATAACTTAAAAGAAACGAAGGTCGCGCAACATAATGCAAGCACTTCCAAGAATGCCAAACATGGTGCTATTTAAGGTAATAAGTGATATTTATATAATCGAGTGGTTCAATAGGCGCGCCTATCTGCAAAGATCTCGGTACATGCGTGGGGCAAACATCTATTCAAAAATTAATAAGCGCGCCACAAAGCACAACACAAAAGTCATGTGAAACATGCGTCGTCAACAGGCAAAGGCAAAACTGTGACCCACATTGGTCACAGACATATTGCGGAAGTGTGTTGAATGGAAAGTTGCAAGGCATTGAAGAAGCAAGCAACCCCCAAGCGGAGAAACTCCACACTCTTCACATGCTCCAGACTGCGGTTCTCGGTTCATTCATGAAAGCGCCAAGTGAGGCCATTGAACTGCCTTCGAAATGGTTAATAAGGGAGTTTATGCGCTGCGGGAATGGTAGCAAACACATTAGGGACTCGGCAAAATGCTCAGAGGGTTGGGGCAAGCCGGTGGCAACAGCGACAGCGAGCAACAGTTGCCACTAAAAAGAGAGTGCGAGAGAGCGTGCGAGGACTGGCGTTCAGGTAGAGACGATAGCTGCGTCATTGTCGCCATTGTTGATAAACAAACCTGTAGCCGCCAGTTCGGCCCCAAAAAAACACGTGTGCGGTTCATTCTGATATAAACTCTAGTGGCTGTCGACTGCGAGGGGTGGCAGCGGCAGGGTTGAGCGGGTGGTAGACAGTGCGCAGACTCGTTGCCATCGGCCAGCTGAGCATACAGCATCGTGACGTCGTTATTGATTTTTACACAGTCAGGAGACGCGCATCGCTGAACTGCATTTCGTGCTGCAAAACACACACAAAACTAGCAACTGAAATACTAAAGAAAATGCAGAAAATTAATTCGTGGTGATACAATTGGAATTCAATTCATAACACACATTACAGGCGGCGCTTGGCATAAAGGCACAGGCGCTGGGCGCAGAGCACTTGGAAGCGTGGCCCAAGATGATCAAACTGCGACCATATGTGCCATCCAAGCGCATCGCCATACGGGACTCTTCGATTGATGAGGACATAAGCGATGATGTCGACGATGAGGTGTTCATTAAGGACGCCAGATCCGCCAAAGTGAGTCACTGCCTAATACATATTGAAGCATCCATTACACAATTTAATGTGAATTTGGGTAAATACGTGTGCTGCATTAATTACCGGATACAAGTTTTCTTTAATTTAAAATCGATGCTGGATACATATTGCATTGTTTTTGAATAATTAAACAATTGAATCCTAAAAACCAATTAATTGCCACGTAAAACCATTCGCGATAGTTTGAAATAATTATAAATTCATTGAACTAATTAAATTGCAATTTATACATATTTTATTTGCAAATTTTAAATTCATTTAATAAAAATTGTGGTTGATAAATGCTAAATTTTAGCGGATTTATAGTCATTATTGATTTAAACAATTATGAAATAATTCAAAGTCTGTGTAAATGCATTCTATTTAAAATGCTAATTAAAGGACTCCAAGGAACTATAATTTGTTGTAAAGACAATAAATTAAATTGTGCATTTAGTAACTCACCCACTTGCCTCCAATTACAGCGCAGCGAGGAGCAGGGTCTGAAGCGCCCCTTGATGGCGCCGCGACGCAAGCACAGTTCCGGTTCAGGAAGCAGCTCCACGCCCATTATGAAACAGCACAAACGACGCCGCTGCTGCAGATGCTGGGAGTCCTTTTGCTATGTGCTGGCGGCACTGACTGTGCTCTGTGCCTTGCTCAGCTTGGCGGCTTTGATGCTGACGCTATTCCCATCGCCCATACAGAACATACATCATTGGTGGAATCGTGGCGAACAGCTGGACGCACTGGCCACAGAACAGATTAGATATGGCAGCTCAATGGGCAGTGAGTTTGTGCCCTGCACTCAGATTCGTGTGCAAAAGCACTGGACACGCAGCATGCCCAGGATGAACAGCGAGAGTCCATTGAGAGCGGCCGATCTCAATGGCGATGGCGTCAAAGATGTCATCTTCGGCTATGGCGTCGACGATAACATACACTACGAGGGCATTCCGCTGCCGCGCTGCAAGTCTGCGCAGCAAGGTGACGATGTGCCCTGCGAGGGCGGCGTTGTGGCGCTCAATGGACGCGACGGCACCATTCTATGGCAATCGTGGAGCGTGGCCAACGTGTTTTCGCTGCACTGCAATGCAGACGTCGATCTCGATGGTAGCATGGACTGCTTGGCGGCAGGAAGACTGGGCGTAAGTTGCGAGCGACTCGGCAAATCCTCAATAGTTATTACAAGTTACACTTTGCAGATGATCTTTGCCATCAGTGGACGCACCGGCCAGGTTATCTGGACGTTTCACGAGCTGGAGGTGGAAACGAATTCGCCCATCGTTATGGATCTCTATACGATCAATGTGGTGCGCGATTTGGATGGCGACGAGGTGCCCGAACTGATAGCCGCCCATCTCGAGGAGCGCGAAGAGTCCAAGGCCGGTCACATCAAACTCATCTCCGGCAAGACGGGCAAAGTGATTCGCAGCATACCGACGCCGCATCGCGAAGAGATGTTTGTGCCCATTCAGCTGCTGACCAAGGGCGACGGCACGGAGCTGCTGCTCATGATTACGGGCGGTCAGAATACACCTGGGGGCATCTACAGTCTGCGGCTGCTGTCGCTCATGGCGCACACTAGCGAGAAGCACTTCACGCCATTACATCAACAGCAGCAGTCCGGCTTGATGGTGCCAGCCGTTTTAACCGACATTAATGGCGATGGCATCACAGATGTGGTGGTGGCCGCCTTCAACAGCAGCGTGTACGCCTTCGATGGCCGCAACTACACCATGATGTGGAACTATACATTCCCAGCCAGCGAATGCGTCAGCGCCATTGTGCCGGGTCATTTCAATCGCGACAACGTCACCGATTTCATGGTCAAGTACAACACTGGACCCGGCTTTCCCGTCTACTACTATTCGCAGACCACCATTCTGGATGGCAGCACTGGACAGCCGCTGCTCAATGCCATGATGACGGATGCTGGCGGCGCCAGCAGTCTGCTTGGTGGCGTCTCCATTTCACAGAGCTTCGGCGGTGATTTCTTTCTGCACTGGCAGCTGCAGTGTCGCAATAAGCCCAACGCCCGCGACGCTTACGAGTTTGTGCCGGACAGCGACATCATCTTACAGGCGCGAGCGGACACATGTCGGCTGCGCTATAACGAGTCCACGGTGCTCAAGCTCTATGCCATAGCCAGGCACATTGAGCCACCGGGTGCAGTGATCTTCAGCACAGATGATTTGGAGGTGCAGCTGAATCGCACACAGCGGCCTGCCATAACTGGCAAACAGTCGCCGCTGAAGCATCCGAAGCTGCTCAAGAAACTGCTGGCGAATCGCGAGCAGCTGCTGCGGCAAGTGGTTGGTGCCGATGCAGCTGATCAGCAGCAAGTGCCAGTCAAGCATGTGAAGCATCACAAGCACACCTTGCCGGAACTGCTGCCGGAGGCGGATGTGGACAATGAGCTGCCCGCCTTTGCCGCTGGCTACATCAAGGAGCCCTACAAAGAATTTGTAAGTTGTAAATTGTCAAGCATTTTAAAATAAATAACATATACTTATTCCACAGAAGGACTATGAGCAGATGCAGCTGCCAGCTGAAAATCCCAATCCCATGCGCTTGCCTGAGGAGTATGAGCTGGTGTACAACGATGAGTTGCCGCAGGCCTCCGAGAACGATCGACCTATTCACTTGCGTAGCAAGTATCCCAGTGGGAACAATCGCGATGTGCGCAGCGACACGCTGGAATCGACGACAACAACGACAACCAGCAGCACAAGCACCACAAGTCAGCCACTGTCCGCACAGTCGCCACTTAGTTTGTGGGATCTGGAGTTAGACAATGAGGCACAGGAACGTGCTGCAGATGCAGCCGCAGCGGCAGCCGCGTCGGCCACCAGCTCCAGTCGTCGGCGCAAGCGACAGCGTCGTAACGAGCCTGTCACAAGCAGCAATAGTAGTGCTTCCACTACGGCTAAAAATGCTGGCGAGGATGCAACTGCCGCGCCAGAGTCTGCAGCGCCAGATGATTGGTATTTGGCGTCCATTTCATCGACCGGAGTGCTGCTCAAGACGCTGAGCGATCTCAGCTCCACGCTGGACTTCGTCTTTGTGCTCAACATACGCGAATCCGAGGCGTATCCACCGTTATTCTCGCCGCAGGATTTGAGCTGCGTCGAGGAAAAAATAAGCGCCTATAAAAGTAAGATTGATTACTGTGATATTTTTAATTTGGATGCATATTAACGAATCCTTTGTGTAACAGGTTATACCGCCGATAATTTGCGTGTGCTGCGCAAGCAATTCCTCAAGCAGTGCCTGAGTGAGCGTCTCGTGGACGCGGATCCTGCGTTGCCCAAATATGAATCCCAGTTGATTATAACCAGGATTGGCTTAACATGCACTTGTCACCCACTACAGCCGGGCGAGGTGTGCTCGGAGCTGGATCATATTGATGCACAACGTTGGACTGAGTTTATGGGTAACGATGGTAATGGCTTTTACGCCAATTAACAAAACAAAACAGAAAAGAACTAAAAAAAAACTATCCTTCTCTCTACTCTATTCACCTATTGTAATTAACCGATCGTCATTATTGTGTGTGGCTGTTTCTCGTAATTGTAACAGTATTTACATGTGTGTATTTGTGTATATTTTATGAATTTTTAATTAAAATTAAATATTAAACTTAAAAATGCGAATTATATTTATTTGAATGCAGGACGAGCGCAACTTCAAATATACTAGATCACCTCTTTGCAGTATTTTAGTCGTTTGGAAAATCTGGTCAGCTTTAATAATACGAGCCAATGTCTCAATTATTAACGTGATTTATTGTTCACATTTATATATATTTCTATCTTAGAAAAAAACAAAAAGATTAGATTTACGCATTTTCAAAACGCATTTTATATAAAAATTGAACTACATAATTGATATAGATATGCTATTTTGGTATATTTTAAAACATAATGTGGTATATTGAGAAACTGAAGTAGCGGTCACATTGCTCCTTAGCTCGGCACTACTTTAAAACAACAACAAGTACGAAATAGCTGCCCAAATATTTGTTATTAACTTAATGCTGGGCCACCCACGACACACACAAACGCCAGCATGGGTATTCTAGAGAAGATTGCTGAGATTGAGCGTGAAATTGCGCGCACGCAAAAGAACAAAGGTAGGTTGCGGCGACGTCTGCGAAAACCGGCGCAGACAACACGGCGTCGTCACCATTCGCACTGCTGGCATCGGAATTTAGGGTTAGAATTCACTTGACTAGATGTTATATTTCATATTTTGTGCAGCCACCGAATACCATTTGGGCTTGCTGAAGGCAAAATTGGCCAAATACCGGTCGCAACTATTGGAACCGTCGAAGAAGGGAGAAAAAGGTGAAGGCTTCGATGTACTAAAGAGTGGCGATGCGCGAGTGGCGCTTATTGGCTTCCCTAGTGTGGGCAAGTCCACAATGTTGTCCACACTAACAAAGACGGAGTCGGAGGCGGGTGAGTCAGTCGATAATATACTTATGTTCTTGGCTAACCCTCCTTCACAATGCTAGCCAACTATGAGTTCACCACGCTGACCTGCATTCCCGGCGTGATCGAGTACCAGGGAGCTAACATACAGCTGCTGGATTTGCCGGGTATCATTGAGGGTGCCGCTCAGGGCAAGGGACGTGGTCGTCAGGTGATTGCCGTGGCTCGAACCGCTGATCTGGTACTGATGATGCTGGACGCCACTAAGCCGAACGTGCATCGAGAGCTGCTTGAACGGGAGCTGGAATCGGTGGGCATCCGGCTGAACAAACGGAAACCAAACATTTACTTCAAACAGAAAAAGGGCGGCGGCCTCAGCTTCAATTCGACGTGCGCCTTGACTCGCTGCAGCGAGAAAATGGTGCAAATGATTCTGCATTCATTCAAGATCTTTAATGCGGAGGTGTTGTTCCGAGAGGACTGCACAGAGGATGAGTTTATTGATGTGGTCACGGCCAATCGTGTCTATCTGCCTTGTTTGTATGTCTACAATAAGATTGATCAGATCTCCATTGAGGAGGTGGATCGACTCGCCAAACAGCCGCACTCCATTGTGGTCAGCTGTAATATGAAGTTGAACTTGGATTACATGCTGGAAGCACTCTGGGAGGCTCTACAACTGATTCGCGTGTACACCAAGAAGCCCGGAGCGCCGCCAGACTTTGACGATGGTCTTATCTTGCGAAAGGTACGTAGAACTCACGAATTAATCCAACAATTATTAATCTATGTTCATGTGTTCGTTGTAGGGCGTCAGCGTGGAACACGTTTGCCATGCCATTCATAGGACCCTGGCCGCGCAATTCAAATATGCCCTGGTCTGGGGCACATCAACGAAATACTCGCCACAGCGTGTGGGTATTGCCCATGTGATGGCCGACGAGGATGTCATCCAAGTGGTCAAGAAATAAGAGACAGCTGCATTGAAGCTGCTATATTTGTTGGTCAACAACTTGATATCAATTGGGTTGAAATATATTCTATTCTACATAAACCTGAAAGCGAGTGCATTTTGTGGCTGGAAGATGGAATGGACAATAGTTATAAGATAGATCTGTTTATATCTTGACATACGGACCTCTTAATTTCGACGGACATCAAAGCATTCTACATACTTTTAATATTTGTGAAATTATTGAACTCACAGTATTAGACTTTCCAAATTACAACAATCCTTGACCAAACAAACTTCGGCTGCTAGTTATGCATTAATGTGATTGTACGTTTTGTTAATGGATCGCTTGTATAATAACTTTATTGACATTCCCTTTGCAAAAAACACCTAAACACTATCCATGGCAATACGTTGAGATTACCATCTGTTGTCCATCGATTTGGAGGTGGTCGCATTGGCCGACGTTGCCGCCGAAGCGGAAGCATAGCTTTTGTTCAGCGTGCTGATGGCCGAGATATTGGAAAAAGGCGTCGGGCCGCTGCTAATGCGCTGGGGTTCGTTCAGCGGCACGGGCGGATTATCGATGCTGGCAAACACATTGGTTGCATCGCGCAGTCGATAGCGACGCAGATTCAAATAGTGCTCCTTCTGCTCCTCCACACGCTGATGCAGCTCATGTTGTCGTCCAGCCAGTGAAACGAATGATTCGTTAATCTGGCGGAAACCACGTTTCAGATCATCCGGTGAAATACTTTGCGGATTGGCCAGCGCATGCATGTGACTCTCGGTGAGAGCAATCTGTTGTCTGAACGCTATCAGATCCTCCTCGTATTTGGCCACCAGGCACTGAAAGTACTGGAAGGGTGCACTGTTCTCAAACTGCAGACCAGCTGGCGTGTCCTGTGTGCGTTGCGCCATCTCGAGAGATTGAATTGCCTTAGCAGTTTCACTACGCAACTGCTTGATCTGTCGATTGTTGGCGTCCACCGAATTGGCAACGTTTTGCAGCAACCACCGCAGATTTGTGATCTCGTGACTTACGTTGCTCAGCTTGGACGTCGAAGTGCGGCCAATGTCCGAGGAAATGGTCTTTTGCTGCTTGATGTGACTCTTGAGTGCGTCCACCGTCTTCACAATCTCATCGGGCACTTGAGTCTCCTTGATCTATTGTGAAAGATAAGTTATTTAATGCAATTGTTGTTTATATTGATGCTGTCTTACCTTGATGCCGTCCTGCTTGTTGTCGCCCAGCTTTGGTTGTGTGGCGCTCACGTCGATGCCACCGAGGCCAACGAACGCCGGCGGAGCAGCCGCCGGCTGTGCGCCAGTTGTCAAGGGCTTGCCAAAGATGCCGCCGCCAGCGGGAGCTGCCGTTAACGTGTTGGTGCCGCCCAGCCGCAGGCTGGCATTGAAGGGCTGCGCCGTGGCCGTCGTTGTGGTGGTATTGAAGTTCAAGCTGGCCGCCGTTGTTGCCTGTGGTTTGTTGAAAGAGAACGCACCAACTCCACCAGCACCCAGGGTTGCTGGCATTGCAGTGGTGCCAAAAGCTGGCGGCGCTGTGGTCGGTGCGCTTGTAGTGGGCGTCGAGAAGCTAAATGATGGCGCCACGGTGGCCGTTGCCAAGCCAAAACCTGTCGATGCTGTTCCAAAAGCCGAGGTCGCTGTAGGCGCTCCAAAAGCAGGCGCCGCTGCAGTTGCGCCAAAGGCAGGCGCAGTTGTCGCAGCTCCAAAAGCGGGCGCTGCAGCTGGTGCGCCAAAAGCAGTTGATGTGGCTGGCGCACCGAACGCGGGAGCTGCAGCTGTGGCGCCAAAGGCGGGCGCTGCTGCTCCGAATGCTGGTGTTGCGGCGGGTGCTCCAAAGGCTGTTGCGGTTGTAGTGCTGCCAAAGGCTGGCAGCGACAACCCTGTGGACGCCGGGGCAACTGCTGCCGTTGCTGGCGCGCCGAAGCTGAGTGTAGGCGCCGCTCCCACTGGCGCCGAAGAGAAACTGAAGTTGGGTGCAGCGCCGCCCATGGCTGCAGTCGCAGCGCCAGCCAGACTCGACGTAGTTGTGGCAGCACCAAAAGCTGGTGGCGGAGCGCTGGTTGCGGGTCGCGCGCCAAAACTGAAGGCGCCTGTTGCTGGTGCGGCGGCAGCGCCGAGGCCGGCGTTCGTTGTTGGTGTGCCAAACGAAAATGACATTGCGTTTATTGAGGATTTCGTTTACTAACCACTAATTTTGCGATATTCACCGCACTACTTCCAATTAACAAAAAACTAGACTAAGAACACAAATCGCACGACTTTCTATATGTAACCCCACAGTGCAAAAATACCAAATCGCATTTTAAAAATGTACTAAAAAATATCATTTCCCAATCGATATAACTAAAAATACGAATATATCGAATAATTTAGCATACAGTCACAGTGATCATTAACTGTTTTCGTTACAGCGGCCAGAAAATATCGCATAATGATACATATTTTTTGTATAACATTAGGAAAAAACATTTTGAGTAATATTGTTTAGGTACGCAACTTTTAGATTAGTATATTTGTAATACTGTCCAGCACTGTTAATGTTAGAGTTGCCACTTGATTTTGTAGTACCAAGTATTTGCGATAGGAGCGCCACTACAATCTCAAAGTTTTACAGTTATTTTCATTTCATGTGATCGTGAGTTTCATGAAATTTTGCAAGCACGCGTTTATTTTTGGCAAACTTGACTCGAAATTAAAAAAGAAAATGTCGGCACGTGAGGAAAAGTACACAAAATATCTAAATGACAACGGCATCTTGCCGCGTCTGCTAGAAATACTACAGCAACTGGTAGAGCTCGACCCCCTTCCACTGGATCCGCAAATGGACATTTTGCACACGATTGGCTGTCCCCTCATTCCGCAGTCTCAAATGAAGTCGCTGGAACGCAAAGTGTCGCGTGCCCAAGACGAACTGCGCTATTTGCGCCGTGTGCTCATTGACCTTGGCGGCCACGATTATCTGTATGACAGCGACACCGACGAGGACGAATACGTGGGCCAAGTCGGCGAAATGGGCGCTGCGCCTCTTCACTCCCCGGACTCGACCATCTACGAGGAGAGCATTTCTTCCAATTCTCAATACATGGTGGACGCATCAATTTCTCTGAGCGACGGACTCCCAGACGAGCAGAACGACGAGCAGCCGAGCTGCAGTCGCATGCGTTCCAACGTGCAACAGTTCTAAGTTATGTATGTATTCGTTACATATTCCTTAACTTTACTGTTGCATTCTATTCAATTTTTTCCCAAATCTTTTAATTATGTCAACAATTTAAGTATTTTTGAAAGCCACTTTTCTTTTTACGCATTCTGTAATGTCATTTCCAAGAATTTGTTTTGCCAAGTTAAGATTGACAGAGTATTAATAATGTTCATGGTTTAGTTAAGTTGACCACAATATAAAAAAATATATGCAGCCTGGCAGAGATCATTGCATGTTGGCTTAAAATGTACGCTGTGGAACAGTTTGAAATGTTGGTATCAGCTATTAATAAAGTTAACGCTATCGTTGCGTATAATTTAAACGATGATAGTTTGCATTCTACGTAAAATATTAATGATGTTTGTTATATGCATAGCAGTTTTGCAAAGTAAATTGTCGGTTCGCGTAAGTCATGTTGAACTTGTTAGTTCATAAAATATACAAAATAGAAACGTTTCTAAACCTAATTGGAGATGTTGAGTTAATGTGATCAAGTGACTGCAAAACTGTTAAATATAAACATAAGTCAACTGTCAGAAATATCATTGTCTGGGTGATGTAAATGATTAATAATGTAAAAACATACTTCGACATATCCGAAATTAAGGGGATTACTGCAAAGCATATCCTAATTGACGCAGATAATATGTGTTGGGAGTATCTGCGTTTTGGGTTAGAGCGAAGAAATCAATAAGCAATACACAGCTTATGTCAGCAGTTGTAGCTTTAATTGGCCCAATACAACAACAAAAATAAAACAAAACAAAACAAAACAACAATTCAATTAACTCGCAACATGTCATCTGTGTATTTCGACATTCGTCACATGTGTTGGTTGTGTGCTCTGTTTGCGGGAGGTGGACAAATTGCAAAATTTCATTTACCAATCCTTCTGCGCCTCACGTGCTGTGAGGGGGGGGGGGGGTAGCGGGGCAGGAGTACTCGCATGATTTATCATTACCAAGTTGTATTAGACAGCAGCTTATTTGGTAGGCCCTAGATCAAGCTAAATTAAGGTAAAGCAGCTCATAAAAATAACAAAATTAGACTGATTAAATGTGCCAACATTTATTTATTTATGTGATATATATATATATATATATATATATATATATATATATATATATCTATTTGCAAAAAAGCTTTTAAATATTTGTGGAAAGTTTTAACAGTTTATACTGTATATTTTTCACTTGATTATACAGCTTATAAAGTTGCAGCTCCTGCAGGGAATTGCGCTGCGCCGAAACTATTTATTCGTATGCACGCTATAAATCCTTCTAATCCGTGCTGGGCGTTGGGGCGTGGCAGACGACAGCTGGCTGTCCCTTTGATAAATAAACTGCAGCCAGGTTGACAGACGCTGTGCATAAATATTTGCTATAAAAACAAAAATCTTGAACACGAACGTTCGCAATGTATTTTTAAATGATATTTAAAAAAAGCAAATACATGCGAGCATGTTTCACACATATTGGAAGGGCCATTTATTATTGCTTTGTTCTGCATAAATAGACTTTTTTATACTAATTGTAATTTTAGATTTCACACAATTTACAAACTGAGTTTAGGGAGAGCTTTTTTGGTGTGCATTTTAATTTAACCTTAGCGCTGTTGTAGCGAGTTTCGCATGTAAAATGCATGAGTTTTTTCCATATTTTCCTAACAACATTCCACGGCCTTTCTCCCCTTTTCGTGCCGAACTATATTTGGAACAGGGTATAGCTCAATCAAATTCTTTTGATTGAAGCCTGAGCGCTCGTTTTAATTGCTTTCGCTGCAAATTTCGCGCATACTGCACATATTTTTCTTTTATTTTGTTTACACTTTTTTCTATTTAGGCTAATTTTTTGTCGAGCATTGAATAATCGCTGCGGAAATTGCCGTTTAACGGCAAATTGTGGCTTGAAACACGACACAGAAAAAAAAGCCAGCGAGATAATTGATTGAAACAAAATGCTGTCGCATTGGTTTCCTAATTTCTCTCTTTTTATGGCCAGATTTTATGTATTTTTTCGCTCACTTGCTGTCCCTGCTGCTCCAAACCACGCAAAAGCTGCAGCATTTCGGCCGCTTAATCTGCGCGCGTGCCATGCGTTGGCTCCGTGGGCGAGGGGGAGGGCGAGGGGCAGCAAGGGCGGAGCCTGGTAAATCTGCTTTGCCTTTGCCTGTCAGTCTGCCGTAGCGTAAAACTTTAACCACGTAAAATACGAGCCCGTTGGGCAGTAGCCGCAAACACAACCAGCTGAAAAACGGCGCAGCAAAAACAACAAAAAAAAAGCTGGGAAAAGCGAACCTAGATGCTGAACGAGCTGCAAACGAACAGCAGTCGAAATGCATATAAAAGCGGCGGAAGGCTCCAATCGAATCGCCGTCGCCAGGCACTGAAAGGCCGTGCGAGTCCGAGCAGGTTGCTCGACTGCCACGAATTCCAGATGAGCTATGCTCATAGTTGGGGTGAGTGCAATGCGGCTTCTAATGAGATGCCTGGAATTCGGATTTGGATTTGAATTTGAATTTGAATTTGAGTGCGCTCAGCCAGTTAAATGGCAACATTGGAAACGTGCCATCAATTTATTGCCGCTTCTTAAATTCAATTGAATTTATTGCACAAAGTTTACAGAAATCGCTCGCCATTCACGACGACACCGCTTCATTTAGTTGCATATGCACGTTAGCAAAATGTATTTGCACTTGCGGATTATTTATTCATACACCTTTTTATTGCATTTATCAGCAATGAGTTCGGACAATATTTATTTTGCCGTGTCATACTCAAGAGATTGCGTATTTGTAAATACATTTACAATACGTGCATGCTTTTAAAATATTATCCATGCATTTTTTTCCTCTCCATGCCAAAGATACTTAATGCCCCATTATGCTTACTCCCATTCTCTTGCCCCCGCTTTTTTGTGGCCTGTACTCATATGCATTTCCACATTTGTTGCAGCGCCTTTGAATGCAACATTCTCGCTCCAAACCACTGATCCCACAGCCGCTGCCTCCTGGGTATCAGCCGGAAATGGCAAAGCAACTGCAACTGGCAAAAAAGTAAAAGTGTTTGCGTCAAGTGGGCACGACAGTGAGACACCCAGTTAGTGGTCAATGAATTGAGCAAATGTCTGCATTTTCTTTTTGTTTTTTTTTTCTGTGAACGAGCAAAAGCTTACATCAAGTGAATTTTAATGCGAAATAGTATGTGAAGCAGAAAGCGAGTCCAGCGTTCAACGAAAAAGCAAGTAAGACTATTTTCGTATTTCATATTGAATTGTTAATCCCTTATAAAATAAGTTAAGCTTCTTTGAAATATTTGAAACTTCATCATTTATGGAATTCATCGAGTCTGTTTCGCATGCTTTATACACTTTGTGCCACTTATTTGCACTGGGTGTGTAGGGTATCAACGAGTAGCAAAAAATGGCTGCGTACTGGGCTGAGCTCTGTGCCGAGCAAAGCGGAGGGAGGGGCAGCCGCGGCGCTTCAATTTCATGTCGAGTAAATTTTAATTTACAGCTCTTTTGTGACCGCAGGTTTTGCCAACATGCGAGCCAAAAACTTTTCTCTTTTCCACTCTCTTCTTTTTTATACACATATTTTTTATGTTTGTTTTTGTTTTTGGTTTTTTCGTTTCGCATTTTGTGTGTGTTGGGTTTTTGGCTATTTGGCTTGTTGGTCAAATGATATATCCGACTGTGTGGCCGGTCAGCTTGTTCGGCTCGTTGACTGGTTGGCTGACTGGCTTGTTGGCTGGTCATTTGCTTTTGGGCGCTAGGCGCAGCCAACTGCCATTAGTTTTAATGGGGCGCCGTGGGGAGTTGGGTTGAAAGTGGGAGAAAGGCTGTGCGGGGCTAATTGCAGCTGCTTCCAATCTCCAACTATGCTTCATTAGCGCCGCTGGAAAACTCTATTAGCCAAATGAGCTGATGAGGCGCGGCGGCTATGGAGCAAAAACGCGGCGAAAAACTTTTTCCGAAATGTGTCGGAAAAACGTGCAGCATTTAAATAATGTCAAATTTATTGGCAATATAAAAGAACAATTAAAATGCAATTATAATGCGTTAATTGCACAATAAAAGTGGGCGTGGGCGTGGGCGTTTCGGCCTCTTCGTCGGCCTAATAACTCTCGCACAGCTGGCCAAATATTTATTCATTTTCGACAGATGTTCGACTAAATTGCACTGCAATTTGACCCATATACATCAATGTCGTCTAAAAAACAGAACACTCGTATCTCGTATCTAGCAAAATGTCCGAGACACGCAGCAGGAATACAAAAAAAGTGAAAAAATAAGCGCATTTTATCATCTATTGTCATTTTTCATTTTGGCAACAGGCAGCCGAAAAAAAGGGTTAACAATTTTTATGTGTCAACAAGAATAATTTGTGTCAGCTACACAGCAACGAAACGACACGAAACGAAACAAAACGGAACGAGAACTTTGCAAAGATGACGAACAAAAAGTGCAAAAGTGTCGTAAACAAAAGCAGGCGACGTATTAATAATGAAAACAGGACAACGAACGACACACACAAGACGACTAGCAGATACAAATGAACAAACAAGACAATACAACAAACTGCCGCAAACACGTCCAAGACAGCGACAACAACAACAACAACAGCGATGAGAATGTGCTGGGGAATCAACAAGCAGCAAGAAATTAATACCAGCCAGTACAAGAAGCATAAACACAAACACTCACACACTCGCAAATAGTTGCACGCTCTGGCCTAGCTGCGCCCGCTGGCGACGTGCAACGCCCGGAAGCCGTGTGGCACACGTACGTGCCATAATCCTTTTTCCCGTGCAACATTTTTCTCCTTTTCGCTCAACTTTCTGGCTGACAGTCGCGTTGCGCTGTAGGCACGATTTTTCCACGAATTTTCACAAATTTTCACAAAGTTTTTGAAAAAGAGAAGCACATTTCCCATGATAACAAAGATTTCTCCGCGCCAATTTTTAAATTAAATTTCCAACGAAACTGTAACGTGTTTTGGAAATGAGAAAAGCAGCGCATAATTTTGATTATAATTAATTTTCAAGAAAGATTTGAATTTTTAAAAGTAATTATAAGATGATAATTTGAGTGGAAAACTAAACAACATTATAGCAAGCAGAAATTGAGTCTTAATTGCATTTGCAAAGCAGGGCGTGGCAAAGTCAAAACGAAACTACTTACGAATGACCCGCAAGCTGAGCAAAGTCTACAGTCAGAAGTTGACAACAGCTTTTCTTGGCATTTCCATGGTCAAGTGACGATTGCAAATGCTGATTGCTCTGCGAAGTCGCAAAACGTGTGTCTTTCAAGTGTCAAATTCACTACAAACTGTTACTTTGCTGGCCCCGAAGGTATTGCACGTACTCGTGTCTAGGTAAAGTGTCCAATCATTGACATATTACGCATACGCCGCGTGCCACATAGCTGCTCAAATTGCGTAATGATGACAACGTCGAATTGCTGTGAGACACACGCAAAAAAGCAAGACACAAAAAACTTTTTAATTGCAAAATCGCTTCGGGAGTCTCGAAGGGGGAGTGTGTTGAGTGGAGGGGTGTCGAGGTTTCCCCTAGGGGCATTAACAGGCACAGGCCTCTAATTATTTTGTAAATGCGGCCGCCCGCAACGCTGCGCATCATTAAAAAAACGGGAGAGAGAGAGAGAGAGAGTGAGAGAAGCGGAGGGAGAGGGGAAGCGTCGAGTTTTTAGCTTTTGTGGCCGTGGCCGTTGCTCCTAATGCTGTCTCTGATGGATGACTTAATCATCCAGAAAAGCGCCACACAAATCAGCAAGCAAACAGCTCCGTCGCCAAAGCGCTTGTCGCACAAGTTTAACGAGTACCCAGCGGCTCGGCCAGCAACTTCGAAAGGCTCCAAACGGACGAACGGACGAACGGTCGGACGGACGTCGGGCGGATAGACAACGAGACCAGCGGGCAGACGAACCAAACCACTCAAAATTAATGGAGCAAATCAAACGAGCAAAAAGCAGACGTATTCTCCACTGTTCCCGTTTTTGGGTTAATAATGACAAGATTTGTGTGCGCCGCATACAGAATTAGCCGGAATTGCCATCCGGCGTTGCCAGACCGAGCCGAAACAAACGTTTTTTTGCTGCTGCTGTTGTTGTTGCTGTTGTTTTTTTTAAACGCCGTGTTTCATTAATTTTGCAAAGGAAGAGCATGGCGAGGAACGAGCGTTGTTATAGAGTTTGGTTTTAATTAAAGCCGAGCGCAAATTGCGAAAATATTAACTTCCGTCGCTGTCATGGAAAAGACACGGAGGAAACGCCGGCAGAACAAGTGCTCGACTGCACTATATCCTGTAATTATTTTGACGCTTAAGCTCAATAGTCGAAATAGAAATTGTCTCTAATTTAAATAATACACTTATGACTTGTGACCTAGTGATATCGTGTACAGGGTATACGACTTCGTTATGTTCCTGTGAGGCAAATGTATGCGAAGTTTTTTTATTTTATTTGTTTGCTTTAATTAAGCAAACCGAGAAACGGAAATTACCTTACCAGAGAACTGAGGCCAAAGACGTACACTCAGCCGCATATGCGGGCATTCAAATGTGTTCTCCTTTGGGCCGCCCACGTCCTTTGTCCGTCCATTATCACCACACTTTCCCACTGTCCAGTGAGTGTTGTTGTTGTCGACGCACACACGCAAAAACTCGTTGAATTCGCATAAAATGTAATAATAATTTCGCTGAACGCGTTTTTTGGCTGGCAATGGGCGCGCTGAGTTCCAGTTGGAGTTGGAGGTTGCAGGTTGGAGGTGGGAGGTTGCCACAGAAAAAGGGGCTTTAGGTCAAAAGTTGCTGTAACGGAAACAGCTGTTTCCGCTCCCACTCTCTACGCCCTCTTCTCACTGCATCCAATTTACTATTCATTTGAATTTTAGCTGCCGACTTTTGTGTTGTTTGCCACCGCACGACCATAAAATGCAAAAGATTATGAAAAGTGCCGTTGCTGGGGCTGCTCGGCTGCTGGGCTGCCACACGGTTACGGCCACTTCCTTAGCAAACACAAAAGCAGCTACCCCACACAATAGTAATAATAATAATAATAATAATAGGGCCACAAGCCGCATGCCACATAGTGAAACACTTTGCCAAACTCAGAATCGTGCTTGAGGGAAAACTCTTTAAGCAGAGACTGATAGTTTTTTGGGCGTACGATTTGTTCTTCGGGATCTACATTTAATTGCAGCAAATGCCATAAATATTGTGAGGAATTGTCTAAGAAAAATATTGATTTGCATATTTTACTTTCTTAATTAATTGAAACCAGATTCGCAAATTGTGTGCGATATTTTATAAAAATTGCGCGAGTATATTCTTGATTAAAGAATAAATACATGTCAATATTAAAACCACACGAGACTAATTTGCTACAGCACTACTTACTTTACTAAGAGCGAAAATATTGTGTTCTGGTTTAAAAATAAGTTAAACAACTCTTTGCTGAACAATATTTGTTTTAAAAATGAAATCTTTCAAACTTTAGAATGTTATTCTAGAATTTAGATTGTAATTCACTCTGCGTAGTGCCAATTGAATTAGAATTGCTGAATGTTTGAGTTCAATGAATAGAAGTGAATTATTTGCTTACTGCGTTTTCATTAAATAGAATTTATTACTTTGTAGTTCCAGAAACAAAGCTTAATCAACAGAGGCATTCAAGCAATTAGAAATGTTTTTATATTTTGTGAAGCGAATCAAGTTTATTTACGAACAACTGCAATAATTTGGAATACTTAATTGGCCCAAGCACTGCTCTGGCCAGAGAAGAGTACTTAAGAGTGGATGACCTAAAGGATACGGCTTAAAGGAATCCAATCCCATAGTATTTATGTAGTGCCTGCTGTCTGCCAAGTAAAACTAAAAGTTGGCTGAGTTTTCCTACCGTATTTCTATGCTATTTATGAGTGCTCTGTGTTCGCTCGCCTCTGAAAGAAGCAACTGTGTGTGCATTAGTTTAAAGAATATACAATTTTCCAAGTGGGAAAGTTTGCTCGTTGTAAGCTCGTAAGCATCCATTTCCACTTCAACTCCGAACTGGTTGTGTTGCTGCCACTGGCTCATCTTCAGTTGTGCTGCGCTGCAAATGGCATAAGTGCGAGTACGAGAACTTTTCAGTCACGTGACTGCCATAACATATCGAATTACGGTCGACTAATGGGAATTAAGAAACTCCTAACGAGCGTGACAAATGCAAATGACATTAAACCAGTCCAAACAGCTTCAGCACTCCCAGGCCATATACATACCTATTATTTATTGCATTTATCCGCATATGGTTGATTTATCAGTAGACATGCACTAAACATCAATTTGTAATCGATATGTTTATGAATGTGCGATGAGCAAAATGCTTTGGCCAATTTGCAACTTTGTGCATTTAATTTGATTTGAATAATCTGTTTATATTGCTGCATTAAAAGCTTACTGCACAGTATGCAAATCTGCTGAATTGACAGACCAATTTTCTCTCACTAACTACCTGCTTAGACCATTTCATTCTATTGGTTAGTTTATGGCGAATGCTACTTCCTAGTATATCATTGAAATCTGTTTCCATTGTATGTGTTTTTGTTTGGAAATTGAAAACGTATTTAGCTTGTGTCTAGCTTGACACATTCGGTTCCAGCTCTGACCTTATTACGACCAGTATTATTGAATTTCAAAGCCTGCCCGCAAATTATTTCTCAACTAGGCGAGCGAGCTCATGAGGCTTTTGCAATTTTCCACATGCCAATTTTTGGGACTTGTCTCTTGGGGAGCATGCAGAACAGCACCAAGTGCCTAAAATTACATTTTCCACATTAATAAAATGAAAATAAAATAAGAAGTGAGTTGCTGCTCTGCTGCTGCTGCTGCTGCTGTTGCACGAACTATGCAAATGTGCCGCGTGCAGCGCACCAGATAAAACTGAGCAGGAGACACATGTGTGTGTGTGTGTGTGTATCTGTTGTTTTTGTATTTTTTCGTTTGTATTCGGTCCTTTTTTCCGCAGCCCCTCGAGTGGCAGCAGTCCCAGGCTCAGAGGGATCGCTCGTTGGAGTTGGAGTTGGGGTTAAGGGCGAGGGTTTCGCTTGGGCGTTCGGTCGGGGCTTGTGAGTTAAAAAGTTGCTAGCATAGTCACACATAATGTGCAGCAGCTGTTGCCGGCAGTGCCAAAAGTCACAATAAATTTCTGCATTAGTTGGCAGCGCAGCTGGTTTTCGGGGTTCCCTGGCTGAACTCTGAAAGCGCTTTGAAAACAACCAGAAAAACATGAATAAATAAATTTTGTGGATCGTGCAAATAAAGCAATGACTTACTTCTACTCGTACAGTATGTGCAATTGAAAGCAAGCAATATTCTTGGCCAAACCGCAAAGTACTTTAAACATCCCTGCGTGCGAGCTGTTTGGTCGAGAAGGAGAGTGGGGAAGGGCGAGCAAGCCGAAACTTGCCGCCGGTTATTTGTCCTGTTTTAATAAGAAAATTAATTAGTTGCTAATTTCCTTTTGCTGTGTACGTTGTAACCAACAAAATGAAGTAAGGCAGCTGCAGCTTCTGGCTCACATCACGCTTTTATATACAACATAAAAAAAAGTAACAAAATTGTTTTAAATTGAATTCATTAAATGCTTGAAGCGAAACAGAAGCATTCAAGCCACTTCAATTTACGGTGTTCTCCCTAATGAATTTACATTTGACTACATTTCAATGAAGCAATTAACAATTATATAAACAGAAATATTGCTATATGATGTTCTTATTTGGAGAGTAAAATGAGCTAGCTCGGAATCGATAATCACATGCAGAGATAAGTTTAAA
The DNA here is from genome assembly GCA_035046165.1 of Drosophila rubida. Lineage (NCBI taxonomy): Eukaryota > Metazoa > Arthropoda > Insecta > Diptera > Drosophilidae > Drosophila > Drosophila rubida. The sequence continues at coordinate 11,444,970 of JAWNOF010000012.1, read as the reverse complement.
TCGCTGCCCTTGCAGAAGACACCAGCGAAATTGCCGAGTTTCGTTTTATTAGATACATATTATAAGCATTATTATGCGCTGGAATCATTGCGTGCTTTCAGATGTTTCCCAAATGTAGGCACAGCTCTTTTGTCAGGCCAATGCAATGACTTCCGCTCCCACAGGGTTTCAAGTTTTATGGCAATGCTGGGAGCTGGGAGCTGGTTGCTGCTTGCTGCTCCCGTTCGTGTTGTTGTAGTTACTCAAGCTTTTTATTGTTGTTTCAAGTGTTGCTGTTCAAGTTGCCGCTGTTGGCTGGTCTACAGATAAGTACGTGCTAAGAAATGTGTAACAAACTACACACACTGAGATACAGATACGGATACGACGGATACGAAGTAAAAACCCGAACCAGACAATGCCAGGCACCCACGTCTCCATGGACACATTCTAATAAAAAGGGAAGCATTGAGTACGCCATTTTGTGTTTGCCATTTTTGTGCTGTCCTCTCTCTGCCCCCAGCTCCGTCAGTGATGCGAAAAATTCGTTAAAGTGTTGCAAGTCGCCCCAGACAAAGTCGGCGTGGCGCAGCGTTTTTCACAATCTCGCCATTTAATTGAGTATTACTCGAGTATCTCGCTGGCAGTCAGAGCCACTAATGCTTATCCTTTAGCAGCGCACAGATAGTTCTTTTTGTGGGCATTGCTCAACACTGGCACTTGGCACATCCTGTCTGCTCTGTCGCAGTTGAACTTTGACTGCACTCCTCTCCGTTTTTAGGCAGCCACATTTGAGTTATAAATGCCGCACTACTTGAATGAATCTCATGGGCGTAATAGTTTTCAAATGGCTTTTATCTGGTTCCATCTTTCTCTCTTTTTGCGTATGCTTGCTGCTGGCTAGAGTATCGCACACAAGTGCCTGTCCTCCCTCAGCTCATACATATCAGCCGTCTTCCGTTGCCCTCTTCAGCTGGCGAAACCGCTTGCCATAGCACAAATGCCTCAGCGAATCTCTTTCGCTCTCTGTATCTGTCGGAGTCTGAGCTGTTGGGGAGCAACAAATTGCCATTATATGCAATTTGTGGAACAAAACAGAAACACGCGCAACTCGCATTGAGAGTTCGTTCGGCTTGCTCCAGAGGTACGCATTCATCACATTCCTCGCATACCCATGATACAGACTGCTAAAAGGCAGCCAACCAACTGCATCCAACCAGGTGTCAATTACACTAGTCAGCAATGTGTTGAGAACTCCAGCATACTTGTAATCATCAATTCACTTTAAAGCTGCTTTCTTCAACTGGTTGAACAGCACAGACATTGCCAAGGAAATTTGCGTGATTTCATTAAATCTGCTCACATTTGGCTGCACAGTGTAATATTGAAGGGGGGCGAACCTTAGTTTTTGGATAGTCATTTGCAAGTGCTGTAAAATAGTGAAATACTTGTAGTCGGGAATGAAACAATTTCAGTGGCCACTGAATCGGAAGTCGTAGTCTAAGGAGCAGCAGTATTTCAGCGAAATTCTCTGTGAAATTGTTGCATTCACTGGGGCACATTTAATTGGCGCACGCAACGTTGTCATGCTGAGAAAGTGAACTAAATTAAGCATGGCAACGTGACGTATACGTAATCAGAAATGATGATGCCAAGCACGGTCATGTTTCTGCCATTGTCCTTTATCGCGTCTGCTTAAATTAAGCAGATTTAATTTGAATTAATGTGTTGTCCTATTTGCTGTGCTGGCTATAAGTGGAATTGACCCTCAGTTCAGCGGCGCTCAATACCAAAACCGTGCACATTTTTTATGGCATCGCCAACTGCCAATGAGACTGTGTAAGCCATGGGAAATAGATTTATTACAGTCACTGTCCTTTCACTTAATATTGACGTTGCAGCCTTCGATTGAATAAGCAAATCAATTTCTACTTTTTGCCATCCTTCCGCTCAATTAACTGCATAAAAAATGCATGCCACTAATCAAGATACATGAGACCTACATTTACCATAGAGTGAGTACACAAACTATCGCGGCAACTCGCTCCAACAAATCCACTGACATTTTGTATACTCTGTTCGCGTTGAAATGAGCATCAGTTTAATAAGCTCAATCACAATTGAAGTCTTACTCAAAGCTGAGTGGGATAGCGTATTTAGGCTTCGACAGTCTCAAGTTATTATTTGAGAATTGCTTCTCATTACTTTAATGTGACACTCAGATAGCATCATGTCACTCAAACTCTCCTGTCGTTCGTTCGCCTGTCGCAAAGCAATTTAATTTGTGTGCTAATGCGGTGTCTGACAAAGTGAAATCCTTGCATTTGAGATGCTTGTAGATTTTTTATTTTGTATTTCAGACATTTCCTTTCTTCATAAATAACTGAAACGTTGGCGTATTAGCAATTTTAATGCACTTGGCCTTATGGCACATACTCGCAAGTATTAAATGCTAATTTCGCACACGGCCAAAACCTTAAAGCCGAGCTAAGTAAACGACAAGCGAACGAGTCGACAGTTTTTGCAGGCCGGGTCCACACACTACATGACATTTTACAAGTTATTATTATGCAAAGGACACGCGTTGCTGGCGACTTGCCTGCCGTTATCCTGTTGCTAAATCTGCGACGGTGTTGGGCAAATTTGCATTTATTCATGGCATAAATAAAGCATAGCAAGCTCCGAAAAACGCCCCTCCCCCCCAAAAAAAAAGGAAGGCAAACAAAAAATATCGTCGTAGTGTGTTTTCCATATATATATATATATAGTATACGTGTGGCCTACATACAGACTCGGGAACAATAGGCACAACACTGGGTGTCCCTCCCTCTCAGTCACGCTCTGTCATTCTCTTCCTCTGGCGGGTATTTGCCCACTCGATGCATTTCATAGAATCTGGAAAATATGCGGAATACTCAACACCTGCCAACGCCAACCGCAAAACTGGCGCAAATTCTGTTTACCCAAAACTAGTGCAAAGCAATTACATGTTGTATTTAACATCTGGCTTAGGCAATACAAACGCCAAGCTGTCAGCTGTTTTGCGGTTTCAGTTTTCAATTTTCAGCTGTATGTATGTTGTGTGGGACAATATTCAGTTGAATGTTGATTTCAATGTTGAGTGGTTTTTCCTGTGGCTCTATTTCTGATTTTCCTAAAATAGATCAAATACGCAATGTGTAAAATGAAAGCAATGCATTTGTAATGAACCAGATCATTTATAATTGAATGTCAGCGGAAATGCTGAGCTAACTCGCATGCATTACTACAGTATCCCTTATTTTGGCTGTGATACATTACACATTTATTGGAAAACTTACTTCAAACAAGTAACAGGTTACTTAATGTCAGTGTTAATGCTGTACCTCAAATTAGTTGTCAACCTAAGCTTTTCAGTCGATGAATTTATTAAGCTCTTAAACCTACAACTAAATAGCCATAAATTTATTAATTGTGCTGAGCTTAATTGTAATTTTATCAACCACAAAGTAACCGCAAATGGCAACAACTTGCACACTTTTCAGCACTGTTAAGTTCAAATGAGGGTAAGGTCAGAAGTTGCGAGCTTAAAGCGCAGCGTCCTAGAGGTTTGTGCAAGCCTAACCTCAAAGTATGCACAACATAACCTCAAAACGAAAGCTGGCATAACCTCAGAACATAAGCCAATCTAACCGCAAGGCATAATACCGCATAATATTGAATTAGAAATGCGTAAAATTAGCCCAAATATTCAGCCGCAATATGGCTCCCAAGGGCATGTGACGAAACACTCAACCCAGTCGAGTCAACGGACTCGAGAGTTTGGGGCCGGGTTCTCAGGTTTGAGGCGGGGAGCGAGTGCTGTCATAATTTTATGCACCACAGGCCAGTGTTAACCTTTGCGACAAATATAAAATAAATTAAAATTAAACAGCAAAACACACATGAGAACCCGGTAAAATTTCCCCCGAGTCGTCTGACGACTTTAAGTCGCGCTTCGGGCCCCAGCGGCCAATATGGCCAAAAGCAGTTCGCATGTGTGTGAGGGTCCTTTAAAGTACAATGTTTACGCAGCAGCGCAACGATGCCTTGGCAGCTTCACCAAGATATGCATACAAAAGCCATATGGCATATGGCTAAAACGCCATGTGGATAGAATAAGGTAACGGTAAACAAGTGCCAAGTAGTTTTTTTTTTGGGAGGCAGAGTGGTTCTTCCTCTTCCTGTTGTTGTTTTTCATCCATTCATTTGACTGTAGTTTAAGTGTGTCCTGGCGTCTGTTTGCTTGGCTTCTTGCTCTTGCCAACTCTTTGTGACTCGTCCTGCGGGGCTTCGCTTTCGACTTGGGCTGCGAGCCATTTGCATTGTGCGTATTCCACTTCCATTAGCACTTTAATATTTAATGACGGCTGCTTATCGCACATAATTGAATCCAGTTCGGTTCGCCTTTCTGCTCATTATATTATTATCTTTTGTTTGTAATATCCGCAATATTGTTAAGCTGACGGCATTTTGTTGGGCATTTTGATGAGGCTTTATTATTTGGTTCTTGCGGCTGATAAATAATGCAGGCATCGCCTTTGGTTTTCGCATTTTTTCGGCTCATCTTTAATGGCCAGCAATCTCACACTCATTCGCGCTCTCGCTCCCGCACCCGCTCCCGCTCTTGCTGTTTATCGCCTGTTCTCTTCCACGCTTTGGTTGCCAGCATATCATACATAATTCTTAATCAAATGTCGGCAAGCACTGGCCCACACATGTCCTGAAACTGAAAGCGCTTGTAATGTGCGGCACGAAACATGATTTTCTTTATGCGTCTCCTGCCTGCTTCTCCTCTGGCCCCGATACCAACCTGAGTTGGCCTTTATGCGCTTTTCTTGGCTGCCGTAAATAAGAGTTAGGTGATTTTTTTTTCACTTGCGGGAAGGAAGAGCGCCGAGGAGGACGCCTTTTGAATTTGCGTTGGTCTCAACGCAAAATTTAATTAATGTGTTTGCTTCGTGTTTTCGCATATTCATGTTACCCAAAATTTTTGGCCATGACCAAAATCAGAGCCAGGGCTACGTGCATATGTGTGCGGCACGTTTTGATCATTAGCCCGTAGGTGTTATAAATACGAGTTAAACTGCGCTAATATGCATGCCGAACGAGAGGGAACTCGCCATTATGTAGATGTTCAACACAATTTATGGGCAAGACGGCAGCACGACAATCACATGGCCGGGCTATCTGCATGGTCAAGTGCAAGCGCTCAAGGACAAACTGATAGCAGTGGCAGCAGCAAGAGCACCAGCAGTAGAAACAGCTGTCTGAGCTCGGTTTCGGTTCGTTTTTCGCCCCCCCCCTGAAATTGCAGACCCAAGGGGAGACAGCCCCACTTCTTGGCACCTTTTTAACGCGTTTCAACCTGCATAAATTACGCAACAAAATATCCACAATTATTTATTATGTCACGGCGAAAAGAACGCAAAACGAAAAACGAACGAGTTTTGTGTTGAAGGGATGTCAGCTGAAGCGACCAAGAAAGAACACACTCAAAAAAAAAAGAGAAAAGAGAAAGGTTTAAACGTAAACAAGCAGCCCTTGGTAATAATTCAAATAAATTTATACATTTCGCTTGAAGTCAGCTAAAGATGCAGAAGCAGAGGTAGCAAAAGAAATGGCCACCACAAAATACCCATTTAACTTGGCCTTTAAACATCATTTGTCAGCCCAAATACCACAAAAAAGGCGTACATTTAATGGCGCTTTAAGCAGAGGGCCGAATTCTTTTAGAATTCTGTGTTGCAACCGCAGTCTGTCATAAGTAAAGTGTTTTGCTGATTAGCGCTTTGCCAACATGTGTGTGCAGCCCTGGCAATCCATCAGGCGTCAATCAAACTGACGACTGACGACTGCTGACATTGATTGGGCCACGGCACAACAACAATTCAAGCCAATTCTCCTTGAGAGCAGAAGCGTTTAGTGCATGGCAAATTGTTGTGATACCCTTAAGCAGGCAGAAGTCTAATCAATTTCAAGCATTATTTATACTATGCTAAAGCGATTATTATTTGACAAATAAAATGATGAAGCGAGAAATTACTGAGCATGCTTTATAGTTACTCAAATGCTTCGTCTTTGGCAGTGTATTAAATAGTCATCCATTCGCAGAACACCTGTTGTATCTTGCGGTTGACAGGCGAATATTTTGTTTTGTTCTTTTGTTTTCTTTCATTGTCCGACTTATTTTGATTTTTATTTGACAGTCAACGCGGCTGAAGCGGCGTATACGTAATTCAGCAGCACTCAAATGTATGCAATGCTTTTGTTTTCTTTTCCTCTCTCTCTTTTTTGTGGCCTGGTGTTGACTTAATCAAAATGCCAGCTGCTACACGTGGCATAGATTCGGTTTTAGTTTTTGTGCGCACACGTGCATGGACTAAACGTGAGTGAGACGACAAGATAAAAGCTGCCGTCGTAGGGAAGACTGCGAAGTGATTGTGTGGAGTAGATGCCATTCAAGCTGAAGGCAACTTCTAGTGTTTAGCATTTTCTAGCAATTTGCATAAATTTGTAGTTTCTGCCGGAGTTGCCAAATTGCCAAATTCCCCAATTCTCAAAAAATGCTCTTTGCCTTGCAATTGTGTGCGTTTAATGCCGTTTTTGCGTTGCATCGGCTTGTAATTAATGAAAAGCACTTACGCTCACAGATTTCACATATATATTGTGAGTTTTAATGAAATTATGCAACTTATTTGCCAACTGACAGCTCGAGTCGATTTATGACATTGGCCTCGACGCTCTCCAAAAGGCATTTTCCGTAACGCTGCGCCGTTAAGTTTGCCTTTAGGGCCGCACTCAAACCTCAGTCTGAGCTTCAACAGCTGGCCCATGCAACCCATGCAGACTCCCTCTCAGCGCACAGATGGCACCATAAATAAGCAAAGCCCATGCAATTATGCGCTTGAGCTGTCATTGCAGTTGCCCGTTGGTGTGAAAATTGCATATTGGCATAAATTAATCAGCAGCAGCAGCAGCAGCAGCAGCGTTACACCAGCTGGCCGTGATTGGCCCAATTGGCCCGACTATCCAATTGACTGACTGCCTGCCGGCCTGCCAGCCTGCCAGCCTGTGGCAAATTACGGCCTTAAAATATTCATTTACCTATGCATTTATCCACATAAGAAATTTAACAAGCTGACAAACTGAAACCGGGATTTGTTGCATGATTTATTGATTAAGGATAAGACTTCTAATTGATGGTCTTCGCAACGCTACACGGTATTTGATAGAAACGGAAGTGAACTTAAATCATCATTTGGTTGCGGGTTCTTAAGATCCATAGACTGGCAGCTGCCCGTTCGTGTCTTTCATGCACTTGTGGCTTCAGTTTAATTGATTTGCTTTAAGGCTCAACCGAGCTGGAAGCAATGGCAACGAGCAGAGAGAAAAATTGCAGCTGCAAAAGAAAACTGCAGACAATTAAGCAAACGTAGCAAACGCTGCAAACGCCGTAGAAGGCCGTAGCCAGCTGTGTGGCAAAGTTGCAAGTGGCAAGTGGCAAGTGGCAAGTGGCAACTGGCAATGAGAACTGCAGCAATTACTTACTCGAAATCTGTGGGCCTGGCGCACAGACTTAGGCAAAGGACTTGAATCGACTCGACTCGTTTCGTCTCGTCTCGACTCTTGTGATTCTTGCGGCATCAGTTGCGGCGTGAAAGTGAAATACTTTTGCCAAGGACGTTCATTGTTGCGGTTCGTTTGGGTTCTCAGCTGTTCGCTGTTGGCTGGCGCATCTTCCATCCTCCAGCCGCTTGTTTGCGCAAAAGATTGCAAAAAAGGCCGTAAAGGCAAAAGTGAATGAGAATTGTGTCAAGCATTTGCTTGCATTCTGCATCTGATTCCTCACACTCTCGCACATCATCCACTGAAAGTGTTTACCAACTGCGTAATGCATTGAGCACATTAGACAATATAAATCAATTTAATGCTTATTATAAATGCACAATTGATCCACGAAATTAACAATATAATGTGGGTTGTGCGCTGCAGCGCATGCAGCTTGCAACAAAGGAGCTGAAGTGAAAACTGCCGCCAGCCATGACATGCTGCAGTCGCGGCAACAACAAAAGTCACTTAAAAATGTGTGAGAAATTAATTGCAATTGCAACCAAATTGGATAACCGCAAATAAATTCGCATAATGGCCACGCAATTCGTTCGCTCGCAGTCAAGGGGCGTAACAACCGCGAACGCGATTCGGACGCGTTTTTAAACGCGTTCTTTACGTGACATGCACCCCAATAAATTAAGCAGCGAATCAGCGAGTACAGTGGGCGAATTTCAGTGTCTACCATATATTTTTTAAGTAGCTCGTAAACGATTTTTTACGCATCCGCGCACCTGCTTTTTTCGCTGTCGATTTAGTGGCAATTTTCATTGAGATTTAAGCGGTTGCATGTCTCAGGAGCTTGCTGCTGCTCGTCGCGTCAAGTTGTCTGGGTGTCTTTCAAGCGTTCGCCGAGCAATCACTCAAAGTTGTCCGCATTTGCATAAACACTTCTAATCCTAATGCCCAGCAGACTGCAGCCGTTGGTTCAGTTCAGCTCCAAGCTACTTACAGTCAATTGCCCCCGCTGAAGTGACAACGGCTACACGAATCCCAAACTCAAACTCAAGCTCAAACTCGACGCCAGCACCAATGCCAAGCCCTACCGAACGCAATCCAAACCCATCAACATCGCCACTAGACAAGCAGCGCAGCCAGCCAATTGATGTTGCTCGACGTTGGTCGTCCGTGCGGGCGCCAGGATGCGAGGAGGGTTTTCCTATTCCTTTTGCACCACTCAGCTGCGATTACATCAAACAAACGCTGGGCCATCGCATCACGCACACAACGATACCATGTGTCATTCAAAGTGTTGCTGCTGCCCTGCTGACTGCCCAGACTCGCATTCGGCTGGAGATCCTGCAGCAGGAGCAGGAGCAGCAGCCTGACCGCTTAGGGTGTCAGTCAACGTGTCACTTGTGCGGCAACTGGCGCCCCTTAGTGAACCAAGCATTGCTTAAGGGACTAAAGTATACCCTATGCACTGTCCAGGATAATTAAGCTCTTGTGAATGTTAAATTTAATATAATCTAAATTAAACTTTCATATGGTTTAATTAGGCGCGCTTGTAGCGTGACCAAAAAACTCATTTGCTTTCTACCTCAGCTCGCAAAAGTTCGCGAAACTGAAATTTATTTTGTTGCACAGTTGCGATAACCGAATTGCTTATGAAATTGCATCTTGAGAAAACACAATTTATTCATAAACTAAAAATTCGCTGTAAAGTAGCTGCTATTATTCGTGGAATAGCGGTGCATTCGCCCCTATTAAAAGTTTGTCGCGCCAAAAAAGTCTGATTAACTTTGCCAAACTGCTTGCATGCAAATGGCAGAGCGAATACCCTGCAGCTTTGCAGGGTATATTGACACTGCAATACATTTCAATTGCGATATTTATTTATGCGTCAATGCAATAATGCATCTGCAAGGCAACTCGACTTCGTTGTGTGCTTGTCTACTACCATTCCTGCGTTCGATTTTTTGCCTTGATTTTCCCCATTTTTCCCTTGCTCAGTTTTGTATATAGTAATTCCAGTTAGTGCACAAGAATTTGCGCAACGCCATTGAAATTACAATACACTTGGCAAGCTTAGGGTTCTCCGCTCGTTGCCGAACTGGCGCACTTTGCATAAATTTGAACCTGGAGCTGCAGCTGAAGCTGAAGCTGAAGCATTGCACTTACTTGACACATTTTGTTTGGCTGACGATGCCAGTTTCCAGCTCCCAGTTTGTAGTCGCAGTCGCAGTCTCTGTCGCATTTCCCCAATGCCCCAATCTGCTCAGTTCCTGTGATACGGGCAGCCCTCAGTCAACTTTGTTATTGTTGTTGTTCGTGTTGTTCATTTGCAAACAACTTTTGTCTCTGGCGCAACAATTTACCGTTAAGAGCTCAACATTGTAACACTGGTTTTTCACTTTTCACTAAGTACCGGGTTTGAGTTACACATAAAAATGCAGCCGCAGCCGCAGTCGCCGTCGCAGCCGATGCTGAAAGCATTGAAAGTGAGTGTGAGAGAGAATGAGGCTGTGACCCAGCGGTGTGCGTGGGGCGCTGTTGTTAACTGTTAACGGCGCAGGGGTTGGCTTTAAGCAATCTGCCCAAGTTTCGCTGTCGTCTTTTGTGCAACGTGCGAAGTTTGTCACTCCGTCAAAGAAATGCGAATGCGAACGCGGCAACTCGGTGTCTGTGCAATGCACTTGCCCTGTAATCCACTATCCACTCGCTGTCGACCAGGTGTGCCATCGTGTTGCTTAGTGTGCTGCAGGGAGCAGGCGAAGGGAAACTGCGGGGGGGTGGGGCGGAGCCAAGCTGGCGCCTAGATATTGTGTCAACACAAGTTTTGCATTTTGCAAATGTGTTTTTCTTTTGTTTTTCTCACTTGGCACCTCGCACGTCCTTTAAGTAGTTAAATTAGTTTTCATAGTTTGGCGCCATTTGGCAACCCGACCCCGTTTTCGCTTCTCTCTCTCTCTCTCTCTGTCTCTCTCTCTCTGTGATCTGATGCCCACAATCCTTTCATGCTGCGTGTAAATTAAATCTTTTTTCGCTTTTAGTTTATAAACTCGCCGTTGGGACGCAGAAACTTTTGGCATTTTATGTTGCCTGATTTTATTAAAATTTACAGCCAGTCGCAGTTGAAATTCAGCTCAAGCTCAACTTCCCACTACAATGGGCGGAAGTAATGCTGAGTTTTGGTTGCGAACAGCTTAAGAAATATCTACAAATATTGAAATTTCGTTACTTCGCTCGAATTATTGCTGTGAAGAAGTTTTTTAACTACCTGCTGGTTAAATCTATTGCTCTCAACTTTGCCTTTGCTGCGCAAAGTTTTGACTTTAGCTATTTCAAGATTGGTTGAACTCGATCACCAGCTTAATTTTAATTGTAGAGTATGTTTTTCTGTTAATCCTTATCAAAATCTTTACGCTTGGGTAAGCTTATCGTTTATCAAGTTTTTTTCTAGACAATTATTGTAAGTTACATAAAGTATGCTCTTACTCGGCTGCCTTTAGAAAGGCCTCCTTCACAGCTCGTCGATTTACCTTGCCATTGGGGCTTCTAGCCAAATGTGCGACTATCTGCGCACCTCCATGCAGCTGCTTATAGTTGGCGCCGATGTTTCTAGCCACAAAGTCAACAACTTGAGCGGAACTTAACTGACTGCCGTCTCTGAGAACCACCGCAGCGGCAGCAGCATCGCCGTCGAGTTCATTCCAAATGCCAAAGACACAAACTTCAGCCACTTCTGGCATTTGGGCAATAATCTCCTCGATCTCATTGGGGTAGTAACTCATGCGCATATACTTGAGAAGATCCTTCTTACGATCCACCACATAGAGATAGTTATCGTCATCGAAGTACCCCAAATCTCCAGTGTGAAACCAGCCCTCCGAGTCCCTCATCTCTTCTGTAGCCAATTCATTTCCATAGTAGCCACTCCAATGTTGTCCGTGGTCACAGTAGAGTTCGCCCACTTCATTGGGTCCCAGCGCTTTTCCAGTCTCATCCACAACACGCATGCGAATGATGGGCAAGAGGCAACCCACCGCAGTGGGCTTGGTATGTGTGTTGTAGTTAAAGGCTAAGGCGGTGACCATCTCCGTCATGCCATATGCCATGCATTGGATTCCTTTATGTTGTAGATATGACTCCATCTTCGCCACAGTTGTCGGTTGTATACGACCTCCAATGAAGATCAGGTGTCGCAAGCTTTTTAGCTGTTCAGCATTGATGTCTCGGCTATTGGCCAGCATGGCTAATTGTGAAACACCAAGCATGGCCCAACTAATTTTGTAACGTTCACAAATCGTCAAGAAATATGCGGGACTGAAGGGCTGCTCGGAAATTAAACTCAAGGTGTCATAAAGAGCCGTCGTGATCAGCTTAAGCAGCCCAGACACCCAGTCTAGTGAGCTAGGCGTGTATTGAACGTCATTTGGCTTAAGATAACTGAATGTATAAAAGTGTTGGTAAGTGAATAATTTGATGTTGCCAAACTTTTACCTGAAAGCTTCGAATAAAATTGGATTATTGGAAATGGTGACGGCCTTTGGCGCACCCGTTGAACCGGAAGTGTGAAGTATAGCCAGTGTACCATTGATGCCCCTTTGATTGCATGCCGGCTTAAATTGCTTTTCCAACGCAGTTTTAAACATGTCCAGAATGCTTGTGACACCCGCGATAGTTCCAGAGTAAGTTATAATCTTCGCTTCCAAAGTCTGCGCTACATTTTTCGCCTTCTCGTAGTCTTGAGCAACGCAGAATATCAATTTTGGTTTGATGATATTGAACAAATCGCAAATTTTCTGCTCGTCCATGATGGGATTGACGGCTGCAATGGGCGTTCCATTGAACATGCAGCCATATCCCAAAGTGCCCAGATGTGTCGTATTCCTCGCCAAAATACCTACAGTATGCGACTCCTGGGTGAGTCCTTCTTCTCGCAGGTACACACTTATTTTGGTTGCATTCTCGAGAATCTGTGCACGGGTCAGTTGCGTATTTTCGGTAATTGAAATCTGAACAACTCGCTCAGGTTCATTCTGCAGCTGATTGAATATAAGCTGAGCAATTGTTAATTCGCCGTTGTAGGCACTTTGCTTCTTGGCCCCTGACCAGATTCTTTGTTCGGCATTATAGCTTGTCGACATGTCTCTGTGGTCTAATATTTTTCACAAACTGATGTCGCTTTTCGGCTAGCATGTTCTTAAATGTACACATTATCACAAGCTCTCCTAGATATGTAAGTTGATTAGATAAAGTTACCCAAGTTGATAGCGCAAATGTGCTTAAATTTCTTGTTTTTTTTTTGTTTATTTTTTATTTGTAATACGCTTGGGGAGTTATCTACGAAATATGCTTGATCAGCATATTAAAAAAAAAACAAAAACAAAACATTGTGTGATTGTTTCAACAGGTGTATTGTAGTCGAACACTCTTGATTAAAGCGCGCAGACTTCTCTTTATTTGCTTATCATTCAAATTTGTTGTTCATTATCTCTTAGTATTTATAGTGTCTGCAAGCCTGTCTGCGTCTCTATGCAACCAAAAATTGTTAAAGTGTATTTCGTAGTTCTGTCGGTCGAGATAATCTTTCTTGTAAAGAGAAAAACACAAATTTCGGCTACTTGAAATCCATTTATTCGATTTAATTTGCTTGCGTTTAAAGTGCGCTCCGTTTCGAAGTTTACGGCACACGTTCGAAATTTCAAACAATTGCTGAATGCAAAACAGTTATTCATATATGACACACACTCGCACTGATGAAATAGAGAGCGCGTCATGAAATGTAGTTGGAATTGCATTTGCGCATTTCCGGTCAGCGCACGGATGTTCCGGTGATCAATTTTCAAATGCGCTGTGTCAGTTCACTGGCTGGTCAGTTGCTGTGTGTTGTCCAGTTTAGGATTGGTTGCCTGTTCAACGTCTGTCCGGCGGCAGGAAGAGCGCCAGCAATTGCAATGGCAGCAGCAACATTGGGCGCTCGCAGTTGCTAACCGGGAATAGGACGAGCTATGTGCTGGGAGCTGGAAGCTGGGACCACCAGCCACAAGAGGAAAAGCTGCTGAGGGTGAAAGAGTAAGAGGAGTAGAAGCTGGAACAAGGAGCTGGAGCAGCAGCAACAGCATCAGTAATCGACCTGTCGCCCGCTCATCCACTTGGCTTCGTTATGTGGCCCTTTGCAAAATTGAATACAAATTCACAGTTTTTGCATATTTGGTTACAGTTATCTAGCTCCTTCTTAAACACATACACTGACACAGAGACAGACAGAAAAATACACATGGACTCGCACATGGTTGTGGTTTTCATTTTGTGAATTTTAAGCACAATTTTTTTTCGTGTGTTTCCTTCATTTCCTGCTACCTCTCAGACTAGCCTGCAATTTGTGCACTGTGTGGATAGCAATTTTCGGTTGTGCAATTTGTAGCTGAATTTTCGTATTTGTATCTTTGCGTTTTTTTATGCCGGACATTTACTTTTTATCTGTGCATGTTTCGATTGGGCGCCACAAAAACCGAACCGCAGACATTAGGGCAGCGTCAGCTTTAAAAGTGGATGCATCAGCATGCCGTGGCGTTGTGTTAGTTTTGCGGTTTTTGCGGGCAGGCAAAGAGTGCTAAATAAAAGTTCTAATAAATAAACAAATAAATGAAACAACTCATGTGCGCGTGTTGCACATTTTATAAATATTTATGCAATTAATTTAAATTCACACAGTTGTGCACACGGCACAGTCAGTTTTGGGGAGAGTCATAAACAATGCCAATTACGTTCAGGATACAATCAGGATGTTGGAAGCTGAATGCTGCTGCTGACTGCCTGCAGCTTTAAGGATCTAATTTCAGACAATTTCCGCACAGGCTCATACACACACACACCCACACACACACACACATAGACATTCAGGGACTCACTCGCACACAGAGTGCGAGCTGTCGACAGTTTGGCGAACTAACTTTGACTCGTCTCAATTAATGAGATTAATTAGCAGCTAATCAAATTTGCAACTACAACTTACCGACTGCCATTGATGTGAGCTAGCAGCCATCTGGCTTCAACAAGTATTGGCTGGTGTGTCTGTCTGCTGATGTCCTTGTCAAGGCTGTCTGTCAATGTCTTGATGCTTGCAAATTGCTTGACGCAATCTAATTAACTTCATTTGGTTAGCTACTTTCAGCTGCTTTTAGAATGTTGTTTTTCGGGCACCCTCCTCGCTAGCAAAATATTGCGTATACACACCGTTGGACCGTCGAATCTAGCAATTTTCATTTATATACATTAAACTGACAGAGATATAGATATGGGGAGAGAGAGCGAGCTTGATTTTACAGAAGGTGTGCTCGCTGCTCAATTTGCAGCGCACAAATTGCAATTTGCCACCGAAACTGCAAAGGCAAGTGCAAACTTGCCGTACGCTGTGGCTGTGTGTGGTTGATTAGTTGCGACGCCTCTGGCTGCCACTTGCTCGTAATTTAGCCAGGATAGTCACAGTGCTAGTGTTGACCAGCTCGAGTTGGCCACTGCTTACTAACTTATTTATGTGCGAAGTGCAAAACAAACAGACAGCGCCTCAGCGCGTCCGATTCTCACATGACCTTACCCATATAATAGAAAATGATGTTGCAAAAAGTGTTTGCGGGTGGAAAGTTTGCCCGCAATACTGGGGCCACTTTGGCTTATGTTGTCCTCGTCTTGAATTTATGTTGGCTCAATGTTTTTGTGCCCGTCCGATTTGTCAAGTTTTTTAATAGAAAAGAACCCAGCAATTTCGTTGTCGATTTTCAGTTTATAGCCCATGACAGCTGCACTTTCCCAATGGCTAAGGGATTTGCGAAAAACTTTCTGATGTTCAATTGCTTGAAAGTTGTGAGGAAAAGTTCATACCGCCTGCTGACAGCTGGCAACTGACAGCAGCAAATCGCATCGTATCGCATCGCAACGCAACGCATGGCATAGCAATGCGAGAGCATTAATTACTTACGAGTGTGCTCGTGTAAATGGGTATTTTGAATGGTCAATTGAGCTGACACAGAACAAATACACTCGGACAATACACTCAGGCAGCTGTGTCGGGTTCATAATTGTGTCACATACTGTGCAATTAATTTCTGAATTAATTAAGCTCAATCATTATGTATAGTTGCCGCTTCAGCACACAAAATTGTTCACATATTACGGCTTAATTAGCACTTTAATGCACGAGTGCAGCAAAGCAGCGTACAAGAATGAAATGAATCTCATTGTCATGGATTCAATTGCGATTTCAAAGCCTGTAGAGCCCTTCAGCACAACCAGCTACGCAGAGCTCATAATACACAAGACAGTAAGTGATTAATGAGTTGAAATTACACTTGAACTACTTGGCAGTTTGTATTTTGGGTATACAGCATTCCGATACCCCGTTAGAGAGCTTTACACATTTTACTGCAGAGCTTTAAATGGGTGTATGACAACATGGCGCTCCAGCGTTTTTTCTTCGCATAAAAAACGCTGACAATTTAATTGAAAGCTCTGAAAAAATTGTGAGCAGCAATTTCATCGCAGTGTTGTCATCGAACCCAAGCAGCCACCTCCAGCCTGTTTCAACTAGCCAGCAGTCCGGCAAAAAAGGGAACCCAACAAAACGAAATTAAAACCAGCCACAACTATGGTAGAACGTCACATCGAGGGGCGTTTCTGCAGTTTGCTGAAAGAAACAAAACCGAAAAAAGCAGACAATGCAAAACTGAAGCTGCACCAGAACTCATCTTCATGCTGTTCCCGTGCTTCACTGCAAGTAGACAATGAAATGACCCACAACAAAAAGAATCTGGTAAAGGGATTGTAGTTAAATCCGCTACTCCTCCTATTGCCAGTTACTGTAAAAAAAAATTCTTTAAATTTAACTGCCAGAATTTATACGAATTATTTAAAATCAAAAATTATTGTGGAGCTGTAGATTGCTTACTTTTTGCAATTGATTTAAGTGTGTCTCTATAGTTTTCGTATTTTATTGCTGTCTTAAATTTAAATCTCTATTGCCAGCTTGAGCTTTCGTTTATGAACGAATGCGGGCGTCAATATTAATGTAAAATCGGATATTCGCAGTGTATTTTTATTGGCTTGCCATATATTAAATTGTGCATTTGTGAATCTGTGGGAATGTGTGTGTGTGTGTGGGTGTGTGCATGACTGCTCTTCATAAAAGCAGTAAAAAACAAGTATGAACGCTGCAGTCGAGACTTATTGGCTGTAAAGTACCCTGTAAATAGTTCTAATTGAAACTTTTGTGGGCGAAGGGGAACAAAATCGAATGGGTTTCCTCAATAACTTTAATACAAATTAACTGATCCTGATGAAATTTGGAAACCATGAGTCAAAATAACAAAAATAAACAAATTCTCTATCTGGATAGCAACTTTGGTTATTCTAGCTCTTATTGTCTGCAAGAACCAGACGTTCATACAGACGGACAGACGGACGGCATGTCTAAATCGATTTAGATTGCGATTCTAATTATATAGGTAGTAACAACATATGGTCTACGACTTTTTCTTCTCCCTGTTACATACATTTCTACAAACTTAACATACAGTTCTTACCATTCCATGGCACAGGGTATAGATATACTATGAGAAAGACAGGCAATATTGATTGACAGGCAGCGGCGCTCGGCAAATTGTGTAAACAAGGCGTCCAAGCGGGCGCATCCTGCGGATGACCGATATAAATGAAAGAAGGTACACGGCAACTGCACTTTTGCATAAATATAAATATTGCTCATAGCTGTTATTGAAAGCTATAAAAAAGGACTGTGCCAGCAAGCAAAGAGTGACTGACATCGCATAAGAAACAGAGTCAGAGACTTGACAAGTGAATGCCCATTGCTGATGATTATCATTGCGTTTAGCCGCTAATTGGCATCAGGCTTCAGTTGCAGTCGCATTACACATTTTAATTACACTCCAGCATTCTTAAAGGCGCAGCCCCGTGACAATGATTTGTTAAACGCTTCAGCTTAAACGAGCAATACTCAGAGCTGGCTGTCTGTCATTCCCCTGCACCGCTGCCCTTGTGCGGCGGCTGAGCAATTTCTCTCTTTGCAGTTTGATGCGGGCTGATGGCCACACACCTGCGGCGCAATTTTCTACACTTTGGCGCATTTTTTTTCGTTATCTGTCGGTTGTGCGAGGAACCTTATCATTTATCAGGCCACGGCAAAGATCAAAAGCGATGCCAGCCAGCCATCAAAAGCGATGCGAGTGCGCAACGAGGGAAAATTAAATAGAAGAAAGCAGCAGCAAGGAAGCGAAGAGAGTAGTAAACTGTCAGTGGTTACAAGGCGAAGGCAGATAACTGTGAGCTTAAAGCGCAGTTTGTTATGTGGGTCTGAGGGTTTGACTGTCATGCCATTTGCTCGAAATGAAACTAATTTTGTTGATTGTGGCGCTAAAGCATTGCAAGCCATCGACTGCTGATATATGGGCACAAAACGTAGCTGACGCCTCGCTTGGCAATTGCTTTAGAACACACAAAAACGAAAAGTACTCACCGAGCTGACACTGAGAGGAGGAAATACATTTCGCTACAAGCAAATAGTACTATCGTTGTAAAATTGATTTGCGATCAGCAAAAAAGACTTTTAAAGCACTGACATTATTATTTGTTTCGAGAAAATCTTTGATGTAGCAGTAACAATGTATTTGGATGGACTTAGTTTGAATACTTTTAATTAAATGCATTTACAAAGAGCAGCACATCATATGCCAACAGTTCCATTTACATTGCAGAAATATAATTGAACTCGATTTCGATGCTTGGCTTTGCTGAGTGCCATTTGCGACAATTGACTGCTACGTCTGCCTCATTCAGAACTGTTAGCTAACTATGTCAGCATTTTGGCCTTTGAATACCTGCAACCAATCAGAAAATCCTCTTACCGCATACACTGCCTCGCCCCCGTCCCGGTGCCTACATCCGCCATCGGCACATTTATCACATTTCCCGCATAACTTGACTTGGCCAGCTGCAATGCTCCTTCCTTTTATGACATTTTATTATACCAATTAGACTGTCTGCCTTGGGCCTGCCATTGTTCTGGGTCTCATCTAGTTTTGTGCTTTGCTCCTCGTTTCCAGTTGCCGTTTTTTCCTTCGTATTTGTTCACACCTATTTCACCTGCTGACTGCTTGGAATTTACGGCTCTCGATTGTGCTGCCAACATTTATTCATACGCAGCGAGGAGCAACTATGAGTGCTACTCGTACTCGTGTCCGCTTGGACTTCGACTTCGCTGAGTTGCCTGGGCTCTCTTCTGGATGGTTTGCCTGTGTACTCTGGGCACACTCTCTGGCAGCACTTCACTTGTAGCACATTTTTCAAATGTGCAACACTTGCTGGCAGTTGTAGTTGCTGTTGTTGTCATTGTCGCCATGTTGTGCTGCTCGGCACATAAATGACATTTACATTTTGAGCACATAATGTTGTTCTTGTTGTGCAGTGTTGTTGTTGTTGTTGTTGCTGTTTTTGCCTGGGCTGTGTACACGTATGGCTCGAGGTGATAATTGCACACGGCGTCGAGCACACGCCAACAACAACAACAACAGCAACGACAACGACAACAGGCAGGCACTTCAATTGCAAACTGAATGTTAGTCGCTGTTGAGAATTTTGCCAACTAACAACTTCCTGCACTTGTTGGTCGGAGTTGCATTTTATGGCTTTAATTTTCGCAGTTTGAAAACAATTTGCCACGCTGCAAACGTAAGAATAACAGCTAAACCAAATGAAATATAAGTCAAGGTTTCTATTTATGGACGCCGTCGACTAAGCCGTCTCTCAATGAAACTGACCGCTGACCGCGTCCGCAACTTTGCAAATCCGAATTGGGCTTTAGGTGAGCAATAATTTAATGGCCACGTGGGGATGAAGCTGAATGAATATGAGGAATACAAGAATAGAATTCCGGGCAAAGCCCACTTCAAAGGTGAGTCGAACAATTCGGTGTAGCCATAGCTTATTGAAAGTGCTTTAAAAAGGTCAATAGGAGCTGATGAGAAAGCTGCTTGCTAGTCACTCAATGCCGATGATCAAAAGCATGGCCAAGCATGCCAAACTTTTGTTACCACGAATTTTTGTTAACGTTATTAAAGTGACTCAGCAAACAAGGTGCGAGTGACTCCAAAGTTTTTCGGTAACTGGCTATTTCTGTGCCTGGCTTGTGCACAGCTTAGTATGGGCTGTGTGGTTAATTACAGAGGTTAAAATAGACCCGCTTAAATATAGATAGAGTCGGCAATTTTCATGAGACAGCACTAAAATGGGTGAAACGAAATTACCTATTTTGATGATACTCAGAAAAGTATGCTATGTTTTTTATATTTTATAGTTTTGGCTGCAGCTACTTTGAGAACTGCTAAATATTTTGATTTAAAAGATGATAAACTTGCTGCTAGTCAAAAGCCTAAACAAGTTATTGTGTCGATGCAAACTGAGCAGTCGAAACTGCCTCAGAGATAACGATTATTTTTTTTACCAATTTGCATAATAAAGCAAGAAGCCAAGTTTGAGTTTGGCAGCGATTGTTAAAGCAAACAGTGGTGCCTCAAAGCTGTATTGCTAATTGCTTTGTCTTGACCCTGTATCATTGTGCTTGTTTGTCTGACGAAAGTCAACTCGAGGCTCGTTATTGTTGTTGTGGTATTGCCTTTTGTGTTGATTTTCCAGTTAGTCGCACTTTGTGCATTGTGCAATTTAAGTTATGAAAAAGCGTTTCGTTTCGATGCGCATTGTTGAACTCTTTTTTTTTTGTTTTTAGCAGGGTACTACTCAATTGTCGACAGCTTGGTAACCATGAGCAAAAATACCTATATGACTATAAAGTATGGACTCGAGAGTTCATCTACTATTTAGGTCTTAAAAAGCACCTTTTAATTGCTTACAAATACTGTTGAAAAGTTAAACAAAATATTCGTATTTTAGCCTTTGCTTGGCTTAGGGTATCAGCTGGTTCGGATGAGCCAAAACTTTGTGCATACCCTTGCATTTTTGCTTTGTTTTGCTTTGTTCTTCATGTTGCTGTTGGGTTGTTTCGCATTGCATTGCTTTTCACATGCGCCGGCAGCAATTCCTCACTTCCATTTCTGGTGCCGTTTTCCATTTGGTTTATTGCGAATTTTATTGTTTTGCGGTGGTTTATGGCACTGCCAACGTAGTGTGTAAATATTTGCATTGGCTCCTTCACATTCTCATTCTCATGCTGCCAGCGCCACGCTCAGCCCCGAGCTGAGCTTTCGCTCCTGGGCAACTCGCCCAGATGCGTTAAATATGCAGAAAAGTGCAATATTTGCTTGGCTATTTCAATCAGCGCTGATGACGTTTGCACCACGACAGGGCCAGAAATTTCAATTAAAAACTGTGCCTCCTGCAGGCAAAGGCAAAAGCATTTTACGAGCGAACATTTTTGGGGGGAATTTTGGCAAATTATTTGCTATTTGTGCGGCGTGCTTAAATTTTATTAATTTGAAACAAAACTTAATTACTGTACACACAATCAACGAGCTGGACTGACCTATTAAGCAAATGGGCTTACATAAAACTTTACCAGCCGAAAGTAGCTGCGGGCGTGGGCGAGAGGGCGGAAGGGCGTTGCTGCAGGACGGGAAGGGGCGGCAGGAACTGCACTAAAACAAAGCGTGTAGAAATAATGTGCTAAATGAACAAAGCTTTGGCACTGGCCTGGCCATCATGGGCATGAGAACGAAAGTCGTTTGGGCCTGTGGGCGGTTCAGGCAAATACAAATAAAATTAACTAAACTCAAAACAAATACTCAACTTTGTGCTCGCTAGTCCAGTTTGTAAAGTGTGCTCTGCTGCTGCTGCAAAAAAAAAAAGACTGCAAAATAATTAAAAACTAATTAAATGGGCGGCTGAGGAGACAATGGTGGCAGCAGGCAGTGGTCGGTAAGTGTTGTTTACTGGGCGTAGCAGGCGCCGTTGTCGAGCTGCTGTAAAACTTAATTAACTAAATGCCAGACAACAAAAACTAAAACAATAACAATAACTCCACAGAAGTTGTCCCACCCACCGTTTTTGTCGTCGCCCACTCGCCCACTTCTCCACTTGTCCACTTACCCGCTTACCCGCCGAACAGCCCGCCCACAATGCCGGGTCGTGGCGTGCACGGGGCGTATGAGTAATTTAATCATTGTGCTGGCCTGACCAAAGCTTTTGTTGTCATCCACAAATGCAATTTGTGTCACAAACAAACAAGAAACTAACATGGCCAAAAGGACTTATACACAAAGTCAACAAAAGTTATGACTTTCAGTGTTGTGCAAGCCTCATAATTTCAGGAAAGTGAAACATGGCAATTGAGAGCCCAGTCATAAAAACCAGTTAAACCAACACTTTTATAGTTAATACTATTAAAATACCATTGCTTTATTTCTATTTCAATATAAACACGCAATTT
Source organism: Drosophila rubida (assembly GCA_035046165.1). Classification (NCBI taxonomy): domain Eukaryota; kingdom Metazoa; phylum Arthropoda; class Insecta; order Diptera; family Drosophilidae; genus Drosophila; species Drosophila rubida. Next base: position 11,422,967 of record JAWNOF010000012.1, on the reverse strand, counting down.
GTGTGCTGCTTTTGTTCATTTTATTCATTGTATGTGAAAAAAGTTTCATTCAAAAGCCTGTAATTAGTGTAGTATTTTTTTTAACGTTTGCAATTCAGTTTAGTTGCCTGAATTATTTAGTTAGTTATTTAAAAAAAAAGTATATTCAACACGTTCTAATCCAATGTCAAAGGGCAATGAATTAACATTTTAAATTCAAAATTACATTGAAGGTGCTTTCAATTTTGTTGCAGCATGTGCAACTTTAAATCCTTTAAAGCGAGGCTAGCTGTCAGTTTTCATTCGTCGGAGCTCGCTGATTCGCTTTTATTTTTAGCCAGACTTGGTAACTTAACCTTTGACTTGACTTGCCTTGCCGGTCTGCATATTTCCCTTTACACTTAAAGCAACAAAACACCACGTTCCATGCACATATTTATTCTTGCAATGTTTTTGTTTTAAAAAGCTCTCTCCCTAGCCCGCATCCTCAACGAGTTGTAAACAGAAAGCCATTGAGATTGAAAGTGGTGGCAGGTGGAATTGCCTCTGCCTCAAGTGCGCTGCGAGGCGCATTCAGTGTTTGCCTGAAGAAGGTCCTGTCTGAGTTGTTCGTCCTGTGTCTGCGTGTTTCTTTTTATATCAACTGCAAACAAGCCAGCTAGCCGAGTGCGACTGCGAGTGTGACTGACTCTTGTTAGTCTCAGCACCGTGACGGCTTTAATGAAAATTGACAGTTGTGGCAAAAAGGAAGAGTGGCAATCAAAACAAGGCAGAAGATTGGTCAACCACATGTGCATTGCAGTTGCTGTGCTGTGGCTGTGGGCCCAAAGGCAAAGGCTTTGCCAATAATGCAGAATATTTTCATACCACAAAGTCACACGCTCAGTCCTCTCCGAGTTGATTGCTGCCTGCCCCCAGGGGCAATATATCATTTCCGGTTGCAGTGCCGCCCGCAAAATGAGGGTCACAATGGAGCATATTGAAAACGCTTCGTGTGGCAGACAAATTTGCTGCCTATGGATTGATAGCGTTCAATGGCAATGAGCCGTGGCTCATGGAGAGTGAGCATTCGATTGGAACTGAGTGTCACATTGTGTGTGCCGTGATGTCTTCCTTTGCTTAATTAAATTCACGAGTATAAAGCCATAGAGCGATTCTCGAGGAAGTAAAGTGGAATTTAATAGAAGCAGGTCTTTCAATTGAATAATGCGCACTTATTAAATTTACTTAATAGTGATTGTGCAAAACCCTGAATATCTCTTTTGTTGTGCCTTCTACAAAATGTTGCACACATCTTAGGAAATCATTTTAAAGCTTTCGCTTATAAAGCTGATTTAAAGCTTGGGAGCATTTCGTAGGAAAATCTGTGTTGCTTTTGATTGCAGGTTGTTTAACAGCCTCAGGAAATTGTGTTTTTTTATGCTTCGTATTTTATTTGAAATTCCAGGTCCAAGCTCAGCTGCTTTGGTAATTACAATTTTAATTAAAATCGTTGCTTTTTGGACATTTGTTTTTCTTGTAGATATTTGGTTGTTTGCGTTCACGTGCCGCCTTTTGTGGCGTGCAATGGCATTTTTGTAGTTGTTGTTGTTCCTTTTGAGCTTAACGTGCATAAGGCAAATTGCACAATTTACATAATTTCTGGCTGTAACTGGCAAATTGCTTTGGCATCGGTTGCAGCTGGCATATTCCCACACAACATCAACAACAGCAAACGCAACACCAACAACACCAACAATTAGAGATGCAGATCCAACAATCCATAATTGGAACTGCTGCTAATGAGAAGCAAACTAAGGGTGACCTGCTCGCCTGCTCAACGTCTCCCCCCCATCCCCCTCTACCAACGTCCACCGCAAAAGTTGGTCCACTCGAAGGCATTGTAAACATTTCTCGGCATAGCTTGATAGGTATGTGAGTGTAGTACAGCGCTTGCTCATGCTTAGGACAATTACTCGAGGTGACTTCAAGGTAGAGCACTTTCAACAGCAGCAAGTACCACTAATCGCATTACATAGAACCCATAGACGATTAAACTAAATTGAATTGTAGCTTAGCGTTGAACAATCAACTGTGATATTACTCAACTCTGAGAGAGAAATTGTGTTGAGGGCATAGTTTATCCATAGTTAGCTATGCTTTTTCTATCGTTGAAATTTCCACAGCAGCTGTTCAATTTTAGTGTTTGCTTTCAAATTAATCCCAAATACTTTCTGATAGTGTATGTGTCTCAGTGTTTTACAGCAATTTTTCCTTCAGTTTTTAAACTTTACTGACAATGGACGAATTTGATTTCGCAACACCGCCGCCGGAGGAGCGCATAATACGAGAACATACATTAACTGCGGAACAAGAGACAGATCTAACTGAAGCGTTCACATTGTTTGACACCACAGCCCAAGGCTTTATATCTATGAAACTATTGAAAGATATCATGCATGCCGTTGCCCACAATCCGCTGGACCATGAACTGCAGGAATACTACAATGAATACGACCCCAATACCACGGATGAATTGTATCTTAGCGATTTTCTGCATTTGATGTCGATGCGCTATAAGGATATGACGCCAGAGGATGAGGTTATATTAGCATTTCGCGTTTTTGACAAAGCAGATAATGGATATATACACGAAAATGAGTTTCGCCACATCATGACCTCATTTGGAGATCATATGGAGGACGATGATGTCGATCAAATTATACTCGATGCCAATTCGAACACTGAGGGCAATATTGTCTACAGAGAATTTGTTGCCATGATGAGTGAGAAGTGAAAAGCAGGCGATGCCAATTTGACAGCACAAAATTCTAAATTTGGATGCGAACAACGCATTAAATATTTCAGTCTGTAGAAACTCACAAAATAGTTTAAATCGAAAATCACAAAAATCATACTCTAAACCATTTCTCACGACAAGAAAACGTAAAAAAAAAAATCACAATCATGGTCCAGGATTTGACTGACGAGCAAATTGCCGAATACAAAGAGGCGTTTTCCCTATTCGATAAGAGTGGCACTGGAATGATAAGCACTCGCGAATTGGGCAATCTGATGAAGTCGCTGGGCCAGAATCCCACCGAGGCAGAGTTAAGGGATCTTGTGAATGAAATCGATCTCAATGGCGACGGTGAAATAGATTTTACCGAATTCTGCACATTGATGTCAAAGCAGTCGCACGAGGGCGACGCCGATGAGGAGCTGCGCGAGGCATTCAAAATCTTTGACAAGGATGAGGATGGCTTCATCTCGCCCGCCGAGCTGCGTTTCGTGATGACAAATCTGGGCGAGAAACTCACCGACGAGGAGATCGATGACATGATACGTGAAGCTGATTTCGATGGCGATGGTCTCATCAACTATGAGGAGTTTGTTTATATGATCACACAAAAGTAAATTCTGAAGCAGCAACTTTTATGGAAATGTTGTAAATAGTTAAATGCAATAGTTTAAATTAAAGTTTCGAGGAAAGAGCACGAGGTTCGCCCCATTTGAAATAGTTTCTCTGTCCACTGCCTCTGGCTCACGTTGCCAAGCTAATCATTGTTTACAAGCAAGCCAGCAACTTCTACATCAACCGTGCGGCACGTTGTCATCAAGTTGGGCTTCGCTTCTTTGCTTTGCTCTGCTCACTCTTGCTCATATTTGCGAAAATTTCATGTTTCGGTTTTTGTGGTCGGTTGCTTTGAGAAATTTGCTTAAGAGACTTTGCCGAGCACTGTGAGCTCGCTCGGCATGTGCGCTTTCGCCTCCATATGCTGATGAGGCTTCATGGCCGTGGCAGCCATCTGAAGTGAATCTGAAACTGGAACGGCGCACCTTTGTGGTTTCCGAGCAATTTTCCTGTTGCTTAAATTCAATTTACTTATGCATTAAAATTAAATTTTACTTAAGGCTCCACGGCACTCAACTCGCCTGTCTTGTGCTCCACATGCTCCTACCTGTTTCCTTTTTTTTTTAGCCTTCAGGGAGTTTCATGACATTTTTGCATATTACACTGCAAATTTCAGTGCCCGTTCCTGGTGGCGTCAGTTGACGAAATGCCAGCATTGCTTAATTGAAAGTTCGCAAAACATTGGCACAGAAATCGATGCATTTTCAAGTGTAAACGATCCAAGTGACAGCAACCACAGCGGCAACAAAAAAATGTGCAGATTTCAATTTCAGATGCAACATCAATAAGCACTTGCAATGGCATAAAAATAATATATACCCCGGGAGAGTGGGAGTCAACAGGACAGCAGGACAGGCCGAGAAAGGGATGCACATAGACACAACAGCTAGTGCCTGACACTCACATCCTGGTCGAGCAATGGCTCTGAGTCTGAGTGCGACTGTGGCACTGCTTCGGGATGACGACAGATGCCATTCGATGGTCCACTGACTGCAGAGGAAATTGAATTTGTGTGTGGCTGAGCATTGTTGCTGCCGTTTCGGCTGTGTGCCAATGATAGGGGCTGTCAACCCTGGCCGGGATCATAACATACCAAATTAATGAGAACTTACCTGTAAATCATTTAGCATGACATATATTCTTCTCTCGATAAGTTGCACAATTGGAATGAAGTGTGTGCATTGAGTTTAATTACTGAGTCATACATTGAAAGGGCATTGCAAGTTCGTTTCCGTTGTCGTACTGTAGCTGGTAGGTGCATTCGCCAAAATGTTCCATTCACATCGATTTCGTGTACGTTTTTTTGTGGTTTTGGCCACACCCGGACCAAGGCTTCCCGCCCACTCGGGAGTGTCATTTGGGACACTTCTGCACATGTACTTGGCCACGCAAAAAGGCGCATGAAAGTGACATGGACGAGGACGAGGGCGAGGACGAGCGCCAGCACGTTGCGCTCACAAGGACACGCTGGCTGCGGATGTGGGTGGGAGCGGAGAGGTAGCCCGACAAATGTGCAAATGCCACACAAGGCAGCAACAGCAAGGATTGCAAGCGTATAAGCTTCGTGTGTGCCGCTCGGGGGGGCAAGGACAAGAGGCAGGCCGAGCATTCGAAATTGCTGCCAGTTGCGGTTGCCGAGTGTCCATTTCTGCAGTAATTCGACTCCACTTAAATATTTTGGAATATTCCGAAAGCGAGAAACCCCTTTTAATTGATAGTAAAGCATATTTAACATAAAGACCTTTTGACTCTTTAAACCGTTGCATTTTCCGTAAAATCTTTATGGCTCGTAAAATCTCTCGCATTCGCTGTCGTGTGGCAAATCTAAGTTCTTAGCCAGCATAAAAGCGGGACAAAGACGAATACCCTTTTGGGATTAGCAGATCAACGCACAAAACGACCCGCAGCGCAATCGTCTAGGGGTCTTGGCGAAGGTACCAGCTCAACCATTTCGATAATGCCGCAAAGCTTATCAAGGGTAAACGACTTGGTCAAGAGTTGAAGCCAAGCGAAGCTAGCAGTCGCTTTGATGACCCAATTAGTTTCGACCAAAGAAAGAGAAACCAAACTAATTTTGTTGATGTTATGTGGGCGAGCTTTTGATGCGGCAATGTTGTAAAATGTTTACTATTTCATTGCTCCAAGAGCTTGTCCACAATTTATGACCACAAATATTGTAAAATACATAGAACATGCTGGCTACACGATTGATGATACAAGTGAGAAATATTTGCAACAATTGTGCTTTCTGCTGTGCATTTGGGAAATACAGCATACAATACGAGTTTAGTCTTAAGAGAAACATTTAACTGAAGACAAAGTGTTGTCAATAGTCAAAACTGAGATTTATTGCAATTGAAGCAGAAGCAATGTCGTTGTGACAGCATTATACAGAACACAATATAGTTGGCCACTTAAAGATGCAATAATGACTTTGGCTGCTTAGCTATTCGTTGACTTTGCATACACTTTCCGTTCCTCGGCACTTCAGCACAGCACTTGACGAAAATACTTTTGGATTCGGCTTGCAAAACTCTCCGTGCTGTAGTGTTTTACGCATATCTTAGGGTATCATGTGGCTCTTAAGGCTGACGAGCTTCCACTTTTCAAAATGATGCCGTTAAATTGCTCGGAAAAGTTATGCGCCGAGCTTGCGTCTGGCGGCGTCTCTGCTTTATTCTGCTTCAGACCCCACCCGTCATTTTGTTCGCCTACTCGTGCAGCATTTATATATTTTTATTTTCCACTCTGTAAGTTGACTTAGCAAACTACTTGAAATGTAAAAATGTTCGAGCGGCAACTGAAAAGGAAAACTTGCAGAAAGTTTGAAGGCTCACGTAATTATGCGAATTGCACGGCTAACTCAGGCTTTCAACCCGTTACTCCTGGCACTTCTACTACTCCAGCACATCACGCTCGCGCCCATGGCGGTCCATCAGTTCAGTTCGTCGCAACTTCAGCAGCATCGCTCGCGCCTCAATGGCATGGATCACCCGGACGACGGTGGATCAGCAGACGACGCCGGCTGCCCCGAGAGGTCTGGCTGCAACAACAATGCCAAGCAAACCGCCACAAACATTGCCCAAAAGGCCGCCCAGGAGGCGGAGCAAGCCTACGGCACTCAACAGTGTGCAGCCGCCGAGGTGGCCCACCAGGTAAAGAAGCAGCTGGCCGACAAGGCGTACGCGGCAGCCAAGGCGGCGGAGGCGGCGCTGTCGGGCAAGCAACAGATGGTGGAGCATCTTGAGGCGGAGCTCTGTGAGTCGGAGACGGCGCTGCAGCAGGAAACCGCTTCGGTGGAGAACAGCCAAATCAATTTCAATGCCGCTTGCCAGTCGGCGAAGCAAGCGCACCAACTGCTCTTTGGGCTGCAGACCATCATGAAGCTTGCCCAGGAAAATCTAGCCAATGCCAAAAGCGCGGCCGCCGGCGCCCAACAGCAGCTGTCGGAGAAAGCGCACCTTATAGATTCAAGCCAGCATCGCATTAATACGCTCAAGCGAATGCTGGAAAACAGTCGCAAAGAGCTGGAGAACATCAAGCGGTCGGCGTACAAGGCGGTCTGTGCCGCTGCCGAGGCACGGCAGAAAGCAAACAGGGAGCGACGCAGCAACAGCAGCAGCAGAAGCCGGAGAAGGAAACGTCAGAGGACACAGCCAAAGCAAAAGCCATAGTAGCAACTGCATTCCATTATATTTTCTATTGATTTTCTATAATAAATAGGGAAAGGCTCTATGGTCAGCACAAAGTTGGAATTCAGTTGCAGAAGTTATGCATGTAGTATGTAAAGTTTGCAGCTTGTTTTTAACCACACGCCCATCAATCAACATTGGATTCATCTATCATCGATTCAGTGATTGACAGCCATTCACTCGCTCGCTATTCATGCGGATGCTTTGATTATACAAATTGGTGCGAGTTTTACTTTAAAGCGCAGATTTTATATCATTAGGATAATGCGTATCTCTAAGATACTTCGTTGACAGCAAGTTGTAGCAATGCTGTCAAGTAGCTTTCCATCTCTTGTTATTAATCTGCCTATTCAATATGGCAATTTAGTAGAAATTTGTTAACTTCTCGTCCTACACGTTGATAGAAACGAGTTGCTTTGACAACAAAACCATTCAGTGGAATCCTCTGAGAGGCTCTAACGTCGCTGGGATATGAGGGCGCAAAAGGACAATAAAACAATTTGACCGAACTCTGTTTTCTGTGAATTTTTCGCCGGCTTATGGGATTTTTAATGCGATGGGGTCGATGGCACAAAAGTTTTCTGCACACGCTTTCTATAATGATTAGTTTCGGGTTTGTTTGCGTTCTGTGTGCTGGGTGGTAGAAATAAATATTTGGTTTTTAAAGTTTTGTTGGCTTTTCTTTCGTCGTTTTATTATTATTATTTTTTGTCGTAAAGTTTGGCGCGAGAAGTGACAATAAATAAATTTTGAAAAGCCATTAATTGGGTCATCAACAGCAATAGCAAAGAGAGAAATGTGTTGAATAACTGGGGGACCCGAAAAGTTTCTTGGGAACACTTACTGTAAAGCATTGGGCGTAAACCCTTGAGGATAGCTTGGGTCATTTGAGCCTCTGATCTGTTAATCCCCAGACATAGAACTGGCAAAAGGGTTTGCTGCTTGTGCTGGAAACGATTGGATTTGCCATTTGATTGAGAGGCAACTTTTGTTTTGGCCTTGTTTGGCCAGAGTCGGCTTAACGCGTGGCAGATTAAGCCGCATGCGGCCTAAATCACTAACACTTCGCCCGCACTGCTTTCAGATGCCTGTCTGCCTGCATGCCCCCTCAAAAATATTTGCTGACACTTTAATGCCAACACAGCTGCCAAGTGTTGATCGCTCAATTGCCAGCAGCAAAACGCACAAAACACAAGTCCAAGTTAAGGCAGCAGCAGCAGCAGTAGCAGCACTTAAACCAACTACGACGACGACAACAACAAAAAGAAAACTACTAAAAGTCAGGCCAGGCTAAACTGTGAGTGGGTTTTGGGTTGCGTCTGAGTCTGGGACTGGGACTGGGGACTGGATGGTTTTTGGCTTTTTGGGGGGTGTTGCCGCCTTGTCAGTCAACAGTATCAACATAAACCGCAACGCCCCCTCGTCGACGCCCTGCCCCGCAAGTCGGCAAACTAGAACGACAACGACAATGCTGCTGAATCTGAACAGTTTGACCAAAATGTATTCATTTCAGCAATGGCAGTGCTGCCTGCCTGCCTGCCATAATGTTTGAATGCCTCTCTGCTCTGTGTTTGTGTGCTAGAGTGTGGCTGTTGGGTTTTTGGTTTCGTATCCAATTTGCGTATTTTCGGAAACAAATCAAAACAAATGAAATCAATTCGATGAAGCAAATCTAATTTCATGCGTATTTCCTCGCTTTTTGCTGGACAATAAAAATTTCGGCCGAAAAATGAAACCCAAACTGTGTACACTTGTCGTCGTGTGTGTTCGTCCTGCGCCAGCATCAAATTGTGGCATACTTATATACGAGTTACGATAAAATTCCAGCAAACTGGCGCCAATTGTTTGCTCTTGTGGGCGTGACGGCCAACACATAAAATTCAAGGCAAAGAATCAAATTTGCCTTGCCTACTCTCCCTCTCTCTCTCTAGTCTACGCAATCTGTCAGAAGTCAAGCACTATTGTATTTGTGTGTTTTTCGTAGAACATTAGGCACAAATCTCGAGACTGGCAAAGGGGGTTGGGCAGGTAATATCTATCGAAATTAAGTATACGCACAGCAGTCATAAATGGACCCACTGTGGACTTACAATGCCATTAACATTTCACCTGGCCCGCTCATTGGGAAAATCACAATGTCCCACGCCTCATCACAGTATCGTTGTTCTTGTTGCCTTGTTGTTGTTGTTCGGCTACACGGTTATTCCGCTGATATTTGCGCATTAATTTCGTATCATTTAACATTGGCTCGACTATATTATTTACTGAGTACAACTCCCACAGCATGCTGGGGATCGCAATGTTCGCTATCGGGCCAGCCAATTGGAAACATAGCCAGCCCGGGGGGGTGGGGGGCGCTGTTGTTCGCAGTTGCCAGACATATTGAAATTTATGCGCAACGGCAAATGGCAAATGTCGAACGAACGGTGTATTCTGTTTGTTTAGTTTAATGGCGGTTATTACATTACCCCGAGATTAATTATTGTTCTTGCTACTGTGCCTGTTCCTCTTGTTGTTGCTGTTGTTCTCGTTGATGATGTTAATGATACTGACGCTGGCTGTTATTGTTGTCATTGCTATTAGCCTGATTAAAGGTTATGATACAGCATCAACGTTGATTGATAAACAGCATTAAAGTTGCATCGGCATGCGATTAGATCTCAACGTGTGGCAGGGGCAATTGCTTTAAATGTTGTCAATAAATAAATAATAAATGATGGCCGATTAATAAGTAATTGTCGAAATAAATAATAAACAAGGCAATAAATGTGCTCTAAATAATTACAATGTAATTAGTGACTATGTGAACTAATAATGAATGAACGAGCTACTAAATAATTAAACACAAAACATAAACATAGCGAATTCAATAATATTTGAATGACACATGCACGTACAAACATTAAACAATTTAGTTACTCAAATTGCACAAAGCGTTTAAATTATTAATTTGAGAATTCGGCGATTAGCAAAGACATCTATTACTGGAATTGTATAATTTCTAAAACTAAAACAGAATTACTTTAAAGGGCTTGCAATGTGTCTCGCATGAAGTCAACTGCATCCAGTTGTCGTTTGGGACAGTTGGATGACGTGGAAGTTGCAACAATTGGGTTGATAATAGTTTAATTATGCAACGTAAACATTGAGTAACTTCTGCCTTGGGGAGTTACTCCCATTGTAATGGGAATTACAGAGAGTCAGAGCACTAGTAACTTTAGCGGAACTTTTCATAGAGACTCCCAAGGCTCCGGCTGCCGTAGTCTACCTGGGCAACAAAGAGAAAAGGTAAATAACACTTTGGTTCGGCATAGAACCGAGGCTGGGGAATGGGTGAGACACAGGCTGCATGCCGCCTGCCGACTGCGATTGCTTGCCAAAGTTTGCTTTAAACCGAGCTCGGCTCAGATTTATTTCAATGCGCTCGACGCCGCAGGCGCTGCAAGCAGCCAAGACTTTGAGCCAAGACAAGCGCCAAAGTGAGCACAGTTCATGCAACTTGGCCAGCAACGGTAACAGTTGGCAGCGGCAACAAGAACACACAAAAAACCAACTGTGTCAGTCAACGGCAGTTGCGGCAGCTGCAAAGAGAAACACATTATAAGCAAAGGGTTTGTGATGCACAAAAAAAGGCAGTAAAATAGAATATCGTTCCCCGTCCCCTCGCTTGATGTGAAGCGGAAATTTATGTTATTTCGCCAAAGTAGCTGCAACAATTTTCGAAAGTAATACGAACAACAACAGAAAAGACAGGAAAGAACGCTGGAAGCTTTTCATACGCAGCGCCGAGATATTTATTAAGTCAAAAATTAAGTTAAAATTGTTTCAGTTTCAGCTTTTGGCTTTTGTTGCTGGCATGTTGAGCATGTCGGTGCATGTCTGACGCAGGCATTCAATCAGCCAGCTGTCAGGTGTCGCTCTTAGTTAAGCTCATTTGCATGCACGCTTCTTGCAACAATGTGCACTTGCTTCATAAATTATGCACTTTGTCAAATGACTTTTGCTCTCCCTCACTCTTAGTTCTCCGCTTCTTGCCTTTCATTTTTTCATACGCGACTTTCTGCGCGTTATATTCACACTTTGCCTTGTGCTATAATCACACAGACCTGTCAACAATTTGCAGCTGACATCAGTCTCCGCCACACTCCACGTCAAATTTCTATCAAAATCTCATTAGCATCATCCCGTATCCAGCAACCAGTATGTGTGTGTGAGTTTTTGTTTTTGTTTTGTGGCTTGGCCTCATACATGCCATGCATTTGTACAGCTGAACCCAGCGGGGCAGCTGAATAGCTTTTGTAATTAGTTTACCTGCGCTCGCTTTTGTTTGAACAAGCACTGAATGCATACCCTGTATGTCCGACACGCTGTAATTTCCATGCTAATTGCAGCTGCCTCCAAAACCTGGCTATTAAATTGAATTTCTATCGCTGTAGCTTCACACTGTCATTGCGGCTGTTTTAGGTGTGTTCACTCCTCAGGCTATTTTGTGTTTGTTGTGCGATGTCCACTACCTAAATAGTTTGAAATGGATTTCTCGTTTAAAATAAACATTGCCTACTTTTCAGCATGTGAGTAATGGGCTTATCAGCAAGAGTAATTGCCTTGCATTAAGAAAACAAGCGTTGTGATTACTTGTAACTATAATGTGAAATAATATTTATATAGCATTTGTGTGGCATTTACGGATTATTGTTCGTTTGAACTGTGCGCCAGCTACTGGGGGAATGGAAATTTAAAAATGCAGATAAGTAGATGCCTGTTAAATGTCCATGCTCGTTGATTGTTGTGGCTATCTGTTGGATAGCGTAGAAAACACGTGCACTGCGGCTCCCCATTTTCTGGCACTGTCTGTGATAGCATTTTTATTATGCGAAACGAAATTAAAAATTAAATTTTGCTGTTCGCCTGTGGGAAATGTTGATGCTGATGCTGATGCTGATCTTTTAGCAGGTTCCAGTGCCTGGTCTTAACTACAGCAAACAATAGAAGGAGCTGGGGCGGCAAACAGTAACAGTAACAGAAACAGAAGCAACAGCAACATAAGAGGCTCCACGGCATCCCCTTGAGCTCTGCGCAATTTGCGAGCCGCAAAATGCCTAAGGTAATCACTTGCCACAAATTGTTGTTGTTACTGCGCCCGTTACAGCTCTGGCTGTTGCTGTTGCTGCTGGGTAACCCCTCGGAATTCAAGTTCAGCGCGAGAGCTGTGTGTTCGCTCTTCTTTAACTTTTTCGTATTATTATTGTGCATTATACGGGAAATTGACAAAGAAACTTTTTGGCTGGAAAATAGCAAAGAAAACACACCACGAGCCGAGCAGTGGAAATTCGCCTTTCGAATGCCACTTGAGAATTTAATAAAAGTACAAAAATACGAGTGGAGGAGGCTGAGCATTGTCGAAGTGGAGAGAGAGTTGGGGTAGAGCGACAACGTCGACGACGAATGGCAACTGGAATTGTTGTGCACAAGTGCCGGTTAAATATTTTAGGCAAATGTTGGCCCTTTAGCCCTCACCTTACTCCATCCCTTCTCTCTGGCCCTGACTCACGGGCCAGCAGAGGCGAATGACTTTCTCGGGGTAAAAATAAATCAGCTGGGGCGTAGGCACTTGAGTTGATTTATGGGCCAAGGGAATGGCAAGAGCAATAGCAACAGCAACAGCAGCCAAAGCGAAAGCAACGCCAGGTAAGACGACCATTCCAGTGACAGTATTTCCTTTGCATAATACAAAACCAAATAGCTCGAGCAAAGCGAAGCTCTGGAGACGGGCCTGGGGCGACATCAATTGACAGCAGACAGCAGCCGCAGCACAGAGGGAGGCTCAAGTTGTTTTGAAATTTGAGGCGAGCAGTGAACGAACATAAAGAGATCCCGAAAACTCTTTGTGACAGCTGCAGTTCATCAGCAAGTCAGCCATTTAGACTTGACGCTCAGTCACTCTGGCAGCCAGACAGTTTGTGTCTCTCGCTGACATTTAGTCAATCGATGCTCGCCTGAACACTTGAAGCCAAAATTGCGACTAACACGCGCTGTGATCCTGCTGCTTCGACAGTCTGTCTCTTACCTTTGGCACCTAACGCTGTCCGCGTTTTAATTACAAAGCCATTCAAAAGCAAAATTAATTCCCCAACGCAGCGCTATGGGTGGCCAGCTTAGCTTACAAGCTGCTGTCGGCACGTGGCTGCCAATTGAAGCCCAACTAGAGCACACAGACAATATGCGCACGCACCGAATAGCTGATGCTCTATGGCAAGTAAAAAAGACAAATCAAGCACAAGTTCTGTCTAGATACTATACAAATAAACACCTCTATATAATGTCTACATTGAAGTGTATTTTACCACCTGGCATATTGCCCAACTTGGTTAGCGTATGCCAAATATTTATGTGCGCAATTAAAGTTGAATGTTTGCTGGGGCAGCCAGAAAGTAGGCAACACATTTTAATGAGCCGTGCGGTAGACAAGAAAAATATAATTAAAACAAGTGAGATAATGTCTAAGTAGATGCTCAAAAGCTTATTAAATTGATAATATTAGACAAGCCAAGGTGCTCGCGCCATAAGCGGACTCGTCGTCGTCGTCGTTGTCGTCGTCGTCGTCAGGAGCAGCCGCAAGCAGCTGACAAAGCCAACCACAATGATTGGCATGGCGCAAACAGGGTGACGCTGTTGGCAAGAGAGCAAAAAAAATTTCATTAGACTAATGTGTTGCACGTCACATCAACGTCAGTCGCAGTGTAACAAGCAAATGTGAAAATCCCAAACAAACAGATGCAGCTGCCCGGGATGCCAGCAAAGCATACCCAAAGTGACTACCAGGATGCACATTGTACTTGCATGCAGGACATGCTTCTGTCTGTGTGTCAGTGTGTGTGTGTGGGTGTCTTTCAGTTACAATTTCTCTCGACTGGTTGTCGCTGCCACATGCCTCCCATTTCCATCTCTTTTTCTGTGTTGCCAGTCATGCATCTTCGTCATCTCGTAGCACTTGTCAGCCTCGCAATGCGATGCAAAATGGCTGCTGCTGCACAGGCTACTCGACGAGTCAGCCTGCAGCGTGCCACTGCCACCATTCATGACAAACATGCACAACTCCAATGCCGTTTGCCTCATCGGCAACGTCCCCAAAGTGATGCATTGTTGTGTGAGCTACTTTTGCATCATTTGCAATCGAATGAAAAATTAGGCACTTGCGCCAACAAAACTTACTCTTTGTCGATGTCAGCATTATTATGTGTTATGTCTCTGTGTTGAATAAATTGCTAGAGTGGGAATTACTATTGACACCATTGCAGCTGGGAATTAAAGTGACAAAAGTGATTGGTTTTCTTAGTTTTTCAATAATTCAAACTTTGCTTAAACTCTATAAATTTTGATGAGACAACAACATTTCAGTTTAAGCGCAAAACTTCAGTAAGCAGTTTATCTTACTCCAACAACAGAATTACAAATCAGATATTTGTTGAACAAGAGGAAGTTATTATTATTTTAGTCGCATTTTTTTAAAGAACATTGTTCGGATTGCCAATATCGTTTTACTACAACTTTGCAGGTACAGATATTATTTATGTTAGACAACAAAACACAATTTGATTGAAGCAAGCAACGATTTAATCGGCTTCCAGAGCTTAAGAGGATTTGCATGAAACCATAGATAAACTAAAACACATATTCTCGGAATAGCACAAGAGTTTTTTTGTTTTTTGAATTGTCTGCGCTCGAGTTGCCGTACAATAAATATGAAATTGAATCTCTTGCCAATTAGCAGATGCACTTAAAGCAACTTAAAGTTTCGAAATTGCAACTAAAACAATTTGAAATAGACACTTGTGTTGGTGCTGCTGGTTGCCTACAATATCAGCTTCAAGCTGCTGCAGGTGGTGAGCAAAGCCAGCCAATTGAAAACCAAACCAAAACTGACCGCAACAGCCAGCGCCACCACAAGCGTTGACTCAACGGCAGCAGCAACAACACTACGAGCAACCACAGCAGTGTTTGTGGGGCACGTGGCACCTTAGCTTATTTTTGGGGAAGAGCCACTTGGAGCCACGTGCACATGTTTCTGGCAGCCTGTGCCCCCTGGCCAGAGGCTCAATTGAAGCTGCTCCTGGTCGACTAGTCTGGCTCCACGGGCTGCTCACTGGATGGGAAATTCATGGCCACTTAAATACTATAAAATAGACCAAACGGCCGGCACTAAAATCCAAAAGTTGCGCCACGCTCTGAAACTTTACCTTAGCTTTGGTGTCTATTCTCTGCCCAAACATCCATACTCTCTCAAACACACACACACACACGTATACAGTGGAACGTGCACACAGACACCTTGTGCGCTTTTATGGTTCATCATTTTTTGGGTCAGTCATAAAAAGCATCAAAGTTAAAGTTGAACTTTTTTTCGACTCTTCTTTGGAGCGGTAAATCAGTTTTTATTATGCATAAATTAAAAATGTTCAATTAAAAGGGTTACGTGGGCACACGCCCCAAAATGGGCGGGGCAGACTTTCGATGTAGTGGTTGAGTCTCATGTGCACGTAAAAAGAGTTCGTTGCTTTCGCCATTAAATGAAACTTTAATTAAACAAATCGAAGGTGAAGCAAGTTCACGTCAGTTTCAGATTGCGCAAAACTTTACGAGTTCATTTAAAAATTTGTTCTTGACGTGATGTGCGCATACGGTGCGTATACTTGATGGGCGTGCAAAGTGCACATGCAAATATGCATGCATTTACTTCACATTAATGAATTATTATTGTGAATTAATAATGCCTAGGTGAATAAAATAAAGCGTTCAATTTAAGTTCTTGGCGTTTTGTTTGATGCCTGTTAAACAACAATTGAGCGCAACAATTGATAAATTCGCGCAACATATTCATTATTAATTTTATGGATGTTGCCCAACTGTAGCAGCAATTTATTGCTCATTTCATATGCTATATATTACATATTTCTGGCCGTTGTTATATTCATTATGGTTTCATTTCTGTTTATTAAATGGCAAATGTGCGAAGAATAAATATTGACGTTATTTATTTATTAACAAGCGTGTGAAGTGAAACACGACACAGGATCTCCACTATATTAATTTTTTCAATGTAATAAAACCCTCGAGGCACGCAAAATACCAAAGAATTGTTAACAGATTGCTGGATATGACAATAGACAAGGGCGTTTAAAAACTGTGCAAAAACTGCAATGCCATTATACGAAAATGCCCTGTAGCTTGCACAATAAACTGAAGCCGTAGGCAGCGCGATTAACTATTTACTTCACATCGTTAAACTCATTGTGGTGCGCAGCTATTTGCGGGGTATGCCAACTAAAGTAAAAAATTGAATAGCACGTAAATTGGTGAGGAAATAATTATTTAATTTCAGACCAGTGATATGACAGATAGTTTAGTAAAATATTTACTTAACGCAAAGTGGCAGTATTTTATTACTACAAACACGATGTGTGTATGCAAATTAAAATATTTGTTAAAGCTGGCTGCACTAACCAAATTGAAGGCGATTAACTGAAGTTGGCATGTTTGCGTAGCGGGCGGAAAGCCCAACAACTCTGTTGATATGCCGAAAGTTTGACACTTCTTCGACAAACAGAAGCAGCTCACGAACAACAACAGCAATAGCAACAAATAGTGGAAAGTACAAACTGGAAGGCAGCGTGCGTCAGTCAAACGCATCTCCCGAGGCGATAAAAATCAATTTCCCTATCCAGACATGCAAACAACTGCATTGACAACGAAGACAACTTTGACGGCGGGGCTCTCGGGGCTGCGAGCTGAAAAATTAAGAGACACATGCCAAGGCGCACGCAAAGTGCAGCGAGGCGAGAACTACGACAACGACATGACAGCGGAAGACAGGCGACAGGAGACAGTCGACAGTCGACAGTTGTGAGTCGTGAGTCGAGAGTCGCAACGAACCAAAGAAGTGCCAAGAACAGGAGCACGCGAATGCAGCAGCTGAGCTGAGCCATAGCTGCAGGAATGCAATGCAAACAGATTTAAATGCATTTGACGATGCTGTGATTTGATTTCGATATCCTTGGTGGCCCCTGTCGCCTGCTCATCCTGCTCATCCCGCCCCTGCCCTCCTGTTGACTTTCAATTTCTGTTTGCGCGCAGTTTTCTGATTATAATTCCAATGTTGACGCGACGCTGGTGGCGCCAACGAACGAACATTGCTCGCTGTATTTTCGCCATCATCATATTTTTTTTTTGCTCTGTAGACACACAGTATATTTTGTATGCGCAAATTTCGATTTGAAGTTGGCGATGTGCTTGGCTGCAATTGAGGCATCTTGTGCAATTTTCCGTTTTCAGTTTGTCCTTGAAAGCCGTCAGTTCGGTTGATTGTCGAGGAATGCGTGTTCGGTTGAGCTGCTGATTGCAGTTTGCGTCTAATGCGGCGTATGCGTAATGCATCATGCCCAGCCTTAAACATCTTAATGCATTCTTCGTCCAGCCACGAACTGTGTCACAGACTCGCTTGCGGAAGAACAAAGGAAAAAAAGTAGGAAAAGAAGCAAACGAAAAGTGGAACTTTTGTTAATTTTCGCCCGTGCATGCAATAAAGCAACGCAGGCAGCGTCACGTGCGCATTTAAGTTGCAAGTTACAACGGCAACGTGCGGCACTCACACACACACACAGAGAGACAGGCAGACACATACAGCTAGTTAGCGCATGTCAGCGTAAATTTAACACACAACGAAACCTGACGCCGCATACAAACTAAACGTGGAGTACAAGATAGAGACAGACTACCAATTCAACCGATCGCCCTTGCCCTCTCTCGCTCTTGCTCGCTCTCTCTCTCTGACTCCACACCTGAGTAGCGCTGTCTCTCCTGCAGTTTGTGGTTTATTTTTGCGCTCACGAGTGCAATAAAAAGATATATATACCGAGGCGAAAAAGGAAGTCGCGGCAAGTTTTCGGCATCCACATTGCGTTGTGGCATAACTAACTGAGGCAGCAGCAACGCCAACTGCCATGGCGAGTGTGGCATAAGCAGCGCTGCATAATCAGCAACGCAACTGCAAAGGCGACAACGACAATGACAACGACACCAGCAGCAACAGCGACAACCAGAGAGAGCGACACCGACAACATTTATCATACGAAATGCACGTGCCAAGCGTTTGCCAGGGTTGCTTCCGTTACAGCATGAGCTGGATGCTCGATAAGTCAGCTCGCTTTGAGATATATTCTAGCGCTGGGCAATGCGCGAGGGTCGCCACAATCAAATTCGGCTATTGCGCTAAAGTTATCCAGATCAAAATCATAACAGAGCTAGGAAGGAAAAGAGTTGCAACAGTAAGCTTTACTTTAAAGTCAGGTAAATTTATATACGAAATGTAAAGAAAATATAAAATATATATACTTATGTTTCGAAATACTATCCTAGTAGTCTGTTTAAAGTGTATGTGGCCATAGTTCGACGCTATTTAAGGTGCCAGCCTCGTTGGTCCACACAAGTTTAGGTATTTACAGTCTGCGTTATCTTGCTGTTTGCCAATGCATAATTAGAATGGGTAAACTGTGTGCACTTAGCTTAAATTTCAATGCATGGCACGGCTAGTTGAGCTCTGTTATGAATAAAGTACATCGAGGCGTAACTGGAGGCGAACAGTTCTTAAGCTGCTTGGCATTTGACGATAGAGCAGCACTTTCGGCTGGCTTTGACTGATTGCACAAATACGTTCGAATGGGGCTTGCTGCGAATTGGCGGCGGCAGCAGACGGTGGCAAGTAAATGCTGCATAAACTTTGCTCCGCACACAAATTGCATTCTGCTGTCATGGAAGTTTCTACACCTTCAACCGAGAGCCATTCAAGTGGCACATCGTTGACGTTGCCGTTGCCGTCGCCGTTGTCGTTGTCGTTGTTGCTGTTGTTGTTTGAGCTGCTTAAGTGCCATGCATTGAGTTGTTTTCCTTGCACCCACAACGCTTCTTCCTCTTCTACATCTTCTGCATGTTCTGCTGCCTCTTCGATGGTGGAGCGCACTGCCATTCGCCTAGAGAAAATCGATGTCGTGAGCGCATTGTTTTTGCAGCCGCACTTCAACTTGAAATTGTTTTGATAAACTAGCTGGCTATGCAAAGCAGCAAATACAGAAAGATGCTCACGCCAAAGCGCAAAAAAAAAGTAAAGGGCGAGCTGAAGCTAAAGTAAACCCAGAGCGAAACTTTAAGCCAAATGCCAGTCAGCTGCAACAATAGCACAAAATTTGCAGGCAGCACTTGTCAAAATGGCAGACAAAATACCGCTAGAATAGCGCTTAGCCGAGGGTCGAATAATAAATACACTCTGCACTCAATTCTGACACAATATAAATGAATTTGCAATCGCTTTTTATACCAACTCCTAAAAGTGGTAACTGCTCTAAGAAAATACTACGACTTGAGCGTTAGTCGATCGAATGCATCGAACCTGCTGCAGAGTAGGATAAACAGTGAAGCATCGTCGCAACACTTGTGACACTCGTGCAACGGACAACTGTCGAAAAACAAGTGAAATAAAATTGGTGAAACAATTGTCAATGCGTCAATTTAAATGGATTTAGTCGAGCTGCAGCAAGAACAACAAAGACTACAACATGGAGAAAAACAAGGAAGTAAAATGCACAAGCGTTGCAAGTTGTTTTGATAAAACTTGCTACAAATTTGATCAGAGCTAAAAGTTTTGCAAGCAAGAGGCAAGTTGGAGTAGCCTTTGAAATAATCAGACGACATTTACGACTACTCAAACAGTTCACAAATTTGTAGCAAAAGTATCCGAGTATCGAGCTCATGATGAAGCCGAATTTCAAACTGATGCGAATGCTGTGCGGCTGGTGGCTGATCAGCAGCTGTTTGGGTAAGTGAAGTGTAGCAACTGAATGCATAGAGGGTCGGAGTCAGCTCAATAGTTTTGTGTAGCAGTTGAGATTGGCGCCCACTGCCTTAGAGAGATGCCGAGGGCAACGATGGCCGCGGAGTCGGGCAGCAGCAGACGCCACATGTGGCAGCCGCGGCATCCCACCGGCTCGCTGGCTGACACTGGCAGCTGCAATCGACCAACAACTTTGCGGCCGGCAACTGACAGCGATGTGGCAACGTCCCAGCTCAATGGCAATGCAACCATGCAGGCAGCGGCATCTCCTGCGGTGACCCTGGCCAATTATGTCTATCAATGTGCCGCCAAGCGTGAGTCGAGTTCATCTAATTCTTGTGCCAGCAACGTCGAGCAACAGATGACTGTACCAGCAAACGACTTGCAGTCGTTCGAAACGCGTGAGCTTGAATAAATTTCGCGCAGCGTTCTCTTTTCGTATTTTGCTATATATTTTATTATTAAATATTATTGATTCATGACGACAGCCCAAGCCGAGCTGCAGCATTATAATCTGATTGTTTTATTGACTGACTGGCGCTAAAAGCTGCTGGAAGTTTCCAATGGCTGAGCACAATGCGTGGCTTATCGAATGCTTAGCACTCGCAAATTAAATATATTTGGGCCAAATCCTTTTAAGCGCATAAGCTGCGAGTGTTCAGGCCAATTATTAGCACTGGCTTATATGTATTGAACAATAAAGAATAGTATTGCTTTATGGTCGAGTTGGGTGCTAGTATTCAGATTTTTGTTTCAGCAACATGGCAGTTAATTATTCGGAAACATGCGCGCTGCTAAACGACCTTCTAATGAAGTGAGTTGTGCTTAGAACGCCGCCATTTTTCATGAGCTGCACATAACGTGCATATTTCAATTAGACAAGCTAATAAAACATAAAAGATGCTCAGTCTGACAGCGAGGCGGCAGCGTGGCAGCCACGCCGCAGGCATTTAGAGTGCGCTGCAAAGCAGCGGCATTAGTAAGAGAGTGCGAGTGGTAGATGTGGCAGTGGCAGCTGCCCTTTTGAATTATTAACAGAGCAGAGCGTGGTGCAAAATAATTCCGCAACACATTCAGCGGCCAAACAAAAGCGCAACATATTTAGCCAACATGCCTTTTGATACAGCCAACAAAAAGCAAGCGAGCGAGAGAGGAAGAGAGAGAGTGAGAGAGAGAGAGCGGGAGAGAGAGGTGGCACAGGCCAGACGAAAATAGTAACACATTTTTTGAATTGTTTGGCATTTTGAATGAATGAAAAGCCAACTGGGAGCTTGGAATGAATAGAAAGAATTGGCTGACGTGTTGCTGCTTACTCTGCGTATGTGTGTGTGTGTGTGTGTGTGTGTGTGGTGTGTGGTGTGTGGGTGAACGCTTGTATGAGTGCACACGCTCTAACGGTCTTTTGACTTTAGCTTAATTAAAACTTTGGTGTGCGCGAAATGCGCGCAAAGCAGTTGGAAAATTAACAAAATTGCTGGCTGGGGAGTTGGAAGCGGGACGGGGCGCGACGGGCCAAACTGTTTTCTGCATTGAAATTGCAGCTTAAGTCGTAACGCCATTAGGCTAAGCTGTGGCCCATTTCGAAGTGCCTGGCTTATGCATTTAGAGGTAGGCAGCGGAGCGCTCTGCAAGCCAAACATTTTGCAAATCGCATCTAAGCTCAATGTGCGCCTGTGTATCGGTAATATATGTATATATGCACACTTCTGTGTAAGCAGCTTCGAATGTGCAACAAAGGTGTCGCGCATTAAAAGCAAATGCGGCAAGCAGCCCAGCATTTTATTGTCTATCGGCTTTATTGCCGCTCACCTGCTGCTGGCATAAGCGAGTGTGTATTTGTGTGTCCTGCAGACCCTGCTACTTTGTATTTGCCATATTGACATATTGTGCACTGGCTGTGCTTTAAAGTCAAACGATCCACTGGATTTTAATTACCACATTCTATTTTCGACTTGCCTCTGGTTTCCCAGAAATGTTTTGTTAATTCTGAGGTAAAAATAAATTGGCACTTAGCAAATAGAAGCAAACCCACAAGGTTGAAACTGTGATTGCAACTTTGCTATATGAAACGACGTTGGCAAATAATAAACACCTGCAAGCCAAAATTGGACGTTGTTTAATGATTCACAGAGCGGAAGACAATATTCTGCTTGTTTATTTGTCAATTTCGAATTTCATATTTTTAATTAAATTTGCTTGTGTCTATTTTTGCGTAAATTCTCGTATCTTGCAGCTGCATCAGTTAATCTTAATAAAGGCGTACCGACAATTTGTGGCCAAACAGCAAAGTCGAGTAAAAATATTAAAAAAGTTCTCTCCAGTCGCTGAGTCGTGGCCAAGATTTATATTCTTAATCCGAATAATGTCAAAAAGCCACAAACAAGCGACAGGCGCATAAAACAACTCAGCAAATGAGCACACACACACACACAGTGAGAGAGAAGCTCACATAGAGCGAGGCTAGAAGCAAAAACCGAAGAAAAATGTTATTTATTGTTATTACGAAAATAAATAAGCAACAAGAGCAACGAGCAGAATAAGGGGCGTGCCACACCCACCCATCCGTCCATACGCCAGCTAGAAATGCAACAGAGAAATGTGGCAAAATAAAAGCATAGAAATTAAACAACTGGACACACTGGCAAATAAACCAAAAACAAAAAATGCTGAGAACACACACTCGCACACACACACTGAAGTAAATGCCAACGGCAGCCATTTTATATGCCATTACAGTGTAAATAAAGTATTGTTTATGTGTGCGCTGCTGTATGTGTGGCAAGCTGTGCCAGTTACATTTACTTAATAACCTGTGTCAAAGTTGTACTTTTATGGGTCAAGCAGAGAGAGAGAGTAACCGCCCCCATGGTCATTATCCGTTCGAACTAGCCGACAATAGGCCCCGGCACTTAATCAATGGGACAACAATAAAACTGTCCGCAAATTATTTATAGGTTTGATTTGGCGAACATTTGCCAGCAACCAACATCTAATTACGGATTACCTTAAATGTATATTTAGTCTGCAAACATACTGAAAAAAATATTCCCATCTTCCACTTTTGCCAACTTACGGGGTAACAAAATTGCGTTCTCATTTCGTGCAATATTTCTGCACACATATGCGTATACTCTATATTAGTTAGTTCAAACGAATACGTATGGAAATATGTGAGCACCTAAAACTATGCAACAATTTATGCCTGTGCATATACGTTATATTAAGCAAATTTTTGTTGCATACTTTTATGGGCCGTTTTCGGTCGATTGACAGTCAAGCTGGTAAAATTGCAATTTATCTGGCCAAGAGCGCTGCTGCCTGGCCAGGTTATCAAGCCGATGCCTCGGTCAAGTGTGAGTAATTACGGTATTTAGACAAGTTGAAAGTAAAGGCGTGAGTACGTGTGTAGGACGATATGATGGCTGGGTAGAGTCTATGCTGGCGTAGCTCGTCTATGAAATTTCCATGAGCACTGTGCAGAAATTCTCGGGCTACACTAAAAATAGCAGTCACCGGAGTTTTCATTTTTGCTGCTCTTGCCGTTGCCGTTGCCGTTGCTGTTGCTTTTGTAGTTGTTGTTTTCGTTGCCGTCATAGTTGGCTGAGTGGTTGTTGTTGTGATTGCATTGAGGCAAAGGGCAAGCTGCCAGAGAGCTGCCGCCGGCGCCTGGTGAGGTCAGCTACAGTTGACTAAACATTTTCATTTCGGTTAAGTGTGGAAGTTGGTATACTCGTGCCTGCGTGTGTGTGTGTAAGTGGGCGAGCTTGTGCCGGAGCTGCCACAAGTCAATGAGTTGAGCCACATGGCGTATACTTGATATTGGCTGAGAGTGTTGCGTGTATGCCTCAGCATTAGCTAAATGATTTCATTAAGTGTGGGCTCAAACAAGCTCAACAATCGATAAAGCTATCGACCGTGTGGACATTACCGAAAACTTTTTAATCATGCCACTTGCTGCTCGCCGGCTGCCGGCCGCCGGTTGTTGCCTGCTGCTTGCCACTTGATACTTGGTGTGCACTGCCACGCCCATGGCGTCTGTCAATGTGGCATAATTAGCTGTTGCTTTCCGCTGACTTATTTACGCACACAATGTTCGCATTAAGTCCTAATTGAAAACAGATATTTGCATTTTAATTAATTCCCAAAGACGTCGCAAGACTTACGAATTGCGACTGAGCAACTTGACCGAGTGCCCGAAAGTCACACAAAGCCACGACCTCTGCCCTCTGGCAGTCGTTATGAGGCGTCAATGACATGACCAAAGTAATACAATTCCACACTAATAATAAAACTGAAATAGACAAAAGCAGCGACAAGAGAGAAATGGCTAAACAAAGGCAACAGCAAAAGCTGAAGCAGAAGCAGAAGCAAAATCAAGCTGCAGCCCGCAGCGTGCTGATGAGAGGGCGGAGACCTCCTGACATTTAATGAAAAGCAAACAAAGCATTCTTTTAGGCGCTCTCAAGCTGCTCAACTGTCTAAGTGTGTATGTGTGTGTGTGCGTGTGTGACAGGCGAGTGGTGGGCTCGTAGTATGTGTGAATCAACGTCCAACAGCTGGAAAGTTCAAAGAACGCGACACAAAATTAAAACGGATTAGTCTAGGAATCAAAGGGGCAAACAGAGTGAGACGGCAAATGAGACGACGACGCGTCGCGACATGTCCATGTGGCGTAAAATGTTAGGCGCTCAAATTGCATTAAGTATCGGGTCTAGGTGGGCGTGGCATCAAATGCGCAATTGATAAAACCCATTTGAAGGCTATTGATCATTTATTACTGTTTAAACGAGTATGAAACGAGAGCTGGCTAAAGACAAATGTATGTGTTTGTGTCCATCAAGAGCCACTTGGAAATAAATTGAAATGTAACTTAAGTTAGTTATTTTAATCAATTGCATTTCAATGTAATCAAGCTGAGCAATGCTTGCGCAGCCGAGTGTTGCTCCTAGCAAATCAAATGTTTACAATCCTTTCTTGCACAAGTGTCTATGTTTGTGCAGAACTTCAATTAATAAAGAGGCGTGTTGCCACTTAGGTGGAAAATTGCCATATATACAAAAAAACGAAACTTGTGGTACTAAAATAATAAAATCAGCATCATCAGATAAACAGCTAAATCAAGTTATTAAATATATTAAAGTTAAGTCGTATAATAGCGAGTCTATTGCAATTGCAAACAGTGAAGTTGAAGCAAAGTTCGAGCATTTAAAGCTTTCGCTACCCCCAAAAACTTGTAAGTAGTTTATTTATCTTTAAGTACATTTGCAATTTCATAAGCAATTACTGCTTTTGCCCGAACAAAAGGTTTAAGCAAATGCAACAGCAAACAACTAAGAGAAGCCCACTAAGAGCACAGCTGACAGCTCGTGCTCTCATCGGCATTCAGATTGTGCTCAGAGCGAGCTGCACGAAAGCTTCGACGAGAGCTTGCGCGCTCTCAGCACTCAAAAAGGGATGCTGAGCACAATTGAGTGAGCGCTCCATGGAGTCACTGCTAAACCACCCTCTCTTTCTCACTCTCACTCTTAAGCTCTTGCGCTCGAAAGCTGAGTTGAGTTAGGCCCGTGGCAAAGTTTGTCGCATTGAGTGGCCATTGAGTCAAGTACTCGCACTTGATTTGCCATTGCTTTCGCCTTTGCCTATGCTTCCTGCCACTCATGGGACAGAGCATTGTTGTTGTTGTTGCTGCTGCTGCTACTGTTGCTGCGCCAGCCATTGTTGTTGCTGTTCAATTCGACTTGCTCTTGAAGACGAGGCCTTGTGTCCATAATATTAGCTCGCACATTTTCGTTCTCTCCTCTTCTCGCCTGATTTTCTTTTCATTCTATTTTTGTGTGTGTGTGTGTGTCGTCGCCACTTCATTTTGGCCCACACACACTTTCCATTTTTGCTTTGTTTTTATCATTTGGCATTACTCTGTTTGCCCTGCTCAACGGATTCCTCGCTCGTTGCTTATCTCTAGCATTCCTTTTTTTCTCTCTGCGTTTTTATTGAACAGCATTTTCATTGTTTGATTTTTGTCAACGCTTCTTTATTTCGTTGCGTTTCGTTTCTTTGCTCCTTTTATTTTTGTTTTTTTGTTGCTGTGTGTAGAGTTCTCCCCTTTGTTGTGCTTTGTTTAGAGCTGGGCGCTTCATCTTACTTACTTACATAAGTGGCTTGGGCATAGCAGGACGACAACGGACGCAGAGGAAGGATTGGGGCACTGACGGACTGGAGGACGAAAGCTTCGCCATTTGTTTCTCCATTTTGCGTGTTTGATTTTTATTTTTATTTGGCATTGTTCATTTTTCGGTTAGTTGGTCTTTTAATCGTCTTTGCTTACTTGTCTCTACTCTCAGATGATTCCGTTGATTTTTATCGTTGCTATTGCTGCTCTTACTGCTCTTTTCTTCCTTGTTGTTGCTGCCGTATTGCTTTGGCTTTTCAGCTTTAGGTCGGCTCCCAGTTTCAATTAGTTGAGCGTTCTTTAAGTGGCTACAAAGTCGCTCCAGTCCGGCTCTGCTGTTCTCCTAGTTAAGCGCTTTTCAGTCACAATTCCATTCGATAGTCATTTAATTGACATTCTCAGCTGGCACTTAATCCAAATGCTCGGCAAGAGACTAGGCACGCTTTGCTTAAACACTTTCGCTTTTAAACGATTTACTATCTTGTAGTTCGACTTCATTCACTTCCACTTATTTGTGTCGCTAAATCTAAAAATAATTATAGTTCCTCGAAGCTTTTACTTGACCGAGCTATCAAACTATTTGCTCGACCTTCGCTAGCATTTGCAAATATATCTGCTGAAATAATAGTCTAGTCAAGTGCAATGTCAATAGCTCACCCAGCGCATTTCCACGTGTTTTCCTTCTCACACTTTCGTTCTATGCGCATTTCCAAATATTTTTCCAACTAATCTGTGTTATTCATCAGCTCTCTGCCCTCTCCCTCTCTCGCTGTTGATCCAGCTGATGTGCGCCTTTGTAACGCTATTGATACGCTAATTAGTTGCGATAATTTATCAAGTGCACACACACAAACACACACACACACACACACATAGAGGCCGCCCACACACGTGTCGCTAACTACTGAAAATTCTGCAGCAGTAGCAAAAATTGCTACTTAATTACACGGCATTGGCATCCGCTGGCACCGCCGCCGTCGCCTTCGTTATTCCCAGCATCAGCGACACCTACAGCGACGGCTACACTAACACATGCACAGGGTTCGCCCTTCACACCTCCGGCAGGCAACATTAGCTGCGCAAGCCATCCGCATTCTCATCCGCAGCGTCGTCAATGTCACAAGTGCTGCAGCAGCGAGCGTAGCAACTTCCATTTCCTGCCACTGCCTCGGGTAACTTCACAATTAACTACTAATTGCTCATACGCGACGTTGGCTGGCGACACTACAACAAAGTCAGTTGGGCTCCCGATCCCATCTCTCTCTCTCTCTCGCTCACTCTCTTTCGCTCTATGTCTTGGCCACCCCCTTTCTGGCGGCGCCTTTTGCTCTAATTATCCGCCTTGTCACCCACCTGGCATTGCCGTTTGCTGCTGCTGCTGCTGTTGTTGTTGTTGTCCTCGCCAAGGTATTTACTGAATTAAGTTTTAAATTTTTATTAAATGCTTTGCGCATTTTTGCGTGCTTTGCCGTGCTCACCGCACCGCAAACTGAACTTAATTCACCTCAATTTTCTGTCGCTGCCGCATTTGCTCTTGTTGTTGTCGTTGTTGTCGTTGTTGCTGCTACTTATGTGGAGGCTACTGTAATTAGTTTTTAATTGCTTTTCACTTGGCAACTATGCGACCTGCGTCCTGTAAATAGTTGTGACGCCTTTGTGAATTTTCCACTCGCCGCACGCCACTTGCCTCCTGCCTCTTGCCACTTGCCACTCGGCGTTTCAACTTTTTTCCCACCCAGCTGCGCCATGTTCCAAACTCAATCAGCAATTGAGCTTGGCGCACATCAGAGGCATGTTAAATATGCCTCGACATTGGCACCCAAAAAACGCCAAAAACAAAAAAAAAAGTAATCAGAAAACTTTTGCAATAAATCTATGAATATAATGAAAAACACAAAAACCTAGAGTCGGCTCCACATTCAGCTAAAACGTGCCTGCTCTTTACTACTACAATTTCAATTCACCACACACACACACACACATACACTCGCGGACTCGATAGACACAGACAGCACTATGAAATAGTGTGACATTTAAATGTTTTGCATTTGAAAAAATCAATTGAACTAGAAAACCGCCAGCATAAAAATCGAAAAGCGCGATGATTGAATGCTCTACAGCAAGCTCAATCGTTCTGAATTTCAGAGTGAAAATATTGATATTTGTCGTGTCGCATTTAATAAACAAGCGATTAGATTTATAAGCCGAATATACGTATTTTTGTAGTGCTGCATTTATCTAAAGCAAATCCATAGCAACTAAACTAAAATAAATATTGTTATAAAATCTGCATCAAACTAAATAAAAACTTTTTAATAATATCAGAAAGTAAAGTTTGCTTTTATCGGATCAGATTTCATGCAAGTGGAAGCGCTAGCTTAATCTGAATAACAAATGAAGTATGCCCACTTGTAAACCTAAAATACACTTCACGGTTAAGGGTATCAATCAACTGCACTCGTCCCTCGTCCTCGTCCTCGTCCTGCGCAACGTGTCGCACACCTCATGCAAATGTCAAACACATGTCGAAGGAGCAATACACGAGCAAAATGAAAAATTTATGAAAAACAAAAATGGAAACAAGCGTGCGGCACACACACACACACACACACCACTCTCACACTCCAGCACACTTTGAGTTGGGGAAGAAATATGCCGCGAATTGGTAAAAATATGTCGCATGCTGCAGAAGAAGATGAAAAGTGTGAACATTTCGAGGCGGGAATGAGGGAGAAAAACTTTGAGCACAAATGACGAACCATTCTGTTTGGCAAGTGGCAAATGTTTAGCATTCTCAACATATTTGATGTGGGCCATGGTATTGGAGCACCAGCAGATGGTTTGCTATAGAAAATCGCTCATACGCAACGTTGGCTGTGTCGTGTGCATTGAGCAGCTAGCAATTGCCGTTTGATGGTTCGTTCAAATTTCAGTGCTCTGCTGCATCGATCGACCAGTCGAGCAAAATAAATCAAGTAGCAGGTGTCGAGCACTTGCATATGTAGATTCAAATAAATGCCTCAAGCTTTGGCCTTCTGCCAGCAATTAATAATTGCTGCAGGCTTAAATAAATGCCAAAATAAATTCAAGCTTAATAAGCGGTTTGCCCAAAGCTGCATTCGCCCACATATCATACCGCTGCCTGCACACTAATTGCCAAAGTTGAGCGCTCCAAGCACAAGTAGCACACAGTAGTCTCAAGTAGCTGAGGCTAAAAAATAATAATACTAATAACAGCAACGGGCGGGCAACAGTAGACACGTGTTACGAGCACTCATCGGGCGTGCTGAAATACGCTGCTCATCCTGCAATTGTAGGGTGTTGTGTGCTTATTCTCCCTCTACTTTGCTCTTCCAGGATATTTTTTAGTTAACCTCTGTTCGCTTCACAATTGCTTGTTTTTTTTTTTATTAATTTGTATGCCGCACACGGAGCAAAGATGCCTGTTACGCATTCTTTTTTTCTTCGTCGTTTTGTTTTTTTGGTCTGATATCTAATTTTAAACATTTTTCAAACTCAATTACATGAGAAGCAAGCCAAGTTGGCCCCGCGGGCGTCGGAATGCGCTCGGGTAATTGCTTGGAAATGAGATACAGTGTGATTCGGCGAGCACCTGGATAAGATGAGGTGCGCAAAACTTTCAGTTTTCATCTCACATTTCGCTGGCTAATGAAATCAAGCAAAGACAAAGTCGCATGAGGAGTTTGGCTGGCTTAAATTAGCAGCAAACGTTGCAATTATGCGAGAACTTGGCCAAAAG
The DNA here is from genome assembly GCA_035046165.1 of Drosophila rubida. NCBI lineage: Eukaryota > Metazoa > Arthropoda > Insecta > Diptera > Drosophilidae > Drosophila > Drosophila rubida. The sequence goes on along the minus strand of JAWNOF010000012.1, from coordinate 11,393,093 downwards.
CAGCCAGTTGCCAACTTACTGTTGGGTGAATATTAATGACTGTCAAGTGGCACAAAAGAAAAGTCGGCGCCCAAGAAATGCCAGCAAAAGAATGCCACAGGTTGACAAACATTGTTCAGTGTTTATCCCGCGACTTTGCCTCAACTCAACTCAACTCAACTCAATTCCGAGTGTCGTCAGCGAGCTGCGAGTTGGCAGCTCTTGAATGCCGGAAATAGCGAAACAACGCGCGAGAGGCGCAGGCTAAAATGGCTGTTTGTTTGCTTCCGGTGTGTGCAAATAACGCGAACGCGCGAGCACATTACGCATCAAGTGGGCAACCAGATACTCCGAATCTGAAAGCCAATTCCATCCCCCATGCAAATACAAAGTTGGCGCAAAAGAAAAACGAAACGCAGCCAGAAGCCACAGACAACTGAGCTTGCCACACACACCGGTTGGAAGATGAAATGGTAAACCGTGTGCAGCGCATTCCGAATACTTAGTTCATCTTAATAATTCATAAAAATAGACAACATTTGTGTGCTCGCCGTCGCTTACTCGGTGTCAGTGCGCACACATCGAACGAGAGAGCGAGAGGGAGTTCTGCTTCCTGTTTGACTCTTCACTTCTGCAACTTGCCCCATGCTCGTATTGCTAGCCTTGGCATCTGTTTCTGTTTATACTTGAAAACAAGCATCAAGCTGCACATTTTATTATACCCTGCAGCCATAAAATGCTTAAAAAAGGGTATAACTTGAGCGGGCCTCTGACGGGCCTGCAAATAATAGGCTCGTTATAACCATAATCATCTGCTCATCTTTTTTACTGCCCCGCCAGCTTAACTTCAGCTTCTTATGGCCGCATCGAATTTATATTTTGCGAATCGCTTAACGAGCCGCCAAGCGTATAAAGAGCTGTGTTTTAACCACGTGCAGGGTATTTTTTGGGTAAGCAAACAGTGCGTACCTTAGATATGTTTGCGTTTCAAAAGCTAATGTTGAAACGTAGCAACTCAGACTCGTAATACTCGTGCATGGAAATGGCAGCTGCCATTTCTACTGTCCAGGCATTTGCATATGCACACCGAGTTCTGTGGTTCATTGTTGTTGCCTGCGAGTCGCCTATTTGCGAATTTTAAATTAGACGTGGAACCAAAATAAATTCTTATTTTAAATTGATAACTTTTAGTAAATATACATTTATGGCTCGCACTTTCATCTTTAAATTCTTCAAGAGAAATGAATTGTAAAAGGTTTTTCTTTAGTCGCCTTTTTGGGAATTTTAAATTAGAGGTGGAACCAAAATAAATTCTTATTTTAAATTGATAACTTTTAGTAAATATGGCTTGCACTTTAATCTTTATATTCTTCAAGAGAAATGAATTGTAAAAGCTTTTCCTTTATTTGCCCAGCTTCAATGCCATTTCAAGTTCGAGTTATGAGATTCATTGTTGTTGCCTATGAGTCGTCTATTTGGAAATTTTAAATTTTTCGTGGAACTAAAATAAATTCTTATTATAAATTGATTACTTTTAGTAAACATGCATTTACAGCTTGCACTTTAATCTATATATTCTTCAAGAGAAATGAATTGTAAAAGGCTTCCCTTTATTTGCTCAGTTTTAATGCCATTTCAAGTTCGAGCTCTGAGTTTCATTGCTTTGCATGTAAGTCGTCTATTAAAATTAGACTTGAAACTAATACAAATTTCATTTATTTAAATTTGATAACTTTTCGCCCTTGAATCTTTCTATTCTTCAAAAAAAATTAATTTTAAAAGGCTTCCCTTTATATGCTCAATTTGGAATTTAAATGCCATTTCGAATTCGACTTTTATGGTCTACTAATTTGCGTGGAATTAAAGTAAATGCTTGATTTAAATTGAAACCTTTGTTTTGGAAAAATGAATTTTAAAAGTCTTCCCCTTACTTGCTCAATTTGTGGTTTCAATGCCTTTTCAAGTTCGAGTTTTGTGGTTAATTGATTTGTGTAGAATTAAAGTAAATCCTTAATTTAAATTGATAACTTTCTTGGCCAAAAATTAATTTTAAAAGGCTTCCACTTGCTGAATTTGCAGTTCTAATGCCATTTCAATTCAATTTATTGCGGGGACAAACCTAAGAAAGTAATTTGATTGTAAGCGGCTTTTTCTGTTCATCCGAAAGCACAAAAATGTAATTAGGATTAGTTACCATTAGTAGTAGACTGATGCGATTATCAACGCCACATCAATTGAACCCTTCGAATTCAGTCAGATTTTCAAATCGAATCAGACATACACAAAATATTCACAACTGTCAATAAGTGTGCTCGTGTTCGCGACTTGTTTTCGACGGACCAAAGAATGATTAAATTTTACGTATTACCCATACGATGCTTGCGCCAACTCTTCATCGCAGCTGAGGCATTCATGTTGCACTGCATAAAACATCATCGCCTCAAGATTGTCTATTTCCTGCACCCGATCTCGGCCGCGTTATTGCTGCTTGTCGTGGGACTCTACACATGGTACGAGCTGCAGTTTATATTGCCGGGCATGTGCAACACGAGCGGCAGCTTTTATAAGATCAATTGTTTTCTGGCCGTCTACATGCTGCACAATATAGTTGGCAATTTGTTTTGCTGCTGGCGCACGGACACCAGTTTTTTGGCCGTGGCCAAGGCGCGACAACATCCCATCGCCTCGGAGGCGCATCTGTGGCATTTGTGCACGCACTGCCAGATGCTGGTGCCGCCGCGCGCCTGGCACTGTCGCCTGTGCAACACGTGCATGCTGAAGCGGGACCATCACTGCAACATTTCGGCCAACTGCATCGGGCACACCAATCAGCGCTACTTTATTGCCCTGCTCACCCATCTGACGGTGGGCAACTTGGTGGTCTTCATTTACAACGCGGTCTACGTCTTCATGGTTCGTCTGCCCGTCTTCAGCGATCCACTCATTTTCTTAACTCAGTTTCAAGGTTTTGATCCGGTCAAATATTTCGAATCGTTCAAACAAAACCCCAACTGGATTATCATCAACGGCGCCATTCTCAAAATTAGCATTTTTAGCCTGGTCTTCGTCGCCTCGCAGCTGGGCATGCAATTGTATATGGTGAGCCGGGGCAGTTGCATGTATTTCCTGCAAGATCGCAGCTACGACTTGGGCTTCCTCAACAACTGGCGCTTGGTGCTCGGCAAGCGCATGCTGTGGACCTTCGTCTCGCCGTTCATCCGCAGCCCGCAGCCCAGCGATGGCACCCAGTGGCTGGTCACCCGCAAGCCCGAGGAGCTGAAGAAGCCAGCCTAGCCAGCGAAGCTAGGTCCACACGTGACTTCCTCTCGTTCCGCATTGAATTACAGCGCAAATACATTCAATACAATTGTTCGTTTATTTTATGCATGCTGCCCAAAATCACGTTAACGCTTCATTTAATCGGGCGATTCTTATGCCCATTGCCAAGGACTAATTGCGGCCCACCACCAAGGACATTTGGCTTGCGCAGATAACGTCGGCAGCCACGTGGAACGAATAGTTGCACATGATAATGGTAATCACAAACCAACCGAGCAAAGAGTGTTGCAACTTCGGTTTAGACGAGCGACAAATTTTGGCACTTTTAAATGCTGCCATCTGCATAAAAGTTTGAAGTGTCGCAGCAAAAGGCGGAAGACAGATTGATAAGGGACCTTTTTTGTTTTTCGTTGATATCGTCGGGCATCCCGTGGGTTGACTGCACCTTTAGCCACCTTTTTGCTGGCCGCAGTCGGAAACACTTGTCAAATGTCAAAAAATGCCGAGAAATGGTTGAAAAATGACAGCGTCAGCCGAGATTCGGCCATTGGGAAGGCGAGTGAGTAGAATTAATGACGCTCCATGTCACCGACAAGCCTCCAAACATGAAATCACTCGGTCTCTCCCCCTCTCTCTCTGCCTCTCGGCCAGTTCCATGAAAAATGTTCGAGGTGTGAAATCTGTGCGCGCTCTAAACAACATAATTGCCAAATAAAAAAGTCGCCGCCGGCGGCGCTGTCCGTGCGGCTTTAAGCTTCGACCATTAATCAAAATTGCGGCAAAATGTGCCTTGAAAAATGTCGACAACAAAACCAACAAAAAAGCCAGTGCTGCGGGCTATCAACTGAAGTCCAACTTCCACTGCGGACTCCGCCAGAAGTCGCTTGAAAAATGCGTTGTCAACACTTTTGGCCAATCACAAAGTACGCTGGAGTTAGAGACTTCTCCACCTGCTACCTTTCTTGTGAGTGGCTGTGGCCTAAACAGCGTTTAGCTTTCATAGCCGGCTTATATTTGCGACCATAATCCTGCTCCTACGCCTCCTCCTTCTCCCTCTTTGACCTCACAATATGACAAGCGCTGATTGCAGCGTCGTCAATTGAGCGACTTCCGTTTGCTGCTTCCGTCGAGTCTCGAGTCCACGTCCACAACTGCCACGTGTATTTGCAATACTTGCAACTTTAAAATGCCAACAAAGAGTTGACCAGGCCAGCAGATGGTACTAACCACAACCACTGCCCGAGAACTGCCCTCACATTAGCAGTCAAATAATCATACGCCGCATTGTTCCAGGCCTCCTCTGCCTCCAAGGAGGATGAGAAGCAGAGGCTTTCTGTTGTGTGGATATTTGAATGTGCCGTCAACATCCTCCACGTTCACGTTCACGTTCACGTTGGCGTCCAAAAATCACAATGAGGAAGAGGACTTTAAACTGCGGGTCTTTGGCTGGTGTGCCCCAAAGAGGGGCAGAGTGGCAGATAGCAACAACCCGGGCATGAAGTGAGGCGTGAGCATGCCTGGTTGTCAGGTTGGATGGTTGGATGGTTGGCTGCCTGCTCCAGTATCAGCCTGCTTTTCGGTTCGCTCTGAGTTGGCAGTGCAAAATTTACCGCTAAGCATTTGCCAACAGCAACAGCAACAACGGCAGCGGCGACTGCACAAAGGACATGACAAACAGACTGAGACTCGGACGAGGACTCTGACAGTGACTCCGACTCCGACTGCGGCTGCGACTGCGAATGTGGCACTATGATGCTGGCCGGGATCATGGGGGTCATTGTAATCATAACGGCAATGTTGACGTTCCCTCGTCCTGTGTGCAGTGTATCCTTTTTGTATGGGGAGCCAGAGAGTGGGGAGACGCATTTTAAAAACCCAAATTAAACGCAGAAAAAGAAACAGAACTGCTGAAATGGCGCCAAATTAGTCAAATCGTGTTATAGGGCATACAGGGTGCTTCACATTGAATCGGATTGCATATCTCGGGCAATTGTCAACTGTTTCGAATCTGGAGTCAATCCCCTTCCCTTCCTCTCCGCTTTCTCAATCCCAGCCAGCGATTTTGGCAGACAAACAAAAGCAAAAGCAATTGACTGAACTTGCTGCCAGTTGTCGCTGCTCTCGCTGCTGCTGCTGCTGTTGGTCCATCTAAGAAGCTGCGACGCTGACTGCGCTGCTGCGTCGCTGCTGGTCTCTGCGCTGGGCAAACTGACAAACTGAGCACAAAGTGAGCAGCTAAACAGCTCGCGACAGTTTTTATGATTTCCCGTTTCATGTTTGCTTTTTCTTTTGTTTGCTCTGCAATTATTTCCCCTGTGGACCGTGAGCGGGGCAAATAACAGTGGCCGTCGTGAGGGTTGCTGTTAACAGCGAGAATGTGGCATTGTTGCCGTTGCTGCTACTGGTGCTGCTCCCCCTGGCAGATGGCACGCTTCGCTGGGCCGCATTAGTTGCGGGCATTATCATCCACACGGTCGAACGTCTTCCACAGCGCGTGGAGTGTGCGCGTCGTCGCAGCAAGGACTGCTGCCTTCTTTGTGCCCCCACCCCCCAACTCAACCTTTTGGCCTCGCACTCGCCTCATCTAGTGGAAAGTTAGACAAACAACTGACAGTCCCAGGCGAGAGTCAAGCAACTTATCACTTTCCACCTAATTGATATCAGTTTCGATTCTGTTTCTGTTTCAGTTTCGGTTTCGGTTTCAGTTGCAAAAACTTTGCTGCTGCCCCGGACCAGTTCCAACCCCCGTCTGGGCTGCGTGAAGTGCAGGCAATGTAAATCCGCTTAAAGCAAAGTGAACTCATAAATTATTGATTTGATTATGTCACCCGGTCGTGGTGGCACTCGGCCTCTTCGGACGGGCAGCTGCTGGCCGAAAAGAATTTGGCTGGCAGGCGCCCTTTTTGCTCTCAAGTATTTATAAAGGATCAACAAGCGATTACGTCCTGCTGGCACTCAATTGCCCGTCATGTTTCCACGAGCGTCAAAGTGCCCTCGGATTAGTTGACATATCAACAGTCATCAGTACTAAGAGTATTTCAATCTGTATCTGTATCGCTATCTGAATTTGTATCTGTATCTATAGATGTTGCTGTTACTGGAGTCTGGTAGCTGCGGCTTTTGAATGCATTATAAATGATGACTGGCCGAGTTGGGCATCATTGCTTTATTGGCCATTTGCATGGCAGAGCATTGCTAAGCCGAGCTAAGGCTATTTATAGCCAGCCAATTGAGCAACCTTTTGGTAGCCACTCACCTGGCATTCGTTCCCCGTCTATCTGCCACATGTTTGCCGCTTTGAATGTCTGTTTTGTTTGCTCGAAACCTTTTCATCCTCTCCACATACACATACAAGTATATATATATCTATTTTTTTGCGAATGCGCTGCCGTTGATTTCGGCCATTTGTGTGCCTGCCACGTCATCGTCAGCGTCATGAAAATGCCGTGGCACGTGTTTCCACTTGCAGATTTCTATCTGATTTGTTGACTCGCCTCCCGCTGTCCCGACTCCCTACGACGCTCCTCTGCAAACTATAATAATAATTAAAGCCCTGCTCGGGTTTCCTTGCGGTCCAGTTATCTTGAGCAGAGCGGAGGTCGCCCCCAAGCTGTCGCTGCAGCTTCTCGCTCCAAGGAGACGTGTTAATCATTTGGCCTTGGCGCACGTTTCGTTCTGGTTTGCCATGGGTCATTTGTTGACCTCTTCCCCTCCACGCTGGAGTCGCACACAGCTTGTGACATTTGTAGACACATTTGTTGTGCGTCCCACACCCAATTGCCTTGGCTTTTATTTATTTGTTTGCCTTTTGTTGACAGCAATTTAAACGCTTCAATGGACTCACCGGGACCGGGCGTCGAGTGCACACACAACCTATAGCGAAAGGGTTGCCTCGGCTCTGCTGCTCTGCTGCTCTCCTGCTCTGCAAATAAGTTTCACCTCGTAAATTAATTTCACTCGCCCAAAAACAAGGCGCGGATACAAATTACGAGTATTATGCGGGCTCTCTCCCACTTGCAGTCTCTGACAGTCTTGAATTGGATAAGCAGAACCTGCTCAAAGGCCAAAGGTCAGCTGCGAATTAAATGGCACCAGCAACTGGCAAATAAAATGGCCATAAATCAGAATTATTTTGCAGCACAAATGATTGTTGCATCCACGTTTCTCTCTATACGTTTTAAACGCCTTTTTGTCGACACATTGTATTTTTCGCATTCATTAATAATATTTATTTGCCCAGTGCCAAACTAATTTCCATTTGCGAGCTGCAAAAAACGTGCAATAATTTAATGGCTTTACATTTCGGGAGGCTTAACAAGTCGATGTTTGTGTGTGTGTGTGTGTCGATAATCCTGCTGATTTATTATTGTACTTATTGCACATCGTTTACATTCCACTTTTAACATCTCCATCGAATTGAAATTAAAGAAATGCGACCTTTGGCAATATTGAAATGTAACGCAAAATAACACGGAATGAAACTTTCACAACTAAATGTCACAAAAGAGTCGAAAAGGCAAAAATAATAAACTTAATATCATTAAAAACAATTTTGACACAGAAAATACAGAAAATGAAATCAAGCTTTTGAAGTAGCGGATATCAAAACGGCTTTAATTAAATAATTGCAGACTAGCAGATTCAAATATTTGTCTAATAAAATATGCAATCTATTTGTTTAGTTAGAAATTTAAAAAATCAGTATAAATTGAATTATTTATGTGTAAAATAAATACAATCTAGTAGTAATTAGTGAATTGAAAGTGGATATTGTGTTGCCTGAGTAAAACTCGACTCGCTGCGGTAAACAATTTATTTATTCACTAAAATGATGGAGAACAAACGGATTTGCAAATTTAAGTGTCGCAATTGGGGGTAAATAAAGTTGCTTAATTTCAATTCTATTTAAATGATGAATATGCAAGGAAACAATTTGCCTAATTTCTAGTGCTTTAAAACACAATTGTTTATTTCGATTGTTTGCGGGTTGCCATGAAAACCATTCGCAACCAGAGTGCGAATGTGAATGTGAATGTGAATAAGTATGATTGCGAATATGCGTATGTGTGGGCACGGAAATCGTTTATCTTTCTCGTTTGTGTCGTCGCCCCGGGCGACTGGAGGCTCGTTTTAGGCAGCAGCCACTTTGCCAAAAGCTGATTTATGCCTCGCTGCTCCGCTGCCCGCCTGATTTTCCATATGCCGCCTTAAAAAGGCGCCCAACAGAACCTTTTCCGGATGATATCCTGCCGCTGCCGTTGGTCCTCCGGCCCGTCATTGTTTTGTTGCTGTTGGCGCCCCATTGCGCCTTATCGCGTCAGAAGGACATGTGATTCAATTTGCTTCGATTAGAAATTCCAATTGCGAAAGGTCGAATCGAGGGGGTGACAGGGGGTGGGGAGAGCGAGTATTGACTCTGTCGCGCTTGACGGATTTATAGAAGTCAACTGAAGAGTCGCCGAAAATTAAAATGGCAGCTGCTCATCAAGTTCCGCCTCAGACAGCAGCATCTGTCTGCGTATGTGTCTGTGTGTGTGTGTGTGTGTGGTGCGGTCGGTCGCATACAGTGTGTGCGGCATGTGGCAAGCTCGCGGGACAAGCGCACATTCTGTATTTGTATATTAGGCAACGACGCTAACAAACTGCCAACAATTTGATATCCGGTGCGACGCCGGTGCCAACTTTGTCGACTAGACGTCGACGACGATGCCGCCGACACGTGCCGCTCCAGCTGTAGCACTAGCTCTGACTCTGGCTATAGACAGGCCCAATTCCAGCACTTCAGTTCCAGACACGCAACTGTCACGTTTGCCTTTTGCAATGCTGTCAACTTTATTGGCCCAGCCGCTGTTGCCGTTCGGCTGTCAATCTTCGCCACGTTCGCTCCCTGCATCTGGCCCGAAAGTTTCGACCAACATATTCTGCTTTGCCTGTGTTTTTTTCTTCTGCTTGTTGTGTTGTTTTGTGTTGCTCACAGTTCGCATATGGCCGCCGTACGTGCATCCATTTCCCAATCCTCTGTCAATCAATTTGGCGTCGGCCCTAACGCGACGCACGCTCTCCTACTCCTGCCTCCTGCTCGCTCTGTCCTGGACAAGGCCGTTAAACGCTCGCTGGACAATTGAAAAATTAACAGTATTTATTTATGGAGAACAAAGGCCACGCCAAAGGCCATTCCCACGCCCCCGCCCCACACCACCCCTCTGCCGCAGTTGGGTGTGCGTGCTGTGCATGCAAAATGCCCTCAATCCCGAACATTTTTTAATTGGCGCGGAAATTGCGAGAGGAATTGACGTTATGAAAGGCATTTCAAGGCAGCAGCCAAAGGGATGCGGCGGGGGGCAGCTCCTGAATAAATATATAATAAATATATCTCTGAGGTACGAATGAAACGCAGAAGCGAAATCAATGCTGAAATTATGGCACATTAAAGACACAAATAAAAAGGTTGAATGGCAGCAGCAGCACGAGATTGAAAGAGAGGGACGTGGAAGGGAAATTGTGCAGTCGGTCATTTATTTAATTTTTCGCACGATTTCAGCATTTGGCTGCCTGGATGCAGCCGCCAGCGGCAACAGGAGCTGGCGCCCCAAGGACCTCGGCTAGATAGAAACATCGCTTAAATGACCGCAACGACAGCAGAAGGCTGCGTCCAGGGCGGCAGCTAAGTGCGGTGGGGTGTGAAGTGCAATGCAAATACAGCTGATGGGAGTCGAGATGCGCGCGGCAAGGCACTTAAGGGGTGCTGCACACACACACGCACACACACACACGCACACACACGCAGAGATAGAGAGAGATATGCACATATAAATGCAAATAAAAACATGAGCGAAATTTACTTTGATGCGAATTCCCTTGAAGGTGCAGCAAATGGGGCCAAATGAAATTATACCCCTCCCGCTCACCGTATGCGCCCCTCCGCCCCATTCGCCAGCCAGCTGAAAGCACATCGTTAATACAGCACATGTGGTAAATATGCATGCAAATTCGAAAGTGTTGCCAGCGTATTGGGTTTCAAAGGCGAATTGCCAAAGAGTTTGGCACAAACCAAAAGTGACAACTCTCGGCAAATGCCAAATGTGTGGCAACTGAGTGTGGATTCAATTACTACCAGCTAATAGCGCTCACTAACAGCGACTGCAGGCGGCGGCGACACTGTTAACATTCCACTTACAGTCCACAGGGGAAATAATTGCAGAGCAAACAAAAGAAAAAGCAAACATGAAACGGGAAATCATAAAAACTGTCGCGAGCTGTTTAGCTGCTCACTTTGTGCTGCCGTTTGTCAGTTTGCCCAGCGCAGAGACCAGCAGCGACGCAGCAGCGCAGTCAGCGTCGCAGCTTCTTAGATGGACCAACAGCAGCAGCAGCAGCGAGAGCAGCGACAACTGGCAGCAAGTTCAGTCAATTGCTTTTGCTTTTGTTTGTCTGCCAAAATCGCTGGCTGGGATTGAGAAAGCGGAGAGGAAGGGAAGGGGATTGACTCCAGATTCGAAACAGTTGACAATTGCCCGAGATATGCAATCCGATTCAATGTGAAGCACCCTGTATGCCCTATAACACGATTTGACTAATTTGGCGCCATTTCAGCAGTTCTGTTTCTTTTTCTGCGTTTAATTTGGGTTTTTAAAATGCGTTATTCCTCGCCTCCCCACTCTCTGGCTCCCCATACAAAAAGGATACACTACACACAGGACGAGGGAACGTCAACATTACCGTTATGATTACAATGACCCCCATGATCCCGGCCAGCATCATAGTGCCACATTCGCAGTCGCAGCCGCAGTCGGAGTCGGAGTCACTGTCAGAGTCCTCGTCCGAGTCTCAGTCTGTTTGTCATGTCCTTTGTGCAGTCGCCGCTGCCGCTGCCGCTGTCGTTGTTGCTGTTGCTGTTGGCAAATGCTTAGCGGTAAATTTTGCACTGCCAACTCAGAGCGAACCGAAAAGCAGGCTGATACTGGAGCAGGCAGCCAACCATCCAACCATCCAACCTGACAACCAGGCATGCTCACGCCTCACTTCATGCCCGGGTTGTTGCTATCTACCACTCTGCCCCTCTTTGGGGCACACCAGCCAAAGACCCGCAGTTTAAAGTCCTCTTCCTCATTGTGCTTTTTGGACGCCAACGTGAACGTGAACGTGGAGGATGTTGACTGCACATTCAAATATCCACACAACAGAAAGCCTCTGCTTCTCATCCTCCTTGGAGGCAGAGGAGGCCTGGAACAATGCGGCGTATGATTATTTGACTGCTAATGTGAGGGCAGTTCTCGGGCAGTGGTTGTGGTTAGTGCCATCTGCTGGTCTGGTCAACTCATTGTTAGCATTTTAAAGTTGCAAGTATTGCAAATACACGTGGCAGTTGTGGACGTGGACTCGAGACTCGACGGAAGCAGCAAACGGAAGTCGCTCAATTGACGACGCTGCAATCAGCGCTTAGTTTTTGTACAAAAAGTTGAGCCCGAATTGAAGTGGGGCTCTTAGTTCTCCAAGTCCGAGCCGGTAATGAAAGTTAAACGCTGCTTATACCTCCAGTAGAGTCAGACCTAGGGAAGGTGACAGTTGGGAGACTGCTTGACGCCAGCCGAGCTGCTGATTGGCCAAAAGTGTTGACAACGCATTTCTCAGAAGGCGACTGGCAATCGCGATTGCGGCTTAACGAGCAGGGGAAGACGCTGGAAGCGTGGAGCGTGGAGCGTGGCTGGGCGGCCATTTGCTTGTCAATATTTCATGGCAGAGCCCCGGGCTTCTGGCCACAATATGCTGATTAATGGACTGTCCTTAAGCCGACGGCGTATTCTGTTTATTGTGCGATGACACAAGTCAATTTACCATTTATAATAATGATTATGTACTTCAATTCGACAAAAGTATTTGTAAATTACACGAACTGCGGCGCTACACGACTACAAAATACCCGACAAACTAATTGAGCGTAATGAAAGGAAAGGCAGTGAAATAATTTCTACTAAAAATAGTCAATAGATTCACACTCCCTTTCGATTTTAGTTTAAGCTGCAATTGATTTATAATGGCTGACAAAATTAATGTGTTTTACCAAATTTAATTGTAGTTGGCAAAACAAGTTGAAGGCAACAAACATCGCCTTAAATATTCAAATGTGCGAAATTATTGCATTTAAGGTACAAGCGAAACAAGCCAGTTGTATTAACCGTGTTTGTGGCATGTGGCATATATATGTTATGCAGAGGCACGAAATCTCAGCGCATAAAGAGTTAAACTGCGAGAAACCTTTGCACAAATTCATCATACGCCGCATTGGCCGCAGTCAGCGGCAATCCCCAATCCCAAACGACGGGGTCACTGTCGGCGCGGCATGCGAGGCATGTGGCTGCGGTATGTGAAGCACTTGGGGCACAGCATGCCACAGACGACAGTTGAGCCGTCGTTGTTGTTGCAGCTGCTGCTGCCACAGTTGTTGTTGTTGATTTTTTGTTTGTGCACAATTGGCGATGTGGCCAGGCGCGTTACATTCTGGCCGATTTATAGCAGAAAATATTTTGTGCTGCTTATTGAAATGCAGGCAAGTGCTGCCCCCTTTCGCTGCTTGCCACTTGCCACACAGACACTATGGCCAACGTGCCGTGGGGCAAAGCAAATAGCAGCACTCTGAGCACAGCTTCGTCTTCTTCTTCAACCCCATCTCCAACTACAGTTTCCTCTTCTACTTCCGCTTTCCTAGCTGTTGTTGTTGCCCTGCAGCGACCGCAACACGACCGCCTCCTGCTACAACTTTTGGCTGCCACACTATAAATATAACATTAATTTTTATGTTTTCATATTTAGCAACGCTTCAGTAAACACACACACACTCACACACACACACAGACATTTACAGTTGCTGCCTTATTGCTGTAGTTAGATAGAGAAATTGAATGACGTTTATGAGCGATATCGCTGACTTTGCCGCTGACGCCGACGCTGGCGTCAACGCTGACGCTTACGCTGCGCAAACGTTTGCTGTTATAGTTGCTAACAGTCGCTGTTAACGGCAGCATCCACAACTGTTAATGCGTCGCTGCTGCTGCGACGCCAGCAACGACGAAGCGACGCGTCGCGGCGGCGACTGCGTTGTCTGCCTTTCTATTGTCATTTGGCACATGTGAAATTTACCGTTACTTCTTGGCCGGCGCTTCATTCATTCATTCGCTGATTACATTTCGCTTGTGTCCGTTGCACGTTTTTTTGCCTCTCGATTTCGTTTTGCCCACGGTGCGGATCGTTTCGCGTGTTGTCCTGATTGTTGTTCAAGGTGTGCGCCACTGAAAAAGGATTAAAGTGAAAATTTAAACTACATATAAATACAAATGTGCCATAAATAAAAGAGAACTATTTAAATAATAAGTTTCAATATACAATAAACATACGATCAGATATAAATTGATATAAATAAAAAATATTTGAAGATAATAAAAATATTCAAATTTATCAAGATCAATACAAGTTTATCGACACAGCTATTTAGATAACACATTAATCTAAAACACAATTTTTCGATAAATTTGTTTACTCTGATTTCAGAGGCGAATCAGTAATTTGGAAGTAAAAGGTTCTAATCATTAAGTGTCAATAAGAAACTAAACAATTTCCCAAGCGCTTAACGATCTATGAGCAGTGTGAACGTGAAAATATAAACTAACTATATTATACAAATATAACGCTTTATATTATATTATTTGAACAGTTTTCAACAAGTTTATATATACAACAAACTTATGATCATAGAAAATGCAAATATGAAACAAATTTAAATTATTTAAAGAAAATAAAAATATAAAATGTAATAAATTTATTCAAGATCGGTGTAAATTTGACAGAACTATTTCACACAAGTCTATTGGAAAACAATTTATACTTCACCTTAATCAAAAACTCGATTGTTCGACAGATTTGTGCACTCTGATTTGAGATGTTTATCAATGATTTTGAAGTTATAAGTTCTAATCATTAAGTGGCAATATCAATCTGATCAAGTTCACAAGTGTTTAACAATCTCTGAACTGCTTTATCGGTGAAAGACCAACAAACATACTTCAACCAATCTTCAAGCTAATAAATCAAAATAGTACCCTAAAATATCGACATCAATAGTTATTAACTTTGCGTAATGTAACGGAAGACAGATCGTCTTAAAGTTGACTAATTTCAATTGCAGTTAATAGAACAGCTGCTCGACTTGTTGATGTGTAGATCACAAGCTCTTGAAAGTGCATTATCAATCATCAAACACGACAATATCGGGTGAAAACCCCACGAGTGAGTCATGTCCCTGTAATTGGATTGCTCTTGATTCTGTTTGCGATGCGTTGGCTATTGGACTTCACAGTAATTGGCGCTTTGACGGATTTCAGGCCTTGTCCAATTGCTGGCTATCTGTGTGGCTATGTTTATCAATCTGGCCATAGATAGATGTCATTTGCTGGCCGATAACCCTCGATGTCTGTCAAAGACAAGACCACTCGACACACAGTATCACTGGGGTGGGATTTCAACTTGAACACACGTCCGCGGCGATAAACTGCAGTTCGTTAACGTGTGCACAGGGGGGTTGGGGGGCGATGTGCAAAGGACGTTGTTGTCATTAATATAATTGCGCGCGATTTGCCAGCGATTTTTAACGCCTGCAATTAGAAACGCCCGCAAATTGAAAACTAAACAGAGAGAGCGAGTGAGAGAGAGAGAGAGACGGCCATCTGTCAGCGGCAAGCACACACTCCGTTGCAGTGGTTCAACTTCACAAATGATTTACACACGTAAATCATAAATTATGGTTTTCAAGTGGCCACCGACAAATGCAGATGACGCTGTGCTGGGGCGGATGTTGTTGACGCTGACGCCGACGATGACGATGGCGATTATCAAAAAGTAATCGTTGCGATGTCTCCCACCCGTAGGCTATGGCTATCCACCACCACTAGCCAATTTGAGGGACTTTATCACGCGACAGACGTCACATTTCGCACTTTTCAATCGCACTGAAGGCGACGTTCATTGCTAATGATTGGGCTACGCTTCAGTTCGCGTCGGTCGTTGCTGGAGATCGCACCTATCCTATCCACCACCTTTATTCGCCAATAAACCTGACGGCAATTCATGGATCTGGTCTCCATATACGTATTTCCCTTCAAGTGTATATCTGGCAGCAAGATTATCACTTATCCGCTTGCAAAGTGTTTGGCGTTAATTAAATATTTTTGCAAACTGATAGAAAGCAGCGACAGCGGCAGCGACGCGTCCGATAAATCCACTATATACACAGATATAGCCGCGGTTCTGATATTCGCTTATCGTTTGCGATGCATTTAAGTGATTCCCTAGTGCTCAAATGCATTTTCGCCCTCGTGTTTTGCTGGGCCCAAGGTTGGTATAAAGACATATCAATTGCTCGATCGTGTAGGTTATTGACTTGAAGCACTTCAGACATCAGGGATTAAACTATTTGATAGTGTATCAAATTGATTTAAGGCCTTTGAGTGCTGTCATTGTCGATTTCGTCACGATCGCTAAAACTTCGCATTAATTTCCTTTAAATTTTATCGTGATTGAATCCTTTCATTCAATTCATACGCCATTCACTATCTGCATTTCATTCACAAAACTGATAAGAGCTCACAAACTGCGTCACTGGCTTCAACTAATCAGGGTTTATCGGATCTTTGGCTAAAACTAATTGAATTGGAAAACAAACTGAACTTTCTTGAAGTTGCCCTCAGTTTCCAGCTTCGTTTCTGCTATAAGCTGTAAGCTGATGCGAGTTCAACTTCACCTTAGCTGCAAACTCACCTCGCCTAAGAGCTGCAGATAAAAAAGTGATCTGCAAAAAGAGCGAATGCGAGCATCGTCGAAGAGAGGCAGCATTGCTTTCAAGCAACGCGAAACTTATCGAGATCTCTCTTTTTTTTCGCTGTAGTTCAGTTCAGTGTGGTTCCGTTCAATTCGGTTCGATTCTTGGGGCTTTGATAAGGCAGCCAGCCGTCTTGAAGGTTGTGCAAAATAAAATACAAATTGAGCGAATGTGAACAGCATGCGCAGCTCGCTCGCAGACGCAGACGAGCCGAACGTGTTGATTGCCGGCCGCGGGAACGCCAAAGTGGCAGGGGGGACCAGCTATTGTTGGATGACAATTCGCTTAAATGTGCTGGCGAATTCTCAAGACGAATTCAGTTAAAAAACGCGCGTTGTACGAGGCGGCAGCGCTAGTTTTTTCTCGAGCACATCAAATACGCAAAAGCAATAGCGAAGCGACTATTTTCAAATACATTTCAAAAGTGTAAATATAGCAGCTACTAGCAGCAGCAACAACAACGTGTACAGCACGTGCCAAGAGAAATTGTCTAAGACGCGCGCGCCTTGAAATCGCGTACAATTTGTGATAAGGCAATCAAAGTGTTTGTTTTTATTGCTACGCCGCGGTGTGATTCGTTTTTGTTTTTTTATCACTAAGCCTGCGAACGCGTGCCGAAAATAATACAAAATTAATTAATTAATATGTGATAAAATACAAATAAAGCAAATAAATCGAATGGGAAGGAAAATAGTCGCGATCGTTGACAAATTGATCGCGATTCTCTTGATTCTTTGCGCCGAATTTGAATAATCGCTACGTCAACAGAAATGTTGTGCGTTTGTTTTTGTTTCTTGTATTTGTTTTCACCATATTTCTCTTTCTCTCTGCTGTTCCCCACCTTTCGTTGCCGTCGCGAGCTAGGGTAGTGTGTGCGTGGATCGAATGATTTTTAACCAGTTTGCGTTTATTTTTGTTGCATTTTAGTTGATTATTCGGCATTTCGGCCATTCGGCGCGTTTTTCGGTCTGTGCTCTTCTCGCGAGCGCGTTTTTAGTCGCTTGCCTTGCAGAGAGTAAACGTGCGTGTGTGTGTGTGTGTGTGCTTATTTTGGCAACAATTTTCAATGTTGTCGTCGCGATTTTTCTAGCGGTGTCATTTATTTTTAAATCGGCTAGCGCAGACAAACAGCGGGCTGATTAGATAATGAAAGCACTAACAATGCTTCCTGCTTGATTATTGATCGAATTGACTTTCTATTCCATAGCTAAGCCTCTAACCTAACCTTCGCTAAGAAGATAAACATCGTATGCAAAGTCTCTGTGCAGTGCAAATCAAACTAAGAAACTAAACACACAGACAGAGCTAGCAAACGAGATAGTTGAGTGAGAAACCGCACAAAGTAAACTGCACAAACTAAACAAAGTTCATACCATGGCCATAGAGTTACGCTCTACGAACACTGTAAGTGATAGCACAACAACAAACAACAACAACAACAGCAACAACAACAACATCGACAACAACTGTCAACGTCGCGCTCAACAGCTGTTCAGTTGCGTCTGCGCAAACGCAAATCTGCTGCTGCTCACATTGATGCTAACGCTGAGCAAATGCTGCACTGCCACGCCCACCACAGCGCCGCTGTCAGCGTCGAGCAGTGAGCAAATGCTGCCAATAGATGGCGCCACCCTGACCAAGCACTTCGACGGCAAAGGCATTCTCAACATGGGCTTCAAGTTCCTCAATGTATCCGGCAAGATCGGCACACCACTGGACATAGGTGAGAAACAGGCCAATGCAGTGGGACACAGAGAGAGACAGAGAGGGCGGTTTGTTTTTAGCCAGACTGTGCTAATTTTAGACTGCATTCGCGTCTTTAGGCAAGATGCAACTGCAACAGGTGCTGCACTGACTTCACACGCTGTTAACCCCAGCTGAACCAGCTAAAGTTTCAGCTCAGTTTTATATAATACTTCCAATCTCGACTAGACTGTGTATGAATATTCAAAGTACATTTGAACTTTACTCGCATTTCAATTTGACCTTTTTCTGTTTACATTTCATTTCATTTGATTGCATTTGGTTTTGGATTCGGCAAACTTTTATTTCGCATCCGTCGCATTGTGAGTGTCTTTTGCGTGTCTTGTGATTGATAAGAACTTTACGTGGCTAACGTCTTTTGTCTATTGCCTTTGGGGGTATTTCCGAGTCGTAAATTTCTTTAAATCAGTCCACCTGCTCGCTCGCTCGTTCAGGATTTACTGAATTAAGATTATCTTATCGTTGCGTACTTTTATGATTTGTTTTTATTGCGTTCCTCGCCGGGATTTAACAATTCAATAATATCATTCAATCAGTTTGATTTGCTAGAAGGTCGCATTGTTTAAACTTGATTTAAACTTGACAAAGAGGCTGAAAATACACACAAACTTAGTTCCAAGTTCGATTTGCTAGCATAAAGAATGTGCAGCTTAATTGAACTTAATCAATATTTCTTTCTAATTTTCACACTCTTAATGCACTCATTAAAACGCTCAGAAACTCTTGAGACGTTTTAGATTAAGACACGTTTAAGACTTGAACTTTCAGCTGTGATTTGTAACAGCTTAATTACATTTTCAATCTCAACGAATTCATTAGAAATGTACTTAATTACGCTTTTCTCCCAGTTTAATTTTGCAAAAAAAAGAACGCAGAAATCATTATTCTGTTCACCTACTTTTTTAGGTATATAGACTTATATTTTTAGCCTAGAAATACTAAAAAACAAGAGATCAATTTTGTACTTTGCTCCTTGCATTTTGGACTTTAGTCGAGCATTTCGAAGATTGTAAATAAAATTCTTGACTCTTGGCGCCAGAAAAATACGTAGGACGACGCCATTGACGTAAACCGTAGAACATAGCTTATTTCTCGGTTGATCAAACAAAGTCTATGAACTGCAATACAAAGTTCAGTGCAACACGCCAAAAGCGAATTGATCTACTAGCCAAAAAAAGATACAACGAATAATCTGTCAGAGCGGTCGAGCCCCTTTTTTGTAGTTATTTTCAAGCAGAAATTTTGTGTGGCTGAAAAGCGAGTTTTCAGTGCATTTTCAATTTTCATTACACGCTTCGCACGCTGATTTATTGCCAGTTCCTTTTCAGTTGATATACGCGCTCAACATCGTATATTATAGACAAATTGTTAGCACTCGGCTAGATCCCAGCCAGATAAATTAACATATGCTTTGTGCTCAGCTCGGTGCAAGGTCGGCAAGCAAAAATGTATTCTCTCTTGATTATACATATTAGCTGCTGCTACCCTGTACTGAATGCGAACCGCTATGCGGCATGCCGAAGTGTCGCACTCGCTCTCTGTTTATCTTATCTATCTTAATTTGGAAAACTACCGAATTATGTCGAAATTTAAATAGGAACAGTTGTATCTACACATCTCTGCACTCCAAGAGTGACAGAGTGATAAGATAGCAATAAACACGGAAGCAACGCAGTCTGACAAGTTAGTGAAATGTGGTAGAAATGACTACTGGGTATCTCAGCGTTTGATATGCACATTTATTTACTTATTTAATTTGTTGGCTCATTTGATTTTTATGCCGTTTCATTTCGGTTTTAATTTGTTTGCGCTGCCAACAGATTTTTCTAGCATATCAACTAGTTTTGTGCCAACATCAACAACAACATCGAGACCAACAAGTTTGAATGGTGGGCGTGTTGACTGCCCCCTCCTGACGTTTCCATTATATAAAAAAAAAATCTGACGCTGCCTCCTTAAATTGATTTGTTTTCGTGCAAAACGTAGAAAGTCAACAACAATTATTCATAAGCTGCATTGATTGTTTACTCGCCAAGGAGGCGTGGTCATCAATAATATATACACAAATTGAGCGCACAACGCTCGATTCATTGGAAAGCGATCACCCCACGCAAACTGCGACTATGTGTAATCTAAAAAACGGCAATTACTTAATTGAAACTGACATTGAACTTGACTTTGCCTCGCATAGCATCACTCGACTGCGATAAGCAGAGCATTTTAATAATAATATTGTGATTTCTAATTAATATTAATTAGCGCCTCCGGCAGGTGATGGCCGAAATTTTCACATGATTTCGACTACTAATCGCTGCGAGCATAATCATCATGCTTTCTTGCCCTCTGGAATCTCAACCGAAATTTGGCTTATCTCGGCTGTCTGACGACGTGTGCCCCGCTTATCAGCTGGGGGGAATTTAACTGTCTGAGAATCGCCGAAGTTTCGTAAATGGCAATTTGTTTTATTGCAGTGGCACACGTAATAAAAACAATAACAATGATAACAACAAAGTACGAGTATATGTTACATTCGTGATGCAAGTTGTCTTTGGGGTCATCAGTTTGACGCACCAAAGCAAACACTCGCTTTAGGCCAACCAGTTGTTGGCTTGTGAACACGTTTCTGAGGCTGAGGCCTTTCGATAACATTCGATATGTTAAATAGTTTTTTATGAAGATTGCTTTTATTTGCCGCAGACAAAGTGGAGGCATCGAATAACCTGATTTTGCTGCGATATTATGCAGGAAGATTTACCACACTCGGCTAGACTTGTGATAACAACAAAATTGTAGAAACATGTTAGTGAAAATATGTGTTTACAACATATATGCATGAATATGTAAACAAAGTAAAGATACTGATTAAATTCAGCCATCATTCATAATTGAAAACAATTCTCAGCCAGCGCGGCGACACCGACAAATTGATTTGACCTTATTGATTGACAGCATTTGGTAAATTCTTTCTCAACACTCGACAGCATTTTGCTGTTGTTTCAATTTCAATTACAACAATTACAATATGCAAAAACGGGTCTGTGTAAATTATGTATGCCGAAGTTTTGATTAAACGAATCATTTTTTTTTGCGTTTGATTTCGTTTTTGTATTTTGTTTTGGGTGGAGTGGACCTAGAACAGCTGTCAAGTGCAGCTACAACGCTGACCAGGAAACCCTTCTCAAATTTGATGTGTGCATGTGTGTGTAGGGCTCTCGCATGTGCGTGTGCATGTGTGTGTGTGTGTGTGTGAGTGAGTGCTTGTTTACCCAGGACATTGGCAATCCATAACTTTTTCACTTGTCACATTTTCTATTATGTATCAAGAGCTGTTGACATTTTTCGGGTCCCTGTTTTATTTCTATTATAATTTCCATGCATCTTTATGAGCGAGCAAGAGCAAGAGGCATGTGGCAGGGCGCCTAGCAGCAACCGCAACTTGAAACGGAAGTTCTCCCGAAATTGTCAAGCTCTTTGCCGTGCGCACGGAGCGAGGGCCACCGTCAAAGTTTTTGCCGCATTCAACGCCATTTTGTTTGTGTGTGTCTTATTTCAAGGCATTTTTGTTGATTAAAACTCCATGACGAGAAAGGGAGCTGTCTCGCATTATGTTTGTATTGTATGCAAATGATTTGCACACACACACACGTACGATACACTTTTGCTACCCATATGGGTGAATGTGGTCGTGTGTGCCTGATCTTGATTGTTTTGAAGTTTTAAGCCCTAATCAATTTGGGCTTTTGTGCCACCTACAAATGGCACTTTGTCTGCCTGTTTTTTCGGTTCGCTTTTCGGTTTTCCGTTTCGTTTTTCGCTTTTTTAATGAGAAAACTTTTTGCAGCTTAAGATGAGCAGCAGCAGTTACATCAACATCAACAACAACAACAACGATAACAAAAAATATAATTAGCTTTAATCATTTGTTTACTGTCATCTCTCTTTCACATCCACAGCTCAAGCCCTGTACACGAAGTGCGACGAGAAGCAATTTCAATGTCAAAACGGCGATTGTATTCCCATTCGCTTCGTTTGCGACGGCGACGCTGACTGCAAGGATCACAGTGATGAGCAAGTCACCAACTGCAAGTTTCTGGGTAAGTTTTGTTCACTTTTCAATTGCATACTTTTAGGATGCGCAGTTAAGTGCGTGCGTTACACTGGCGTCCATCACATTGAGTGATGCTGCGTGTGCTGCCGTTTTTGGGCGAATCAATCAAAAAGCGAAACTAGTTTGCCACATTTACGCATATTCGTTGCACAGTGGGCTAGAGCGGGTGTTGTCGGCCCGAGGCTGGCAGGAGAAGGGTGCGTGTGTGTGTGTGCAGTCGGACTGACTGCTGACCAAAACTGTGCCATGGCAGTGCGCTCATTAAGTCGCTAAACATCGGCGCAAACTGCAAATGCAACGCAATTTCGCTGACTGTGGCATGCAACGTTGTTGCATCAGCAATTTATCATCGAGCGCGAATTCGTCGCACGAGACTTTTGCGTCGCTGTTCGACATACAAGGAAACTATGTGAGGTCGTCTGCGCTATATTATCACAATATTTGTGCCAGACACCAAAAAACCACACAGACACAGAAAAATTACAATGAAAGAGATAAAAAAAAGAAGAGAAGCGCACAATGCAAGTTGCTTCTGTTCATGCTGCTGCACAACGAAATTGTTATATAATTCTGCTGAAGGGCAAATTACAAGCAGTGAAATTGATAATGAGCCCTCAGAGGACACAAGAAACCTGTAGTTGAACTACGGCAAAAGAGTTGCAGGTGAATCTGCTTGTAACTAATGAGCGAAATGTGATATTATGTTTGGCAGGGGAAAGCGAGCTGCAGAAATGAATTTAAATGCACCAAAGGGCACAAAGTCGTTGGGGAATTGTTAAAGGAACTGTTAAATTAACATAAAGCGAAACCATTAGTGTGAAAATACAAAGCCTTGTCTGATTAAAAGAGCAATGGAAATGCAAAACGTCTATTGAGGAACATGTTGCAGATATTATGAAAAGCAAACACTCTGCAATACCATAATAAATTGCTATTGAATTCCTGTCGCTGGCATTTCACTATCTTCGTCAATTTTCTGCTGCAAATACTTCAAAAATTAGACTGAAATGAAAGTTTTGCAGTTCTGAATATTTGAACCATTTAAGCAAAAATGTTGTCATACTGAACTTAATTGGTAAAGAATACCTCAGCTTTATTAACTCAAACGATTTCATTTACACTGAAACGTTGTCAACGCTGCTCGCCCCTCTCACGTTTTCCCACCCCCCAGAGTCCATGAGCATCCAGTTTTACCACTCACAACAAAGCTCAGTTGTCGATAAGACTCACTCAATGTTTGCACTCGCCACGCAGCTGGTTGGCTGTTTGAGCCAAAGCTTCCGCAGAGATTCGAGAGATGCTGCAAAAGCAAGTTTTGGGCACATGTTTTTAAGGATTGGCGCTCCGCAGCTGTAAACTCAGTTGTCGGCGAACTTTTCAAGCAAACGGACGGGGCGAATTCCAGGCAATCGGAAAACGCGTTGAGTGAGAAAAAAAAGGCAAACATTTAGTGAGAAGCGACTGCATATAGAAAAATCGAAGAATAAAAACAGAAACTGTGCGAAAACGTAAGCGAAACGAACGAAAAGGACGAGAGGAAATGTGTGCCAAGTGGAAGAGTTTTGACAGGCACAGTTCCTTGTGGAATTAAATGAATTGCCAGTGCAAAGTAATATTAATATGTCCTCGAAATGCTGACTCCCAGAGTTTTCCTCTTACACGTTTGGCTACGACTCCTTTGATGTTATGCAAAGTGCTTTGACAGAATGCCAGCGCCAATGCTCGGCCAGGCCAAGGAACCCCTAACAAACAAACACAAAAAAAAGCTAGCTTGCCGTGTGCCTTGAAGATATGAGTTTGCCAATGGAAATTTGGGTGCTCTTTTTCATTTTTCTTTCTTTCGCTTGTGGGCCTTTTCTGCTTTCTTGTGAAAAGTCGCCGCCGTTGTCAGGCTAATCGGCAATGTCCATCTGTGACATTTTGTGGGCCAGGTCTGGACTATTTAGAATTCAGATAGACTCTCGGATGATTTTTGTCGTTACACTTATCATTTATCATTTAGTTCTCGGCCCGGACCGAGCCGGGCCGCGCCGCATTAAATGTGTTTCCTCAATTTCCCACAAAATTGCTAAATGTTGTCGGCCAGCAGTCATTTATACGGCCACTTATAAACAACTCTGCGCAATGTTCGGGCCGTAGATATATTCATTTCGTTGACTTTTGACAGCTCTTGTTGTCCGCTCTCACTCTTGACCATCATGAACTTGAAAACGGAAATTATGCAATCAATTTGTGCAACTCGGCTGACTGAAATATGCCACAACAAGGCAATTGACAACAACAAGGCAATTGGCCCAAAGCAATTTGATTAGTCGCATTTCGAGGGCGTATCAAGTGACAGTGTTATATGTTCTGGAAGCATTTTCGGTGCATAAATCATTAAATCACAGCATATATTAATAGATTAACAGACTCAAGAGCGATCAAGTTACTTGAAGACACCACAAACAAGACAATACTGTGGACTCTCATCGCAAAATGGGGCGCATTTGGTGTTTACTGTTCGTGACGAGTTTGCTGCACACACAAAGCCACAGTTTGGGCGCGATTGTGCCGGATAAAGGTATGAAATGAATGCTTAAATTACCATTTAAACTATTATTTATTTGCGGACGTGTGTCAGTTCAGCAATGAGTTCATTATTAATAATGTATAATGTGCATTTCCCGATTTTCAAATTGCGCATTCGCAACAAATTTAGTAAATTATGCATTGCATACTTTTCGGCTCGTTAGCAAATTAAATTAACGATTCCAGGAGCGGACTAAACACAATAAATGTTCGCACGGCACGCAAAGTGTATTCAAATTGTGTGGGCAACTAGTAGTAGACGTAAGTTTGGCATCGCAATCAATGCGTCTACAAGTGAAATCGATAAACATAGTTAAACTTTGTCCAGGGCGCCACCACAGCTGGTCCATTCAATCAACCCAACTATTCAGACAACAATTCGCAAAGTATGCAGAAACACCTCCGAAGTTGAATTAAACATGACAAAATCGCAATCATGATGTGGCAGGATAACATGCATTTACTTGCTCGCTCACTTGCCAAGCTACGACGATGTACTACCACTATTTTGCCTACTGCAACAGGACGCCGTGTGGCATGCAACTGAATATTTTGCACACTCCGCTTGCCATTTGCATACAAATTGCCAGACGCCGCCACTGTCAAGGGCCAAAGTTTTTTAATCAACTGAAAAGCCGTTTAAACTTAGTTAAAAAAATATAACAAATTATGCTGCAGCGCAGCTGGCAATTTGCCGCACAGTTTTATCAATTGCGACTGCAACTACAACTGTTGTAAAATGCATAAATGCAATCAATTGCAACAAGCATTTTGCTGCTTCCCCTGCTGCAAATAATAAATTTAATTTGATTTTTAATTGGCGCCCGAAGTGACATCAAAGGCAAAAATACTCGTATAGCCCAAAAAGTGTACACAAAAAAGGATATGTAAAATAAATATAAATGCTGCATGTAAAATGCGCAGCAAATGGCCCGAGGGACACAGTTTACACCCATTTCATATGCACACAAACACACACACAGGTATTTGTAATAACAAAATGTGCGCTTACAAACTACATAAAAAGAAATCGAATCGAATCGCATCGAATTGCGGACAATGAGCGCAATTGTATTCTAAAAAAGAGGCGACAGACATTAGGGCTTTTAATGCTGCAGCTTAAATACTCTGCAATGTTCACTTTTAGTTGGGGAATTTAATGTTAAAGAGGAAAGTGGCTGCGCTCCGATTCGCTTGCTATCAAATTAATATTCTCCTGGGAGACGCTACGCAATTTGTGCAAAGCTCTCAGGAGTCCCTCGTGTAGAGTATAAAATGAAACATTCGCAAATGTTTGTTGGCCTGCACATGTGACCGTTTTTTATTGTTCAATGTTTTGGGAGCTGGCACGAGTATTTATATTTGTTTTTATTTTCGCTTTTTTTTTTTGCTTCACAAATATTGGTTGCTGTTTTGCCGTCGCTTTCGTTTTTCCTCGGAATAGAACACAAGTTTCGCCGTTTTTCTGCTTTTCCGTTTTTCATGCTACATTTCATCTGACTGAAGCGACAAAATGGGCACACTGAGCCAAGCATTCGCCAGCCATTCGACCGGAGAGTTGTGCCCCATAAAAAGTTTAGAAAAGTAATCATATTAAATGTTATTGATATGGCAACTTGTGCGCTGCCGCATAGCGGGCCACAGCAAGACCTTCAGTTCTTCTATGCCGCATTAAAATTGATTAAAATTAATGCTTGTTTCATCTTGATTTTGTATTTTCATTTTTATTTTTATGAATGGCCAGCAGATTTGCATTGGCCTAAGCCAAGAAGTTAAGACACAATCCTAGCTGCGGCTCAATGGGGATTATCGACCAAAGCGGTGAACAGGTGGCACGCAATGCGAAATTGTAAACAATTTGCGGGATTATTTGCCAAATTCATTTTAAGTTAAGCTCTGCAAACAAATCGCAGTGGCCAGCAGAAAGGTACATTGTTTAAGCTCATAACTGAAGCTGCTGCGAGAATTGAATTCGAAAGAATTCAAGACACCGCGCACATGCAACAATTTTATTGTGTGTATTTTCAGTTATTTTTGTTTTGTTCTTATTTTTCCCTGCAATTTTTGTGGAGTATTTTCCTTGCACAGCACGTGCTCAAGTGCCTGTAAATAAACACACACACACCACACAGTCATTTGAGCATATGAGTAGTATAAGTACAAGCTGCTTGGCAGCTTTTGTTGGCTTTTGTTTTTGATACGGGTCCAGGGCAAAGTTCAAAGGCAGCCACAAGCGCACACAGACGAACGAGTTGCGTATGCGGACATAGAGACACAATAAGGACACTCGATTTAACATGTTTGCTGTGCATTGTTTTGCTCTTTCCAGAGGCCACTTGCTCATCAGACCATTTCCGCTGCTCGAATGGCAATTGCATCCCCAACAAATGGCGCTGCGATCAGGAGAACGATTGTGCCGATGCCTCCGATGAGTCGAAGGAGTTGTGCAGTAAGTGTGATATGAATTGCCATTGTTGATTACATAGTACGCACACACACATGTGCTGTATTTTGAATTGTAAAACGAATATATGAATATATGAGTATTGTATTGTATTGTCGATACACAGTGAATGCCTGTCCCAACAATGAGTTCAAATGCAAGACCGTTGACCAGTGCATACCCCGTAATTGGCTCTGCGATGGCAGCAATGACTGTCGCGATAAATCCGACGAGGCGCATTGTAGTAAGCAAACCACACACACACTCACAAGCAGCAAACAAAGCAGCTATATAACATCAACCAGCTTGCTCGCTCTCGCTCTCTTTCTCGCTCAATTTGCTCTGTACATATATATCTATCTATCTCTATCACTACGACTAGCTCATAGCTCTTTGTCCTGTCTGTGCTCATAACTCACAACTCACTTGCATTTAATAAAGTGTTGCGCATAA
Organism: Drosophila rubida; assembly: GCA_035046165.1. Lineage (NCBI taxonomy): Eukaryota > Metazoa > Arthropoda > Insecta > Diptera > Drosophilidae > Drosophila > Drosophila rubida. Next base: position 11,365,628 of record JAWNOF010000012.1, on the reverse strand, counting down.
TTTGAAAACTACGCTCGTATATGTCCCATATCCCCATACAGTTTAATCAAGTCGTTGAAGAGCAGCGTTGCATTCAAGTGTATATAAAGCTAACCATAAACACATAACCCCCCGCCGAAGCACACTCTCACACACACTCGCATTGGGGACACACAGACGCATGACATAACACGCATACGCAGCGTTGGCTGCCCGACAACGCCTGGCAACAGCGCATAAAGTGCTTAGCCCATAATGCTCGCTCACACACACACACTCACACGAGTATTACATGCCCCCTCGAGCACATACTAACAACCCACACACACACACACTCACATTCACAACAACCCTTGGCCTTGGCTGCCAGCTGGATATTCGATAGGATTATGTAATGGCTTTCTCGCCACAAACAGCAACAACAAAAAGCAAAAAAATACGACTAGGGAGAGGGACAGTGGCTCCTTCAGCTTCAGCTTATTTGAGGCAGCGGAAAATAAATGTATTTAATATCCCCAATGAAATTTATTAGCTGCAGTTCACCCCACACCCACAACGCAAGCTCAACTCATCTCAACTCGACTTCGTCTCATTTCTTCTTCCACCCAAAACCGTAGAGGCACGCACCTGTTCGCCGGAAGAGTACAGCTGCAAGAGCGGCGAAGGTGAATGCGTTCCTTTGGCCTGGATGTGCGATCAGAGCAAGGATTGCAGCGATGGCTCCGACGAGCATGCCTGCAGTAAGCGCATCCCACGATGTTCAATATCTTTTGATTTGTAGTGATAATTAATTTCAATTCCTCTCTTGATTTTAATTAAAATCCACTTTGAGTTGGGATAGATTTATAGGCCATCGTTTGTTCCGTTCCCTCCGCTCACCTGGCACAATCAAGCTGCTCTTGTGCATTTGCAGAGAGCATTAAGCATTTATTTGCTAGTATTTAGCAAAGCCAATTATGTTGTTTGCCAAAACTCTATATCACTTAAACGCCAAAGCAAACAGCATAAATATTTGCTTCCCAGCGACATTTTATGTGCGCTCCAATTGAAACGAAAAAGGCTAAATATCCTGTTTGTTTCACAATAAAATATTAAAGACTATTTAATGCTGGCACGTTAGATTCGCAACAAAGCGGACAACTGAAAAACTACTAAAATTGCATTTCATTTGTGCAGCTTTTTTGCACAACTGTTCTTTGGGCTATAATTAAATTGCAAAGATTGTACATTTATTTATTTAAACAAAAAGCCAGCAAAGTGTATGTCTAATTTAATTTCTTTTCTTTTTTTTGCTAAGTTGATTGGCAAATGTGAATTTATCATGCATATTTAATTGTGGCAGACTAAAGAAAGCGCAAAGTAATTGCTTGAGTAAACTCGAGTATTTACTTCACACTTATGTTGCCACTTGACCAGCTTTAATAAAGAGTAGCAAGTTGTAAATCACTAAAGATAAACACTTCATTCTGTTGAACGAGCTTCAGTTTCCTTATCTCGAGATTCTTTTGCATTTTTATCAGCCAATGCCAGAGTTATTCCGCCCATCATTCCCTTGTGCTAACTCACTGGCCACATCCCATTCATCAAGCGGCCGCTTTGTGCTTAATTTTCGTTTGGTTTATGTCGCCATTGCGCCCAGATTTTTGTGACGCTCCTAATCCTTTGTCCTGCACTCGTTCCACACCACAGACCAAACCTGCCGCTCCGATGAGTTCACATGCGGCAACGGGCGTTGCATACAGAAGCGCTGGGTCTGCGATCACGACAACGACTGCGGCGATGGCAGCGACGAGCGCGACTGTCCCGTCGTCCCCTGCGACGCCGTCGCCGAGCACACCTGCGCCAACGGCGCCTGCATTGCCAAGCGCTGGGTCTGTGACGGTGATCCGGATTGCCCAGATGCCTCCGACGAACGGGTAAGTGCTGTGCCATAAATTCCCCATTTTTGTCCTCGTCGGCGAAGTGGCGAAATGTTTGTACTTGCCACACCCCCTGCACACTGCTGCCACGAGTTTTTGTCTGTGTGTTAGGCGAAAGACGGCAAGCATATAAATTACAGCCAAGTTGCGCATAACTCAGCGCTGCCAGCTTTGGCAGCTTTTGTTGTCAACGCATACTACGCATAAAATTGCATTTTGGCCTGGCCCAAAACAGGCGTCGTGCCTCGTTGCGAGGCGGTGCGAAGCGTGGGCGTTGCACCAGCAACATAATTTCGTGTGTAAGCAACTAAAAGTATGCACCGAAAAGTTTTCGCCAAACTTCTAACAAGCAGCAACGCCGCCCAACTTTTCCCCCTTGCATCGCCGCCTACTTCAATCGAGCTCGCTTTCCCCATCCTCTCATTCACAGGCCTGTGCGAATGTCACCAAGCAAGTGACGCCCTGTCTGCCGCACGAGTATCAGTGCAAGGATCGCATCACCTGCCTCCACCACAGCTGGCTCTGCGACGGCGATCGCGACTGTCCCGACGGCGACGACGAGTACACCAATTGCAAGAACATCACCTGTCGCCCCGACCAGTTCCAGTGCCACGATCGCAGCTGCATCGCCGGCCACCTGGCCTGCAACGGCGAGTCGGACTGCAAGGACGGCAGCGACGAGCGCGACTGCAGACTGGCAGCCGAGTCGAAGAGCTGCAATGCGACCAGCCAATTCGACTGCGGCGGCGGCCAGTGCATTCCCCTGTCGAAGGTCTGTGACCAGCGCAAGGACTGTCCCGACGGCGAGGATGAGCCGGCGGGCAAGTGCAAGGTGAACGAGTGCGCCGCCAAGAACGGCAACTGCATGCACCGCTGTGTGGATCAGCCGGTGGGCTACGCCTGCGACTGCCATCAGGGCTATCGGCTGTCCTCCGATGGCCACACTTGCGTCGATATCAACGAGTGCGAGGAGCCGGGCGTCTGCTCGCAGCTGTGCGTCAACGAGATTGGCGGCTTCAAGTGCGAGTGCCAGGCGGGCTACATGCGCGATCCACGCAACCACACGCGCTGCAAGGCCACCGAAGGACATGCCTCGCTGCTGCTCGCACGTCGTCATGATATTCGCAAGATTGCGCTGGACCACATGGAGATGACGTCGATTGTGAACAGCACCAAGTCGGCGACAGCTTTGGACTTTGTCTTCCGCACCGGCATGATCTTCTGGAGCGATGTGACCACGCAGAGCATCTACAAGGCGCCCATCGACGAGGGCAACGACAAGACGGTGGTGCTCAAGCAGTCGTCGGTCACTTCGGATGGGTTGGCTGTGGACTGGATCTACAACCACGTGTACTACACGGACACGCACAAGTGCACGATAGAGATGACGAACTTTGACGGCAACATGGGAAAAGTGCTGATCAAGGACTCACTCGACATCCCTCGCTCCATTGCGCTGGACCCCATCGACGGCTGGATGTACTGGTCCGACTGGGGCGCCTCGCCACGCATCGAGCGTGCTGGCATGGATGGCTCGCATCGCACCACGATCATCAACTACGACGTCAAGTGGCCCAATGGCATCACTCTGGACATGGTGCGGAAGCGCCTCTACTGGGTCGACGGCAAGCTGAATGTCATCTCGTCGGCCAACTACGACGGCTCGCAGCGCAGACAGATTCTCTACTCGACGGAGTACCTGCGCCATCCCTTCTCGATAACCACCTTCGAGGACTACATCTACTGGACGGACTGGGACAAGCAGACCGTCTTCAAGGCCAACAAGTTCACGGGCGAGGGTGTCGAGCCCATTACAGCCGTGCACATGGTGAGCAGTCGTCGCTCTGTTGCTGTTGCTCTGCCCGGTGGCGTATACTTAATATGTGCATATCTTCATTTATTTGGTTAACAGCTGCAACATCCCATGGTTATTCATGTCTACCATCCGTATCGCCAGCCAGATGGCGTTAATCACTGCGAATCGGTTAATGGACACTGCTCGCATCTCTGCCTGCCCGCGCCGCGCATCAACGAGAAGAGTCCGCCCATTTCGTGCGCGTGTCCCACGGGCCTGAAGCTAATGGCCGATGGCCTCATGTGTGTCGAGGATCGTAAGTAGCGCCAGATAACATTAATAACATTTACTCCTTTGCATGCCGTTGAGATTAACGCTTTTCTTTACTTAACCCACAATTGTTTTTGAACGTGCATGATGCTGCATGCAGCCCTTTATAGAGTTGTTACCAAGGCTCCGCGTGTCCACAGATACAGGACCAAAGCGAAACCGCATCCGCGAGTAGCGCACTCGAATGATATGCCTGTCAAAGTAGAGACCCATCAGGCAATCATCCTACGCCCATTTGAGCCCTTCGGTATGCTTGGCAACTCCCTTTTAATTTGTGCTCTCTATGTGTTTTTGTGTGTCCTGTAATCCCTAACAATATTTTATGTGTATTACTGTTTATGTGCCAAATCAATTTAACTTAATAACCGCGTAACTCTGCTGAGTTCGCTGCTTTATCACTGGCGTTTATTATATTTGAACGCTGTCAACTCTGCTGAGTGAATTTTTTACGAGTGTGGCAACCCTCTGACGATGCAGCGATACTCTTAAATTGTACACTCGTCAACGCTGCTTGATGTGTGTTTAAGACTGTGTCAACCCTCTTCCGTGGTGTCCACTCCCCGAAGTGCCACTTAAGCGCTTGTCAACTCTGCGCTGTTGACGCAGTTTCACAATTCACAATTTCAGCATGCCATTAGTTGGCGCTTTAAGTTGCAGCTCGAACTTAAAGCAAGCAAATTAATCACGAAATTTCTCAGCGAATGCACTCAATGCTCTGTTCCCTCTATATATTTTTCCGTGTGGTTTATGCAGTGGGCAGTGGATGGAAGTGTGGCTGTGGTTGTGCTCCGTGCATGGTGTGAGCAGATGGGAGTGTATTTTCGAGGGAAAGCACTTCATTTCGCCACACTCGGGCATCACATTTGCTTTGTCATGGATCGCATTAATCATCATCAAAGCCAACCTCAGCCCATCCATCCTTGACAGTTTCATAAACGGCATCGAGAGCCACTTGCAGTGCAGTGGCAACCACAAGTAGGCAGCAAAATCGGCCAGCGTTGCAACTGATACCAGAGCACAAGGGCCACCCCTCCACCCACCAAGAAGGCAGCCCGCCAGCTAACCGCTAAGTGTGAGGTTAATATTCTGCTGCTGGTAGGGTTGCTTCATGGCTTGCTTCTTTGGCGCCTGCCACTTCGCTGCCTGCTGGCTGCTTGGGCTCTTTAAGGCGAAATTCAAGATAATGTTGATAGCTTTTGCCGTTTGATTTGATTTAAGCGCCGAACAAGATCCGCGACACCAGCGCACTGAATCAGCTGAGCGAGATTCTGAATCAGAATCCATTAAACGCGCTGCGTTAACGATGTCATTACGCATCCTACGCCATTTGAGTTTCCCCGCTGTTACACCACCCTCGCACCACCCAGGCGCCATAGGGGGTGGCAGAGTCGCCATCTTTAGATCTTCATCCCTTGGTGGTATAAAAGTTTAGCCCATCAAAGGCGCGAGCGCGTTTAAGTGTTTATTTGCGCCTAAATGCGCACTTTGAACGATTTGATTGAAAATTCTTTTGCCAGCTCAAGAAAGAGGAGACGCTGCGACAGTCGAGAGGGGGGGGGGAGGGGTTGGTATGAGAATGCTGGATGCTACAGTCGAGTACCTCCCAAATGGCCTGCACCACTGCCAGTGCAGAGGAAAGCGTGGGATTTAGCTCGTATATTAAACACAATTCTTTTTGTTTTCCTTCCTTCATTTTGCGCTTTTTATTGCTGTGATTTTTATGCCTGTCGCATTTTGTACTCGTCGTTTTTGCTTCTTTTTTTGTGTGTGTGTGTGTGTGTGTGTTGTTTCTGTTTGTTGTATTCTGTCTTTTGTTTGCGTTCGAGTTGCTTATTTGATTTACATGAGAATGCCACTAATTCCAAATCCAATTCCAATCCGAACAGTTGCCGACCATCGACCAGCGAAGAACCAAACGCACAACGATCAGACCAAGGCAACCAGCCCGCAGCCCGACTCGGGCTTTATAGCGCTCGTCGTTATTGCCAGCCTCAGTGGCTGTGCAGGTCTTCTCTCGGTGGTAAGTTGACAAGAACTGTTCATGCAGTGTAGCAAATATCAATTAATACGCGCTATGTCCTGTGACAGCTTCTCTTCGTTGGGTATCGCTACTGCAGCAAGCGACGCATCAATTCCATGAACTTTGAGAACCCCATTTACCGCAAGACAACCACAGAGGATCACTTCAGCCTGCGTAAGAATCTGCCAGCACGTATCTATGATCATACCAGCGTTATGGATGAGGAGGTAACACCAACGAACGCGTAGACATTTCATTTTACTGAATTGCGTTTCTTTGCACTTTGCAGTACTCACCTGTCATAGGCATATCGTCGTATTAGAGCTTTTGGGTTATATTTTTTGGGATCTGAGTGGATATCTGAGCTAATACTGAATGGCCTGGGCAGAACCAATGAGTAACCCACAGCAGACACGCCTAAAGACTGAGCAAATCGTATGTGTAAATTATTTTAACATTATTTTAACAGCAGGTCGTTTCGAACTTCGGCGCGAACGAAGGGGAGAATCCTTAAAGGATTGCTGTACAAATATGTCGCAGAGTTCTAACTTAACACTAAACTAAACGAAACGAAATTAATGCTAAACTAAACTAAACTTAAATCTAAACATAAACATCAACTAAACTCAACAGAACTAAACTGAATCGACGAAAAACTAATGATAATTCAAATAGTTCCAAACTGTATATAGCTGTAAGTGTGCATTACGTAATTTTAAAGCAAACATATAATTATTATACTTATTATGCTCTTAATAATTAGAGAAAAAGTTGACAAATTTATTTCTGTTTAATGTGCAAAACGTTTATTATTATTATTAATATTCTGATATGCTACTATTAAGTGTACATATGTTTAACAGCAAAGATGATTGAATAAACGCAGATATATGTGTAGTACTCGCATTGCTTAAATATTTGCAAATCAGTGACTTCATTTTCCATTTCAGATGAATTGCGTAAGTATCTTATAAACCATATAATTTACTGGATAAATAGTACACTAATAGATCGCAATTTCGACGTGTTCACTGGAAATACTTAAATATTTAAAATGTATGCGAAAAACACTCAGAAGGTGATGTGTTAATTTGAAGTTTAATTTTATGCGAAGAATTTAATTTGGTTTTAAAATCAGAAAAATCAGCTGAGGTTGCACAAGTACAACAACGAACAACCTTTTAAATAATAGCTTGTTCAAATAGTCTATATACACACCATATATCAAGTCTAGACTCAACCTGTTATATAAATTGGTACCACAGCAATTAACATGTGCATGTCATGGTCTCTGACCTAGGCCAAGAACGAATTTAGAACAACAACTCTTCAAATTATTTAGTTATAATAATTGTTAGGCATGCAACTGCAGAACACACCTCCAACATTTTTGAGTAGCCCAATGGACAATTGTTTATTTCAAGTGGCGATATGTCGATTCAAGCAATTTAATTTCAATTGGCATTCATTCTGTTTTAAGAGAGCACAACACGCCGAAAATAATCGGTCGAAGCTCCCGCTGGGAAACAACAAAATAACAGCGTAAGAGAGAAAAACGTAATATAGCCACCTGTTGCTCTTGGCGATCTCTCTTCTGCGCGGGAATTCATTGGCCACACTCTTACTCGCTCTCTCACAGGTAGCTATGTCATGCGTCACTATTTTGGTGTCGTGGCGATCATTCGTTCGTGCACTTTTGAAACGAGCCGAAGCCCAATCAGCTTTCGTCTGGCATTGGTCGGTCAGTCGTCAATCGTCGTGCTTTGCGCGCAGTCGTGTTGCTGAGCATATTACGAGCCGTTACGCAGGCGTCGTATTTTCGTTTCCGAAAACCAATAAGAAAATTGTATTTTGCATAAAAATAATACACGAAATACGTACATCAAAAAGTGTTAATTGAAAATGTATGAAAATATTTAGATAGTTGCGAGACTTTCATAATAGTACGGCACATATCGGATATATAATAGCTAACACGTGTGATTCGAGGTCGCTTGCATTTTATGCTGGTTTTGCCGAAAATGTTTTTGTCAACGTCGCAAGTTTCTTTTATTTATTCTCTTCTCACTAAAATTAGAATTGTATGCGGCAATGATTTTCGCAAAATGTACGAACATCCATTGAGAAATACGAGCGGCGAAACTCAACAATCATATGACTCTTTAGTTCGAGTGTCAGTAGCGCCAATAATCTGAAGAAGTAACATATTTGAAAACGTCGTGGTGATAGCACAAATAAAAGTTATCTATAGTTCCCTTTGCAGTGCAATTTATGAGTGCCATCTATTCGTTTAAAAGCCATCAGCGTGACATGTCCAAAAAGAAGTTTCCACGAGTGCCTTACCTTGTCAACGAACCAAACCGTTCAACTTGACCGCCGTTGGTGTTCAGCCAACTTGTGTCTCATGTAAATTTGCCCTTAGCACATTAATATGTACATATTACGTTCAGCAAACAAAAGAATTCAAAGGGCAATCATACGCTAGGTATAATTAAATCACTTGCTTCCGTAGAATTCCGCTATATTACGAAAAATTGCAACTGTGAAATGAAAGTTTTCCGATACTAAGTCAAAATATTAAAAACAAAACCTAGAAGTGTATTTTATATTCACCATGCTGCAACATATTTATACTTCTTCTTTTTGTTCGGTTTTCTGCAAAATCGTATGATGTTTCCTTGTTTTTTTTATCACTTCTGTTTCGCTTCTTTCTCTTCACGTTTCGTTTTGTGCTCATCCAAGTTTCGATACAATTGCCGAAATACATATTCAAGAGTTATTTCTGTTCTGTCTTTCATGATTATTTGTTCTTTTCCTCTCTCTCTCTCTCTCAGTTTCTCTTGTGTTCAATATATTCTCATTGTTCTCTTCAAGTTTAGGGTTCAAAACTCCAAAACTGACGCCATGTTTTAGCAGTATTTTGAGTTTTTGTGAGTGTACGAGCCAAAGTGTGACAGTTCAAATATATTTTGAACTATTTTCAAAGTACACACAGGGCATCTAATAGGCGGATATTCGCTTTAGCTATATTTTTTCGATGCCGCTAAAACAGCTGACACAGATGTTGACATCGCTGCCCGGGGCAGACATTTGGCTATTATTTAATATTGAATAATATGAAAATACTATAGAGTCTCTCGTGCCAGCGGAAAATGGAAAAGTGCTCTGAAAAAAGTGAAATTAAAGTGAAAATTTCTGTTTCTTGCAGTTTTGAAAGCAAAGTTCATAATTAAAATCCACACAAATTGATAAATTCGCAACATAACATAAAATGGATGCGTCGGTCGTAGAATGCAATTCAGCTACAAACACAACAGCAGCAGCAACAACAACAACATCAGCAGCGGCCCACAACAACAGCAGCAACAACAACAGCAGTAACAGTGGCATTCATCAGCAGGAGCCAGAGTTTCACAAAATTAGCGCCTTCTTCAGCAGCAGCTGCAACTACCAGAGTCGCGTCCAGCAGCTGATCAGCTTCAGCTTCACCTCGTCGTTTCACCTCATCTTTATAACATGCATATTGAGCATCAGTAAATTCTGCAATGCCGCGGCCATGAACGCCGCTCAGGTGACCGCCTCGGCTCCCAGTGCCAGCATAATCATCTCGAATTTGAGCGGATCTGCATTGCTCGAGAAGATTCGCATGACGACGCTGGGGCCGCAGATAGATAAGCTGAAAAGTTTCACACCTGCAGCGGCCAATAGCATAAATTCTGGCAGCAGTTCGGGCAACTCAATCAGCGCATCGATCTTCAACAGCAAACCCATCAACTTTAGCATGGACTTTGCGTTTCTGAATGTGTCTGGCAAGGTTGATACGCCCTTGGATATATGTAAGTACCGCCCGCAGTTTTATTCAGTACCAATCGCTGCAAATAGCTGATTGCGGTGTTTCTTATTGTTTTAATCAAATAATGCGCCAATGCGAGTATTAGTGCAATTTCAAATGAAACTCAGCATTCGCTGACTTCGCTGCTCTGAAGGCAAACGGCATATGCGTGTCAGATTTCCCATTGCTTTGTTGATCAGGCCACCTAGCTTGACTCAAAGCATCGACTCGTGTTTTATTTATACGAGTTTTAGTTTTCGGAGTAACTGGCAGAGCGGCTTGGGTAAACCGTCGCGTTGGGCAAACGCATTCCACACTCCACAACCTCACATTTCTTTGCCTTTTACTTTCCTCAGCCGCCGTCCAATGCTCTCCTTGGTTTGCTTGTTCTGCCTCCATTACGTGTTTCCTCTTCTACCGGCCGGCATCTGCTCTCAAAGAGCGCAGCACTCGACGCCGTCTGCAACGACTTCAGAGAGCAACAGCAGCAGCAACAGCAACAAGTGTTTCGGTTTCTTTTTGTGCTGAAGTTCCCGTTTTTTTCTGGTTTTCTTTTTTGAAGTTTCAGTTGAGTTGCTGCTCTTTGCACGTTTTCAGGCAGCACAGTGGTTTGAGTATTTAGAAAAAGGTTTTCAAATCCAGTACAATTGGAGAAAGCAAAGCTGGATCGGAAATAAGTACTCTGTCAAAAAGACTATGAGTCACTGTAGCCTGTTGTTATTCAATACAGTATTATATTTATTATGGGATTGTTATGAAATTGTCAAGGTAGAAATATGATATGGCAAATGCCCACAATGTTAGCAAGTGCATTTGATATTCTGTAAACTATTTTCTTAGTCAGTAGTCAATTTGGGATTGATTAGTCAGTCACCGTTGAACTCGATAATTATACCTAGTATCGATTGAATATGGTCACTGGGCTAATAATAATAACAGTTTCACATCTGTTATTTGACTGAACGTTTAAGCTAATGAATTACTTAACCTTAATACCGAACAGCCGCCTCACACACACTTTGTGGCTTTGCACTTTAATATTCATATTGGCTAAGCCAAAAAGAAACTAAACGAAACAAAAACTAGAAAAAGGTGTGAAGCAAAACTAAACAAAATTATGAAATAAAAGGGCAAAGGGTTAAGGTAAAAGTTTAGTTTACTAACTAAATTATTTACAGTTGTTGTTAATCTTCAGTATGAGGTCAATAATGGCCCGATTGAAAAAGTCATGAGGGAATGCATTTGCCATGTTACTTTGACAAGTGCCTAAAAATAGGCAAATAAACGGTAATCAAGGCAAGCGAAATCTACTGCAGTTGTCAGTTCATTCGACAGCATTAAAAATAGTTCACTGATAAGTTCAAATATTGTTGCCAATTATGTCGACTGCATTTGGGCTGTCAATGGGAGGATTATTTGCAATTTCGTCAATGTGCCGCTAAGAGGCAGCAACTTCGAAAGCCTCCCGTAATCAGAAGCAGCTGGAAGCGAAAACAGCTCTTGGCTCACTAATTGCCAAATGAAAATTGTCAACTGCTATTTTCGGTGCTCTCACGAATTTGGACCGCAGTCGCAATCGAAGTTCTCGGCACGTTCATGACAGCCTAATGAATGTCAGATTCAGATTCAAAAACAAAAATGAAGCTGCAGCTGAGTGTTGCAAACAGGAACGAGAGCAGCAGGAGCAGAAGTAGAAGGAGCAGAAGCAGACATGCTCGAGGCAGTGATGATTTATTTTAAAATCGAAATTAAACAAGTTTTTGCCGGAGCTGAGCGCCATAAAAACTGTCATGGCCAAAAGTATGAGATGGCGACGAGGGCCCGCATCTCGTCGGCGTCCAGACTTTTGTAATTAACTTGGCTAATTATGCTAGAAATTTGCACGTGCGTCGGATTCTGATTGGAAACTTGTCCTGGCAGACTGTACTCGTAATTGGCCGCATGTCATCGGCTGCATTGTTTCCGTTTCGGCTTAATTACAAAGGCATTTTACCTTTTGTATAATTATGAGCACATAAACTGGTTACAACCTAAAACAACTTTCAGTGATGAAGCCAAAAAAGTGTAACAACAACAGCCGCAGCATGCAATTGTTTGAGCACTTTGTTTACGACTTTAGCCACAACCATTCAGACGAACTCAAGCCCGCACTCAACACACAAGCTCAGCCTCTGCCTCTTAACATGTCTCTGACATATTTTGCAATTTTCTAACTAGCAGCCCAACAATCAGTCGTATTTATGCTTTAAACGAATTCAATGTTAAAGTCTTTAAAGCTATGCAAACACACACATTTCGGTTACAGAAATATGTAAATTGCATTAAAGTTAGTTGCTTGTGAACAGTAGTAGTCGTTATCATCGCAACAGACGAAATAGTTATCAGAGTACTAACTATCTTATCGCATAGGAAGTTTTCCTGATAAAGCTGTTTACATATGACGAAATAAATTACCTAAATTTGAAATCACGGAAACTCAAATTAAACCAAACGAGAGTGCTACGACAAAAGAAATCAACTAAAAGTTTATCTTCCAATTCACTAAAATAAAATGTGAAGGAGGTCAAGCTTATTATACCCCATTGTCATTGAACATGGTTAGAAGATTTTAAACGAACTTTTCTTGTAAACTGGCACTTTCTCTTAATTAGGCGCCAATTTGTGTGCTCATTTACAACGAGCAGATGTCTGTAAAACCATTCGTACTCGCACGAATATTACGCATTCGCCATGTTTTCGCCGATGGCCGCGATTGCAAAAATGGGGGTAAAAAGGTGGCGTGATTTGTTTTTTTGGCAAGCAGTATAAGCATGCGCATGACTTAGCAACATTATCTATACACTAAGCGATGAAACAACGCGTAGTTCCCACACATCTAACATACTCGTATATACACATGCAAATTGTATTTTTAAAAATACGCTAATTGTACCCACAGAGCGTGTCAGTATTTAATTAGAATTCATTTGAATTGTTTTTGGTGACGTTGCACAGTTTTGACGATCGTATTGAATTCTTGGAGTAGTCGCATACTCGTATTTGATCATTCAAAAATGAGATAACTGATGAATGCGGTATGCTATAGTAATGATTCATTCATTTCGTTGAGCCGAATCCGGCAAAAACATGTGAGCAACTGTTTATTTTTGTGTTTGTTATTACTGTGTTTATTGTTGTTTGCTATGACGACACCGATCATGCCACTTTTTCATACCCTGGCCTTAAATACATAAAAAACTGGGTATAATGTCTCCATTCACCTGCTTGAAATGCCGATAGGTGTAGCGACCACAAAGCTGTTAGAGTTGCAAGTTTCGCTTTGTTCCATAGTATCTGCAAGTCAAGCACTCTCTACTCTCTTCCATAACGCTCGTACAAGTTTTCCAAATAAGCGTCAACTGTAATTAGTCTGTCGCTTGGCGCTCGCGAACGACCAGACTTAAGAGTAGCTCACACAGTCGGATTGAATACTCTTAAATGTATGCCATGTTTAATTAACCATAAGTTGTGAGAAATTACAGAGTAGCGAGTTTCAAATTCACGAATGTACGAGTATTCAAAGGCCGGGCTATCTCCATTATTCTGTATACATTATACATTTCAAGTCCATTTTGTTTATCATAATTGCAGACAAAGTTTTATCAGTTGCACAAATTATCGCAAAAACCATACACAAAATTAACGCAATTAACTGATAACTGATAAAACGTGGAAAATCATTTAGAAAGTTTAGTGGGAAACCAAACTGACTAGATTGTTGTTTTAAACCTAACTGGAATTTATGCAACTAACAAATACTGCCATTAGTTAAATCTTTTCATTCATTAAATTGTCATTTCGCCATTAGCCAAACAACTAAAATCAATTAATAATGTCTCCATGGAAGTTGAAAAACGAATTTGTGCGCTTTTAAATCATTAACAAAGGCATGCAAATAACTAGGAAATAACGGCAATTTCAATTTCATGAACACAACTCATGAATTCGATGTGTTCGAATAACGCATTGAAGTGAAGCACCCTATTCCTGCAATTAGAAGTGATTATAAAGAACTGTTTACAGCAGATAATCTAGGTTCTGGTTAAGTTCCCTGCTGAATCAGCACAACTAGTCGCAACTATCGCGATTTCAATAGTAACTATCAAGTTTAACCTTGGTCGAAATTATCAAACGTATCATCAAGCACATACGCGTAGAACTGATAATTACAACTACGTATCTTTAAGGTTGGCTTTGCGAGCTATCAGTGATGATTCCATATAAATATACAACATAAATAAAAATAATTTTATGATAAAGTTCTGAGCACAAGCAAAATTATTAAATAATACTCCTACTATGCAGGGCTTATCATATTTTTTTTGTTGAACTGGTGATTGGTGCAAAGTTCGCATAATTGTTTTTATCGAATAGAATGAGTAATATTATCAGGTAATTCTCGAAATTCCGAGGGAAGTTTGGGCAATGCTGCACCAAGAGAAACGTGGAATAAAATGAAAAGCCAAGGAGCTTGCGAACTGCGAACGACATCTATTAATAAGACATTTATATTGATTTGACCATTGATTGACTTTTGCGCTGATTTCTGTTTATTATTTCGCCCTTTTTGCGTTAACCATTCCAAGTTATTGCCCTGACCTGGTCTCGCTTCTCGCCATCACAATGCTGTCATTGAATTAATGGTGCGAATTTTCATGAGAATCATTGGACCAGCTCAGATCCGCCTGGGGGTCCAGTGATTGATTTCTGAGCTTTACGAGCCGGCAAAACTGTTCAATGAACCTAGCAACACGCATTTAATTGGCCAATACCGGCAACGCCTCTGATGCTGTTGCTGATCAGATATTCTGTCAATCAAATTGTCAGTTCTTGCCATTGCTGTGGTCCCGTCTTCCTCTCCACAGCCATATCGATTTATTTCCTTTGTGGTTTTTGTAAGTTAAGTCAAATTATTGCTCCAGTAATTTAATTTATTCAACTGACACACGCCGATAAGGGCGAGTGGCATGTTATCCAATGAATCGGTAAATGAAAGTTTGAGTGATTTCAAGGCCATGGAACCTTGAATTCAATCTATCGACTTACACGATCTTGATTTAAATGATTTCAATTGCCATAAAAATGTTATGCCTTATTTAATTTCCAACTTTTATGTAAAGATTTGAGCAGTTTGATCCCAGAACACACACAACAACAACAAAAATAGTCCAAACATTTTAATTACAATCACTATAAATGCTCAACGTGTCAAAAAATTATGTAAGTTTACTTCCAATTATATGCAAAAAAAAACATTTGACTTTTTATGTCGCATAAATGTAAATATTTCGTTTTAATTTCTTTAAATAAATAATGTTTGATAGGCGAACTGAATGTGTTAAAGCGATAAGCATTTATTTAACAATTTATTTGCTTTTTTTTCATAAAATTCATAGCTTAATTCTTGAGTGTGTAATGTTGTTATTGGAATGCCAAAGCAAATATTTATTGTAACAGTTGAATGTAAGAGAAACTTGTTCATTTAAATCGCAATCTTTTGCAATGACTTTCGTTTAAATTTGAGCAAAATGTTGTCTTTATTTATTCTAGGCTGAATGCTGCATATTTGTCTTGCTTGCCATTAAATTACATAACACAACGCAACACAACAGCTCTGTTAGATAAGCGAGCCGAAATTAGTTGCAAGTATCTCGATTAACCCAATTTGGGATACTTTATTATAAATCTAATATGTTTTGCTCAACGTGACATAAATTTGTATCTCGATATTGTAGTGGTCTTTCAATTAAGCGTTTAAACGACTCACTTAAAATGCAAATTGTGTAGCACTCGCATTGCGATTCGTACAGTGACAAACGCAAACGAAATACATTTGCACTGCACACAAACATTTCCACATAAATTGCATTTTGCACAATAAGTCTTAGAAAAACTCTTTTCACATCAAATTAAATCACTTTTCCAACCCAAAGAAATCAAAACAGAATACACGTGACATTTTATTTAGACCTTTTAAAGCGTCATTACTCTGTAAGCCACATTCAAATGAATTCGCTGACATTCAGCCACCTTTTGACGACGATTCAAGGGTATAAAACGACTTTCCGAGCAGTTAAGGGGAGCAGAGCATGTAAGCATGGAAAATAAATGATATTTTATTTAAACAAAATTGAAATGTTGAAATATTTTAACGAAAACTATTACACACAGTTATCCATTCCATTTCTTGTGCTGCATTATTAGTTATCTGAAATTGCAAAATTAAAATTATTAATTTTCTGGTAAATATTTCTGGCATTGATGATTATAAATCAAACTGAAAAGTCAAGCAAAGTTAATTTTGTTGTTGCATGCCAAGAATTTCCCACGATAATGAAGTGCTTAATTCTGGGCATCTGTGCTTGTGTGTGTGTGAGTACGCGCATAGTAATGCTAGTCATGTCTGCAATTGTAATTAAATGTTTATGTGTGCGTGTGTGCGACTCCCTGACTGACTGTGTGATGAACTCGTGCGTGTGTCTGCCGTGCTGTCTAAGCAATTGTCAATTTGTGTTAAATGCGCACAATTAAACGACAAATGGGACACGGATTGACTCGATTCTCGGAACTCGCAGCCTAATCGTAGCATATTAGCAAAACTTTGAACTCGCAAGAAACATACGCTCACTAACACACGCACACACACACTGGCTGATACAGATGTTAATGCTAATTGAGAAGTCATATTACACACACACACAGACACAGACATAGGCAGAGACACACCTCTTAAACCTTTGCCAGATCCCCTGAATCGTAAGCCATTTTATAGCTAAGCGGAAATGCGACTGAAGCCATTTTGTTTACAAGTGAGTTTGTCAGTAAGCCCTTAGCAAATGCCATAAACGATTGATGAGTCCCTTTTGCAAAACTTGGCGGCCCGCAGACATGCACACAAACAAACAGCACACACATACACACAAACACGCCAGCAATTTTGCTTATTAATTTCAAAAATTTCACCCTTTTGTTTATAGCGGCGACCTTGTCGCATATTTCGTTTGTGGTTTACCCTTTCAAAAACACAGACACAGACACACTCACACACACACAGGCATTAAGAGACGCATACACCCTTACACTTTATTATTTACAACTTTTTGTTTATTGTCAGTTTTGCCATGGCCTTAAAAAGGGCTTAAAGCTTGTCAACGCCGTCGCTGTCGCTCCGGCAAGAAGGAATCCCAACCTCAGACTTCCGCCCCGCCCTCCGCCACGACGGCCCCGACTTTAATGCACCATTGTGTGGCTCACTTTGTTAACGACCCAAAGTTTTCAACTTAAATGTTAGTTATGAATTTTATTAGGCCTGTTTGTTCTTTAATTATAGTCTTGGGGTACAAAATAACCGCAGAATTTCAACATAATTAATTAATATGCATTTGATTTTTGTGCTCTCTTACCACTCTCCATCTCTTCGCTTTTGCAGCCCACTCACTGCCACATTATTGCGAGGAGAAGCAATTTCGTTGCAACAGCGGTGAATGCATACCAACGAGATTTGTCTGTGATGGCTCCGCCGATTGCAAGGATCAAAGTGATGAGCAGCTGGAGCAATGCAAGTTTACAGGTGAGTCAGTGGCTAACGACAAAGGAACAATGGTTTGTCAAACTCTCAACTTACAACTAGGGGCTTTATTTCCTTTTTTTTCTCTCGAATTCCCGCCTCATTGTGGCACGGCTCAAATCGAGCTGGCTTGACTGTTTGAGGTTTTTATGCCAGCTGCCACTTCAGCTGTTGCCTCTTTTTACACAAATGAGTTTTGTTCAAATCCCCGGCATCAAACACTCGATGCAAAGGTTTCATTTTGGGCCTTTCAAAAAAGCAATGTTGATTCTCTGCCATCGGCTCTTGAATGAGACTTTTGTTGATGTGTCTGCACATCTCTCCCGTGTCTCTAACTCTCTGTTTCTCTATCTCTGGCGTACCGATGCCTGGCCAAAGTCAAGGAGTACTGGATTTGGAGTGTTGGTCTCGGAATTCGAGTTTGAATGAATGGACACAGCTGTGTTTCCCTGTGCTACGTGCGCTCACTCACTCACTCTAATCTGTTGTCAGTCATTTGTAGTTTTTCAATTTAGAAAATGTCACAGAACTAACCATTTACTTAGTTGCTTCATGTATTGCTGCTCTCTTTCGCTCTGACACTGTCGCTACCTAGGTGCGTGTGTGTGCGAGTGTGTTTGCTTTTGTATTGGTTTTGGTGTTTGGCTATTTGTTTGGCTCCGTTGTTGGGTAAGTAACAACTGGCTGTTTATTTAGTGTCATGTTAGGGCCTCTGCAAAACGCCAACTGCCCTGTCGAATTTATTTTCATTTAATTTTTAGTGTGGGTGCGTGTGTGTGTGTTTGAGTATGCGCGTGTGTCTGTGAGTATACTTTATTAGCCCATGCATTTAATTTAAGTTTGTTGGTTCACACTGACTGAACGGACTGAGCGGCCATTGGAAATAGTTTGAGCGTTTTGTTGCCTACTTTTAGGCTGGCCACTTAAACGTAGCGACTGCTCTACAGTGCGATTCACAAATATTGAGCACACCTCAAATAAGCAATAGCAAATATAATTACAGCTTGTTTGAGCTTTTTTTTTTGTTGCCGTTTAACAATTCAGAATGTTTACTGAAGTTCACATAAACTAAGCGGTCAATGTGTAATTACCAGCGTTTGACATAAAGAACGTTGAGCCTGAGTTGTCAGTGCAGAAGCTGACACAGAAAAAATATGTGGCCAAGACCAGTGAGCTGAGTCTTATTTAGCGAGTGTTTAAAGCAAGACAAGCACAATCTAACTAAGCCATTGCATCATGCTCAAAGCGAGCACTGCAAAAGAGCTTAACAACAAAAACTACGTAGATTAAGAAAGCAAGCGAAAGCTCAACTTGTTTGATTGTCGTTTAAGTACAGACTGTCTGATGTGCAAGCGCCTGTGGAGTTGGGTTCAGTGTAGTTATAGAATATAAAAGGAGATGATAGAATAATAATATTTCACCAGCAATAAAGTTTGACATTGGAGAACCGAAAAGGTTTAGCGATGAAAATCTCGAGTCGTTAAAGGGCTATATATGAAGTAAGATACAGGATAAACATTGCATTTATAAAATGGCTAATAAATTGATATATTGCAGTATAAATGTCTTCCAGTACAAGTACTTGTCAAGGTTTTAATAGTCGTATTCACATCATTGCATGAAATTATAACGGATACTTTAAATTATTCCGGGTAAAACAAATATTTATTGCGTAGTAAATCTGATAATAATTTGCTGACAAATTATTGTCTATAGCCTGGAACTATTTACGAGGAAGTCGCGAGGTCAACTATTGTTTTGCTGATAGGAATAGCCGCCTATTCCACTTGTTTTCAGACTTATCTCATATTGCGACTTAAGGGGAATTCATTAAAATTTAGGAATTTCATTGCGTCGCAACTCAAAGCGGTTCAAACTTGACATCAATATACGAACTTCTTTAAATATATGGACTATATGTTATTATTCATATGCCACTACACTTATCAACTTGGCAATTCCAACGCAAGAATTATCAGTTGGGGAATTCATTTTAATGCGACTTACACTAATAAATCAGTGGCGAAAAAGTACACAATAATTTTCTATTATTGTGATGCTGATAATTAGTTATGAAGTGTTTGGGATCACAGAGTTCATACGTAGAAGATCTTTGTTGTTGACATATGGAAGACGGCGATTGATAATGCAAACTACATTACAAGTAACTCTTCCTATACTACGGTTGCGTATGAGCAATTTCCAATTGAAACGAGACTCACTCAAAAACATACTCACACCAAATTGAGCAGCGAGCGTAACAGGGAGCGTGAGTACGAGTGCCACACTCGCACTCGTGAGTGCAAAACTCTTATCAGTTTGAGCGCAAGCTCGAATATGATGCTTGGCACGGCTGTTTGTGAATGCTTTCGGATGCTGGCTGCGTTTTGTATTTTTAAGATTCGCCGCGTCGCACTCAAAACTCAGTTAGCATCGAACTTTTAATTTAAACGGACGTGTGTGTGCAACAGGACGATTATCAAATAAACATTCAAAGAGGAGCATAGCCCGAGGCGGCAAAAACAGTCGAGTGTATAATATAAAAAAAAAATAATAATATTCAAAGTAAGAGCAAAAGGACAGTGAAAAGAAAAATATATTAAATGTTCATGGTGTTTAAAAAAAATATAATTTCAAATATATAAACAAAATAATTTTAAATTTCTAAATAAAAATAGACAAAAGTCTTAAAGTGTTTGGTGGATTGTGCTGAGCTGTGTGTTCTCGTTGTCGCATTGGCGCCAACTTTAACCAAAATCAGCAGCAAACTCACAAACGGAAGCTTTTACAGCGTCTGTTTTTCCTTTTTCCTTTGGCTTTTCCGATTGCTTTTCACGCTTCTGCGCGTCGCCTGGCTCTGACTTTTGCCTCTCTTATGAGCTGCTCTTAGCTGTCGCACGGCTACAGTGAAAACCCAAAACGAAAACACAGCGCATCAATTTTTCATTTGATTTGATTTTGCATTGCAGCTGCATTTGACTTTGTGTTTGTTATTTGGTGTTGGATTACATGAACTTGACACAAAATGCCTCCTCGTCAATTGCCAGTGACATTTACTGAAGCTGAAATTACATTCGAAGCTCTTAATCTTTGCACGTCCTGCAAATTGCGATAACGCGTATTAAGTTCTCATAATTAACAATTACATTTTATAATCCACAACAAACAGTCCCGTCTATGCGTGTCCTTCGCGTGTGTGCGAGCGAAAGTGTAATAACTTTTATTTGACTTAAAATAATTGAAATTAAATGCAAACATACACAGCATTGCCATATGCCGATTATATGCAATGCGAATAAATGATAAATAATTATAAATAAGGCGCTTAATTAAAACGTTTAATATATGCGAGGCAAACAAAAGAGTAAAAACAATTAAATCTGCGGTGCCAGACAAAAAGTGCTATTAATAAAGAGGATTGCAATAAAAACAATGAAACATGCACTTTAATCAACAAGAAGAATGCTACAATTCATTTGCTTAAATGAACTGCAACCCAAACAGCGAATTCAAAATTATGTGCCAATTATTTACAATATTAGCGTTCCTATCATGTGAGAAAAAAAAACATAAAACAAAGCAAATGCTATGTTTTCCATGAAATTAATAACAATACCAAATAATTGCACACATATCTCGTATTAATAAAAATAAAATAATAAGTTTCTACAGGCAATAGCCCTACGAATAATGAACAAAAAGTGTTGCCTACTTTTCAGCTGCGATTTGGTGTAATTTTACAAGTTGGAAAGAAACGCCATTTAAAATAATTACAAAAATATAATATAACAAGAGCATGAACAACAACGACAATATAATTGAATAATTCAAACACGCACTTAGGCCACATTTTAATATAATATAATTTAACGTTGGCCTGTGTAAATTCACAGGCAAGTTACCAACATGGGATTAATACGCAGCTACCTCGTCTGCCAGCTGCTGTTCATCAGCGGATTATTACAGCACGTCCAACGACTACAGGCTTTAAAGACATTTGCGACGACCATTGATACGGGTATGAGATAATAATACTGTCCCTTAAGCCAAACCATAATCGTGTATGCTAAACACCTTCAAACGCTGGGGAACACTTTCCAGTTTTTGGGGAGAAGGGCGTCGAAAAGCTTTGTCATGTTTTCAGCTTGAAACAACAGCACAAAGTTGAATGTTAGTTTAAAGTTTGTTGATTATTAAAATAACATGCCCAGCTTAATGTTAGTTTGAAGAGAACTTCAGGGTAATTAAGTCAATGCTCATCAGGTTGTTTACATCCTCAAACGAAACTGCGTTGGCTGATCTGAGCAAAGTTTGGCTTACGGCAAGGACTCCTTTTCGATTCCTCTTGAAGTCGATTTGAGGCTATTAAGATTAGACAAGAGAATGACGAAGCCATTTGAAGTCATATTGGTAACAAGAGACAACGCATGAACTGCTTTAAGTGTAGTTCAATTTACTGTTATTGACTGCTCAATGCCGTTTGTCGTGCCTTTTATCTTTTATACTTGGGCGTGGAATGGCAGCAACGCAAAAAAGAAGAAAAATAAAAATAAAGTAGAAATAATGTCAACTGCCAAAGCAAGAGTCTGTATAGGAATAAATAACTTATAGACAACTAAACGAGGGCGACCATTAAGAGCAGCAGCGGCAGCAGCAGCAGCAGTAAGTTTCAAGCTGCGTTAAGTGGCTGCCGCGTTGCGCATACGCCGCGTAAACAGCCAAATACAACGACAACCACAACGACAACAACGGCAGCAACGGCAGCAAGGACAGCGACAAAAGGCGTCGCAATACGCTTCTCGACTTTTAAACAGCTTTTACACATGTGCTAAAAGTGCTCAATATATACGTATGTATATAGTATGGGTATATCTCCCCCGTTCAATATCAGGCGCATAAATATTCATGCAGCACATTTGCAAAAAAAAAAAAAATATATATATATATATAAAAGAAACGAAGAAAAAAGAAAAGACAGCTGATAAGCTTCACTAGACTTCAGGAGCTATTTGCAGGATGTAATGGAATAAAAAAAAAAGAAATCTAAAAAAAATAAGAAAAATTCATGTATGTCTGTGCGCTGACTGCAAACCTTAGATAAATTTAGTCACATATCCTTGGCCCGGCGTTGCCTTATAAGCCATAAATTATGCATGGCTCACTTTTGAACAGCCGCCGTAGCTGCTGCCGTTGCTGCCTTCGTTGAAGGTTTGAACGTCAGTAAATGTGGTAAGCCGTGGCTTCTAGATATGTACGTCTGCTTTTTTTCTTCGCCCAAATCTTCCCTGACTCGTACTCTCTTAAATAGAGCAATATCATCACAATTTCAATACAGTTTACTTGCCTTTGCCTTGTCATGCTTCTGTTTACAGATTCACTTCAAGATCACCATTATTGCTCGAGCCTATAAATAATTTACTAGCTAGACTGGCGTATTTACAGCGAATTGTGTTGTTGAAAGCGCCTGACTTTAAAATAAACAACTTTCACCTCAGCTTTCAGCTCAATTCAATTTGCTCACTCTACACTTCCAACGCAGCATTATTTAGCATATAAATTGCCTGGCATTTAAAATGCAATTTTAACGGACTTTGTGTTGCCAATGGCTGACCATTTGTTTGGCCCATTCAACAGTTGAACTTCCCCTACTCCATGCCAACAACCTCTTCAACATTTTGGAGCCAAAAAAGGAAGCCAGCATATGTAAAAAGTTTGTCTCATTAGGCGGCAGCCTTCACAGCAAACGCCATGCAGCTCTTCAAATGATTTATGACGCGCCTCTGCATAGTCCCTTAACCCGCTGTTGGTCGAGTACCCCACCCCCACCCCCGTTTCCGTTCTTTTTTTTCATATTGAAATACTTGAAGCAAAAGACAAAGCAGAGCCCACAACTCCAATAAAGTGAAAAAGGTGCCATAAACAACAAGCGGGGGCGATGTTTGCCTGCGTCCTTTTCCCTTCCATTTCCTTCTTCTTTTTTTTATGTATTTGGCGAGGGGACAGCATGCTGTGCGAAAGAGGAGAACGAGATAGAAAGTGAAAAAAACACAATTGTAAACAATGAAAAGGAAAATCTTCCTAACTGCGGCACAAAATTTTCATTTATTTATTGAGACGAGAAGGCGAGCTGAAAGCAAAAGTGGATAAAGTGCGAAAAGGAAAAAAAGTGAAATTTGTGCACGTTTGCTTCCTTTTTCCGCTTTTTAAATGAAACGGACAATTCAATTTATGTTTGCCCCAACAGCAACAGCAACAACAACAGCAAGCAGACAAACTTCATTAGATGGCTGATAGAGGGGAAGTGACGAAAGGCAGGCGACCGAATTCGTTGGATGAACATTTCTCATTTTAATGCCCGAAAATAAAAAAGAGATTCAAACCAAACCCCAAAATCCCAGGCATGCAACTGACAAAACCCCTTTGGATTCCACAGTCTGTCAAAAATTAAAGCAAGAAATGCATATACACGTTGAATCATTCCACGAATTATTAACCAATGATCGAAATTAAATTTTGCTCAGCAATTGTGAGGGTCGTTAACATTCTCGATTGTATTAAGTTAGTTGAGTATTTCTTTAAATACAATTGTTATCAGCTTTCGAGGGAAAAGCCGCCACAAAACGTTACAAATACCAAATGGTAAATGGCAAATGGCAAACGGCGAAACGGCAAATAGAAAATGGAAAATGTTGGAAATGGCAAATATCAGAAAAGTTTTAATGCGCTAAATCGATGGATGACCGCAAAAAGTTTGTCCATGCCTGTGGACACTTGAGCAACCAGATAACTTTTCGTGCTTTAAGCCGACGCTGTAAATGAGCTTAGGGAGACGATTACGAAAGAGACAGATGCAACGACTTGAAGACGCCGCCGCGCACAACAGAGATGGCAAGAGTGTGAGGCAGTTTACTTGCATTGTGACAAACTTTTGGCATGTGTGAAACTTTTCATGTTTTACTTATTTTCTGTTTGGCTTTCCGTCTGCTGACTTTGGCCCAGCGACAGTCTTTGTCGCCAAGTCTTTTCGGGCTGCTGCTGGCAACCTTGAGGCGCCTTCCACACAGCTGCAGTGATAACCCGCCGAGCAAGGCACTTGGGCAAATCAAAGCCGAAACGATAAGCGACCCGGCTCAGGCACCTCCGTCACCTCTGGGATTGCAAAGTGCAATTCATTATCACACAAAAGGTGGCAGCCAAATGCCAGCGAAATGAATTGCATAAAGTGCACGAGAATGCACACTAGTTACTGTTGTTGTTGCTGTGGGAATTAAAAGGTTGCTGCCCCTAATGCCGGCCCCTTCTTCGCTCTTCGTTCAAGTGCCACATAATCCTTGTGTTTGTACTTGTTGTTGCTGTTGTCCTCGTCGCGACGCGTCAGACTGTAAATAATGAAGTTTGCACCTGGGAGCCGCAGTGCCTGTGATTTGCGTTGGGCGTTCTCACAGCAGTGGGCGTGGCAAGTGCGCCATGAAGCGTGCAGCAGTGTGATAGTCAAGAAGGAGGAGCAACAGCGGAATGTGTAGCGTGCTTTTAGCAACGGTCGCAAAACCGCAAAAAGAGACATATAATAAATATGCGTAACAAAAATGTTGCACAAACAACAAGCACAAATTTATGAGCTTTGTGGAGCATAAGAAACGCCACAAATGTAAACAAAATGAAAGCGAGCGAGACACAGAGACACAAGGATACAAGTAACAAGAGAAGAAGTCCGAGAGACAGAGAGCGAAATGGTATGCCAGAGAGTGAGAGGGAAGACTGTTTGTTTATGCATTGAATGACACACCGAATGCCATTTGGCTATGTGACATTTTGAGGCCTCAGCTGTCAGCCTATTAAGTCATAAATAAATAATTATGCGAAAAAATAGATGCCGCCAGTCGGCGTACTCTGATGGCCAGCAGATATACTCTATATACTCTTAGTACACAGTTCGTAATACCCATTGTTGTGCATTTGTGGGCTACAGGGTATCAAATCTCAGAAATTGAGCAGCGGCGACTTTGGCATATGTAAACAGAATTTATTGCACAGCAGACAGTATGTGATAGTCTGAGTGAGACAGAGAGAGTGTGAGTTTGTGGACAGAGCGAGAGAGAGAGAGAAAGAGACGGATATATGACAAACAGTCTAGCCTGCTGTCGCCCTTAATCTGCAATTTTATTTTCCATCCACTGTACAGAAGTTTTCAGTGCTATTTGTTTACGAACTCTCGCACATCGAAATATGAGCAATGTAGTTTATTGGAGATTTGCAAATATTGCGATTTCATTTTTATTGCAAAGTTGAAGCTTTTGCCAGATCCAGAGTGACGCTGTGACCTCAATGCTATATATAGTGAATGTATCCCCTAAATTTAGATTAATTTCATGGCTTCTGCTAAACACTGCAGCTCATCGTTTGGCCGTGTAATGGCGATTCATTAAAGCTACACAAGCTCTGGGTATGGCTCCTGGCTCATCCTTGTTTAATGTCGGCGCTAAATGCCGCTGCTAGGTAAACACGGAACATTCGGAACGTTTCTAGTCCCCAAACGCAAAACGTGATGCGCATTTTTCGCAGTGCGGCGACTTCAACGTCGTGCCAGCATGGCAGAGCAGGGGTAGGCGGCAAGGGAGGAGCGGAGACGAAGGTTAGCTAGAAACACATACAGAAACTTGCTTCAAAGTTTATGGCAGTGACTGGCCCATGTCTGTGAGTGGAGGCCAGAGGGTATCTGCTACAACACGCAGCAACTTGCCGCAGCAGAGGCAGCAATGTAGTCGTGTCAGCCGTGGCAAGAGTTGTGGCAGCTGCAAGCTGACTGCCTCCCAAGTTGTTTGACGAAACCCCGTTGCGAGTTAAAGCGCCAACCAACCAAATTTCAGATGTCAGTCAGCGATGCATTCATTTGAGTTACGCGTTAAATTGAGTGCAGCTTCAGTTAAAAGGTGCAACATTTCGAGGTGCAGCAAATGCAAATGAAACGCTCATCTCTTCAGCGAGTGATGTGCATTAAGTTGTTGAAATCCGTAACGAGTGCAACGGGGGAAAGGGGGCAGAAAACTTGCGCAAAACGACTGAAACCAGCAAATGTCTCTCTAGTCGGAAAGTTGTCTAAATTACGAGTATCTAGCAAAAGCTTTTAACAAATTTCCACAATAGCAACTTTGTTGCACTTTTCACCAAGTTCTCTGCTACATTATCACTTATGCTAATGGATATTATGTGCTTCGAGCGCGATATGGTCTGCAAATAATTATGCCAGATCCTGAGGAGCTTTCGTGTTAATGACGCTAGAACAAGCAACCGTAAATGCATCAATTCCTTGCTTAGGCTGGACTTGTTGTCAGGTTTTTCTCGTAACACAAGTTTGCCACCTAATGCTTGTTAGCAATTACAAAAGCTTGTTCGAGCGTTTACTGTCATATTTTAATTGCATTTCTATCATTTACATCAACTCCTAATTGATAGTTGGACTGGGCAAAATGCAAATTTCCTTTGAACCTTTGGATGATTCAAAAGCTTTAAACTCGGCAAGAGTAAATTTCGTTTTGCGAAACGAGCAAAGTCATAAAATAAAATGACCATAAAATGGCAGAAACTAAACTATTTTTCCAATGATGGCATGTAAAACAAAGGCCATTGGCAACAGCGAACGTGTGAAAGAGAGAGAGCACCGAGCAGACAGAAAGAGAAGAAGCATCACAGCGAGCCGAACAGAAAGTGGCAAGTTTTTGTAGCCGGAAGCGTCAGCACAGCCCACAACATAAAAATCACATTTATTTTTGACACAGAAAACTATTGAAGCATAAAAAGTGGATTTTCTGTGGCCATATTCTCATATTTTGTGCCAGCAATTGTTATTAGTGTTTCGCTACCCTGTAAATAAGCAGAGTCTTTCAGTAGTCTCCGGTCAATAGAGTAGGGTATCTTGTCGCCAAGATTTGCACTCCGTTTACAAATTGTTAGTTTGCGCCCAATACGAACTATGCAAAATTGAATTTTGTTCCCTCTCAAATACTTACTTTAACTTTACTTTATTCTATTTCATGTCGTGCCACACAGAGGCAACATGCGCGACCGGCCAATTTCGCTGCGGCAATGGCAATTGCATACCGAATATATGGCGCTGCGATAATGAGAATGACTGTGCGGACGGATCCGATGAGGCCCCTGGCACATGCAGTAAGTATTCCCCAGATAGCCAGCGATGCAATTTGCTCTTCAATTTATAGCCTTTATAGGCATGATGCACTCATGTCTGCTCTCCTACGAGTTCAAGTGCAAAAATGGCGAACAGTGCTTGCCACCCCATTGGGTGTGTGATGGCGAACCCGACTGTCGCGATCGTTCCGATGAATCGGATTGTAGTAAGCAAACGAATTCAAGCTAAACAATTTAAACACTCCTACTAACCCGGAGGATTTCCACACATACTAAAGCGAACTGTGCTGAGCAGAGACGCGTGCGCAGACAGTAAGGGATTCATAACTGAAAGTGCCATAAAGTCGCATTTAAAGCATGATATTTATTTCAATGCATGCTGGGTATGACCAAATACCCCCCCCCCCCTCTGCCAAATAAACTAAAACTACGTTCCATCGCCCATCTATCTCAGACTTTATGACTTGGGCGCGCCTAAAAGTTGGCAGCATTGTCCATAAATTAACGTCACAAGACTCCGCACAATATCGCGACGAGAGCATCAAAAATGCCGCCACCAGCGGAACTAATTTGTATTTACGCATTAGTCGACCCTCCCGCAAGCTGTTGGCTGTCCCCACTCTCCGCACGCCCAACAACTTACTTTGCATAAATACCCTCTAAGCAAGGCAGCACTTGTAATCAGTGCAATTTCCTTATGCAAATTTATGTGGTATGTCGTTTACAGGGTGTGTGCTAGTCTAGTCAATTCTGCACGAGTAGTATGTACTTCAGTGGAAGCTGTCGCACAATTTTCGGGCAACTTATTTGGCAGTTTATAGTCTGTTTCACATTTGGCTAACTATATGCCACATCAAATTTTCTTTGCTTTTCTTTCCGCCCGCTTTTTTTATTTTATTCGTTCTCGCTGTAATTGAAAAAAGCAAAAGGAGAGCAAGAAGCAGAAATAATGAGATTTTTATGATGTTATCCACTCGTAACTCATCAGCAGGACAGCCAAATAAAAACTGGGTAATCAAAAAGCGCGCGCAAATTGAGCCTGTGGTTTATTTTCGTTGCCAAACGACTGGCAGGACACGGCACAGAAAATTTTACATTTACAGCAGGCACAGGCTTCGCATTCGTTCCCAATCTCCGCGCCGAACACGTGTGACACTTTATGGCTTTTATGCACAACAGTTAAATAAACAAAAAGAACAAGTTGAATGTTAATTGAAGTTTAACGTGCGACAAAATTGGTTGACAGACAAGCGCCAAAATCTACACCATTTATTTGCTGGCAAATATGCAAATATTTTTAATAAATAGCATAAATTTAACAGCATTTGCAATTGAACAGTAAAATAGCATACGAAAAGAAAGCAGACATTCCAAAATTAAGCTGTTACCATCTGTTGCTAAACACTACAATCTCACACAATGCTTTTGTTTTGCGAAAAAGACTTGACTTGGCTGCAAGGAGACTGCACTGCACTGTGGACCAAAACTATTTCACAATGGCATCAATCTTCATTGGCTTTGATGTGTTTCAAGTGCGTGTATTTGTGTCAGCTCCTCTCTATCCTTACTCCTTGACAAAATGCACGTTTGGCACGTATACTAAAAGCATTTTAAATAAAATTAAAATCAAATTGTTGCCTCCCTTTGCACGCCTTTCGACATGCGACAACAACAGACAGCAGATAACAGGAAAATTCTATTGAATACAGCACACAACTTATATGCGACTCTCAGGCTGTGCGCATGTTTGTATCTGTGTGTGAGTGTGTGTGTGGTAGTGATGCTGCTAGCCATTCTTTGTAGCCAGCAAATTGATTTTGCTATGGCTTACACGTTGAAGCTCAACAAAGGCTGTGCTGCCACAGGACATGTCGTTGCTTGTCCACTTTTATGAGACTGGCAAACTAGAAGAATAGCATCGGCAGACGTAGCGGAAGCGCGTCCCAGTCGACAACATAATAAATTTGAGTGGAGTCATAAAAACGTTGCGTATACGCAATATTGCAAAATGGCGCATAATTAACTTTTTTAATCTGCCATCAATTATAGTTATGGCAGTGAATTCTGCTAAATTTCTCCGCATTGCAATTTCGAATATAATGATTATTAATAATTATGTGCAATTAGATTTAGTTGATTTTAAATACATTTAATTGCTGTCAGTCAAGTTGTCGGTCAAGCTATTTAATTATGCACACTAATGTGCTTATTAATTTCTTAATTAGTTGCACAATGATTCGATTTTCTTTCTGCGCTCGCAGTATAAATATTTTGATTATTAAATATTCGGGCTTATCGTTTCTATCTTAACAAGACACCAGCAGGCTGCTGGCACACACGTGTGTGTTGTTTTGCTGCAATAAATTCCAATTTAAGTCATAACACGCATACGACGCGCTGTACATGCAAAATATCAAGCAGCCAAGCGTAAAATAATAATAAATTAATTTATTTGCAACGACGCTTAAGCTGCTCACGGCAAATAGGAATGAAATGCCAAACATTTCTGCGCATAGGTGCACGCAAATAATGGTAACCAAAAGCAGCCAGAACAGCCAGAAGAGCCAGAAGAGCCAGCAGAGCGAAGCGAGCGGCACGTCAAAAGGCATATTTAAATATGTGTGCCTGGCGTTATGCGCCTTTATTGCCTGTGGCGGACACAGATACACACGCACACGCACACGCACACGTGTGGAGGCATACAAACAGCACGAATTACATAATCTTATCAAGCAAAATCAAGCATGGCCAGGACTCAAACAAAGGCCAGCATTCACTTGGCGCGCAACAAAGGCAAAAACAACGACACAAAAAAAAACGTACGGGGAAAATAACACGCATTAAGGGTTAAACACAAGCGTTTTTATGCCACACTGCCACAACTGTGGGCGTGTCGAATGTGTGTGTGTTTGTGTGTGTGTGTGTGTGTGTTGTCAGCTTTGTTTAACGTCCGTCGCTCGCTTTCTAAATAGGCAACTGGCAAAACTTCAATGAAAGTTTCAGGCAACAAGACTGCGTCCCATTAGTGTTAGCCTGAAAGCTCGTATGTATGCGTGTGCGTGTGTGTGATAATTGCTTTAATGCGTACGCATGTGTGCGTTTTAACTTTATGGAGTGTTGGCTGATAATGTCTTAATTACTGCCTAGATAAAATGCCGCCTGCTTAGCCCCGAGCAACATTTGCAGTTTGAGAGTTGCCCTATATATTTATAGCTGCCTCCGCCTCCCTCCCTTCCTCTATATATCTATATGTGTGTGTGTTTGAGCTTAGTGTTGGCACGACAACTATGTTTATTACTTGCCAGGCATGTGCGGCACAATTGGACTACGACTTCAATTCCTAATGCTGCTAGCTGGCAGCTTACAGGCAGCTGCTTATAAACTTAATTACAATGCGAGCAGAAGACTATAGAAAAGTCTGTTGCACGCTTCGAGGCGCCAAGACGAAACGCCTTCGAACGGAACCAAATGCTGCAGTATAATCAAAGATTTAACTAAGCAGCACCATTAGCCCGACAGTTAGTAGCTACTCGACACCCACATAAAGGCTGAGCGAATCATCAGCAGTAAAACTTTTACGCATCCAGATAAACATCTGACGGCAGCTTTGATTTGCGATATGTGCTGCTGCCAATATGCCGAATTGCGAATTGCGAATTGGCCACTCAAATCTTGCCCGAATATCTTAAGTCATTCTGTAGCTATCATTATGTACTGTTCTTTGTGTTACATTTCAGGGACCAACGCATTTATTTTCAGTTCTCTGTGGTTTCTCAAGTGGTTTTCTTCAAACATTTTGTCAATCATTACTAACACCCATTGCAACAAACACTTTCTTGTATTTCAGAGGCAAAAGCTTGTTCCTCAGACGAGTTCACCTGTAAGAGCGGCATCGGCGAATGCATACCACTTTCCTGGATGTGCGATCAGAACAAGGATTGCAGTGATGGTAGCGATGAGGCCTTGTGCAGTAAGACATCAAACTCTATTCTAATCGTTGTGCTGCTCGCACTCTGCTTAGTAGTAGCTTTGCAACAGTAGCTTTCTAGTTATTTATTCTTGTACACTCCTTCTACAACTGTGTGTGTGTGTGTGTGTGTGTGTGCGCATCGTGTATTGTTGTGCTTCAGCTTGTATCCCATAAGTATGCTACACATAGCAGCTAGAGATGTGTAATACTTATCTAAACATTACACATAAAATAAAGCACAAATATTTACGCACACACACACACACGCACACACACGAGCTCAGAACACTTTAGTGTGCAATGCTCTTATTACATGTTTGTTGTAGTTACAGTAGTTATTGCTGTTGTTGTGACTACAAATCTCTTTTGCCTTTCATCCCTCGGCGTGGTGGCGGTGCTTTTCTCTATTTTGTTTTGTTTGCTGCAAATTTTTATAATGGTGTTGGTTTTTTGTTGAGTTATGTCTCGCATATTTCAGTTTCTTATGCTACTCTTTGTGCTCCTGCTCTTGGCTTTGGGTCTCTCCTTCTCTCGCTCTCTGTCCCTCGTCATGCCTGTTGTTTACCTAACTCTATGTGTTACACTACAGTTAACCACAGCTCATACTTAAGCAAACACTCATCCACACAACAAATCCTCCGCACTCAATCAACATTGCCCTCCCCCCGTCTCTAACAAACAATTTCACTTTTAACGCACATATTTAGATACCACCTGCCGCTCGGACGAGTTCACCTGCGGCAATGGTCGCTGCATACAGAAGCGTTGGATCTGCGATCACGACAACGACTGCGGCGACGGCAGCGATGAGAAGGACTGCCATCATATCAAGTGCTCCGCTGACGCCTTCACGTGCTCCGATGGCAGCTGCATCCGCAAGAGTTGGGCCTGCGACGGCGATCCGGATTGCAGTGATGGCAGCGATGAGAGTGTAAGTGGCTAATAACACTGCGACAAGCAATTACCAATATCTGCTCAACTTTAAGTGAAATCTTCGATAAACTTGCGCGAAATTCAACGAAAGTTTGCACAAGTCACTTGGCCAAGTTTTTCACACTAAGCTCATGCACATAGTTCTATATATATATTTGTATATATATATGTTTTTATGGTGCATGCTAGAAAAGCATAAATTATGCAACACGCGCGCATTATTCAAAACTGACGACGTCAACGGCGTCGACGACGTTGGCAACTGCTGCCATAAACATTTATGTGTATGACGCTCAGCTTTTGTTGTCAGACAAGGGAGCAGTAAAGAGCAACAGCACCAGCAGCGTCTGAAACTGCTTCGCGTTACCAAAAAAAACAAAAAAACTATAAAAAATGTGAAGCATTTTCGCTCGCAGCCCAAAAAAAAAGTATGCTACAAAAAAGATATGCAAGCTATGGCTGGCCAGCGACAAGCGACTGTCTATATACATGCATATACAATGTGTCTGTGTGTGTGTGTGTGCATGCTTAGCTGGCAGCACATTGGCTGCCACTTAGCAACACGCCACGTTGTTGTTGCTGATGCTGCTGCGTTATGGCATATTTGAAGCAAACTTCCTTGCCAGCTTCCTTTTGACAGGCGCTGCAAAAATGCATTTTAAATAAAGTACGCATAGTAGACAGGCAATTTCATTGACTCTCTCTCTCTCTCTCTCTCTGTTTCTCCTTGTGCTCACCCGCAGGGGTGTCCCGAGCCAGCCAGACCACTTTCCTGCAGTGCGGACGAGTTCGTCTGCAGGGATCGCATCACTTGCATTTCCAAAACCTGGCTCTGCGACGGCGACCACGATTGTCCCCATGGAGACGATGAGGACGCAGTCCACTGTGCCAATATCACCTGTCGACCCGATCAGTTCCAGTGCCACGATCGCAGCTGCATCGCCGGCCATCTGGCCTGCAATGGAGAGTCGGACTGCAAGGACGGCAGCGACGAGCGCGACTGCAAATTGGCGGCACCAACGCAGAGTTGCAATGGAACAAGTCAATTCGACTGCGGCGGCGGACAGTGCATTCCCCTGTCGAAGGTCTGTGACCAGCGCAAGGACTGTCCCGATGGCGAGGATGAGCCGGCGGGCAAGTGCCAAGTGAACGAGTGCGCCACCAAGAACGGCAACTGCATGCATCGTTGTGTGGACCAGCCAATTGGCTATCGCTGCGAGTGCCAATCGGGCTATAAGCTAGCCGCGGATGGCCGCACGTGTGTGGACATCAATGAGTGCGAGGATCCGGGTGCCTGCTCACAGATTTGCATCAATGAGATGGGCAGCTTCAAGTGCAAGTGCCACGAGGGCTACATGAAGGATCCGAGCAATCATACGCGCTGCAAGGCCACCGAAGGACATGCCTCGCTGCTGCTCGCTCGTCGCCACGACATCAGGAAGATTGCGCTGGACCACATGGAGATGACGTCGATAGTGAACAACACCAAGTCAGCAACGGCGCTGGACTTTGTCTTCCGCACCGGCATGATCTTCTGGAGCGATGTGACCACGCAGAGCATCTACAAGGCGCCCATCGACGAGGGCAACGACAAGACGGTGGTGCTGAAGCAGTCGTCGGTCACTTCGGATGGGTTGGCTGTGGACTGGATCTACAACCACGTGTACTACACGGACACGCACAAGTGCACGATAGAGATGACGAACTTTGACGGCAACATGGGAAAAGTGCTGATCAAGGACTCACTCGACATCCCTCGCTCCATTGCGCTGGACCCCATCGACGGCTGGATGTACTGGTCCGACTGGGGCGCCTCGCCACGCATCGAGCGTGCTGGCATGGATGGCTCGCATCGCACCACGATCATCAACTACGACGTCAAGTGGCCCAATGGCATCACTCTGGACATGGTGCGGAAGCGCCTCTACTGGGTCGACGGCAAGCTGAATGTCATCTCGTCGGCCAACTACGACGGCTCGCAGCGCAGACAGATTCTCTACTCGACGGAGTACCTGCGCCATCCCTTCTCGATAACCACCTTCGAGGACTACATCTACTGGACGGACTGGGACAAGCAGACCGTCTTCAAGGCCAACAAGTTCACGGGCGAGGGTGTCGAGCCCATTACAGCCACGCACATGGTGAGCATTCGCTTTAATTTGGTAAGCTGGGAGCTCTTTCTACCCTTGCTGCTTGTGCATTTCGCAGTTGCAACATCCCATGGTCATCCATGTGTACCACGCCTACCGCCAGCCAGATGGCGTTAATCACTGCCAATCGGTCAACGGACACTGCTCGCACCTCTGTCTGCCCGCGCCGCGCATCAATGAAAAGAGTCCGCGCATTTCGTGCGCGTGTCCCACGGGCCTGAAGCTGATGTCTGATGGCCACATGTGCATCGAAGATCGTAAGTAGCTTTGTCATTTGCTCGTTGTTAAGTGGCGGGGGGGAATCAGAAAACTGGGCTTAAAACAGCAACGCAATGCGCTGGAGTTGTTGTTGCGGTTGCGGCATTTCATGCTGCAATTGCCAGCGATTAACCGTCTGCTTTATGGTTAATATTTATTTAATCGACGCATTCAGTTCGTTAGTGCTATTTGTGTTTTAATGCATTACTTTTACCCAATTTGCTCAGATGTCACAGAGAGCACACGCTCGGCGAGCGCCACAACTCGCCCTTATCCGAGCAGGCGACCAGCCATTAACCACACAGTGGCAACAGCCCCGAAACTACCTCATGATGCAGCGACCAGTGCATGGCCTGGTATGATTTCTGATTTTTCAATAACGATATTTTACGTGTGGGTGGCAGGCTTTTGGTAATGGTGTTGGTGTTGGTGTTTGGAAAGCTGTATGAAGCTGCGTAGATTAAGCTGATTTATAGATGGCACTCGTGTGCTTTAATTACCTCTGTCTAATGTTTGTGTTTACCTTAACTTGTGTAACGAATTTGCTATTTATAACTCAGACATCTGTGTATGGAAATGCTGTTCCACCTGGGCGCAGCTCGTCTACTTTCATTTCGTCTGCCATTTGTCACGCCAATTTCTTACACATGCACACAGCGCGACGCGCACATGTCATCATCATAAATCAACATCAATGATATCGACATAATCACTCAAAATACTCACACACATACACGGACTGGCAGCAATACATGACAATTTTGCGGGCGGCCATGTGTAAGCAGAGAGCACGAAAAACCGCCAAAAGGATGCGCTACTGACATGTTTAATGGCAACAATGGTAACAGCGACGCGACAATCTTCGCCTACCCCTCCGCCCGCTGCGGCCCCGCGTAGCAGCAGCCAAGTCGGTTGGGCTTAAGCGACAACCCTATGACACTTACCCCATCGAATTTGGCTGCATGCAATTTGTGCGAAACTCTGTCAGAAGCGATGACAATGCGGATACGGATGTGGATGTGGATATGGATGTGGATGTGGATGCGGATGCGAGTGCGGATGATGAACGGCTGACAGCCGCAGAGGCAGCTGCCGAGCTGTCGGGCCAAGTAGACGCACAGCGAGCCAGCAGACGGACAGACGAACTGATATATCAGCAACAAGCGGCAAGCAGAGAGTGAGAAGCCTGAAACGCTGCGTCGTCAACAATTCGCCATGAAATTAAATTGTACACAAAGCGACATGACCAAGAGAACAAGCATACGTACATGGGGGTTGGGGCGAGTAGCAAATAGTTTAACCAGAAATTCATCATCCACATGAGCCGCACATTCAGCCACATCCATCAGCAGGCAAATTGGCGCTGTCAACACCTCGTGCTGCAGCACATTATTGCCACGGATGCTGGCATTTTGTCGCTTTGGCAGTGTCTCCCCAAAAATATGTGACTCACACACACACACACACACACAGACACACAAATGCGGCAAATATTTCGACAATGATTTGGCGGAACTCGACTTCGCCATGCTGATTGTTTGTTGCAGAGTCAGCCAAATGATTGCAATTCCCCCTTTATCCACTTCGGAGCGCTATTTCGGGATGCGCCTAAAAGCGCACTTTGATCTTCTATTGAAAGCAAGAGCACAAATTAGCACGCTTTGGCGTCGCTCAAAACAACGCGTCTCCTCGACACAATGCCAGCACATGATGAGACTGGAGCCATATAAGTTGAAGGACATTTCAAAGGAGCACATAAGGTTCTTAAGTTTTCCTTAGAAACGCCCACGCAATTTGCCAACGCTCTCTTATCGTAATTTCTGGGAAGCGACACAGAATGAAATGACAAACATGCTCACATCATTATTATTTATAACAGCTGGAGACAACACGCGCTAGTTTTTCACGCAGCTAATTCCCTCAAAGAAAAACAACATGTATTATATTAAAAATATTTATAGTAGTTGTATTTGTAACATTAAGAGTGTTGTCCCCAGTTGTAGTAACCTACTTATATGTACGTGTGCTGCTCAAATAGCTCTTTAATCACTTTGATAAACTGTAAAGTCCTCTTTAAATTGTCCTTTAATTGCCCTGGCCCGTGCAGTCGTCATTTGTCCGGGCAGATTGCTCTGCAGAGCACCGAGCTGACACTGGGCGAACTTAGAACTTAGAGCGTTTCTATGACTACCCAAATCAAGAACTTGGAGAGCTTAACTGTGTGAGGCCACACAAATGCGCCTAATTACGTCAATTTGAAAGTAAGAGAATAAAAGGAATGAATATAAAAAAAGGAAACGTTAAGCGGCTCAAGTAAATACCGTTACATTGCCACAACCTGACTGACCGACAAACAAACCGACAGACAGACAGACAGACTTGAGACTGACCCAAGCAACTCGACTGCACTAGATTTCTAAGAAAACGACAAACTCGCTAAGGACTCCAGCTACGATAATGATGATGTTTGCTAATGCTGATGATGATCACGACTTGGACCAAGTGGATGCTGAGTCCTCTGCTCTGCTCTGCTCTGCTCGAGAGAGCAACTGTGAGCTGAGTGGCGCGGCAAAAGTTTGCACAGTTCGCGCGACCGATGAGCAGATGACGGGATGACGGCGTCGGGGGGGTGGGCCAAGTAAATAACTATAAACTAGTTAAGGACTATTTCAATTAGATGACCAAGCCGGCAAACGGGAATACGCCATAACTGCAATTTCAATTAGCGGTTTGTGCTACTTTTTCTATGGCCTTGCCACACAGCCCCCTCCCACGGCCGTGCCCCGTGCCACCCTTGATTGCCACCACGCCGCACTTCAAATTGCTTAATTAAGCGCGGGCAAAGTTTCGCAAATACGCCAGAGACAAACAGACAAAAAATGACAGAGCGACAGAGAGACACAGACTGAGCCTGGGCCGTCATAAACTTTGAGCCTTCGAAGTAACGATTGCATTTTTAATAGCCAACACATAAAGTAGGCGCTGCCACCGCGGAGCGGGCAGTGGAACGGGTGGGGCAGTTGGGTGGTTATGGGTCAACAGCTGCTTCAGTGTTGTTTGCAAATTTTATGACTTTCAGTTGGCTGCAGTTGGTCAGCTCAGCTCAGCGCCAGTTTACCATTGTCTCGCACTTTACTGCATATTGTGTGGCATTAAATAGCGACATGCTGCCAGTCGCCGCCACATGCCGCATGCCACATGCCACACACACACACACATTCTATCCGTTGAGATACGAGTATATATATCCGGCAAAAGTTTTCAACTTTGTTTATCTAATCTGGTCACAAACAAGGTGACATCGCCGTCGGCAACGCAAAGCATTTTATGCGTTTTTATTTCATTTGCGAGTTCCCTCGCTTCACGCCGAACGAGGCCAACGAGCGGCAGGAGGAGCATGTCGCGAAATTTTTATGGCATATTCGTTAGGGGTGCTACGAAAAAATACACCTGGTCTGGTGGATGGTAACAACAGTCTCGCTGTCTTTAAAAAACATATAAAACACATGTGCAGGATTATAAACAGCAAAGAAGCCAACAAAAAATGGGGGAGCATTACTTTGTTTCGTGTTGTGCCTGGGAGCTGGCAAATTGCATTTGCTATAGATTAGGGACCCGCAATAATATATGACATTTATGGCAGTACATAAAATATGGCGCAACGAGGGGAAGACAAGCAGCCAACAAGCTGCAGTGTGTTCCAAAATACTTCTAAAAACTTAAAGTCAGTTCAGCAAAAGAATTAAAAAGGAGAACAATATCAACAAAAGAAAAGAGTGAACAAAAAATTGCAACATAAAGCGAAAGGGATATTTTGAGAAAGGCAAGGGAAGAAAGATTGAAAAAAATGTGCAGATATATCATTAGTTTAGCCCTTCTACTTAATTTCTGTTGCGCTTTAAAAAGCTTTTAAGTAGACTAATAGAAGCAAGCCCCTCCCTCAATTTAGCTTCATCTCTGCCTCGCTTTTCTGTGTAATTATTTTGCCATTAGAAAACCTTGAAATACTAAAGTAAATTGATTTAAAATGCAGCGATAACAATTTGAGGAACACCCTCATCTCACAAGCCACAAGGTACAACCTTTTTAACTGCTGTTCGGGGCAGAGCCTTTGAATGATAGGAAAGATGTCTGCACCCTGTCCCTAAAATACATTTTGAAAGAGGCTTATTTTGTGCCTCACACACACACAGATACACGCACAGCTTGCAATTAATGTGGCAAATATGCGTAGAGCTTTTCAACTGCTTTTCTTTTGCCACTTGACTGTCTGTTAATGCCGCAAATAAATTGCCGAAAACCTGCCTCTGGTGCCCCGACGCCTTGTGCGGCTGTCCCGGTTGCCGCCGACAATCGATGCTGTACAGCTGTTGCCGCTGCCAACTTTTAATGATAATTCCGGTTGCCGCCGTTGCCATATGCGGCACATTCTCATGCTGATCCGTCCAGTTCATGGAAATTACGACAAGCCGTAGACCAAAAATTAATACTAACAACAAAAAGAATAAGAATAATGACAGCGCAGCAAGCAGGCTTGGAGTGGGAGAAGGAGAGTATAACAACGAGAAGAACAATAAGTAGAACAACAGGCGACAGTTCGTGCAATGCTGTTAAATGCGGCACATCCTTTGCCAGACGAACGCGTCCTGTGCTTAACTTTTGAACAAATTCTAAACGGAAAATATGAAAACGAATTATGTTGACAGCGGAAAAATCCTACAACTTCCTGCCGCACAGACAACGTCACCAGCGAAAAAAGAAAAACCAAAAAGCGTGACACAAAAAGTTGACAGCGTAACGGCAACCGAGCCACACAGGACACGGACTGCTACGGAAGATGAGAGATATTAGACAGAGGGACAGAAATTCGGGGACGGAAACATTCGCCACTGGATGCCGTCGAGTTTTGGCAGTTCCAAATATAACGAAATATTTTAATTATGCTTCAACCTGACCATGAGAAAAGAATTCTCATAAACTTGACGGAATTTTTGATTACAACAATATTCATGGAACTATTAGCAAATTATGCATATACTAATTTGACTTTAAATGTGCCCTTTAAGCTAAACTTACTTTATACTTTGGCTGCCTAGGAAACATAAGAGTTGCGCTTCCTTGATTAAGTTCCAGGCACAGAGTCATTCCTTTCCATTACAAAAAGTTTTCTTAAAAATAATGAGAAGCATATCGTAAAACTCGTCGCTGTCAATTTTAAAAATAATAATGGTGAAGGGTTTCTTCTACATACTTTTAAATATCGCATTACATGTCGGGTTTTAGTTTTCAATATCCAGTTTAATCACAACTGACTAAAAGTGTGGTACGTTTACTTATTCTTTTTTTGACGTAACAGACAAAGTGCCCGCTGAAAATACGACACACAAGGAGGACAACCGCTCGGACTCTGCGCAGGCACAGGATGAGGGTTCAGCATGGACAACAGTGCTCCTTGTCGTCATCTCCATTGCCGGTGTATCCTTTCTTGTGGGTGTAAGTACAAAAATCGGTTGTGTATGCCAATGAATTAGCAGATAACTAAGCAAGCAATTTGTTGCAACGCATTTTACAGACATGCTACCTGTTCATAAAACGATACCCGAAGAGGGGAAACTCGATGAATTTTGTGAATCCCACATACAACAAGACCACGGAGGATACGTTTAGTTTGGAGAAGAATGCGCCCATCGATGCAAGCAGTAAATATGCCCCAGCACTAGAGGAAGAGGTAAGCGGGTCGATAGTGATGTCAGCAGCAAATCCAAATGATTTTAGTTATGTGAGATTCTAAGTTGCGAGCTAAGTCTAAGCTAGAACTATTCATTAAATGTTGTACATAGATGGACATGTATTTAGTCAGTTTATAGACTGTAAGCTATATCAGTTGGTAACCTATAAGTAAGTTGAGTACAAGTTGGGAGAGCCCCGAGCTGAAAGAGTATAAGTACTCTATTGTATATCCGAGTGTTTATTCTCGCAATTAACAGAACCACGCGAACAAATTTATCATATTTCCAAATTCAATCTTAAGTGTTATTATAATATAATAGAACCATCATCTTTTAAGTGTTTTACCAATAATAGATACGTATTTGTATGTGTGCTTATATGTTTACCGAGCCAACGAGCCCAGCCAAAGTTAAGAGGTTTTATTTTGAAATCCTCAACAAGTTGTGACAATTTTTACATATGACTAATATTTTAAACAACTCAACTAAAGTACTAAGCATATAAATGTCAAATTTCGAAAGAGCGAAAAAGTACACACCTCTTAGAGTCATTGCATGTGTGATTTACATTGAAGAGAAAAATATTCTTGCTTAACATAGTCGTGTCGGTCCGCAATAATAATTTCTGGCTTCCCTCAATTCTTTGCAATTCATTTAAAATGCTTCTCCGCAACCTCGAAGCTAGCTGTTATTCTATTATTCGCCCGAAAATCAGTGCAAACAAACTGTTACAAATCTTGAACATCATCGAATACGAGTTTAGCAAATATTTAGTTAAGACCACTGTGTAAATATGTATGCGAACAGTAAACAGTTTCGTACATATGTACATGACTTAGCTGGATTTTATTGAAATTTGTTTATCAACTTGCACGCTGCGAGCGACCAAAACCAAAGCTAGATATCCATTAGCAAATAGAAAGGTAAGTCGTGGTCATGCATAATAAATTGTTACATCCGAAATTGCCATTATTATAATTATAATTATTACACTGAGCATATATCATTTAATTGGCATTTTATTGTTCTATGATTTAATTTATTGCCTATTTATAAATCGATCTAAAGCCACCGCACGCCACCTGAGGCCCATCGATTTCATTACCAGCATTGTGCAAATTGTTGAAAACTCTCTCATGAAACGGTAGCATTAGGCCCCTCAGGGCCACACCTTCCTAATTGCAGCGACGACGTAATGCAATGCAATCAAAACGTGCATATCTATTGGCCAATTAAGCAAACAGGCCAATTAAAAAGCGTCAATGGAGCGTCAAAATGTCCTTCTTTTTTGGAGGCCAACAGCAGCTGCTAGCTAAGCGTGCCAGCGCGTTGCATTGCCATATAATTTACTAAAATATTTAAATTAAATTGAATTTTGCATTACGCATTTTGTATTGGCTGCTGCTATTTTTAATTAGCACGCTTAATTTTCCACTGCACCAAAAAATAGCGAGCAAGAACAACAACGAAATAATTATGCCAATTTAAGCAAAATATCATTAAGCCTGATTTTCAGTGCGGTCGACTGGCATAGGAATTTGCATTTCGAATAGACAAAACAAATGGAATGTACGTGGACGACGATTTATTCGTTGTTATTATTGTGAAATTTAATGTTTGTATTTATAATATTTCGAATATATAATAATTTCGTATTATGCAATCAATACGCCTTCCCATTATATTCCTGACAACATTCCTGTGGCTTATGTAAAATATCCCATTATGTTCTCTATCTCTATTTATAGTTGTTTAAAGCTTAATTTATATTTCAAAGTCGATTGTTTAATTTACACTTACGAGTATTTCGCATTTAATTTAACTTACAGTTGATTACGTTCTATTTTAGTCACAATTATGATTAAGCTAATGTGCTCAGCTACTTACAACAGCTCTTAATATTTGTTTTCGTTTTTCCAGGAACCTTTGCGCACTAAGGGCATAGAATGTGTTTGAAATGAGAGCGTAGGAAAGCCATAAAAAGAGACATATCCAAACAGACTGCGGTTTATCAGCAGAAGCTAACGCAATAACAAGAAGAAGAAAACTCCTATTATGAAGACCTTTAAGTTTAAGGCACCTAACTCAAAGAAACAAGAAGTAGAACTTTTGTTTA
Organism: Drosophila rubida; assembly: GCA_035046165.1. Taxonomy (NCBI): domain Eukaryota; kingdom Metazoa; phylum Arthropoda; class Insecta; order Diptera; family Drosophilidae; genus Drosophila; species Drosophila rubida. The sequence goes on along the minus strand of JAWNOF010000012.1, from coordinate 11,322,845 downwards.
ACAAGTATAAAGAAGCATGCCAAAAAGACAACAACTACATCAAGCGTAACAACAACATTAACAAGATGGAAACCACAAGAAAGAGAATTCAATCACAACAATAAGAAGAACCACAACAATTAAATATTATCATGGGGAAAACAAAATACTCAACAAATTTAATTTGTTGCCTAGTTTAAAATTTAATTTAAATTCAACGTAAAACTCATGAAAAACGCCTACATTCAAATACGCCTACGAACTAATACGCAACTTTTGCGGCAGGTCGCAACCTTTTGAGATCAACCTAAAGCGTCAACACACACACACACTCATAAACACTCTTTCACACAAACACACAAGCGCACACACACACATCTGTATGTACACTCACAACCTCACACGCATACCCATACTCATGCAAACACATACACGCAGGGAGCGAGCCACAAGGACATATTCAGAGCCAAAATTCATCCTTTCGTTTTAAGTGAATGAAATAAATTGTAAAAAGTTGAAAATGTGCAAAATAATTTGTTGGAATTTTAACAAAAATATTGTGAAACACCTAAGAAAGGCTACTGTCGATTTGATCGACTGCAAGAGACCCTTTTCGCTATATGTAATTTCTGAACAAAGTTGCATTTGCTTTAAATCTGCCATTACACGTATCATTTAAAATACAAAATAGTTCAGGCTCTTTTGCAATCGATCAAATCGACGGGCCGCAAATGAAATGTTATAATATGAAAGAATTATAATTGCGAATCGTAGTAATTTAGATATTTTTTGTTATGATAAAAAATTGGAAATGGAATTAAAGACAAATGAAAATCTACTGTATTTAGCAAAAATATTTAGATCAAATTTAGTAAATATTTAATGTACATTTTGCCATGTAAATACAATTTTGGATAAAAGGGAAAATCAATGAAAATACAAAAGAGGTCGAATATATTAAACGATAGCTGAACATTTATTTTACATTATTTTAAATATTTTTCGCTCGTTCTCTCTGGGTATTCAGAACAATATGCTGTGATCAGTTAAAAAATTTATATCATACTTTAATTTCGCAATTAATGTTAAATTATTTTAATTCTTTTAAAAATTTCTCATTTATTTAGTTTGTATCTTCTTAGCATACGTACGAGTTGCACTTTTAATTTATTTAAAAACGAAAATTCAAAATATATGTATCTGAGAATTTCTGGGGGAAATTGCACTTGTGTTTCAATTGTGCTTGTGTTTCCATTTCAAACTAATTAGCTAACAGAGAAATGATACATGTCATCAACTAATTAATATTATCGATATTAATGCAAATAATGTAAAATAAGGTTTATTCAAAATAAAGTACATTTTAAAACAGCTGAACTGCGTGAATTTCTCAGAATATATATTTATATTCACTGTAGTCTAGTGTTAGATATTTCAATGTGCAGACAACATAAAATGGCTATATATTAGGAACGCTGCTTGGAATATTAAAGAACAGAGCCATTTGCAGTGATTTGTGCTTGAATCTGACTCCAAGCAGCAGCCATGTTAATCGTGCCTCGCAATTGAGTCCACAACTTAATAGCCTTGACGCGGTCGACACAAGCAACACCAACATGACTCTTGGCTGTGGCACACACAGACACATGAATTATTAAACGCCATTGGACAACTGCGCCAATTATTTCACATGAGGGCACATCAATTCGTGAAGAGGAGCACGTTGGCCAGCTCAGCCAGCGGAGAGGGCGGCTATCAATAACCATGGCAAAGTTCGCACATCGGAGGCCAAAATTAACAGATTGCATAGTAGAAGCAAAGCGGGAGCCGACACTGAAACTGAACCCGCACTCACTAATGGCCATAACGCACAAAGCAATTTTGGAAAGGACTGCACACACACACACACACACACACACATACACGCGCATATCCATATCGAGCAGTATTTTTAATTTTACCCGTGTGGCCCCGGAGCAACCAATCGGAAGTCAAATCGCTGGCCATTGAATACGGCCAACCTCACGCATGAGGGTGCTCACTGTATGTGTGTCTGTGTGTGTGTGCGAATGAGAGTGTGTATGTGGGTGTCGGAGTAGTGTGCGGGCAAAACTTTTGGTTAATTTATGGACGCAAATTATCAGAGAGCCTTCGGGCGAAATCAGACGCAGCGATTTTTGTGCCCAAATGGCGAATAAATGCCATTTTTTATGTCTTGCTGTGTCTCTATTTGCTATAATTTATGTGTCGCGCCTAAAAGCAGGCAACATAATTCCTGTTTATTGTTCGGCAGCCGACAGGCGACTGTCATCGACAAGTTAAGCATAAGCATAAGCCGCTTATCCCACCCAATTCTCTAAGCGTTTCCAATTATATCGATTTCGGCGGCCGAACTCCGACCATTCTCACACTCCGACCGTGATAATTTCGTAGGCTGCTTAGCAGTTAGGGTGCCAGCGGGCGGGCAAAGAGGAGAACATTTCTAAATTGCAGTGATATACAAGGCACACGTGTGCACTGTGGCCGGACTCATCTGACTAAATCTGCAATTCAGCCGGAACAACATACATTTTGGTCGTTTTGGCTGCCGCAGGCCAGGCACAACAGGAGACCAAGTCCACGGACCAGTTGAGTGCCGCCTCCCCTTCCCCTTCCCCTTCCCCTTCCCCTTCCCCATCCCACTGTAGCCAATGAGGCAAAACATCTGGCACTTTTGCGACTGTGGCAAAGAATGTGGCAATGGCAACGGTGCGGTTGACTTTTGTGCAGCATGCTCTTGCCACACTGTGTGACTTATGATGCTTGCCACATGGTCCATGCCCGTGGCGAATGGAATGCAGTGAGTTTCGTGATGGGCACTCAGCGATAACAAGTTAACTGACAGTTGAAAACTCGAATGCAGGCCATTTATAGCATTTACCAAGGCCTCTAAAATTGCCCAACTCATATAGGCAGCTTGTGTTCGCGATAACGAGAGTGTAGCACGAGCAAACTGCTATCGCGAGGAACATTTTGTTATCCAATATAATCAGTTCCATGTCATCTCGTATCATAACATTTACCTCTCATCATGAATTCGGAATTGCTATCACCATTTTAGTTGATTAGCAGATTCTGGACAGATTCTAATTAGTGAATAGCCATACCGCTTCAAGAGCGTGTGCTGCTCAAGGCAACCGCCATTACTGACCACTATAGCTATTAAAGTCTGCTACACAGACGCTGCATGTGGAGGCTTTCAATGCAACTGGCCCAGTGCCGTGCAGGCATGTTGGAGTATTAGGCTCGAATTGTTGTTTTTGTCAGCACTGCGCCTGGAGCTAGTTGCATGGCTCTTGCACACAAGGCTATGCAAGTTCATGCGCCAAATATGCTGGGGCCACATGATGGCCAGCAGTGGCTTCCTTCTATGAATGTACTGCGTATGTGTGTGGGTGAGTGGATTAGTGTGTGAATGGGTAAGAGGATCGACGGGCGGCCAGCTGCGTCTTACACGTAGCCACGTTGTTGGCTTGTCGGTCGAGTTGTTTGCACCACGTTCTGAATAATGGATACGTTTCGTGCCACATTGAATGCCCAGCAGTGAGTGACATTACACGAGTTTTGGCCGCCATGCGGCACATGCTTGCAAATGTTTTTGGAATTGTTAATGTAATTACGCCTGAAAGCCTCCGTTTGCGTGGGGACTCGGCCAATATGAACGACCACCTTGCCGCCGCACGGTGCCATAAGGCGGCCGCACAGGTTAATCAAGTCAAGCCAAAGACAACTCAAGTCGATAAGCAAGTGCAAGGATGTGAGTGATAGCATGTGTGCGAGTTTTAAACCAAATTCGCACTGTCATTGGAGAGCATGTTGGCAATTTGCCTAATTGCTGTCCTGAACACATTCGACAGAGAGACAGAGAAGGCGACACATCAACATCAGCATGCACATTTTCTAATCAAGTGACGAGTTTTTCTTCATTTTCACACTGTATAAAATAACTTTGCAGACAACAGCAGAGCGTGCGGAAAATTCATCAACCCAAAGGCAATGAACGAACGTTGTAGCAACTAAATCGAGGCAAACGTCGCGCTCCAGGGGCAAGCGGCAAGCGGCAAGCACTTTGTGCGTTTCTGTGTATGTGAGTGACATGGAAAAATGGTTACAAAATGGCGGCAGCTGACTTAACAAACACATGCATGCCAATGCGAATGCGTGAGAACGGCTGTGTGTGTATGTACTCGTATTCCTCTGTGTGTGTGTGTGTGTGTTTGGTGGACATGTATGTACAGCGTATTGGCCTTGATGCAATCTGTCGTCTGTCTTTCGCGCGTTCGCTTGGCCTTTTCCTTTGGCCCTTTATGTCAGCCCTCTGCATGCGGCTTAAATTCTGTTTTTTTCGCATCTTGATTTAAAAAGTTTGTAGCCTCACACACGCTTTCCTCACATTCAAGCATTTTCAATGTTTTTCCATTCTTTCAAATATCGGAACTTGTTATACATCACTTCTAGTATTGTATCAGCTCAATTTTCGAATTGTTTTGATACTTTATTTCCTAATTTGCAAGCAGAGTATTAATAAAGCTCAGTCTCTCAGAGCTAGCCTCAACTTAACCTCACACTGATAGTATAAAACAGACATTCGTATGTTATATAGTATTTGGTTGCGTCTTTCAGCTTGTTTGCAAATTTTCAACTTGAAACGCCAACGCCAGACTGAGAAGCCAGCGCAACGGGCGCAATTTTCTTTATTTTTTCCCAGTTCTAAAAGTAAAAGTTTTGCTGCGTTTGGCAGCAGCTTGCAGTTGTCACCGCATATGTATGCGAATGTGTGTGTGTGAGCATATGAGCGTGTATGTGTGACACGATTTACAGCAGCAAGGACCAGCAACGCCAACAACAACAACACCAGCTGCTTCAGCAGTGGCAGCAGCAACTGCTGTTAAGCTGTTTTGTTGCTTTGCCATTTGCAGCCACTTCATAAAATAATGTTGCATACTTGGAGGGGTCGCAATTGCACTAAAAACTAATTAAATGCTAAACGCACACACAAAACAAACAATGTGCATACTTCGCCCGCACACATGCGTGTGTGCTGCTAACAGTGTTAACAAATAATCAACACGTGCATTTCTACAGAAATTAATTACATTTAATCAACTGCCAGCGGTCAATGTCAACATTAATTTGCAAAAGTTATTGGACCAAATCTGCTACATCTGAAACTACATCAGTCTCGACAATGCGACTCGACATCATATAGTGTGCGAGTGTGTGTGTGTGTGTGTATGCTTAAGTGAGTGTGCGTTTGCGGCATCTGGGCAAACATTCGCACTGGCATCTCTTTCTCTTTTAGTGGCGTGTGTGGGTGACAGGCGGAACAGCAGGTGAATTGCCGGACAGCACGTTTAATACCAAAATTGACATTAAATTGCTTGTGACCTGCACCCAGCAGCCGGCTCGGCTCCAGCTGCTGGCTCTCTGTTATCGACTTTTACGACAATTCCAATAAAGAAACAGCCCAGACGGTATCCCACCTCCGACTGCCACTGACTCTGTGATTGTGCAGCCCGCGATGTAACGAGCGACCCCACGCTGGAGTCAGGGGCATGGGAGGAACGTGTCCTCAAAATGACAAAACGACTTTCGGGCAAATTATTGAAAGATTTCTATTGCAGCCAGTTGTGCGAGGGCGCCATGAAAATAGTGTGACCACAAGCCAATAAAATTCTGATTCCCATGACAGCTATTTAGCGTGAATATTTGTTTGTAAATTAAAATGTTTCATTTTGGTAATATACTACATATACTATGATGAGAAACAAGTGTTCGTAATCTTCGCGTAACAAAATTAGAAATGTAATAAGGTAGCAAATTGTCAGCCCTGGTCACACTGCACACTGCTGGGCCATGGACTGACTGACAGGTGGCCCAAGTGTGTTACGCACTTTGACGATGTTATTTTATTATTACTTTTTGTGACATGCACAACAATTGTCAACAATTGGATGAGACTCCCAGACTCAACAGCTATTAATTTTCGCATTTGGGGCAGCTTTTAGCCAAAATGAAGTTGTTGATTTTGCCCGACACTCGAGCACGTGGACCTCATGCCATCTCCTCAACTCACAATATACATATTGGCATGTCATCCTGAGTGGCGCATTGCCACGAAATCGAAGATGGCATGAGTAAGCTGTTCTGGCTTGAGTGTGGCTGGCCAGTTGAGAGCAGCATGAGTTGAGATTACTTTAGTGTGGCGTATAAGCTGGCTTCTCGGTTCACTTACGTGACGCAAATGCGTTACGTAATTGTCATAACAGCCACACTGGACGCATAAGCAATATTTTCGCACAAACACAAACACAGGAGCAGAGCGCAATTCCCAGGATAAACATTGTCAAATACGTAACTAAAGCCCAAAGCCGCAACAGTCGTCCACACAAACACCCAAAAGCAACACTAACAAACTGGCGGAAGATGTTGAACGTAGTCGTGGCAACTGAAAACGTTGCTAAGAAACAAAGGAAAAATAAAATTCCAAAAACTAATTTAAAATGACCTTCTCAGTCTGCACAATGGACATGCCGCATTACATGTGCGCCTGTGTGGATGCGGCAATGTTTGCTGGCCACACATACTTAACTTCATTAATGCGAGAGTGGCCACCAAAGTTCTTGCTGCCGCCTAATACTCTTCCTGTTGTCGATTGTTTTGTTCAAACTTATTGCTATAATATTTCGCAACATGCAACAACTGTTGAATCAACCCAGATATCTCAACGCGCATTTTCGTTGTCTGCTTTGGGGCAACAGTCGTATGCTGCAGTTGTTGCTTTCATTCATAGTTTGGCCGACTGACCGCCTTGATCTTAGCTTTAAGGCTCAAACGGCTGACCGCTTGACGGCTGATAGGCGGGTGGTCTGAGGGCTTTAACATTTTGGGGCGAGCGACTGGCCAAATGGCAGAGACGGTCCACATTTAATGTTTTTGCAGCCATTGCCGTTGCTATAATTTTTCCTTTTTTCGCCATGCTTTTTCGCCTTGCTTTGCCTCACTTTGGCTTGGCTTGCTTTGGTTTGGCTTGTTGTACTTTGCTTGGCTCTGCTTTACTTTGCTATTTTAGTTTTCTAACCAACAAAACAAATTGAATCACGTTCGCCTGGGAAAGAAACGTGAGTATTTTATTTTTCCCGTTAAACATTTTCATTTTTCTTTGCCAGCCAGCGAGCAGCCAGTCCAAAAATAAAAAAAAAGAAAGCAGCAACATCAGTAGAATAAGAGGAAAAACCATTCCAGCTTGCAATGCAAGTTGTTTTGTCTGATAATGATGCCGTGGGGTCATCTGAGCTGTTGTTTGTGTATTTGTTGCCGCTCCCAGTGGCTGTTGAGTGTTGGCTTGTGGACCATGGCCAACACAATCATTTGGCCCATATATTCCAGTTGCCACTCTCTCCTTCTCCCAGTGTTTGTGTATATATGTGTGTGTGATTGTATTTTGTTTATTAAAAAGAGATTGGCGAGTGCAGAAAGATTTTGTCATGACCAAAGAGATTTTTGTGGGCACCCAAACGGCCTAACCAAACCATTCATCATCATTCCAGCCTGATGATTTTATTTTGATTTCGGAAGCAAACGTTTGGGGATTACTAGTCTAATGATTTTATTATAGTTCTCATACGGCTCTCGGTTCCCGGTTTTGATTGATGGTTGCCGGCACCTCAGCCGCCCTTTCGTAGCATCATTGTCTATCATTTCGTTCTCATTCATTGTCTGCTCAAGTGAGTCGACATTTAAGTGTGCCTTCATTATATTAAAAGCACATTAATACGTCATTCAGTATATGGAAATTCTTCTTAAAAATTGAAATAATCCCCCTCCAGTTGGGGGGGTACTTGCGCCAAACAATGGCCATAGACCAAAGCTGAAACGTCAAACAATGCACGACTAAAAATCAGAGCAAGCCCTACAAAGTTTGGTGTGTGAATACTTTTGTTATTGTCTTGGGTTAGTTGAGCACGCTGTCTGGCTAAGACAAATAAGAATGAGCTACGTTTTCATTGAAAATATTTAATTCAGATATGGTAAATCTTGTTGCATTAAATGCCATAGAAGACGTACACTGAAGATTATTTATTTATTCATGTATTGTACAAAATTACAGGTTTCAATTGCAACTAATAAGTTATTTAAATTGAACCGAATACAGTGATCTGGAAATTCATTAACAAAATTATAAATATTTATAATTTAGCTGGAAGTTGGAAATGTCGCCGTTTCAACTGAGCGTAGGGTATCCAATACATAAACTAAACGAAGGCCCGCAGCATGGTGTCGTTTTGACTGTCAGCCGAGCCTCGGTCTCTGCTCGCTCTGGGGTCCGTCTCTCTCTTTCCGCCAGCCCGGCAAATTCTAGTTCAACTTCGTTCACACGCTGTGCCCGCACATAGTCGTAATTACGCGCAACTTTCGACAAGTGTCGCCTGAAAATCGCCAGTCCTTCGTGTCCCTGGAGCGGCTGCAAAGTTTTGCAATGGCGCCTTTTGATGTTGCCACCGTAACGGAGACACGGAGGCAGCTGTGGGGGAAAGCTGAAGCGCACATGGCGACCAAGGCAGCTGCGGTTTAATCTTCTTTTAAATTGTCCCCCCGGCCCACAAACCAGGCTCCAAAGCAGCACAACATCATGGGCAAAAAGTTTGCCGCCACTTGCGCTTGATAACTTAGAACAAAAGTGAACAGGAGTGAAGCAGCAGCCCAATGCTGGAGCAACAGCAGCCGTAACAGCAGTAGAAGGACCACAGCTTGAAATAGTTGAGAATTCTTTGTGCAAAAGTCATTGTTACACTTGCGGCGCTGCTGTTATTTTTCACTCTAATTAGCCGTCATTGGTTTGTGATTTGTGGACATGAGACCAGTTGAACGGATGGAGCACCTGCCTGCCCGAAAATGTTGCTCTGCTTGTGCGCAAATCTTTCAGCACCGCTTGCCACAAAATGGAACTAGTAATTTTGTGCAGATTTTGATTTACTTTCAAGGCAAAAAGACAACGGTCAGCCCCATAAATCTTGGGCGCCAGTAAATGGTCAGCTCGCCTTTTGCCTATGTGGCATTTACTTAACCGATTTCCAGTTTAACTTCTGCTGCAGTCATTTTCCCCAGAAGCCAGAAATGGCCGCAAATAATTTACAGCAAATGAGTTCGCCACAAATTTATGCAGACCACATTAACCATTCAGCAGAGCCAAAGACCAAGTAAAGTATTTAATTTAATTAAATACAAAACAGCTAGCCTTCGGTTATGGCTTTTATGGCCGGTCTTTAAAACGTTCGTAAATCATTTAAGACCCAGTCCCCGAATACGACGCTGGCCGGCCAACAAACAAACAGCGAACAGCGAACAGCTAACAGCTAATGGCCACTGCTTCCTGATGCTCATGATTCAGCTCATGGTCATACTCCTGCTCATTGTCCAAGCCGATCACGCCTGCCATTTGTGTGGCCACATTAAAATAGACTAAAATGTGCAGCAGCCTCTGTCTTTATGGCCACTTAATGTAAAACAGTTAATTAGCAACATACACCCACTCACACATACAAACACAAATATACACATATACAGAGAAAGAGAGAGAGAGAGAGTAATGTCCGGTGGCCATGCAAAATGGCCGTCATTTTTACTGCCCCTGACATTTTTGCCATCTTAGCCGCCAGGTGGCGCTGGCCTTGCGAAAAGGCGGAAAATTACTTTTGATTAATGAAGCGCAATGAGGCATGTGAAATTTCTTTTTTTTAAGAAAATATTAAGGAAACCAATCAGCGGTCTCATTACTGACAAGGTCGTTTACCTAAATACGCTACTGAAGTTAAGAGAGTTTTTTGCTAAAGTTAATTTACCAATTAACCTATTTTTTTTATATTCAAATGATCAACTTAAATACTCTATCAACCCTTACATGTACCATATTACTTAAAGAATTCCTCTATCTCATAAACAGTGTGAGGATAAAAATTCAATACTTATTATCATTCTCCAAATTCTTACTTTATTTCTTGGAAGTTTAACGCGAAAAGTTAAACAGATTAAAAGTATACCTTATCAGAAAATGTTTACACCTAGCCTTCCTTATCGCCATCTTGCCTCTGTTCTACGGGGCAGCACTGATAAAAATTGCGCTGGTTGCATGTAGCTACTCAGTGGCAATGGCAGGAATCACAGGACGTCAAAAATTAACTTGCTTTTGTCCATACAAAATGATGGCTGACATCCCATGACATTATTATCGTTGTTGTTGTTGTTGTTGTTGCTGCTGCTGCTGCTGCCGCTGCTGCACTTTATTTTTAATGCTGATGGGGACGCAGATACAAAGATAGAGAGACACTGAAAGAGAACGAGAGATTGGAGGACAGTGAGGCACGCTCAAGGCATGCAATTTCTTTGGTATGCTACTTTTGTCGCCTTGTCCTTGCTGTAATTATGAACTTAACAGGCAACCCAGGCATGCCGCCTGCGGAAGTAGCGCCGTCAACGGCATCGGGGCCAACGGCAATGCCATATTGTGTTAATATTTAATGGACGTCATCCAGCGTCGCGCTCTGATTTTTAATTGAGCAAATGTGCACAGCACAGTATTATTTATTTACTTTTGCTTTTTTGTGATGTTTGTTGAGCTCTATTTCACTTAACAAACTTTATTCGACATGTGTGTCTGTGTGTTTATGTAACACTCTTTTAGTAACTCTCTTTTTAAACACCTTCATTCAAAACATCAACTGTAACTGTTATTTAGACAATAAGACTCTGGCTAAAGATTTAGTGAATGGGAAAATAATTGAATTGAATTCAATTTGATGACTGACAAGAATAGACAAATTGCTTGAAAACCCTTGTTACTTTTTGCGGTGAACAGGCTTATTAATTCAACCACTTTAAATATGTATATTTGCACCCTCGTTGTGCCTGACCTTAAGTTCTGATTTATTATTAACGAAAAATTACATTGCAAGCAATGTAAGCAAAATAATGCGAACTTCCTGAGCTTAACATACATTTTGAATTGCCTTTAATATTTAAATGTTCGCGCCAATTGCCAGACATCATTTGAAAATGGTGGTGCCACCTATTTCGACGAAAGTCATATGGCAACATTGCAAAAGGGTGGCAACTTCTCGCGGCCAACTTGTGTAATAAATACAACATTCGACCTGAAATTATTGTAAAAATTAGAATTCATGTAATTTGGCGAATTGACGGTGTACGCACAATCTGTGTTTGTACAGTCGAAGCTCTAAAACATCCAGAATATAACAAATGGTATGATAACAACGACGACTTTGCCCCAGGGGGTGTCAATAACCACCTGACCAAGGCCACAAGATGACACTAGAAATAAATTAAATTTGTTTATTGGCAGGGCGTAAATAAACAACATTGCAATCACTTGAAGTTTATTAAATTGGTACTCTAACCAAAAATGCTGCCTGCCATCGTTTTCCGACAAATGCATCGGCCTTTCAGCGCCGGTGGACTGCACCATGGAGCCGCAACAACATTGAAGCACGTGCTGGGAGTGGGTGGCAACAGTTTTGTGAACTGCCTTAATCGCTATGCGGCTGCTACCGGTTTCATACGCATCTCGTTCCTCGACATCAATCAGCGACGCAATTGGGATGTTGCCCGTTTGCGTCTGTATGCCGATGCCAAAAAGCAATCACTGCAGCTGCGCACTCTTCAAGGACGCGATCTCTTGCAAAACGTCATCGACAAACAGCGCGCGGAGTTTATCGAGCGGAAGAACTTCCTGGTCGATGACATACGTGAGGCGCGACACAAGGTGCAGGAGCGTGTACGTGAGAAGATCGACGAGATACGCGAGGAGCGTGAAAACATTATGACCATACCCAATATGTTGACCATAAGCCGCGCCATTCTCTCGCCTTACATCGGGTACGTGATTGTGCAGGGTGACTACACGTTAGGCATGAGTTTGCTGGTAGTTGCCGGCATCACAGATTTGGTAAGCAAACGCATATTCATATATAGTTAATCGATTAATCCAGTAATATTTCTATTGCAGTTGGATGGGCAGATTGCGCGTCGTTGGCCGTCGCAGGCGAGCAAGGCTGGCTCCTTTCTAGATCCCATGGCTGACAAACTGCTGATGGGCTCCTTGGTCATTTCTTTGTGTTACAGCGAGTTGTTGCCTATGTGGCTAACTGGCGTTGTTGTTTTCCGTGATGTCTTCCTCATCGCAGCTGGTTTTGTTATACGCTATATTAGTCTGCCACCACCAGTAAGTATTCATTCAATTGCAAATGAAATTATTCTGCTCAATGTTTTGGTTACAGAAAACGTTTTCACGGTACTTTGATGCCACCCATGTTACTGCCCAGTTGGAGCCAACGTTTATCAGCAAAGTCAACACAGGCGTGCAGCTAGCCACGATTGGCATTAGCCTGGGTGCTCCCATATGGAACTATATTGGTAAATATATCACATTTTCTACAAAGCGCCCCTCTCTCTATTACCCCATTTATAGATCACCCGGCTCTTCATGGACTTTGGTATCTAACGGGCGTTACAACAGTTGCCGCTGCGCTCAGCTACGTCATCAATAGACGTGACACTTTTAAAATTATACATAAAAAAGAATAGAACTGAACACATTTACTACTTGCTATTACACTGAATAATAGTAATAGAACACCAATTGCAATGATTAGTATGTAAAGACTTTTTGTAATTAAGTATACACACAAAAACAAACTGCTTGAATTAAAAATTCTTATTTGTTTATAGACGGTATATTTATTTAAACACACAGCGGCGGCTCAACAGTTGGGATCACTGAACGCGTGCATGGGATGATATAGCCATATATAATTGCATCGTTGGCATCTTAACAGCATATAGACTCAAATTTTTTTAATGTTTTTGTTTGATTTTGTGCTCACATTTATGTTCATTAGATTCTATGAAAATAGTTTTATTTTATTTTCCGATTACAAATACTACCAGCAAAATATAGTTATCGAAATATTTATCGTTGCTATCGAAAAATGATTCACCATTTTCTAGTGTTGTATAACGTTGGTATTCAAGTGACGCGCTTAATTGTTTGCACTGTTTAAAGAAGACGCTGTAAAAGATTTGTGCACCGTATAAATTATTCATTGAAGTGAAGTGAAGTGCTCCATCAATATGTAAGTGCACTTGTGAGATCAACTTAAGCGCAATAACAATTTGCTATTTGGTATCATTAATAGGGCAAAAATAAGCGATGACACAATGCGCGAGTTGGAGGACATATTGAATGGCAGCGAAACTTACGCAGATCGCTTGACTGCATTTCTGAAACTTAAAACAGCACCAAAACCTCAAGCGAACAGTAACCAGTTTGTGCTCGGTGGTTTTGATGTGTCTTTTGATCTGGATGTCGATCTGGTCAAATTGCCCCCAAAGCCACAGCCTAAAAATGCAACAGAGAAATGCCAAGCGATCAAAGAGCCAGCGCTGCGTGAGTCAACAAACAATTTAAAGACTGCAAATGAAGCTGAACGTGTAGCGGCGACACTTCCACCACCACCACCAGCCAATGCTCCCACATCACCATTCCGGGAGAATCTGCAACCATCTGGATCGCCTGGCCTTTCACCAAAAAGAAGTTTAAGGCGCAGTGGTGGTATTCCAGGATCAGATCGCCTGCGCCGTGTGGCCATACAGCGGCGCTCCAGAAGCTGCGGTCGTCGCGACCTGCTCAGAGAATTCAATGACGCTGTACAGAAATCATCCAATTCCGTAAGTCTACAAAATTGATATCCTTTTTATGAATTTACTTTTAAAGTAAAATGCGTCTTACAGCAGCAGGAGGAAACCAATTCAACTTCAAACGCAAACACCTTGAACTTCGTAAGTTTTGCCTTTTTCTGTATGAATGTCGTTACTTACACACGCATTTTTTTCAGATACCCGGTATTAGCAGCACACCTGCTGCAGAAACACAGGTAACAAAAAATGTAACAACTGCTGTGGCAACAGAAACGGATCAGGATGTCGGCGTAAGCTTCAAGTACTCCCAGCGGCGGGAAGAAGTTCCTGTGGCTTTAACATCGCAACGATCCACAAACTCTCTCAATGGAACTGTACAACGCACATATACCGTGGAAATGGGTCCCGAACCAGGACAACTGCTGCTCTCGCCATCACGTAAAGGCAACAACAGCCATTTGATTTTATCGCCACGGAATTCTGTTAAACAACATATGCCAGTCAAACATTCACCAGCTAGAACAGAGATATTGGCGCCAGAAACGCCACCACGAAGGATGACACAATCGCAACCACCGCCGGAATTCACTGTACCAGAAACCCAGCCACAAGAGGATGATATTCAGCAGCAAGTATTGCAGACACTGACAAGCAGTCCTAAGGCCGTTCCTTTTGTGGTTGTACCCATCACTTGTCTTAGCCCCAAGGCCAGCAATCAAATAGAAGATCAACTAAAAGTTGAAACTCCAAAAGTTGCTAGTCGTAGTATGCAAACCTCTGGCAATTCGCGTTACGTACAAAACATAGAGGAAATCCTAACAGACGACGATAGCGATGAGCAGCAAGAGTCGAGCTCAGTGCCACTAAATTTAGCACCACCGGGTGGTAATACTACACGACAGAGTCGCCTAAAAAAACGCAGGCAAAGCGTAAAAAGTCCAAATTTATTGCTGGATTTACATCGCACTCGCTTAAACAATTCACAGCGTCGCCAGACATCACGACAAACTGTACTCAACAAGCCGCCGAAACCGCCCATTAATGGTGAAAAGTTTGCTCAGGAATTAGCCAGAATGAGCAACTATGAGATTCTGGATTTGCGGAAACGGAATTCGCGCGGCAAGTTAAATCCTTTGAACGGTCGACGACAACAACTGAAGGAGCAACAGAATATTGAGGAGTGCATCGAATGGGAGCTAATGCGAAGAAATTTAGATAATCTCAGTCCCAAAAAGTCCATTCCCAAAGTGCCCTTGCCAACAGCATCGCCCTGCGCCAATTCGCCCAGTAACTCGACGATGAAATCATCATTGAGGCAGTCACCAGCTGCACCGCCAGCGGGATTCAGGGACAAGTCTGTGCGTGCACAGCGTTTAATAGGAGAACTTAAGAAAAGTACGCCGTTGGATGATACCCAGGATAACTCAATGGAAATATCGCGTCATCAAAAATCCAAGCAGCGGAGGAGACGCAACAAACGTCATGAGCCAAGCATGGTAAGCTAGAATTGTCATTCAGAATATTTCCATATTAAGAGTATTTTCTACTCAAATTTTAGAGCGAGGATGAGCTTTTAGCAGTCTGCACACCACCAGCGCAGTTTAGGCGCTCTAGATATAGACAGGAAGTGGAGCCGAGTACGACTTTATTGGCAGAGCCACCAGCTGAATTTCGACGCTCCAAATCACAGTTAAATTCATCTGCAAGTCTGAAACGCAAAAACCTCTGGAATCAGCATCAAGCTGAGGCTGTTGAACTCAATGATGATGCCCAAGCGCAGTTGCGCAAGTCCAAATCCAGACACTTAGAGGAATCGAATAAAACTATTTTGGCAGAGCCGCCACCAGACTTCAGATCAAAATTGAGATATCGAATTGAAGATGATGAATCCGATGAAGTGGCAACTTCAGAGCCGCCTGTTCAACTGAGAAAGTCCAAATCACGGCACAAAGCACATTTTGAGGACGAGGAGAACAATGAAACTGTACTCCCCGATCCACCAGAACAATTTAGAAAATCCAAATCAAAAAACACGTCTGAAGTTGTGTTAAATGCTGATGCTCTTCAAAAGTCCAGACGCTACAGATCTAGACAGCGCATTGAAGATGACGACTCCGATAACGCGGAACCGCCCGCCCAACTACGAAAATCCAAGTCCGTCCATTTGGAGCAGAAAGTTGTAGAAGAAATCGAAACTTTGCTACCAGATCATCCTGAACAGATCCGAAAGTCAAAGTCACGGCACTATGAACTGCTGGAAGTTGTAGAGTCTAATGCGCATTTGGAACAATCAAAGGTCACACACTTTGAGCAATTGGATATTGTGGAGACGCTGGAAGTTGAGAAGGCGATTGAGTGTGCACTACCCTCGCCGCCCGCAAAGTTTAAACGCCACACCTCTAGACTGCGTATTGAAGATGACAATTCCGATGATGCTGCACTGCCCGATTCGCCTGGACAGCTGCAAAAGTCAAAATCTAATAATGCAAATAAGTTGAATATAATAGAATCTAATCTATCAGATCTGCCAAAACAGTTAAGCAAGTCAAAGCCCAAGCTGAAAAAGTCAACTGCGGCAGATTTAGATGCGACACAATTGACTGACTCACCGACACAGCTTCAACGTTCGATGGTCCGAGAAAAGCAGTTGGTTGCTCCCCAAGCGAATGCAACTGCAATCGAAATGCCGCCATTGCAATATGTTGATGAGGTTCGATCAAATGACGAAGATGATGGTGCACAAACAATGGTGAAGTCCCCACCACGTTCAATTAACAACTTATCTCAGATTAGTTCTCAAAAGGAACTGACAGCGCCATTGTTGCCCATTGAAACCGATTTAGATGAGCAACCAAGCACAAGCCAGTCCGCTCGCCTCAATGCCAGCAACAATCGTCGAAAGGGCCGAGCAGAAAAAGCAGATGATATGAAGGAAAACCAAGCACTGCCTGTAGATGACGATGTGTTCAAGAAACCTTTAGCACCAGCTCCGCGTTCGAAGCATACTCGGAAGTCAAAGAAGGAGAAAGAATTGGAGAATCTCCGCATTAATCTGCCAAACCAATTGCCAGAGGAATCTGCTGACCAATCTGTTGGTGATCCAAACACAAGTAAGTGAAATGTGAATGACACATCATTAAAGAATAACAATGTTATATTTCTATTACTTTAGCCGGAGTTCGCAAGTCCAAACGAGGTCATGTTCCACTGCGCAACACTTGGGTGCATACACAAAGCGATCCGTTCTTCTTTATGCGTAAACTAATCGATCGACACCATTATGATCCACCACGGAAGCCCAAAAAGCAATCGCATACAAATAAATCGGATTTGTTAATGGAGAGACCACCATTGTCCAGTAGCACACCGCGTAACGAAGTCCCCAAGGTGACAAGTAATGACAACAGCACAGGAAAGCGTAAGCGTATTCGGCAAACGGAACAAATATCGGGCATATCAACACTCAGTAGTATAGCAGAGCAGTCGGAGGAACAATCCATTGTGGAGCCAGTGGCAGAGCCAGAGCAACCCCAACAGATTTCGATTAAGAAGAAAGTGAAACGGGGACGGCCTAAAAAAGTAAATATAATTGACCCGGTACCCCCAGTGGATGCCGCTTCACAATCGCAAACAGAGCCGGAAGTTAATTGTGAATCTGCGTTGGAATGTCAGCCAACGATCCAGTCAATAAATCCGCCGCAAAATCTTTCCTTTCCTCTGGAATGGCTACGAGATTTAAATAATGAGCCCATCCCGAAAGATAAGAGTGATGATCAGGAATACAAATCAATGAATCTTTGTAAGCATTTTTACCTCAAATATCCTCACATTTAGAGACTTATTCATTTTGATTACAGCTCGAGCATCCAACTTGCAGTATTCGGCAATAAACGGAATGGACTATGCGTTTTATGGTGCTTGCGATAACTCGCTGGGATATATGCGGTTCAAACCCTTTCAAGCTCGAGGTCTGAATAAAGCTAAGAGCAAAATGGTATGTGTTTCTGAATTCTTATCCGATATTAGAATAATTTTTACAATTTTATTTTCATTTAAAGCAGCAAATGGTGGTTCTGTATGGGCAGTTTGAAGTAGAGATTTTCGACGAAGGATCCAAAGAGGGCGAATTTTCTGAACGGGTTACTTTGAATTCTGGAGACTTTGTGCAAATGAAAATTGGTAATTTATTAGCGTAATAATATGGCTTATGCAATTTACACTATTACCCAATCCCTTTATAGGTACACGTTACAATATTAGAAACCGTTTAGATGAAGCAAGCATACTCCTTATTAACCGCAAGTAAGTCTATTATAATTCCATTTTAAGCCGTTTTTAATAATTAACATTATTGATTTTCCAGTGCTTGAATACATTATATTTTTATTATTCCAAATAAGTAAATCACAAATCAATTGATTAATGTGTTTATTAAATTGAATTATAATTTTATTTTGAATACATTGTTTTTATTTTCGATAAGCCAATAAAATGTAAATAATCAATATTAAAAAAGAATTGAATGGTATGTTTTATTTTTGTTTTATAACGCAAATTTAAAATTTTCAGACGCGTTTAAAATAATAATTTTGAAAACTACAAAGAGTAACGGCGCTTGAAATGACGAATGCGATATGGCTGTAATTTTAATGTAAAATATACCAATATGTAGCGTTTCAGTATTTTCTCACAAAAATGTATATAATAAGTTATTTATGGTCACACTGTGGTGAAGCGTAACTTGCCAGATAGTTCAATGACCAAAAAAAAAGGTAGTGGCAACGCTGCGCGTACTGTCAAATTCACGCAATGGCTGTCATCTTTTCTTTCTTTTCCGGTCAGCGAACAGACCTGTAAGTTCGCGTATAATTTGTACACAAAATAAAATCGTAATATTCTAGTGATTTAACATAACAACCACAATTATTGCAAGCGAAAAATGAATGAGAATAGTGTGAACTACTCACGTAGACACATATTGCGAAGCATGAACGGATTTTATAACACGTAAACTGATTGCGAGAATCATACAAACAAATGAATAAATTCAATTTGATTATTTTAAATAGTGAAGTAATTGATGGTCATATTTGTGGAGAGTTTTAAATCTACATAAGAAGAACTTGTTCGATTGACTCGTGCTAATTACAATCTTCTAATATTTATTTTTCATGCACGCTCGCTGTTTATGCCAACTGCGCTGTGACAACACACACCAACAAAAACAACAACATCAATCGACTGGACGCTTCGTGTTAATAGCCGCCAAAATGAGGAAAATTATGAAACAAGGCAAAATCGTAATCGTCCTTAGTGGACGTTACGCTGGTCGCAAGGCCATCATCGTCAAGACCTCCGACGATGGCACCCCGGAGAAACCCTTCGGTCATGCGCTCGTTGCCGGTATCGACAGATACCCACGTAAGGTGACCAAGAAGATGGGCAAGAACAAGTTGAAGAAGAAGTCGAAGGTCAAGCCTTTCCTCAAGAGCTTGAACTACAATCACTTGATGCCGACTCGCTACACAGCGCACGACATCAGCTTCGAGAAGCTGTCGCCCAAGGATCTGAAGGATCCCGTCAAGCGCAAGACTCACCGTTTCCAGACCCGCGTCAAGTTTGAGTCGGTGTACAAGGAGGGCAAGAACAAGTGGTTCTTCCAGAAGCTGCGCTTCTAAACAGTCGTCGGCTATTCTGTGGAGAACTCTTAATTTTCATGTCGCCGTTTTTTTAAGGTTAAATAAAAAAACTAAGTTCTGATAAAAACCGACCGAAATATGTATAATTTTATTTAATTGAAATGGATATGACGACGGCCAGTCATAGGATTGTGATTATTTGTTGCAGTGTTCATGATACAATTGTTTAGAAACCTCAGAAGGAAGAATGGAAGTCGTGATCAGATGAATTTGCATCGTGGAAAGGTCAATTTCAGTGTGTTATCTATCCTATTAGATTTTGAGATCCCGTTAAAAATTTAAATTCCTACCACGCTCATATCTCAAGTGTCATTTACAGTTTTTATCTTAACAAAATATTTTTCAAAAAACAAACGACTACAGAAATGTCTTGATTATTTTTCTTTAATTTATATAATAAATATTCGAACAGAATAATACATTTTGTTTGAATTCAGTTTTAATTTTACAATCGTTTGAAAATTAATTTACAATTCTTTTGTTTATTGCTTTATTGTACACTTTGCTAAGGACTGAACTTAAAAATTCTGCGGAGACGTAGTACTTAATTTCAATTTAATGACTGATTAGGAGTTTTTTTTGTTTTTGCTTAGGATTTATGAATATCTAATAAAGAAAAGTCAAATTAGGTCAAGTGTTCAAGGCGTTAATAGACACCAATGCAAGAAATCTGTGAAAGAAAGAATTTAAAATGAATAGAAAGTTTATGGCAATTTGATTCAGAGAAATTAAATTGACAAGGATTTAAAATTAAGTTTACCTGTGATTTAAAACTTTGGACATCGGAGGTGTGCACAGAACATATAACATTTAGCCGGGGCAGAGGGAGAATATATATATTGTTTTTGTTTGGTAAAGCAGCGCATAATTTTGACCAGATGATAAGAAATTGATTTGTATCTTGACATCACAATAAAAATGTTATGCATTTGGCTTGTGAGAGGATTGGTTTTAAAAAAGGCCGTTTAACATTTGACTCTGATTGGCTTAGTTGTGAGTTAATATAATTTTATGGTTTTATTTTTGCTGTTGCTTGTTTCATTTGGTTAAGACTTTTTGACTTTGCGTTGCCTAAGACTGGTTGAAATAGTTCCCATGTGGCCTGTTGTGGGCACCACGGTTAAGCATGGATTTGGGGGAGTAGAAAAATAGATGTAAACATTTCGGTTAAATTTGAACATAAATAAATTGTTGAATGTGTTATACAGTCAATTTGGAATTGAGTGGTAGACGCAGCTACGTACATACATGTTTGGTGTGTGTGTTTTGGGTGGATTGGGTGTTTTTCTGTGTGCACTACGGGAATACTACATACGTACTTACTATATAAAACAGATAATCAACGAATTCAATTTAAAGCGAAACACATTGTTGTGAAACAAAGTTAGTAACTGGGTGTGATTGTGGTTGTTGTTGTGTGACGAGGGTTAAGCACTGTTTTTGGGTTATAACGGCAGCTAGTAATAATATGTTACAAATAAAAACACTTACAGTTCTGTTCAAGTTGAAGTGGAAACAAAAATAATACAAAAGGAGCACGAAATAATAGATAATACAAAAATATATAGACAGCAAGTGTGAAGTAAATAAAGGACAAGCAAAGAGACAATACACATGGTATTCTAGTCTCTTTAAGACTAATTTACAGCACTAATAGAAGTAGACGATCTCAAAAGAACAAAGTAGGCTTAGCTTTAGGTTCATTGTTAATTATTTTACCAATTCACACGCTTGGCACTCAAGATCTTGAGTATGTTCTCAACCACATCTGTGCTGGAGTTAGAGCCACCCAGATCTAAAACAAAGATAATGTTGAAAGAGCGAAGGATGTTTACCAGATCGATTATTTTATCTGAGATTTACCTGGGGTGCGAATGGCATCGTTAACAATGGTTTGGTATGTAGCATCATAGATGACTTTAGCATGTTCGGTGTGGCCCAGATGATTCAACATATCAATGCTAGCATTAATCATTGCCACAGGATTGGCGATGTTCTTGCCCGCAATGGCAGTGCCTGTGTTACGAGTGCCGGGCTCGAAGATGGCATACTACAAAGCATAACACATTGCATTAAGGATCAAGCTGCAAGTTCACATTGTACCACTTACGTGATCACCATAATTGCGTCCAGAAATGAGACCAGCTCCACCGATCAATCCACAAATCACATTCGAAACAATAGTGCCATATAAATTGGTCATGTTCATCACATCGAACTGATGAGGATTCGAAACGGCTTGCATGCAGGTGTTGTCAATGATCATGTTGTTATGTTCCAGCTCGGGATAATCCTTGTGCACACGATTCGCAACCTCCAGGAACAAACCGTCTGATAGTTTCATGATGTTCGCCTTGTGAATGGTTGTTACCCGCTTGCGGTTATTCTGACGCGCATACTCGAACGCATAGCGTGCAACACGCTCAGCATTGTCGACGGTGACAACTTTCATGCTCTCGACAACACCGCGCACTGATTCGTGTTCCAACATTGCGTATTCGCCGTCTGTGTTCTGGCGAATAAGCACAATATCGATGTCCTTGTGACGGGCTGGAATGCCCGGATACGATTTGCAATGCACAACGTTCACATAGAGATCCAGCTCATTGCGAATGGCCACGTTGCGGGAGACTTCACTGAGACTCTGGGATTTCGTCTCAATGTTGCCCTTGAGTGCGACGCCGTTTCGCTTAATCGAAGTAATCGCGTACTCCAAGTCGTCGTTGCCCTCGGTCGATGGATCTATGTCGATCACTTCAAAGTCAATGGGTGCGCCGCAATAACGGAAGATTTCGCGCACGTAGCCCATCAATTCTGGACCGATGCCTCCACCCGGTAGCATGGTGACACCATGACGGCCACCATACTGAGCAGAGGGTATGTCAGTGCCCTGAAACAACAACCAATCCCATAAGTATATATAGAAGGATATAACCTCAAATACGAACCGTTAGTTTCTTTTGCAGAGCCGATTTGGTGTGAGCCACATCCTCGGTCTTCTCCTTGGTCACCAGCAGCGGATAACCCTGCAAGGAAGGCGTTTTAAACATGTGTTAGCCAAACAAAATGCTGTTATTGCTCTCAAAGGCGCAATGCATTATGTAATTTGCTATTGCAACTGATCCGTTGGCCACTTGATGAGCTCACAGCAAGCAACTTACGCGGGTAAGGAACGGCGTCTGGGTCTGCAGCAATCTTTGCGTCAATCGAATGGCCATGTTTGCTGTTTGCAATTTATTTGTCTTTTCCGCTGCGTTGCAAAATGTTTCAACCCTCTTATTGATGCTGGCAAAGATTGTGGCCAAAACGCAAAATCATATGTTCGTGAACCGATAGCGTGTTTCGATAAAGCGCACAATACTATCGAATTTTGCAGCAAGTTGGCAGCGCCATTGCCGTATCAGCGTAATCTGTGAGGTATCACAATACCAAGAGCAATTTTGTTATAAACATTAGAACATTTGTGTTCCCATTTTATATATAAATTAATTGACTGCAATGTAATTATCTAAGAATGGGCTCAATTCAAATATATGGTTATGCTGCACATTTTAGCAAGTTTTGAATTGGAAAAATGTAGTATATAAATTCTGAGAGCATTCACTTTTCGGTGTGCCGTGAAATGATTTGCGACTAGTGCTGTTACGTTAACAACCGCGTTCCGTCCTGGGAGCTTTGTTTTGAAATATAAACAACTGTTGTGCAGCATGTGGTAATAAGACAACAAGGCTTATTATTAATAAAAATAAAATTATATCAAATGGCAGCGGATCTAGCACCTGCTGGAATTCCAGTGGAAATGGATATTAATCACGAGCCGCTTGCAAAGTTGAATTTTTTACATGCGCTTGTCGTAAGTCAATGCAACAAAATATCTACAGTGGAAATTTTAGCTCGTATTTTTAACATTTTGCAGGCTGGCGGCGTAGCGGGCGTTGTGGTCGATATTGCACTATTTCCCATCGACACCGTCAAGACACGCCTGCAAAGCGAATTAGGCTTCTGGCGAGCGGGAGGCTTTCGTGGCATTTACAAGGGTATTGCACCTGCGGCTGCTGGCAGCGCTCCAACAGCAGCCTTGTTCTTTTGTGCTTACGAGTGTGGTAAACAGCTGCTCAGCTCGGTAAGCAATACCAAAGACTCGCCCTATGTGCACATGGCAGCAGCATCGGCGGCTGAAGTGGTAAGTGTGCTATTCTGCAAGTTACAGTAATACTTTAAATATTCCTCCTGTTCCTCTTTCAGCTCGCTTGTCTCATACGCGTGCCCGTGGAAATAGCCAAGCAACGTTCGCAGACGCTCCTCGGGCACAAGCAGCATCAGACCGCTCTGCAGATTCTATTGCGCGCCTATCGCACCGAAGGACTGAGAAGAGGACTTTATCGTGGTTTTGGTTCCACAATTATGCGCGAGATCCCATTCAGTTTAATACAATTTCCACTGTGGGAGCATTTTAAGCGACAGTGGACGCCCATGACGGGCTATGCGTCGACACCGTTGTCCGTGGCTCTCTGTGGAGCAGTTGCAGGTGGCATTTCAGCGGGTCTGACGACGCCTTTGGACGTGGTCAAGACGCGCATCATGTTAGCGGAGCGAGACAGCGTCACACGTCGTCGCAATGTAGCAAGCATTTTGCATGGCATTTACGTGGAACGTGGACTTAGCGGGTAAAATTATTATTAAATTTTTTAATGTATTTTATTAATTAATCATATTTGCAGTTTATTCGCGGGTTTTGTACCACGTGTGCTGTGGATAACGCTGGGCGGCGCCTTCTTCTTTGGTTTCTATGATCTAACAACGCGTCTTTTAGGCGCAGCAAATCCTGACAATTAACAAACGACAGCAGTACAAATCGTAGACAATAAAATAAAAGTAAAAGTGTATGTAATGTACTATATACTATGTATAGTCTTGGTAATTAGTCTTTTCTCTTCAACTTCTCCGTATCAAATCAAGCGACGTCACTCGCAGCTGTTTGTTGATTTCCCTGGTATCATGTTATAATATATACAATTACATACGTGGGTTTAAATAAACAAGTACGGATATACTCACAGGAGATATGTGCAGGCGAGCATCGAGCAGATAGGTGATGGAATTACGTTCTCCAACATCATCATCAGCCCCCATCATGGAGACGTCGGAATCTTCTTCGTCGACATTGGAGTAACCATTACGCGTCGCCATACGACGCTTGAAGTGACAACAACTATAGGTGCAACGGATGCGAGACATTGCGTAAACCTCAAGTAGTGTTAGTATATTTTACATATGCAAATACAAGAAGGGAAATGCAGTTGTACAAATATCAATACAGATAAGATTAAAATTTAAAGAGTGCTTTACCAGGCCAGCGAGAATGACAACACCCACGAGTACCAACATGGGCAGCCAAATGTATTCTGCGTCTTCTGGATGCAATAATTCTGGCTTTTCTGTTGTAGTTGGCTTACTCTCCATTATTTTTTATTATTAGCTGCTAGCTGAGTCGAGGATTTAAATTGTCGATTGAATGTCTCAAAACATAAGCCGGTGCCAGTGTGACCACAATGCGATGTGTTATCGATATCGGCACGACGTAGTGATAAACGATGATTAGTTGCAATGGTACTATTTGTCATTGTTGAACCTTAATATTGAGATGTTACCAAAAACAGGTATGTGATTGATGTTATTTTATTTTGTGCTTATTATTATTTTTGTAATATAGTTAAGATAATAAGTTTTTCGACATTATTAATCATTCTTACGAACTAAAGTTACAATTATTGCTATTAAATACGATAGTCACTTGTTGCTAGTGAGACTGTTACCCACCTCTAGTAGCTGTGCTGTGTTTGGTTTCATTTAGAAGTTTGTTTCGACGTTGTTTTTTTTTAAATCAACGCGCAAAATATACAATGGTAGAATTAACAATTGCTGAAATTTTTATTAACAACTTCAGGTCATATTGTCGCGTTTGTTTTGAAGAGCCACATCCCGCCCAAATGCTGAATATGGATGAGATATACGACAAAGAGGCCCAGCTTACATATTACGATTGCTATCAAATATGCACTAAGGAAAATCTACGCGAGTGCGGAGAATTTGAACCAAACAGCCTCTGCAAACATTGCGGCGTCGAGTTGCAATGGGCATATGATTTTCATAGAAAAGTCGCCTCGGCCAATGAACAGCTCAGAACTTTTCGAAACAACATGGGTGATGTCGAACAGCAAGAACAGCCCATTGAGCAGAAAATCACGGTAACCGAACTTTGTTTATTAGAAGAAAATCAAAGCGAGACGGTAATCGAGACGGAGGCAGCAGAACCAGAAGCCGAATCCAGTGATCTGGAATTGCAAGAAACATCCGAATCTGTGAATAAGATTGTGGCACGCCAGCGATATGCTGGCAAATATAGCTGTGACATCTGCAACAAACCGTTCCAAAATCATTGTCATATGCAGAAGCATAAGTTGATTCATCTCTCGGATCGACCACAATTCGAATGCCCTTCCTGCCACCGCATCTATTTGACCAAGCAGGCTCTCAAAGTGCACGTGGACGCCAAGCACAACAACTCTGGCAGTAAATGCACAATTTGTGGCAAAGTATTTGCGATAGCCAAGGGTCTGGAAATCCATATGCGATATCACAAAGGACACTTTCCATTTCACTGTGATCAATGCGAACGCAAGTTCGCCCAACGCTCCCATCTCAACGTTCATCTGCAGGTGCAGCATTGCAGTGCGCGCTTCATCTGTGAGTTTGCCAACTGTGGCAAGCTATTCACATCGTCGTCAGCGCTCCATAATCACGAATGCATACACACTGAGATGCCCTTTGAATGCAATGTGTGTCAAAAGGGATTTCCGGCTCGATACAAGTTAGTTTGTCAAGTTTCTTTTTATCCCTTCTTATTTTATGTTTATTTTTTGTTCATATGCATTACAGACTTCGGTTGCACGCACAACGTAAGCACAACATGCAGCTGACACTCGAGCAATTGGAGACGATGCGAAAATTTCATATAATGCGCTCCAAACGAATTTTGACCAAGATTGATGCATAGCACAAGTAGTGATCAGTGATTAAAGCACGAGGTGATTAGTTAAAATGCATAACACTAGCAAAAGGTCAGAGATTCGCTTTAGAGAATAAGGTTTACATCGTTGAGTAGCAAAATAAATATGAATTTAAATCTTAATATTAAAACTTAATTATTGGGCACATTTTAAAATTCCCCTCTGCTGAGTTAAAAACAAATTTGTTACAAATATCACATTGAATGTATTTCACGCTTTTGTTAGTTTCGGTTAACAATGACTTGGATGCACATATAGACATACATACATACATTTATATCCACAGACATGAACAGCATATAGACATAATAAATGAGGCCAAGCATTTATCGCTTGCCTTTGGCATACATTTGGGACTATTTCGATGGCACTGATCACTGATTACTGGCTCATCGTCAGTGCCAATGGCATCGATTTAATGGCCGTTGTAGTGGTGCAATCATCGGGTTGCTGGGACGAGCCCGTCGCCGTGCCCGTTGTGGTGGTGGCCACATTACCATGACCGGTATCTGTGCGTTTACGTGATGTGATTTTCTTCCAGCCGCGCAGCAGTATTTGATTGCGATACTTGGGCGTGGTGAAGGTGTAAAGCAACGGATTGACAGCTGAATTGAGGGGCAAAATGAAGACCACCAGCCAGGCATAGATATCGTTCGATATATTGTACTGGAAGAATACCCAAATCTTCATGGCAATGATGGGTGCCCAGCACAGCACATCGGTCAGCACAATGAAGAAGAAACGCACCGCAAATTCGCAGTCCAACAGCGAAAGGGGCGTCGCACTGCGTGTCCGCCAAATGGATATGAGCAGTGCCGTATACAGAAGGGCAATCATGACCAACAGCAGTAAATTAATGCCAAGAAACACAATGGCCGAGTACTGCCACCCCAGCGAGAAGGCTTCGCGGATGTGCAGCGGAAAGCATGTGCCGGAGTTTTTGCCATAGAATTGTGTGCTCGACCGCCAGATCAGAACGGGAGTGACGGCCAAGCCAACGCCAGTCAGCCAAATGCACAGCAGCGAGAGGTAAATGATGCGTATGCTGATGCTGCGATGGCCACGAAAGGGATCCGCTATGAGCAGGAATCTCTCCAGCGACATGAAGGCCAGTATCAGCATGGAAACCTCTGAGGAACTAACTGCCAGCGTTCCAGTGGCAATGCATTGCCACGAGTTGGTCCAATCATGCGCCACTCTGCAAGTATCCATAATCAATAGTGATTAACATAGAAATGTGTATAGCATACTTGTGATATTCGTGCCTATAGCGATAGTCCTGCACTCCAATGATGGCCAAGTACACGCCCATCAGCAAATCAGCCAATGCGAGATTCCGAATGACCATTGTGACGGCGACATTCTCATCGCGGTAGATGAAACGACCCCAAAGCACCATTAAATTGCCTACTATGGAGAGCGATGCCATAAACCAGGT
Organism: Drosophila rubida; assembly: GCA_035046165.1. NCBI lineage: Eukaryota > Metazoa > Arthropoda > Insecta > Diptera > Drosophilidae > Drosophila > Drosophila rubida. The sequence continues at coordinate 11,294,907 of JAWNOF010000012.1, read as the reverse complement.
GGAATACCTCAGTGATGGTTTGGTCAGCAAGTCCTCAAAGGAACTCACACCATCCGTTTTGGGGCTGCATAATAGTACTTTCGGCGTCATGGAGCAGTAGAAGAAACGGTCGAATACAATGTACTTCAGGCTATGCATTTCATTCAGAGCAGCGAAGTCAATGCGATCAAATTGTATGCCACTCAAATTTAAAAAGGATATGTTGAGCGACTCCACTAGATGCCGATCTATGGGCAGAGGCATGTGCGCCAGCGAGCTGTAAAATAATGCACAAATTTATATACGAAGAAGCTTAATTTAGCAGAAGCTAAATGGATCTAATGAATTGTTTATAGTGAGTTTAATAAAAACAAAGCTGCTCCTTGAGGAGAAGTTAAAGCACGAAGCCTTTGAATTTAAGCAGCTTTTAATTTGAGTAAACAGTTTGAAATAAACACGCAGCACTGGGGACAAGACATATTTCATATCATAATAATAAATTTAACTTAACTTTTAACCCCAAATGTGCGAGACTTGCTCTGTTAGCTACCTTTTCTTTTTTACTTACAGTGCGTCGAGGCGTTTGTTATACAGAAATGTTTCGCCAGATAATTCCTTAATGGGATTGCCAATGAGGCGGCTGTAAAAGTAAAACAAAATGCATGAATACGTGTACGAGAGTCGACGGCACACTACACAGTGTGTAAGATTGCGCATACGCTGCGTAAGCCTCAAATAATGGGGCTACGTTTTGTGCTGATAAAAGAAACCCAAGGCGATGCTTTCAACAGGCACATTCCATATGTGTGTGCACTTAAATATTGTATATGTGTGGGTGCGTTTGCGTGTGTGTGTGCCTTTAAAAAGTTGGTTCTAGTGCTAATCGCATGCCTTAAAAGTCGCACAATAAAAGCACACTCCACAGCAATGTCAGACATAATAACGGAATTTCTTATTTAATAGCTGTGAGCATAATATAAATCACTGGAGCCCCACCACTGCTCTTGTTGTAGTTTTGCATGAGGTCTGAGAGGGGGGAGCAGAGAGGATGAACATAGGGATTGTGAGATGTTTGTTGGTCAGTCACAGGAAAAAGCGCATCATTCGTGACAGCGTGCAGACAGCTGGGTTGAGCCAAAAGGAAGCTCTGGCTCCAGTCAATCTCTTTAGCATCCTCTGTCCACCTTCGTCTCCGTCTTCACTGTAATGTGAAGTGCAGCAGCTGATACTGATGCGACTACTAGTACTACTGTTGCTGTTGCTGTTGCTGCGACTGCTGTTTAGCTCCATTCGTTGCACTTGTCTGGTCAATCAATGCCAGCGCCAAGTGAAAACAGTTTGTTTTTATGGCATGTCGCACAAAGACAATGCGCCACGCCCCCACTTCCCCCGACTCCAGCTGATGGTCATGCCACCCTCTAGCTGGTAATTGCTTGGCAGCTATAAAGTTGCATTGGGTTCGCGGGTTGGGAGTAGCTTAACCATAAAGTAAATGTTTTACTTAAAGCATAAATTGCTTTTTGATATGTCCCAAAATACTGACAGTCCTCTAACTCCTTCCATCGTCTATAAATGGCTACCCTTCGTAATGAGGCTTATCGAGCAATTTTATGTAAATGGCAAGAATTTAATTCCAAAGCAAAGCAGGCAGGCTTCGTGCGGTATGCCCATGGCATAAATTCTTTACTTAATAAGTGTGTACAGATGGCCGACCAGCTGTTGTTGGGCCTTTGACAATTTCAGACGACAATTAACATATTTTCTCTGGCCATTGGGGCAACAAGTTGCTGCCAGAAGCTTCAACATACATAAGTACCCAAATAAGCAGCAAGTAATGCCTGTCCACTGCTCTAGTCCCAACACACAGACACACACACACGTGCCATCCAAGGCCTCAACTCGTTCTGCGGTTGCCTGCGCACGAAAGTAGGCAATGTAATGCGTCTGTAAAGCGTCCACGCTCACGCCCACGTCCACACGCAAGCAAACAGCGCAGAGTGTAGATAGTAGGGTATATCGGAGGGTCAATGTGCACTTAACCACATGTCAAATAAATGTGCATAGTTGTCTTATTCGAAAAGCACAAACGAACGCTGAATCGAGCTTAGTGCTAAACGAGCCAAGTCAATGCTTTGCAACTAAACCCATAGTGACAGTGCATTTGTATTGTATTAATAAATCTAAAATAATGTAATCAATGTTTGAACAGCTAATTTAACCCTTTATTTTCTATCGGAACCGTGCTGCATCACAGGCCACAGTGAATTTGCTCGAATTATTGCCATTTTGCTCAATTAAATGGTGGTATTAGGCAATCAGTGGAAATGGCACGTTCCGCTGCTCAATACTTTCGAGCAATGTCCTCGCGCGCGTCGTGTTTACAGCGGGATTACAATCATTGGCTGCAATTAACGTCATTGCACTGAATTCATATAACAACCAGCAGTAGCACCCTGTACAGCAGGAGCAGCAACGGCACTCAAATACAAAGGATGTGAGTGCGTTTTTGGCACAGAAATCAAATTAGTGCTGCGATTTTTTATGTGCCATCTAAGTAAGGAACACACACACACACACTGGTCAAGCGAGTAAGTAAACAACAACTCAGCAGAAATGTGAGCAGCATGATAAGGAAGACAAGTACACACACATACACACAAACACACACGGCACACGGACACGGGCATCATGTGAGCAGTATTAAGATGCGTAACTGAAAGATACAAAACGTTGTGCCATAAAAGTCACATTTGTTTTATGAACTCAACGCTGGTTGCTGCTCAAAAATTCACAGCACGCTTGCAGGCGCATTATTTGCATGCAAACACACACAGACACACGCACAGGCAGCCAGAGAGACGGTCAGTCGGATAGAGTGGGTGTGGCTGTGCCCGGGAGGGGTAGAACATCATCAACATCAGAGCGTTACGATTTCAAAGGATTTTACTTACGGCCAACAGTGACTTTAGGGATAATAATGACCGAAGCAAGTCCAAAGGCAGCGCCAATTTCAATAAACTCCTTTATTATGGGAGACAGCAGCATAAGCAGGACCAGCAATGGCAGCAGTAACAGCAACAGCAACAGTATCAATGGCAGTACCAAGACCAAGTCGGATTCACGTTGTCCATCAGCAAGTGGCAAGCATAGCAAAGCAAGGCAAAGCAGGCGCTGCTTTGTCGAAATTGTTTTCACATAAAATACAAATTTATTTGCATTTTTATTTGCCCATAATACTGTTTGTTTATTTGCTGTTCTTGTTCTTGTTGCTGTTGTCATCGCCTGAAGGCGTCAATTTCCCATGGCAAAAGTCAAAGGGGGCAGACAGCGTCCCAAAAGATACAACTGCAGCAAATACATTTGCTTAAATATTTTGCGTGCCAATTTTGGTCAAGTGACAACAACAGCAACAGCAAGTAAAGCATGCTGTGCGTGTGCTCGTGTGCGAATGTTAGCTTTGACATGCTGATGCTGATCTATGTATGTGTATCTTTTGTATATGAGTTGGTAAATTTATGAACGCCACAGCCTGATGCCAGCCAGACTTCGTGGATGGCATTGCCGGCGTCGTCCTTTATTAAATATGATATTGATATATGTATTTATGTGCAAGCACACCACTGCTGGCTACAACATGTAACCGTCATCCTTAAGAAATCGAATCCATAAATTCTGCAACCGCAACTTTAAGAGACGTTGCTTTTTTTTTAAGCACAAACTACTCAACTTTAAAGTGTTTTATTTCTAATAAGCGGAAAGCATTTATCATTTCAAGCAGACAAATTAGAATCCCATCTTGTGCATATCAAGCATACGCCACGAGGTGCTCGTTGGGGCTGTTGTCATCGTAGTAGCTATTAATATTTTTATGAGCGACTGCAGAGTTTCGGCGTTTATAGATTGTCCGCGTATTACTTATTTTTGTTTTCAGTTATCGCATATCTATTATATTGTATGGCTGTCGTAAAGGCTGAGCTAATAATTTATGCAATAAATGCGCCAAATTAGTGGGAGTGGCCACGATCGTAAAATAGAAAATTGAAAGTTTAATCGATGTAGTTTATAGAGATCGACTATAAATAGATCTATTAGCCAACACTATTTACATATAGCATGTGCCTTACTTACAAACAAATTAAAAAGATAATTTAAGGTCGCGATTTTACGACACGAAAACTTTGTGAGCTATCTCGCAATTTATTTTCAATTAGTTTTATAATATGCGTACAATTAAATTTTCCAAGCGATTGTGCTAATTATGGTTGGGGTCAATAATATACGAAAAGCGTCAATTTTAATTTATAATTTTCTCATATACTCACATGTCTAAAATAGCGGTTAGATTGGCAAAGGCTCGTATATGAATGTGCGTTATTAAGTTATGCTGTAGGTCGCTGAAATTCACAATTTAAGAAGACAATTTAAATATTTGTTAAGTTATATATGGTTAAAAATTATATACTATACCAATATTAAATGTATTAAATTAAAACAAACTAATTTGAATCATTTACAAATTTAATATTGTGCTTGGACGAGGTCAATCATTATGCATATGAACTTTTTTTCAATCAAACGGCGCGCATAGATAAACTTACAAAATATTGCGCATACGCCGCGTGCCGGCTAAACAGTTTAGGCTCTGGCTTTGACTCGTTTATTTTATGGGGACAAAGGGGGGAGGTGACCTAACACATTTATTTACGTGCGGCAATTTGGGATGCTGATTTATTTTCACTTACCAACGCGCCGGGTGCCCAGACGACCCATTGACTTATATTGTCAGCTATTGATGCATAAATTAATGATTATGCGCCGGGCAGACGAAGATGCCTGATAAATGTTTTCAAATTGCCACACATATATGACTAAACCTACACATCACACACAGAGATATAATACACGCACACACAGACAGACACACACACACACCACCTACGACATACGCAATTTGCATGGCTCGATTTACGTTTAAATATTTGCTTAGCATATGCTATGTGTAAACAATTGAAAGTCAAATTTATGCTTATTGGCGCATAAATTCAAGTGTCTAGGTGTCGAATTCAATATCATCCTGCCTGCAACTTGGAGTTGCTATCTTGTCAACTGTGCGTATGTGCAATTTGTTTGAAGTTCTTCTCGTTTTGTTTTTGGTTTTTTTGTTTTTCTTTTTGTTGGTGTTGTCATTTTGTGAGTTTTTGTTGTGTTTTCTGCTGACAACGTGCCACTGGGATTGAGGCAAATGTAACCCATATAAATCTTTGTAGAAGCGCAAATGATAGCGGCAGCTGAAAACGAAAGCAAAATGCACTCAAGAGTAAAAATTACGCATACGCACCATAAAACCTAAGTACAACATATTTCAATAGACTTTTCGACACTTTGCGCCAAGAGTCAAGGGGGAGGCAATACCATTTAAAAATAAAAATAAGAAAATAACAACAAAAACGCAAAGAGAAATGGCCAAATGTAATGGGAGGCTGCCTTGAAAAGTGGCGTGCACATCGCACATTGTCTGGGGATAGGGTAATGCTAGGTATGGTTTGATAGGGTGTATTCGGTTTACTTACAGCAACTCTAAATTATCCAATTGTGCAAAAGTTTTCTCGCCAATGTATTCGATTCGATTGTGATCCAAGTATCTGTAAAATAAAGTGCAGCAACAATGAGTAAAAACAAATGCATGACTTTAAAAGTCAATTACGTTTCGACGAAGCAAATGTACTCTTGTAGCTGGTTATCAATCATTGTTAATCAATTCGATAGGGGCAGGAAAATGGTTCACATCGTCAAGAGCATTAGTTTCTTGCTTTTACTTAACCACATTATTCTTCCAAGTTTGGATTGTTGTTAATGAAAGTGTTCAATGAGCTCATATACCCTTAAAGAGGAAAGGTAGCATATTGTAGAGCACAGCTTAAGACAACTGCAGACTCCAAGGATATGGTTGATGTATGTGCTGTGACTAAGGAACTAAGCTAAGCCCATTGTCTGTATCCTTGCATGCCTGAGCACTTTACTGATAGATGAAGGTTTCGAAAGTGGTTAGTTATTGTAGACAGTAGCAACTGCTGGGCAATAAAACGCGTTCATTATGTAGCAGATTAGCTAGTTTTTTGCTAAAAGATTTGGACAATGGCTTATGTAGTATTTACTGCAGTTATTCGCATTAATTAACATGATATTTTTAGCCATCTCTTTGTTTGAGAATTTGCGTCAATCTCTTTATTAACGTTGAAGTTTTTTTTTTCTATGTTTTGGCAGCTTTGTAAACGTTTTAAACGTTTTTGGCTCGAGATGGTTATTATGCCATCCATAGCACATCGTAATGGGGGTAACTGCTGCCCCTCTACCTTGGCATTTATGTGCACAACACATGCCCAACTGCACTTGATAGTCGCCCCCGAACCGAGAGGATCCAGCCACTGTTTCAGACACACAGACAGACAGACAGACAGACACAGACACTGTAAAGCATTTTACGCTTGAATACATCAACTGAACGAGTACACAACCGAACAAGGAGGGGGTGTAGTACTGAACAGAGGTCCTTTTTTAATCTAACAAATAGCAGCGACATTCTGCCCACTCCAAAAAAAAAAAAATAAATAAAAAAACAAAAATAGAGAGGAACGCCAACTTTACTTACATTTCGCGAAGCTCTGGCCCTTTGGACAGCTGCTCGTTGTGTAGTGTGAGGCGATTGTAGCTGAGAATGAGCCAATCCAGTTTGTGCATTGAAGCCAAATGTTCCATGGGAAAGTAGTGCAGTTGGTTCTTGACCAGGAACAGCCACTGCAGACCATGTAAATCCTTGAGAATACCGTGCGGCAATTGGCTTATATTGTTATGGCTAAACTCGAGGCGTTCCAAATGTGGCAAGCCGGCAAAGCTGCCCGGTGGCACACGTGATATGTTGTTGTATTTGAGTGTGCTGTGTCAATACAATTGTTGTGATTAAATACTGCTGATAGTAGGCGATTGGGAACTTACAGCTTTTGCAGTCGCGTCAGATTTGCAAACAGATTTTCTCGCAGAGTCAGATTGTTTCTGATGATAAACAGATTAGTTACCTCGGCGCTGATGCGCGGCATTCGACGCAGCTTGGCGAACTTGCCGCAGTACAGCATTGTGCCGCCACCACACTTGCACTGGGGGCGAGGATATGTGATGATGGCTGGATGGATAGGAATAGACAACAGATTGCTCTCACATCACGGCTATTTCCGCATTAATATTTGTGGTACTTGCCACACGGTGGGGGCGTGCTTTGACTTCTGTTAGCCGCCGTTGGCGCTGGCAAATCCCCGGCGCTTACATTTGATCCCCCGACCATTAGGCGTTGGTTCTGTTCCTTCTTTTTCGCAATCGCATTACGCACAATTTTATCGGCAAACTCCTTACTGCCATAGATATTGCCACATTCGACCGGATGCTCATCGCTGCCGTCCGTGCAGTCCCGTTTCTTGTCGCACATTTGCCGCTGCGGCACGCACTGTACGCCATTGTTGCAGGCAAAGCTGCCCGTGGGGCACGGTCCTTGAAAAAGCATAGAAAATAATTAATATCACTGAAGTTCTCTGCCCTAGACACAACAACAATAACATGACCTCAATACCCCAGCATAATAAAGTGTTGCATTTGTTATTTGTTTAAAGCTTAAAACTTTTCATTGTCCAACAAAAAGAAAGGAATATTTTCGACTACACTGCGTATGAGTAATCTTGGCAGTGAGCGGAACTAAAAGCATTCATGTTTTTCATTTGCCCAATTCAATAACCAAGAAAGAGTTCAATATAAGTCGAGCATAGACAAATGACCAAATCAATTAAAATTAATGTGCGCAAAACTTTTGATTGCTTTTATTTGGCTGAATCGCTTTTGTTCTGCATACACACACTTATTTATGCATGTATCTACTTCCAATTCAAGTAATTCGATTTAATTCAGTTCCAAAACTCAACAAAAAAATGACAATGTTGTGAATAGTATATCAATTAGCATTTCTAAAGGACTGTCGCCCCAATGTCCTGCAGAAGACAATTCCTAATAGTTTCCTTCGCTGGTCGAAAAACTTGGCAATTTCTTTGGCACTTTATCATATTTATGATAAGTCGTCAACTGTTTTGATGTCCCAACCGAGTACCTTGGCCAACTTGTGTGTAGATTGCGTCATTATAAACAGACGTAGACCATTGGACAGTCGCATCCTTGAACCTGTCCCTCATCTAAATGAAAGCGCTTTGCTTCAGCAACACTTTTCAACTTCAACTTCAATTTCAATTGCAATTTGTCTTGCCGGCTGTCTTCACTCTCGGCTTGGCTTAAGCTTAAGCTAAGTGATGGGGAATATACAAATTCTTTAATATAAATTTCTTGTTGCTTTGATGATATTGAATGTACGTGTTTATTGCATATAAATACATCATATGCCGCGTTAAGCCAAAAAATGGGATTCATCAAGTATTTGTTCGCATTCCTTTTTCGTTTTATTCTAGATAGCAAATCAATAGGCAAATTGGCCATAGACATAAGAAGCAAAATATAGATGTAAAAAAGCACGATGAAAATGTGTGGCCCATAAAACAAAATACGTACATCAAAAAGACGCCTGCAAAAGCAAAATAAATGTGCAAATTGTTTTCTTCCCTAGACAAAGTTTGCACATTTTTTTATGGTTTCGATTTTTGTTATCGTATTATACAAGAAATTACTTTCAAATACTTTTGAATGCATCGATTTATGACCGCTTGCTGTTTGTGATTTGGTTTTTAATTCCAAGAGAAGTTTTTCAGTGCGCCAGGCATTTAATAAATTGATAAAATTGATTAGATTTTATTTTTGGAAATAAATTTCTTTTTCAAATCAGCGCAACCTCATTATAGGTGCCCTAGGATCTTAAGGTCTTATCTATTCTGCATTGAGAATTCAACTTACCCAAACTTAGATAAAACATCAGAGCTGAGTAGAGCACTATAATGGTCATCAAGCAGATGCCCACAGCAATGCTGCGTCCGTAGACCATTTTTAAATTTATCTTATTCTTATCGGTGGACTCTTGTTTATTCGTAGGGTGTTTAATTACTTGACTGCCATTGCGGAGACAGCCTCTGGGCGGAGTACATTATTAGGACAGCTTTCTCCCAGCGGAGTCTTGGGCACGCCCACAGATTCACAACCTGCTGACTCATTGAGTTTTTAGCTTAAGTTTGACAGTTCATTGAGCTAATTTTGATGGTTTAAGTGATTAAAGCTACAGCAAAAATGCTGTAAAAATTTCACAAGATAATACACTGAAGAACATAAATATTATCGCCTTCTTAAGGATTACTAATTTTACTCTGTTGGTTTATGATGATTAACATATATATATTATTAAAACATCCAAAAAAGACAAATTTATGTAACTTCCACTTTATTGTAGCGTAAGTTTTAGTAGTAAGAATATAATTTAAAGATATGCAACAATAAACACAACAATAAAAGCACATCCAGTGTAAGTCTCAAACATGACGTTGTTTAAGGCTTTTAATTTGTCTGCTTAAATCTACAAATTCTCAAAAGAATGAATGTGTCTGCTTTTATCAATAAACGTAAAACCAAGAGCGAAGAGACATATTATAATTTCCGCAAAAGGTCGTCGACGGCACACATTTTTTGGAATGTATGCCAAAACGGTGGCTCATTATTTCAATCATCACAATAGGACAGCATTTGGAGTGGAAAAGTGTCGTAAAAACGTAATATTTTTTTTGTGTTTCTCTTGTTTTTGGGATTTTTGTATTCTGTTTATTCTTGGGCACTTTAACGCTCTTGACCAAGGCAAACGCACATTAACAGATTGTGTCAACGCGATAGGGGCCAAGCACAAGGCTAAAAACCGAGACCCCCAAACGACAAGTCAATTGTGCGGCAAATATTGTCAGTGCCCACAAAAGTAGGCAATGCAATCTTGAAACGCGTTTTAAAACGCACACAAAACGCGCGCGGCACGAATACAAAATGTTGCTGAGACTAAAAGTGACAACTGAAGACAAGGCAAGACAGAATAGGACTAGACAAGTCCAAGCACGGCGGCCAACTGAAACTGACAGCAGCAATTGTTGCTGGTTTTGTTTAACCGCTGCACCGAAGTCCGTGCTTCGTGTATTGTTCGGCCTTGGTTGACCGTCGCGGAGCATTCGGATTTATTGTGGTAAGAACTTTGGCGAAAGAGTTCGTTTATAGACGACAACCATTGGTAAGCGTTGAGTTGTAAGAAACCCGACAACTATTTCAATATTCGGAGAAAAAAACATAAAAAATGTGTTGTTTATTAGCTAATAGATAATGCAATTCAAATTTGTTCTAAAATTGTTTTTTTTTTTGTTTAGTTAATTAAATAGTTATATGTATATTATATATAATAAACATATGTGTGTATATTGCTGTTGTTTAGCCCTAAGCAACAAAATGTATGCCGTGCTTTTAGTTGTTTGATTTTAAAATATTTCTAAAATGAAGAGACTGTCTTTCGTGTTACTGCATTTTGCAATAAAAGCTACAAATATGCATAAGAACTAACTGTTAAACATTTCTTGCAATTGCATTATATTGTTGTGTGTTTTCTAAACACATTCAAAACATATGAAACATTTTCAACAAAGCATTTCTACGTTTGTTTGCTAAAGCTGCGCTAAGTGCTAAGTATAATAGTTATATGATAATCTAGTATAATAGTTCTTATTATTCAAAATTTATATTATTAGTTATTATGAATTGTGAAAATTGATCACTAACAGCACAACTTAAATGTATTAAAAGGCGTTTACAGTTTTCTAATATTCAATTATTGCAACAATTTACGTTTCATTTCATTTCATTTAACAACTAATGGCGCATTGTGAATGATGATTGAAAACATTTTTTATAGACTAGCAACAAAAAACTTTTATATAATAATTATGCGTATGTAAGTTAAAATCAATAGATATAGCACACAAAGTAAGTACATCAAAATTATTAGCAATTTGTGGAATGATTTGTGGATTAGATTTGATAGCTTTCGATATCAAAATTGATCTAGGCAAGTGAATAATATAAAATCTAACATAATTTGTGCTCTAGTTTGTTAATGTGTGGAATGTGTTTAAGTGTACATAAATTTGTAACAATTAACATTGCTTTAGAGATCCATTAGGTAGTTTGGAAGAATAAAATATGCATTTGTGTGTCGTTGTAAATTTATATGTGTGTTTAAAAATTAAGAGATATATAAATATGTAAGTACATATAGAGGCTATCAATCCACGATTTCTATTCTGTTGCTCTATGCATACAAGATATGTAAATCATTTCCTCGTCTTTGTTCCCCAAGTTTTGTTGTTACAGTTAGAGTTACTTGTAGAAAAATACTTCGTTGCTTCGTATATGTTTAGTTTAAACCCAAACGCCGTGTGGATTCTTGCTGGTTGGCACCGCCGTTTCCAATTGACGCGGAGAGCCAATGATGCGGCGACTACTGCCCTGCTTGTTGGGTCCTTCCAGCAAATGCTTGATTTCCTCGGTGGTAGTCACGGTAAGACTCTGCAGATTAACCTCTTTCATCTCGTTGACCAGTTGCTCGACTTGGCGTTTCTTTTCTGCAATGGCATGTTCAATCATGAGCAGCTCCTTTTTCAGATTATCGGCAGTTTTATTTGATGAATCCGTATTGTGCAGCGCTTGATCTATATCGCTTTGAATGCGTTCCATTTCCATTAGAAAATCACGTTCCACCGTTTGTCTGTTTAAAACATAACACAATTGTTATAACAGCCAATTCATTTTGGGGTATTAAAACTCACCTGTTGGTCTGCTGTTGCTGTTCCAGCTCTATGTCGTCCATTAGCAAACGCATTTTATTCTTGCATTGCAGCAGTTCCGTCTCACAGTTGGCTAGCTTTGATCGCAGCAGCGCAATCTCAGACTTAAGAGTCTTCTCCTGCTGTTTAACTAGTTCGTTTTCTTCCTCCACATATTGCAATGTTTGCAACTGCTCGCTGCCCTGTCGAAATATTTGATCCGCTTTAGATATTTCACGTGATATGGCTTCCAATTCATGCGCATGATCTCGCTCTCTGCTCTCCAGATAAACAATTTCCGTATCAAACTGCAAAATAATAAGCCTTATTATTAGATGTTCATTAGCCTTAGTTGAGTCTAATTTACCTTTTGCAGCTCCAATTGCTGTGCCGTGATTTTCTCGCGCTGAAACTTGATTAGCTGCAACAGATCATTATATTGCGTAGCCTGGAACATGCTTTCGCCTTCATCCATGCACTGATTGACGCTGTTGTTGCCACTATTGTTGTTGTTATTGTTATTGTTGATGTTCATGTTATGTTGTTCATAATCGCTGAGAAACGGATTCGTTGAAGATGCATTTGATATGGTCTCAGAATTGCTGCTGGGTGGCAAGCGTTGGCTCTGGCACATGGGGCTGCTACGCGGAGGCGGTGGATCGCGATAAGGGGGAGGTACCAGGGCTCCATTTGATGAAATCGTTGGTGTTTGTTTATACAACTCTGGTGAGTTGTTGTTGTTGTTATTGTTGCTTATATTGCTGTTTGCATAAATGTCGCATAAATGCTCACTGCTACTATTGTTGTTGTTACTATTATTATTGTTGTTGTTGTTGGTGTTGGTGTAGCACAATTCATTTGGACTGGCACGACGTAGCTCGCTGCTGGATTTGCTTAGCTGACTGTAGATATGCTGATTGCTATTATTGTTGCCATTGCTGCTGTTGCTGTTGTTGTTGTAGAAATCGCTGTAGTCATTTAAAGCGGGCGCATTACAACTGGCGCTGCTGCTACTGCTCGTCATATCCAATGGATTCGATAGCGATTTCTCATGCTTGGGTACCAACGGAGCCGCTTGACTTAACGGCGGTGGCTGTTGCTGTTGTTGCTGCTGCAGCTGCTGATGTTGCTGTTGCTGTGGAATGCCTTTGACTATGCCAATATTATCGAATTGCTTGGCATCGTATCCGCTGTGAAAATTAAATATACATTATTACAATAATTTGTTCAAATTGAAGTCTAAACGTACCCAAAACTTTTCTTCAGCTCCTTAGTGCGATAGCTTAATTCCACGCTGGACTTTTGCTTTTGCAACGACGGCGGTGGCAATTTACTCTCACTATTATTATTATTGTTGTTGTTGTTGTTGCTGGGACCCAGTGGTTTCTTTGTAGTCATAACAGCATAATTGTTATTGTTGTTGTTGATCTGCTGCTGCTGTTGCGACTGTGGTTGCTGTTGTTGTTGCTGCTGCTGCGATGCCTGCTGCTTGTTCTCGGAGCGTTGCAATATAAATTGAACATCATTTGCATACTCGCCCCATTTAAGCAGCAGCTTCATGGGATTCTCATTGGGCGCCAAGTGTCGCTCATTGTTGCGCCAACGTTCGATTAACGTAAATCGTCCCACTTTGCCTGTAGCATGAGCCAAGGCAAATACCACATCCTGTAGAGAAAAAAAAAATAGATAACGTAGAACAATAGATATTAGGAAAAAGAGCAGTTAAGGCAGTGCTTATAAAAATCAATATTCACTCACCTGACAGGTTGTATTCACTGTTACACCGCACACAATACGCTGAATGCCCTCGACCCAAACTTTAAGTTCCATTTTTGACAGCGCACCACGATTGAATTAATTATGTCGATGTTGATTTCGATTTTCTTCTCGTTTGCGCTGTTTGCTGCCGTTACCAGAAAATTGCTACTAAATTGGAGTCTAATGATTTCAAACGCAGCACAGCAATGTCGATGACTGAATTGCTGTCGCGAGGGCAGCGAAGCGTGCGGTTGCTGTTGTTGTTATGCTATGTTGTTAAAGCTGCGCCATGGCGAGTCTACTGTTTGTCGTTATTGCTGCTGCTGCTGCTGCAACACCAAATTGGGGGTGGAGCTGCACTTCCACTTTTGCTTGTCGTTGTCGTTCTCGTTGCTGTGTTGCGCTGTCGCTTTGTTCCCTTTCTTTCTGCTTTGTTGCAGCTTTTTCCCAATTGCTGCTGCCGTTTTGTTGTTTGTGGCTGCTGCTTCTGCTGCTGCTGCTTCACTTGCACTTATTACTGGTTTCAGAGAGCGGGCGGGTGCGGCGGGTTGCAGGTGTATTGTATATGTGAGCCAGTATGGGCATGTATGTGTATGTCACGTTCGTATGTGTGTGTTTCGTGTTCTGATTCACTTTTTTGTATGTTTTTTCGTTTAATAATACAATCACTTCAACGCAGACATAGTTGATTACATCTATGCGTGCTTTTCGAATATTTTTCGCTTTGTTTTGCGCACGCAAATTGTATTATTAATGTTTTTTTGTGAGCGAAAAACAAATGCACAATGCGCGCATTGTTGTTGGCATGCACTTGTACTCGATACCCAAGACAGGGCTGTAACTGACTGCTTAACCAGGGCTGTAACATCAATATATTTTGTTATCGCTTACGCAGAAGTAACATTGAATGGCGCGTGATTGTAATAAGCTTTAAATATTAGCTCTGGAGCAATAATAGATATAGAATTTTTAATTTGCATCGTAGGAAATTAATTTTAATTTTTTATTAAAGCTAAATGCTAAGATAATATCCAAAAATAAAATAATTAAAATGCGAGCAATCGATAGACTGTCCAGCTGCTTCCAGTGTATGCACACCGATAGTTGCAATGCAGATTTAAATGTATCGTACAGAAATAATCGAAATAGCGTATATATCGATACGATATCAACAATCCTATTCGCAAAGCTGAACGAAAACAACTGCAAGTGGCGCAGCGCAGCAGCAGCAGCAGCTCTCGAGAAAAAAGTTTTCATACAATTTGTATTGATTTTAGTGCATTCCGTTGTGTGATTAACCAAAAAAAAAAAATTGCTAAGTGCTGAAAATCCAAATTGGCTGCGGGGCAACTCCAGCAATTGTTGCTCCAAGGGGCCCCTCAAGTGTTTCCACATCGTCGTCTCCGTGTGTTAATGTGCCTATGTGTGTGTTCGTGAGTAAGTGTGGAGCAGCAAAAATGGCCAGTGAATGTTTCACAGCTGCATAAACATGAACTCGAGTTAGTCCAACTAGTTTAGCATCTGTTTTAGGTGAAGATATATAACGCATATTATTCGTGGCCGATTTTTAGGGCGCGGCGCCAGCTGCTCCTCAGCAGAGTCGATTGTTAGTGCGTGTGTGTGTGCGTGCGTGTAAACAAAACAAAATTCAAAAAGTGGAGCAGCATAAAGGGGCAAAGAGGGGAGGAGGCAACATCTACAACAACAGCAGCAGCAACAACACAAACAACAACCAGCACAATGGCCAGTCGCAGTCGCGCTATACTAAATGTTAATCTCGATACGGTCATGGCCAACGATCCGTTGCGTGAGCTGTTCGAGGCCTGTAAAACAGGTGAAATAGCCAAAGTGAAGAAGCTGATAACGCCACAAACTGTTAATGCTCGCGACACAGCAGGACGCAAGTCGACTCCATTGCATTTTGCAGCGGGTAAGTCACAATATCATATCATCAGCACACGTACACAACAACAAAAAGCCCATTTTTCAATTGTGCTGTTCTGTCTGCCTATACAAATGTGTAGAAGTGTAGAAAGGTTGAAGGACTCGCTTGCAATCCCCTCCTCCTGCGGTCTGACTGTGTCGTCGGCCCCCTAAAACAGATACACAGTGTGCATTCGTTAGTTGCCAGTTGGTTCTGTTCTGGCCTTGATCTACTTACTACGACGCTGGGTGTGTGAGTGTGTGTGACGAGCGTCATTGTGTGCCTGGGTCTGGGTCTGGGCCTGGCCGGGGTTTGGGGTTGGGGCTGGGGTGAGGATTGGGTAGGAGTCCCCTCAGACCCCCACTCTTACACTCGCCATTCGGTCGGACACTCGGTTGTCGTTCGAATGGCGTCGAGAGTTGACCTACTTTTCTGCTCGGTTTGTTTCCGGAACCCTCCGCTCCGCGTCGCGACCCTCAACTGCTATGTGTTGCATTTTCCAACATGTTTTGCTATTTTGAAAATTTCACCCTGGTCAGCATCAAAGCAAAGCAAAGCAGAGCAGAGCAAAGGGGTTGGAGACTGCAGCATCAAGCTGCGTTCGTTTGCTTGCATCCTGCTGACGTCGTTGACAATCAAAACATTTTGCATCTTTTCGGCCTTGTTTGCAGCAACAGCAGCAACAAAACACACAGTTTTGTCGACAGGGGCCCCAAATAAAGTTCAATTACAAATTTCACTTTTTGCTTGAAGCTCTCCAAGCTTGTCGTCGCTGTCACGCCCAGCTGACAACGCGGATAACGCTACCAACGCTGCCAAACCGTTGAGCACTCCCCCAACTCCTTATCTAATTAAAAAATACCTTTTGACTGCTTTTGACTTCGGGGCGCACTTGGAGGCGGTTTCACGCCCTTTGCATATCAATTTGCTGTAGCTTTTTTTGTGTTTCGTCGTCTATGATTCATGCACCGTTGTTTTTTGTTGTTTGGCTGTGCTTTTTTTGTTGTTGTTGTCACAACTGTCTCTCTAAACTGGTTTGCCATCCATTTTGTCATGTCTTTTGTCACGTTCTGAAAAAAGTGAGATCTCCAAGAGGTCTGCTTTTGCTACTATTGTTTAGTATTGACAGAGTTTTCACCTTGTTGTGCTAGCCACTTTGTACTCGCCCTCCTCACCCCTCACCTGTTGCAAATTGCAACACGTTTCAACGAATAGCGAATGAACTTTTGCACCCCATTGAAAAGAATTCACATACTCGCACTTACTATTCATTAAATTGTTTATCCGATTCGGTTATCTCTGCTATTTGCGCAGCTTTCTCATTTATCTGGACGATAAGAAACTTGATAAATATTTCCAACACGTTCGAGTATCTGCTGATAGAGTTTCAAGTCTTATACGTGTTACTATAATAAAAACATAGCTGGGCAAACATATGTATAACAACTGTTGAGCTTATTAACCTTCAACATTATTGTTGTTATTATTAAGGTACGGGTAGTCAGCGCATGTTTTGCAGTTTATTGTTATAACAATCCTTCAACAGCTCAAAACTGTTTTAAGCCATACATATTGAATTGCTCAACAGTCGAGTAGTTAATAACGTTTTCCATTCTATTAATTTTCACACAACTTTCGTAATTGTTTAACCAAAAGTGAACGGCAACAAAATAAAAGTATTTACGTTGATTTCGTAAAAAGATTTTGGGGAAGAGTGCACAATACTAATTTCGATACGGTTCTCATTGCTATTCAACTCTGTACTCTATATTTAAAGATAATTAATGAGGACTATTTTTATATTTAGCTCTTGCTTTGTAGTCAGTAATTATTGCAACTGCTTCTTTGCTTTTATTCGTTTCCGCGTTGAGGATCATGAGCTAAAACGAAATTCCATTATATTGGACTTTGAGAGATTAACAATAAAATATTTAGTATTATATGTAGGTGGAATTATTGCAATTTAATATTTTACTGTAGAATTCGAATTGTTTAAATGAAAAAGAAACTGTAACATCGTAGTTCCAGTGTTAATATAGAGCAGGAATAAAGCTAATGAACCGAATCCAGTCGCGATTGAAGTATTTCGATAACTGGTTTAGTTTGCAACGAAATAATTAATCTTAATTAACTTATACGGCATGTTAGCTATTTGGATTATTTGTTTTCGCTTGTCCTTAACACGTATTCAGATTTGCCAAAGATGTTAACTAGATCAAAGAGGAAGTGATAATGCTTGATTCTGGGGTGTGTTGACAGCTGCTTTCCTTCAGTGCATTTTTATCTGAAGCGTTGCTTGCTTTTGTTGGTTAAACAATAAGCAAGGCAAAGATTTATGATGCCAACAAGGTCGGTCGACTGCTATTAGAACCAATAAAATGCTCCAAGGTGCCGGACTGCCGGAAATTAATGTTAGCCCCCAAAGCACTGAAGGTCTCGCCCGAAATTCCCCCCGTCTTCGAACAATGGCAGAGACAGATAACCAGCTAACAACCATGTGAGCCACTTTTAGGGCTTGCTGTCATTGCTGTTGTCATTATTAGCATTGTGCCTAACACTCTTCTCTATCTCTCTGTCTCTTTTGCTTGCCACCTCACAGGTTATGGACGTCGCGAGGTGGTTGAGTTTCTGTTGAACAGCGGCGCCTCCATACAGGCCTGCGACGAAGGTGGACTGCATCCGCTGCACAACTGCTGCTCGTTTGGTCATGCCGAGGTTGTGCGTCTGCTGCTCAAGGCGGGCGCTAGTCCGAATACCACCGACAACTGGAACTATACACCGCTCCACGAGGCGGCCAGCAAGGGCAAAGTGGACGTTTGTCTAGCGCTGCTGCAGCATGGTGCCAATCACACCATACGCAACTCGGAGCAGAAGACGCCGCTGGAGCTGGCTGACGATGCGACACGGCCCGTGCTAACCGGCGAGTATCGCAAGGATGAGCTGCTCGAGGCGGCGCGCTCGGGGGCCGAGGATCGTCTGCTGGCGCTGCTCACACCCCTCAATGTCAATTGTCATGCAAGCGATGGACGTCGCTCGACTCCGCTGCACTTGGCAGCGGGCTACAATCGCATCGGCATTGTGGAGATTCTGCTGGCCAACGGCGCCGATGTGCATGCCAAGGACAAGGGGGGCTTGGTGCCGCTGCACAATGCCTGTTCGTATGGGCACTTCGATGTTACCAAGCTGCTGATACAGGCCGGTGCCAATGTCAATGCCAATGATCTGTGGGCCTTCACGCCGCTGCACGAGGCCGCCTCGAAGAGTCGTGTCGAGGTGTGCAGTCTGCTGCTGAGTCGCGGTGCTGATCCCACGCTCCTCAACTGCCACAACAAGTCGGCCATCGACGCGGCGCCAACGCGCGAGCTGCGCGAACGCATTGCCTGTGAGTAGAGTGTCAGGCTTTCCAATAAAGCGCATCTATTAATCAGCGAATCCTTTTCAGTTGAGTACAAGGGACACTGCCTGCTGGACGCGTGCCGCAAGTGCGATCTGTCGCGCGCGAAGAAGCTCATCTGTGCCGAAATAGTTAACTTTGTGCATCCGTATACGGGTGACACGCCGCTGCATTTAGCCGTCGTCTGTCAGGACGCCAAACGCAAGCAGCTGGTGGAGCTGCTGACACGCAAAGGAGCGCTGCTCAACGAGAAGAACAAGGCCTTTCTGACGCCGCTGCATTTGGCCGCCGAGCTGCTGAACTACGATGCCATGGAGGCGCTACTGAAGCAGGGCGCCAAGGTCAACGCACTGGACAGTCTCGGCCAGACGGCGCTGCATCGCTGTGCACGCGACGAGCAGGCGGTGCGCTTGCTGCTCTCCTATGCGGTGGACAGCAATATCATCTCGCTGGAGGGCCTGACAGCCGCTCAGCTGGCCTCCGACAACGTGCTGAAGCTGCTCAAGAATCCGCCAGACAGCGAGACACATCTGCTGGAGGCAGCCAAGGCCGGCGATTTGGACGCTGTGCGACGCATAGTGCTGAACAATCCGCATACAGTCAATTGCCGCGATCTGGACGGACGTCATTCGACGCCACTGCACTTTGCTGCTGGCTTCAATCGTGTGCCTGTCGTGCAGTTTCTGCTGGAACACGGCGCCGAGGTGTATGCCGCAGACAAGGGCGGCTTGGTGCCGTTGCACAATGCCTGCTCGTACGGGCATTACGAGGTGACCGAACTGCTCGTCAAGCATGGCGCCAATGTCAACGTTTCCGATCTGTGGAAGTTCACGCCGTTGCACGAGGCGGCTGCCAAGGGCAAGTACGATATATGCAAACTGCTGCTGAAGCATGGCGCTGATCCCATGAAGAAGAATCGTGACGGGGCAACGCCGGCGGATCTCGTCAAGGATTCCGATCATGATGTGGCCGAGCTGCTGCGTGGTCCCTCGGCACTGCTGGATGCCGCCAAGAAGGGCAACTTGGCGCGTGTGCAGCGCCTGGTGACGCCCGAAACGATCAACTGCCGTGATTTGAATGGACGCAACTCGACCCCGCTGCATCTGGCCGCGGGCTACAACAACTTTGAGTGCGCCGAATATTTGCTGGAGAATGGCGCCGATGTCAATGCCCAGGATAAGGGCGGACTAATTCCCCTGCACAATGCCAGCTCGTACGGGCATTTGGATATTGCCGCACTGCTGATCAAGCACAAGACCGTGGTGAATGCCACCGACAAATGGGGCTTTACGCCATTGCACGAGGCGGCTCAGAAGGGACGCACACAGCTCTGTTCGCTGCTGTTGGCCCACGGTGCGGATGCCTATATGAAGAACCAGGAGGGCCAAACACCCATTGAGCTGGCCACAGCGGATGATGTGAAGTGCTTGCTGCAGGATGCAATGGCCACTTCGCTTAGTCAACAGGCGCTTCGCGCTTCCACGCAATCCTTGAGCAGCACTTCGCCTGCACCGGATGCCGCCTGCAGCGCTGCAACTGCGACTGCAACTTGTTCATCGACAGCTGCAGCTGCCGCAGCAGCATCGGCCTCAATGTTGTCGCCCACAACGGAGACGGTGCTGCTGCCGTCGGGTGCTTCCATGACGCTTAGTGTGCCGGTGCCGTTGCCATTGAACAGCTGTGCCACACGCATCAGTCCCGCCCAAGGCGCGGAGGCGCATGGCGCTGAGAATTCGGGCAGTGAGGAGCTGCTCTCCGATCCGGAGTCCATAACAAATGTCTCTGGTTTCCTGAGCAGCCAGCAGCTGCATCATTTGAGTGAGCTCTTCGAACGGGAGCAGATCACTCTGGACATACTGGCCGAGATGGGTCACGATGATCTCAAGCAGGTGGGCGTGTCCGCCTATGGCTTTCGACACAAAATACTCAAGGGCATCGCCCAGCTGCGCGCAACGACAGGTAGGTGCCAAAAGTGTGCTGTTAAAAGAGTCAGAAATTCACGTTTATTCCCTTTTACATGTCAGGCATTGGCAACAATGTGAATTTATGCACGTTGCTGGTCGACTTGCTGCCGGATGACAAAGAGTTCGTCGCTGTGGAGGAGGAAATGCAGGCCACAATTCGCGAGCATCGTGACAATGGCCAGGCCGGTGGCTATTTCACACGCTACAACGTAGTGCGCGTAAGTGGGCTTCGATCTACAGATTTGCATATACTAATTGCCTTTCATTTGCAGGTGCAAAAGGTGCAGAATCGCAAATTGTGGGAACGTTATGCTCATCGTCGCCAGGAGATTGCCGAGGAGAACTTCCTGCAGTCGAACGAACGCATGCTCTTCCATGGCAGCCCCTTCATCAATGCGATTGTGCAGCGTGGCTTCGATGAGCGTCACGCCTACATTGGCGGCATGTTTGGGGCGGGCATTTACTTTGCTGAGCACAGCTCGAAAAGCAATCAATATGTTTACGGCATTGGCGGCGGCAATGGTTGTCCATCGCACAAGGACAAGTCCTGCTATGCCTGCCCCAGGTAATAATTGCTGTGCACGCATGCAGAAAACCCTTCACTAATTGCTTTTTTTACCTGCAGACAACTGCTGCTGTGTCGCGTGGCGCTAGGCAAATCATTTTTGCAGTATAGCGCCATGAAGATGGCTCATGCGCCGCCGGGACACCACTCGGTCATCGGTCGCCCATCTGCAGGCGGTCTGCACTTTGCTGAATACGTTGTCTATCGGGGTGAACAGGTGAGTCTTGTTGTTATTGCGGCAATGCAATGATTATTAATCGGAACTCTTTGTGGCTTGCAGTCTTATCCAGAGTACTTGATAACCTACCAAATTGTCAAGCCCGATGACAGTAATAGCGGTGCGGAGGAAACAAGATGATGGATGCCCTCTGTTGGCTCGACGCCTACAACGACATCGCCAGCACCGCAACCACAACAACAGACCTCAGCTCCAGCGCCGGCTATAGCTGCAGCTCCAGCTCTGGTACCAGCTCTAGCTCCGAATCCAGTTCCAGTTTCAGTTCCAGCCACAGTCACAGCCACAGCTCCAATTGCCAAGAGGCGCCATAGGCACGCCAAAACGAACCAGCAACAACAACAACACCAACAAAACCAACAACAGAAACATAAACAGCATCAACAACCACAACAGCGGCAACATCAGCCTCAACAGCTGCCATTGCAGTTGCAGTATCAGCATTATAAGCCGCAGCAATCGACGCCGGTGGTGACCACCACACAGCCAACACCAGCGGGCGTCTTTACGCACAACAACAACAACCATAGCTATAATAGTAATAGTAATAACAATAACAACAACAGCAGCAACAACAACAATGATATGTCACCAGTATCGAATAGCAATAGCTACTCATCGGTGGACACCAATCAAACGCTGCTCAATTCGATTGCCAATCAACGCGGTGGCGGAAGCGCGAGCGCTGGGGGCGGAGGTGGAGGTGGTGGTGGCGGCAACAAACGTCCAAACCACCATCACAGCCGCAAATACAGTCAATTTATGATCATCACGCCCGCCGTTTCGATTGATCGTGACTTTGAGTATGAATCGCATTTGGATTTTGAGGACTTCGCCAATGCGGCGCAGAACAACGGCAATCTGTTTCGCCTGGGACTGCGCCGAAGTGGCAGCAGTAGCGACGACAGCGGACACAGCAGCGACAGCAGTTTTCGCTCCAACTACAATCCCTATTTGCATCACAGTCGCCAGCACTTGCTGTCGAACAACAAAGGCAACGGCAACAGCAGCAACGCTCGTCGCTTCTACACGTTCTCGTCGTGGCGCTGGTGCACGCTGCTCTGTGCGGCAATGAGTTGCTTTGGCGCCGGTCATGGGAATCAGGCGCCATATAGCAGCTCCTTTGTGCAACATCATCGCTTGCGTCGCTGCTCCTCGTACAACGGGGATACAGCCTACGATTATGAGCATTTCGCGGCACCGTTTAAGGCTCGGAAAACACGCGATCATATGAATAATATTACCTACGAGTTGTGACGGTGGCCGCTTTGCAAATATGAACAGCATTTTGATCTCTTTGTCGCCGTTGTATTTGTTGGTCTACTCCTAAAACTTCTGCTCCTTATTAGACTTTTATTACAATTATTAGCTATAAATGTCGTGTACTGTGTGTCGTCGTCAACGTCGTCGTCGTTTATTCTACTAGCGTGTAAGCGATATAAATTGATCGTCAAATCAAAAGAGCAGCACATTTTTTGAGTGATTTTAATTCGAAATACGAGTAATTATATAATAATAATAATAATATTAATAGCGATTATACACAAACGATTATACAGACGAGGAAAGTATAAATATGAAAATGAATAATGCACGCGCGTTTACTTAAGTGTTTAAACTTTAAAGTTAGCTAATTAATTTAAATGACAACAATTCAAACTCCAATTAAATTTAATTATACATAAATATACAAATAAAACAATACTGGTCTTTTAATTAATTAATTTCAGCACTAAGCACGCTACGACTAACGCAATTTTGCTGTCCGCAATAAAATAGTAATTAAATAATTATTTTGAATTTTTTAAAATGCTCGACCGGCAATAAGCAAAAAAATGTGGAACGCTTCACGATTTTGCGTGTCATCCTTGCGCAGGGGCCATGCTAATCTTCTCTGTATCGTTCCAATTTTAGTATATGTTCTGCCGAAGCAAGAACGAATGTAGCTCAACAAACGCCCTATATAAATGTACAACCCCTTGAATAAGCACTTGGGAATTACAAGCACAACAGCAAAAAATAACACGACAGCGCCCCCTATGTTTCAAGTTATGCACTACATTTACAAATAGGTTCGTGTATCCGCTAAGCATGAACTCGTGTATGGTTTTTGAACTAGCTAGCGTACAAACCCCAAAAAAACATTGGAAGTTAAAGTTGAAAACACAAGTTTTTGATTTATTTGACTATAATAGAGATTTGAGATTTAGAGGCACGACTAATAGAGTTTTGGTTTCGACCAATCAGGATTTCTCAAAGGGAATAATAAATACAATTTTTACACATAACAAATACAAAAAAATGAGTGCAGCTTGTAAAAAAGTGTTCAGTGTTCAGTTTGATTGTGCTGATTCGAGATTCGGAGCTTCCTCTGTCCCCGGCTCGCGACATTACTCGTGCTTCAGCTCTGGCTGCAGGTCGAACCAGGACTTCAGGCCAGCGGGCGTGGTTATATCGCTGTCATCCAAAGGTATCTTGAGCTGCAACAAAAAATAATAGACGCTGTTAGTGGGAGCAACAAAAAAATGTGGAACGCTTCACGATTTTGCGTGTCATCCTTGCGCAGGGGCCATGCTAATCTTCTCTGTATCGTTCCAATTTTAGTATATGTTCTGCCGAAGCAAGAACGAAGGTAGCAAACTCCGTGTGCTATTTATATTGCAGTCTCGCCAAATTACAACTTGAGAATTACAAGAGGACGACCCTCAGGTAGACGCAAGATCCTCGGTTAGGGGTTGTTTTGCTTACCATGCCAATGATGGGACTGCCGCTGGACAGAAATCCTTTTTGCGTGCAGACGGTAACCTCGAGCTCGGTGTGTCGCAGCTCGGCAATCGAAATGAGGTACTCAAAGGACGCATCGTATGTAGGATTGCAGTTGTCCTTGATGACGCTGGTCTTGCGCTTCGACTCCTTGCTGCGGCCAGGTAGCAAATACAGCTTCACATATGGATCAGGTATGCTGCTGGGATCGCGCAGCGGTATGTGCATTATCTTGTGAATAGTCACGTCGAGTTTCTGTCGCTGTGCCGAGTAGGTCAGAGAGAGCTGAATGCGACCCAGGCCGTGCTCGCCACCCGACGAGGTCATTTCGGGCATGCGATGGGTCAGCACTGTGCTGACTACTTCACTGATGGGTTTCTCCATCGAAGCAGATGCCGAGATAACCGGCGCTACTTTCACGCTCTCCTCCTCGATAATGGGCGACTCTGCGGACAGGCGTTTGTTGACCACCTGAGCATCCTACAAAGCACAACAACGCGTCGTTAAATCAATCGAAAATGCAAGCAATTGATTTACCTTGACCGCTGCAGGTGCCACAGTGGCTTCGGGTGTCTTCACCGAGCTGCTGCGTGCCAGGGCGGCTGCGGGTTCGAGGGTCTCCGGCTCCTCGATGTCGCCGGCCTTCAGAATGCGCAGCGACAGCGACATGTAGAGCTTCGATTCGGGTCCCGACTTCTGCAGCTGGAAGGGCTGCTGAATGACTTCCATGTTGAACTGCTTGAGCAGCGTGCTGAGCGTGTAAGTGTATTGGCCGATGTCATTGCCGGTCTTCTGGTCGTAGATCTTGACGTTCAAGCACTCGTTGTCGGGGTTCGTCACTAGGAAGGTGAATCCCTGCTCCCACACAGGCGAATCGTCGCGCAGTATCATTGCAGTTTGCTTCTTCTGCTTGTTCACGCTGCAAACGAGGTAGGGATCAGGCTTGGAGTTGGCACGTGCTTGCTGCAAACAAAAAGCATTCGATTGAGTAAGTGCCGTGTAGAAAAGAGTACGAAGTGAGCTCACCTTCAGATGCCTTGCGGAGTCAATGAAAACGCTGAGCACAGCGGAGCTCATGGTGGTCACGCGCAGCAGTTGAGTTTCCAGCAGGATCTGTTGCAAGTCATTGGGATCGGCGGTCAGCTTATACCACTGCAGACGCACATGCAGATCGCCATGCTTGGCCTCCTCCAGCGTCAGCCACTGTGAATCGATTGCTCAGCTATTAGTAGTGCTCAACTAGAGCCCTCGGCATACTCACCGTATCGAGCACGCCCTTCTTGATGACGCTGGATATGTCGATGGAGGCTCTAGAGTTGATAAATATAGCATTTAGTGCTGGGCAAATACAAGCTTCTCGATAAGAAAGTATAATTGTTAAGTGTTTGAAGCGGGGTTCGGGCCAAAAGTGGAGTTTGTTTCGAGTGGGGTGTGGGGGACAGTGAACTGTTGAAGAGTTCGGGGCTTGTTTTTAGTAGTTGTGGTGGTAGTGGTGTTTGGTTATCGAATACTCATGTTCGTGTGTTATCGATTGGATGCCTAACCTGCCGAGCGACTCGTCATCACTTGTGCGATCCCAATCAAAGAGCCTAAGCACCAGTATGGCACGCTGTGAGACCTCAACCACCGCCTTCTCCGATTCAGGCAACATTATTATATGGCAATATGGAAGACATTGTATTAATACTGTTAGTTGGCGCAACGGGCTTGACAGCAGCAGCGGGTTATTTGTATTGTATTTACAGTTAGTCCATTCTTATACTAAATACGATTACTCGACTCTACGCAATCTACTATACTACATACTTAGCATGCAGTGTTCGGTATAGGGTGCTCCAGCTGTTGGCGAGTGTTTGCGAGTATGTGTGTGTGAGTGTCGGGGCATGCAACAAGAGTTAGTAGGAGGCAGTAGTTAGTTCAGCAGTTAGCGGTCAGTTATTGTTTGTGAAAGCAATTCGATATCAAATGTCGCTGCCGTCACGACTTTGTTTTGCTTTGCTGTACATGGGGGTAGTTAATTTGAGAAGTCTGCAAATTATAATCGAAATTAAAGGTAAACGTACACGTAATACGATCGAATCGGTTCGGTTACTTGACCCCGCAGCGGGTCGCAGTCGAGTTAAGTGGGTAGTTGGGTTAGGAGACGCAACTTGGGAACAGATAAAACGCAACAAGAACGCATAAAGCAGTAATAACTAGAAACGCAGTATCATGCCGCAATACAACCTGCCCAATATATCATCGGCCTGTACGCCCGGCATACTCTGATCATAGTCCCACAACGAAAAACCAACCAAGTGGTTGATGGTGGTAAAAATACTCGCCTAGAAGAACAATTGTGTGTCGTAAGTGTGAGAAAAGTACAGATTCATATAGCAAGAGAGTGAAAGAGAAAGAAATGAAGAGAAAGAGAGAGAGAGAGAGAGAGAGAGAGAAAGAGAAGATTGCAGATAACATTTAAACCTTGGAGGGAGTTAGCTATGAACATGCAGGCAAGCAGTTAAAAGTCATCAGCAACGCTAGCACAACAATTAGCTACGAGTATTACTCACATACTATTAGGGAATGGGGATAATTTTGGATGGGATTTGCAGTTCACCGTGTTCAAGAGCAACCCCAAGATTGATTGATCGATTGGCAGTTGGTTACATATGCATAGCTTACCTGCCGAGGCTCTCGTCTTTCTTGGAGTCGTCCGAGTCCTTTAGCTCAATGTCGACCCATTGGCCCACTTCAATAAAAACTGGCGTCTAATTGCAGAGAGCGCGAGCGCGAGCGCGAGACGCACAAACAAAATACGAGTACATAATGTCAAGAAATATGCATGGAAATCAAAAATGAAATGATAATTGAAAGATATAAACAGAACAACGAAACTCTACGGCATTAACATAGTGATGTTTGTGTTTCTTGTTGTGTGTGTGTGTGTGTGTTGTGTTCGTGTGGCATGCAGCAATCGATTGGCAAACGGCAACAACAGACTACAGAAAGCATACGCTGTGTTTTCGTACTTCTCAGCTGAATAGTATTGCGTATACGCACCTCGCACCAATAATCCCACTTGGGATTCACATTGTTATCAATGATCTGCGTTCTGAACTCCTGCGCGCCCACATTGATAATGGCATACGGATCAGACTTGCCCTTACCCAGCACACTGATGTCTTTCTTCATCAGATTCTTGGCCTCCACCACATGAATGCGCAGCAGACCCTGAAAAACATACGAATAGATACAAATTACAGGTAAATGATCAGCGGGCAACGCACCTCGGGCTCGGGCATCTTGAGTGCCACAGCGGAGACCTCCTCGCTGAGCGAGATGGGCAGCTTGTTGGGCAGCACCATCACGTTGCCAATCTGCTCGACGATGATGCGACGCAGCAGATCCGAGAGGCCGGGCATGTCCATGAAATCGATGACGCCCACCAGATTGAAGTCGATGTTGGGGTTGTTCAGGAAGAAGATCTGCAGGCCGCCCACCAGCGGCATGGAGCGTATCAGCGGCTTCATCACCACGCGCACCCAGCCGTGTATCTGGAAGTCCTTGATGCCGCCCTTCATGCCGCCCAGATAGAAGTTGATGTCACAGTCGCTGGCGTAGAACAAGTCCAGGTCCATGATAATCTCGTTGCGGTCCACGTTCTTGTCGTAGATCTTCACGCCGCCAATGCGCGGCGGAATCGTGCCCAATATGATGCGATCGAAGCGAAAGCCATTCATCTTGTACTGCGACAAGGCCAGCGCCACGTTCGGCTCAATCGTCTCCTTGACCAGGGTGCGTGCAAAGTGGTTTGCATTCGGCCAGACTTGCTTCAGAATCTACGCCAAATAGTCGAGCATTGAGTTTACCAATAGAGCAAGCAGCAGCGGCATAGTCAGCTCGTTAGTTACCTTGTTCAGCCACTCGGCGCGCTCCACGTCCGGGAAGTAGACCCAGGCGGGCAGCTCATCGATGCGTGCCAATATTACGTCTTTCTCGGAGGCCAAGGCCGAGGCCTTGGCAATGTCGCGCTTCTTCTCCGACGTCTTGGCCAGCTGGTCGCGGGCCACGGACAGTATGACGGGTGCTATCAGCCAGGCCACCGACCAGCCCATGTAGCCCACCAGGTAGATGGAGCCCACAATGGCCACCTTCTTGCTGACCGAGTACAGCAGCGAAAAGATGCTGCCATCGTCGCTGGTGCGCACCTTGGCCACGGTGCCTGTGGCTGTGCTGCCATTGGCCGGCAACGACGCCGTTGCTGCGGCCGTTGGTGGCGCCGCTGTTGGTGGCACTTCGCTCATGTCGGGCAGTTTCGCCAGCGGAACAATGGGTGTCTCCTGGTCCGTGTCCGGGGGCACAATGAAGTCTGCCAACGGCACGCTTGGCTCCGTGAAATTGTTCTCGCTGCAAAATAAGTATAAGTATTTTCTAGTTTCAAGCGTCGATTGTTTAGCTAGCGATAATGGAATTGCGACATATACGGCAGGCAGCTGATTCATTAGCATTGAATGCCGCCGCATCTTGGCGCGGCCCGGCATTCTGCTGGTCGATGCCGATGATGTCACTTTGCTGCGCATTGGCATAAGATGACTCTAAACTTTTATGGTCTTATTTAGCAGTAAACTGTGCCGGCGGAATTTGTGGGTATATGTTATGTGCGTTATTATTCACTTTTCGCAAACTTTGTGCGTTTTTGCGGCGTTCACCTAACGAGCAATTTCTTTTATGTGCTCTCCGCATTACTCATACGTCGCGTGGGCTAGGGAAATTGACATACTTTCGGGTGCTTACAAGTGCCAACAACAACAACACACAGACGCACACACACCTGTTGAGTTCAAAGCAAGTTAGCATCAATAATTCAGCTTTACGGCGCATATTTACTGTGTTGTGTTTGTAGTTTTTATACCCTAACCCACGGAGAGGAAAACGTGCAGGGGGCGGGTAACAGCGAAAGCCATAAAGCTAGCATGCGTGCATGTGGAGGGAAGAGGAGTCGCAGTGTCGAGATGACCCCGACATTCTACAAGTATTTGTGCACAAACAAACAAATTAATCCGACAGCTGGTGGAAACTTGATAGAGATGTTGTTGCTCTTTGTTTTGTTTGGCCAAGTAGAGTACATGCTGATGCTGCTGCTCAAGCGATAGATTTCGTAATTAGCAGATAAAAAGGAAAGCATGATACATGCAAAAATAATTAGGCAAATATGTTTGTCGACTTTGAAGCTAAATATTTGGCAACGTTATTTCAATTAGCTTTGGCAGCCTACTTAGTCTAAGTTAAGGAGAGTGTACAAATACTTCGCCTTCGCCTTGGAACAATTGGCAGCCGCCACACGCCTCCTTTTGTGCTCATCTATAATTTAAAACTCTTGGGTAAATTTACAAATTGCTGACTGCCCCGTCGCCCTCGTTGCCATCATCGCCATCATCGCCGCTGACTGTTGACTGTTGACTTTTCTTCACAAAATATTGTGTTTATGTTTTAATTCATTTTCGTTTCAAGTTGCTGCTGACACGCCCCTCCCCATCTCCGTCCCCGTCCCCCCACAAGCGTTTGCTTTGAGTGAGTTATTTGGGCACAGAGCCGCTCATCCCTCGACTTGAAGTCTAGCACAACTTTTTTGCCATTGTCTTAACGTGTTCATTGTTATGCCATAAAGTTGAAGTGAGCTTTTGTTTTAACGATAAAGTAATGAGTTCAGTTCAGTCGCTGCAAATGCGCGGGCGAAGTGCTGGGGTGGCTAAAAGCCAAGTGGTAGCTAGGCGTCGTCAATGTGGCTGTTACTAAGCTATGCTAATTTGCTAATGTTTTTTGCCTTGTTAAGAATTCGCTGCAGAGCTCGGGACATTTGTCATGAAGAGTGCGCCCTGGGATTGTGGGAATTTGTCTAGGTCCCTGGGCACCTGTTGAGTGCCTCTTTAAGCCAGTCAAACGAGAGAGCGAGAGAGCGCGAACAGAGAGAGAGAGCCATGTCTGACATAATTTTCGCTGTCTGCCTTCAATTGGCAGCCAAGAACTTGAACTCGCTTAACAACTGGTCACATATGAATTTTGATGTTTGTGTTTCTCCCTCTCTCTCTCTCTGTCTCTTTCTCGTCTTCTCGCTTTTTTTACTGCCTCTCAATTGGTCTCACGTATTCACTGGGCACTTTTATAGAATGACGTAGTCGACTGATTGATGTGGTTGTTGTTGTTGTTGTTGTTGTTATAGTTGCTGTTTAGTGTGCTATTTCTACATGATATACGGGCGACCTGATGGCCATGCGCCTGCTGTTTTAATAGTGTGAATAATGTAGGGAGTATACGAAATAATTGTTGCATCACCTCATAGTTTGTTATTGTTGTGCTCGTCTCAGTGTTCTTTGTTTGTCTGAAGTTTCGGCCGTTTGTGTTGTCTGTCTGTGTGCTAGAAATGAAAATGGCAGTAAATAAACAAACAGAAATTGAAAAGATGTGCAAGCAATAAATAAATATCGATGAAAACGCAAAATAGGGGCATGCAGATAAAGTCCATTTGTAATCGTTGCAACTTATTCACCACTCGCATGCAATGGAATTATGAATTTATTGTGATTAATAGTTTATATGGTTGAACACTTATTTTCCTACTATATTTCAGAGACGGCCGACAATTCGACAAATAAAGTCAGCTGCGTGTTTCCGCCCTTTCAACTTGACCAAGTTGGGGGCTTTGTAAATGCAATTGTTAATAAATGTTGTGTATCTACACTGTGCATATCTAAAAAATGTATTTATAAACGCGCACACACAAAATGCTCTTGATTTGAAATTCACAAACATTGCCACACACTCGCAAGTGTATTCGAGTATCTGAAATTCTTCTATGTGGTATATATGGTAGATATACAAACTTGCCAATATGGCATACAGTTTGTGTATTTTTTATCAAGTTCTATTTCTCGTTCGTTCTCCAAACAACAACAGCAACAAGCGAAGTAAACAAATCGCGTTTGTCTTCGGTTTGCGGCTCATTTGTTGAATGTGTTAAATCGCTGTCGTTTGGTTAGAAACCGGATTCTGATTACGCACCAAGTAGAATCCAAAGCGGCAACAAAAAATAAAAAGAAGCAGCACTGAAATCGTATTACGCACCCAAGAAAACAACACTTAATAAACTGTCTCTATGTCTTTGCTTTTTGATTGTCGCTTTTTCAACACACACACATATATTATATTTATATATATATGTTTTTCAATTCAATTCACTTGCTGATTGCGCGACGCGCTTGGCGACTTCGCGTCGTCGACGACGTTTTGAAAACTGAACGGAAATTCTGAGCGCCAGCCAATAGAACACTTTGTTTGGGCTTTGAGTGAAAGCTCTGGCGCGCCTGAGCAAAAGCTCCCGCACAGCAGCCAGGCAATGCGGTGCTGCGGGTCTTAGCACTAGATTCTTTGGCGCCATGCGGGCTCTTATTAATCAAACCTGCGCGACACTGTACAGCACAGCAGCTCGAAGACAATACACCAAATGCCACTTGCCAATTGTCAATTGCCAATTGAATCGCAGCTTCAAGCTAGGATTTCACTTTGATGCATGCAGCACATGTAAAGCAGTCTCAGGATATTTCAGCACCATTTCCATTACAAATGGCCTGCTTTATTGGTCTCTAGTTTGCAATTCGGCAACACGCAGTGCCCAATTACCTCCTGAACTAAACAATGAAGCTCAAATTTATGGCATTAACATGCAGCAAAGTTACATAATGCTCGCCAAAGTCAGTTTGTTGTGTAGTGTAGGCGGCAGCACAATGGCTAATTACATGAACACGAGCAGGATCAACGGTTAATTGTTAATTGTCGCTATTTGTGGCTGTCGCTGAGGCAGCTAGTTTGGCATTAAAGTCAGAGACCGCAATGAGCTGTGCGGGATTAAGGCTAGGAGAGCACAATGTGCCTTTTCATAAATAACAAATGGGCGTGTAACACATGACGTATGAGCAATAATCGTGGCGCATGCATTTTTAATGCCGCCAGCAGATTAAAAGGTAAACACTGAAGCTCCGCAAAAAGCGCAAATCAAACGCAAACAAACCAACACCTGGACCAGCTTTAATGTGGCCTTCAACGCACACGCTCTCTACTGCACATTGTTTGCCTGCAGGAGGGCTTGGCATGGGGGCAGTCGTATGAAGCTGTTGAAGGACACTCGACTGCTGCTGCTGTTGCTGCTGCTGCTGCAAGCGATGCCAGTCAAATGCCTGCACGAAATTCCGCTGCTGGGGAATTTAAAATTTGCCAAGCATTTGGCTTGTGCTCACACTGGATATGCTTAGTGCCTGCGGCCCCCCAAAAACGACTGTACGCCAATTAGAGATGACAATAACGTGCAGAATTTCGTAGCTACTTTGCTAATTTCTTCTCCCGTCAATCTGAATGTCTTCTGCCGTCTTGAGCCTTGCAGCTGCAATGTTTGCTCACGAATCACGTGTCACGCTGCCAGCTCGAATGTACGTTGCATGTGTTGTGATTTAATTGTTCAATAAATATTTGATTTGCCCCGTCGCCAGTCAGTTTTTTAGTGTGCGCTGAGCATACGGGTCGTATGCGTAATAAGAAGGTCGGGGGCACGAGGTTGGAGTCGGATGGTTGCTTATTGATTGTCGACGAGACTGAGAGAACTAAACGCTTTTACACGCTGGCACGTCGACAATTGTGCCACAATAACTTGCAACATCAATTGGGGTCATGAGGTTGAATGGAAGCCGTCAACGACGACGACGACAAAGTCAGCCAAGGAAACAAGTAGAAATTGTCCTTAAAGGCATCCAAGAGAGGCGTGTGTTTGTTTGTTTGCTGGTTTGTTTGTTTTTTCTCATATTTTCCCAAGCTGTGTTTGTGTTTGTGCTCTGCCAGGTGACGTCACGTTGCCGCAGTCGTTGATTTATGGGCTGCTCTCACAGCAAAGCAGAGCAATTCGATTTGAATCGAAGCGTAAGTGTAGCAAATTGTCAAGGGTCGAAGCGACAAAGGCGAGCACGGAGTAGCATTGATTGCACGCCACGCCACGCACAGGACTCATAAATGTAAGCAAATTGAGCTAATTAAGTGCATTAGCTTTACACATGCTGAATAGATTATTAACAGTCAGCCGTGTGATTGCTTGCCTTTGTCAAAACAGGACAAAACTCAATTAGTGCTGCTGCAGCCAGCTGGGAGCTTCAACAGCAAGCACATAAATACGTAATGATGGCGATAAAACTTATGCAAGATTGTCGCTTGATGCCACATCGGAATCACGGCCAGAACCTGCCACATTCTTGCTTCATTCGCAATGCACAGCGCACGCCTCACTTGCCAACTCGCAATACAATTTGCATCCACACATCGCATTCAATATTTAAACAAAGTTCTTTACAGGCCGCCACCGAAGTGTGCTGGCAGCTTTAAAGCCGTCGACCATTAAAGCACAAGTTTGCCACCGACTCAAAGCCATATGAAAATTTGAGTCTGGCACAGCATGTACTCGCTTCCTGATGATGTTTCCGTAAAATGGCCGCAGGGATACATATAAAGTAAGCAAAAACTCGATGGCAAATGAAAGCTCAGCCGCAGCCCCAATCCGAACTCCAACTCGAACTGAACCTCAGCCTTAATCTAATCCTCAAAAACTGAAACCTGCGCCAGACACTTATGTGGCCCACCAGGCAGCCCATTAAATTAGCTAACAAATATGCCGGCTTACGAATATACATATATATATATATACATATGTTTATGTCAGTAGGGTATGTAGGCGCAGTGCTAGACCCAAATCCAAATGCTGCTCAGCTGTGTGCGACTTCGGGATGGGAACTATTAATAGACGTTATTATCGCTTCAATCAGCCGCCTTTGCCGGACGCTAACACAAAGCGACGCCAGAGAAACTCCGAGAAAAACCCACTAAATGCAGAATTGGAATGTTTGCTTATGAATTATACAGCAGTTGTGCCCTGGCAAGTCCAATAAAATTGCCACAAACATTGTGGCGAGACAAGGTAACCCGAAGCAGGACCACAACAAAAGGCAAAAAGAGCACAAAAACAATTGCTACCAAAATTCTCCCATCCAAAAAAACCAAAAAAAAAGAGGAAAACAAAAGGAAACACGCACGGAAATCGTTGGCGACCGAGGGAAGCAATTAAGCGGCGCATGGCTTCATAAGATTGACTACGAGATACCCTCGAAAATGTTACCCCAAAAGACAGCTGCAGAGCCTCGTCTTGACTACAGAGCAGCCTGGCCTAAGCAACCCCTTGGTATTAATTATTTAACAACTGCTCCTTAAGTAGGACACGAAAAAAGTGATTTAATGTTACATACATTATTTTAAACCAACTTGTAAGAGGAAAACACTTCTGAATTCCACTTCAAATTGCTGGCAGCTGGGAAGCGAAATAATTTAGTGTGAGCGTTTAGGCTCAAAAAGTGTATTAAGGAAAGGGAATATTAAATTAATCACCATTTAAATTGTATTGTTACGAAACTTATTGAATCTCTAGGAGTTTCAGAATGTAAAACATGACAAATGTGATTTAATGTTAGACAAAGGCGTAAACGAGGAGTTTAAGCTTAGTGTTTAGCTTTAAAACATAAAAAAGGAATAAGTTCTATTAAAACAACTTGTAGCTAATGATTGTACAAATATTGTTTACAAAAACGTTTTCATTCCCTACGAGTCATAAAATGTAATCAATTGAAATATGGAAAACGTGATTGAATGTTACTGAAATTATTTAAACCAACATCAGAAAAAACATTTCAAAATTTCACTTAAAAATGCTAAAGGGAACGAAATTGTCTCATTACGAAAACTGGAATAAATGTTTTCAAAATGAATCATTTACATTTCAAAATTCTCAAAATGTATTCTATTGGTGTCGCAAAATGTTCAAGTGACGACCAACAAATGTGATTTAATGTTGCACAAATTATTTTCGTACAAAGTAGGAGAAGAAAATATTTAAAATTCAAATTAAAACTGCTGGCAGCTGAGTAACAAAAGAATGTAACGAGAGTAACAAAAAGTGTCACCAAGAAAAAGGAATAAGTCTTATTTTTATACGTTAAATTCATGTCATAAAAACAACTTGTAGTTAATGATCATTTAAATATTATAAACAATAATGAATATTTATTCTCTAGGAATTTAATTTAAAGTGTATTATTCTCACAAAATGTGATCAACTGGCTGAAAGCAGAGCAGCCTTTGGTGTAATCCTTGAGCAGGTGATGGCCAAATTTACAGAGTATTCATTTGCATTGGCAAAGTGTAAAGTGAAAAGCTTTTCCCTGCCAACAGAGACGTCTGTCACGGTCTGTGACGGCTGTAAGCTGTGCGTTGTGCGTTGTGCGCTGTGTGTGCATTTGTCATACCGAAAAAAGCGGCGTACGTGATCAACCACAACAGTAATAACAATAACTGCCACACAAAAGTACACCACGCCCCCACGTGAGCGGCCCCTGTTGCTGTTGCCCCTGAATGTGGTTTCACTTTAATTATCCTTGGCGTCAAGTGCAAAAAGCAGCCATAACAAAAAGTTTGTATCCTTCAACGGGTGGATACAACGCAGCGTCTGTCTGTCTGTCTGCTGTCGGCTTTGCGGTGGGGCGACAACTCTCTCTCTCTCTCTCTGTCTGTCTTTGTGCGTTTCGTTTGCTGGTGACACTTCAAAGCGCTGTGTCACTTGTGCGCTGACAACGCTGCGTATGTGTATTCGTAGTTGTCACACTTTCGAGAGTATTGCGGCCGCATTATCCTGACAACACAGCAATAAACAGCAAACTAAAGCGATAACCAAAGGCTTGACCCACCTCCCGCCACCCTCTGCTCCCTGGGCACCCGCACCACTTACAGCTACTGCATTTTTAATGTTGACTTGCAAATTTCGCTTACAGTTTTGCAGTCCCAGTTGCTTGCTGCTGCTGCGGCTGCCACTTGAGTATCAAAAGGAAACAAAGCGCCAACGAGTTGGGCAAAGTCAGGGAACGAACGAACACAACACCACAACTGCTGGGACGACACTTTTCTTTCTTTCTGTTTTTGTTCGATCCTTTCACTTAGGCTATTGATTCGAGGCTGGCTGGCGAACCGGAATTTCCACAAAGGAAAAGCGCGCGCTTCGCTTTCACTTGCGTGGTTCACGTCAGCGTTTTGGGCGACGTAAGAACGACCTTAACAGTTGCTCATCGCACGCGTCCCGCGCACAACTGACTGCCGCACAATGTCAGCCGCCAAATAGCACTCATACGCAGCGTGTGACCCACATTCGCAGCAGCACAAAACGACTCGAGCCAGCAGCGAACTGTGAGAGCGCCGCGAAGCGCGAGAGCGAGCTTTGCTCGTGCCTTTGAGCACTTTGGCGACAGCAGGTTGACGTTTGTTTACATTCCCAGCTATTTTTGGCGCCAAAATGTGGGGAACAACTGTTGCAGCAACAGTCGGTTGGGGTGGCTGCCACAAATAGCAGCACATTAAGCGAAGTGCAGCCGCATCGCTGCACTGTTAGACTTTATAAATTCGGGTTACATTTTAAAATTAGCAGAGTTCTAAATGTTTGCCAACATTTATTTCGCCAACTAATGAGTTCATTTCAGAGATTAAACAATTTTGCATTAAGTGGTTAACTTATTAATTTAGTTTGAATTCATCAAACAATTGTTTATGTTATTGTAAATACTTTAATGTATGTTTACATTGTAATTTAATTGATGGAAAGCTCAAGCATGCGCAATGTTTGCGAAGCACTGTGCTTTGCTAAAGCAACGAAGTTCACAACCATTTGTGCGCAGTTTGGAAGCCACTGGGTGAGCGCTAAAGTTGCTTTGAAGATTGTTTCTAAAACGCTTTTTAACGTTTTAAAAACATTTAAAAACGTAAATATTTATTATGTGCATTAAAGTAATATAATTGTACTACTTGTTTTAGTTGTGAAGAGTTTTGCTTTGCAGCAACTAAATAAGTATAATGACATTATTTAACCCGTTTCTAAGCTGTAGTGAATTTGCTTTGGATTCCATTATTTACTCTCTACTGTAACTTAGATAGCATCAAGTACTTGGTTTTTATGTGGTCACTTCACCACACCATTGAGATGGAGATTGACGGCCGTCTTTTGTGCAGGTTGCCGCTTAATGAAATAGGGGAAAAAACAGTCGAGTTTATTCTGTGGCTGAGGTAAAAACTATTTAATTTTTGGCGCGTATAGTTCATAAAATGGCATTGATGGGATTACCAGCTAGCTCTATGGCAGCTACAGACTCTCAACAACTCTCAGCCGATAAATTGTGTTTATTCTTTTGTTATAGCGCGTAGATAAAAACCTTTTAATAGCGCCATATTTTGCATGCCAGTTTAGTTGACACGCAAAATAAATCAAAATGCTGCACGGAAAATATGACAAAAAGACGCGAGCACAAACCAAAATAAAGAACCAGCCCCGAAAAGAATGCAAAAGCAAACGAAAAAATAACATAAACAACACAGTGTGCCATCAAAAAAGTGACAGCTCACAACGTATTGTGGAACAAGAACTAAACAACAACAGCGAAAGCCGTGGAATCGTGTGATGAACAAATTTATGTGTTGGCCAATGGATTTTTATGTGCTTTCATATTAATAGATAGTTTTTTTTAATGTGCTGGTAAGTCCGTAAAAACGCGAAATAATTCGGGCATTTTTAGCGAAACTTTCGCTTTCCCACAGCGGCAAGAATATTTCTTCAATGTTTACGACACATTAAAGCGAAGCTGCTCAGCCCTCACAGCAATGCGGCAGGACCACCATAAAGGGTTAAAATATTGTTTTGCCTTTTTTCTTGGCGTCAGCGCACGACATGCATAATAATAAATACGAGTGGAGACAACAATTCATATTATAATAATAATAATAATAATAAAAATATAACAAGAAATTCAGTTGGTAAAAACAACATGTGTAGAACATCAGACGCCCCCAGGCGCAACTCCCAGTCGGGGCCCAATCCCTCGGATTGAGCGGCAGCTAATGCAATAATAAGAACATCGGCAGTGCGGTCGGAGTATATAAATAAATATATGTACTCCACAAGAAGCTCTAACAAGTTGACGTCGCTTTTTTGCAGGTCTCCCTGAATACCTCGCAATTGCAATTGATTTATGAGCAGCAGACAAACATAAATAATAACGAGTGTACTTCGGCAAAAACTAAGTCTACATTTGAGTAAAGAGTTTAAGTTGGGCCAACTAATACTGCCTGCGCGGCGACAGCACAGGGTATAAACAGCATGACGCCATTTTAAAGTGATGCCTTCCGCTTTTATTATATTGCAGGCGTTCGCGACTGAGCCACTTGCTGACAGCCGCGACATATAAATACGATTTATGCAGCATGCGAGTATAGAAAGTGTTTGCCTTTGAGCAGTGTGTAGAGTGTGAGCTGGCCGCAGAAGACACATAACTACTTAGATCGCTTGATAAAGTAGCCGAGACAAATTGAAAGCTGCTGAGCTGCGGCAAATACTTGACATATCTGCCGGGGGGAGGGGGCTAATCTAGTGCACTCTGAATAACTCACAATCAGTCGGATTTGCACAATCGCCACTCACGCTGCCTCAGATCCTTTTTCCTCTGCCAACACACAAACACTGAGACACACATGTGTGGGGAGAACGATAAACCGGAAGTGCTTGACGCTTTGCATATCCTCAAGTGCCACTAAGTGGTGCTATTGCTTTCATTTGTGGTGCTTATCGCACTCTCACTCACAACAGAGCGCCCTACCTTCCCTCCCTCCCTCCTCTCTGCTGCTGCTGTGTCAAGTGCACATGTGTTTGTTACTATTCCATGTTAGTTTTTCCTGCTGCCAGCATTCTATTCTCTTTCTCCCTCTCCCCCCTCTCTCTGTCCCTGTTGCTATTTTTGTATCGCTGACCATGACAGTTTTGAGTCGCAACCCCTTGGCCCGCCGCCGGGCCTTGCAGCGTCGCTGCAAAGCTGTCCAGAACATAAATGACATTTATATTGGTTATAGAATGTATTAGAAGAAATTGTTGCTGCTGTTGTTCCCCCCCTCGCTCTCTCTCTCTCTGCGTTCGCCATTGCCGCTGTTATCGTGTACGTGCGGCCATTTTTGGCCATAAAAGCGTAACAATAACAAACAATTTTTACGACACAAACGTTGGCCAAAAAGGTCAAGTTATGAAAAATGACAAGAGCGAGCGCAACAACAGCAACAAAGCCGAAAGTAATAGTTAAGGTTTCTGCTTCGGGAAGCACTGCAAACTCTTGCGCAATATTGGCAAAAACAAGCAGCAGCAACAACGACAGCAACAACGAGAACAACCGCAGAAATAAGTAACACGAAAATCATTAGTTCGCTGCACGGTCAAAGCGTAGGTTAAGAGTTAAAAATTGCGCATACGACACGTGGCAAGCGAGGCGAACGGTGTGTGTGTGCGAGGCTTAGGCAAAGCGCTTGCTGTTGGCATATTTGTGCACACACACAGAGAGAGACACACGTAAACACAGGCTGACAAACACTTTGGGCATTCGGAGCGCATGTTGAGCGATTTAGCCCATAAATCCATCGCCGCAGCCAATACAAATAAACAAGGCAAATGGTTTGTCGAGTGGGCGGCGTTGCTGCTGGACAGATAGCCACACACACACTACTACACACTACTACACACATATTCGCACACATAGCATTAAGGGTCTCGTCCCTGCGCCTGACGCGTGCTGATTAAACTCTTTTTAATGTCCCCACATGGCACGTGATAAGTTTACGCTCAAATTGACTACACTGCAAAAAGATAGTGGCAGTTGATGGCAGGGATTAGCGCGTGAATAAATAAATGCTGCGTGTGTTAAGCCAATTAATTGCCAGCTTAACACAAACAGCATTCACTTCGACACATTTTTAATTTGTGTTGCCAAGCTGCAAGTTGTGATTTGATCTTTGAGTTGCCTGCGCAAATAAGTAAATCTTTTGTCATTCCACTCAGCGCTGTAATCGACGCAATTATGTGAAGTTTCCATTTCCGATTGCGATGGCTCATCCCCCAAGTGTGGCAAGCGTCGATCTTTGATTTGCTCGCCAACTTTTTGCGAGATTTGAATTATTTTCAGTTTCGTTCGGCATTCTTTTCGTCGTCGACCTTTGGCCTGGCCGCAAAAAGGGAAAAGGGTTGCGAAAAGTCAGTCATGCATGGGGCGTCGA
This sequence comes from Drosophila rubida, assembly GCA_035046165.1. Classification (NCBI taxonomy): domain Eukaryota; kingdom Metazoa; phylum Arthropoda; class Insecta; order Diptera; family Drosophilidae; genus Drosophila; species Drosophila rubida. The sequence continues at coordinate 11,254,312 of JAWNOF010000012.1, read as the reverse complement.
GACCCAAACAAATACACATAAATAGCTTCCTTTCTTTTTTGGGCCCTTTCGCCTTTCGCCTTTGGCCGTTGTTGTTGTTGTTTTTAACGCTCGAGGGGCCTAAATCATATTAATGAATTTTCTTTTGGCCATGTTATGCCTGTAGTGCGACATTAATTATGCAAAATTAAATTTTATATCGTCGCATTAGGCGACAACAAAAACACAGCTGCAGACAAATAAAAAAAAGGGACGCACGGACGCCTCTCGACATTTCGGACTTCTTGGGCCCTGGGCAGCGGCTTATTTAAATTTATGAATGAAAAAATATTAAATGCCAGCACTGTGAGGCGCAATCCGCTTTGGTCATTAGCAGGCGCCATTTTTTCACACACACACACACACACAGAGTCGAGGAGAGGCAGCTGGGACTCTTGTTGGTTAAGCGGTTTTCATGTTTCACAGCACTTTTTCAATGGATTTACGAGCATTTGAAGCGCACCGCTTTACAAATATATACAGTGTGGCGACCTCAGAGCTCATTAGCACAGATTCAGCAATAGTTTTCGGTCATACTTGCTGTTTATCGCACTCGCGCTTCATAAATCACGTCAATACTCGTATGCAGCAGCCAAAACTACAGCCAACAGCAGCGGCGTCGCTTGACTTTATCAACATCCCGACTAGCCCGACTAATTAGGCGAGGGAAGGGGGCGACAGCAGTGTGTAAGCGCTGTTGTGGCCAACGGGGCGCATGAGCAACAAAGCAGGCAACACATTCAATTGGGCGCTTCAATTCATCGAACTGCATTTATTCAGCAACGACTCTTTAACCAATTACAAATTCAGTTTATAAACAGGTATTTTATTTGGAGTTTATTCTAAGAGAGGGGTATATATATTTTGGATATGGAAAGTAATCACAAACATTCATAAATGAGCAAGTAATTCCTTCATTAGCTGAATCTGTAACAGCAATGTAACAACACATTTTAGGAATATCTCTTTCCAACCAGACTTCAAACAAATATGTCACAAGGACTCATCAATTTAGGTTTACATTTGAGTAAACGTTTTGGCGAAATCTAGATGCTTTAAACGCCTCAGTGGTCTATCAGGTAGGAGTCTCCTTCCAGGTCTGTTTCGGTGTTTCATCAGCCTGTCGTTGTAGCGGATCGTGTGTTTATCTATCTGTTCCTGCACAGAGTGCAGATTTAGATCTCGATGCAATGTGGATCCTCTCACGCACCAGGTGCAGTCTGTTATTTGCTGTAACTCGCGATTATTTCATTGTTACTCTTCAAAATAGTCTCCTTGACGATGCAAACACTTTAGCATTCTATTCAACCGTAGCATTACTAAATGAGTGTGGCTTTATTGGCTTTTAAAATAGTCTCCTTGGCGGTGCAAACACTTTTGCATTGTGTCAAACCTTTTCATTGCTGAACTGAGCTGCAACTGCTTCTGCTACTTTGGCGCTCACTATTCGCAAGTTACAATAGATTGAGAGTGCAACTTGTGCTAATTATGTTCGCCGAGCCACTCTAATCGTGTGCAAGGTGCTAACTGCTTTAGGCCTCTGACCCACATTGCAAGTGTAGCAGACAAGAGGGCAACACTTAAACAGCGTGTGGGCAATAAACCAATGGACACAGTGCAACCAAAAATAACTAAACTCTCTCTCGCACTCCCCCTCCCCTTCCCCAGGGGCAAGTAGGCAGGTACAAGCGAGCATTGGAGCCAACTTCGAGTGCAGCCTCGAACAGTCTGCACAGCACATGTAGTTGCGATTAAAAGTTTTTTGCTGTTGCTGTCATTGGTAAATGTCTGTGGCCAATCAATCTGCATGAGTGCATGCGGTGCCTCAGACAGGCTTCAGTTGTGCTGCAACAGTTACTGCTGCCACTGCTGCCACTGCGAGCTGGAGTTGCATCCAATCTGGCCGCACATGCAGCATCATTAACGGCCTCGCCTCCTGCGCAGTCCTTTGACTGATTGCCTTGCCTTGCCTTGGCTGCTAGCTGTGAGCTGTGAGCTGTGAGCTGTTAGCTGTTGTTGTCTCTGCTGATTGCGCGGCGGTGGCGGCGGCAACGGCTTAAATTGCAGGCCAGTCAAAGGACATCGACTGCAGCTGCTGGCATTTGGAATGCTTTGACCTCAGCCCCCGACTCAACCCGACTCGACTCGACTCCTTAATTATTGTTATCAATATGCCAGAGAAATGCAGCGCCCGTCTGGCAAGTTGCGTATTCGCAGCGTGGTACCGCATTCCTTTGCTTGGCATGTGGTCGACTGGTCGATGTGTGGGCGGGCGGTTATCTCTCATGTCTGGCTCATTGGCAGGCGAAAATCGCTTTATGCTAATTCAATTCAATAGCCCTAAAATATGAGTCCTGTCAATGCCTAACTATGTGCTTGACAGCGTGCCCATCTCTGTATGTGTGTGTGTGTTTGTGTGTGTGTTTGTGTGTGCTTATCAAAGCCTGCATAATTCGATTGCAAATTAAATTGTTATTAGTTTGCGCAACAGGCAGGAACGAGCGCGCAACACTCCCAACTCGCAACTCGCAACTGGCAACTGGCAACTGGCAATTGAATGAATTTAGTACAGTCCGCTCCCAGATCTGGCCCGGCATAAAAGCTGCCTCATTAGCATAGCACCCAGGCGACACGCCGCAGCGTCGATGCCGCACACATTTACATACAACACTAAAAATAACATAAATATTGCCAGGCGACAGACGCTGCGACACAGCCGCAGCAGCGTCGAGCAACAAGGCGACAAAATAAATGGAAAAAATAATAATAAAAAACACACACAAACCCGACAAAATCAAAAAAAAAAAAACGAAACGTGAAGCGGAGGAAAAAAACACACGCAGCAGCGCAGAGGAAAAACTACAAAAAAAAAATGAAATTCAAATAAACCTTAAAATTGACTTAGCGGCAGCAGCGACGCTGGCGGCGATGGCAACGGCGACAGCGACGGCGACAGCGACGTTCGTGACAGCCGGCAGCACAAGAAATTAACACAAAATCAAAATACATAAAAAAATATAGCAAACAGCAACAACAACAAGCAAACAAAACAGAAGAAACAACTAAAATGCTAAGCGAAAACGTCAGCATGGCTGTCGCCAAAGTAAAACTCCATACATCAAATACGCAGCGAACCAACGACTATGATGTACCCTGTAAAAATAATTGCAATACTTGTCGTAAGCCCACAGTCAGTTTATTAAATAACACGCATTGTAAATTACCACTCATAACCAGTTCGCTTTAGTTTGTTGCAAAGCTTATTTGAAATTCAAATCTCCCTGTTTCACACGCAAATCTGTGACATCTGTGCTCTTGTTGCTGCTGCTGCTGTTGGTTGTGTCGGTGCCAACATGTAAGAGTAGCGTCGCTAATGCAGCGCATCGAACTTGAACATGTTGGAAGCGAACAAGCGAGAGTTGGCATTAAAGTTGGGCGACCGCGTTGGCAGCCAATTAAGGCAGTAGTAAAATGGTATTGCTCAACTTTGTTTCTATCGATATATTTTTAGAATTTTTGTTTTAAATTAATATTACAACTCGTTTTGACAATACATTAAACATGCTGCATTGCACCACTGTGCTTTGGGGCTCCAGAAGCCACCCACTCATACACAAGCACATACAAATATACCAATACACTGTGAAGCAGCAAACAAGTTCTGGTCCAAAGTTCAGACGCAACCTGGTTGGCGTTGGCTGCCGGCAATGATTGCGCTGACGCTGCCGCCGACAACGACACGGACGCCAATGCCAACGTCGAAGCTCAGTTTGTTTATAAACTTTGTGCTGTGCGGACGTCAGCGCATCTTTCGCGTTCTCATTCGCATTCTTATTCGTCGTCTTCGCTGTCTCGTCAACGTCGCGCGTTTACCACTGCTTGACTCCAGCCAGCTTCGTCGTGCTCCCCTCTGCCCAAGCAGCTACGCAGTTACGCACGTTTTGCCGCCTACACCGGAGCAAGCAAGGCGCGCACGACAAGTGAAGCGCACAGGTTATCCATACATACAAACGTATGCGTGTCTGTTAGAACGTGTGTGTGCGTGTTTGAGTGTTATGCCTCTATTTGTATTTGTGTTTCGTGTTTGCCGTGTGTCACGTTGATTTCTTTTGTTTGCTGGCCAATTGTTGGGCTTAATTAATTGCGAGTAGCATATGGCTTAACAGAAGCCGTAACAGCAGCCACAGCAACAACAGCAACGACGACAACAACAACATTAATAACTTTAACGAGTGTATTTCGCAACCACTGGAAAAGTATTGAAAAAAAGTGCTTACTTCTCACTCAACCCATACACATACAAGCGTACAAGTACGAAGAAGCAAGCAGTCGAAGCACCACCAAAGACAACAAAAAAACCAGTTTTGTCAACGCTGCAAGCAGCGCAGTCGCAGCGGCCAGCGAGGTAAGTTTCAATGTATTGGTGCATATATGAGTTTTGTTGGCTTTGTCTGTCGTTCGTCTGCCGTAGACAGTCGTGGTTGTCGTTGTCGCCGTCGCCGTCACCGTCGTCGGCATCGCCGCCTTTGTCGCCCACACGTCTTCGTCGCCAGCGCTTCGTCGCGATACGAAACTGGCTTCAGCTTTGGCGCACACAGTACATGAAATGTAACTTTAATTTGATTGAAGAACCCCGCTCTCGCTCCCTGCCCCTTGAGCGCCTTTGCGTTGAATATTTAGCGACAACTTGTTGGAAGAATTTTAATTTGTTAACTATTCAAACACATGGCATGGCATTCGTGAATCTCGTGGAAAACGAGCAGTTGCTAAAGGACAAAGCAAAAGCGAAATAAAATTTAAATCATGCTAAATTAAAAACAAAACTAATTTGCACAGTTTTGCAGTTTTCGGCAGAACTTTGTCTGCGCCGTTTTGTTGACAGAAAAAATACTCATTTAGACAACCAGCAAGAAGAGCAGCACCAACAACAACAACAACTGCAAGAGCAACAGAATCACAGCACCAAACTTTTTAATTGTCAACTTTTAGTCGAGTCGAACCGAACCGAGTTGAGTCGGGTCGAGTCGAGTTTAAGCTCAGAGTTCGAGTTTGAGCCAAAGGGGGGAGAAGGGGACAGCAGCAGTAGTCTTTTTTATTTTCTTTGTTGTGTTATTTGGTGTACTCCCTAATTGAAATTTCGTCTGTACTTTTCGCTTATGCTCTCTCCCTTCGGAGCCAGCAAAGTTGGCGTTCGTTCTGAGCGGATTATTTATAAGGCCAATCAATACGAGAGCTCCACAGCAGCGCAGCAATGCAGCTGCAGAATAAGCACACATTCTTCTCGTTTACTTTGACGGCACAACATTTGTTATCAGCTGCATGCGAAATCGAATCAGTTTGCATTTAATTCGCACTCAAATGCGACTTCAATTTATTAACCTAAATAAGTATTATAAGTAATTGAATGCTATTACGTATGTTCACTTTTAATTGTACACTGCTAACATATTGTCATTTGTTTCAATTATTGCGCAAAATATACATTAGAGATTTAATGACATCACATGCACTGTGTTCAACTGTTGCTTTGCTTGAGTTTTCCACATCTCATGCTCGCTTCCGCTCCATTGTATGGTCTCATTACCAAAGTAGTTGGTGTCCGAACTAAGCGGCTTTAATAGTCAAGCTCTGCTGATGCGACTCACTTACTGGTTGGGAGGGGGGGAAATGAAAAGCTGCTCTCTCTTTTCATAGACTGGACTGTATAGAATGTATCCCGTGTCGACTTAGACTCAACTGTAAATTGCGCTTAATGTGTGACAAAATAAAATGGGGAAAAACAAACTGTGGCAAGCATAAAGTACGAGTACACACACATTTTGTCAACGTTCGAGAAGAGCAGCAAGTAGCGAAAAGTTTGTCGTTGCGGCATATTTGATGTGGAGGAGCATATGCTGGCTGGCATATCCTCACACATCACATCCAAGGTTTGCCCGAGGATCTCGGCAAATATTCAACACTTTCGCCAGCCAAATATTTGGAATACATTTTGATGTTGCGCTGTGGCACAGAGTTTTGCATAATTTATATGTGCAAAAATGCTAATAACATGCGAGGCCATCACTCAGCTCCACTCGAACTCACCTTGCCCCACCACCCATCGCCCATCGTCCAACGCCCATCGTCCAACGCTCGTCATCTCATCGCATGTCGACCTGGCTCTGACAGTTTATATTTTCAATCAGTGTCACAGCCTCTGACAGCTCGATAACTTTTATTGCTCTTTATACTCCCCGGAGCATGGCATTCTTTAATTGCATGGAATTTCATTAGATGTAGCATTTTGGACAACATCAAATAATTTTGGGAGCCAGCTGGAACAAATGAAAATTCCCAGTTGTCCTTTAACAACAGCACTTTTCAAATTGGAAACGAAGCTCAAGTTTTTGTGTCGGCATCAAAATGTTTTCTTTAATTATTTGCCTTCGGTAAATGTGCAAAAATATTTTCATAAATTACTGCGTAAACTCTTTCAGAAAGTTATCCAGGTGAGTTCTGCTGTAAACGACACTGCACCATTGAGGCATTTTGGTTTTCGGCAGTCCGTCTGTCAGTAGATATATAGGTATCTATATGTAGTTGCCATACAGCTGCAGATTGAAATGTAAATAGACACTCGGTTGCAAAATATGCACGTGAATTTGCTAAGCTTGTGGCTTTAGCTTCTTGGGAATTCAATGTGGTTATGCGAAGTATTTCAGTGCGTCCCAAAATTAAGGTATGCTCGGACTCGCGTTGAACTTGCAACATAGAAGGCCGGGAAAAAGTTCAAGCAGCTTAAGTGCTAAGTAAGCTGATAGCATTAGCAGAATTGCGCTAATAATAATTGAATTAACCGCTGGCTGATTAACAAGCAGTCTGCCGAGAAGTAGCGCAGTTGTCATACTTCATGCTCCGAGAACAATCCGAAATGAAAAGCAGAGACTGCATATTTTGCATAGCCCGCATGGGGGGGCGGGCTGGCAGAATGTGGCAAGGGGTGCATGCCACAAAGCCAGTCACTTGCACGACTACACGAGCGACGAACGGAACGACAAAGATAACAACAGACAACAACGACCAGCAGACTGGAAGCAGATATACAACAATATATATATATAGAGGTCCCCCGGTGAGCGAAGCTCAAAGCTGACTTCAGCTCGCAAATATGGTCGAGCAAGAAGATACAATATCTAGAAGTAAGCCCTAATGAATCATTGTGGCCGGGGCGTGGCCGTGAGTAAATATTTATAAATTGGCAAAACGGAACAGAGCGGAAATTTAATTTAAATAAATTAATGCTGGAGAGCTTCAGCCGCCGAAAAGCTTCGGCTGCGACTGCGGCTGGGAAATTTGCATAAAATATCAATTACCTGCCATTTAATCGTTTTGTATCTTAAAGTTACAACGTAAATTACGGCAGCTCATTTTGCCATTTTTCGCGTCGCTGCTGTTGCTGTCTGCCCACCGATTTTTATGAGCATATTTAAATATTTTCCACATTTTTATCTCCGTTCGCGCTGGCAAAATAAAAATTGAGTTTTAAGCGAGGCGTTCAAGCGAGTTGTGTGTGTGTGACTCACGGCGGCTTTTTGCTGCAACTTGCAGTGGAACATGAAAACAGCAACAGCAACAGCAACTGCAACTTAATTGGCGCGCGTGTCGGAGAGGTGAGTTTACAACAAGCCCTTGAAGCAGCAAAATAAAATCGCAGCAAATTTCAAGTGCAGAGCGACGACGGCTCGAGTAAAATGTCTAGCTGCAGTTTGGCTGCGGGGCATGCCACAAGTGGCCAGCCGCTTCAGGTGTGGGCAGAACGTGTCAGCAGCCGATGACAGAGTCGGGCAATTTTCTTATTTTTTCAATTATATCTGGCAGCAAACGCAGACAGCGGATATGCCAAGCTGAAGCAGGAAAAATTCTGAAGTACAAAAATTCATTCGACTAACTACAACATTCACTTGATCAAAGGTTTTGGCAATGCTGCTTAAAAAAAGATATCGCTGCTACTCCCAGTCGACTTTTAATTAATCTCAAACAATTGGTTATTATCATGTGGGTATTTTGAAGTCGGAAAACCACAACAGAGAGTGCGTTCTCTATTGTGTGCTTGCCTCTTGTTGCTCTTGTTGCCTGTCTGCGGCTTATTTTGTAAATTACGCCACGGACTTCGAAGGGGAGGCAGCCTAGAGAAATAAGCAGCAGGATTACAGCTGTCAGCTGGATGGAGGCGCCTTGCAATGTTGTGTATGTGTGCTGGAGGCGTGGCAGGGCGGGCTTGACTTTGGCCTGGGTAAGGTCAATGCGAAGAGGCGAGTGCTCGACAATCGCATGAGCTTCGAAATTTACATTTAATTAGACACAATTGCGGCAATTTATTCAGCAATTTGTTGTCTGCTCGGTGTGGGCAAATACTTTAAAGTGATTCATTGAAGTGTATTATTTTCTGCACTGATTCCACAGGCAATATTGCCGAATTGCTTAACGATTTCTTTGCATTTAAGTAATTGTCTTGCATTTGTTTAATGCACTTTGCAACAACCATCGACTCAAGCGCAACCATAATTCTTCAACCCTTTAACTCTGTAAGTTTGCATCAATATTGCTAATTTGGCCGGCCTCACAACTTTAGTTGCAGCTGACCTCAGTTCGCCCCACCTGGCCCCACACAGCAAGCCCATTATTCATTAAAGTTTGACTTTGGCACACTAACACACACACACACACACACACACATGCGTCCTGCAGTTGGTCGTCGTACATCATTAGAGATTTCCTGCCGCTCCCTCGGCCCCAGCGACGCCAACGACTTGCGCCAAGTAATTTCCAGGCAAACTATTTTCGGCTCTGAACTTTTGCTCTAACCCGAAGGTAAGCGAGACCAGCAACAACAGCAACAGCAACAACAACAGCAACAACAACAGCGACACGACCTGCAGCTGCCATGCTCGAAATTTGATGCACTCAGCAGCGATCCTGCTGCTCTTGCTCGATATGTGGTTGCGTTTAATTGCAATTCGATTTCAGTGCTAAATAAAATGCGAGACAACAGCAACAAGCGACAGTTTAGCAGGGGCGTGGCACTTGCTCTTTTTGTGGCGTTCTGCAGGAAACTAGAGTACTCGTTAGCAGTAACTTTTTTCAGGTAGTTATCCTTGAAATTGCTGGTGACACGACGGCGACGGGGCGGGACGGGGGAGGCGCTTGCAGTTGGCTAGATTTGGGGAAGGCCGTGCGTTTAATATTTGATTACCTGGCAAGCGAGCGAGGCTGCAATATGTCGACTGATTGCCAATGGCAAATACCAAAATGTCAAATGTTTGTTCACATGTGTGTGTGAGCGAGTGTGCGCGTGTGTGTGTGTGTGTGAGTGGATGCCATTTATTAGCAGTTTGCATAGCTTGAGGCGCTGCAATTGTGGCTCTTTTTGCTGCATTTTTGTTGAGTCCGCTTTTGCATGTTGAGGTGGGTAATTGATATTTCCTATAAGTATTGCTATTTACGATAATAGTTGTGCACTGAACGTGGCATAATTCTTGACATATATGGCAGTCTTGCTCTCAATGCAAATGCACTTTGTCTCGCCAGACAACGACTTATTGAATAAGCAATTTATCTAGCATTTATTTTCTGCCATTGCTGCATGCAGCGTGTCCTGGCCATATCCTGTAAATAAATCAGTTGCACTCGTGCATTTTTAATAATAAGAAGTGCAGTTTATTTATGACTGCTGGCCATCAAATAAATAAATAGCCAGCGTAGTTATTTCTCTGGCCATGTTTGCCACTAAATCATTTATATGTCGCTGGATTATTTGGCATCAAAAATGCAATTACTTGCAAGTCACCACTCAGCATTGCACTTTACATTACAGCAAGGATCTGCTGTCCGTCCGGTTTGCTTTGTCAATATCTTGGACAGCTTCTTTTGCTGTGCGCTCGTCGTCGTCGTCTTCTCCTATTTTCCTACTTCTAAGTACCTTCCACCTAATGGCAAACATATTTGAGTACTTCCGGTCCATGCTCCATCGAAAGCTGTTCTCCCAACTTGAGCGATTTATTTGCTTTAACATGGTTCACCCCCTCCCCCCTCCCCCTTGCGCACACACACTGCTGTTGCCATAAAACAAACCAAAAAGTCAATAGGAAAAAAGCGTATAGAAACCGAGGCGAAACTCGTAAAAAATCATTTCTTATTTATTTGCGCGTTGCGCGCGAAATGAAAAATTGCACAAGCAATGAAATTACATTTTTGTGGGCGTCATTAGCGGCCTTCTTCGGCGAGCTGACGGCCAACAGATTATGCCTGTCGATGCAGCGCAAATATTTGCGCAAATCTAATGAGCACTTGCTGCTGCTTTCTCCTTCGGCTGCCTTCGAGTGTTGGCACTGCGAGTGCTTTAAGTTGACGCTCCAAAATGTTTACAAAGCTGCAGCCAAACGCTGAAAATACGAGTACGAGTATCTTTTTTCCATTTTCGTTGCCCAGCTCCCAACTCCCCAGCAGGACTCGATAAGGAGCTCAAGCACTTTGCCGCCTCCCAGTTGTTACTGCTGCTGTTACCTTGGCTCCGCCCACACTGTCCCTTAGGCTACGCCAAGGCAGCCAGCCAGCTAACTCGGGTCATGGAGTGTGTTCTTCATGTGCGTTGTTCCATGCCAATATCGAGTACTTCTTCCCCTACACTAGAGAGGGAGACACATGTGTTTTCCTTTCGGGCCCTGGCTATTGTGTGGCAGCTGCCGCCGCCGCCGCCGCCGCCGCTACATAATCTCGGTTATGAGCTTTATGCTTGTCCTCGCCTTCTGCTGCTGTCTCACTGCGACTCCAGGCAACTTTGTTGCCAACTTGGAGTAGCGTTGAGTTTGCTGTATCATCCACCAAGGGCCGCATTCACCTGCGCCAAATAAATTTGGGGATTACACGCAATGGCTAATCGAAGCGACTTTAATGCGCCAACGATTCTCATATATTTGTATTCTTCTCAAACTGCTTTAAGCGGTTCATCTTAATTTTTGAGCTATTGTTTTGCACAGACTTTCTGCTGTTGCTTTCAATTACCGCATGCATCATTAAGTGGGCAGCTGAGTGGAATCACAACTCGCTGGCGACTTCCAATATCCTTTCGAATTCTCGGCGTTGTCTTGACCATGGACACATCCTTTTGCCGCAGTCCTTTAGCTGCTTCTTTTTATTATGCGTGTTTATGTGTGAGACGTACATTAAAAATTTACGTTTTTGCTTTTTATCGCATTCCGCTGCCTCATCGTTGGCTGCATTATTTGCGCCTGATTAATTTTCAACTTCAAGTCGAATAGTAAGGGCAGAACTTCGTTTTCTCACGCACACAGCTGTCTCGGCTTCAGTGGCTGGCACTTCCCTGGCACTGATTGGGACTGAGCCCTAATTGCATATTTCGGGCCTAAACGTTGCGGTTATTATGCGGCGAACTGAACTTATTAATTGTGTAATTTAGTTCGGTGTTGGCCGGGTCAATTTCAAAGGGCCCATAATAGCAGGCCAATTGAGGTTCATGCACCAATGCGTTTATGGCTCTTAAGATCCTCAAATGGACTTAAGGCCCTTTGCTTCTTGCTTCTTGCCTTCTTGTGGCCGCAAACATATTTCAAAACTGGCCGAGGGAATCGGTTCGAGACATTCGGGCAGATTAAGCGGCTTGTTGAACCTTCTGGGCGTGTCTAGATTAATTTTAATGATAGTTATGGATTACACTTTGGCTTTTCGTGTCCGTTAAATGGGCTTTAATGGCGTTCGGCCCCAGCAGCAATATGTTCTAATAATGATATTAATAAATAAGCTTGCCACATTGTCAGAACTTAAGCGCTGATAATAAGCACATTAGTGCGCCAGTTAATTTCTTATTTTCCCTCTTTTAAATTTCTTTTCTGCGGGAGCACTTTAAAGACTTGCCTTTCTTGGCTGCTCCGCAGTCGATGCTAAGCAGAAATTATTGAATTTCTCGCCTAATTTACTTCGTTATGGTGTAATTTTTGTGTGTGCACGCCTGCGTGCGGGGAGACTTATACTTATTCATAAGTGAGCATTTTGTGCGCCTCACCACATTGCGTATACGTAACGCAATTTATAACTGCCAACACAGCACCCACATCCCACACACACTCACACATATGCAGAGACGCCCCCCACCCCACTCTCAGCCGCTAGCTGAAACAAATGGGCTGCTCTTAAGGACGCTGCGCGGTTCCCCCCCGTCCAAGATTTCAGCTTAACTCCGCCGGGGGGTAGCTTATTAGTCTTGTGTTTTTATTGTTGGCGTTGTCGTTGTCGTTGTGCGTTGCGTTGCGTTGCGGTTCGCGGCTCAAATTCAATTTTGAGTCGTTCGCATAAAAGTTTTGCGCTGTGTGTTTTGTGCATTTGACGAGATGACAAGAACATAAAACGCGAGTACAATGCGAGTATACATTGCAATCTATTTTGACTTTTAATAAAGCAACTTTCTACACCAGATTCCCAACTTTTCAAATATGAGCGCTGCTGTGCTGAGTGTGTGTGTGTGAGTGTGTGTGGCAGCAACATGGCAAACACTTATTAAGTGCCTGCGAACATGGTCACCAGAATGAATCTGCAAACAATTCCCATTCCCATTCCCAGTCCCCGCCTGAGTCTCATTCTGAGTCTCATTCTCATTCCCATGCCGAGCATAAGCCACGCATTTCACAGACTTCGCTTCCACCTTGCTGCCAGCACCTCCTGCTACCCGTTCTTTGTCTGCCAACGCAGGCTCAGAATAAAAACTTGTTCAACAGCATTTTTTTAGTGGCAAGCAGAGCCACTCGAACTCGATATGGCGAAACGTGTCGGGAAGGAGCAGCATTTGCTAAACAGAACACGAAACAGAAACAGAGCAAGCTCGTCATGCAGCGAATATCTGATGCTCTTCGCCAGCAATTACTGGCGATGATCGTTAATTGAAAATTGCAGGCAATTACTTGCGAGCTGTTTCGTCACTGGATAGTTAACTTCCTCCTTTATGCATTTATTGAAAAATGCAATTGGCTTTTATTAGAAAGTCGAGCATTGTCGACCGATAAGTAAATGAGCAAATGAACTGTTAAATGCTGCTTGCAGCTCTTTCTGGTTTGCTTCTTTCTGCCTTCCGATTCCCCCCGAGGACTGCTGCTGCTTGAAAATCTTTTCATTTCGGGTTCTGGTTTCAGTTTCGGTTTCGTTTCTCGTTTGTCGATTGTCGTTTTCTTTCTCCTTTTCTGCTTTGACTTTTTCGTGTTGTTGGGTCGATGTTTTCACAGCTGCCACGCCCTCGAACGCTCTTATAATAAATGCATATTGGCGTGCCATATGCCCAGTCACTGTGCAAATACAGCGCAGAACGAACACTGCAACAGCAGCAACAACAACAACAACAGCAATGGCTTCAACAACTCCGACTCATGCGTTTTTCATGTCGAAGCCGGCAATTTTCGTAGAAATATTAAAAAATACTCGTACACAAAACAAAAAGGCATAAAAATAACAGAGTCCGACATCTCGACGTGCTGCTGACTGACCGCTGTTGAAGTGCCCTTAAAAATTTGCACGGTAAATGCGTTTCGGTTTTAACTGATTGCAATCGAACGGCGCGTTATCATCGCATTCATTTTATTACACACGCACGATATTTGCTCATATGCAGGCTTGTTTGGCGAATGATAAACGCTGCTTGAGTAAATAAAACGTTAAACGTGTTTTATGCTTTTATTAAGTGAGCTACTCGCAACAGCGATTGAAATGAATGCAGTATGCAATTTCGATTCCCCAACTCACTTGAGAATAAATAACTTCAAAATATAGCTCACCATCGAGTACTTGTGATGGCAGCGTGAAGCAAGGCTGATAAACTAGCAATTAAAATGAAGCACTTCGCTTTAATGTAGTGCACATATCTAATTATGAGTAATATACTGTCACTCCACAGACTTTAACATGAATTGACAGCTCAGTGTTGTGCTGGGGATCGGGAAATGACAGGCAGTTTGCATATAAATGCGTATCCTTTCGGCGTTAGTGCGTAAAATGGCGCTTCAATAATTTAAATTTACATTTTGCAAACATAAACATAATTTTTAATTGCACACGGCGGACTCGTTCCGCCTGCAAGCAGAGGCGACCGGCTAGACGAGCAGTTCAGTTCAGTTCAGTTCAGTTCGGTTCAGTTGGGAGCTCAGCTGCGTAGAGTGGAGTTGAGTTGAGCCTGACAATTATAGCGCATACGCCACGTGTTTCACACGCCATTTTGTTTGCACATTTGGAATTATTGCCAACATCGTTGGCAGTATAATTAGACGCAAGCAAATAAGCAAACACACACCAAAGCACATTAAGGCACACACACACGCACACACGCACGCCAAAGTTGGTCGCATGCTCCTGACATTTGTATTAAACTGTTAACCGTTTTGCGGTTGCGCCCGACAGACAGACGGCCAGACGGCCTGACAGTCGACATTTGAGAGAACAAACGGAAAATGCTTTAGACACAAGCATTTCATTTAAATTTTAGATGAGCAGCCGAAGCAAAAACACACACACTTTGATATGCTCTGCCTCTGACTCGGTCGCCGGCAGAAGTGTGTGGCAAACTTTTGACCGAGATTGCGCAAAGATTTGTGTCCCGAAAAATTTAATTACTCTCCGCCCTTTTTGTATCAGTCTCATCGTTGTCGCAACGTTGCTCGCACCCGAGCGCTGCCCGGGCAATAAAAAATTCAACTTTGCCAATTAATTTAATTTACATGCTGTTTAATTTGCACATTCAGGACGCTTTTAATTGCCACCCTCCACGCCTCCTTTGATGTTGCGCCACTGTTTGTGGCCGTGTATGCTATGCGTGTCACATATTTCACCCGCTTGCCACTTTTAGTGGCAGCAAGTTGCACGTATTCTGTGAATATGACAAAATTAACTTTATGGCTATCGCAAAAATTACACTTTTGAGACTAAGCGGATCTTGTGAGCGTCGTCAACGGGACGCTTATTCATTTTCTTATGAATAGTTAAATGCGTACACTCGTGAGTAGTCCCAGGCAGAATTAATAGAATTTGTGCGCTATCATAAGGATCTACTGCATTTTAAATTTATGCATAAAATATGTTTGCCACTAGCTCAACTATTACTACCAAGATTTGTCTTTGTTGCTCACCATTAGCTTGTGTCGCTTGTCTTTGTTTTTGAAATGATTTACGCAGTCTTTGAGACGCTGCACCTTCGAGAAATCCTGCGAGCTCATTTCCTGTCATCTCATTGTCATCTCATTCACTTTCTCCGCAGCGAGAACGTGACCTAAGCGGCCATTCATAGTGCGCAAGTAAATTACAAAGTTTATCAGCCTGGCAACAGTATCGTATATTATATTACTTTATTCTTTTCGTGTTTCCGTTCTCATTATGTCAAATTTCATGAGAAAGATTACGTCCGTGGGGACTATAGGGATATGGCATGCTTTATAATACATACGTGGCGTACGATGATAAAGCTACGCACTGACATTAATCATTCCTTGAGCCTGGCGCTCAACTTTATAATTTCGGCAAGGCTTTATGGCACGCCCCTAGCTCCGACCGACGCCCACCGACTGTCTCGCATGGCGTATGCAGCTACGATTTTTCATACGAAATGATGTCATTAAACAAAGAACTGTAACGAACTGACGACAATAATGAGCTCGTGCTGCCGGAAAGCGACGCATCGCTGCAGGACGACCAGGAGTGTGAGGGGGTGGGGGAGGGGGTGCATCCAGGAGATAGGAGAGTAGCACACAAAAATTGTGCGACGAAATCCCAAAACAATTTATATGAAGCAGGCGAAACGACACGCCAGCTACAACAATAATAATACGAGAATTACCAACAACAACAAGAGTAAGAAAAGCAAACAAATTCGGGGCAGAGAACAGTGACATAAACTTGGTAATACGAGGAGGCCGAGCTCGTATAATGAGGCGACCGTGTGGCTCGCTAGTGAAGTTCTTGCAGACTACGTTGCTGCTCCTCCCTTCCCTCCTCGGCGAGGGCTGCTCCACAAATAGCAGGAAATATTGTTGCAACACATTTGCATATTTGTGTGCAGTACTCGTATTTGTTTTGAATTGACAGCAAATCAAGTCGAGCAACAACATTCAAAGCTCGTTTACGCGCAACTATCGCGAACAATGCAATTCATTATTTATTTTAATTGTTTCGCGCTGAGTTTGCATAGTTGTGCCCAAAGTGTTTGCAACAACTCTCGTCTATGGAGCCGGCGCAAGCCAAAAAGTTGGCCAAAACGGATGCGTCAAGTTGAATGGCTATAAAAGCGTTGAATGATGTTGTGACCCGACGGCAGTCAGGCGATGCCCAGGTGGGGCAGGCAGCACGAGGGGGGGGCCGTTGCTACGTTGCGCGTATTATGTATGCATGTCGGCTACACGAAAACAAATACAGACACACGCGCACACATAGACACGTGTAGAGCGCGCTATACACGTACTTATGGAGGGCTTAACCGGGCCCAGCACACACTCACACACACAGAGCGTTCCCCGCTTCCGTTCCGGACTCGCAACTTGAATCACGAGGCGCAAACATTTAGTCAACCAATGCCCAGCCCTGCCCCACTTTGGGGGCGTGCAAAGGGGGGGGGGGGGTCAGGAGCGTTGGCTCAGAATGAACCGGCGATGACGTTGAATGACGACGAATTTTGAATACGAATTTCATTATACGCAGCACTCAATTATTCAGTAATCTAGTTGCGACAACACAACGGGGCCAACAGGGGGATGACAGCGGATAATAGCAGGGCTGCCAGCTAGAGGGGGTAGGCAGGTGGCTTGCTTCTGTGGACTGCCACGGAGCCATCAATGTCGATTGCTTCGACGCCCCGCCTCGCAGCCGAAAACGGTTTCGTTGTTGTGCTCGTTTTGAAATGTTAACAAAATGTTGCAGTTTCTGCGCCACGCAGCTAATTAACGTTGCCTACTCGCTGTTGCCGTTGCCGTTGTTGTTGTTGTTGTTGATGTATAACAGTGCTTATATAACACGCGCATGGCGCATATAAAACACAAATTGCCGCATTGGTTGGCAACGCAAGCGTCACCAGCCCGCACAAATTGCCAATTCTTTTGAATTTTGATGACATTGTTGTTGTAGCCGTTACTATAATTGTTCTAGTTGCCGCCATAGCCATGTCGCCATGTTTGGTTTAGCTTTTTAGGTTCAGCAGCAGCCGAACACTGGAGCCGCCGCTCGCAGCTCGCAGCTCGCCGCTCGTAATTATAATTATGCATGTGTACACTAATTAATTATGCATGCACCATATGAAGTTCGAGCTCATTTCGCTACCAACAACTGTACTGAGGGGGGTGCTTGGCATTGAAAGGGGGCACGTTTGTGTCACATCGTTTGCTGTAGTATCAACACGGCTTATTGCGCATCGAGGCGAGCGACTCGCTGCAATCTGATTGAAAGCACTAGCGCTCTTTTCCAGCTTAAGCCATTGAGCTCGTTGCAAATATTATTGAAACTAATGAGCAGGACTTCAGAATATGGTTGACTAGCTCTAAACACGACTCGGCCAGATGTGCACCTGCACATGCATCTTCTTCGCTTTGCAATTTGGTATACAAGTGACTATTTCAAACACGATCCCCAGCATTCTTGTACTTCCATTGCACCATTGGGTTTATTTGGTTATGGCAATCTTGTGTGGGAGTGTGGCAAGCAGCACGGCAAGCAATTATTATGCAAAGTCCAATCTTCTGCCCATTTAAATACTGTTTATATTGCCGAGTTTGCCAGCGCTTACTTATGCATACCTAGTTAAATACGATTTGTTTATGGGTTGAGCGCAGAAGCGCTTAAATTTATGATTCATAACTTTAGCAGACCTTCGCGTCGCACCCCTCGCGTCCTCGGCATTGTGCAGTCTAGTATTGCAACAGTGGCAGCTCCAGTTTCTTGCCTTGCCTCTGTGTCCCAGTCCCAGTGAGTCGCCATGTTGTTCGTCCTTTGGCTGCTCGTTGGCTGGCGTGTGGCAGGCAGCACTGCAGTTGGAATATGCAAATGTAAATTATTGCAAATAATATGGGAAAACAGAGTGCAGTTCTGTTGTAATAAGCAGATAAACAGCAAGCAGCAATATGCACATAAATAATACGTGCCATAAAGAGATGCAAAATGCCAGATATATCGAGTATTACGCATACGCACTGAGTGACCGTCAGACGCAAACAAAATTTAAGTGACTTCGTAAGTATCAAGTTACACACTATAGTCACACTATTCAAGGCCTTTGAAGTCCTTCAAATTGAACGCTGATGCCGCTGCTTTCAACTTCGAATAGTCGAATATTAAAAGTTTGCATATTTCAAGAATTTGCTTCGCTGTTATTGTTGTTGTTGTTGTTTTTTTTATAATGGCACTCAACTAATTTCCGAAGTCAGTGCTAAGTAAAAATAAGTTGGTAACTTTTACTAACTTAAAGTTTGTTAAAGTCAAAGTCGCAAAGGAAAACTTTCTCGCCGTTTTCCTCTTTAAACATTCATTTGGACTCTGTCAACTGTCACGTCTCCGTGACGGCGGTTGTGTCTTGTCAGTGTGCTGCTCGACAACAGTAGAACTTGGCTCCAGTGCCGAGCTCTGGTTACATCGCCTGTTCGACTGACATGTGTGACAAACGACATTGGTAATTGGTACTAACAATTGCCAAATCGCATGCTTGCTATCAAAATTCGCACCATAAAAGCGGTTGTTTGTGGGAGCCAACATTGCGTATACTTAATATGGCCATTGTAGGAACATTTCTATTAAAACAGCCGTCAACCAAGCCACAAACTGCCATCAAGTGCTCGCAGTTGGCAATCGAAGGCCCAAACTACCAATAATTTGACATTCCATGTGGGGAATATTTCCTGAGGGAACATTTAGAGATGCATCTATTTGATTTATTCGAATCGAGTTTATTTACAAATCTCGCTAATCTGATGCTGCATTCTCATCGCTGACAGAATGTGTTGGGAATGCAATGCTCTATTTTGTCTAGGTTTGATTAACACATTGCAATATTTATTTGGCGACAGTTAGCATTTCATTTGAATGCGGTTGTCAACGAAATGAAATTAAATAATATCGAGCGCACAAAACAATCGAGACAAAGGCCAATTTTGACAACAATGGCGGAGTGGCAAAGTTTTAAATTACAATTTCCGCTAGCTGACAAAAAGCCACAAAAACTACGAAAACATTTTACATTTTAATTTCTTTGATCATGTGAATTTTTAGTTCATTCTCTTCCGATTTTCATGGGTTTTAAGCTTTAAACATTCGAGTTTGGTAGGTGCAGAAAAACCCCGCTGTGGTCAGCTAAATGGCCACCGAAAAAACTACCACACACATAAAATTATATTGTGTAAATACAAAAAAAGAAACAGAAACAGAAACAGAAAGTTGTACAACAAAAACTGCACTGAAATTGATATCTGAATTTGAATGGAGGCAAATAAATTGGCGGGCCGGCAATTGAACTGGTAAATAAATTGCACTAAAGTCAATAGAATGCAAATAAAATGAACTGAATTTAAGCGCGATTACAAATTAGTAGCGCCCGAAAATATTAAACAACGGTTTAGTTCTCACTCGAGCTAATTAGTTGCAATTACATGTGTGTGGAATGAAATTAAGGAGAATCGATTAATTAGCTTTGTGCATTGATAAAATCGGCAATAAATTCCATTTAAAATTCCAATTGCATTTGTAACAACATTCCAAATGTTTGGAATGTATAAAACAATATTTAAATGTGTTGCAAGAGCAGAAAGCGAAAACAATTTCGATTTGCCACGAGCGACATGAAGAATCGCCCCAGATTATCCCAAATCAAATCGAATGACGATGCCAGGAGGAACAGGCAGAGAGGTGAGCCACAGCTCGCACTCGTACCCACATCTCAGCGACTTAACTCACCTCAATCAGATGCGGAATCGATGCCGTCTCGCAGTCACCGTCAGCATCAACATAATGACCCCAAAAGCAGACAGCGTTTCTATTAATAGGCGCCAGCAAAGTATAGCGGTAAATTGTCAGTGTGACACACCGCGCCACGCCCCCCTCCGCTGCCCACCAGCACGCCCACTTGGGCGTATAGCCAAAGCGAAACCCGTTGTTGCTCTGCAGCTCGTCTCGCAGCAATTTCGTGCTATCTGTATTGGATTTTTTCTAGCCCAAGTAGTCAAGCATCTTGCTTAGCTCGCTCGCGCCGCGCCCCCGCCCCCCCCCGCGCTCCATCAAGCAGCTCTTCTACTCTCAGCCTGTGTGTGTTTGTGTGTTTCTTTAGCGGCGTATGTCACCAAATGTCATTGACACGATTTGCTTTATGCTGCATTTCTTCTACCATCACCACAAAGCAATGGGGCAGCCACAACAACAACATGAACAGCAGACACATCTACAACTACACGACAGCGACGGCGACAGCGACAACGACGTGTGCAAGCATTATATAGCTGGCTATATCTGTGCCGACGTTTTACACGCCGTTTACTTTGCGCTGGGCCACCTCAGCGTTTTTATTTCTCAGTGTTTGGCGTTCGTGTGTTTTTCCGCCCCATTCAGAGATAGCAAACGACTGAGGAGTGAAAAGCAAGGAGCTCCTCAACAAGCGGGAGGGGCGAGGTGTGCAACTACATGCGAGTAGATTGTTATCAGTGTTGAGAAAAGTGCCGACACACGCAGCGCTACACACACACACAGCAATACACGCTAATGAGCGGCGAATGAAAGAAAAACGAGAAAAGCAAATTTGCGGTTGAATTTGGGGGAATTATTGAACCGCAATTGCGATGCGTGAAAATGGCCAGGTGCATTGTTAAATTAGCATTCGCTGTGCAAGCAACAAACAGCGACAAAATGCAAATTAAACAAACCATCGATCAATCAATCAGTCGGTCAGTGAAGTCAATCAGTCAGTGAGTCAGAGTCAGCGAGGCATTGAGTCATTTGGTCACTTCAAGCAAATTAAAACTAAATATTTGATTTGCATTTTACGGACTGTGCACTTGTGTGTGGCCTGCGGCAGAGGCAGAGGCAGAGTCCATTCATGCAACCATGCTCGCTTCGGCCTCACACGCTTTACGAGTATCGATGCTGCCCCCGGGGCGGTGCAACAATTGCCGAAATGCACAATGATTCAAAGTCTGCTATTTAAACATCGTTCGTTGTACATGCATATTTCATGACACAACGAATCGCAAGCTTTAAGCTATTGGAGTATTAAATATCTATATGTACTCGTATGTATTTGCCACAAAACCTCAAAGGAGACATACAAATGTTGCCACTTCCATTAAGTATCCGGAGGTCTGTGCTGCCAACTTGTTCAACTACATTTAAAAACAATTATGCCGTTAATCATTCATGCAATTTGCAACTTGAAGACGACTTCGATTGCATAGCTTACGTGCTATCGATTTCCATATCGTTATTGTTTCGAGTTGCTGCAAATTACTGCATTTAGAGTGTACAAATTAACCACTGGCACAATTTAATTATTGTTCCCAGACTTTATTACACCTCATGAATTATTCAATATCAAATTGGTCTGCATGCTCGATATTAATTATATACCCTGCCTTCATAGCAGGAGTGAGTAATTGAGTAAATCATTTTTTCGTTGCGTTTCTGTGCGTAATTTATAATAATGAAAACAATTGAATTATTAACAAAAATGCCATTGTGGCTATTGACCAAATCAAACCCAATCAAGCTGTAATAAAATTGTGATTGGTCTGCCAAATACAGAGTATTTCAAGGTGATTATTATATTCAATATGTTAACTCTGCTACCTTTTTAACCACACAACGTTTTTAATTCGGGCTATTAAAATGTTGCACATCAAATTGGTGACAAGGGCGATCGATTAACTGCGTTAACGAGACGTGTCAACTTGATTGACAGTCAATAAATGCTGATTCCCGGGAATGCTGAAACACACTTAACCCACTTCTCGCCTCACACTCCAATGGAATGTATGTTTACCATAAAGCACTTTTCACTAGACATTATCTAGGTGTTTTGCAAACGCTTCGTATTTATGCTAAACATTAAAATGTCGCGCATTTGTAGATCAGTTAAAAAACCATTTGGCCCTAATCAGCGACCCATTGCAAGACTGTCAAAGCCAGCGCGGTATCCGTCCGCTTGTGGTTTATTTAAGGAACATGTATGCCTTGGTCTTTGTATTAGAGCCGCGTGCACGCGATGTCCCCGAGTTGTGCAGACAGCAGTGAAGAAGCCCGCAGACAATCGTCGAACTCCACGTAGGTACATAAGTATCTCTGCGGATACACATGCACACATCCACCTACAAAGCTGTGTGAATGTGTGCGGACACACACACACACAGAGAGAGAGACATATCATGGTCTGTGAAATGTTTTGCATGTTTACTCATGTATTTGCATTCCGTGTGACATAAATCACGCACACGACACAACAGAACACAGCACGATGCGAGAAGGCCCAAGGCACAAAAGAGAAATGCCGAACCCGTCGTCGTCGTCGTCGGCGTCGGTGTGGGGAGGAGTGCGGCGTCCACTCCCACTCCCACACCCACACACACACACACGGGGAGAGAAGCAAGTGGCAGAGCAAGGGGCGCCCACGCAACTCGTTCCCATTTTCATTTCAGGGCAACAGTCGCATCGCATCGCAACGCAACGCAACGGAAATGTCGCGTTGCATTTTTCAATGAATGCGTTGATTATTCCAGCAACCTTTAGCCCACAGCTGTCCGTGAGCCGCCGGCAGTCATCCAGCATTGCAGTCACCTTCAGCTCCAATAGCTGAGACAAAGCTTAAGAAATTAATTAAGCTGCCAACGGCGACAGCCTGTCAATTCAGAAGTTCTTATTTTCTCGGATTCGCTAGAATGCCGTGGGTGGCAATAACGCGATAGGAAAGTTTGTTAAGCAGAGATAAGTTGCATCACAGCAAGAGCTGTGAGTGCAACTGTTCACTATCTAAAATACTGCCAGATAGCTACTCAATACTCAACATTTAAACGACCCCCGGAGAGCATTGGAAATTCGACGTTCAGCATCCTTTCTCTTAATTTGAAAGTGAATCACTTCGCATTTTACTTCTGCTTTACTCGTAGTTACTTTCGCTCGGTGAGCTTCGAGTGTATTAATCTTGTATTTATACCATTTAATATCGCAGACGTGGCTGTAGGTATTTCCATTTTCTTGACACTGATTGATGTGAGAGTGTAAGAAGCCGAAAGGAATGCAAATTTACATCAACTGCAGCTTTTGGCAGTAAGCAGAGCTTAATGCGAATATTTTCCCATTAGCACTCATAATCAGCTTATTGGCAATGCAAACTGAGGCAATTACCTGGAGTGCCGACTTGGGTCACGACATCTAAGAACTGAGCTAATTTCGGCTTAGCTCGTAGGCTCACTCTCAACTGCAGCCAGCATCGAATCAGATGCTGATGAACAATTTCATGGAGCTTTGCGTCTATTAACCAACTTAGCTGTGCGCTGCCACTGCAGCGAGCGGGCGCTTCATCACCTAATCCTGCCGCTGGCACTTGCAATTTAATTACAGCCGAAGCTTAATTGAAGTAAGTAGTGGAGCATTAGGTGCAGGCCAACGGCAGTCACATTTGCCCGGCTTCATCTGCATTTCCCATCCACTCGGCTCCCCATGATCCGCTGCAAATGTGAGCAAACAATGAGGGATTGGCGCCCCTCCCGTGCGGGAAGCGACAGCTTTGCGTGTGGGCCAAATCCATTCACAAAATCACGACCGCAACCCCAAGAGATCGGGAGAGAGGGAGGGAGCGGGAAACTGCACAGCCGCTAATTCAATTAGCTCCTCGAAATGTAACCCACTCACGAAATCGCTATTTGACTCCAACTTGTAACTGCTTGCGGCACTTAGCTCCCCCTCTCCGCGTCCCTCACCACCAACTCCTCCTCCAGCCAGCTCAGTCGACAGTTCATGTAATTGGTTATAATGCGTGCATAAATCAAGGACACAAGAGGCTGTGAGAGGCTGTGAGAGTCTGCTACTGTAGTAGAACTCATATAACTCGTGTCGTGCAGCGGCTCATGCCACACTAGTCAACAAAACAAAATGTGATGCAAGTGGGTGGCGTATACGTGATATTTTAAGGGGTGGCTGAAATATAGATAAATGCAATGTTTATGTATCTCAACTTCACCATCGATTAAGCGATTAACAACGAACTATTAATATAGTTTAATAAAGTAAACTTGCAATGCAAATTTTAAATACAACTTTGCCAAAAATACTTCTTGCTTCAAGATGTTTTTGTTTTCAAAACACACTTGAATTATTTAGGCGAACGTAACGTGTCCTAATTGTCTAGTGCTTTTTGTGAATTGCCTTAAATTTGTTGGACAGTTTGATGACTCGTGGCTGCGAAATGCAAATTCAAATGCATGCAAATGCTTGCAACTGCTAATAATGGGTATTATCATTATGCTGATGGAGCGTGCGGTGGGGGAAGCCCGATAACTATTTCAGACAGGCAGCCAGCTTTGCGGGTTACACAGCGCAGTGGCGGCAGCGTGTCAGTCACTTGGGCTTGGGTTTCGGTTACCACCTCACACACACACACACACACGCAGGCACACGAACAGGCACACGCACAGCGCGGGGTAGAGAGACACACACTGAGGCAGAGCGAAATCGGTTGGCGGCAACGCTCTGTCATGCATTTCTCATGATGAGAAATTTTGTTCACTTGACATTTTGACATTTGGCAGCTGGCTCCAAATTAACGCAACATCAGCGCCAGGCAGCCGTGGAGAGCGCGCCGAGGGGGTGACCTCAAACGCAGGGCTTTGTGGGATGCGTTAAAAATGAAGTAATGCTGGGGAACTATGCCAAAAAGAATGGATGACTTCTGTGCAAGGGAGCGAGCTGCTAACTAACTGCCATGCACACACTAATTCATCATGTTCGACAGTTGTTATTGTTGACAATTTGACATTCATGTGGGCGTGGCAGGAATGCAGCTACAGCAGTAGCAGCAACAGACAATGGCATTGAATCTAGTCATGTGTTAAATTTTGTGACGTTGTTCAGACGAAAAGACTTAATTGAAAGTGAGTGCGGAGCCAGCAATTTAAATGAATAAAATATGAATAAAGGATACGAAGAGACGGACAGGTTTTAGGTATGCATAGACACACTCAGAAAATCAATTTCTTGGCTTGTCTTGGACATGGTTTGGTAGTGTTTCAATTGATGGCCCGAGCAGCACGAACACTTGATGAAATTGGAACGCAAAATGATTTACAAGCATAGGGTTAAATCTACTGCAGCAGCCGCTATACACTATATATGTTATTGTGAGAGAGGGTCGAGAGTTGCAGGGTTTGTCAAAACCAGACCTAAATCCACCATAAAGCCGAACATAACGATGCTGGCGAGAACAACAATAGATAATGCTTGTGGCACGGCATATGTACGACAAAGCCAGGACAGGCTCTCACAAAGAGCCAACCCACAAGCCACATGCAAACTGCTACACAACAAAAGACGCGTCCAGACAGGGCCAGGCCAGCGTGAATGGCAACAAGCAAGCCCAACAACGATAGTATCTTCAAGATGAGCACGATTTATTGTTGCCGCACAGAAGCAACAGACACATATCGAAGTCAAGCATATACTCAGCTCACTCTCCTTCCTATTGAAAGATACAGAGCCGACAAGCAGAGAGGAAAATCCGAAAACGAAACAGATGCAAAGACAAAAAGTGTGGCCTACTTTCAGGCAATAAGAGGATTACTTCATTACCAGCTAATCACGAGTTAAAACTGCAAGTGCTCCGAAATGTTAAGCAGCATGAGGAAATAGCTAGACTGAGGTGAAAACAAGTGAGAACCGAAACGAAAGAGCAAGTGTGATAATGAGCCGGGAACTGATGGTGAGAACCCATTGTAGCCTAATGCACACTTTCAGCCATCAACTTGATGGGCAGCAATACAGTGGCTCATCCACCTTATCGTTGCGCTTCAGCATGATAAAAGTTTGCCATTCTTTTACGCAATCAACGTAGCAGCTGCTCGCGTCAACAGTGTGTCACACTTCAAACTCGTGGTGCTGAAAAGGAATAGAATAGCAGTTGCGTAGGAAGCACCGCAAACGTGGTGGAAATGTTAATATCCGTGCCGTGACTTGAGGCAACGTCGAGCTGTGCCCTAGCCAAATCAACAGAATCTCGCTCAAGACAAACTTGACTCGAACTCGACTGCAGAGCTCTGTAAATCTCTGTCTGTTTTGTTGAGTGCACGTCAACGTTATACACATTTCATGCACTCGTAAATCGGCTGGCCAGTAAGCACTGCAAATGGCAAGCGGCCAATGCAGAAGCAGACCGCAAAAGCACAACGAATACTCTGGCCAGTCAACGTGACGTATACGCAATGTTCCAGCACTCTGGCTAAGCACTTAATTTAAAGACGCCTTCATAAGCGCCGGCATGCAAACATGTTTGCAGAGTGGATTAATAGCAGCTCCCGCTGCCTGTTACTGAGCTCGCATTTCAATTAAGCCCCAGCCCAAGCTTTTCGTACAATTTTCAGACAATTAGTTCCGACCATGAATTATGAGTTGGCTTTTATAAGTAAATCATGGTCAGTGCAGGTCATAAAATAATTTAAAATAATAGCACCAAAGCAAGCAGAACCAAAAATAAAATGCGGAAAACACCCTAAAACTAAAGAGCACAAGCAGCAGCTAGCACACATTGAAAGGAGCGAGCTGATGGTGTGCACGAGTGTGTGTGTGCAGTTAACTATTATGGCTATGCCCAGGGCCAGCTTATGCTATGAAACTTTTGTGCTTCATTTCCGTTTCCGGCTGCACACATAGACACACACACGCACACGTTGGCACACATGCAGCCAGTCTGGCGGCAAGTCAAAGGCTAAGAAGCAGCAGACATCGAGTATATGGGAAAATGAAAGCATATGCATAATGGCAAACGTGCCGAAAGTCAAAACTTTATGTCCAAAGACAATGCCAGCCGTAGGAGACGGGGGGCGGCGGCAGCTGTGCAGCTGGTGGGCGTGGCAACTGCAGCTCGTTTGT
Source organism: Drosophila rubida (assembly GCA_035046165.1). Lineage (NCBI taxonomy): Eukaryota > Metazoa > Arthropoda > Insecta > Diptera > Drosophilidae > Drosophila > Drosophila rubida. The sequence goes on along the minus strand of JAWNOF010000012.1, from coordinate 11,227,177 downwards.
TTTGACTTTCAATTGGAGAGCTGTTGCTTCTGGCTGCCTAACTGTCTGCCTGCCTCCTGCCTGCCCGGCTGCCCGGCTGTCCGACTGGCTGGCTGCCTGCTTGCCTGTTTCCTGTATCCGTGCTCCTAGTTGGCCGCCGCCTGCTGTTAGCTGCCTGCTGCCTGCTGCTGTCTGGCTGTGGCTGGCTCCTTGCTCAACTTTGGCCATTTGTTGTGTGCCTTTTTCGAAATATAATAAAGACAGCACTGGGCACATAATGCATTTTGCTTGTTTACATAAATATTTGCACAGTCGGGAAAGGACGAAAGGATGCGCGCCCACTACGAAACACAATTTCAACCATTTTGTATACGTTTCGCCCTTTTTTTTTTGCCCGTGATGGCCACGTGTTTCCACTCTCCTATTTGCAACTTTCCTATAAGTGCAGTAACATTAACCCAAGACCCATACAATGTATGGGATGTTGGCTATTTTCCATATTGTTTGCGCTGAACCAGCTCAGTCTGCACATCTCTAATGCTCACCACAGTTTGTATATATCTCTTGCGTTTATTGCCCTCGTCCGTCTCGCTCTTCTCTGGCTGCTTATCAATTGCAAGTGTCTTCTATTCTTTTATTTCTATTGCTGTTTCGGTGTGCAGTTCTGTTACATTGTTGTCTGGCCAAGATAAGTCCAAGTTGATGCCATCTGCAGCATATTATTTGTTTGCCCCCCAAGAACCCTTGAGCTGGAAGGACTTTAACTGGGCAAATGTTGCTGGCCTTCGGTTCTTAGGTCAGTTTGAATATTTATCGCAGTTTTTTTTATGCAACTTTTTTTTATGCGACAGCAACAACAACAATAACTATAAGCAGTAAATGGGAAAAGTTTCATTTGCCTTGATTAGTAGTTGGACGGATGGACGGGCAGGATGACAGGACGACAGCTCCCCAGAGAGCAGGACAGATGACAGCTGGAGAAATATGCGAGTATAAATAGCAAAGTCAATGTCAAACTCAAAGTCGTTTTAAATGAATGAGAAATGCAAATATCTTGGGGACATTAATTGTACAAAACTTTTAAATAATTTATGGTTTGTAGACAGAAATCAACTCAAAGTGGCAACTGCGAAGACGAAACTAAATTTCTTGGCAAAACAAACAACTTACAACTTTGTCGTATTTGACAACTTTTCAATTTAAATGTAATTTAAATTGCACACTTCTCAATAACATTCCTTTCATTATTCCTCATTGCAGCAACTGTCCTGAAACGCAACGAATCGACTTTAAAATCTCTTCAGTCACCTGAGGTAAGTAAGAAAGGAAGAAACACCAGTTAATTAATAAGTCAAACAAGTCTGTAATAAAAAGAGCAAATATTCAATTTTATTTAATAACCGACTGCGGAAAAGGCCCACTGTCAATTACGCAGTGCCTTGGGGCTTAAGCAATCATGATAGCGGCATGCACCACTTACGTTTCGGAAGAGCACAGAAAAGCGCAGACAAAAAAAAGAAAAGATGAAAAACTGCAGCTCAAAGTCAGTTGCACTGTTTGCTTTCCACATCCGCAGTTCCAATTACGTTTTGTGGTCGCGAAGTGTTCGCAGGCTGTGTGAGCGAATCTGCTCATTACTTCAATCCGGCTTACAGGCTCCGACGTCCTGCGACGTCGTCGTCGTCTGACGTCGTCTGACAGTTCAGAGGCGCAGCCTTCACCCACATTGCGCACAGATAAAGCCATGCCAGAGTCTCAATGATTTAATTACGCAAACATGCGACTTGAACTGCGTTGCATGCTGTGGAGTTGCGATGAGACGACGGCAGGCAAGTTGGGAATATGTCATAACAAACATCAAATTGCAAGTTGTAGCACTTGAGTGGAAAGTTGCTCATACGCCGCGTTGCCTGCCTGAATGCGAGCCAGCTCTGTTTGTCTATCTGTCTGTCTGTCTGTCTGTCTGTCTTGAGCCAAGTGCCTCAGTGAATGCAGTCATCGTGCCCCCGCCCAGCTGCGACTTCAACTCACTGAACCCCCTGTGCGACCCTTCATCAGTTTGCCGTCTTGAGCGAAAAATGCAATTCAAGCAATTTTCAATTTTCGTTGTAGCTGCTGCCGCCGTCGCGACCAGCTCAAGGCACAAGTTGTGCATAGTTCCCTCTCGCTGTCCCTCTCAACTGTTGTGCTTTCGTCTTCGCCTTCGTCCCAGGCTGCTGGTTTACATCAAATTGAAAAAGCAAACTTGTCGCGCTAAAAATTTTTATCATTCCGCAGGTCTACTGCCAATTTTTTGCTTGCGATCCCCGCGCCCTTAGGCAAATTGCAGTTGGCGTTGGTTCTCTTGTGACCTGCCTGGCATACCATTCTCCCCCTCCCTCGCTCCCTCATTCCACTGCCCCTTCCCAGGGCGGTGCTTTTATGGCTTAAGCAGCGCTTTGCAATGCGTTAAAATCGTGCGAAAAGTTTCCGCACAAGATTTTCTATATATACAGAAATATATATATATATATATATTTTTCTCTCTTTCTGCGCTCAAAAGTTGCTTGTTAGCCTCCGCTTTCGCTCTCCCCGCTGCGTCTTATAGTTGCCCTTGTATGCTTACAACTTTCGCCGCTAAGCTCAAAATTAAGGCATTAATGTTGGTTTTTATGGATTTCTCTGAATTGGTTTCTCTTTCGGTTGCTCGACAGTCCGTTAGAGAGGGTGGCAGCAGTATTTAAAGTCCAGCAAACAGTTGCCAATGAGCTTGCTGAGTTGCAAGTGCATTCAAATAACAGTAAACTTAATGTTAATCCTCTCTATCGTACGCTCCTTCTGTGCTTCACTTCAATTGAGGGCTTTTGTTCTTAAGCATTTGCAGCTTTTAAGTTGCCAGCTCTGTGTTGAACAGAATTGAACAATTTCAAGCGGGATTACTATACATATAAATATTCGAGCTGCATGAAATGCTCAATGAATTGCAATTTATGATATCAGAAAGCATTTAGCATTTTAAAACGAATACGAAACTTTGGGCAGGAAATCTCAATAATTTAAGAGCAATGCTTTCCTCATCAAATGGCAGCATCCACTTTAGGTAAAAGCACAGAGTATTTTGCATTATGGGCCACAAAATTGATGTTGGTAAATGACAAAAAACAAATGAAAAATGCAAAAACTTTTCGCACTGCATAAGCACACCTTGCTCTATGCTATAGCTTGCTCTGTCCGAAGCCTTCACACTCTTTTGAGCCCCCTGCACTTGTGTGAAACAAAAGCAATTTACAATGAGAGACCTCGACGGTGACTCCATCTCTCCGCCTACCCCTGGAAATCCAATGCACAACTGCAATGCCACGCATAGAATTTAAGCAACAACAACAACAAAAGAAAAGAAAACAAACAGCACAAACAACAACAATAACAAAAGTAATACAAATGACTGCAAACAGCAAGCAGCAGAAAAAAAAAATGGTAAAAACAAAAGCAAATGCGCACAAAGCCCATAAAGAAATGAAAAAGATTTTCCAAAGTCGTTTGCCAGAAATGGCGAAGAGCGAGCAACGAGCAGCGAGCAACGAGCAACGAGACGCCGTGTAACGAGAGCCAAAGCATCGATAAGCGAGGAAGAAGTTGCGTTTATGGCTTTGCTTTGCCAACGAAAGCTAAGATTAATCACAGCACAGGGTAAACACAAGAATAAAGACATTTGCAAAGCATTCAAGATGCAAGCGCTATAAAGTAATTATTTCCATTTGCCCTCCATTATTGCAGGTTGTATGGCAAGATTAGATAGTTGAACTGCATCCAGCAATTTTTTTTGGCCGAACGAGGACATTTTTAGTTAGGGCGCCATCCTCCGCTTGGCATCCTCGTTGGCCAATCAATCTTCCAGTGCCACAGCCAAGCTGGCAAACTAATCCCACTGCCTGAGCCCAAAACTGAGTCTGACCATGTCCACGTCCTCGTCCACATCGACGTCCACGTGCTTGTCCATGTCGCTGTCGATGTCCACATTCGAGTTTTGCTATGCCGTCTGCTAGTACTTCATCTTCATTTATTTTGCCAATTGCTTGGCCGTTGCTATTTTTTCGTTAGCCTGTAATTGGAAAACGGAAAAGGGAATAATGAAGCACGAGAATTCTTTCTTCTCAGCTACAAACATTAAGTTATTTTAGCCTCTTAAGGTTACATTTTCTGCTGTTGCGAATTGAAGTGCTATATATATTTGACAGTCGAGCATACCCCTCATACACCTTGTGTTTCTATTCAGCCAATGTGTGTATTCCAGCTATGGCGACAATTGCAAATATTTGTTTATTTTCCTATTTCTGCGCGCCGGCCATTTCTCTTACGCTCTTTCTTTGCACTCTTCTTCTCTATTTTGGGCTTGCGCTTTGCATTCCAGATTGGATGTGAGCAGTGGAAGGGGTTCGCGTCCCTGTTGCTTGTTTGTTTCCTCTGACAAGGACATGCAAGCGCCTGAGGACAAGTCATGCTTCAGTTCCGCCTCCTGCAGCACCGAAAATATGTTGCAGCTTACTACGCTTCCGCAGCTCAGCCCTTCAGCCCCTTCGCTTCGCTTGCCGGGGCCCAACAATGAAGATTGATCACAGTTGGCGCAAGTTGAGCGCCGTTTTTACAGCCTCGACTGCAATTTTTATTTGTGCCACTTTCCGACGACCTTCTGCTGGCCGTTTTGCGCTGCCGCTGCCACTGCTGCTGCCACTTCCCACACCATTGCTCAGTGGCGTTGCCTGTCATTTAATATGAAAAATTGCGCCAAATATTTGCGAAGCGCGGCGCGAGACAGCGGCAAGTGTGTAAAAGTGGCGCCTGCTCTAATTGCAAGAATTTGTCAGTATTGTTAAGAGGGTTAAATATTAATAGTACTTCCCTCGGCTGGCGAGCTTGAAAAACGCGGCCAAGCGCGGAGTTAAATAGTTGCTACAAGGAATGCTAGTCAGACGAGTGAGAAGAACTTGCAAAGTTGAGGATTTCCAGCTCGTTAATAGAATAAATATGTTGAATACGCAAATATAATAATATTTTGCTTAGTTTGTAGTTAGTTTAATAGAATAAATATGTTGAATACGCAAATGTGCGAGCAATATAATAATATTTTGTTTATTGCTTTATAGTCAACAACTTGCCATATTACGTATACGCCATGTTTAGCCAGCACACACTCACAAAGGACGCAGTAATATTGTGCAGTGGCTGCTAACAACATTTTTCCAACTACTGTAACAACAACGACCACATCAAGCACAACAATAAACGCAAGAGAGAAACGCTGGCCACTTTGTTTGTGTGCTTCGAGCCTGGCCAAATTGCCGTGTCGTCGCGGTTGTCATTCTGCTGCTGCACGTTTCGTTGGCTCCCAAAACCAGAACGAGTGGGCAACCAACTGTTGCGCCGACCATTGACTAACCGACTGCCACACTGACCCCCAACAACAGCAGCAGCAGCAGCAGCAGCAGCACCATGTGCCCCTGTCTGGCGCCTCGCTCTCTCCACACCTCGCCACTGTTCGTCGGCTGCTGCTTTAACCTTAAGTGCCGTTGGCATAGTTTTAGCAACTGTCAGACGTCGACGTTCCCAAGGCGTCTGCTAGTATTTATGGCCATCTTGCTTCTCCCACATTTTGCTACTTTATTGCAATGCCGCTCAAAGGTATACTTGAGCTTCGTTACCCTTTCGACGAGCCTAAAGGGCATATTGCACTCCTCATTGGCATTAGAAAGTCTCCTATTAAACATTTTTTTTTCGTGTTTGATTTTAACACGACAGATGCTTTTAATGTATTTAATCTAATCAAGCTTTCACTGAATTAATTTCGTGTAGAGTATTCAGTGGTGTTCATCCTACATATTTATCTGTTTTCCTTCGCAGAGCCACTTGTCAACTGTTGACGCGCCTTTGTTGCTGCAGCTTCCACTTCTTGCTCTACTTCTAGCTATGTTTGTTGACGTTGTTGTTGACTTTACATTGCCGCTTCACCCGCTTCACCCGCTGCCCCATTGCTGGCCTCACGGGTGCTGTCCATTTATCTGTTGGACAAAGAGCAAAGGCACACAGCAAGCGGCTGGCAGTAAGAAAAAAAAGAGCCTTGGACTCGCTGCGCTCTCTGTGGACCCGAAGACGGGGCCGCAGACGGGGCATGCATGGCTATCCAATTATCATACGCCCCGTGGTAGACTCTCTAATTGGAAACAAACAGCTGAGAGTCAAAAGCCGAAAGCGCTAGCATAAAAACATTTGGCAGATTTACATTTCTCAAACAAGCAGCCAGTTTTGTACATTTCATATTATTTTTTCCTTTTCGTTGCTGGCCGTAGTTTTTGTTTTATCCGCGCATCGAGCTTAAAAGCAAACTCAGCAGCTGGCAGTGAAGCTCGAGCTGCTGCTGCACAAAATTTCAAATGCAAAATATGCCAAGTGAATGTAAAAAACGAAAAACGAAAAACAAAAACTCTGATCCCCATGTAGTTGCTTCAGCAGACGGACGCTCTTGCACGCTTTTTACTCGAGCTGGCATTTATTAAAAATTCATTCATTCCGAGTTTTTATAGCGAGCAAATTGACGCCCAAGCTTGGGCAGCCGAAACACAAAAACCCATTTCCTGTCAACGATGAAATCGAAAATATTGTATTTGAGTGCCGGCCCTCCATCGTAACACATTCAAAAAAAAACACAAAAAAAAATGGAGGAAAACGCCAAAACAGTTTATACATTTCGAGTTTTTTTTTTAGGCAAACGCAAAGAGAAAAGAAAAAAGCCAAGTGAGGGGCACAAAGCGAAGAGAGTGCAAAGTTTCCATTAGAAGCCACAACAGATGCGAAACTGTTAGAGGGTCGATTGAAGGTTTTACAAGCTAGACAGACACCATTTGGCCTGCTCGACTCGAGTGGAAAGTGTTGCGAATTGAATTCCGGCTAAATGGGAAAACACACAGTTTAAAGCGGTTGGTGTTTGATTAGAATAAGGAAGGTCGCGTGCCTGCTGAATGCACATAAATCGATATTGTGTTTAGTTTATTGCTCCCGTTTCATATTTAAACGTATTTCGGATACATTTCAATCAGAATTAATTAAAACTGTTTTAATTGCCTGAGGCGAATGTAATTAGCTTGGAACTAAACGAAACTTGTTTTCCATTCATTATACACTCTTTCGGAGGCTATTGAATTGCTCTCACCGTCGAACTCAATCGAAATAGTTTTTGTTTAATGCTATATATTGAAAGCTTTGTGCGGTCCACGAGCCTTGCCAAAGTTTTCAGCTATTCAATTTCGACTGCAAGGCAATTCCCTTTAGTGGGGGCGGAACAGAACGGAACGTCTAAAAATATGCAAACGAAAACATTGTTGGCCAGAACAACAACGGAGCTCTGCAAATAAATAATACAATATTCAGAGAGCTAAATGCTATTGCCCCGAAAAAAGCGAATTCATGGCGCGAGTTTTTAATTCATCGCGGTCGCTTTTAATGCAATTTGTAAGTGTCTCGCGTGCGCTGGGCGCGTTTTTCGGGCATAAATTTTGGCAAACAAAAAGCGAGATGCAGCGACAGCACAGACGATCAAGCGAGAGCGAGAGGGAGATGGATGTTAGTGCAAGCGAGATGGCCGCAAGGCTACTACTGCATGGTGCTCTGTTTTGTTTCGATCTGGGAGCTCTGTTTGGTCAGGCCAAGCAATTTGAAATTGTCGCCCACAACAGGCCCGCCGCATGCGCTTCCCGCTGCCGTCCACGCCGCCCCCGAGCTGCAACGAATTTTTGACAACCAGCCTCGCATCGCTTTGGAGTCTGGGAAAACGCGTCATGGATCAGAGCTGACAGCTGTCCGCCGGCTTCGGCTATAAATGCTGTTCAAAAACGGATTGCGAATGGCGTTGCGAGGCTTCGCGGTGTTTTTATTTTTCAGCTTTCCTGGGCAACACGTGCAACAAACGCGCACACACGCACAGCAGCGAATGTAACTACGTGTTTTTGGGCGGGGGCGTTGGCGTGGGCGTGGGCTAGGGCTTGGGAGTATTGCCAGTTGGCGTGAGATCCGTTTGTTGCGCTTTATTCCAATTACCAATTTGAATTCGATTCGTGCTTTAAAAGCGTGAGGCGTTTCATTGCACTGCCAGGTGGGCCAGCTGGTAGCCAGGCAGTCAGGTTGCTACGCAGGTGATTGGCAGGCGGGCGGGCAGGCAGGCGGCGATGTTGAGAAGCAGGTGCAGATTGCTTCCCCACTTTAAACTGCTGCTTTTCGTTGAGCGCAGCAGAGGCAGAGTGCAGGAGGGAGTCGAACTAAACGACGTTTTTATGGCTCAATACGATTGCACGTACAATCGCATGATTGGACTTGGGGAAGCACTTGATTTTCGATTGTATTGTCACAGTTTAGGGCTAACAAGTCGGCACATTGCTTACACATGGTCTGCTGCTCTCTTCTATAATCCTTACAGCAAACCAAATCATACTTGCAGCATGCAAACGATGCGCTTTTCAGAGACATGTGAAGCTTGTACCAAATTTTTTAGCCACGTATTCTGCTAGCACGCCATATAGTAGCAACTTCAGTGGCTTCCCTCACTGCATTGTGGCCAATGCCACAAGAAGCCCCGAGCCACACACAGAGGCAAACAGACAGGCAGACGGACAGACAGCCGCACGCAGGACCTCAGATAATTTTTCACAACTTCCGTGGCGCGACTTGCGTGCGAGCAACTTGGCAGACAAAAAAAGAAAACTGCTCATGAAAAGCAGCCCCAACACAGCGGCACTTGGTGGCTTCAGTGGCAAGTGGCAAGTGGCAGCTACGAGTTACTTTTACTACTCCGCCATTCAAGTGCAATTAGCAGACTGCTAATTAGTCTAAACGGACGTTGGCCGGACCACGCCCTCCACAACGCGCGCCAGAGCTTCACACCGAGCTCAGACTCGGACTCGGACTCAGACTCGAACTCAGACTCGGACTCGTACGCGGACTGCAGACACACCGGCGCGTTGGCGCGATGCCGCACTTCTGTGCGCGCTGTCTCGTAATTTTTGCTTCACGCGGAGCAGTCATAATGAAATTATGAAGCCAACGTGCGCCAATTTGGTATTGTGGCCAGTGCCGCGGGCACGAACGTGCCGCAACATGCCCCGTGGCTGTGTGGCTGTGTGGCTGTGTGTGCCACTGGCAGAGCCGCTGGCGTGCACGGCACGTAAGCACGGGCAAGGACATGGCTATGGACGTGTCCCCAGTGCTACACTGCTACTGCGCAACTTCACTAATTGAGTTTGGAGCGGCTCGCAGTCGCACTTAATTGCATATCAAAAGAGCCGTCCTTATTGCATTTATTCCGTCACGGCCAACAAAAGTGTGCTGCACGGTCAAATAAATTCATTGGCCGCACCGAGAAGACAAAGACAATGGCACCAAGATAAAAACACACTTCACACTTACGCATGCGCCTCCCTCGAAACGCAGACCACAGTCACGCACACAAAGCCAACTCCCAGAAAGAGAAGGAGCGAGAGAGAGAGTGCAGGGAGTGGACGCCGCAGCCGCATAATTTATGGTTAGCCAACAACAGTTAGTTGCCACTTAGCCACTTTTGTATTGCCGCAGCTACTTACAGTTCATTCTGCATTTGCTGCACTCTCCCAGCCATTTTTCTTGGGGGGCCAAAAAGCTTTTAAACTTTTTTGCTTAATGACTGCAGTGCCAAGACATTAAACGCTTGTTGCCCGCATTAGCATTTCCCTATTCCAGCCATTTCCGTAATGCAGTTGGCAACGCAACGTCGCTGTTGTTGCCGCTGTTGCCAAACGGATTTTCTCAGCGTCACTTGCAAACGAAATTACTTAAACGAATCTGCACAACACTGACTACTGTGGCTTTGCATATTTTGTGTAGCAACAAAGCACTTTCAAATGTTCAGACTCACAAAAGAAGAACTTAATTATGTTTTTGGTATATTATGTTTCGAAATGAACAGCTTACAAAATGACTGAATTTCAAAAATAACAAATTTACTCCACGGTGCAAACGAGCGCCCAAAAGTAGGCAACGAATTGCGGCAAATCAGCTCGCGGCTCGTTACGAGTAATTCGCCGACAAATTGTGTCGAGTTGAGTGCGCTTCATGAAAAGAATGCAGCATAGAAGAAATAAACCCGCAAATAGCTTAGCATTAATTGCATTTGAATAATGCTGTGAAATGTACGTACCTACCTACATGCATGCATACACGCTGCCAATGCTGCCACTGCTTAATGATGCAATCCGTTTGTGCCTTATCTACACGTGCTACGCCTTCTCCCTCCATCGCCGGCACCCTCGTTCCCACTTCGCCGCCGTCCTTTTAACCACTCTACGTTTATGCTCTAATTAGACCGCACACAGACTCACTTACATATGCAGAAAACGCTCACATCGCGTGTAACAAATTGAGTGCCCACCTTTCATTAACCGTGTTCCGTTTCGTATTTGCCGTTTCCTACATTCTACCCGCACGCTTGCTCGTACTGCCAACGTGCCATCTGCCATACAACCAACCGACCGCAATCTACAATCCCTCAGTTCCCATTTTTATCCGCTTCCCACTCCGGTCGCGTTCGAGGCGCCGCCTCGCAAATGCAACTGTTAAGTGTCCGCCACTTTACGACTGACGAATTAAAAACAGTGTGTAAAAAGGGAAACGACATTGTGAATGCAAAATACAAAACTCACTTTTATTATTACACTTGTGCTTGTTATTATTATTATTTTACGCGCATGCATAAATTGGAGCCCAAAAAACAAAACAGCGACGCCAGCCAACCAAAAGAAGAACGTGAAGTACAACCCAACGAATTTTAAACACACTTTGGCAGTTTAGCTTTTAATTCAATTAAGTTGAAGCCGAAGCGAAAAATGTTTTATATTTGTTGGTGCAGAAGAGACATTTTAAATTGAGTGCTAACAATGTAGCAAGCCAATTGATATAGTTGAAATGATTTGCGCATTTTAGAGCACATTCGCACACAAAATATAATATTAAAAAACCTGATGCAGGCAAGAAAAGGTAAACATTCGTCCGCCAGAGGGGCGATGTTGCTGGCCAGCACAATACAGTGGAAGTGGAATATTATTGCAACAGTTAACACACACGCACACTGCCAAAGGAATAAAATGTAAGCACAAGCGAGTTAAATTTTAAGTATGTGCAACTGCACAAGTGTGTGGTTGTTGCTCTCTGTGTTTTGGACTGTTAGGCAGCCAAACAGGAAGTCACACTCACACACACACATCCCCACACATACACTCGCCCACTCGCAGGCGTAAAAATAAACGTTGAGTTTGAGTTCAAGTGCGCCGCCGTCCGCCATCCGCCATTTTGTTTGGCTTGGCAAAATGCTCGGCGCTTTTCTTTTGTTGCTTTGTTTTGGGCATAAAATGGCGTTTATGCCTTGCTTGTTTCTCAACAACTACAACAACAAGAATCACAAACAGCAGGTGCACAAAGTGTGAAAAGTGCACAAGAGCTTAAAACAAAACAACTCTAGCTAAATGAAACCAAAAAGCGCAACAGCAGCAGCTGCTTCTGTGTCCTGTCCCGTCCCGTCCTGTCCTGTCCTGTCAAATTGACGCGCGTTGCTTCCGTTCATATTTCTTTGCGGCACGTTAAAGTGTCAATTGGCCGGGATAAAATACTCAATTTGCCAACGGCGATAATTGGAAAGTGTGATGAGAATCGAAGGCCATTAAATTGCCGTTAGCTTTCAATTCTGCGACAGGTATTCAATGTCCTCATTAGCATTGCATGAGCCTCCGCCACAGCTGGCCACAGACAGCCAAACAGCCGCAGCAGCAGCAGCAGTAGTAACAGCAAGGATAAAGCCTAGTCATCAAGCATCGGGCATCGGGCATCAGGCGCCGATGACTAATTGAGGCACACACAGCTGGCCACAAAACGAGGGTAATCAATGGGCACGAGCAGAAGAAGGTAGTCAGGTTTATTCTTTATTTTCGCCAGGTTTATAGCAGCCACACGACAGCACGATAAAGTCGGCTAATATTACAGAACACACAACTCGGAAGGCAAAAAGCAAATAGCATGCTAGTTGAGCATGAGCATTTTGGCATATAAAACCTAATTGGGACATCGCACTCACGTAAACTACTCGACAATTGTAAAGTTTTTATGTACTACTGCCGCGTAACAGTTATGCCTAAATTAATGTTAGCACTGCTCTGTTTGCTGGGCAAATTAAATTCCTCCTTTAAAGTACACGTCCCTTTTATGTGTCGGGCATAATAATCTTTAAGGTTCTCTCATCTCTCGAACACTTTGATTTTGGTTCGTAAGCTTTAAAAGTGGTTTTGGCCACGTCTGTTGCTTGGCTGCGTCTTCAGTCGATGCTAAACAAATAGCAATAAAAGCCGAAAAATAATAAGGTTCAGTGCTGCCTGCGGTCGAACTCTGCGCAGAGGTAGAAAGGTCGTGATAAAAGTTACAGATGGAGACGGAGATGGCAATGGTGGTTGGATAAGGCTGAGGCAGAGAGGGCGTCTGATGTTACCGAGGGGTAGGTAACTTTATGTGGATACCTCGTCAGCTCGCTTGAGTGCCCTTTTGGCGTTTATTGTGGCTGGCGCTACCGAAAAAAACTTTGGCACTAAACAAAAATTACCCATACGCCGTGGGTGCCGTTGATTGGCCGCGGGGGCCAAAGAGGCGACGATACAACAAAACTTCCAAGTGGAGTCGAGGTCGTCGTGAATACGCTGCGTTCTGCTTTGAGGTTTAGGTTGAGGTTGAGGTGTGTTCGCTTTGCTGTTCAGCAATGCTTAGCCTTTCATAAACTCATAAATCTGCAAGTTGGGAAGCATAAATTTACAGCCATGGGAGCAGCCGCCAGGCGACTGACGGCCCGAACGCCACCAGCAGCTTGACTGCTCGCCTGTCTGCCTGGCTGCCTGCCTGTCTGCCTGTCCGTGTTGCGGCAAGTGGCAGGCAACTGCATTCTGTGGCCCTGCTGGCTGTGGGTTAGTTTAAAATGCATTCGCAACTAATAAAACATTCCACTCTGCTATTAATTGCAGCCATACCTCGTGCCGAAGCCGTAACCGTAACCGTAGCCGTTGTCGGAGCCGGAGCCGGAGCGGGAGCAGCAGTGAGATGGCCAACGAACCACAGCTGCAGCCGCAAATGCTGCTCGTGGCTTTGCTAGCCATTAGCGCAGCCCTGTCGCTGAGCAACGCGGAGAGCTCATCCAGCTGTGGACCCTATTTCCCAGCGGCCTGCGCCTGTGGCAAGGAGATGTACGAGGGCACGATTCAATATATTGTGAACTGCACAAACGCGGGTCTCAATAACACCAGCGTGCTGGAGCACATGCCCGAGCAGGTGGAGATACTCATATTCACCGGCAACTACATCACCGAGCTGCCGTGGAATGTGTTCGGCAGCATTAACGACTACAAGCAGCTGAAGATTGTCGACATGAGCAGCAATCACATACGCGAGATACGCGGCAAGAGCTACCACCATGTGCCGCGCGTGGAGCGGCTCATCTTGAACCACAACAATCTGAGCATCTCGCGCAACGACGACGAGGTCAATCACCATCATCCGCGCGTCTTCTCCAACTTTGGCAATCTGCAGAGTCTGCACCTGACCGATGCCTTCGAGGATCACAGTTCGCCGCAGCTGAGCGAGGATTTGCACGACATCTTTGTGAACAGTCAGCTGGTGAAACTGCAGAAACTGCACCTGGAACAGAACGAGATTACACACTTCAAGGATCGCAACGTGTTCTGCGATCTGCCAGCGCTGCGCGACTTGCATTTGGGCGACAATCTGCTCAAGGACATCAACTTTGAGGTGCGTTGCCTCAACAATTTGCGCTTCCTCGATTTGGAGCGCAACAAGTTCGAGTTTGTGAAGCCCAGCGACATGCGTGTGCTCAACCAGCTGCAGGAGCGTGAAAATCGCAGCGTCGACCTGATCGTGGACTTTAATCTCAATCCCTTCGTTTGCGACTGCAAAATATCGTCGTTCCGCACGTGGTTGCAGGCCACACGGGTCACTGTGCGCAACCAGGAGAGTCTGATGTGCTTCCACGGCATACAGCACGTTGATCCTGCGCCGGCGCACATCCTACAGCTGGATATGGGCGAGTGTGCGGCCGAGATGGCCGCAGCTGCCTCCTTCCTCAATATTGCCGAAGATGAGCAGCTTTACGGGCAGCTGCAGCCGCACATTAGTGGCCACACGGCCACCCTGATCTTTCTACTGATTGTGCTGAGCATGATCCTGCTCGGTCTGCTGGTGGCGCTCGTCTATGTCAGTCGCGACAAGTTGAAGTATATGATGACCCCAGTGTTTGATAACGTGGCCAAGAAAGTGCAGTACACATCGATTAAGGACGAAGACTGCCCGGAGGTGCACGTTTAAGCAGTTCAGTTGCACACGAACGAGTCCATCAACGCGAACCACGTCCAAGAATATGAAGAAGTAGAAGAGGAAGCAACAGAGCTAGACGCAGTTTCGATTTTGCCATTCGCATAGCGCAAATTTGGTGTGCCATTCACAGGGAACGAAAAGGAAATGGAGAAAGAGGGAGAGCAACAAGCGCATATCATTTGATGAATCGTTTCCGTTAAATCTTACACACACACACACACACTTACTCACACACAAACGTATTGTTTGATAGAATATAAGGGAATTGTTGCATTTAAGGTAATAAAAACTCACAAGAAATGTGGCAAAGTTGATTACAAGCGAACAACAAATTCAGCAATAATGTTAGCGATTTTCTAAGTAGCATTAAGTCAGTCTTGTTGTACGTTCTATGATTTCGGAAACCCCAATTGCATACATACTTATACGCATATAAAGCATATAAAACATACATACATATATATTGTAACAAACACGTTAGTGTTATCTGTGATTTAAGTTTAGTAGCTTTACTTTGTTAAAACTCTGCAAAACAAAAACCAACAACAAAAAAGCAAGCAAACAAATATTGATGCTTATGAATAAACTTCAGCCTGTATAACATATGAGACGTACTTACTTACTTACATTAAATACATTCATTCAGCATACCCTTGCGTTGAGATACTTAAAATGTTATTAATCATTTGTCAATTGTACTACTTACATGATTTCACTTTAATTTTATGTAATTAACACACAGTTTTTATAAATAAAGCCCTAAAAATGGTTGAATGTGTTTCACTTATCAGCAATACTGAGGCCTAGAGCGTTACTGCTCACCAATTAGTAAGAAAACCCGTAAAAGCAAACCAGCTACTCAAGAGCTGCACTTAATATTTAATCTGTGAACCTTTCTTATGGCAGTAAATTATATATGCATATGAGTATTTGCATACATTCTACATATACTTGCGTTCAGATACTTTAAAACGGTATTAGTCCTCACCTAATCATTCTTCTTCCTCATTAATTCTGTTTATTATTGTTTATTATTACATTTCCTCTTTATAATAGTTGGAAATAATTAAAAATTCATTAAAATTATTAAGAGATTTGGACACATGCAAAATATATGCACATATACGTAATTTATATCCAGCTTTAACGTAAGTATAATGGAGAGCAGTTATTATTTAAAAAAAAATGAATTGCGCTCAAATTCCAATTCGCCATTAGCCAACACTAAATAAATAAAAACATTGTGAATGACAAAAGGCAAAGAAGAAGATGATCGGTGATAATTCGCAAATGTTTTTGCGGTAAACTTTACTATATTTGACAATTTGGACATAATTACGCTAACCGCATAATTAGTGAATGGTGCTTTATCTGTTAGATGAAATATACAAAAGCTGTCACAATGCCAATTCATGCCACAGTTGTAAGAGAGCATTGCCTATGAGAGCAACGCTTGTGATACCTTTCTAAGTGTGTATGGGTGCTGTGTAGTGAGCGCATAAACAAATTGTGTGTTTTTGTCGTCGCAGCTTTTCCAACTTGGTATTATTTCAATAGTTCCATTATGCAACGTCACGCAGCTGCATAAGTCCATTAAAAGTTCACAATTAAATACTCATTCTACAGAGAAACGATTGCATTTAAACATTTGTGATACCACACATACCAAGAATTTAACACGCATGGTACGCGTGTCTCGTGTTTCTTGAAACTAATTCGCTGTGTACGATAACTGAGATCATCTAATTTCAGATGTTTAAAACCTGTCGCCGCTTCAGTCGCATTCGCACTTTAAACGCAGCCATCTTCCAGCGGCAACAGCACAAAACAGCGACTGCAAACAAGGAAACCATGGACAGGTTTGATTTGCCGAAACGCTTGCAGGGCAGCACGCCTAGCGTGTGGAACGAATACATTGCCCTGGCCATGCAATACAAGCCACTAAATCTGGGCCAAGGCTTCCCCGATGATGCGGCACCCGCGTATGTGACCAATGCGTTGGCTGACATTGCCAAGGATCCGAATCCATTACTGCATCAATACACCAGAGGCAATGTAAGAGAAGAATCCTAAACTGAAGAGTTGCATTTTAAAGTTTACTTTGCTGTCTAGGGTCATGTGCGCTTAGTACAGGCGCTGGCGAAGCTCTACACCGGTCTTATTGGACGCGAACTGAATCCTCTGAACGATATACTGATAACAGCGGGTGCGTACGAAGCATTGTATTCCACCATCATGGGGCATGTTGATAACGGTGACGAGGTCATTATCATTGAACCCTTTTTCGATTGCTACGAGCCCATGGTAAAAATGGCCAACGGAGTTCCGCGCTTTATTCCTCTGAAGCTGGTAAACTGTCACTAAACTTGGCCCTAACAAACAATTAAACACGTTGATATCCTAGCGCGAGAAAGAAGGTCCAATCAGCTCTGCCGATTGGGTGCTGGATGAAGCTGAGCTGACCAAGTTGTTCAATGCGAAGACCAAAATGATCATTCTAAACACGCCACATAATCCCACCGGCAAGGTCTTCCATCGCAAGGAACTGGAACTCATTGCTGACTTGTGTCGCAAGTGGAACGTTCTCTGCGTCTCGGACGAAGTGTACGAGTGGCTTGTCTTCGACGGTGTAGAGCATGTGCGCATTTGCACCTTGCCCGGCATGTGGGAGCGCACCATTACCATTGGCTCGGCGGGCAAGACATTCTCGGTGACGGGCTGGAAGACCGGCTGGGCCTATGGACCGCACCAGTTGATTCGCAACTTGCAAATGGTGCACCAGAATTCGGTTTACACCTGCCCAACACCACTGCAAGAAGGTGTGGCGCGTAGTTTCGAGCTGGAACTGGAACGTCTGGGCAAGCCCGAATGCTATTTTTACAGTTTGCCGCGTGAACTGCAACCTAAGCGCGATTTTATGGCTAAATTCCTAAACGAGGCAGGACTGCGTCCCACAATTCCTGAAGGTGGCTATTTCATGTTGGCCGACTGGACACCACTAGCAGGTAAGCTGAACCTGGAGTCGGAACCCGACAAGTACAAGGACTACAAGTTCACCAAGTGGATGACCAAGAACATGGGTTTGCAAGGCATACCGCCCAGCGCCTTCTACAGTGAGCCCAATAAGCATTTGGGTGAGGACTTTGTGCGTTATTGCTTCATTAAGAAGCAGGAGAATCTGGATAAAGCAGCCGAGCTGCTCAAGAGCTGGAAATAATGTATAAAATGTAGTTAAAAACTGCTCACACTCTTTTATAATAAACGAATTTGATTTGAATTTAACGTGCGAGTGTCTCCAACGTTCGGTTGCCGCATCATGCAGGTTTGAACGTGTACGCAGCTTCATAACCTGCGCACAGTGCCAATTACATAACCAAGAAAATAAATGGCAAAATATTTGGTTCTTCTGTGTAATAGCCTTACTCCAATCTCCTTTTATTTGCAATCCAATAACATGTTCATCCGCACCAAGTACATTGGATTTCTTTGTATGTGTGTTTTGCTTTGTTTGTTGTGTGTATTAATTAAACTAAAGGGAAATAGTAAACGCTTTACATATCGAATACGGACTTGAGAGCCAATTCGGGTTTGTCGTAGCCCAGCTCCTCAACGGTCGGCACACCCAGCTCCTTCAGGGTGGGTGTAATCTTCTCCAGCAAGTATGGGTAGAGTGTTGCCTTCTGGTCACCGCACTTGTCCTTGCAACCCTCCAGCCACCTGATGGCCAAAGCAATGTCGTTGACGCGACGGCAAGCACGCAGACCGGACTCGATCACCTTGGGGCTGGGCACCAGATCCATGCCGAGCAAATCGTTCATGCCCTTGCGCACCTCCCAGCCGTCGATGCCTTCGCGAGAGAAGTATTTCTCATAACGCTTGTCGAACTCCTCGGCAGATTCCTCGGAGCCGTGCGAGAAACGAACAGCGGTGGCACGGGTGGCTGTGACACCAACGGAGCCGCGCATGGCGGTGGCCAATTTACCGGCTGTAATGCGCAACATTGCTGCCAAAAAATAGAGGCGATTTAGCAAACTTTAAGTTATGCTCAAAATTTGGTTAAGTAATAGCTCGACTCACTTTTTTGCTCTTGCTCTTGCTAGTTTTTCACACAGATGACAGACAGACTAGGGTTGATAATGTAATATCGATATCTCGATTTTATAAGTATTCAAAGCGATAGTTGTCAGCGTCAATCTATCGAGTATAAAAGATAGTGTAGAAAAATTTATATATATAGTGCTGTGCAATGCTCGAACTGCCAGTCGCTTGCTCGAACTTCGAACGTTAACAAACACTGTGCCAGTTACTAAGCAGTCATTCTCATTTTGTGTCGGGCAATTCGGCTGAAAATCGCATTTTCTGCTGAAAATAGACTTGCAAGCAGTTGTTAACGGCTTGGATAATTGATATAATATAGCCAACGGTATCAACGATAAAATGTCGACAGCAGGGTAAGTGCATGTGCTAACATTAGTTAGAACATTTCATTATTATTGTCTCAGCTGTCGGCGACTCTCTTCTTTTTGTGGCTTCTTTGTGTGCGACGCGTGCTTTTCGCCGTGGGGTCATCGACGGCGTCTATTTTTTGCAATGTGTGCCGTTCAAAGTGCTTTAGTTTGTGATAATTGCATTGCGCCATTCATTGAAAATGTGTGATGTTCGCCAATCTAGCGGTGGGCGTGTCCCGTGCGCATCTGCATTGTTGTATTTTTGGACAGTATGCGGTGCCATCCAAAAAAAAAACGTCATTGACAATTGAGGTTATGTTCACGTTGGCGCTAATTTCTGTTTAAAGTGTTGCCCCCATTGTCGAATTTTAACAGCATGGACTTTCGTTCCATGCAAATCCAACCAAACGATTTAGTTTTGCACTTTAGAACTAGTTCTGGAAACATCGATGCTTCCTTCTGTTGTCATGGTCAAAAACACCACCGATGCACAGACGTTTAATATATAGTCGATATGAAATGGCTCGTTTCCAAGCCGCGCTTTGTTTACTTCTAAATAAAACAAAAAATTAAAAATGTATTGGTTCCTCATTGCAGCTCTATTCCGCCACCCGTGTCGTGGGCTCAGCGCAACGATTTGGTTTACGTTATCATCGATGTGGAATGCAAGGACATTGAACAGAAGTAAGATTGTCTATTTGATAAGGAAATATGTGGTGGAAATGTTTTAATTTACTTGCATTTTTTGTTCGCAGAGTGACAGAAAACAGTTTCACTTTCAAGGGTGTGAATGTACTGGATGCATCTAAGAAATATGAAGTCACATTGAATTTCTTGCATGCGGTTGAGCCGGAGAAAGTGACAAGCAAGAACATTGGACGCTGCCTTGAATTCACAATACCCAAGAAGGAGAGCGGACCATACTGGCCCACTCTGACCACGGATAAAACCAAATTGCATTTCCTCAAAGCCAATTTCGCCAAGTGGCGCGACGAGTCTGACGATGAAGAAGGTGAGTGTCGATTAGTTATACAATTACACATTCGGAATTTAATTCCATTATCAAATTGTATTTCTAATCAGATCCCAAGGACAACGGAATGTTTGGCAACTTGCTGAATAGTCCCGGCGGAGATTGGAACAACAAGTTTGACGATTTCAATGTGGACGAGGATGACGATTCTGATGATAACATCCCCAGCCTGTCGCAGAACGATGAGGATGATGAAGAGGGTGGGGAGGGTGACAAGAAACAGTAATTAGAGTCGTAGCAATAGCCGAGACCCTTATACCGTTAAGTCACACATATACACAGCTACACACACACATAGTCCCCCTCTTCTACATGCACGGCAACAAAACCACACACATACAAACACCACAAACTCATGCGTTCATAAACACTATTCCAAAAAAAACGATTAACTTGAGCTAAAAATGCGCAATGTTAGCGACAAACATCAAAAAGGAACAAAGAAGTGCATCAATTTTTCGCTGGATTTTTCGCCACAACAATAATAACAGGAAGAAAGCTACAACCAATTCATTGCGAAGTTTCATTTGCAATTTATTAATTTTTTGTTTCCTGTAAATAAAGGAAATTAAAATAAATAACAAAAACTCGAAATACTGTAATTTATAACTAATTCATATTTATGGGTGGCCTGAGGAAATTAACTTATTCTCTGTTTGGTGCAAATCGCAAAGCAGTTGCCGACTTAATTAGTTTTTCAAGGAGCCCACGTAAATCAACGTTCCAGTTTATACAAGTTACTGCTTTTAATTAAAATGAAAACATGTGGCAACTCTGGCAGCAGTCGCTTAGGCAACGCGGCAAAGAAGAAGCAGTCTTTGAAATATTGCCCAAACAACAAAACATGCCAAGCGTCTACAATTATTACAAACTTGAAATTAACATTCAAAATACACATCACTGGGAGCGTTTAATATAAAATCGGCATAATGCGAGCACAGATGAAATCAACAAATCCTGGAAGGCTTGCCTTTGTAGCCGAATGGTTTCATATCGAAGCGGGAATTACGCACACTTATTTGTTGACATATTATTTAAGCGATGGCGCCGTCGAAGTGGTAAAGTTGAATGAAATAGCGAAAGTGAAAATGAGAGAAGCAATAAAACTACCGTAATTTCAGTTTGATCAGCGCAGCAAAAAGACCTTTTTGCGACGCACCAAAATCCCTGAACTAAGCGATCGCGATTTCTTTGTTGGTTCGAAAATCAATATCTTTGGACGGCAATTCGATATTGTTGACTATGGCGACGAAATCACCCGTAACACTTTGGCCAAATACCGCAAGCGGTAAGAGAAAGTTTTCAATTTATGAAAAAGTGTCTAATAGTCATTGTCTTGCAGTGCATTTGCATTGCTTAAGAGCAGCATGTGGCCGAAAAATCTTGGCGAGTTTCTGACTACGCTGATTGACAACAAAATCAACATTAACAACGCTTTAATGGTTCAGTTTACGCCAAAAACAGTTACACAGTTTCTGTCCAGCAAGCAGGATGATGATGTTCATACATCGTAAGTCAATCGTATGATGTAAAACTATTGCGAATTACTTAGAAATGAATTAAATTACCATTCAATTCATTCATTTCATTTGAAGAGAATGTCAATTCTAATTAATTTGCAATAGTTGCATAACTAATAGCAATTTTTATTGACCTGCTAACGTTGTACAGCGTGCTAATGAACGAGTTGCTTGCTGGACCTGCAATTAGCTTGGAGTTGATCGGTGACAATGTGGCCGAGATCATAGCAGCCTGTTCCAAGTACAACACAGAGAATGCCTCGACAACGATCGAATTGTCACCCAGCATGCAGCAGCTGTTCGAGCGCGAAGAGGTGCGCTACGGTTTCTATTGCCCGGAGCGCGAGGAGAAAGTGCCCAATGACTTGAAGTTCTTTTTCGAGGAGCGTCACAGCATTATCAAGGAATGCCGTTTCAAGAACAGCACACTTGCCATCATTAAGCCGCACTGCATCAAGGATGGTTATCTGGGACAAATCCTAAATGAAATACTAACATCGGGGTTTAAAATAGAAGCGATGCGCATGTTGCTCATGGCTCGTGCCAATTGTGAGGAGTTCTACGAGGTCTATCGTGGCATCCTACCGGAATTTATTCCAATGGTAGCACAGCTGGCCAGCGGAGTCTGCATGTGCCTGGAGATTGTCTGTGAAGACCCCGAAAAGAAATCGTATGAGGAATTCCGCAGTTTTTGCGGTCCCATGGACCCGGAAATTGCAAAGCTGCTGCGTCCGCATACTTTGCGCTCCAAATTTGGAGTGTCCAAGGTGTTGAATGCTGTGCATTGCACTGATCTGCCTGACGACACTAATTTGGAATTACAATACATGTTCAAGATACTCGAATAGTTTGAATTATGCGCGTTTCTTTTAGTTCTTCAGTGCGTAAATTAAATGTAATTCTATAAAAAAATGTAAATTTTATTTAAGCTGCATTACTTCTGTTCTACGTCTGTTTACAATGTGTATGAATAACTTACATGTATATAGATTTGTTCTCAAGTCTAACATACTATGCCACACTACAATTGCTGTGGAAAACAGTTGATCAGCCAATACTGGAGGTTTAACTACACACTCGCACTTCGACTGCTTGATGTGGGCCTTTCATCACAACGATCAGGCAGCAGCACAACCAAATCCCTGGCCTGGAAGTACCGCTTACGATCTTGGAGCGCATACTCAAAGGCCAACAGTGCAAATATAATGATGCTTATCAGCATCACCACCGCATAGAAAAAATATTCGGCCTTCTGCGAGCTCAGCACATTCAGTTGTGTAACAAGCACCACAATCAGATTACCAAAGGCATTGTTCAGAAACCAGGCTGCTGTAACCACGGACTTCATCGAGGCCGGCGCTTGGGTGAAGGCGAATTGCAGTCCCGGAATCGAAAGCAACAGTTCGCCCAGCATGAGAAGCAGGAACTGCGGCACTTGCCAGCCAATGTTGATGCTATTATTAGGTGCAGCCTATCGGAAGTAAGTGTGTAATCAATGATGATAATATTCTATATATTGTAGACTAACCATAATACGATCTTGCAGCGCACCAGCACAAAAGAATGCACCAGCCGAGCAGATCCCACCAATGGTGACGCTATGCAGCGGTTGCAGTTCCCAATCGAACAGTCGACGCAGAAGCGGAGCTGTTATATACTGCCACAGGGGTATGAGTATGAATAGCAGGATCGGGCCCATAGCCTTGGCTTGATCCGGTTGTATTGTCACACCCAGCACCGTAGTGTTCATCATGGTTGCCTGAAACGTCCAGCTGGAGTCTTGCTGTGCGAGCAGTGCAAAGTAAATGGGCAGCGGAATGAAAAGTTTGCTGATCTGCAAAGATAATTGAATTGGTATCGTGGTGATAGCAGCTGTCGGTTGTCTGTGGACTTACGCGCAGAACTTTGGACACATCGGTCACAAAGTCCACATCATAAGGACCCAGAGCGTTTTGCAGCCAGTAACCGTATTTCTTGTTGGAATTGCGACGTCTCCATTTGCCAACTAGCGCTGTCTTAATACAGCCACAGAACTTGAAAAGAATATTATCGCCGGAGATTTTCTCCTGTTTATAGAAACATTTGCCAACCAGAAAGATGACTGCAATGGGACATAGTTATAGCCAGGAATGGAACAAGATGATTACCATTCTTTCTACTTACACCAGGCCATCATAAAGGAACTGCCTAGAGTGCCAAACACAGCCGGATAGCAGGTCGTCTTGTCGAAGCATTGAGTATTCGCCCTCACCAATGGTGGAATAATTTTGCTTACGAATATGCCGAAATAATAGACAAAATAATACAAGGAAAAGTATTCCGCTAAAAATGCGGCTTGCTCCGGCAACTTGAACTGCAGTGCACCCAATGATGTGATGCAGGCTCGCACTGATCCATTGCCCACGGCTATAAAGGAAATGGACACCAGCAAACTGGCAATAATGTAAGTTAAGCATAAGTTATACATTCGTAATCGTACTTACAATGCCGTCACTGGCATTCCTACATAAGGTAACGTCGTCATCGTCAGCAGCAGCCATCCAAATGCATAGAGAAAACAGAATCCAGATATGGTGCGAACATTGCCCATATAACTATCCGCGAGCACAGCACCAATTATAGGACAAAATTGACCAAAAAAGTTGAATATGTGCAGAATAATCGTGGAAAAGCTTTCCGAAAAGTTCAGATCATCACGTAAAAAGAGAACCAAGATGGCTTTAAAAGGAAATTGGAAAATATGTGAGTACCATTTAAATTTACATTGAAAGATCGAAGCTACCCTTAAAGATCTTAATGAATGAATCTATCGAGAACTTCGTTGTATTACATACAACAATTTATTCTCGATTATAATCCAAGCTTAAAATAACATGGGACTGTGATGTGTTTTAAGTATACAAAAACATTCTTATCTGCGCAATGTTAGGAAATCAAACTTTGTTTGGCACGAATCACAAACATTTAATTGAATTTTTAAGCAAACACACGAATGCAACGTCTAAATCAATATGCATGCTTATATGTAACAGTATCAGAATGCATTGTATTCCAGAGCACACCCTATGATCTTAGATCTAAGTTATCAATGAGACCTCACTCTGTGTGCCCACTGATAAGCATGGCTTCTGGAATATTTTTGACAGTACAATGCACGATTACTGTCTATCTAAACCGCGAGCTAGGGAAATTAATGAATTGCACTGGTACGAAGTGGGTCAGAGTTTCCACTTACTGCGCATGCCATTTGCCGCAAAAGCCTCAAAGAACTTGGTGGCCAATATGAAATATACGGCACGTGGATACTTGTACTCCAGGCGTATTTGTGATATCGGCGCATATCCATAGTTGGGTAGCGAACTGCGTGGTTTCGTTAGCTGTGTTGCCTCTCCAGCTTCGGCTGTTGCTTGGGTGAGTTCCGCGAGTGCGGGCAAAGCTATAGGGTAAACACGGAGAGAGAACAACCAGATAGATTATCTACCTTGATATCTCGTTTATCTTTCGACATTAAGAACTGAAAACTTACTTTCTTCGCTGCCAATTTCGGTAGCACGAAACATTTTCCAGGTGTTTTAACCGCTGTTTAAGCAACTTGCTTGTCTGTTTTTTCTGTTTTTGTTTTGTTAGTTGATCCGATCAAGTTACCAGTACTGTGTCCGATTCGGTTTTGTGCCTTGTGGCTTTTATGGGTCGACTGTGGTTTGTGTCTCACAATG
The DNA here is from genome assembly GCA_035046165.1 of Drosophila rubida. Lineage (NCBI taxonomy): Eukaryota > Metazoa > Arthropoda > Insecta > Diptera > Drosophilidae > Drosophila > Drosophila rubida. The sequence continues at coordinate 11,202,066 of JAWNOF010000012.1, read as the reverse complement.
TGCTCGCTCTTTGGCAAGCGTGACTCCCACGCCAACGTCCGTTGTGTAGCACGGCACTATAGCAACTAACTGACTAGCCGACAAGCCACCGAAGTCACCACGGTGACAACGATGCTGCCTTGCTTTGTTGTCGGCGTGCTCAAGAGCAAACATTGCGATAAAAGCGGGCGACAAAGCAAATGCAATTGCATCTTGGGGCAGGTTATCTCTCGCTCTCCCTGACTGTCATGTGCTTGCCCAACACGCTGATAACGCGTCTCGATCAAGTCAGGCTTAGTCAGGGGAATGCAAGTCACGGGACTTGGCCGGTGATAACGCGACAACGACAACAAAAAGGAATAACAATAACAACAAAAATAAGATGGATCACATTTTACAAGTATTTTACAATTGATTTTTATTAAATTAGGCAGAAAAGTATTTAGCGCGGCACACCCTCAAAACTAGGTAATTAAAACTAAACACGGATCTGGATGATACATCGATGAAATTCGCTTTCGCAATTTGGTTGCGTACATCAAAAAATATACGAGATGAATTAAAGCCCAACAGTTCCAGTTCCATTTGCCAGTGTCACATGGCTTACACCAGCTTCTTGGCCTCGAAGAAGCTCTTCAAATGACGCATCTGCCAGAAGCCCATGCATACCAGCACCATAGTCTGGACGAGAGACCACCACAGCACACGAGAGTTGGTGCTCTCGCTGGTATGACGGAAACGTTCCTCGCGATAGCGTTGATAGTTCTGCTCCTTGGTAATCTGTTCGACCTGATCGAGCAGCTGGCGAATGCGCAACTGCAGTTCGGTTAGCTTCTCCTTCTGTGCCACATTGGCATAATCGATGGCATGCTCGCCCACTTGGATATCGAGATGAACACGCAGCTGGGCGCCATTGAACCACGCCGTGCTGTTCGAGTACATGCAGATGACATGCTCGCCGGGCGTGTGCGATGTGAATGACATGCGTCCCTGGGAGCTGTAGACACGCGATAGAATCACTTTGTCGTCGCTGTCGCGCACCTCAACATGCATTCCGATGCCGGGCGAGGACGGCATAAAGCCATTGGATCGCGGATCGTACAGTTCTACCTTATAATTGACTGCAAGAGAACAGTAGTGAATGTAGTTGGCCAACAAGGCACTTGCCGAGTGTGTTACGCTTACCAATCACAGTCGTCTCATCGGGTACCTCTTCAATAAAGCATTTGCGCTCCGTTTCCGATATGTGGAAATACAGACCACAAGCGGTGTGCAGTGTGCATAGCACCAAAGCCAGGCAGATAAGTTGGTTGCGCATTTTTGTCCGAACAAAATTCCACAAGAGCTGCGATTATTTGTTTTATAAAAACCTAACTCGCCGACACGTCATGAGAAAAAGACAAAGTGGCTACATTGACAATTTTACAATTTGACAATTGCTAGAGCTGCCACCTAAGCAAAAACAAACAATTGTGTAGAAGGTCTGGCAAGACTAACTAAAACAGCTGGTGCAGTCGTAGGCAACAATCTGAGCTGCCACTCGGCATGCACAAACAAGCATTGCGTAGACCTTGCAACCTTGGCAAAAACAGCTGCCACATTTGTTGACGTTTAACTTTTTGGCACATACCTGACTTGTGGAATCTTGAATAAATAATGGACCTGATATTGCTTATAGGCATAGCCACAGCGCTGCTAATTGTGCTGCTCACACTTTACTTTCTGCAGAACAGAAATGCAAAGACTGGTAAGGCATTGGAGTTCAATAACAATTTCAACATGACACTATGACTTTGCAATACTACCAAATAGATACAATACCCGCTGCTGCACAACCACAACGTGGCGTACCACAGCGTGTGCAGGAAGGTGTTCCAAGACGCGCACAAATCGCTCGTAATCAGCGCAATCGCCTGCGCCAGAATCAAAATGCTCCAGCAGCCGCAGTCCCAGTGGCAGCTGCAGCGCCTCCAGCAGATTCCGATGAGGATGATGCACAAGCTGGCGATGATGCGCAACGTGTGCCGCAGGGAGCAGTGCTGGACGAGAAGATGGGCGCAAAGAAACGCGCTAAAATGGAAGCCAAGGAGCAGAAACGTTTGCAGCGTGAACAAGAACTGCACGATCGAGAACAACGGAAAGTGAAGGAGGCTAAGGAGGAGGCGGAACGCAAGCAGCAGGATGAGCTTGAGGCTGAAGTTGAACGCAAGAAAGCCGAGGCCGAACGTTTGGCCAAGGAGGAGCGCGAACGCAAGGAGCACGAGGAATATCTGAAAATGAAAGCAGCGTTCAGCGTGGAGGAAGAGGGCTACGAGGAGGGTGATGCCGACGAAAAGGATAACTTGCTGGCCGATTTCGTACAGTACATCAAGGACAATAAGGTTGTGCTGCTAGAGGACTTGGCTACGGCATTCAAACTGAAGACCCAGCAAGCCATCGAACGAATTTTGGAGTTGCAGGAAAATGGCACAATCACCGGAGTCGTTGATGATCGTGGCAAGTTCATCTATGTCTCGGAAGAGGAATTGGCAGCAGTGGCCAAGTTCATCAAACAACGCGGTCGCGTGTCCATTGTCGAGTTGGCTGAAAGCAGCAATAATCTTATCAAACTGACGCCCGTTGCTGCTGGTGATGGCAGCGCATAAGGAGATTTGTTAGCCATTTGTAAACTACATCTACGCATAGTTAAAGTACGTTAATATATTATACATATACAGATATGTATAAACAAAAGGAGTCATATTTATTTTATACATTACGACCCATATCAAATAGGTACACAATCAATATTAAGCATAAAGTTAAAGCAGTTTTAACTTATTCCATGTCATCATCATCATCAAATTCCATGTCCTCATCATCTTCCTCGTCACTGGTCACATCAGGATCAGAAGCTTGTGCTCTACACTTGGTGCACTGACAAACGAAAATATAATTCTCGCGCAGTATTTTATGTCGCGAGTGGCGACTGCGCTCCAGTTGACACTCATCCAAATAGGAAATGCAGATCTCATCGCCTTGCTGGATTGGCGCCACAGCCTTGAGAACGACCAGATCATTTGAGTAAGGGAACGTGGACTGTGCATTTGGAACACAGCTATGGTTGATCTTGCTCTGTAGAATGTACAACCCAGAGCCCTCGTTGTTCAGAAACTCGCCAGCAACTGCAAAAGAATTGATTGGTAAGAATTTGTCTATAATGCAAATAAAGGCAACTTACAATCGCCCACTTTCTCATACAGCTCGTCGATCACAGTATCCAGTTGTTTCTTGTCCGCTTCGGGCAGCGGCAAGTCCGATACTTTGGTCACCCACTGAGCGAGCACTGATGTGGCAATGCCCTGGCTATTGGTGCCCAAAATGCCCATCAGTGTCTTGAACGCATCTGGTGTGGTAAACTGAAAGGCAAATGGAACTTAGAACTGTTTACTGCGAGTCAGTGAGATCAGTTACCATTGCAAACTCCTCATCCTTGAAAGCATTGCAAAAAGCGACATAAAGTTGCTCCATTTGCTGTTCAAACTTCTCGCCCAACAACTTGTGGTATATCTTCTGTTCCCGATTCACAATCAAAGCTTGAAACGATTGCAGCTGTTCGAGGAATTCCGCCTTGTTTTTGCTTTGTTTATACATGGCCATCAGACGCACGATCAACATAATGGTGCCCGTTTCTGGCGGATAGTGCATCTTCTTCCATGTTTCATTCAACACATTTATGGGATGAGTGTCGTCGCTGCGAAAGGCGCCCATGCAGGCCACTTGATGATATCTGTTCTTGGCGTACACCAGACAATCCTCGGAGCAGTATCGAACTTTGCAGCGTTGACACTGCGTAAATTGTGGCAGCCAAACAGCTGTGGGATCGTGTTCCACCAGCGGCACAACTAACGCATTGTTGTTGGCCAGACGCCTGACGTTCTCCACCAGTGTTTCCAGCTAAATTATGAATAGGGTGAGTAAATGATTGGAATAATTTATAGTTACATACCGGTCGCATACAATTATCACACGCTGCATAGCCATAGGCTGCATTCCATGAGAACTGATGTGATACAAACGGTTCTTCCTCGAAAATGATTTCATCGACAGCAAAGTTCTTCGTTGCTATCATCGCTCGGCCTTTTCCAGGCACTTCGCGTATTTCAAAATGATTCATTTCGTCCTGTTTTACAACATAAACAAAGAAACTAATGTGTTTTCGAAATGTATGCACGTGCAAGTTGTCAACGGTGTGACCGTATCTTCAATTTCAAAACACACTAATTTACGAAGGCAAATATACCAAAATAAATCGCTTTCATATTTAACATGAGGCTGGTTACACTGCTTCAAGTTGGCGCAAATTTTCAAACTGCCTTTCGTATAATTGATTTTGAATTTTAACTGAAAATTCCATTTCTGAAAACCAAGAATGCTCACATTGCCGAATAGTGCGTTTCTCCAATTAGTTTCATAAATATCAACATTTATATCAGTGCTGTTAACTCACTGATGTTGATGATGAATTTAATAGGCTGCAATTAATGCAATTGAGTGCGAAAAATGTAACTCAATTCGCCATCGTCTGTGGATTTTTGAAATACTGTAGAATCGGCCTGTAGACATCAAGGATTATAGAATTCAAAACGACTTTGTTTTTGACTTGTTCTATACTATTATATAATAATCAATTACATAATTTAAAGACATGCTAATGTAATTTGTTGATTTTGTGTTTTTTTTTTTTTAAATATAATATATATAAACATTTTTTGTTAACAGGTGTGTGTGTTTGTTGTTATGTGTTTTTAGTTGCTTTTGTAAAATACATAATCATAATAATATTTCATAGTAGTAATCATATTTTCTCGTATATAATAATAACTTTTGCGCCTAACAACTAATAATATTCAAATTAAATTTTCTTTCTTTATATTAGACTTTGTTTTTGCTTTTATTTCTTATTATTGTTGTTTGTTTCCTCTTCTTTCGTTCATAATTGTATTTTTGCTTTTCTTTAATTTGTATTTGGGTTGCTTCTTGTTGTTGTAGTTTATTTAAATTAAAAATTTATTCACTAACCAGCGCCATCTCTCGCGCCGTGGGCGTGGCCAGCGACTGGCCGAGCGCCGAGGCAGCCGAAACAGCACTGCTCAAGCCATCATCCTCGTCTCCCGTTCGCGCCGTCGCATTCATTGCGACAGCGGCTGCCTTTTTGCGCTCCAATTCACGATCCTGATCCCGATTCTGATCAGCATCGTCATCATTATTTTCATCACAATTACTGCGCTCGACCTGCTCGTCGGCATTCTCTTGCGCCTCATCGGCAAAGGACACTTCGGTTGGACTGTTATTGCTATCACCATTGGGCGTCAGCTCGTGCTGATTATTATTGGCTTTGTCTTCACTGGCGGATTTGTTATTATCACTATCAGCATCGCTCTTCGGCGATGGCGATGCCGCTGGCGCTCCCGCTGCCGCTGCCGTTGTCTCCTCCTCGGGTATGTCCTCGATGAGGCTGCGATTGCCGGAGCTAGCAGCCGACGGACTGCGGGGCGGCGCTTCAGCCTCCATCTCGGCGACTTTGCGCAACAGCACGGGATCGGAGGCACGCAGCGAACTCTCGGAGCCGCCGACGCCCTCTCCACTGGGCCGCAGCACCAGATAAAGCAATATGTCCGAAAGCGAAATGATGCCAATGACTTTGCGGTGCTCATCGACGACGACAAGACGATGCACCTCGGCGCGCACAATCCGCTCCATTATCGTGTACAGCGACTCGTCCAAATTGCACTTTTGCACACCCTCGAACCACTCGTTGCGATGCTCGTTCGCCTTGCGCAACGAGATATCGAGATCGTTGTAGGTTTTCTCGGCGGCGAGATTCTACACAGTGATGGAAAGAAGAAAGGCGATTAGTTGAAGGATTCTCGCTGTATATGTAAACAAGGAGCACTTACAATCACATCAAACTTGGCATAGATGTCAACGAGTCGCCCCTCGCCGTCCACAAGCGGCAGCGCCGAGACACGACGCTCCACAAACTTCTTGAGCGCTGTGATAATGCTTGTGGTCTCGTCGGCTGTCTCGATGTTGTCATAAGTGCCAATCTTCAGGTCGCGCAAACTCTTTTGCATATATGCGGGCTTTGGTAATTCATTAATCTGCAATTGAACGGGTAAGTTAGCGTTATTGGTACTTGCAACTTTGATGTATCTCTACTTACATATAAAAACAGGAACCTCAGTATGCGTTTATGTGTCAATATGTACAGGACATTGCCAGTCGCTGGATCGATCACCGGTAGTCGATGAATGCGACTGTGAATGAGAATTTTGATGGCATCGTAGAGGGAAGCGTCTGGTCCGATGCTGACCAATGGCATCACCTGGTTATGCAGCACACCTAAAAATATGCACTCAGGTAAAATATAATTGCTTTTTTTTTAAATTTCTTTATTAACTTACTGCGCCACGTGTCCAGTTTGTGCTCTTCCAGCTGTTCCATGGACGCATTGGGTGACTTATAATACATTTGCAAGATCTTGATAAAGTCCGTGATGGTTAGCATGCCGACAAACTGTTGCTTCTCCGAGTCCCAGAGCGGCGCGGCACGAACACCATTGTAGACCAACGCATAGAAGGCTTTCTTCACCAGCAGTTGGGTGTCAAAGACGACCAGTTTGGCGGAGGTGGGTATCAGATCATAGCACTTGTGAAAACGAAAGAACTTCACAAAGATCTGTGAGTCGTCCTCCTCTGCAAGTAGAAGATACAAACAGATGCATTGGTTAAGCAGTCTTTGGTGAGTCTCTCTATTTTTATTTTGTCGTATCATTCGTATCAATCTGCTTAGCATATGTACCGGGCCCGGCGCCTTTGTTGAGCAGCTGGGCAAGCAGACGCTTCCATGCCTCAGATATTTGCTCAAACTCCTTGATGCTCTCCAAGGGATAGTAGAGCACATCGGTGGGTCGACCGCTGCCGCCGAGCACCAAGCGGCCCGCATGATTTGAATAGAAGTGCAGCTGTAACATGCGTTTGATTTTGCCGATGAAATTGGAATGGGGTCTGAGGCAGGCAGGGGGATGTGAGAATCAGCCACTACGTTTCACCATTAGCTCTGACACTCCGATTGTCAGTGGATGCTGTCAATTAACTGGCACACACTCGCTTCTATTTCAGGCCGCTAATTGAACAACTAATTAAGCCAGTATCAAGGCTTACAGAGGCACAACAGCGGCTTAACAGCGACGCTAGCAGCAGCGCGCCCCTCAACGCGCTTCTCACTGTTACGGCGGCGGCGGTAAACAAAACGGCAAGTGCACTAACTAAATATTTATTCTATTTATTATTCAATTTGTTTTCCAATTTGTGGCAATCAAATAATCAACAGAAACCACAGCAACGTTGACTATAAATTGTTCTCCTTTTCATTTTATTCATTTTTGGCGCGCGCTTTGTCTGCATTTCAATAAATTACATTTAGACATTTTAATTAACATAAATTTAGCGTAGAAATAAAAGTGTGTGGCGAGAATTGGAAAGAGCCAAGCAAATAGAGGAACCGAAAATAGTTTATGAATTTATTCAGCCATAAATATAATCAACAATTTGTGTACGACAATTGCTCAAGCCAAAATGGCTGGCTGAGAATTAAATAGAGAGAGAGAGAGAGAAAGCTAGGCGACATTCTGCGAAAACCAATTAATACTATGCCAAATATCAAAAACGGAACCAAAGGGTGTTCATCGAATGCCTGCCAAGTTACACCCAAAGATTAGAAGCCCTCGTCAGCTGTCAGAAGTTGACAAATGCAATACCCACATTAATAAGTTGCATTGTCTAAGCGTCTACGCAAATTAGCTAAGGACTCGTGCCAAGAAATTAATTAATTCCCACATTCGTTCCGTGTTCCCCTAAAAAACAATGAGTAAGCTCTATTATAATTGATGATAAATCTCGCTGACTAGAGGTATTCGCAAAAACTATGTGGCAAATTTCAAAATTTAAATATTCCAATATATCAACATTAAACTAGATCCCTTGGCACTTTTTTGTATTAGAAATGATACTTCAATATTTTCTGCAATCTCTTCCTTGGAAAATATCAATATTTCACATCAGATTAAGCATTCATATATCTAATACATTTGTGTATAAATATTTTCAAAGTTTGCTTTTTTTTGCTTCATAATTTCAGCTCCTACACATTTTTTAAACAAATTATTTGCTGTCCGCGTTGACAAAGCTGCCAAAAAATAAAGAAAAGGAAATTTACAAAAATGCGAAGGCTAAAATGAATAGTGAAATATAGTTAAAATAATTAGCCAACTGCCCTAAAAAGAGCTCAGAGTTTGTTGCCATGGCAAAGTTAACAGCAAGTCTTTAATCGGTCAGATAAAATTGAAAAAACAATAACAAAGAAGCAGATTGAAAAAAGGTGAAGGTCCCCCACCATTCACACACGCAATGATATAAATCACTGTGTGCGTGTGTGTGTGTATCTATTTCTTGTGTCTTATTGTTATTGCTTAGCAATTGTTGTTGTTGTCTTTCTGATTAGTGTTTTTTTTTATTTGCTTTTGATTTTGAGTTGCTGTGCACAAGTTAATTAAAATGCTTTGAGTTTTTTCTTTCATTATGCTGTGGTTGTTGTTGCTCTTGATTCTTGTTGTATTTGCGTTTATTTTGCACAATTGCAAAGCCATTTTAATTGTGGTTTGTTGCAAATTGGCGTCGCGGCGCCTCGATCGAATTCATCTATAGTATTTAGTTAGTGAACGAGGAATATATATTCGTTTTCGTTTTAAGTAATTCGTTCTTTTGTTCTTTGAATTCTTCACCAATGACTAATGGCTTCGACTTGGGTGGCGAGGGGGGGGGGGGGGGCACTGTAGACCTTCAACTGCACTTTGAAATTGTGTCCGAGTTATGGATACTCTTCACGCAACGAGGTGCGAGGAAAACTATTATTTGGTTGACGCGACGCGGCGCGGCGCTTTGCCTTCTATTTTGTGTTTGTCGCCCGTCTAAACGTTTCGAGATTTTATCATAAACTGATCCTCTAGTCTGTTTCTGTTTTTGTATTTTCTGATTTGCCACTCGGTCGGAAAAGCGAAAAAGATTTTCGCCAAAGCACAAAACAAATAACACAACACAATACAACAACGAAAAGATATAGAATATAATAGGTATATATGTAGGATGAGAGAAACGCGTACGTATACGTATTTAAAATCAATTTCTAAATTACTCGTATCTCAGCAGCCGAAATAAACAACTCAAAACCAGCGGAACCCAGCGATCGGCCGATCAGGAGAACTATCATATTGAATATGACGTTAATGATGTTCGTGAAATGCCTCAAATTGGCAACTAAATGCAACTGAGAGAAACGTAAACACTGAGCCAGAGAGAGAAATGTTAAAAAATACTCGTATATAGATCATTTTTGGCTGTACTTGGAACTTATAATTAGCCTCAAAGAAATCAAAACAGGGAGGTGTGTTCGATGTTTACGTCAACTCGTTAGGCATCACTATCAGACCCTATCCATAGTTTATGAATCAAGACCGCGAAAGGGAGGGAAGATAGGTATTTTATAGCAAACATATATAATGTTCTAGTCACTTGGCGCCTACGCAAATTCGCTATTCTTAATCCCTCTAATATATGATGTTGATTAAATTAAATGGCCACATCTGTGTATATTACTTTTTGACGTTTCTATATGCTGCACACACAAAATCGTCGTGTGCCCCGAAAGACTCGCAGAAAAATAAGTGTCAACTTCTTGACAAGCTGCCAAAGAGGTGCCTGCGGTGCCTGCTAATTTATTTGCATAAAATTCGCATTTGTTTCTCAGAACGCCCCCAGGGAATAAAAGTGTACTTACCGAAATCGGATAGATTGACTTTCTCGAGGAAAGGATCGGCAACAGGCAACTGAAAGGAGACGAAGAAGATACGAGGTTATCAAAATGTTTACATGGAAATTTGGGTAAGCCTTAAAATAATACTACGTAGTAATTGAACGTATCTCATGTGTTACCATGTTTGTTTGATAAACAATTGCAATTACAGCACTTATTTGTCCGTTAAATTATATCAAAGTAAATACAAACTTGGTGATAAATAAGTTAAATAGAAGCAACTATTAAGTGCTTAAGCAAATATCACAAAATTACACTCCTATATTCTCGACGTCTAACATTTACAAGGTCCACTTGGAACCTAAAATTGTTTTTTCAAAACGTCGATTTAGGTCAAGCAACAATTGTCACGTTTCCATATCAAGTGTAATTTAGCCAATACATCTGTGCATCTGGAAATGTACGTAAATCTAATAGTTAAACGTACATGTGTTGGAAGTACGTAAGCAGTTCTCTAAGGCGTAATCGCTTAATCATAAAACTGCCGACGCAATCACAGATAAAAGAATGCAAACTTCAATGAAAAATTTATGGGTGTCCCTCTCTTTCTCTCTCATTTGCTATATATATACTCGAAATATAATACATAAATATGTACGGTACATAAAAAATAATAGTATCGAAATTAGCATTGAAATGTGCAATTGTGGAACAAGTAGCAGTCGCAAATGCCATAGACAAACAGATAATTGAACAAATGCAATCTCAGTAAACAATTCGCCCTGATAGACAGAGATACGATTGAGAGAAATATAGAGAGAGAGCTTAATTTACTACTCTCTCTCTGGTGAACTTGCTCTCTCACAAACAGTAGCAGCTGAAATTTACCAAATGGGACAGAAGTCAAGGCAAATGAACCGACAATGAGTGCAAAAAGCTGTTAGGCAAAATAAGGTGAATGCAAGATAAAATGCTTGAAATTGCATTACGAAAAAGCAGCAATAGCTAAAAGCTCTCTCTTGCTCTCTCTTTGTCTGGCCCTCACACACACACACACTCACACTCACAACTTACGCTAATTTTTCGACCATGCAGTCGCTGCTGCTGCCGTTTCCACTGCTCGATCTGCTCAACGCTGTAGTCGCTGCGACGTCGCAACAAAAGACACTGATGCACTGGCGGAGCGGGTGACGAATGGCGCAGGGGGGAATTGTGGGCGCTGTGACTGTAGGTGCTACTGTTGTTGTTGTTGTTGTGACTGCTGCCTCGCTGATAGACAAGCGACTGCTGCAGTCCAGTTGCGTTCAGTTCAATGGGGACCGTAGCTGCAGCTGCCGGTGAATGACCCGCGGATAGACGTTTTCCCGATACCAGACCATTGGCAATGTTGTTGCTGTTATTATTGCGCATTTGTGTTGGTTGTTGTTGCTGTTGTGGTTGTTGTTCCTTTTGTTGCTGTTGGCTATTATTATTACCATTCGTTGTTGTTTTGCGACGCAACAACACTGCCGGCATCGCCGCACTCAAAGTGGCTGACAATTTTCTGCAATCTTTTTGCTTTGTTTTTATTGGTTTGCCGTTGATGTTGTTATTGCTGGAGGTGATGCTGTCATCGCGTCTGCTTACGTGCTGCGAATGATGTTGACCGTCTACGAAATCGGCGAGATTCGCGCTATTCAGCAGCTGATAGTTGGCACTGGCCGTGGGCCCGTTGTTTGACATCAGCGTAGGCAGATGACTGTAACACTTCTTTCGGTTGAGCGGCGAGTTGCTGAGAGAGCGCGCCTTGCGCGCAACCTTCGCGTGCAGACTCTCATAACTGATGTTCTCACCGAACGCCAGCTCTTTGTCTCTCTCACTTTTGTGGGCGCTCTTCTTGCTGGGCTTGTTGTTATTGCTGTCATTATCGGGTAGATTTGGGTCAAAGCGCACGCTTAATTTGTGGTTTTTGTTGTTATGATCATGTGGTAATTTGCCAGCTGTCTGCTGTGACACAGCCAGGACCTGGACCTGGGCCTCAGCTTGTGCTTGGAACTGAGCAGCGACGACGGCGGCTGAGGGCAGAACGCCAATGCGCGGCGCGCTCGTCTCGAAGGCGGAATAGCGACGACGATACATGTGCAAGCCACCAAGACCGACGCACTTAATTACTGGCTAGGTATTATACACACTTAAAATACACGCACGCACACACGCCTACTCACACACTCTATACACACGCATGCACTGATAAACACTGTGCCTTGTAATGAGCAATGCGTAGATGTTGAATTTGCAATCGCCTGCGGTGTGTTTTGCTATTCTCTGTGTTTCTGTTCCGGGCACGTCTGCGCGCTCCCAAATGTAAACGTAAACTGGTTAACAGTCTGTTGAGCGTTGCCGCCATATGATCGTCACATGTGTGTGCGAGTGCTAAAGCTTAAGCAAACACAATACACACACACACATGGGGGAAAGAGAGGCCAACCTATCGCCGTATCGAAGTGTAAACACTCTGCGGAAAAAAATTTCTATGGTGCCGCGACGCAAATAGCAACAGCAAGAACTTTGCCGAAACGAAGAAATTAACATTTTAATGTTACAAATTGCATTAGAGCAAGCACATACTCCGAGCAGTGCAAGTGTATTCGAGAACCAAAAAGCATGGCGTTCGTCTGTGCGCATTCTTGAAGCTTCTTCACAAAACAAATAGAGCGAACAAGCGGACGAGCGTAAAAGCAGAGAAGAGAGCAAGAGTACTGCGCACCCACAAGTAGGATAAGCTCTGTATATCAACAGCGCCATTACAGAGCGCACTCAGTGAGTGAAAAGCTTCTTTGTAAATTTACTTATGAAAGGGAGGGGACTGATAAACAAAATAAACTGTGCCATAGATTGCCGTGGAGAAGGCCTCCATTGAATGTCGAGTAGCCAGCCGAAATAGCAGAGATGAATTCAAATTGAAATTGCTTAAGCATTAGGCAATGAAATGTGAATTATGTGAAATATACGCGCTAATTAATCATCATCAGCAAGAATTCATATTGTACGTTCATTCCCAATCCACTGCGGGTAACAACGCGGGGCTTTCACCGCAGCTGACGTCAGGAATAAGCCAACGGCAGCAGTTGCGAGTGGACGAGTGGGAGCGTAATATTCTCGGCATGTGAGCGTAAAATATTGTGTACTTGCAATTGTATGTACACGCATGTAGTAGTAGTATGATATGGAGTGTAAGAGCACATAGTATTTAATAGTAATGATAAAAACCAGTTCCGCCTTAATGACCACATTGCGGAGTGTGAAAAAATTGTAAACAACTCTGTAAGAACACTTTAGCCAATTAAGTTGACCTTGCGCTTACGTCAACATGCCACAATACTCGCTCAACAACAACAAAGTGCTCAAAAGATAATGCTAAGGTTGATGACAATATAGCCAATTTGAGAGTTATCAGCTATCAGCTATTTACTGTGAACTCTATATGACTAATTCAATTAGCCAAGGAAAACCACAACAATCATTAGTTGCAAAAAGCAACAATACGAAATATCTCCCATCCAAGCTGACGAACTTGTGCAGCAAAAACGTTGCATACTTGCAGGCTGTGGGCAAAAATCGAGAGCCCCTAAGCTGCTTAAAAGAAGAAATGAAAAAAAGCTTAAGGCAGGCAACAAGTGCAAGCAAACTAAAGTCGTTGCTGGCCTTGAAGCGAAATTATGCTAGTGCATGCAGAAAGGCGGACAAGGGGGGTGGCAAGGAAGGGAAATGCGAACGCAAGTCATTCGTCAATGTCGAGAGGGCGAATGAGAGCAGCAGGAGCATTTAAAGAAAAGTCCCTTGCACAAATGGCATTTCTTACTGCTTAAATTTAATACACAATTCGATTACTCACCCCTCTGGAGTCTCTGAACAGAATAGCTGCATGATGTGGATCAAGGGTGCCATCCCCTCGAAAGCTTCGACCAGCAGCACCAACTGAGGCGCGTCGTTTCTCCAAGTCGGCCGAGGCGCGACGCATATGAGCACCTGGTGGGGTTTAATAAACAACACATTAATACATGAGTGACAATTTTTAGAAATCGGTAAAAGTCTTATACAATATATAGATGCATCAAAAAACAGCAAAATCACAGCAAGTACCAGGCAGGGTCTACTCAAACGCTTGTTACCTTCTTTGACAATGCGCTCGAAGATCTTGTAGGTGGCACCGCAATCATCCAAAATGCGATTGGGTCTGCTGAGTGTGTTGACGTCCAAGCTCTTGGAGCGCGTACGGAAATTCTCCTGCGGATCGTTCTGCGGCGAGGTGCAAACACTCTGGGCATCGTGATGCTTGCGCGGCCACACATGTATCTTCTTGCCAAAGTGCTTCAGCATCTCCTGTATGGAGTGATGGTGATGGTGGTGCGCATGCTTGTGTTTGTGCCCCTCCTTGTGTGGCGATTGACCATGTGCCGCATGACCACCATCCTGGCCACTCTCGTCGACGCTGAGACTCTTGGCGAAGGACGCGTTATCGAAGCGATGACGCACGAATGCACCACCGGCGGGCACCGGTATGCAGCCGCTGTCGGTGCTATTCATCGACTGGCGCGATCCTCCCATGCTGTAGTCATCCAGCGAGGTGGCCGCAGCGTTCACCCGATTGAATATCGATATGGCAGTGGGTCGCTCGCTGCTGCGCTGCTGGCCGCTGGCGCCCGTGTGCGTGAAATACTGATGATCCGCCTGGCTCTCGTAGATGTCGTCGAGATCGTGTGGAAAATAGCCGCCCGATGGCTGCGGCGGCGGTGAGCCGAAATCTGGAGCACCGCGACGCATGCTCTGTAAACAATTGCGATGGTTAGCATCGGTTCATTCGTTTCCTGGTCGAACGGACTCTGAATATACGCCCCAACACTGCCAAAGATTGCAAATTGCGTTGGCAAAACTCTAATGAAACTTTGCATTAATCGCCAACAGCTGATCGTGACAATTGTAGAGATGATACTGAATAGATTACTACTATCGAATTATGATTGAGACGCAAAACTCCGATATATCGATAACAATTTTAGAGATCAACGTGGAGCTGATAATTGATAGACGTTCGCGTGAGTTCGATATAAAAAATAATTTAAGAGTAGAAAGAAATCTTCAGTAAGCAATATCTGTGCCATGAAGATTACAATATTAACGATAAAATATTGAATAAAGAAATCTGTATCTATAACGATTTTATCATTGAATGAAGATCAAGAAGAGCTGCAATTCATCTTTTGAAACCGCTATTTAAAGGATTTGTACTATCGACTGGCAATGCAGTGCTGTGGCGTATACGGAGGAGTTTGAGTTGCGCTGCTTACTGCGTAGATAGCCGGACTGTGAGATCGTTCGAGGAAGCTGCGCTTCGAGGAGGGCGTGCGCTTCAAGCTGCCACTGATGCCGGATCCGTTGGTGTAGCAGCTGTCGTAGGAGTTGCGTGGCCCGCAGCTGGCACTCTGTCCCCCCGTTGCCTGGTGGTGTGTGGGCGAGTTGTTATAGTGATGGTTAGCCAGCGACTTGAGGGCATCGGGCACTGCCTGCGGCTGCGAGTGCCGATCTGTCTGCCACTGTGCATAGGCGCTGCCCGTCACGCCGCCCATTGCGGAGTTGTTCGAGTTGTTGGAGTTGCTGCTGGAGCTGCTCGACGAGTCGACGCTGTACAGTGTGTGGCTCTGCAGCGAGGACGAGGCCTCATTGGCGCTGCTGCCGTAGCCATAGACGCTCCTGCTGTTGTTGTGTTGCGACCAGCTGTCGGTGCTGCTGCCGCCGCCGCTCAGCTGCTTCTCGACGGCGTGCTGCCGATAGAGATGTGAAATTCCATGCATTGCGACGCCGTTGTCGTTGTTGTTCTTGCTACACTTTGTTGTTGTCAATTATGTTGTTGTAGTTGCTTTTGTTGTCAATTGCTGCTGCCGCGTTTGTCAATCAGTGTGTATATATGCATATACCTATGTCATAAATGTAGTAATTGTACTTGTGTGTTGTCACTATTTTCACTCTTGTTCTTGCCCTTTCTTTGGGGTTCTCTTTGTTAAAGTCACATAATCCTTGCACTGTAAAATGAAAAGCACACCAGTTGTTGTTGTTGTTCTTGTTGCTCTTGCTTGCACTTGCACTTGTCAAAAGCTTTGTGCTTTTGCTGCTCTCTATCGCTTTGGAAATCGTCGTCGTAGCCGCTGCAAGTTGAATGCACTCAAATTAAGTCAAAGCTGCAGACGACGTCACCGTCGACGTCGACGCCAGCGTTAACGGCAGCCGTATGTGCGTGTGTGTTTTGTTTTGTTTTTTGTTTGCCGCCTTATTATTATTTTTATAAGTACAAGTGTATACATGCATTTATGTATTTGCATGCATGTACGCCTGCCTGTTTACGAGCATGTATTTTCAAACACTTTTTGTCATTATTTGCGCAAGCTATTAACATTCGTACATTCTGTTGCAGTGGGTGCGAGTGCAACGACAATAACTAACATTTGCCTATGCTGTTAAGCGACTTAACAGTGGGAACGAGCGCTGTCAACGCGTCATTGACAGAACGCAGCGACTGCGCGAAACATGCACTTGAATAAGTTCACCACCCACATGGCCAAGTGTCAATGCGCGAATGGCTTTTATTGTATTTTTCATTTTATTTTTTCTTTATAGTATTGCGGCAGCTGCTCTGCTTTGTGGCTGTCACTGTTGCGAATGCGTCGCTGTGCTCAGAAAGATCAATTGCTTGCGACATTTAAGTCACCTGATCCTCGTACAAACATACATATTGCATTTCCAATACGCGACGATTTCTGTCACCTGCACGAAAAATACACCGACAAACTCGTCGCCTGCACACAATGTTATTCTCTTGCGCTAGGCTCCAAGCACGGTTCAAAGTCTCAGTTGATCGGCAAATGATTGTAAAATGCAAAAACACAAACATGCATATATGTTTGTTTATGTGCTTATAACGCATTTGTTAATACAAGTACGAGTAGATGTGAAACAAACGCTCTTTGCATAAAGCTGATAGCTTCTTTGTAGGCATGTGTCGTTTGCATTTAAATAAACTTTATCGTTGTGTAAAAAACAAATAACGCGATAGAGAGAAAAGACCAGAATCAGCAAGCAGCGAACAGCGCAAGCAAAAGTTCTATTTATATTCTCGTTTTTATCAAAACGCCACCAACACGTCGAAAGACAAGAATGAGAGTGGCGAGCGAGAGGCAGGCAATCACTTATGTATAAGGAATAGACGAAGGTAATTGATAAATAAATAAAATGAAAGAAAGGCTGAACGACAGTAAGAAATTACGATTATTGATTATAGAGTTTTTGAGTGATGCTCGCAAGCTGATTAAATGTTTGCGCAATCGAGCGTAAAGTTCAATTGAGGTTAAATTGCACCTATTCAACCCCACCGCAATTGGTCTTGTCCACAAACGTAATCAAAATTTGTGTAAATTAATGCGAAATATTGAGACACACACACATGAATTTATACACACATGTACATAAATATACGTCTACATGAGATACGCACACAAACACAACCGTTTGCTTAAAAATGCCAGCACAGACTGAGACTGAGAATGAAAGGAAAAAGAAGACAAATATGCACGTGCAATGTGTAAACAAGTGATGGAGAGCAGCATAAGCTGCGAGAGAGCGCCAGAGCGTCAGCGCGTGGGAGAGTAAAAGACATAATAACATTCTGATGCTGCTGCTGCTGTCGTTTAACAGAGCACTGTTAACGGTTAATAGTGAAACGTTGTTGGGGCTTAGTTGCGGTGTTGTTGTTAGTTGTTGTGCCCATCAGCGTAATGAAGAGCACTTTATTTGAGAAATGACCTTGGGCGCTTGCCAGCGCAAGCATATTGCAATTGAACAGCAATTTCCCATGCGGTTTGCACTCAGAACACTCGGAACAACATTAGCGCTGGCAAACGGCAACGAGACGCATTAAATAACTTGTTCGCCATGGAGAAAAAGCCTTCAGGGGGTTGCCACCCTACCCCAATGTGTGGTGGCATCAACAAGCCCCCGCCCGAAACACTTTGCAAATCTTTCGCTGACCAAAATGCAAAGGGGCGAGAGGCGCCACAAAGTATGCAAACGACAGGAACGTGACCTGCTCCACGAAATGAATCAAATGAAAGTGAAAATTCTGAAAGAGTGGCATCCACGGACAACGCATGCGTGATATTTGAAAGTGAAAGTACATAAGCGGGAATATACTGTATGTGTGTGAGTGTGTGTGCTGGGCATACATACATACTAAGTATACTCCGAGTCTAGTATAGTGGCTTGTTGTGGGCATGGAAATCAAACTGCGCATTTAGGTCAAGTTTGCGAAGCGTATTCAAAACTTGTCACAATTTATGGCTGTCGCCAAATTAGCCGCTGATAGGGAGTTCTTATCAACTCACAGCGCCTGTGACAGACCCCCACTAGACATACTGCGATAAGAGGGGGCCAAGCAAGGTAGTCATTGTTGTTACTTGGGCTCAACTTATCAGCGCATTGATTGGGGTACACAAACTACAAATAACAGTTGAAAAAGTGTTTACGTACTGCTCCTAGTCGGTTGCCCACGGATTATATCTATCAAAAAGTCGGAGGTAAGCAAATTTTGGCATAGTATGCGGACTGTTTTTATTTGCCCACTGGATGTTGCGGGGCGACAACTTGAAACCACTAAAATGCCGCTTAGCTGGCAGTTTGTAGTTTAAGTAGCCTCAGCCAGCGAGCAGCATTCACCTTGAACGTGATTGGGAATCGGATATGTGAGCGTAAGTATTTTGTGATATTTAGTTTTGTTTTGGGGTTTCGTCGGTTAGTTTCTCGACCCCCTGCGTCATGCATTGAACATGCGCCCAACGGTCGCCGACAACGGGACTTGGCTATAAATACTCAACTTGCTGAGCAGTGCGAATTGCTTTAGTTTTCCCTCCTATTGAAGACCACTCCAATTTCCAACCTTTTCGCTGACTGTTTATTTGGGCTGCTTCGTATTAAATATATGCACATATTTTTAATGTCGAATTGAAAACAAATATGTGCCGATTTTGTGAGTTCGATGACGCAGCGTTGAGTGCGAGAAATGTGATAATTTTTATTATACTTCGACTGAGATTACCACAGATTGTTTTTGTTTTGAATATGGTCACTTAATATGCCAGTGAATCGATATATTCAGAAGTGTAACACAAACACAGAGCGAGCTTCAAGGCAAGAACTGCTCAAGTCGCTGACCTCTGTCCTCCAGCTGACCCCACGTGCTCGATTCTCGCTGCACATTCTATTCGAAGCAAACTTTGAACTCGCAACTCACTCGACTTTTAGCATATAGCCATATATAGCTGACCTTGGGGCCCGTGGTGGGGGTTATCCTAAAGGTACAAGCCCATAAAACTGTCATTACAATCTTGAGTTTTGGCCGTTAATGATATACTAGGCAAGCCACTGTCACTTTAATATGCGACTTGTGGTGGGTGGGCGTGTGCTTTCTCCCTCACTCTTTCTCTATCTCCATCTCGCTCACCGTTTCCGCATCGTTGGAAGCGTGCAATTAGACAAATGCACAAATGCGACCGGAAGCGAGTCGAGCGACGGACGGACAGACAAACAGACAGACTATTTTGTGGCATTTTATTTGTGTGTTGTATTTTGTTAATTAGTCGCAAGTTGAGAGAGGTGAGGGGGGCGTAGAACAAAAGAAGGAGACCTTCGGGAGATTTTGCGTTTGCAATTGCAGCGAAAAGTCATTGAAGATGTTTTATGCAATATTGCAAACAGTTTGCTGTTTGAATCGCTGCCAACTCGTAATGCTCACGTTGGCCACAATGATCGATGATCGAGCGCATGAAACTGTTATACGAAAGTCATTAGTTGGCTAATGGGCCGCCATATCAATTGTCTTACAGATTAAGGGAAACACAGTGTGAGTGTGTCTCGTGTAATGAACTGCGTTTACTCACTGCCTTAGCAACTGCTTAAAAAGCGAATTGAATCAATTGCCGTTCATTACAGGTTTGACAAGCCCTAAAATACTTGCCGTTCATGCCAAGCGCGCATTATGTACACGGCAAACAAGTCAAATCAATAAGTTGAAGGAACTCCCAACTTAGCGGAGACACGCACCAATTTGTGCTACGGCCTACGCGTCGTATGATTCATGCGTGTATTTCGCAAAGTGCTTCCCGCAACGCGAAATGCATAAAAGACGAGACCTTTGGGACCCGCACTGGGCGGTGATTAAGAAGCCAACTCGTTTTCCCTACTTATATAACAGCCGCGACCAGCTGGCTTATACAAGTATATATAGATATCTGTTTGCATTAGCAGTCGTCGTCGGGCCGGCAACATTTGCATTGAGAATGTGCCGGCTGCGTTTACGTTTGCGTTTGCCTTTGGGTTGACTCTCCGCAAATACTCGAGACGCACTTGAGTTGAGCTTCCACGGCGCGACGAGCGCCACGTTTGGTTTCAATTCAATTAATGGGTTCGCTTTGCTGTTTGCACTTCTAATGGCGCCGACATTCGCCTGTAGCTGTGCACAAAGAGGGGCACGACTCCAATAAAGTTGCTGTGGCCACGTCACTCGAAACCAGCTACAAATTCCTGGGTATCTCTAGTCGCCACAAATGCGAAGCACGCGCCAGTTATCGGCAACCTGCTGACATTGGGAAACGATCTATCAAACAAATTATGCGTGTTCTTCCTCGCCACACACGCTGCAAGTGTAAGCAAAAGCTAGTGGCGCGGAAAATGGACGTGCGTCTGCGAAAAAGGTCAACAGACACAAGTTTATTGTGAGCGAAGCTCAGTTGTGCGCAGCTATTTAGCCAGGCGTCTTTAAAGACGAAGTTGTTGTTGCACAGGATAATAGCTGCACGCATTGTGCTCAGTGTGGATAATTTATTATGCGCTTAGCACATAAGTCCACAGGATACACATATACATATATTGTGTAGTGTGCTATGCTCCACAGAGTGCGGCGATTGACGTCAATGGAAATTTATGCAAATGAGCCGCGGCTCGCAAAGTATTTTGTAGCTTGTCTTGGGAGATACGATTGTGTTTTGTTGTGGCACTACTACTTGTATTACGTGGCTGCTAATTAGATTTGATGGCTTTTCAGTCGCTCGTGGGCGTTGCCGACAGTTATTGAACTTGGAATTGCAATCACAGCCACAGAGGAGCACTAATAGTACGAAATGGGAGGCGGGAGCGAGCTATTAGCAAATTACTAAGCAAATATTTTGCCATTTTCTATCTCGTTTTCATTTCAAGAACGCTGTCAACATATTCATCTGCCACAGACAAAAGGCCGAGGGAAATGGAAATGCACACAAACTCATTAAAAAGATGTCAAATGAAAGCGACAGCGCAACCTTCAGGGCCGCAATGTTGTCCTGCAGCCCGAGAGCCAAACACAAATAGACTCTTTAAAGAGTCAATTGTCAAGTGCGAAATGCATAAAGAATTGTGAATATTTAAAGAAAATTGGTGGCTAAATCGAAGTGCTATGCTAAATCGCTTAATAGATTGCAATAAACAGATTGCAATACAGCCCTCAGCTAGCTGCAAGTTATCGTTGGCTCAAGGTCGTGCACAGCAGAGTTTCGAACTCTGTTCCCTTTAATAGTTCCTAGCTTTTCTCTAGCTAAATTTAGAGAAATCATCGGCAGGTTTGTTTAATTATTCAGGCAAGCTAAGCAGCGAGTTACATGCATCAATTAAACGGTTCCGGTTTTCAGTGTTCCACTCCCCTAGATATTTGCCACATGCGACAGGCGACAGCTTAATTAATTTGTTGTATGTAAAAAACTCGTGGGCAAGTAGAATTCAGTAAACAAACAAATAAAGTCAACATTAGCAGCCAGGTTCTACTAAGTGTTATTAATGCTGTTGTTATCAGGAAACAGCAATAACAATAGCAGTCGGGCGATACACAAATAGAACGCTGTGTTTGTGTTTGTGTTTGGGCTATAGCCCAACAAGTAGCGCTCACACATATCAATCCGCACTCACATTGGAGAGCGATTCGCTGTGATTTGCCTAGGCAAACAAACGCGACTCGATTTCTTGCCTCTTCCACTGGGTTAATGGTGCTCAAGGTTAGGCCCCATTGGACACAGACCCCCCGGCAGAAACACTCAACACTCACACACACATGACACATCAAATCGTGCATGCTAATTAACGCCTCTGGAAGAGGGTGTGTGCTTGCTTTGCTCTGCTGCTTCCTTTATATTCCGTATACAGATATGCACATATATATTGTATATGTAATTCGTATAAACCGTAGCACTGAGCTGCGTGTTCAAATTCGCAAAGTGCACTGTTTGTTTTTGTGCTCAATTTATGGGGCGATCAGCTCGAGAGATCGGTTTTGTCTAAAAGTCACGTTCACACGTTCCATCCTCAAAACAAATCGAACTATCAGGATATGTTCTTCTTAACTGCAACATTCATCAAGATGGATAGTATTATAAATATTTATTTGGTTTGCAATTATCTGTCACTCTCCCAGATTATGCCGTTTAATTAAAAAGCAAAACAATATTGCACGTCTATCCTGAGCAATCTCGAAAGTTATCTGCGGGCCCCACACTTGCTAACTGTTTTAATTGCGCGCGTTTAACGGCGCCTGTTAACAATGTCAGAAGTGTGGGAGGGGAAAAAGTATCTGTAAGCTGATTTGCCGTATGTGATGCTTCTCATTGTTCGCCCCCCTCCCACACTTGTAGGGCCCTTGTCTTGGTCGTTGTTCTGGCTGCTGCTTGCTGGCTTTTTGTTCGCTTAATCGTTGGCAAAGTTTCAGTTGGCTACCGAGGTTGTCACATGACACAGGATTAAGTTGCGAAAGGCCAAAACAGCTCAAGGACATTCGACTTTTCTTACTCGTTCGCTCTGCTCGCGTGTCTGCGTGTGTGTGTGTTGTTTACGACTTTTAATTGGGCGTGGTCAGGCTGACGCTGACGTCGACAGGGAGACACTGACAGCAGCTCGTTAAGAGACCCAGCGACTTGGGGGAAAAGGAGGACTGGGACAGGGACAGAGACAAAGCAGCCGGGGACCGCCTGGAGTGCGATGCTTAAAGAATGGCAAAAATAAATAGAAGCGCATATATAATACTTAATGTGCGGCGAGATAGGTCGAGAGCAGAGCAGATAATTAGCCACTCAATGTGACAACGTATCGTATATCAGCAGCAGCAGCTCTTTTCTAGCCACTTCTAGACACCCTGTATGCTAAGTACTGTATTAAATTTATGCAGTTGGCAACAAGAGTGAAGCGTGTTGCAATTAAGGCAATCATCGCGGCAACAAGATTCATAACAATATGAACAAAATTTATGTTGTTCGGCATATAATTGAACAGAAATTTAATTGCCGTTTTAAGTAAGTTCCTTCACTTGACCCAATTCTCAGTCGACCCCAGCTAAAGCGACAAGCTAAACATGCGCATTGTTTCTAACAACAACAGTCGAACAGTCAGAAACCAAAACTCAACGATCGGAAAACTACAATCGACAAAAAAATGCAACGTCAAATGTTTCTCCAAACAGCGTTTGATTGATGATCAAAGAGCGTGCTGCATAAATTGATGAGAGTTCCCCAAAACTGGTATCCCACAGTTAACACTGGCTATATGATATAACTTCAAGTGCAGCTGAGGAAAAACTGCAGCTAGAAAACTGTCGAGGTTTAACGAACCCTATCGATAGTGCAACAACAATCACAATTTGCTATGGTTTCTGTTGACCTTTTCGGTCGTCACAAGTGACAGAAAACTTAAAAAACAATAACTGGTTTCTCCATGTCTAAGTAGCAGCATCTATATCTTCTATATATGTCGTTGCTTTTACGCAGTTTTCAAACTAATCACAAAATTTAGTTGTGATCTATGCAAGTGTTGCAATAAATTCGCATCGTATATGATGTGAGTAAATTATAAATAGTTGCAGAAATAGAACGTATGAAGGTCATGTTGAATATTTATATTCTGCTAACTCGATAACTTTACACAAATTCAATTCAGCGCCATGAAAAGCTGTTACATAAGGCTCAGCTGGAGAAACTAAAAAAAGCGAACTTTTTAATGGTTCTTGATATGGTTTCAAAGCGTATCAACTGCCGCCAGCACTTAACTGTATTAGCTTGGAAAGCAAGTCGTATCAAACGGCTTTAACATATGGCACGACTCAAGTTGAAGTCTCCTCCTATGCGTTAACACAACACCTCCAGCTCAGAGCTGTTAGATAATATTCTGCACTCTGTTCTCTAGCACTTCCGATGCTCACATACACACACACACACGCACACTCATACAAATTGTAGCGCAAACTTCGGATGGGGAGATGTTTTTTTGCGTCGCAAATGAAATTTTGTACCTCGAGCCGGCGATTATTTGGCTGGAGTGTTGCCGTTGCACAGATTGCCAGCGGCTGTTGTTCTGTCGCTGCTTCTTCTTCTTATTACTTTGTGCCGGTCCAAGACGTGGCGCAAAAGAAAACGAAAATAAAGCACGCGACCAAAGCGATAGAAAAATTGACGCTGCGCAATTTCTTTGGCGTGCTTTTTGTTGTTTCGCATGCGTTGTGTTTTCTCCTTTTCCTTCGCTTTTTCGACGCTTCCCCTCCACCACACCACACACTGTTCAATCCATGAACTTGCTGTTCTTATACCCTGCAGAAACTGGTTATCAGCGTGATTTGAAAGTGAAAGAAGATCGCAAGGGATTGCAGGGTGTGTCATAGTCGGGCAGCATTGCGTGCGGCATCCACACTTGTTTTCGTGCGTTGCTTGGGAGCCGGCTTGGGCAATTCATGTTGTTGTTATTCGGGGGCATAAACAAAAGCTCCACACATCCACAAATTGCCAACAACGAGAGCAGTGTCAGTGTGAGCATAAATTTTAATTAAATTAGCTTTGGAAATTTCATTAAATTAGATATGTATGTATTGCGAAAGAGATAGGAACGCAGGAATACAAATAGATGCGCACATCCAATCGAAATCTATTCCAATCAGTGTAAATAACGCCTGCGAAAGCAGCGAAAAGTGAAACTTATGGCGTTCTAGCTATAATCTCATACTTGTATTGTTTATAGATTGGTGCTTGTTGTCTCTATATGCTCGAACTGACCTATTCCAAGCGTATTTCAATTGCCAGACACACACACACAAACAGACTCGCAATGTGTTGCAATTTATTTCGTATTTATGGGAGCGATGATTGTAACAATGTGTAAATCATATCAGCGACCTCCGACCGTTTCTATATAATTATTTATAGTTGCGGGATTATCGCTGGATGAGCCGACTAACTGGGGGTATTGTTATCAATGCAATAAAGAGACGCGAATCTGAGATTTTGGAAATCGAATAAGTGCTGGTTCTTAATGATATTTACGTGTGCTAATGACGCCATTAAACAGTGCCCATAGAGCGGCTTCTGCTTTTTGGCATTCACTTGGGCAGTGCTATAAATAAAACAAGATACATTATTGCCGGCTAACCGTGTGATCCACTTGCCACCATCCAGAACATTTGCCGCACTCAAAATACTTGACTACATATAGAGATATATGTATATGGAAGATCTCTCTATCTCGCACTTTGGCCAAATCAAAACAAAATTTTAACTGCAGCTTTTGCGTCACAGATGTCGACAAAAAAAAAATGGCATAAATCAGATCAATTTTTGTCTTTTTCGTTCTTCAATTATATAAACAAGAATAAAATGAAATCAAATGACCGCACAAGAGCCGAAAAATAAAAGAATCATTTGCCGGGTGTTGGCGCAAAATGTGGATCGTATTTTTATAAAAATAATATTTTATCACATGGTCGCAGCAGCGGCGAGCCGCAGAGACACGATTCCATTTTCAGTGAATTTTTGCATGTGCCGCTTTAAGCGCAATAATTAACGAAATTTTGTTTTTTTTTGTTTATTTTAAGACTTGCGCAATTGTGCAGTGTCTCTTATTATTATTTCTTTTTTTATTTTTGGCTGTGAGTTTCGGAATTTCGTTTATGAACTGAAAACTGAATTCGTAACTCTTCGCTTGTGTTGTTGCACTTTTCACAAAACTTTCCACATAATGTTTAATGAATTTTCCACTTCACGCACACAAATATTTTCAATACAAAGTTTGTAGTATGTTTGCTTTGTTTATCAGCTATGAAATGCCAGATTGAAATGCTCGCTCATGCATATTTATATGGCAAACAGACGAGAAGAAATATTTTGTATTTTTGTACGAAAACCGCTTTAGAAAATCCAGTTTGTAAGTTAAACGTTTTCTTTGTTTCAAAACAACCAACAACCAAAATAAGTTACTAATTATGATTGAAAATATTTCTAGAGTTATGATAATATGCTTTCGGTATTTCTTAATGAGCGATGTGCTGAACCTTTTGACTACTGTATTATTAGTGCTTGTGCTGAGCTGATGATTCAAAAGTGTCTCGAAGTTTTCAATTAATTCACGTTAATGCACTGTTCACGTGGCGCTGTTAACGTCTGTCGCGGCCGGCGCTTCAAAATTAACTGAAAGGCGACAACGTAGCCGCCATGTGGCCAACCCAGTCCGATATACTTCTGAGTGATTGTGTGCGTCTGTATGGGTGTGTGCTTGTGTGCGAGTATATATACAGCCATACATATGTACACGAAGAGTAAGCGAGTGCCAAACCGGCAAGGCATATACGCTAGACTCACGGTGTTGTCGTGTGCACGAGTGTGTGTGCGTGAGTATATGTAACAGCAGAAAAAGGTGAGCACAACAAAAATCAAGCGAGCGAGCGAGCGCAAAGCGAACATAGAAAGCCGAAAAAAAAACAGTAACATAGCACTGTTAGATAAGCTGTGTGGTCAAAGTAGGCGTGGTAGCGTCGCTGTTAAACGTGTTTTGACTAAACTTGCCCCCCCTCTCGAAGGTAAATATTTAGTTTGTAGTTCTGCTGCTCTGTTATGAACTTAAACGACCTTTGCTGTTAGCTAACAGCGCTGCGTAGCCTTCTACTGCTAATAGTATGTTGTTGTATTTACGCACTTTCTAGAAGGCGCAAAGCGAAGTGTTGGCGGGTGTGGTTCTTTCTGCTTGTTAACATGTAACAAGCAGACTTACAAGTGTCGTGGTACATATAGCTTTTCGTCAAAGGTGGCTTTGGTCTTTGTTTTCCGCATTTTCCTAACGCTGCTGCTTTTGTTGTTTACAATATTTATGACATCGCTGCTGCTTTGCATTCTCACTCACATTATAATAAATGTTTACAATTGTGCGATTCTAGAGCTATTCTAGTCTGTGTGCACTGCGTCACGTAGGCAGCGGATAAGCAGAGCAGCAGAGCACCAGAGCGGTTGGCAGCAGCACCACCAAAAAGCGCCCTTAACATTGTCTATGCTCTGCTCTGCTCTTGCTCTCATTTCTGCGCTCTCTTTGCTACTGGTCTTTTCTAGTTTTAACAGTGTGAGATATGTAGGGGCGGCTTAACAGACTTTCGCTTATGAATGGGCTACGACAATAGCAAATAGACAACAGCTCACACCCACACAAACACACCCATGCACAAAACTCGAACACAGACACATCTTTGGCGTCAACAGCGTCTGGCTGGCTGCCTTCAAAATCAATGTCGGTTAATTGTCGTGGGTTGCGAATTATGTATGAGTATTTTAGCTTTTGCTTTTTCAAGTCAACAACAATGCGGGATAGCTGTGACTTACACAGACTCTGTCACTCATTCACTCACACACGTTTGTAAGTAGACGCGCCTCTCGTCACCCCTCTGCTCACACTTTTTCAACTGAGCGCTCTGCACATGCTTCGAGATTACGTCATGGCCAGACACTTGATATGAAGCCGGCGACGAATAATAACAAAACAACATACAAAACCCAAAGGCTTAAAACGTACAAATAAAAAGTGCACAGCAAAAACAAAAAGTGCCAGCGGGCGAAGTCTGTGCATGCGAAACGAAGAGGGAGTTAGAGTAGCGAGCATGTGCGAGAGCGAGATGCAGCCAGGTGCTGCTTGTTTCTCTGTTTTCTGTTATTCTTGCATGACATTGAAAATGCAACCACCAGGACAACAACAAACTGCAGTCTGTACATAAACGAGTCTGGGCTGCGGCGCAGCAAAGTTTTCAAGGTCAGTCAAAGGGTAAACATACAGGCGAAGACCCCAAAATGCAGCAACAGTTAGTTTCCGAAACGCACTCGCTGTTTACCCTCGTTTTCGCGCTGTTCGTGCGGCTCGCAATGGCGTTTGCATTAAACTACGCCTCACTCTTTCTCTCGCTCGCTCACATGCCATTGTTATGCTACGGCTTGTGTGTGTGTGTGTGTGTGGGAGTCGCTCACATTTCTATGTTGATCTCTTATATGCGCCGTTATCGCAATAAGAACACGAATATGACAACTGGGGCTTGCTGCCTTTTCCCCTTCGGGCAGCCGCCGTGTATACAAGTTGTTTTTAATTCATCAGAATGTTGTTTTTGTTTACGACTTGGCGCGCTCGTAATTGTTATGAGTGATTGTTGCATATTCTATATTTATACAGTTGTCTGCCGCTCGCATGTGTGTGCAACTGTAATTCTCGTTGAACTATATACGGTACAAGATCAGAATGAATACAACAATATTCCAATTAGCATTTTGAAGAACACCTCAAACTTTAAAATACTAAACAAACAACGTCATTATTTACCTTACTCGCATTTTACATATGTAAAGTAATGCACGACAAACAAGCAAAGCAAAGCAAAGCGAAGCAAAACAGAACATAAAAATTGTTTATCTGCTGTTGAGCAGCGCATGGGCTACCTTTGGATCACACTGTCCCGTGCCCCGCCCCGTCCACGCGCCCACTTCACAGAGCTACTCAAACTTCAGGTTTTACACATCGTTTAGTCATTTTGGATTTGTTTTTGCGTTTTTCAGCATTCGTATGCGTCTTTTGCGTATTTTCGCTGTTTGTTTGTTTGCTTTACTTTGCGTTGTTTGTTTTATATACTACACACATACCAGCGGACGTATGTGTGTGTGTGGAGTGTTGTTGCTTTAATTTTCAAAGTCAAGGTTAATTTGATTTTCTTGATTTGCATAAGTCGCGATTTAATACGAAGTTTAAACAAAAATATTTTAAATCGCTGTAAGTGGAATCTAAATGTTAATTTAACAGGTAATTAACATGTACCTGGCACTTGCTGTTTAACTTCTGCTGCATTTAATTAATAAATGATATGCGAATAAATTGTGTACTTACTTTGCACAGCCAATTGTTGCTGATGCGCCGCAACGCGCTGCAAATAAAAAAAAATAATGAATTCATTAATCAATTGTATTGACACTGCAACAAATTCAAATAGGCCGCGCACTGTTATCAGATTTAACAGCTCGGCGCACTGTGCTTAGCGAGTGCACAAACCTACACATCGTCCACAGCGTGCTGTTAAGATTAACCCCTATGGTGTACACTTGGGTAGAATTTAATGTATTTTCAATTGGTTTGCTTACATTTGCGTTGGCTAACATGGTGCGCAGTCCACTGTTGTGCAGCGACTGCACGTCCAGCGAATGGCTGCGACCGCGGGGTGTTTTTATGGTCGGCGAGGTGGGTGGTGGCCCAGTGTTAGACGAACCCGTCGAGTGGGTGTGGCGATAGAGCCAACGCTTGACAGCAGACATATTGTTTGGTTTTCCTTAGGTAGTTTATTATTATTATTAAGTAGAACTATGGAGATAAGCACAGCCGTTTGAATGTTTCGAGTTTCCGTTCAAATGCTTTACATTGTACTGCACAGGTTAACAGTAACACACTGTTATCGCCGCCGCGCGTTAGATGGCGCCAGCAGCAGCGCTTGCTGTTAACGCTTTTGAACTGATATTTTTAAATTTGCGATATGTTTAATGCGTTTGTTTGTTGTAATTGTTGTTGTTCTCCGAAGTAAATGCGCAAATTACATTTATGTAAATTCAACGAATTTATGTATATTTTTTAATTGCATATAGAATGCGTTGTTGTTATTGTGGCTGCCTTATATTCGAGGAAGCAACAAGTAAATGAAATAATTGCAACAAGGTGCTCAATAAAAAAATGCAAAATTTCATCGCCCTGACCATGAAAATGTCGTCGTCTTTGTTTTCGGCGGCGGCTGATTTACAGCGCTTTTCATTTTCAAGTGGAGCACACACGGGAAACATTCGAAAACTCACACACAATACATATATAGAGACAGTGTTTGGGTCAAAGCGGACCACAAATTAATCCTTGACCCGCGCTGTAGGTTTTAATTGAGAGAAGAAGCAAGTGAAGAAGAAGCTGGCTGTGACGCATCGACGCCATCAAGGGGCGTGGCACGTGGCTTGTTGATTGTGTCGCATAATTGAAAAAGAGAAAATTGATTGAAAGGTAGCCAAACGCTTGACGAGCCGACCCAATAAACTGCAATTCAAAGCGGCAGCCGGAAATTGATAAAGCGCCACAACAGAGTTCTGCTAAGTTAACAGCCCAGTGCTCATAACAGCAGCCTGTTAAGTTAACAGCCGCCCACTGTTAAGTGCAGGCTTGAGGTTCAGCAGCTGATCGAGCGAGACGCACTTTGATAAGAATTATTACAGCACGCCGAAGTGTGAGTGGAGAACTCAACTCGCAATGAAAGCAGGCATGAAATCGAGTTGAAGTTGTTGTTCAACAGCAGCTTAATTGCCGCTATTGTGCTTTTGTAACGTGGGGTATAACACGATTATGCAGGCAGCTCTGATCCCTCATTAAGTGGAGTAAGCAGACTTATATATGCGCCACAATAGTCGCAGCACTAGGATATAGTTGCAGTAAAAACTTGTGTAATTTAGGCACAAACACGTTTGATAAATAAAATCCAGCGAAACAATGTGGCAATTTGAAGGTCGACAACAATATTTGTCCATTTCGGAATTGTTGCTAAATCGCATTTGAGTTCTATTTTCTGCTAGTTTTCTATTTTCTTTTTTCGGCTGCCTGCGACTGTCTATCCATCTATCTATATCTATCTGTTCTGTGTTTGCCCAGCGAGCGAGTCAGGCGACAGGTTATAGCTTAAATGGGTTTGTTATATTGTTCTTGTCAATATTTGTGCAACGTTCTTGACGCGAACATTCTATAAACGAAATAAAAGAAATGCAAAAGAATAACAATAACAACAACAGAGCAGAGCACAATGTGCAGCTAAACAATTGTGTAAAATTCATTAACGCTAATTAGACAAGTGCCGAGAATGTTGGTTAAGTTTATAGTTAGACAGAGTTGTCTAGCAGCTTAATTGATGCGCTTTCGTTGTCAATGGGATGGGACAGCAGCGACAATCCTTCAGCGCTTGTTTGCACAGATAACCAATAAACAATGCGGCATGCACTTAGCTAAAACATCTCGAAATTGGCAATTGCAAAAACTAAAAACAATAACTACACACATTCAATTAACAGCTGACTCTCGAGCTAACATCAAAAGTTGCGTCAATTCCGAATTTGTATTTAATGCCATACAAAGCCTACTTGCAATCGGCCTGAAATAATGCTGATGGACCGCAGAGATACCGTGCTGCGAGTAAAAGTGCTCTTCAGACTCACTGTTTACAGGGTATTCATTGTAGTCGAGAGAGAATCGGAGAGTGAGAGCAGCATGTCGTCAAGTGGTTGACCTTTAAATGTGTGCAATAAAAATAAATAAATAAATCTGTGCACAGATTCCGAATACTCTCATACTCATATATAGAACATCGTTTCCAACTTAGACGTGCTCACAACTGTGGCAGCAACAACAACAACAGCAAGCTGACAAATGATTAATTAACAAGCTAACTACAAAGAAAACAAAGAAAATTTTGCAAACAGCAATTATTTCGTGTGGCCAGAAAAAGTAATGAGAATGTTTTTGGGCAACAATAAATTTCACTTCCTCTACAACTAAAAAAAGAGGCGTCAACACTCGCAAGTGGGCGTGGAGCGACTAGTAAACCAACTAGCTAATACCCTGGAAAAGTGAGACTCGCAATTTGCAGCGGGTCGCAAATCTATTTATTATAATTTAGGGGCGGTCGTATAAATAGCTTTGATTTATTTAGAGATGGCCAGATAGTGAGTTTGGCTATATGAAATACTGATATATAATGAGCTCTGTTCCAAGTCAATCGATCAGCACAAAGGCTTTGGGCCCTCGCTATTTGAACTACAATCGAATTGGAAATGAGTCGATTATATAGTCAGAGAGTGCTCGCTGCTCTTTGTTCGTGTGTGCCGTAGGTACGAGTAGTATTAGCTTTGGTTCGTATCTTATCGGTTGTATTCTAAATTAAATTTCTTCTTTCCAGGCGGTATTTCTATTTGCCCGAAAGATAAAAACTCGAAATTGATAATATTTTGCACGGCACTGTTGTAAGTCGTTAAATAAGCAACAATCGAAGGTCCCCCCGGTTCATGGCTACTACTGAGTTTTCCAAAACAGCTGTGTCGCTTCACAGCGTGTCCAACTATTTTGACAGACATCTCGAGATAATTAAGTGGAAATACACCGGGAAAACAATGAGCAACGCGAACTATTCGAATAGATATATTTGGCGACGTTAACGAATGCGACTGAAAGCCGAAGTTGGAAATCACATTTATATATTGAGAGTAGTATTATCGGTCAGGATTTGGCATAGAGTGGGCAGCACAGAGAACTCATGATTTGCGTTCGTGGTGTTAATTCAATTAACAAGAGTTGGCAGCACTTTATGGCCCTGCCGCAATTAAGGGAGCGTCTGCGAGAGAGGCAACGATTTAAGCCTTCTATCAATACGTTTTACACGCTTATCTAATATGATCATTAACTGGGCAAATATTGCCCAAGTGTGGGAGTGGGACTCAACAGTTCGATTGACTGGGAGAAATATAGGCATGGAAGCCCCAGTTAGACACTTGACAAATTAGCGACTAAGCAAATGGCTTAGAATCTTAACAGACTAAAAGCAAAGCATAACAAAATATTTAACAGAATTTCACGAATACGTTAATAAGCAGCACAACAACAACACACACACACACACACACACGACACATCACATGTTTGCCATTTGTTTTTGCCTGACAGTTTTTGTTGTTGTTTGCAGCTCATTTCCATGTGCTTGAAAATAGTTAATTAAACAAATAGAATTGCAGATTAGAGGCACACAGATATTTCAATTTCTTTTGAGCATACTTCGCGTGGGCTGTTCACGCCGTCAATGAACTTGAAAATTGAAAATTATAATAAATATGTGCACATAAGTAAATCAAATTAAAATGCGCACACGCGGAAAAGATGCAAATCTCGAAATTGTCGCAAATTGCCATAAAAATATTCAATTTGTTTACACTGCGCGGTTTTTATTTCTCCTCTAGCCTAATATTATATAGTGCTAAATGCTCGTTTAATTATGCTAATTCATTGAAATGCTGCTGCTGGTTTATATTTGTATTTGTATTTCTATATTTATGCTTTGTTTATTTGGCTTGCACTTTCTCGGCATGTATTTTGTTTTCGCTCGCAGCGGTATTCTAATTCGTTTTGCAATTTTCAAACATTTCCATTTGCGAGTCAAACACAAAACAAAGCAATAAATTTTCTCGATTGCCGCATATTTCGTTTTATACTTATTTAATTTTGTATCTGTTGCTCCGAATCACGCGCGCGCTTCACAAATTAATATTTTGTGTGTTTTCGGGCTTTTTGCGTTGCTTCAAAAAAATATAACACAACATGCAGAATTGCTTTGAATTTGTTGTTCTTTTCGTTTGTTTGCGTATTTGGAGTGCGCCTGTTTACGGCTTTATCAATTTGGACAAGAACGAGGAGCGCGCGCGTCGGCTCAATCAGCTGCCGTCCAATTGGAAATGCAATTGAAAATAAAACACACGAAACGCAGCAGCGTGCGAAAGAAGAAAACGGCAAAATTGAAATGACGGCGACGCCGCCATCGACGTCGACGACGACGACGACAAAGTCGGCGTATACGTAATATTAATGTTTACGTGTGTGTGTGTGCGGCACTTTTCCGCAAAGCCCAAAAACTGTCAGACAAGTGAGAGCGCGAAGAGAGGGAGAGCGAACGAGCGAGAAAGTCGCAGTGGCAAAAGCTCGTCGCTGTGAAGAGAGCCGCGTCACTTCGCACACAGCTGTTGAGGCGATCACCTGTTGTTGAGCTTTCTCTGTCTGCTTCTCTTTCACTCTCTTGCTCTTTGCAGGATTTGATGAAAGATGACGTGGCACATTTCGCACATGATAAATGCGTACATGGCTTTATTTTTATGATTTGTTGTTATTAGTGGCCGATTGTTCAATTGATTCCGTTGTTGTTCGCAGCAGATAAGCGCCTTTGATTGCGCAATTTTGAAGTGTAAGCAGCGCTTATCAATCAAATCGCATTAGGCTGTTATCGCTTATCGCATCGCGGCTAAAATGGTTGCTCATCAGTTTATTTTTAATGAAATTGTCAAACGCAGCAAGTCGATTATAAATGACGCCCCAATGCTGCTGATAATCGCCCGGCTTGCAGACTGTTTGGGTTTTTCGACCGATAAACCTCATAATCTGCCACAAGAGTGATTTAATTATTTATATTGATTGCAAGTAATCTGCAAATACTTTTGAGAAATTGAGCGGCACATCGAAAAGTTGCTCTGAATACTCTATAGGATTAGCTAAACACTTCACTGCGAAAGTGTGCAACTCAAGGTCAAAGCACTTTTATCAATATAATTCATTAAATTCGTTTTGATAGCCCTTGCATATCGACAAATAGTTGCCCGTTGTCTAACAGCGCGCTGCTACTTAACATGGTTTGTGCACGCGCTGAGCTGCTCTATCGAATTCACCACAGCACTGTATGCTAACTTAGCCGGGACACTTACCGCCTTGCGCTTGTCCGCCTCGCTGACCGCTGAATTCGAACGATGGCGAAACAGATCCATAACTTTGGTCATCGGCGATCGTTGATTGGCATTGGCGTGCGGTCGCACCGCAGTCACCGTGTGGTAATACTGCAAAGCGAACACATGTCAATCAGGGCCACAAAGAGTGCAGTTAAGCAGTGTAACTCACCTGCGCATCGCTGCCTTGGTGCAAATGGGCGCTGCCATCTTTGTACTTGCTCTTGGCGGAGACGGTGCCGTCGGCATTGGTTATCGTGACGGCGGGATGCTGGCGATGTCCAAAGTGCTGCATGGCCACCTTCATGGAATTCATGATGCCCCCCGCGCCGCCTCCGCTCGCCGCACCTGTCGCTCCAGCGGCCGTCGCAGCCGCCGCCGCACCCGTCGTGGTCGTGGCGCCGCCGGAGACGGAGTATGTGCTGCTGGTGGCGCTGCTGTCCGCGGAGGAGGGGTCCAGCAAGTGTTTGTCCTTGTGCCGCTTGGCGTCCGACTTGGCGCGCGGTCGAAACACATCGAAGATGGTGGGGCGACGGTTCGGCGAGGCGATGCCGTGCACCGTCGACTGGTTGAGCACGGGCGAGTCCTCGCCGCTGCGCCGTCGCTCCAGCGAACCGGAGCGAGAGCCGCCGCTGCCCACCATGCGCTCGGTGCTGCGTGAGATCTTCTCGCTGTGCCGATTCAGCTTCTCCAGCTTGGCGGCCTCGCGCTCAATGCGACGCGCCGTCTCGCGCTCCATTTTGCGGGCCTCCTTCTCGCGACGCGACTGCTCCTTCTCCTGGCGCCTGTTGAAGCCACAAAATCGTTTAGTTTATGCTCAAAAGTGGGTTGGTTGAAGTGCACTCACCGCTGCTCCTTCTCCATCTTCTTGTAGGCCTTCTTGGCCGCCTTGGCGTTGGGCTCCGCGGGCGCACTCGAGGGTCGGGAGCCGGGCACACGTGGCAGGCCATCCTGTTCCTGGAAGCGAACATGACGTTTTTGAGTTGAATGCGGTTTGGCAATGCTAACAATATGCTGATCTTCGACTGCTTCCTGCATGTTTCCGGCTGCGCAGGCCGCGACACACTGAGCAGGCAAGCAAACGAAAGACAACTAGAAGGACAAACAGCAAGGACCACCCACAGCGATTATCCTGCCTGCAATTATGCCGAATTGTCTACAAATACAATTTGAGCGCCCCACAAAACGGAGCAGAATCAACACAAGGCGCAATTTGCAGTGGCGCAACAAGCGCGCCTGAAACAACAAAAATATTAAGTATCGAATGCGTGTGTTGTTGTTTTTTTGTTATTAATTGAACGCGTTGCCTGTGGCGTCCTTTAATCGAATTTAATCAATTTAGTTATGGATTACGCAAAAATTGCGGGGGGGTTCACTAGCTCGCTAATGGTGAGTTGACAGTCGCACAACCTGTTGCTGTTGGTGGTTCGTGCACAGACTAAGCGGGCAAGCAGTGCACTGCAGCGAGACAGAGTGCGCAATAGTAGGAGAGCTGCGCTTAGCAGTTTCGCAGAGCGAGATCAAGTTACAGTTGTGTGATGTCAATGGGCTCAGCTGACTAAACAGGCAGAAGGGAAAACACAAGCAAAAGCTCTGCAGCGGAAATAACACTCCACTCATGTCGGCAGCGCACAGAGCGAAGCTGAGTTTATAAATCAATTATAGTAATTATATGAACACGGCAGCTGCAAAATTTATAGAAGCGAAATGTATTAATTAAAATGGGTAAAAATAAGTCAACTTGTTTTCGTGCAACAACTACAGGGTATTAGTTAGTTGTGCGTTTGGAGCGCAGCTCGTCTAACTTGTTTGCTAATAAAAACACGTACGTAACTTATGGATAATTGCTAGACACAATTAAATCAATTTACTCCCAAGTTACGAAACTCTTTCAATTGCTAACCTCAAAAGTGTCTGCCAAACAAAGCTGTTTTCTAGCCGTTAATGGCTAACCCTAACTATTGGGCTAACCTATTTAATTGCACGACCTTTCCGGCAACTTTCACAAGCTGTCCAGACAGACACCTGTAGTCGGATTTCGATTTATTTTTAGCGACGGCAGATTCACAGTCCACAACAGGTCAACACATTAAATTTGGCTTTTTTTTTGCACTTTGCCAAGTCACGTGCCCTGGGGGCTGTCAATATTGAACTGTTGTTGTGGCGATGAGCTAACAACAGCGCCAAATTAATGGACGCATTAAAAGTGTTCGAGCATTCCGTTGATTCCAATGTGCAAAGTGGGTTAAATGGGCGAGGCAAGAGCGCAAAACAACAAAGAGCGGCAAAGCATCGACGCCCTGCAAATACTCTATGAAATTGAGCGAAATACTCTACTTTTGGACGTCTTTAATCAGCTGCAACAGTGTAGCTAATATACAGCTGCTGGAAACTGTATAATCCCCCAGTTGGCAGATAGTGTATGAAAACAAAAACCAGAAGCACTTCACGCTTTTGTTTGTGTAGCGCGGAACTCGGGCGTTGTTTGGCATCAGCTGTTGGACATTGTCTGCGACTAGCTCAATATTTGCATGAAGCAAGACGAGATAGGCAGAGCGAGTGAGTGAGATAGCTAGATGGGAGGGATAGAGTATTCAAGTGATTTGCAACGACGTACAGACTTGTCTATATGCATCCCCGTAAGTACGAGTATCTATCTATTGGGTGTGGTGAGTGCCCCGTTGACGTAATTGTTTGCCCAGAGCACAGCCTATGTAAATAGAGCGGCGGCATATGGAAATATGTACGCTATATAGAGTAGTAGTTCTATATACTCGTATGTATATACTCAGGGGGCGATTCGTGAAAAAGGTGAAATAAAAAGTATAAAGAGTGCTGCGTGCGGCTTGTTGACAAATTGTGTCATTTGGCAGTTGATAAGGCTGGTCCCTCCCCGAGAAGTCAACACACGATACGATAAAAATAAAAAGGTAGTCCAAAGTATGGAAGTAACACCCCCGAAAGGTAATGCATCTTCTCCCTCACTGTTTACAAAACAAAGCCATGCGCTTTTTCTTTTTGGCTGAATGCTAAAAATAGCTCGTAGACAAACGCTATATATTTGAGTTTGTTATAGATGTTGTAGTGCGCCAAGTGGAGGCGGCCAGACAAAAGTGTTGCTTGAAGTGCCTCACTTTTGTGGCTGCTTCAGACAGCTGAAGCATCTGCACATGGAGTGCCAGATTCCGCCTGGCGAAGATGAAGATCATGATAAGGAAAGGAAATGTAAGCTGCGTGGAGCTTGTGATAATCTTTGTGAGCGAATTCTCCCAATTTGAAGAACAGATTTAGTGCTGCACGCTGTTTGCTCATGACTTGGCAGTCTTCAGTCTTTCATTTTATTGAATTATCGCGAAATGATGATTGTAGACATGACGTCAGTTGACGACGTGTGAATTCTGAGATAAACACAAATCTTTGCTTTTCGTCGCTTTTCACGACACTTTTGCAATTCTCTTTGAAGTGGCTTCTTTTCATTTGAAGTTTACATGAACTGCTAATTTGATTTATGGGGCTTTTGTGCCACTTTTAGCAGGCAAGTTCTACTGCTCTGTGATAAGACTGAGCAGATTGGCAAAGTGCGTCATAAAATTAGAGGTAGTTTCCCCAGGGACACTCTAGCTACAAGCTGGGACTCCCAGCAGATTGTATTTCCAAAGCGAAACAATCCCAAATATTATAGAAATGAGCACAACGAACAATGGAAATCGGATTGCTGCTAGACTCGCATTTAGTCACCTGGCAATTTGGCGCACTTACATCTTCCGAGACGGAGACGGAAACCGAGCCGGAGGCGGTCAATTGCCGAGACGGACTCGTCGTCGAGTGGCTGCTCTCGTTGCGCTGCAGCAGGCGCGGCATGGTGGCGACGCCGCCCAGGGAGACGGGCCGCTGAGCGGCAGCGGCGACAGCGTTGGCGTCCAGTTGGCTGGCGGGCGGCAAGGCGGGGGCACGTCGTATCCAGATCTCGTCCAGTTCCCGTTCGCTGGGCGTGCGCGGCTTGCTGGCCATGCTGCTGCTGTTATCACAAGTGAGACTTTGGTTCAAGCTGCCGTCGTTCAGCGCGACATTACTCTGCGACGGCGCACGTATCTCGACCAGCGACGAGTCGAAGAACTGCTTGGAGAGGTGCGGCGAGGCGACGGGAAAGCGATTGCTGCCGTAGCGCTGCGAGAAGAGACCCTGCACTGAGGAGTAGCCGCCGAAGCTGGAGGGGAAGCTGATGGTCTGCGCATTGGCGCTGGGCTTTAGCTGGCGCAGCTGCTGCGCCTCCATGCGCAGCTCGGGCGTCTCCTGGGCGCGCGACACCTTGAACTTGCCCTTGATAATGAGCGGCGGCTCGGCTGCGTGCGGCAGCTGCAACGCGGCCGCCGGCGATGTGCCACCCGACGACGCCGCGACGGCCGCAGACTGTGCGGGTATGCACAAAGCCGGCGGCGGCGGCGCGGGCTTGGGTGGAGCGGGCGGCGAGGCGGGCTCGCTGGACTGCAGCAGCTCCTTGAGCGCCTTGGGCAGAATGGTGGCCGGTATGGGCGGCGGTGGCGGCGGCGGCGGGGGAGGCAGCGACGTGTACTGCTCCTCGATGTTGCGCGTGTTGATGCGATCGATTTTGTGCATGAACTGCTGCCGCAAGCGCTCCAGATCCTTGAACTTCTCCTTGGAGGCGGCGTCCTGCGGCGTCGGCGGTCGCGGCGGCGCCTTCGAGGCGCGCTCGAAGCGCGGCGCATCGCCAACGTTGCCATTGCCGCTCACCGGCGGCGACTTGTCGCCGTCGTCCTCGTCGTCCTCCTCCTTGCACTGCGACAGGCGACGACGCTCCGTGAACGGCGGCAGCATGTAGGGCGGACGCTGGTGGTAGGCATCGTAGCGTGCGTCGCAGCTGCGCGCGAACTTGGCGCTCAGATTGAGGGCGCCAACGACGCCCATGTCCTCGTCGTTGTCGACATCGTTGTCGTCCGCGTCGTCGTCGTCGTTCTCGTCGTCGCTGCTGCTGCCGCTGCTGCTGTGGAAGTCGAACGAGTTGACGCGCGTCAGCGTCTGCAGCTGCAGCTCCATTTGCGGCGTCAGCTGCTGGCTGTACTGCAGTCCGCCGATGCCCGCCAGCTGGCTGAGACTCGAGCCCGACGACTCGCCCGTGGCCTGGCCATTAGCGCTTGCCTCCGAGTCGGATTCGTAGCCATCGGCGACGGCCTGCTCCAGGTCATCCATGGTGGACTCGAAGGCGCACTCGAAGCTGTCCATTTGATTGCTGGCGCAGAGCATTTGCAATTGATCGCGCGCCGCCTTCTCGCCATCCGGCTTCTCGTCGTGCTCGCTCATCGAGGATGAGGCATTGGAGCTGAGGCTCGTTCTGTTGTTCGCTGTGCTTGTGAGCTGCTGCTGTTTCACATTATCCTCGCTGTAGTCGCAGTTTGTGGCCATTTGCGGTTTGCTGGCGACAGCTGCTCCCTAGTTCCAAGTTGAATGTAGTTCGAGTTTGAATGTGCAACAATTTGTTATGCGAACGAACTGCTCGGCGGCGACATTGGATTTGCCGCCAGTTCACGTAATATATCTGCAAGAGAATGTCATTGGGTCTTCGAGTTTTTCACAGCCAGTAGCTTTCGATTGTGTTGATATGAGACAGAGACCGCGACGAGGTACGAGAGCTCTACAGTCTTTCAATGCTTATCAGCGCGCTGTGCAAACTATTCACTTCGAAGTGATTCAGAGATTCTCAAGAACCCTCACAAGCCACATTTAACATCGCACTCGGAATTCCAAAACAACCGCAACAACAAGAAAACTGAAATCTGCTACAAAAAATTGTAGCACGAGGTGAAGGTCGACAAACAACAGTCGGCGTAAAGCATTTAGAAAATGGCAATTTCTGTTGCTGTATTTTCGAACTCGTCGCCATTCAGCCAAAACAGCAGCAGCTACAGGAAAATACACAAAAGAGGGGAACACAACAAATTTGTGTGTATGGGCAGCAAGAGCGAAACAAAGCGCTAACAAAGCTAATTTAATTATTTACGCGTCGTCAAAAGAACGACAGCAACTCAGTTGTTGACAGACTGACAAATACCCAGCAGCAATAGTTCGTAATGTTGCGAACCAGCAGCAATATACTCCAGCTCGCTGACTAATTGCTTAGAGGGTATGCGAACGCCACAAGAACGCAATATTGGGGAATGGAAATACAAACATATGGCAGCCACGCATACACACATCCCTCTAACACTCCCCGCCGAAAAAATGACTCAGAAGTCGGCGTAGAAAAGCAAAAACATTTGGGGAAGTTTTCTCCAAAAGTCCGACGATTTACAGCTGCTGTGAACAATCATAATTTGCACCTTAACTTGGCAATCTCAGTGAAAGATACAAATGTATCTTGGATTCAATTGCTTGAATATACTTGAGCGAGTGAACAAGAAATCAATTGGCAATGCAACTTCAAGGCGAATATCGACAACTCAGCACTGTAATTAAACTTAATAGCAGACTGTGTGCATCTTCGCAAAGGGAATAAAAGAGCTGGCTACCTGTCGAACGACGGCGACGACTGTTTGAAGACATATTTGCGACCGCAGAGGCGTCGCGTTTCGTGTAGCTTGAAAGCAAACCGCAATTGAGCAAAATAAATGCAAGCGATACACCCAGCAATTAATAACAATTAGATACTCGCACATATGAGCACAGTTCTCGAATATCCGCAGACGCAGGGAAGTGCTTAAGTTTGCGGTTTTCCACAGCACTGGGAGCGAGGGGGGGCGAGGGGCGTGCGCGGCAGAAATGAATAATTAAAGCATAACATTTTGCCAGGCTATGCGTCAGCTAGGTTTTCAACATTAACTACACACAAATAAAAACAGAGAGACGCTGACGTTGTAACTCAATCGTTCAGTTGCAGCAACAACATATATGTAGTATATGTGGCTATTTTTGATGTAGTAGTATTCCCGTCAGCTGTTGCTGACTTTTAATTATAGGCCATTAACAATTGCAACAGCCACAAAGTAATTGCTGGCAAATCGAACGTCATGTAGTTGTAACTATTAATCAATGACGACTGCATCACAGCGACTTACTCGAGCACTCGCCTCGGGCTAGACAAGCTGGCGACTCGGCTGAAGCACAGAGAAACGCTTTTCCGTGCGCTTTTCATGCAGCTTGAGACTTTTGAACTACCATCAATCTTCTCAACATTTGCTGTAATTGTTTTTTTGGCAAGTGTAAAACAGTATTTCGTATATGCAACTTGTCATTAAATTAATTGCATTGTTTCAACTGAGTTAAAAATACACTGCAGTTTACCTGTTTGAACAGCGAATAATTAACGCATTAAGTAAACGACATTAATTGAATATTGTATAAAGTACGTAAAGTCGTACGTGTTCTTTGACCTTTATGGGGACTCCAACGATTTGATTTCGCTGCCAAAGGCTATGCATATTTATATGAATTCTATATGTGCTGCCCCGATCGAGTGGCTGACGTTGGAATTATGACAGTCACGTAATTAAAATAACTCTCTAATTGCGAAAACAAACAAAATAATGGCATTCAAACAATTTGAATAATGCGCTTCAACAGCAAATGAATGTTTCATCGAGAGCGACTGGAAAAGTTGAGTTTTCTCTGCGTCGCAGGCATTCACACTCGGCGTGTTGACAATAAATAAAGAATAATTGATTGCCAGTTAAATTAGGAAGGCAGCATTTTTAATTAATGATGAATTACAAATGCGAAAAGCAAATTGTGGTTGGCTTTGACCGACCGATATCGAAGTCTGAGTGTGGGTTGTAATTGCTGTTAAATGATGTAAGGCGCAAGGTTTATGCAACCGAACTAATGGCAACCACAAACACACACGTGAATGCATGAGTGATTCACTTGAATTCACCACGAGTGGAAATAATCAATTAATGCCTGTCTGTCACACGATATGAGCCACGAAAATGCAAACCATTAATTACAGATTCTAGAGATTTTAGCCTGCAGCACTTTGTTGCTTATGGCAACTGGCAACAAAGAGTTGTCTTTGTCTTCTCTCACAAATTAATACAGAAATTAACGTTGCAGTGCTGAAATTAGTGGGCGGAGATCGAGGAATTCGCCAGCTGATCGTTAATTGGCATCAAAGTGCCGACAGCTGTTAGCTGAAATCCCCAGCCACGAGTCGAGTGTAGGCGCATAGGTCAAGTTATGGTAAATAAAGATTGTAATCTCTTTTACAAACAATTACAAGTTGAGTTGCTGACAAAAATAAGCAAATAATTCGCTTGGTTAGAAATTAATAAATTTCAATTCCCCATAATTATTACAAATTGTTACGCTAATTTCGCGACAGTTTCGCAGACGCCTCTATGAATTTGTAAAAATGCGAATATAAATAAATTCAAGTCCACAGTGACTCGACTGGACTCGGTTTGCAGCTCAATCATCGACAGCAAATAATCATTTGCTCAGCAAAAACACTGAATGAATTTAGAGGCCGGCTGAGAATTGGCAGTATTAAGTCTGGGTTTGACTTCGC
The DNA here is from genome assembly GCA_035046165.1 of Drosophila rubida. NCBI lineage: Eukaryota > Metazoa > Arthropoda > Insecta > Diptera > Drosophilidae > Drosophila > Drosophila rubida. The sequence goes on along the minus strand of JAWNOF010000012.1, from coordinate 11,158,794 downwards.
TGTTGTCAAGCGCATATATTGTTGTTATTATATTTTATGTAAATACTGTTTGTTGTGTGCTTCGTACTCAACTCAACTCAACCCGACTCAACTCGACGCGACTCGACTCGATTTTCTGTGTCACTTGGAAAAGATATGCGTCCCTCAGTTGTTCAATCAGTCAGTCACTCAGCTGCACATTTGTTCAATGTTTTCAGTTGAATCGCACATCGACGTCAGCGTCACGTGTTTTCTGCTTTTTGTCACTGTTAAAGTTTAGTTTTCGTTTTCTGTTTTCTGTTTTATTGTTTTTCATGTTTTATGCAGCTTCGATTTCAGTTTTCAGTATTTCTGTTTATGCGGCCGACCGACAATTTAACGACTACTGTTTTTTCTCCTCTCTTTGCCTTCGCTCACTGCTTTTTATTACGCGTGAGGGGCATGACGGCCAAGGTGGCAGCAACCCACATATTATACAATATACTCGCATGTGGACACACAGTCTAGAAGCCGTGAAAAGTGCAAACTTTACAAATTCCCTTCTCTTACAAGAAGCAATATGAAATCAAAGGAGAAATCAGTAGAAAACTACTAGTAGATCTCGTCAGTTGATTCTTCTACTCACAAAACTGATGGGTCAACAAATTTTAAATGAAAACTACTAGTAGATCTTGTCAGTTGATTTTTCTACTGCCAAAACTGCTGAGCCACCAAAAATGTTAAAATGAAAATATTATATGAAAACTACTAGTAGATCTTGTCAGTTCATTCTTGTACAGCCAAAACTGCTGGGCCATCAAAATGTTAAATGAAAACTACTAGTAGATCTTGTCAGTTGATTCTTCTACTCACAAAACTGATGGGTCAACAAAATGTTAAAATGAAAATGTTAAATGAAAACTAGTAGTAGATCTTGTCAGTTGATTCTTCTACTGCCAAAACTGCATGGTCAACAAAATGTTAAACGTTTTGACAAAGTATTGATTGGCCATTTATTCGTCATTACTATCAGCCAATTTGCTGTAGTTGTCCTCTTCTAAAATAAGCTGCACGATGGAGGATTGTAGATGTTGGGTCAAGAGCAAGTGCTATAATAATGGAATCCTCAGCAGGTGTCGTGGCGCCGCTTAGGTCAATGCAATTTCAGTAAATGGCGCTAGTTTAGCTGTGTTTATACAATTCGCTGTTAACATGGCCTTTGTGTAGTGCAATAGAGCATTCGCAAGTTGTGTGGCAGCCCATCTGATAGATCAAATGAATATTTATTTACTCTGAATATACCCTATGGATAATAATAGCGGCCGTTACACACGAATGCATTTTGATAATAGACAGCTAGCTGCCACTTTTGGCCCGTTGTCGTTAACGTTAATATTATTGCCAGTGCGGCTGCCAAATATTGCAACTTATATTCATAAAGTGTTGTTTCGACTTTATTGATACTCGTTCTCGTTCTCTTGATGCGTAGTTCATTCAACTGGTTTTCGCCAACCGTCGATTGCTTAATCGTTTTTGTTTTGTTTTTTACTGCATATCTAAATAGATTTAATGTAGCATTATACATATAATTCCAGCAGCGCCAGTTGGACCAGTCGATGGAGCTGACCATAATACATGCAAAAAATATCGACGATTGACGACACGTAGTCGAAATTGATCAACGCAATTATACGACTCTCCAATGCCCTCTACATCGACAGTTGCTTAAAGTGAATCTATTGTATTGATGCTAGGGGTATCTGCAAGTCGATAACTGGGCAATCGAGCAATCATACGCGTCTCGCAGCCTGCACTATTCTCACACGCTGGCTTCTCCGATTGCTGTGGAGTACGTTTGGATTTGGGTTCGATGGGGCAAAGTGGGAAAGGCAGCTTGCAATATTCTCACATGGGCCTTATACGAGTATGAAATGTATTTGATTCTCCAATTGTTTTGCAGCGTCTAGCATATACAAATATAATTAAATTGCTCGGCGGTGGGCGGTGGGGGGTGTGCTGATTTATAACGACATTCGCCACATGCGTCGAGAGAATTTAGCACGTAAGGCTTAGCAATCCGACTTCAGAACTCAGCCGGACGTCGGACGCATCAAATCAGTTGTGTTGCGACCGACAGAAACGATTGTGACAATTCTTTGGGTTAAGTCGCAACTAGTGAAGAAAGATGCAAGTGCATCGATTGAAATTACTTATTGCATCCGCCAGCACTTTCGTCTTCGGCATTATATTCGGCTGGGTTTTGTTTCCTAGCATTCTCAGGTTTATGATATCCAAGGTGTGTGTGCAATCTTTCACTTTCTGCAGCTCCAATTCACAATCAATCAATTCGCAGCAAGTCACGTTAAAGCCGGGCACCGATGTACGCGATCTGTGGTCCGAAACTCCTTTTCCGCTGCACTTCTACATCTACGTTTTCAATGTAACCAATCCCGATGAGGTGGCCGAAGGCGGTAAACCGCGTGTGCAGGAGGTCGGACCGTTTGTCTTTGAGTACATAAGCCACATAAATGCAAGTGTCACTGTGAATAAACATTCATACTTTTTTTTTGGCAGCGAGTGGAAGGACAAGTACGATTTGGAAGATGATCCTGTTGAGGACACGGTCAGCTATAACATGCGCAACACTTTCATCTTCAATGAGAAGGCCTCGAGTCCGCTGACGGGCGAGGAAGTCATCAACTTTCCACATCCGCTGATACAGGTAAACTGTATTTCCTCTTACTAATTTAATGTTCATTGCAATCGGTTTAATTTGAAATTGAATTTGGCATAGAACCCTTCATTTAGCTAAAAGTTTTCAGTCAGTCAAGCCAAGTCAAAAAAGTGCTAAGTGAAAGAGCTCGTAAGCTATTGTTAGACTACAAAGTAAATTATGCAAATCACTTAACTTACGTTCCCAGCAAGTCAAAATGAATTTATCGTCGTAACGTAAAAAAACTCAATTTAGCAATTTGCAACAAAAAAAGTAGGAAAAAATCAACCAATCACACGTCGTATTCATAATTCGTCCGTGTTTTTTCCGAGCACTCAGCGTTCGTTTCGCCCGAATCCATTTGCCTTTTGTGAATCGTAAATGAGTCGCAATTAGCTCGCCATTTATCAAACTATACGACTCGTCAACTATGACTCGCCCACTTGGAGTGCACTTCACTCAAAAATGCACCCCCTCTCTCCCACCCTTCTAATCGTGTTTGACAGCCCGTCGGCATAACCGTGCTGCGTGAGAGGGCGCCAATGATGGAGCTCATTGCGAAGGCACTGACGATTGTCTTTCCCAACGGCAAGGCCTTCATAACGGCCAAGTTTATGGACTTGTTTTTCCGTGGCATCGACGTCGACTGCTCGTCGGATGAGTTTGCAGCCAAAGCACTCTGCACGGTCTTCTACACGGGCGAAGTGAAGCAGGCCAAACAGGTCAACTCCACGCACTTTCTGTTCTCGTTTATGGGCCAGGTAAGTTTGAGTTCGTAATTTCATTCACTTGTGCCCCATAAATTAATTTGTAACGCTAGGCAAATCACTCGGATGCTGGGCGCTTTACGGTCTGTCGCGGCGTCAAGAACAACAAGAAGCTGGGCATGGTGGTCAAGTTTGCCGACGAACCGGAAATGGACGTTTGGGCGGGCGACGAGTGCAATCGTTTTGTCGGCACCGACTCAACGGTCTTTGCACCCGGCCTGAAGCGCGAGGCTGGCTTGTGGGCCTTCACGCCGGACATATGCCGCTCCCTGGGCGCGGTTTATCAACGCAAGTCCTCGTACCACGGAATGCCCTCGCTGCGATACACGCTGGACCTGGGCGATGTGCGCAGCGACGAGAAACTGCACTGCTTCTGCGATGATCCCGAGGACTTGGACACGTGCCCGCCCAAGGGCACTATGAATCTGGCGCCGTGTGTGGGAGGTCCGCTGATGGCCTCCATGCCGCACTTCTACAAGGGCGCCGAGAAGCTGCTGCAGGACGTGGATGGTTTGCAGCCAAATGAAAAGGATCATGCCGTCTACATAGACTTCGAGCTGGTCAGTTTGACGTGCTCACTGCTTTCGACTCACTTCTCAATTGTGTCTCGTTCGTTTAACAGATGTCGGGCACTCCGTTTCAGGCGGCGAAGCGACTGCAATTCAACCTGGACGTCGAGCCCGTCGAAGGCATCGAGGCGCTGAAGCATCTGCGTAAACTGATCATGCCCCTGTTCTGGGTGGAGGAGGGCGTGCAGCTGAACAAGACCTACACCAACATGGTCAAGTACACGCTGTTTCTGTGAGTGTTCCCATGGCTCCGATAGCTCAACAGCTACTTCACAACTCTACTTTTCGCTTGTAGCGGACTAAAGTTCAACTCGGGGCTGCGCTGGACTCTGATCACGCTGTCGCTGGTGGGCCTGATGTCGAGCGCATATCTGTTCTATCAGAAATCGGATAGCCTGGACATTACCATGCCGCCGAAGATCATCAAGGAGCCGAACAAGGTGGCGAATGCAGCGGCGGCCAATCCAAAGCCGGAGCCAGCGACGGCTGCTCGTAATGCCGCCATACCGGGTCTGAATCTATCTAATCCGAAGGTGGAAGGCAGAGAGCGTTACTAGTCGAGTCGTATCAAGAAAGTTGTTGTAGTTCAAAGCACTTGTAGTCCGAGCACGCGCCAATAAAATGGCCACAGTATGCGCGAGTAAACGTGGCAAACTTATCAGCTGTCTAACCGGTTTAGGCCTAGATCGATGCACTTGACAAGCGTTGCCAATGATTGCCGACGAACGGCGATGATGATCACTAAGCCCAGACAAGAGATGAATGACAAGATCTCTGCGTTCTCATGACACCAATAAAAATGTGCAACGATCATTGATCACCGTTCACACTAACTGTACTTGCACCGAGCGCAGAGTGTTGTCCATTGATATGCTCAGCGTGAACTGATCATCCATAAAATAGACTCGAGTATAAACGCAATTTTTATTTACAACACATTCACGATAGCGTCTCGAAACCATCGCCCGTCCAGAGCAACTCATCGGCCTCTCCCAGCTCCACGGTTGGACACTCTCCCGTCTGCTTATCGCAGAGCCAAGCGTCGTCGTCATCGATCTGCTCGGCCTTATCATCATCAATGAGGAAAATCTCACGCTCGCCATTGCGCAAAACATCCAGATACTTGAGTTCCGGCATCTGCGCTATGATTTTCTCGGGCCAATCGCCAGCATTGTCCCGCGATATGCTCAGCCGTTCCAGCTGCTTGGCTGGCCACGGATTCGGCACCACGGGCAGCTGCTCCAGGCCCGACAGATCCAGCTCGAGCAAGTTGCGCGCACTGCGCAGGAAGTCCAAGTTGCGTAGCTTCGCATTGCTCAACAGCAGCTGCTCCAGCTGCTGAGCTTGCTCGAGTTTGAGACTCTTCAAATTACAATTGTTTGCCTCCAGTTGGCGTATGTTGGCCGCAAGGTGCAAAGTGTGCAGCTGGGGATTGTCGGAGAGGCAGAGACGTTGCACCGCTTGAAACGCGTCCGCTGCCACTTGCTGCAGTTGATTGCCACGTGCCGAGAAGTCCTGCAACTCCAGTTGTTTGGCGCACAAGCCGGCGGGCAGCTTGGTCAACTGATTGTAGTCCAAGTTGAGGTGTTGCAAGTGTTGCAACTGCACGAATGAATCCGTTGGCAGCACTTTCAAGCGATTGCCTTGCAGCGACAATTTCCTGAGCTGCCGCAGCCCCGAGAACAACTTGGACGGCAATAGTTGCAGCTCATTGTCGGCCAACTGCAATTCCTCGAGTTGCGGGGCCAGTGCGAATGTGTCGGCGTCGAGTGTGCTTATTAAGTTGCCACCCAACTGCAGTTGCTTGAGTTTGCCAGCTGAACGAAAGCATTCCCGTGCCACATACTGCACCTCGCAGCCGTAAACATCGAAATTCTCGAGTTGCTTGAGCGTCACAAACACATTCAGCGGCAAATGAGTCAACTGCGAATTGTGTAACACCAAAGTCGTATAATTGCCCAGTTTTGCGCCGATTTCATTCGTAAAATATGCCACTTCAGTCTCGAGCGGATAGCTCAGCTCTGCGCACAGATTCTCATTACATTCGATACTAGAGACTGACACTTGCGCGGGACGGCTTGTCGTCGCCTCGCTGCTGCTGCTGCTGTGAAGCGTCAACAGCATCCACAGCAGATACAAATAATAGCACACTGATGACATCTCAACCGTAGACTAATGCTTCCGCAACTGAAATGTGTCACCGGTTAGATCAGCCTTTTTAAAGCGATCAATCGGCCGCCATCAAAGACGAATCTCGATCTCGATCTCGATCGACCAAGAACTGGTATTCTCTCTACAAGGAACAATCGAAAGCCGACCATGATCGCTTTTTAAAACAGCTTGTTACGCTTAAGAGTATTGCGCTATAGCTCGTCTCACATCGTAATCGTCACGATATTAGTGTGTTCAAGTTTCGTTCGAATTCAGTTTCGCTTCTACCGGTCGCCTTATGTCACAAGTTGAAACCTCTAAAACTAAAAACCGCCCGCCAGCGAAATGCTAATAAAAATATATTTTATGTGCACAATGAATATTTTGGCAAGTCTGTGTTCTCTATACTCATTTTTCGGACACGGGCCACAGCGATAAGCACGTTCTGAATACAGAGTTGCCGAAGCATGGAGCTGTTGGGCAACTCGTCTGACCGACAAAATATGTTTTTGTTCGTGTGTATATCAGCTGTTAGATACGGGTATCATACGCACTTGGAGGACACATTGAACTCGACCGGCTGGCGTTGTTATGTGGGCCAAGTTCACTGGTCAGCTACTGTGGCTACTGCTTGTTGCTGATAACACTCTCAGAGGAAGATATGCAGCAGCAGCTGGCGAATGTAATTGACATTTAAACGGAGTGTTGTGAGTACTCGTAGCTAGAGCTCTCCCGTCTCCAGTTCACATTGTAAAGCAAGTAATTTATTGTTTGTTTTTATGCAGGTTCGTCGAAAATAAACCTGCATATTGATAACTCAAATATGCACACAAATATTTTCCGCTGGTACGTTGCAAGTAATGCGAAACATTAACCCCACATTTGCGCAATCGATACCTTTCAGAGCAACTGTCCTTCTTGGGGCTCAATTGCGATATATTCCAAATTCGATTGTGCCACATGACGATAAACATAGCGGCGAAGTCAATAAAATGTTTAATGTCTCCATATATGAAGGCGCCATAAAACGATTGTTTGTCATACGACTATATGGTCTATATAAATAAACAAATAAAAGGCGTACAAACACAAAGGAAATATTTGTATATAGTCTGCGCTATATAGTATTTGTTTGCACAGCAAAACTATTGGGGTAAATTTGATTTAAATTAAGCGCAGCAAAGCGTTCTCAGTGCGAAGACTGACAACAAGTCGAGCACAAAGTCCCGCCTGGGCAGCATTTTATTAAAGAGAGAGAGAAAGATAGCGAGGGGATTGGGGGAATGGTATGCAAAGTAATTGGCGGCAAATTGAATTGAAAGAACGACGACGAAAATTTATCGCTAAACGAAGTCATGCCGTTTCAATTGACTGACAACAAAAGGGCAAGCAGCAACAATCGCATCAGCCTCGATATATCCATATCTATATCTTATCTATATACATATTCTCGTTTATATACATATACCGCAATTCGAGAATGTGACCAGTAATTGCCAATAAATAGATCGATCGATAATTATGCGTCTAAAACAAACACTAGCGTTTTCCGATTCCGATTCCGATTTTAAATGCAAACTGGATTATTTTGTATTTATTCGTGTGTTGGTCGAGCTTATCTTGTTGGCCAGGAAACTGTTGCCGCACGTTAATTGGCCGCGACCAGACAAATTTTGTTTGCATATAAATTAATTGTGCTTTACTTTGCATTTGTTCAGTTTGTTAAACTTTTGTTAAGCACTGTAAGAGCGCCCAAATCGTTGGGACTTGAACTGGAAAGCAGGTCGAACGTGTTTCTCAAAGCCATTATAATTCTAATTTATTTGTTTACTTCTTGAATAGAAATTTCGTTAGAAATATTTTACAATTAATTATAATGCCTTAAGGCCAACAGCAAACACACATTTCTATTTCGATGGAAAATTTTTCATCATTTATCGCACCTGTAGCCTAATGCACTGACAACAATTTATGGCTGATGTAAGGGAAAAGACGCTTCCAATTTGGCCAACTGTCGCTCATAACTTGTTGAGCAAATGCCAAACTACTGCACGCTCACACACACAGGCTGACTTCTAAATAAATAATATACATACGTTCACATTCGTTAACAATATTTACATACGCAAACAAGGCGTGAAATTGTTTAACGTAAACTTCTCCCCCAAGTCGATTTGCGAATGCTCTGCAAGCTTTCTCATTTACTTTTTGTGTTGTTTACAAACTCACCGACTAATCATGCAAATAAACAAATTTTGATTGCCAGAGAACTAGAATTATTTAAGTCTACGAGTATTTTTAAAGTGTTTAAGTTCCCTTTTTAATCTCCAATGGTTTTCAAGTGTATTCTGTCATCGTCATTTTCTAGCTAATTCGCAGTTCGCTTATTTTGCCAAAGCGCAAAACGTGTCACAACATTGTATTAGTCAGTGTTTGATTTAATTGGCTATTTTTATATTGTTAATATTTTAAAATACAATAAAGGGCAAGAAACTTAGAAGTACACAGCTTTCAAGGTTACAGTACAAGTCTTTAGATTAAGTGTAAAGCTTAATAGATATACAGTGATATGATTCAATCTCTTTATGTCAATAGTTTTGCTACCTGGCTTTGAGTAAGTGACAGTGAGACATTCGCTTGAAATACTCTTTCACCTAAGCAAATATTTACAGGTCGTGGATGTGATCGTCCAGCTGTCTAGTGAAGTAACAGCCTTATCAGCTGTATATGATTTGTTTCTCTCACAAAGCGCAAGGTAAACACATGAGGAGAGCAAACAACCTCTATAGCTAAACTATACTAGAACTGTGACTCTGATAAGCCAGCCGTCAACGGTGTTGCATATTGTAAAAGTCAACGATAGCACAATTGGAGTTTACTGTATTACCCGACTGCACTCGTGAACAACGCCGACAGCAGAGTTCTCGTTTGCATGTGAAAAGCTGACTAAGCGCTTTGGGAAATGGAAGGGGCGGGGGGATCGGGAAATTATTACTAACAAAGTCACAAGCTGTGCAAGTTGTATTTCATTGGCTGCGTTAAAAGTATTTCGAAGCAGTGCGGATGTGCGGCTTCAATTAGCCAGCAACAACAATAGCAAGAGCAAGAGCAAGAGCAAGAGCAAGAGGAACAACAATAAATACGAAATTATTATACATATGTCAAAATGATGACAACAAAAAATAAAATAGAGCTGATTATATATGCGAAGCTTCAAAGCGTCGCTATATGTAATCAGAATAATAAAGCTTTTCCTATACATTTTTTCCGCTGTTTTATGCCCTGCCATAAAAAATGGCATATGAAATGTGTAATAAACTTTGTGTGTCGTTAAAATATTTCAGATCAAGTAAATCATTTCGGCACTAATCCTGATGTACATGATTAATTAAACAAAACTTAGGTGTAACGCTAATTTACTTAATGCCAAACAGCTGGCAAATTGGTAAAAATATAAACAGACATTTAGTGCAGGTTTTAATCAATTTAACGAACTAAGCAAACAACTCAACTATAAACAAACCCCCAAGCAAATTGTTTTAATGGACTTTGAATAGTAAGAGCAATGCACGGCAATTTTCTTCTAAGAAAGAGCATTTCGATGGTTACTTGTCTATTTATTTTTGTGGCAATTTGTTTTTCATCATTTTCATTCGTATTTTGTTTTGTTTAGTTGCTTTTTTTGCAAGATCAGAACACCATGAATAGAACAAATGATTATATGGAACTGATGAGCATGTGGACAACAACAATAGCAATAGCTACAAGCAAACTAATGTGAAGCTGGCGCTGCCTATCGATGGTGATCGCATTTTCAGTTGCCAGCGAAACGCGTAACCCGAAACACGCATACGCCATGAGAGCCCGAGCCGTCGCAGTCCGCGGTACAGTTCAGTCGCTCATCTGGACACTGGTCGTCGTCGTCGTCGTCGTCGTGGAAGGCCGCACGGAAGAGGAGGATGCAGGATGGACGCCAACCACAACAACGACCTTGCCGGACACGACAACGACAACAAGAGAGCAAGAAGAGAGCCATAACAATCGATTGGAAAACATCCTGAGCCTGCAGAATAATTGCAGAATTGAGAGAGAAACTTCAAGTGGCGTATGTCGCTGCACAGGCTTTAACTTCCAGCACCCCGAGGTGACGGCATTCTTTGAGCTGCCCACGCAGGTGCAAATATCGCCGGATGGGGAGACCTATGAGCTGGGCGAAAAGGAACGTCTCGTCACGCTGGTTATGGAGAACTCGACATTTGTGAACTTTCCACTTCACCTGTTCTACGAATTGCCGCAGCTGAGTGAGCTGGACATGCGTCAGTGTGGTGTGCGACACGTTACCTGGGAATGCTTTCTCGCCGCGAATAAGTTGAAAATTCTATTCCTCGCGCACAACGAGATTGCGACGCTGGGCGACAGCATCTTCAGCTATGCCACGACACTGGAATTTCTGTTTCTCAACAACAATAAACTGTCGCAGCTGCATCCAGGTGCCTTCAAGGAATTGACACACTTGCGACACCTCGATCTGAGTGCCAATCAGTTGGAGCAGCTGCCGGAACGCATCTTCGAGGAACTCGTTGCACTGCAGGAACTGATGCTGGCCGAGAATCAATTGCGCTTCATCAGCAACGAGCTGTTTTCCCACAACTCTCGCATCCACACAATCATACTGCATACGAATCAACTGCGCAAGTTGGACGAATATGCGTTCAATGCAGCTGCTCATCTGCTCTACGTCGACGTGTCCAATAATCCGCAGTTGGAGGTGCTTGTGCTTAGCATCAATGCTGGTCATTTGTTGGCCAGGAATTGCTCGTTGTATCGCGTCAATATATTTGGCACTGTTGCGAGAGTGGATCTGGATAACAATCAGTTGCAGGAGCTCTACTTCTCCAGGTCGGAGGTGGTGCAGTATCTGGTGCTGCGCAACAATTCGTTGCAGCAGCTTGCCGCATTGTCGCATGTGCCGCGACTGCGTCACTTGAATGTCGCCGACAATCCGCAGTTGCGCGATCTGCCAGCTGACTGGCAGACGCCGCGTTTGGAGCGCTTGGATTTGAGTAATACGGGCTTGCAGCAGCTGCCGCTGGCTGCATTGCAGGGCATGCCACAGTTGCGTAAGCTGAACGTGTCGGCGAATAACATAAGCGAAATTAATCCACGGGTTTGTATTTCGATATTCACAGCTCATGCGAATGTATTTACAATAAATCACACAACAATCCACAGCACTTCGAGCAGTTTAATCTTCTCACGCACTTCTTTATACATGCCAACAACTGGAACTGTTTCAACCTCCGAATGGTCATGGATATACTCATCAAACCACGTGGCATTAGCTACACGGTCGATCAAGTCGATGCTGACTTTCCCGGCATCTACATTGGCGGCATTGCCTGCATGTATCGCCTGCCCGACTACGAGCAACCGTCACCTGAACTGGAGTCCGAGGTAGAAGCCGACTCGAGCACAGCGGCCAGTGGGAAGCCGTCGCAGCTCGTGGAGCCCAGTGCGTTGGAGCTACTGCAACGACAGCTCAAGGTGGTGGTGCAACACTTCGAGCAGCGACTCGACAACGTGAACTCGCAACTCGCGATTCTGAATGGCAAAATGCAAACGCTGGAGCGCATGAACAGTTCACTCTGGAATCAGATCTCGATCACAGTTTGAATTGTCAACCACGAAACTAATTAAATAATTATTTTGTTTTTAATTGTATGTGTGTATTGCATAATAAAGTACTGAGCGACAAATAAAGTATTTTGAAGATCGTAAGTTCTGTGGACGAGCACTTCCCTTGCTTCACGCTGGCAATGCGGCAAATTCAAAACAATTGGCAACACTCTGCAGTTTGTTTGCCTTGATTAACATTGCGACGCAAGCGTTTAAACAAAAAACAAGTGAAGTTCGTTGCAAACGAGCGTGCTCGACTGCAAATACCCTAAGGGTAACGTATAACGCGATAACTCGTCTCTACAGGGTATTCAAATCAAACGACAGCCACACAATTTGCGTCTTAAACGCAACCTACAAATATTTCTCACATGTTAACAAAATATTTACAGCAGAAATATTGATTTACGAGGTAAGCAAGGCGGCCGAAAAAGAGGTTCATTCAACTCTCAGGAAACAAAAAACAAAAAAAAAAGAGACTGAAGACAAACCAACGCAGACAAGCAGACATGAAGAACAACAAAGCTTAAAAGGGGCCTCGAAATGAACTTAAGTGCAGTCAGCATACAAATAATTACGTAATTGTTGAGAAATGCCCAGCAAAACGAAATATTCCAATACAGCTAGAAAAAGTGCAAGAGTGCGCTTCAAAATCAGGCACAGAAAACTGTTCAATAATGACAACGTATTGCTGAAACTAAGACCATAGCTATAAGTCGATTATATCCGTTGCTTCGTAACTAGATATTCGATATAAGTTGAAAAATGTTTAAAAATAAATACCCGTTTTGTGGTTTTGTTTTATTAAAGCTTCGTTCTATGCAAATAAACAATTGAGTTTTAATAATTTTGTGAAGAATTCGTTCATGTTCCTGAGTTCTCGCGTGCGATCAATTGCAATTTATGGCCTACTAATTGTTCAGATAAACAAAACCAATACAAACAGAATCGAAACCAAAGTCAGAACCGCTGAAAACAACCTAAAATATCATTGAGGGTCATTCTTGGGTATCGACAAATCTGATCTGAATGGCAGTTCGCTTCGGTTCGTGTGCTTTCATATAAACATGTGACTGAAATATACAGATCTGAAACACATACATGCGTATGTGTTTATATATAGGTATGTGGCTTTCTAGTTAACGGTAATTGGCGCACACAGCTCGTGCCCAATGCGCAAACGTTATATGTAAACATTTCGTATTATCATAAAGTATTTAAAAATCGGACGAACAAAAAATAGCAGAGGCAATCAACAAACTGAAACGCAGGGAACTAAACGTAACGCAGAAGTCTGGATAAATAATAGGCAATATACGATATTTGTTTAAGCGAGCTGATAAAAAAAGATAAGCTGAGAATCGTTATCTGAGGAGTGGTCTCGTCTTCTTTTATTTTAATTTAGAACTTCGCATAATTTGAAATAAAATAATATACAATTGCAGGTACGCAAGAATCGAGTCTGCTAAATGATTTATCAACTGAAGTTGCATCGTAAAATACAAAAAAAAAATAAAAATATCGAACACGCGCTCTCATATCAACACAATGAAAGTAAGGCAAAAAAATAAAGGTCTTGTGTTTAATTGCAAATTGAAGAAATGAAGTGGCAACAAACCTGAGATTAATCACAAACTGGAATTCTTGATTTTGCAGTATTTGTTTGACTTTTTGTATTGTTGATATAACAATTACTTTATCATATAAACGTTTATGTATTTGTATGCAGGTATAACAAAACTTAATTCAATTGTGAAGCACTCACACACACACACACACACACGTATGTGTACATGAAATACACTTGACGAACTTTTGTAAACACTTTAAGATTACACTGAAATAAAAGCACAAACTTGTTGTTAAACTATTTGCCGAGTGCCGTAATATAAAGATTAAAATTAAATTGTGTTTTCTTTCGTCTCGCTTCGGTTTGTTTCTTGCTTTTTTTTTGTTGTATTTTTTTACTCTGCGCTTGTTGTTGTCGTTGTTTGCAACACTTGAAGTGTTGACGGCTGATTAGATTAATTTATAACAAACAGCATTTTACTAATGTCACTGGCTGTTGCTTGTTATTGTGTTGCTGCAGTTGTCGTTAACAATTATCAGCCATTTTGTTCGACAACCGAATAAATCACACACGCACTAACAACAACAACAAAGCCAGGAACAACAATCAATTTAATGCAGACGCGCGAACTTCCACTTTGGACTTTCCAATTGGAACACGCATCAGAAACTGATCAGCAAAAGCAACAACAACAACACCACACAACGCCAAAGAGAGCGAGTGCGGGCAACGCGAACGGACGTATGAGCAAAGAGGGAGGTTGCGCGCCTGTGATGACTGCCTGATGCCTGCATGACAGGCACAATTAATTTCGTATTGCAATTGTATTACAACAGAAACTCGCTGCTATGGGAAATTTCCATTAGTCGTTGTTATTGTTGCTGTGTATGCGTATAACAGCTGATCACAGCACGCAGCAATGCAGCTGATGCCGCTTATTGATTTTTTTATTTTCATTTATTTGTTGCTTTCTGTTGAGTAATTTGCTAATCAATTTGCGCATTACAGCTAAGTAAAGCGACTTCCAAGCGATTTTTGCTTTTGTTTGGTAATCATTTCTTTGCGCAGTCAATGCGCAGCGCTAGCGTCGATGTCGATGTCGACGTCGGCGCAGTAATAATGCACGAACACACAATTAAAAGGCTTTATCGCACAGAATATTTACACAAAAAGCCAATTGACTATTCACTTTGTAACAACGTTGACAAACATTTTTTGGGTTTGTTGCGTGTTTTCTTGTTTTTTCTTTTTCATTCCTTTTTTTTCTTTGATTTGCAAAAAAGGCGCAACAGGTAAACACACACACGCATGCACGCACACACAATCACTCACACACACACACTTATACACTGGCAGGCAGCGTTGGCGCGCGCGCTTTGCCTGCAGCTTTGATGTGGCGAACAGATTTATTGAATTTTACGCACAATTGTTGCTCTTGCAATACATTTAATTCGATGCTGCAAATAGTATGAGCAAAAACAGTAAAATGAGTGCGCGTGGGGACCGATAAAAACGTAACGTTGGTGACAAAATCAAACGGCACAGAAGCAAACAACTTAACACGACAAAAAATTTTTTGGTACTAAATTGTTTTTGTGCGCAGTGTGACCAGATTTGGTGAGCGCCAAAATGATAACTCGCTAACTTCCCAAAAATACCAACTCAAGTGAAAACTCAATGATAACAATTGTCAATTTACAGAATGACTGCTAGTCAAGTAACGATAATTTTTTGCTTTCTCTTGCGCTGTCTAACCCGATTTATAAGATAAGTATTAATGGGCATTAGGCTGAATTGCACACTGCTTGAACGTGTACTAACTCCATCAAGCCATGCGCAGTGGCCACCCGTTAGTTTTGTGTGCTGCCAGATGTTTGTGTAAGTGCCATAGCAGTGAGCTTTTAAGTCTCACAACAATAATGGCGCCAATTCGGCGGTGATTTGAAATTTGCAATGGGGCTAGAAAACAAATCACTTATTTACGTGTTTGACTAATTACCACGATAAAGTAAAAAAAAAAATGAGACATAAAACCATAATTTCGCTTATTTCTGCTTTGCTTTTCTTGCTGCTGATGTAAGGACACGCCATTTGATGACGCCCGTGGCGGAGTCGCATGCAGAAGTCAGCTCCATGTGAACATGGACAGCCCAGCCGAATCAATAAAAATGGCGCATTGCAATGAGCAAAACGCTGACGACATTGGCAAAAAAAAAACAAAAAGAAAGAAAAACGCAACCTACCCCCAAAAGCCAACACCTCTGGCATGACGGCATATTTTGCTTTTTTGCTCACCTGCTCAATGTCAAAATCCCATTCCGGCGAGGGTGAACGTCGCTCCGACGGGCCACCGGGCGGCGGGGTGCTGAGCGCTGGCGAGCCCGCCTGTGGCTCCTCCGGGATGACGGCGAATCTGCCGCGCTGCAGAATGGGTGAAATTGCGCCATAATTAGCTGCAAGCGAAACAAGAGCAAAGTCAATGAGGCAAGCTAATGTCGTGGTGGCCACTCAGCTTACATGTAGGCATCAGACGAAAGCGGCCCAGCGTCGTCTCTGGCGGCCCCGTCGGGGTCGATGATGTGACCCGAAAGCGGCCGCGGCGAGCGGCGGTCACTTCCTCGTAGTCACCGCCGCTGGCAGCGGCTCCTCCAACGCCGCTCTGCATTTTATTCTATTTAAAGCTCACAGATGGCCCCAACTGCCTGTAAACAAGAGAACAATGGAGAGCGAGAGAGAAGGCGTGTTAGTGTGTGAAGTTAGAAAGAGAGGCGGAGTGCGCGGGCTAAAATCGATAGGTCAACTTCAGTTTGCATTTATGGCCAAGCTGCATGCAATGCTGACCAAGCTGGCGCCATGTAAACGCAGTTAACGGGACCAAGCATTTCCCGGGCGCCACAAAGTATGCTGCGATTTCCACCACACGACGCACGCACGAGATATTGCAATAATCGGAAAATGCCGAAAAACTAATGGGGCGAACTGTTTATGTAAACTCAAAAGAGGTGTGCGCCGTTCAACTGCCCCCCAGGGCAGAAAGAGACAGAGAGAGAGAGAGAGACAGGAGAGAGAGCATGTGCATGAAATAAGACTTAACGCCGGCAGACAATGCGGCGTATGTGTAATATATATTAATATCACGAGCAATTCCCAGAGCACGGCAGTTTCGAGACATGAACATAATGTGAAACTGAAGCTGGAGAATATGCGCGACTTCAAGCAATAAACTTGTTAAGTAAAGCACTGACAGTAAAATAAAATAACCCCACTTTTATGTCTTTTTTTTAAGTTCTGAATGCAGTTTTAGTTTTAAATAATTGCACAGTAGTGCAAATAGTTTCTCTCAGCCTCGGTTAAGCTTATTTCTGACATTTCAACATCTGTTGTGCCTAAACAATTACACAGCATGGTCAATTTCTGTTTTGTTCTCTCACTTGACGCAATTAAAACTCTGCGACAATTTTAATTAAACAATTCTAGTCTCGCTGCGTCATCGTAAGATTCGCTTGCGCTTGAATTATAAATATTTATTTTCATTTTGTCTGCCTTCTGTGATGACTAATTCCGTCATATATTTCACATGAAAATTGTGAAATGCTTGTCAAGAAAATCGAATACAAATGCTCTGTTAGGGTTTTTATCAACCGGCATTTAGTTGTATATAGTATTGTGAAACATTTCGAGCACAAATAATAAAAAAAGTTGAATGAATAATTGGTTGATTGGCAGCTTTAAGGCTTTAACAGTTTTCGACCACAAATTACCCTGTACAAAATGATGCTTGAGGTTCTCACTAGGTTTATGTTATTAAATTAGTTAATTTAATCAATCAAACTGTTTTTATGTGAATAGTGAAATCATCATTAATATCACTTATGTGCTTATTATCGCAACTTGGCATTTTATTAAGCATTTAATTAGACACAATTTGAACAGTGCTGTTCTATTTGTTAGATTTTATTTGCTTTTATTGCCCAACATTTATGACACTAGACATAATAAAAAAACAATTCCTTGTCTTTTATTTTAGGCACTTTTCGCCACCTTTTCGCGCTTTTTAGCGCTTCTGCTTTTTGCTTTTGCTTCTTTCCCGTGTTGTTTTCTGTTTTTGTTGTTCACTTTCGAGACGAATTCGAATTCGTTTCATTTCACTGCGAAACGTTTGCATAACACGCACAACAAACAAACAACTGAATTAAGCACAACATTAATTTTCCTTATACAGTTTTATTGCTGTGTTTTTTTTATTAATTGTTTTGAAGTGTCACAAATATATATATTTTTATTGATTATTATTGTTGCAGTGGAAGAGGAATAAACGTTTAATTCAATTGGTTTGCAAATTGAGGCAGTCGCAGCCGAATTTCAAATGCGATTTCCCGTTGTTGTTTTATGCAACTGAGCAGCTGCACACTGCAATTGGCATGGCCAGTAACAACAGCAACAACAACGGCAACAACAACACCAATATATACGCCAAAAAAAGAGCCGAAAATGCGGCCAAAAAGAATGCAGCACCAAAATAAACCGAAGCCGCAGTCGCAACGAAAACGAAACGAACGAAACGAGTCGCCATCAAAATGCAGTCGACAGACACAGTTCGCAACTTCGAGCACTAATTGGCAGACAGAGAGAGAGAGAAGGAGAGAGAGCGCCGCCAAATAGAGAGCACAAATGGTTGACAGACAAAGAAAGCGAGAGCGAGAGTAGACGAAAGCGTGCCATAGTTGGGGTTCATTTACTTGTGGAACCAAAACAAATTCATAAAAACAAAGAAAACACATCAAAAGAGAGCGCGACAGTGAGATATATATATATTGAGAGAGGGAGAGCGGTAGAAGGCACTCTCTTGTTTGAGAGAACTTGCCTGAGTGCATTCGAATACATGTTTATTTGTGCAGTTTTAATTCATGAAAGCACAGCCAAACCAACGACAGCAAGAGAACACAAACAAGAATAGCGCATATCTTACGAGACGTTCGTACAAATGCCTCACAAGAGTTTCGCCGATCGCAAAGTTGGAATTAATAAAAGAGTTTATTATATTTTTGTACAAGACATTTAATATACTGAATCTGCAATACAGCATCAGATCAATCGTATTTTAGCTGTCTTTATTTTCTTACGCCATACACACTTCACGCATTCATCTGGCTTAGAACAATAGCTAAATCCGCGAGTCGCAGCATCCTCTAAAGTTATACGACATTTTACTACAGAGAGACTTGTGCAGCCCTCTTCACATGGCAAAACTTGAGGACGCCTTTATTTGCAAAACCGCAAGAAAGTATAAAGCAGTCATTTTACATTTTAAGCTAACAATGTACCAACAGCCTGCATCAATTTCTAATTAATGACTTCTATAAATAAGTTCAAATAATAAACAATCGAGATAAAATCATTTGAAAGTTGTTGAAAGTTTCTTATTTT
The DNA here is from genome assembly GCA_035046165.1 of Drosophila rubida. Lineage (NCBI taxonomy): Eukaryota > Metazoa > Arthropoda > Insecta > Diptera > Drosophilidae > Drosophila > Drosophila rubida. Next base: position 11,139,963 of record JAWNOF010000012.1, on the reverse strand, counting down.
GCAGTAGTTATTTGCAACAGCCACTGAATTCGAAGAAATCTCTAATGAATTATAATTTTGACGAAAATAAATGCTACATAGAGAGAGTGAGGCAGTGGTCTTTAAATTGTAGAAAACATTTTTAGGGAACTTTGCTGATTTACTTCAACGAAGCAGACTTTAATACACATCTCATTCAATAAATTGATTAGAATCACAAATATTATCATCTGAGTCTCGTGCTCATGAAATAGATGCAGCAATTGATTGTTGGCGTCTGAGAATACCTAGCGCTCCAAAGCGTACGGGATTCAGGGATATTATGGCCTAAGGTGTAATATGTATGTACGCAGATCAAGTTTAAGTTTTTTTCCTCCCCTCTTTTGAATTAGTTATATTTTAGCATTCGCTGTATTTCAGATATTATTATATTATTAATTGAAATAATAAATTAACCGTTCTCACTTCATATTATTTGTATGTATGTATTTTCTAATAAGAACAAATCGTTGAATAATAGGATAGCCGAAGTATTTTAAATTTTGAAACTTCTTCCGATAGTTAGCACACGCTAAACAGACGTTTACCACTTGCAATTGTTACTCATTTGCAATAGAACTCAAATGAATTCGGAATATTCGCAATGTATATTTATTTTTTCTTTGTTATTTAAGCAATAATTATTCGAGAGTACCGAAAACAGTTAAATTTTTATTATAAATCCCACTTAATACATTGATTAGAGTCACTTATATAATCATCGTTGGCTGTCGTTGTGGTTGTTAATGTCTGGTAGGTAAACATTTCACAAACTCATCTGGTTTACAGCAATAGCTAAATCCCAGAGTCGCAGATTCCTCCAGAGCTAGAGGACAATTAACTACAATGCAGCACTTGTGAGCTGCCGGTTTGGTGGTGCTAAAAATGTTGTTGTAGGTGAGAAATACATGCAGCAATTGGTTGTTGGCATGGCGCACTATTTTGTACATCCATTCAGGAACTGGATTTTGCCTACTCTTTGGAATCAAATAAGCAGGCTGCATAGTTCGTTTCGTTTTGAAATCGAGAAGACTAAGAATACCCAGAGCCCCAGTGCGGACATGAAGTACAGATTTCTTGGGAATATTATCGCCCACCCAATGTTCAATTTTCAACCAGTTACCATCATTAATGCTCTTAAACTGAGGCACAACATTCAAGTATTTGAATGTGCCCGTCATTTGGTCAGAAAATGTCATGTCGCCAGCAGCTGTTAAATGTCCTCGATTTATCACTAACTCTGCCTTGCCAAATTTGTCTTTTTTAATATACTTCTGTGCAGCGCCATAGATTCCAGTGAAGGTGTCATAAATGTTTTTAGCTTGAAAAGATGCTACCTGATTCGGTGTAATTAGGCGATCAGCATCGAACATTGGACGAGGACTTTTTGGATCTAGTGAAACGAAGTCGATGAATGCGTGTTGTTGGTCAAGTAATATTTTGTTTACTCACGGATTTTCTTCCAATAGATTATTGCATCTGAGAAGTACGATTGCACATTACTTTTATCGTAGCAGGCACGATATAATTCGAAAAACTGCTTTTCAATTTCAATGCCAATCCTATACATGGTCGCCAGACAGAAATGGTCTGGTTCTGTTTCGAGGACCTTAGCGTAGATTGCCTCACATACTTCAGGATCTTTCGGTTTTAGAACACCACGTTCACATCCAATGTGTTTGACAGATATTTTACCCTTATTTTAACAGTGTACGTTTAGAATTTGGCCATCTTCAATTGATGTGAATCTCTGTAGTTGTAATTTTCCATGGACATCGTGATAGGTAAAGGTACCGAATGATTTCACAATGTAGTCACTGTTGAAATGGCACACTCCGTGCACTTGCACCGAACTCTCTATACAACAGACTAGTTAGATGCATTTTAAAAAAGGGTTTATTTTCAAAATTTACCCAGTAGTACTAGGAGCAAAAGTAAAACCACTTCTTTAAGCATCGTTTAAATGTAATGAACTGAATTATTTTCAGTTGTGCTGGCCTTTTTATAAGGCACTATTGAAGTCTACGTACATTGACGATAAGCTTATCTTAATAGCCGCAGCCGCAGCAGAGTGAGAAATGGTTATATTACAATTAAGGATAGAAATGCAACAGGTTAAAACGCAACTAGTGCTAGGAATATGTGCTTTATTTTAACGATCATCCTGTAACTATTTGACTTTTTGTCAAATTACAAAAATTAAGACTTACTTATGTTAAAATAAGCACACTCGTTTCTGACTTTAGAATTGTTGTACATATAATATTCACAGAACTTTTTTGTACCCTTCTCACCCATATAATATGGTTCTTAAAACTGCGGTTACCAAAACAATTTTCTTATTAATCACTCTTCTAAAAATATGCACAATTTTGCAATTAATAGAGAGATTAAAAGAGTTTACATTATAAAACTTCGTTTCACAAATACAAAATACGAGCATATGAATTACCGAGAAAAGAATAAAATCGAACATTAGGATTGAAAGGTAGTCGAAATAAGAGCCAATGCAAAACGCAGTCCACAGAAACATCTCGGACTTTCGAACAGGAATTCGCAGACAGGTGAGAATCAAAAATGGAGCAGCGATTGGAATGCAGATGAGAATACTGAGGCACTGAAAGTCGGCGAGAAAAATGTGTTGGCAAAATGTGTGCCTCATTTACTTGTGAAACTTAAACAAATGCATAAAAACAAGGCGAGTGAATCTGCTTTCAACGAGAGAGAGAAAGAGAGAGAGGGAGTGAAAGAGTGAGAGAAAGATAGAGAGAGAGAAAGAGAGAGAGAGCGAGAGATTTGAAATGTTGCTGGTGCGCTCTTATTGTGTGAGTAGCTTTTTAAACGACAACAGTATCTCTGTCAGCTGTGTTGCTCGCAACTACATGGCGTATGCGCAATTTGCTACAGATATTTTTTAAAAATTATATATCAGCTTGACAAAAAATTCTTATATGTGCATTCCCAAATGCTTGAAAATCAAAATCAGAAGCACAATCACATGATTTAACGGTTGCTCATTATAATAATTTGAAATATGACAGCATTTAAAATATACGCGCAAGTAATTAAACTTTAATTTACAATCTTAGAAAGTACTTGTAGTGAGATGTGACGCGCAAATTATCACCTAGAAAGAGATTAGGATGTTTAACTACAGGACACAATTGATATGAAAAAATAAGCTAGATATAAGTCTATTCGTAAGGGGTCATAAGAAGGTAAACAAAAAATGCAGCAAATCACTACTATTGTAAACAAGAGGCAATTATGGCGAAAAGTCTTGACATATTGCAGAAGCATGCCGAGTAAATCCATTCATTCAACACCAACATTACTATCTCAATTAAGCAATAACATTTGCGCATTTCATCGAAATCGAAAATCTTAGCGAGTACAAAACGAATGAATTTGTTTCAATTTTCCTTTTCTTTTCTGTTGTGTTGCGTTTTTGGGCGTAAGCCCAAACATGTGACCGACCCGTGGATGACATCACTGGTGTGGGTGGACAGTGAAAATGGGGGAAGTGACGATGATGCCGTTGATAGTGGACGCTTTCAACAAAAGAGACCCCCAACGAAATGCACAAAACCCAAAAACCAAAGCGAGCAGACAGTTGGGCACACAAAAAGTAAAATATGAAAAATAGACTTGTGTTTATAAATAGTAAAACAAGCGCTCGATATTCGCATGGCCCACAATTTTCCGTTTGTGGGTACAGTGAAGACACTAATAAAGAACCAAGTTCTATGTCGATTACAAGATATTTTAATGAATCTAAAATAAAATACAATAATGGTTCAATACTGTAACAAGTATATATGACAGTAATTGCAACTATATAATACAGTTTATAGCTTGATGATAGAGCCCTCACTGTAATTGTGTTCCGCAAATGTCAGAAGCGTTTGTTGGCCTCAGTTGAACCGTGGCAAACGATGACAACTAGCAAGAAACACGTGCAGAATCCAACTAAAGATACATTCCAAGTAGCATCTACAGCTAAGGCAACTTGTTGAACGTCGTAAACAATGCTTAACGTAAATGTTCAAGTTTTATTCTCCGTCAAAATCTGTTGCCTTGTTTTTATCTAATATTAAGTGGCTTGAAAGTTTATTGCCTTCACTAGTGGTTTAATTTGTTTAATTTACAATAGCTTTAGACATTATCTAAGTCAACATTGAGTTTCGTTAGCGCTTCACCAGACTAATTTTGTTTCATACAAAAAATCGAACGATTGGCGTTGCTAATTATTGTGTTTTTTCTTGTTTTTGTTTTATTTATATATTCATAATTATCAGCGTGAAAAACCATTCATACATATAGAGAAATACACATGCATGTATTTGAGTGGTGAGTGACGAGTACGATTCTTTGTTTTGCTTTTGGATTCATATATTTAGGTATATATTTCATTGTTGCTTGATAAGAGCGCCCAACAAATGCGATTTTTGCTATCTGTAGACACTGGTCGGGGACGACCAAGCATAAATCAGTGCCAACACCATTTTCACTGGCTATACGTATTTAAGAACGAATCGTATAATTTTACATAATGCAAAACGAAAAGTTTTTGAGGAAACGTCTAGCTTAGTTTACGTCACACACAACAACAACATCGATAGCAACCGGCAAAATGTTAACGGTATCAACCACCATCTTGACTCGGAGAGAGTGAGACCAAGAGCAAGAGCATTCAACTGTCACTCACGTGTGCCTCTCTGTTGTGTGTGCAAGTGTGTGTGTGTGTTGGGAGGGTGCCATTCTGTCATTTTCATGTGCAGAATCCTGCTTAAAAGAATCGGCACAAACAAATGAATATTTTGAAATACCCCCGTTGTTGTTGGCTATCGCATGTGCCAATCACTTTCCATTTAGTTTGCTGCTAAAATTAATCTAACAGTCACTCGCACACTAACACACAGACCACATATATGTACATACATGTATATGCGACCCTTGCAGTACACACAAGCAAACAGCTGCCAGCAGCAACAACAACTTACCGAATACGAAAATATAGTATTTCTGTTGTAGAAAATATTGTATTGTGCACTGAACTTATTTGCCGACACTTTTTGCAAACACTTATTCAACACATTTAACTGATACACATGCTTTTTTTTAAAAAAGGAATTGCATTAATTTCATCAATTTTTTGTTTTACACTTGGGTTGCAATTCGTTTGTTTTTTCTTTTCTTTTTGTTTGCTGCTCTCAAATTCTTAGTATGCAGCTGCCACGCACGTTGCTGCTACTAACGAACACAAATTTATAATATAGCATGCGATTTAAATTTAAACACTGCGTCAAAAACAATAAAATCGAAACCGCGAGCGTTAAACGCCAAAGTGTGCATAGCGAACAATTCGTTAGACCACACATACAACACACAGGCACACACATAGAGAAACAACAAAACTTCTAACATTTTGCTGAATGTTATTTAACAGAAAGCATGCACGTCTTCTGGACGATATTCCGTTACTCTGTTATCGATACTTTTAAAATTCACAGTTTAGTTAATATGTCTATATGATTTCCATTTATTGAACGTCGATGCGAATAGCTCAGTTTATCAAAAAATTTATTTTATTGGCACCTAAGCAATAAAAACAGTTCTGTGTAAACTATATCGATATGCTATCGATATCGAAAGTTGGGCGACACTTAACATTGCATCAGGTTGCCGCCTCAATTTTTTTTTGCAGCTAATTGGCAGCACATTTACAAATTTCAAATTGTCATATCATTTTACGCCGTACTACTCTATTCTTAAGTTTTATTTTATTTAGTTTAAAGATCAAAATCGAATGCAGTGTTTCTCTAAAATATATAAAAGTTAGCCTTTGTACGATTTACAGCACAAATAAAATTAAGCTACAGACGAATTTGTATTGCATTTAGAATTTGTGTGACGCAACACAAACAAGCTACATTGTAATAAATTCTAGGAAGACAATTTCTTTTGTTCCTCTTTTAATTTTCCATCGCCAGGCGGTTTTTTGATCGCTGCTGCTGAATTCGATTTTTTCCCATACAGCATATCTACAAAGAGTGCTGCGAAAACTAAGAAAGCTCCAAACCATTGTCGAACGATCAGGACGTTGCCAAATAGCAGCACAGAGCATAGAACTGTGAAGAATTTGCGTGTTGTGGTGACCACCGAGCAGGCCAAAGGACCGAAACACGCAACCATCAGGAAGATAAAGAGCTGGCCTAATGCGCCACACAGTGCAATCATAGACAAATGTAACCAAACCTCCGAGTGTCGAATCGCAAACTGTATAAACGCCATGCCTTCACCTGCAAAATTTAAAAACCATAATTGAAATATATATCCTCATATTTTCTATGGTTTCCTCTAACCTGTGACAACCATAGCAATGCCAAGCATCAGCGTGCTCCAGTAGTTCATCGACAACATCATTTGCTGACCAGACGGCGCACTCGAGGCACGCATTCGCTCCTGCACAGCACCCGTCAAGCCATCCATGGACAAACTCAGAAAGAGCAGCAGTTCACCAAGTCCCGTTGTCTCAGCGGGCAAATTGGAGACCTTGCTCTCTTTGAACATGAACAGAATAACGCCCAACACGATGGTGAGCACGCAGGCATAGCGCGTCAAGCTATACGATTTGCGTCCAATGAGTACGCCCAATATCATCACTGGAATCGGTTTGGCGGATTTGCCGACCACAGCGGTTGGATAAGGCACCCAGCGCAGAGCCATATTTGTGGAAACCATGGCCAGCAGATAGGTCAGTGAGCTGGCCGCATAGTAGCCCTTGTGTGTTGTATCTTCACTTTGCGGCTTCACTGCCAGCATGCCTGTGAAGCAAACAAGTGTGTGTAACATATTGTATATGTGTATGTATGTTGTTGCCGGTACACACCACTCACCTTTGGCGAAAAGGTAGTTGCAGAAACATTGCACCCACACTAGGGCCAGTGTGTAGGTAAAGCGTTCGCCCACAGTGCCATCGGGTTGTACCTGATCACCATAACGGCCGCGCGTCAGCTTTTCCTGCACTATTCCATACAGAAAGTAGGAGAAAAATATGCCCAGCGCATAGATGGCAAAACGGCTTTGTTCTGGTATGTTCATGGCTGCGACTTGGTATTCTTATAGGTCCCACTAGCGTTCCACTAAATATAACGATTTAAACACCTAACATGTTATATTGGACGCGATATTCCGCTAGTTTATATATCGGCCTACGTGGAGCTTAGGATGGTTAAAACTGACCCGGTGTAACCGCACTTGCATTTTATAATATACTAGTTTATGCCAACGCATGTTGCTGAATTACATGTTTAGCTAGTACAGGCTGGTCACACTTTATTGGCATTGGGGCAATTTGCGCGTTTCTATTTTACAGGTGTCGCTTAAAAAAGAGATTGTAGAAATTATATTTCATTTATTTGGTTTAAAATATAATAAAGTATTATGTTCTCTTCTGTTACATAAGTAATGCACTTAAGTTTTCATAAATTCAACACTATAAAATATCCAATAAATTGTTCTTTTTCTTTAAAGTTATTATATATGTATGTACATACACCCCATATAGTAATAATTGGTATTATAATGTCTGCTTAGATTAGTTATACATACAGGTCCAAAGCTGAACAACAACAAACAAGCAGTAATTAAAATAGACAAAGTTTGTGGTAAATTAGTGGAGCGACTAGGGCTTAAAAGCTAAATAAAAAAAAAACGCGAGAATTTTGTTGAGTAGAAAGCCGAAAGAAAATAACAACTTAAAAACTTCATTGGTGTAAAATAGTGAAAACTATTAACTATCAATTAAACTGTAATGATCTTAGAGGCGGCAGCCAAGTATAGAATAATATATAAGCGGCGCTTGAGACAACATTGGATGAATCTAACGGAGAAACAACTTGATCATCGAATTTAAACCAGCGATCATAATAGGTGCTCTTGCAGAACGCCGTATAATGGCCGCCTTCCATAGTGCCGTAATGATTGGATACGGCATACAACCTATATGACTTCGGTGTTGATGCCCGAGATTCGACACGTGCTATATATGGTTTCATATCCAGATTCTCCAACGGAAATTGTACATAATTTTGTTTTTTTACATACGCACCGTTATTGCTAGGATCCGCATAGAAGCTATAATAGAATATACATCAATATCAAAAGACTCTCGAGAGATTAATTCTAATCCATACCGTTTTAGATGCACTACCAACACCGGGGGCAGTTTGGAAATGTCTAATTTCTTGATTGCATCACGTTTTGTGTTGCATTTGGGGCAATTCCAGCCGTAAATCTTCTCACCACTAAAGTACATATCCATGCACTGACTTAACTGACAGAGGTTTGCGTTTTGTGGCAGCTCCATGCTGAGATTCGAGAAGCACTCATATGTAGCCGACTCCTTGCTGCAGGTAACGCACTTGACAGTGCTTTTGATTTGTCCATAGAATATATGCAGAATCATGCTCTCTTGGGATTTGGTAAACTGCAACCAGGCCTTCTCCCAAGCCAGCTCGTTATCCAATCTACGCGGCACTTTAATTGTTTGCAAATCGGAGTGCAGCCAATCCATGAGAATGGTTAGAAATTCATGGGAATCCTGTTGATCGACGCCCCTAAATGTCTTCTGGTACTGGCCTACAACGTACTGCAAACAACAGTAAACAACAATAGTTAGAGATGATATATTAATGGGTTGCATTTGTGCGAGTATTACTTACGCGTAAATCCCGACTGGCGACACACTTGTATTGGCCATTCCAGAGTTCCTTGATAAGTGCGGCCACCTCTTCGATGACTTGTCCATTAGTTTTATTTTGATAACTTATATATTTTTTGTACTCATTCGATACACAAAAATCCATTAAGTGGTTTGTATTGGCTAGGCATTGTAGTATGCTATTCATATAGCAAGTGTTACCCAAATTCTTGAGACCCGTTAGGCCGCGTCCCTGCGTAATCGATATAAAGAATAATCTTCAGTACATAGTTATACATAGTTTGCGCTTTAGTTAAATTACACGTCTAAGAGGAATGATAGATGTGTATATATTGTAAGTTGTTGGAAGCTGAAGTTTGACGCCCGGAACGCAAGTGGTCAGTTGTCGCATTTTGTGCACTTGGAAATTGTACGTGAAATTAGCTGGAACATGCTGTGTTGTGTTCGGACAGTGGGCGACTGAGCGCTGTTATGATAAAAGCAAATATGCAACTTATGCCCGCAAAACGTGACGTGCCGAGACGACCCCAAAGCTATTGATTTGCACAAGTTTATTTATAGGGCTAACGACCACTCACCACATTATGACCAATAACTGGCGAAAAATCTCGGATTCGTGTCGCTGCCGTCTGCACAGCCGCTCGACTTTCGATCCGCGGTTTCGTGGCCCGATCGTAGACGGGACGCGTGTTAATCACCGTCTGCTCATCGGGAATTGTATGCTCTATCTCAATAATTGGACTGGGTGGTCTCTCCTCAGTGGGTGTAATTGTTGGCGGTGCAACGGGCTCAGCTGGTGGTTTATACTGTGGCTTCATCTCGCGAGCAAAAGCCAAAAGACGTTCTCGTTCGAGACGGTCGCGTTCATGTCTCTCGTCCAGCATTTGACGTTCTGCAATCTTGGACTCAATGTGTCTGGTAGTCTCATCGTCAGCTTGTGCTACTTCGTCTTTATATTTAATTACCATGTCGCGGATACGAATGTTTTCAAATTGCTGCAAGAAAATATATTGCAAGTGAATTACATTTGAGTACTTTCAGCTATTTGCAAAACTTACATTATCCTGGGACTCATTCTCTAGCTGTAGCAGATTGTAGAGGCTCTCCTGTCCTTCGCTGCTCTGGGCAGCACCCTCAGAGTGCAGACGTCGCCATTTCTTCGATGCATTTTCTAAGAGTCTATCGTTTTCTTCTGCTCGCTGTAGCAGCGCAGTCTGATCGCGGATTATCTCCTTAATATGAGCGCTTTGTTGTTCTCTTATCTGATTTTGTTGAATGCGAAAGTTTGTTGGTTTATTGGCGCGATTGATGCTGGGTCGTTTGTTCTCCTTGGCATCTAAATCGTTCAGAATGTCTTCCTTCATGGTAATATCCTTTATAGATGGATATTCAATGTCATCGATTGTATCAATGTCATTGTTGTTAATTTTCGGCTTTATTATACAGGGATTGGTGCTGTACGATGGATACAGAACAATAAAATACTCATAGCCTCCATCTAGAATTTGTATGGGCGCTCGATAAGATACATCTGGATCCCACTGCGAAATATATATTGAGATAATTGGAATCAATGAATGAAAGACATTTCACATACATTCTTTAGTATGTCCAGCAATGTGGCAATAGGAGATGTGCCAGCACTCTGCACATTGGCCGAGTTCCAGTCCATAAGCACCACAGATTCCTTGACCGAACGGGATGCCCAAGAAGCCTTATCTTTGCTACTGAGACGTGCCTGTAATTTACCCGCTGACATGCTGTAAGATACAATAATTTCAAATTGCATTATATTTTCATTATCTTTTACTTTTCTCGGCCTTTAACTTACCCTGGTGTTATGATTTCCTCGGGCACATTGAATGCCCACTGGTAGCTCAAATGCGAGTTTGCGTAGTCGACGCTACTGCGACAATCCATGACCAGCACAGACTGTTGTTGCATTCGCTTGTACAGCTCCTCGCAGCTTATAACACCTAGCCGAGCATATTCCTCAGAAGGCGAAAGCGAGCTATTTACAGCAACTGGTAGGCTTATTTGTTCTGAGTTTATGTTCGAATTCTCGACGGCTGTGGACGGCTGCAGTTTCTCATAGCGTTTGCTCAAAGAGTCCGTAATTATTTCCAGTTTATCCATAGTGCGACGATTTGCCGCATTATCACCTAACATATCTTGCACTGTAACTTTGTACTGGGTATAATCAGGTTTTTTGTGGATAAATGAGAGCATATTGAAATATTTCATATAGCTGATATAAGCCGCTTCCTCATCACCATCACGAAGATAACCCTCCGCAATTAAATGCAATTTTTTTGCGGTACTCAGTAATCTGCAAGCAAATAAAAAAAATGTTGACATCAGCATATTCAATGTGTAAAAAAGATGCTGGCGACTTCGCAGCCAAGCGTATGTATTAAGCTTGGGTGTGTGTGGTTTGTGGGCTATCCACTTACATACATTTTCATGTTCTTTTGCCGAAGTTCTGGAATTGTGGTTAGCTTCTCTAGGTCCTCCAGCGTACTGGCCAGATAGAGCCTCTTTAATTGCGACATTGTCCGTCTTCTTGCCGCTACTGGTCACCGAAATTTATGAAAGGAAGCTGCTACTACCACAGTGTGGCTGATTTAATTTTTACTTATGCCCGCGTGTGTGTGCGTGTAAGTATGGGTAATTCAGCATAACAGTGCCGATAACATCACCATTTGTTGAGCTGCTTAACAGAGTACGCTGTGAAGCTGCAACACTAGACTTATTTGCTCCAGTGTTGTTTTTTTAAAACTTTAAATGTTTTCAATCCAAATATGTTTAAACACAGCAGTCAACCACTTTGCAATTATAATCGAAACGCAAATCAGCTGTCACCTGAGCTAACAACACGATATAAATGATGTTATCGATAACATTTTATACTGTGGTGGTTGTTCGATTGGTCGATTGAAAAGAAGAAGAAATACCAAATGTTGACAATCAGTTGTAAATGCAGCTTCTTCGAATGATAAATATTATTTGAATTTGCAATAACTAGAGAAAATTGCGTATTTAAAATCATTTATTGCAATAGTATTGCTTATGATGATAAAAATTACAAGCAATTACAAGAGTAATAAATAACAAAACAAAAAAAAAATCTGCATAAATTGTGTGAAATTAATAATAAATAATTTTTATTATTTTCGATAGATTTTGTATATGGATCGGGATCTAATGAATTCCCTGGCTCCCTGGTTAGATGTCTTGTTTTCCATATTCTTGGGGATGCTTCTAACTGCGCTCGACTTCTGGGAATCTTTTTTCAAACTTTTGAGAGTAGCTTCAATGAACGGCTTAACCTTTATTATATCTGTAAAAATGCCAGGCATTGTAGTATTCTGACAAGTGGAACCAATCGATGCGATACCACAGAGTTCTTCTTTATATACAAGCGGAGAGCCGCCGTCGTTAAGGCAATCCCGACGGTCCTTTGGCTGAGTAACACATATTACAGTATCCGATAGAAATCCTTTCGCGAACATTTTCTGGCACTCATCCAGTTTTTGAAACGGCACAATTGCAGTCCTTGGATTCATTGATGGTCTCTGCACTACTATGCTGTTGTATCCCCAAGCGAATGTATTATAAAATATACCGGTATCTGGTGGAGTGTTACACAGTTTGATAAACTCTGTCAGTTTACCTCTGATGGGCTTTCGCAATCTGAGCAGTGCTATGTCCATGTTAGTTTTACCAGCCACAAACTGATCTGGAAAGTAAACAAACTCGATCTCGGAAAAATTGTCAGTCTCATCTTTTGTGAAAGCGGTGCCGTCAGCAGTGATGCTACTAGGAGTCCATCGATACGGTGTCATGCAATTGGCTGAAGAGATAACCAAATGATGCGTATAATAGGCACCACAGCAGGCAAATCCGCCGTCAACATTTGTGATCCGAATCAGCCAACCTCCCATATTGGAGCCCGAATTCGATTGCATGCCGCCCCATTGTCGTTGTACAACCTTTATTTTGTTTGTGATTGGCTCACGATATATTTTACTCCACACCGATGATGGTATGCCGATAAATAACACTAACACCAGTAATTGTGCTTTCATTTTAGTAAGTGGTCATCTACGACTGGTCTGATTTTCGAATAACATCGGGCATATACAATTCTAGTTGACCAGGTGGAACGTATTCGTATTAGAAGCGGTACAAATTGGAATTAGGCGATTCGAGTCAGTGTTGTATAAGAGATTGATTTGAGAACAAAAGGCTTAAACAAATTTGAAATGTCAACGAAATCGCTGGTAATCAATTAAATGTTTTCTATTATACTTGTGTCTCACACACGCCTGATGGATGAAGCACATTGTGCTTAGAATAATACAGATTCCACTATATATTGATTTTAATCATTGTATTTGCATACAAATTGTAGTAACTTAACACAATGTTTTTTAGTTTACGTGGCTCATAGCGTTTTCAACAAACTGGATAAATTCAATCATCTTATTAATATTGGTATAGACTCCGGGTATTTTTGTATCCATACAAGATGAGTCCACAGATACAATGCCGCAAAGTTCATTATGATAAATCAACGGGCAGCCCGGGTCGTAAACACATTGCCTGCGATCCTTGTTATGCGTTACACAAAATACGGTATCAGAGACCTTCACTCCATTAAATTTTGTAAATTTCGTTTGGCATTCCTCCATGCTTTGAACTGACACGTCGAATTTTCTAGGATTCAGAGAGGGATCTTGTATCGCAAAACTGCTATAGCCCCAACCAATTGCTGTCATATCCACGTCGATTGCAGGTTCCTGCTCGCATAGTTTTATGAACTCCGTCAATTTTCCCCTAATAGGACGTCTCAGAGTCACCACTGCGAGATCCATAAAATTGTAAGTTTCCTTGAATTGATCAGGAGTGTAAACAGTTTCAATGAATGCAAAATTGTCTTCATCGTCCAGCATGGCAACGCCTTCAACAGAGGCACCAGCAAGATTATGTCGATACGGTTCGATGCAATTAGCCGACGTGAGAACCATAAGCGGCGAAATGTATGAGCCACAACAGGCAAAGTGTCCGTTACCATTCATGATACGGACCAACCAGCCGCCAAGATCGTCCTCTGACTTTGGATGCCAATAGCGTTTTAATGGATTCGTCCTAGCACTGATATGGTTCTTATACCGCCTGCCATCAACCGCCGATGTCCAGATCAGCAATATTAGATATAACCACTTGTACAATCTCATGGTGCTTGCAGGTAAATCTGCGTAGATAAACTGACTTACCATAACATATTTTAGTTGCATGATTTCTCAAATGTGTTTTGCTGCATATAATTACAATTAAAACACATTTAACTTTAATATGCAATTTCAACGTTTTAAATTCGTTTCAATCCTTTGGATAACATCTTAACCTGATAAATATTGATATAACGGGCGAGCTAGTATAGTTTGTAGCGTATATGCTACATTGCATTTTCAAATGGGGAGTGGAATCAAATCGAAATTTCTTGATTCTTAAATGGGCAGCCAGGATCATAAACACTTTGTTGGGATATGTTACACAAAATACGCTATCGTTGGTTTTTCAAAAACTTCCGTTTGCATTCCTTGACATTTAGAACGGGCACTGAGAAATTTCTGGCATTTAGTGAGGGATCTTGTATTGAGAAACTGCTATAACCTCAACTAATTGATATCATATCCATGGTTCTACAAACTCTGTCAAATTGCCCTTGACTACGCCTTAGCCTCACAACTGCGATATCCATAACATTTTTAGATTCCATGAATTTTTTTTTTACGTTTACACAGTTTTAATGAATGGTAGATCTGCGTAGACAAACTGACTTCCCATAACACATTTCAGTAGTTGTATATAATTGCAATTAAAACACATTTAACTTTAATATGCAATTTCAAAGTTTTATAATTCGTTGAAACCCTCTGGATAAGATATTTAAGCTGATATTGATATAATCGGTCCGTTGGAATATCTGGAGCGTATACGCTTTATTTGATTTTCAATTGCGTAGTTGTATAAAATGTAAACTTGGAAGTGAAAAGTGTGTGTTTAGTAATTAACTTCGTTAATTTCAGTTTCAATCTTTTTTATAAATTCCTGAACACTATTGATATTGGTATAAATACCGGGTTTACTTGGGTCTACGCATGTTGAGTCCACCGATACAATGCCGCAAAGTTGATTATTATAAACCAATGGACAGCCAGGATCGTAAATACATTGCCTACGATCGTTGGGGTGTGTTACACAAAATACGCTATCGGAGATCGTCACACGTCGGTTTTTCGAAAACTTTTGTTTGCATTCATCGATATTTAAAACGGGCACTGAGAAATTTCTGGGGTTTATTGAGGGATCTTGTATCGAGAAACTGCTATAGCCCCAACCAATTGATAGCATATCCATGGGAGCCGTAATATTATCGTCACATAGTTTTATGAACTCCGTCAATTTGCCCTTGATTGGACGCCTTAGTCTCACAACCGCGACATCCATAAAATTTTTAGTTTCCTTAAATTCTTCAGGAGTGTACACAGTTTCAATGAATGCAAAATTATCCTCATTGTCCAACATGGCAATGCCTTCAGCAGATGCACCAGCCAGACTATGTCGATAGGGTTCGATACAATTAGCCGATGTGAGAACCATAAGTGGCGAAATGTATGAGCCACAACAGGCAAAGTGTCCGTTTCCATTCACAATGCGGATCAACCAGCCGCCAAGATCATTGTCTCCCTTTGGATTCCAAAGACGTTTTCTTGGATTCGTCTTGAGATTAATATTATTCTTATACTGTTTGCCGTCGACCGCAGATCTCCAATTGAACAACACTAGACATAACCAGTTGTACAATCTCATGATGCTTCCAGTTAAATCAGCTTCGATAAACTGATTTGCGATTTCACAATTCAGTTGGCTGCTTTCTCTATATGTCTGTTGCATATAATTGCAATTTAGAAACGCAAATTATAATTTTAAGGTGTTTTTCAGTTTGTTTTCTGGCAGAGTGCATGCAACACTTCGTTCTCACTCAAATAACATGGAATCTTGGAAGTTGCAGAGGTAAGTTTTTTATATAGACAGTTGATATTGGTATATCCTATCCTATCACGTTCATTTGCGTTTTGCATACAATAAGCATGTTTGACCCACGAATTATCGTTGAATATCACGGGAAAAACACGTTTCTCGGTTCGTTAGTAGCAGGTTGACTGATTATTTCGCCAGGGATTGTTGCTTTGTGCTTTTGCATTTTGTTCAAATTAACTTTAACTTATTTTTAAGCATGTGTTAAGCCGTTTGACGTCGACATACCAGTAGCGTATATCATTTCGAGCGGGTGCTTAAAGATCAATTTGGGTGGATATTTTTGGGGCGTTTAGCTGGCAGAACAGTTAATACGTCGAATCTGAGACGCGAGATGACATCACAGGGTTGGGCTGCGACGCCCCACTTGCGCACTTGTTGTGTGCGTATAGCGGTACTTTTACTTACCAACAACCAACCCTAAAAATAACACAGGCAACACCCCCCCAGCCCCCTTTTTATTTTTTGAGCTTCACTTCGAGATGTGTGCGCAGTTATTTTGGGAATTGCGCAATTTGGGTTTCAAGTGCAAAAACTGGACGCTGAACTCGACAAAACCGAACAAGACACACTTCCTGGCACTCGCGACACCTATTTCGACTTTGTACATACGCAGGGCTTGGTTTAGTACAGCATAGCGTGATCTTCCGGCTTGGCAGACGCGACGTGAAGCACGTAAGCACCCAACGCTGGCCAGCTGGCAGCCGTTGGCAACAATGGTTGCTGCCTAATTTGGAGCCAATGCACGGAGCTCGATATGCATATGTGCCCATCATTATTTGTCATAGATTCGCACCGACTGCCCCACAATTTGTCATGCCCAACATGTTCACAGCGTGGTTCGCACGCCCAGCTCAACCTTTTGTCACATACTCAGCATAAATTCGGCGTATTGCCGTCACGCCGTATCTGCAGCGCATCCCAAATGAGGCGGGAACGCGTGCGCAACTCGCCTCGGACTTCTACCGTAGCCTATTTGCCTATTTCGGAAAGCGGGGGCAAGTTTAACCCTAGAGCGTCACGGCGTGATTGTCTTGATGAAGGAAGCAACAGTGAAAACGAAACGGAAACAAAAAGTAAAGCCAGAGTTGAGCACAGCAATGTTGGGGTTAAAATTGCTTTATAAGTTCCCCTTTGCATTAGGCATACAAATCGCGTCTTAATTTGTACAAGTTGCAAACATTGTTAACACAAATTGCCTTTGTTTCAATTGCTAAGAACTTCCTTCTAAAGCAATAAACGCACATTGTGAAATGAGGGAGCAAAATACTATGCGCATTTCAAATGACTTCTATAGAAATGGTGACTTTACCCATTGTTCTCTTACCTGCTCCAGACTCCAATTCATTTCGCTGCTCTTTGTGTTGTTTTTTGTCTTAGTCCTGCCGAGGCGAAACACACCTGCCAGCTCGATCTCCCCGCACTCCATGAGCTTGTTTGGCTTAAAAAAACACCAAAAAATGAGAAAAAAGATGCCGAGGTGCTGAGGTGCTGTCTGGGGTAATCGGAGATGGTTAGTGATCTCAACTGGGCCCATCTGTTGATCTCGCTCGTTGATACAAGAGATGCGGCTCATACTAGTGTAATTGATTCTTCCTGCCGCTTGTCAGGAAGCTAAGAAAAAACGTTGACATTTCGATCGGAAGCAGCGATAATATTTTGTTGTCCATTGATCAGTGTAATATTCTTCCTTTGATCTTGAATTACATTTGCAGACTGCAAACTATGAAATAGCGAGCAGGTCTCCCTTGTCAAAAGCCCTCTCATGGATGTTCCAGTTTTTGAAGAGTTACGAGTTAGAAGTCGGTTCTTAGCACAGCTTCTTTTTTTGTATTTTGTTGCTGCAAAGAACGGAGGTTAATAACTTGACTGGCTGCGGTGTAACCTGATATAACATACAGGTCCACATTTGAGAGGTGCTTGACCCAACGCACACAGACTCTGACTCATAGTTGGAGCTCTTGGCATCATTTTTTGTTATTATTTTTTTTGCACTGAAATCAGGTAAATTGTAATCGAAACTTTTGTGAGAAGTGTCTGTGGCAAAGATGCTGCTTCTCCCAATTTTAATGACCTCACACTGATGACTTTTGAACTTTGGTATTTCTGCGCGGACGTTGCGTATACGCCGCGTTAATTGCATTGATGCACCCCAAATCGAAGGCACAGTACCCCATTTACCTGGTTTCTGGTTTTACCGTGCTTAATTAACGCTACGCTCTTCGGTTACCTAACTGAAGTCGGCATGTGTTGGTCACACTTCGCCAAACCGGCGAAAATGTTGCGGCTAACCACAAAACGCATTTGCCACTTCGAACATGTTGCTGTCCGAACTAGACAAATCTTGTTGTGAAAGGACGCACAGTTCGCTGTAGTTGTGTTTGGTTCGTTTGAGTTCGATTGGTTCGGTCTCTCTTGGCATTTCTGGGGCGCGCCACGTGTAAATGATATATTAATTGACAGCTGAAGTTTATAAAAGAACAGAAGTAAAAAAAAACAAAATGACTAAAGCTTATATACTCGTATAACAAAGGGAAAAGATGTTAAAGTTGGCTATTCAACTTGTGTTGTGTGCTCAAAGAACTGCAAGAAGTTGGCTTATAAGCTGGCCAGATTTAACAAAGCAGCGAAAGTTTGGGAATGCCAAGTTCTTAGCCCATATTCTGGAATTACAGCAGCAGCAACAACAAGAACAAAATGCCAACAAGTGGCAAGCGGCGCCGCCACTGGAACTTACGTCATTTTGGCCATGCCTTGCCTGAAAGTGTGTTGCCAAAGTAACCGCATGCATGTTGTGTTTACCACCCCCTGACCCATCCTGTCATTCACAGCCAGCGCCAGAGAGCCGAAGTGAAGCGAGTTGAGTGAAAGCCGCAGCACCGGATCCAACTCGAACTTGTGCGCAGGAAGTCAGTTGGTGCTGCTGCCGCCGCTGCCGCTGCTGCGAACGAGACGAAAGTGACAAACAAAAAAAGTGAAAGGAAAGCAAAAACAGTTTCGCAACGAACGCAGCTCGCAGCAGACGCAGCGGCAGGCGCTGGTTCAGGTCCATGCAGGTGGCTTGTCCGAGTCGAGTCGTGTCGAGTCGAGTCGTCGAGTCGTCCTGTCGTCATCGTTCAGAGGTTCAGTTCATTCGTGTTTCTGTTCGTTTCCGACGTTGCAACGCTCGTCGTCGTCGTCGTCGTTGCGCTCAAGTTTTGAAGTTTCACTTTACCGCACTTTCGAATCAGTCGCTGCCGACTTGTTGTGTCATTTGCATATTATCGACAAAAGGCGACAAAACTCTCTTCGCTTCTTCCAGAGACCCAAAAAAACCAACAACAACAACAATTCAAATAATAATAATAACAATAAAAAATTCATTAAATTTTTAAGTGTCATTTAAAACGCATAATTAACACAACGTTTTGTCAAATTATTACAAAAATAAAATTGAAATAAAAATAAGAATAATAATGTCGCACTGTCACGCGTTCCACGAGTGAAATTGTAATTGTTGTACGAATTTGGCGCTGAACCCTAACTGAGTGAGTTTGATTTGAATGTCAATTGTAAGAATAATTTTTTTTTCGATTCTATTGCTTTGATCTGAACCTATTTTGCAAAGTGCTTCCAATTCAATTGTGTGACGCTTAACTCAAGATAAGCCTAATTTGTGGTCGAAAAGTTGTGCTGACATCTGGCCCGTTTATTAATTAACGAAATGTTTTGCTTTTCGCTGTGGTAAGAGTCCATTAAACGTGATAAGCTCAAGGAAGGTTGAGAAATTAGTTTGAGCAGTTAAAACATAGTTCTTTTGTTTGGAATTGCAAAAACACTTAAAAAGTTCAGTGATTGTAACTTTTATTTATTTAATTGATCAAGTCTTAAAACATTTTAATTAGTTAATTAGTCAGAGGAGGTTAATAGCAAATATATGTGTGGAAGTTACGTAAAAAAAATCGTTATTAAAAAATGCTTTTGTATTAAAGCTATTAATGATTACTTTATTTAGTTCAGAAAGTGTTCTCATGAAGAGATAAGTTAATTTCACTATAGTCACCAAAAAGAGTAATTTAAAATAGTGACTTTTTAAAACTACAAAACGATTTAAAGTTTCGAGAATTTTCTATGCAGAGCTGTCGCACATTTTATTTTGAAATAAGGCTTGCCAAAGCCATTTCGCAGCCAAGTTAACATGTAATTGAAGCCATTTGAAAAGGTTGGCAATCAACGCTTGTGTATTACCATAAGCCAGGGAACACGATAAACCGCACGTATAGATTTCCGGAGTTTCAGGCATTCTATAGTTTCCTTGGAACCGACTGATTTGATTTGATTAGCTCCGTAGTGAGTTGGCTTGGTTGACATGGATAGCGGCCAGGAATGGATAAGGTTTCGAGCTGAATGTGCGCAGCTATGAAATTTTAATTTAACTTTCTCCTAAATAAATGGCTTGGGGTGTGTGCACTTTGCGTGCGTGTGTGCGTGTGTGTGAGCGGAAAAGTCGAACATTAACATTATATGCCACGACATGGAACTGAAACTGAAGACTAAAAATAAAGACAATGCAATTTTATTGCGCAATTTGGCCGCGGCACCAGCACCAGCAGCAGCACGTCTTAGGAATGATTCGTTTTGCCGGGTTAGTTGAGGTTTTACGAAGTAAGGATAAGACCAGGTCCGTGTAGGCAATACGCAGCGGTAATTTGCCAATGAGACGTGTTGGTCCTGCTGCTTAATGTTGCCTTTTAGCGCTCAGTTTTTTTTTTTATTGGTTTGCTTACATTCAATTAGGCGAACGCACGAGCGAACGCCTCCCCGTCCATGTACATTACAAGTCAATGAAAGGATAATACGAAAAAAAGGACACAGGCCCACTGGCTTGGGAGTCGGTGCGCGGACACACACACAAGTTGTTGCTATTGCAATGTGCTTTTGGCTTTCCACTGTCAGGCCTGCCGCAATGTGTGTTTAATTGTATATTACGTATTCGCCGCATTTGACGCATTGTGGGTGCTCACCAGCTACATGGTGGTTTGTGTGTTGCGTTGCGTTCAGTTCTGTTGTGTTGTGTTGTGTCTTGTGGCATGTACAAGTATATTTTAATTAGCACATGCGACACTACATTTACATACATGTATGTAAACACATTATATATACCATATCTGTATGAATGTGTACGTGTTGGTAGTAAATTGTGTTGTCTGTTTATTTGACCGTAACACTGTTGTATTTGCTCAACTTGCATACTCTGTAATTGCTAATCTGAATAAGAGGCATTCTAGCTATATAGTAAATAGTTAAAGAAGACTATTACTTACCGGATTTATTATGAAATTTTAAGTATTTTTCATACTTAATTTCTACACTTCATTTTTCTTCGATACCCGACTGCAGGGTATTTCATAGTCTTAGACCAATCGCCGTGTGTACTGCGGTGGAATTTGTCCAAAAATGTTTTGTGCCTTTACGGCCAATGAGTATAATTGCGCCAGTTTAATGAATTGCAATGGCCACATTATAAATGATAAATCGTTGAACAAGCCAGTGCGAAATTTATGATCAAGCAAATGGAACTTATAATGTGTTTAATGATTGCAGCCATTTAATAGGCCAAACGGCTATTAATTCATGTGCATTTATCAAAATGATTTTCACATCTCGTGCTAGTCATTAGTAATGCACTCCGATGTGATCTCTTGAAATCAAATGTATGAGTATGCATTTTAGTTGTTGGGGAAAAACCAGCAAAAATATCGCATAAATAATAGTTTAACAAACACTCGACTTGAAATTAATTCAAGTGTTCGTTTGGCTTGACTCAATAAACAAATAAATTCATTTATTTTCAACACTGAGTTGCCACATTTTTTCGAATGCATACAAATAATTTACTTGCACATATTCTAGTAATTAATTTTAGATAAAAAACTATTGTTCATTAAGTGCAGAAATAGCTGAGCCGTTAAATATGATAGCAATTTAATTGAAAAGCATTAATTACAATTAGAGTTCAATGCACATTTTTTATGTTTGTTAACATATTATTCGCATTAAAAATGTGACTTTATATATCGAGTTTAATCTGACAGTTCATTGCGTTTCATTGCTTCAATTACTCTAACCCTAACTAATTTGTACTTTAGTTGTATGTATTTGTCGGCATTCCGTGCGACTTTCTGGTTGAACGAACTTCTTACTTTAATTTGTAAGGACAGACCACAAGAAGGACACTTTTTGGTAGCTAAACCCATGTCCATTTAGATTATATTTTTTTACCTGCGGGGCAAGCGACAATAATTACGCATACCTTTGGGGCACTTTTAAGAATGCTTGAGCGCATTATTTGACATTTAGGACATCTCTCAATCGTCTTTATGTGTAATGGAACAAAAACAATCATTTCACCAAGAGAAAGTCGAGCGAAAGCCACTGGCGAGTACCTGTTAAATTGTGAAATACAGGTTGTGAGTGCGTTGCAAGCGATTTTCACGCTTGCACGGCTTTTCACGCTACGCAATCAACGATTTATATATATATAAATGTGTATATATATATATATTTTTTTCTTTTTTTTCGGGAACCTTCAGTCGCGCCCGCTTTGTGCTGGTCCCGCTTTGTCTCCTTTGAGTGTCTACAAAGTCGGAATCATCGTAAAATATTTAACAACCTGAATGCACTCACACATTTATGAAAGTGTAAATATTTAATGATGAATGCCTTTTGCTCCACCTCGTCAGTCGGTTCAGTCAGCCAGCCATTAGTTGCATGTTACCGTTGGTAGTGCTTCCTTGTAGCCTACTTCTAGCCAGAATAAACGTATAGCTTTTAACTGTGTGTGTGTGTTGTGTGTTGTCGATGAGGTGAGGTCTACCTACTCTTTTAATAGCCCCCGCAACAGTTTATTGTTGTATGCGGCGTATGCGTAATGCGTTGTATTTTGCTCTCATGCTTGGCAAAAAGTTTTGCATTATTAACGGAAAGTGTTTTTGGCGGTAAATAGTTCCATGCATACTCTCGAGGGCTGCTCATCAATAATCTCTAATCTGTTCATATTATATATACAATCTATATTCTATTCGGAGAGAAGAAACTTCCTGCCATCGACAGAAAATGGCCACAAATGTTTAAATTGCTTTCAAATTAGTTTGGCCATTTCCTAATTGCACAGAATGCCTATCAAAGGGCTTTAATTTGCCGCTCTAATCTCAACCCTTTCGATATTATCGTTGGCAATAGCAAACCAATTATTGTAAATTAGCTGCACGCCATTTGATCGATTACATTAGCAATAAAAATAAAAGCTAAAGCTTAAGCTTAAGCTTAACGCGGATAGAGCTGAGCGTGATAATTCATCAGTTCGCCCTCTTTATTTGTTTGCTTCTACAGTGCTACTTTATGTAGTTCAGTGTCTGACTAAGGTCAAATGTTAACCTTTTAGTGATGGCAGTCTTGCTTAAGCTCAAATTAGTCGCAACATTTTGTAGCACTTATACATATATATATATTTTATAATTAATAAAAATTATGCACATCGCGCGCGCGGCACTCATAATTAAATTCATGATAAATGAAAGTCGACGTAGCGTGAAGGAGTTGCCCAAAGGACAACGTCGCGACTGTTAATCAACTCACTCAGCTGCAATTTCGGCGGCGGACGCGAGGAGGGGGGGACAAGAATAAGACAAGCGCAAGTAATGAAAGCCATTAAAAATGGCGGCGGTTTTAAGTCGTGGAAAATCGATAGAGGCGAAGAAAAATGTTTACCACGAATGTCGTCAAAAGTGAAAACTGATAAAATGTGCAAGGCACACACACCAACACACAGCGAATACTATAAGTGTGACCTGGACATGACGTTGAGTCAGTAATTTTTTATAGTTAGCGCACATATAGAGACCGTCGGGGCTTGCCAGCACGGCTATTATTCATATAGCACGGCACGGTTGGACTTTAAAAAAAAGCTCGTTGTATATAGCATCTATATGCATACCTACCTAACTTGGTAAAAGCGACGCCCCGATAATGGCCAAGGAGTGTGTGCTGCAACATGCTGTTGCATGTGGCGCATTGTCACAGCGCGCTAACGCAAAATAATTGGCTCACCCAGTCAGCCAGCCACGATATCAATTTCTATTCCTCACAAAACCATTCCATTCAATTTAGTTTGGTTAGTGGAGTAACGCCTGTAAATATGCAACAAAATGGCAATTTACTTGCACTTCTGAGAATTGCAACTAATTGAAAGTGTAAGTCACATTTTGAATTACGCCGTCGTGACAGTAAAACTATATGAAGTTGACAGCAAAGTGCATCAAATTTGCATTTCGACGCCATTTCCAAGAAATTGTGATTGTGATTGGGATTCTTAGCGCATATCTTTTGCTTTGAATTTGAAACATGTTACTTGCATGTCTCTTGCTTAAGACTTTGTTGTAAGCTTGTAAGCGAATGGGATTGGAGTTTATGCTAATCTGCAGAGATTACACAAGAGAAACCCAACAGAAATTCGTCATGCATTTAAATGAAGCCGCTGCCGTTATTTAAAAATAGCCATACACAACTTCATTTATCAGGCTAAAGGTTAAGCTAATCAATTGAAGCTGACAAACACCTGTGACCTGACCCTGGAACAGCATTGCGTATGCGCATTTTTTATGTATTTCTATGTATGTAGTATATGTACATAAATACATATAAAACGCGTCGCAGCTGAAAGCTAGCTGACTGTTACAGCCAAGACACACCCAGAGCTCGCTGGCTGACTGGCTGGCGGGTTGACGGGTTGACGGGTTGGCGGGTTGGCTGACTGACCCTCAGCGAGTGTCTCCAAGTTGACAAGTTGGCCAACGCAGCGCGCACTCAAAGTGCAAGGTCAAAGCGTATTAAAAATTCATTAGATATATGCATCTATATGCACTATATACACTTGCGCATAAATATAAGATGTTATAAGATGGATACTACGCCACGACACAAAAATAAGAACTACAAAAAGAAAAATAAATAAATAGTAAACAAAAGTGATCGGGAAAAAGGAAAAACAAGCTGGGGAATGAAAAAGGAAAACAAACCATTTGATTTACGCAGTTTGATGCCAGGCATTCCGCTTCGTCTGGCGTTGACAAGTTGCCCCCCATGGTGCTGGACAAGGCGCCTTCTAATTGGCACAAATTCTGCAGTGATGCCACTTGCTACATTGCCACACGCCGCCTGCCGCTTGCCGCATGCCGCACAGCATGCCTTGTGCGCTGCTCTTGGTATTTTAATGCAAAGCACGTAACTCAGACAACTAATGGAATTAAACAAATTATTTTATGGTCTGGCCAGCAGGAAATGTAAATTTTGTAGAGCGTGACACAGCAGCTGCCACAGTGGCGCTTGCTGTGGCAGTGTGAGTGGCCGTTGTGTGGCAATGGCAACAGCTGAGGTGGCACTCCTTTTTGCAGCATTGGCTGCAATTAGATGCTATTGGCACCTGGCACAAACCAATTGGCCAGACGCTCCACTAGTTTCGCATTGCCACTGACAATTGTACGTGCCGTTGTCGCTGTGTTTTCTTCATGTATTTACTTCTTTTTTTCCTTTTTGCATTGTGTATTCTGGTTTGTGTTTATGTTTGGGTTTGGGGCCGGGCGAATGTCCTGGCAATCGTCAAGTTCATTTAGTCGTGTTGTTCTTGAACCTAATGCCAGAACAGCGTGCAACTGTGGCGAATAATACTCTACATTTGCCCCACTCACTTTCAAGGTTCAGTGACATTTGCCGAGCGCTCAATTTGATTAAGT
This sequence comes from Drosophila rubida, assembly GCA_035046165.1. Taxonomy (NCBI): domain Eukaryota; kingdom Metazoa; phylum Arthropoda; class Insecta; order Diptera; family Drosophilidae; genus Drosophila; species Drosophila rubida. The sequence goes on along the minus strand of JAWNOF010000012.1, from coordinate 11,114,343 downwards.
GCGGAGTGTGCACAGTGGGTAGCGCTCAAGGCGGCCAAACGAGGGATGGGCACGAGGCTGACGAGAATGGCGTCTAAATGCAATTATCTGCAAGCTTGCAGGCGGCGACTCACGACGCGTGCTCAATGCCAAGCCAAATTGCATTTGAACACTTGCGCTGGTTTATCAGCTCAGCTCCGTGCAACCATCTTCTGCTCATCGTCGTTGTTGTTGTGGTTGTTTATCCAACTTGAGGTTGCGTCCATTGCATGCCCCTTGATAATGACCGGCATTTGAATGGCAACACCGTGATTTGGTTTTGACGCGTGCCCAGCTCACAAGCCATACAAGTATGCTACAAGTATTCCTTGGTCCTTAAAGTCAAGCAGCAACTCTTTAAGTCCTTTCAGTTTGTCCGTTGTCTGCCATTCTACACTTTATACAGCATACTTTTCACTGAAGGTGAAATGTCCGTTCAAGTGCCTGCTGGCTGCTGGCTGCTTGTGTCTTTTTCTCTTTTTTGTTTAAATAAACTGCTACTAAAACAAAATATGCTACTGTCACACTAGCAGCAAATGCCTTTGTCCCCCTACGTAGATAACAGCAGCAACAAGAACAACCACACAGAGGGGCGACACTGCAAAAAAAAGGAACCCTGAAGGTCTTCTGTCTCGTGTTGTGTGAGCGGTTTCTGGTAGTTGGAGCAGACCAGCCGTGATGACAGTGCCACAGTGCTATGCGGTGGTTCTACGACCCCGAAACCAAACCACACCAAACCGCATTACAGCAACACACTTCTGTCGAATGGAAAACGTTTTTACATTTTTTCTTTTGCTCCTAGTCTGCTGCAGTTTTTTTTTAAGGTTGCGTGTGTAATGCACGTGGAGTGTTGGTGATGGGAGGTGCTTAGAAAATCCTGCAAACAATAGCTGTAGTTTATTCGGAAAATATAAAAAAAAATGTCAGTTATTCACATGTTATGAAAAAGTTGTAGTAGAGAAGATCTAAATTAATATAAATTTTATTGTATTTATAGCCTGAGAATGTGGAAAAAACACAGATTTTGTATGGAGTGAAAATCGCTGTCAAAGCCGCAAAAATAGCCATAAAATGGCTAGATGAACAGCACTCGCTTTGTAGTGGACTCTCAACAAACACAAACACTTGTCAAACAATTACACAGACTCGCACACACACAGACACACAGTAAACAGTGGCACTCAGAAGTGTGTGTGTGTGTGTGTGTGAGTGTGAACAAACACAAGTGTGGACAAGATACACTTGACGTACTTAGTATATATTTTAGAATTATTGCCACGCATAATTGCTTAAATAAAATGCTTGACATGCAAAGCAGAAAGAAATGTGTGTGCAAGTGGGCGTCTCATCAGCACAATGACATTCAAATTCAAATTCACAACAGGCACAACAGCAAAAAACAACTACATGCCATACATGTTATTTGATTCGTTGGTGAACAATACGCCCGAAATTATGCAACATGGAATTATGAAACCAAAAAGAGGACAAGCTTACTGCGGATGGCAGTCGTGCTCTGTAATTCCTTAGCTGCTTGTTAAGTTCAACTTGACTTTTTGTTGCTGTTTTTTTTTTGTTTTTGTTTTCATTTTTCCATTTTTTCGTTGTTGCTGTTGCTGTTATTGTGGCTGCTGCTGGATGGCAAATAAATAAAGTTCCCCATACAAAGTGGTTGCTTGGTGGCCTTAACTCGGCCAACGTTGCAGCTCGAGCTCTGTTCAAAACACAGAGCTCAGTCAACAAAACGTTTGCATGACTGCGGGCAATATTATTATTACACTCTGCTAACTGCATCAAATGGGTATATAAACTTTGACAAAATGCATCTATCTTGAGCGAGATTGCTGCTTGCTGGGTATCTGATAGTCGAGAATCTGCGGCATTTTGCTTGAGTTGTTTTATTTTTAAACTTTTTGTTATGGAAATATTTTCGTGCACTGCTTTGACTTTTGTTCAAGTTAACTTTTTGGGCTGTGCTTTTTGGTCAGTCCGCAGCTACTGGACCATCGGTGAATGTGTTTATGCGAGAGTAAAGCAGCTGGAGAACAAAACAAAATTACGAGTATAATCAAATTTCGTGGTATTTATTTTTCATTTATTAATTGGCCCAAAGCGTTTAGACACGAGGCTGCATGTAACTTTGCGTGGGTCGCTCCCTGACAGTCTTGTTATGCTTTTCTTTATAAACATTAAGGGGGTGCGCAACTGCGTTGTTGCAGATGACCTTAACACAACAAACTTCGGCGTGGGCTTTCGCTCAGCATGAATGAAGTTTCGTTCAATGAATGAAGCTAATGCGAGTCATTAAAACGTTGTTATTGCTTACGGCTATCAATTGATGCCAGAAGTAGTTCGTTAGATTATTTTATGGCCTGACCCTCAATTAGTTGCATTCGTTTTCTTCGGCACTTTAACGTATTTTAATTCCCAAGTTGCTGCAGTTGAACTTAAAGCATGTTTAAAACTTTGTTTCAAACAAAGTTTACAGTCTTGTCTAACTGCCGATAAACAGATAAAAAAAAAATACAAAAACAGTTTTGATTTTATTTACACATATTTCCATAAATATTTACATTGCAAGTTGCCCCAAAGCTTGTTCAGTTTTGTCAGACAGCAATCAAGATTTATGAATATGATGATATACAATAAAATGTTATATTTGATTGTTTTTTGCTTCATGAAAAGTTTTTGTTGTTGCCTAAAAGGCAATGATTCTTAAATATTCCTTTTGTGCGCCGCTCGCGTTCGCTTGGAGAGTGGCCTGCCGGAGGCACTTGATATGCAAATTGTAGCCTGTCATGAAAATATGCACATTAATTTTCAGGGCTTTTTATTTGGAAAAACTTTACGGTACATACACATACGTCAACTAACTAAGCGTGTTGTTCCCGCTCACGTGTAAAACGTTACACGGAACGTGCGATGATGGGGAAATTGAAAATAAAAATATATATGAAATGTGGCGAAAACAAGTTGAGACCTGGGTCGCAGTTCGAGGGGGGAGACAAACTCGTGTGTCGGGCAAACGCGACAGTTGCATGCGGGCGTTTTGTCGACAATAGGGCGTGGCTTGTTGCTGCTTGTTAGAGGATGCATACGCGTAATCATATGTAAACGTTTATACCATAAAATAAACAGTACGAAACGCCCACCCCAACTGTCAACCGCAGCAGCAGCAATATTCAGCAAATGCGCATTGTTGTTGCTAAAGTGGCGTGTGATTGTGTGTTTTGCGTTTGTTTGCCGGTGGCAACTTTTTGCGTATCCCGTTAATCAGCTTTGGTCGCAGAACGGCATCAGCATAGAGCCAGTGCCGTCAACGGTGCGTATGAGTGACGCTGTGAAAAGTAGAGAAACGAAATGCATAATGACTAATGTGAGCATCAATCACCGGCAGCCACTGCAACATCAGTTAGCGTTCATATTAATGGCTGTTCAAGACCTACCAGTTGGCAACACTTCAACGTAATCAACAGCAGCAGCATTTTTTAAGCTTCATTCTAGGGATGCGCGCATCCCAACAGGTAGCGAGAACAATGTCTGTCTAGACGCCGCAGGCAGCTAGATTAGCACGCTCAAGGTGTGTAAGGTCGTGCAATCGAAACAAAGTCTTGGAAAATTTCTTGCAAGATATTACAATTGCTGGCGGGCAGGTTAATTGGCTTTGCTTAGCCATAAAACTTTCACTTCGGTACTTGGTTAGTTTGTCTGTTGTTTATGTGCATGCTCCGATCCTGTGGCGACAGTTGGCTTAGCGGAACAGAAGCATAGCTTATGTGCATTCGGATTTACTTTTTTATTAATTGCATCTGGCAGTATTCTCAACGCATTTATCCTCTGCTGTTGTCGACTGAATAAACTCGTTTGGGTTTCAGTTTATATCTATTGCTATTGTTAGTTTTATTACTACGCGAATTTGCTTTCTCTATTTGCTTTTCATTATTTGTCTTTCTACTTTGCTATACGCTATTGTTTCACTCCAAATTGATTTTCCTTTTCTTTATTCTGCTTCTCTCTAGAACTATTCTATTGTGTTGCCCCAAATTATGAGTTTGTATAAACTTTTCCGTTGATTTTATTTTAAGTAATATCTTGAATTTGTGTATTTTTTTGCTTTCTAGCTGTTTTGTTCCATTTTAAACTATTCAGATCTCTATTTTTAATAAAATGCTAAACCGTTTTTCTCGGTAATGCCATTGAGGTTTTTCTACCACACTGTTGGCATTATTTTTGTGATTCATCATATTGCTTTAATAAATCCCCTAATACCTGTCATAGATGTCTTCATCAAGTTAATTTCATGACCCATGTCAGTCCAGTGTACCCTGATGTGGCATTAAAACATGAACAGCAAATTCAACATTTACTTAGAATGGGAATTGCTGTTTTGTTGTTCCGTCTTTATGTGGCACACGTTGCTGTGAACAACTGTGCTGTTCTCTCAGTTCGCTCGCTTGCTTTTCACAATCTGTTTGGGCCAAGATAAATGTTCGTAACGACATGCTATTTTCCACTAAATTAACAAAAAGTTTTCTGATATGCGCATTTGCTGTCAAGTGGCTGGCAAACACTTTTTTCCTGGTAGTTGCTTTTTTTCCACACACACACACACACACACAGACAAATTATAAAAAATGACATTAAAGCTCCCTGACTTGCTGTTGTTGCACAATCTCATAGGAGCCAGAAGGAGCAGTGCGTAAAATGTTTGTGGCTGCGGCTGGAGTGCAACATGGCGTATGAGTGACATATAAAACTTTAATGCATACTTTTATGTGCACCATTTTTTGGTTTTTACACAACGTGCCAGTCGCCGGCAGCGGGATGAACCAAAAAGGGTGTGAGTGTGTAACAGCTTGGGGAAAATGTCAATGGGTATTTTGTGCGAGAATCATAAATAACGCTGCCAACACGACACGACACTCCCTGCCATTCAGAGCGCTGCCTGTAAACAAAGCTATAAACTAACATATTTGATGTCTCTGTCTCCGTCCCTGTGGCTGCCATCTTGGCTTACTCGTAATCTAAAAGCGACACCTTAAATCTATGAGAGTTGTCATTGAAGCGCCAAAATGCAGCTGCTAATTGCGTTCATTTAATGTGCGTTCACGGCGCAGGAAATGTGACTCAGCTTGCGCCTCTCCTTTGCGCCATTATGGCTACTCAATTCGACTTCGCCATTTGCAATCGTTTGTGCATTAAGCGAGTCGTGCCGCTTTGCGTTAACTGCTGTTGCTGTTTTTGTTGTTCTTGTTGTTACCAGTGCAATTGAGAGAAGTATACCAAGCCGGAAATCCGTGCGCACTTTCAAGTGCATTTCCGCTAGAGCACAAATAGCAACAACGGCGAGAAGTGCGAAAGTAAAATGGGGCGGGGGGAGAAAAAGTAAAGTGGAAGAAAATGTGCACACTTGACGCTTGCGGCGCCATTTGGCTGCAGATGCTGGCGCAAAATGCTGCAAGCACGGAAATAAAATTGTCATCTTTACGGTGCATTCCAAAAATGTGTGACGTGCCGGAAATGGCTATGAGTTGTTGCTCGAATTGTAACTCGAGTTGTTGCTGCGAATTCATTGAATTTGGCCAAAGTGCACAGGCGTGTGCAGTGTCAAGTGATGCTCGACGATGTATACTATGCATTTTGCACAGGACCCGTTGATGCCCAGCTGAAATTGGAGAGGCCATTGTCTCGTGCTGATGGTGGCAGAGCGAAATAATACAAATTGCTGATGTTTCGTAAGAGCCAAATTTCGTTTTTAAATTGTGCTTCTTTTGAAGTCATCTTTGAGGCATCAGCGAAGGATTCTCGACGCAAAAGGTTACATAATTTATTCACACACTCCTTTGAACAGAGTGCAGCCTCAGGTGGCATGTTTTTTTTTTTGTAGACTTACATAAACTAATGACCTTCTGCGCATGTTGAAGGCGTATGAGCTGACTTTTAGCATTTTGCCTTATTACAAACTAAGCTTGACTGCAGGCGGTGATTTTACGCTACACTCATTAATCACAATGAAGCTCGTCGAATGCGCAGTAAAAGTTTTTTGTTTTTTGTTTTTATTTTTGTTGCATGCTGCATGACGGACACTGTGGCACCTCCGAAATGCGTCTCATTTCGAAAGTTGAACTAATCAATTTTGCGCATGATTGATGCCCAATTGTGCTGTGTGCTGCATTCTTTCTTTGAGAGTCGAACGGGCGAGCTAGCATTTGTCATTCCCATTTGCGATGCCTCAAGGCATCGTGAAGGACAAGAACTTTAGCAACTTTGTTTCAGTTGAGTGCGTGGCCAATGGCAAAAGTTGCGAGAGCCGAGAGCCGAGAGTCTAATCGCATCATTGATGCGGCTTCCAGTCGCTCAGCCCTTTCACACAGACGTCTGCTGGCGTCTATTGTTGTCCACGACTTGATTGGCTTTTTCAGCTGGCTGCTGTTGCTCTGAGCGCCGAGCAATTTTAAATGAAAATTGTCACATCTTTGCACGTGGCAAATACAAAAAGAAAAGAAAAAAAATGCGCAAAAATAGAATTTAATAAAGAAGTAAATACCTTGAACCCGCTTTCTGTCACTTCTGGCAGTTGACTGCAAGCTGTGAAGCAATCAAATATGATAAACCACACGCTGTCCAGCACCTGCTGTCACTCGGATATTTAATATCATGAAAGCCATTTTGAAATGTCATTGAAAATCAAGGCATTTGTTGCTGCGCTCTTTTACGACCTCTGACATTAAAGTCAACTCAATGGGCAATCGATTTCGAATTTGCATTTTAAATTTCCAACTATTGACTTAGATACTAGAACCGGGAAATGGACGAAAAAGTGCTTATTTAATGAAATCGATGGTGCACATTAAATACCTGAAACTACAGATACAATAAGAGGCGTCCAATTGAGTGTGTGCAACTATGCGTATACTTAACGTGTACAGAGCCACGGTTAATCAATCATTTGAAAAATCATTTCAGCCACAACAAAACAACACAGTATATACTGTTGTTTTTGAGCTCAATACCCTGTACTCTGAGAGTTTGCTTTTGCGGGTGTTTTATAAGAAAAATATGTTTTATTTATTGCTTCCATTCCAGTTTAATGCTTTAATGTGACCACAAAAGCGGAATGTATGAATGATGTATATTATTAGCAGACGCCATTGTTTAGCAAGGGTTATAGGGTATACAATCGTTAGCTTGGTGACCATTACACTCTTATCTTGCTCTCAATTTGCCTACCATATAAAACCAGAAACGGGTTCATGTTTTGTGCACGCGTCGTGCTTGCCTCTCTCGAATGTTGTTTGCACATTTAATTGACGTGTTTTATTTTTGGCAACAAATTAAACAATGCATATGCCACCATATAATGAACAGCAAGCCAACGGCAATGCAGCAACAACAACAATTACCGCAGAAAATATAGCAATGTGCGTAGAAATCGCCGTACATGCGAGACCATGTTAAAAAGCTGGATAAACATTTGCTACCGGCCACAGTGGCCACTGTTTTCTTGGCTTTTATGAATATTTATTGCTCAAATTGATGAAATGACTGGCAACAACAAAGCTCCCACACCCGCTATCACATGTTGGCTTACATAAAAAAAGTAGAAGACGAGCGGGGCCTATATGATTATGGTGTGTGAAAATTGTACGCAAACTTTGACGCGTGGCCGCATATGGATTAGGGGACTGGGCCGCAACCTATTGGCTGGCCGAGGCTTGTGATTGGGCCAATAGCCCAATAGCCACCACGATTTCACCTTGAACAACAGCGAAGTGCGAAGTGCTGAAGAATACTCAAGATAGCTTTTGCGTGGACTGTACTGCAGTCAGTGTGTTAGTGGATTACAAATTTAAAATGGTTTATTTTGTGAACAGAGAATGCCGTAAATCAGTGATTTAGGTAGTTAATTATACAGGATTACGATATAATTCAAATACTTCATGAAATTTGTATAGTGCGTACGATTGAAGCTCATCAACACTTCACTACTGCGGAAAGTCCTTCAGACCTTTCACTTAGTGCATGAAATTGTGTAAAATCTTTAAGATGTTTATTTGCTATTACTGACCTACAGAGTACACGAGTTGTCTGTTAAAAACCACATGTGTGTTGTAGCTTTTGTTTTGCAAGTCAACTAGTTGATTTCTGCTCGACAGCCAGCAATTTCCACCTTGAACTCACTTTGACCAGCCATCATCTCGTCAATGCGTTGGCTATTGAGGAAAAACAGAACCAACCGAACTCGTGCGCCCTTCAACCCAAATTCTTCCAAAAGCCAATGGACGGCGAAAGCTGTGGCAGTCGTTGCGGGGCTGGGCGGGGCGCGGCGCGGCGACTTAGCTGCAATTCTTGGTTCGATCCAGAAGAGTGAACGTCGAATGTGGTTGCAAATTACATGCATATTTAATTTATCGTATTATTAAATATTTACGACATTTACATGCCATATTATTTATTTGCACGAGTTTAATGAACTGCACCAATGCAAATATGTGTGCTCGCTCCCCCCTGTGTCTCGTCCCGCTGCTGTTCTTGCACTTAACCGAAGGCAAATAGTCGAAAAGCGAATTGCTTGTTTTGCGCGCACAGTTCCACTTCAGATACTCGGACTTACATCTCGCACTCGTGCTCGGTTCGTGCTTGTACTTGCTTGTAAATATAATAAAAACTGGGCGGGCGGTAGAGGCGAAAATCCTGCAAAACTTAATGAAAATGAAATTCAATAGTAAATAAATTAATTGCAATTTAACTCGGCGAGAAAATGGACTGTACGTGTGCATTAAGTGAGTGTGACGGCACTTTTGTTAAAAGCCCTTAAAGCAAGGCTAAAGTGATTTACTTGCACTTTTTCTGATCGGATTGATGGCATCAATAATAAAATATAAATAAATATTAAATATATGAGCAGTTCGATTTTTGTATTAACGCATTTAAAGTTAGAAAATATGCAACTGTATTTTGTGTGGCTTTTGTTCTGCGTACGGCGATTATAATTGTATTGAAATGCTTTTAAGGCTAAATAGCACTTTGGGCCAGCTGTACTGTACTGTTAATAAATCAAATTGGCATGCATAAAGCGATGTTTGTGCGCTGCATGCGCGGCGTGTGATTGATGCGAACTTTGTGGACAGCATGCGCCAAAAACTGCATAATTCGATTTGCAATCAATAATGCTGCACAAGCCGTATTAGCTGCCAATGCGACTAGCAACTAGCACAAGTTCCAGCCAATTTAGTGTGCCACGATGGAGACGGATACGAAACGAGACGAGGCGAAACGCAACTGAAGTCTTGCAACAATGCATTGTGCGGGCAAGTGGATTGCTTGGGTTAAAGGCTCAATGGGTTTGCGCTACTAACCCAGAAAAGCCCAGTTGAATTAAAGCTGTGTGTTTGTGCGTGTGCTAGAGGTTAAAGCACGCCAGGACATTAACCTACTTAGAGGGCACTCATGCAACACTTTTATATATTATTTGCTGGCCTCTTAAGCTGCGCTGTGCTCTCCTTCGTTGCACTGCTCTGGTAATTTAATCCTTTCGTTTCACAGCATCTTGCGGTTGATCGCTTGGCCATAAAGATTAATGGCCAAAAAAATGGGTATTAAATTCGCTTTTGCCACGTGTCATTCGATGGCATCATAAAGCCAAACACAGTCATATCACAGCAATATCATTATCATCATATCATCATCCGTTCAGCGAGTGTTCATACTTCTTATATAAATATGTGTGTGTATGTGTGTATTTTTTTGTTTTCCTTCCTCTCAATGATCGATCGCCCACACGGCACGTGTAGTGTGCTTAGAAAATATCGTTCCTTCTCTTTTTGTACTCCTTTGCTTGCTTGTCCGGTTGATGACGTTGTGGCCTCACATTGCGCTATTGAAGTCGTTAGCCATTAACACCTTTGATAAGCACACACAAGCACAATGAAACTTGTATCTCGACTTTTATGGTTGTTTTGATCTTTTCACAAATTTTACATGATCAACAAATACAGTGGTTGCGCTTGTATTGCATTTTAAATTGCGTTCAGCAAACAATAATATTCAATATTGTTGTTTTTGAATCTTTAAAATTCTATTATTGTTAAAAGCGGGAGAAAGCTACTTGCGTTATAGCAAATATTTGGGTTTATTATTATTTAATTGCGAAAAAATAAACATTCTTCAGAAGTGAATATAATTCACACTTATCTTCGGATATGAAGCTATAGCAACTCTACTGTAGATGTAAAAAACGATTAACTTTGTTTTTCGCAAAATTGTTTTTGTAAAACTTGACATCAGAAGATCATTTATCTTTCGCCTGAGCCATTTATTAACAAACTCAAATCCCTCAACTTAATTTGAACTATCATATAATTTTTACCTATATATACGAATGATATTAATATTTTCTACAAGGCATGTCGGAGTATTCGAAGATTTCACCCTTGCGCCATTTATGTACTTTTAAATATAAACTTAATTCGCAACTTCGCACATCATAAACATTATCATTTCAGCTGCGTGACTTGAGTTTGGGATTTTTAACTGATTTTTATATCATTTTTTTTTACTGTATTTACGATCTAACTATCACGTTGTGATAGCGTGCATCAAATGAATCAATCGAAGTATTTTATATAAAATTGATTACGTCTAAACGTGCAATTCCCTTGAGGCACTTTAGAATAACGAATTCTATATTGATTTGTTGTCTGTAATTTTCCAAAATTTGTGCCGATCTATATGCAATTACTGCCTTAACTGAAGTCAATTAGAAATTATGCCACGAGATTCGTTTCTCGAGATTCGTTACTCAGTAAAAGTTTTCCTTTAAGAAATCGACTTAATTGCCAACCCAGTCGGCAGATTTTTAATTGCTTTTCAATGTCACAGGCAAAGAGCAGAACAATTTCTTTTTATTTATTTATTTTGCGCTAAAATAAAAGTTGCTACAGTTTAAAGTTCAGTGAATTGAAAAAAGTACATTTAATTTGCTAATTGTTGCACTTGATGCAAAATTTGCGTGCTGCCACTTAAATCCACATCAAGGCGTGGCCTCGTCTTTGGCACCGTCGGGAAATTAGTCAACAAAAGCAGCGGTTTGATGTAAGCGAAAATACATTAAGCTGTCAATCTTCATTCTGCACACAACTCGCACACACACACACACACATAGAACTACAGTTAGCGGGAAAGAGAGAGAGAGAGAAACCATCAAGTGTCAGGCACTGAAAATATTTTAGCAAATGCTTTAGAGTCAGAAGGGAAGACGGGTTCTGTGTTTTTTTTTTGTACTTTTTGGTGGGTTCTGTGGTATCGGGGTCTCTAGGGGAGTGCAGATGCCACAATATCTTTGAGTGGCACTTTTGAACTTTGACTGTCGCTGACGTCGTTTTGCTTCAATTGATTTCTGTTGATGCAGACAGACAGAGAGTCAGTCAGCCACTTGTCGTCGTTCCTCCCTGGCGTCTTGCCTCGCCTGCCAAAAAGGCAACTGAAATTACCTTAATGTTTGGGCCATAAATCCATCTTAAGTGCGACTATTGAAAACGTTTACCTCCCATCACATTGTGTAGTTAATACTTTTACGCAGAATTACTGCGTGCAAGTATGAGGAGTTGCAAGTCCATCACAATTACGTCGATTTATTGACTTGACAGGGCTAAGGGTTGAATAGCTTTGTAGTCGATTAATGTTTACGTAATACTAAACAAACAGTTGGGAAAGTGGAAAAAACTAATGGAAATTGACTTAATCCATCATTAGCAAACACAATTCGATTCACTACGAATGCCACTACTTACATGTAAGTATGTGTGTGTTGCTTGGCCTTGACCATAGATTTAAGTGCATAGCTCCCTAAACCTTGCTAACTTACCTACCCTACTATAAAGCAAATTTGTATTATATTCACATTTATATTAGCATTTGTTTGATGTGGAAATGCAAATGCAAATGGAAATGTGTTTTTTATGAGTTGTGCTCTTTTATTTTATTTCGATTTATCTGAAATATTTTACACGAATTGTATTTGTGATAAAAGCAAAGAAGGTTTATACTTCTTTTTAGCAATGCTTACGGACTTGTTTCTTCTTCCAAAACTCCAACGAAGAAATCTTGATATAATATAAATTGCAAAAAGCTGAAAACAAAAAGAAAGCTGACTGTAGTTGACATTTTTAATGCAGTCAGACTGCTGGCGGTCCCTGCTCAAAAGGTTTACTGTCAACCCTTTTTGGCAGACCGAAACTGATATTTATTGATTTAAGTGGCAGCCATTGAAGACGCCATTGTTGTTCGGCATATTTTCTTTATTTTCCATGAGCCAACAGACTGCCTACCTGACCTCTATGAACTCACAAGTAGTATCTCATGGAGGCTGTTATTTATGAGTTGTGGCTTTAGGTTGCCAGTTGTTCCTCAATATTTTCCACGCTATCAGAATGAACTGTCTGTAGAAATAGTGTTTGTGGCACTTATTTATTGTGATGTTTTTGCATTTCTCATTCTGTTTCAGTCGAGCTTCCTACGAAAAATGCTAATAAGCCGGCAACATGAAAAATATCTCAAGCCGATTGCCATTTCTTATGCTGTGTACATTTGCCTATCTCAAATTCATATTAAAATGTTGCTTTTTCTTTGCTTACTTTGCAGTTTTGCCTGCTGTGCTGTTGTTGTTTGATGCCAATGCCATCACGTTGCTGCTATCTTGTAGCTGGCAACTAATTTCACCGAGCCAGAGTCTGTGCTACTGCTGGGGAAAATTGTAAGTCTGGTAATCAATTCTCAAGCTTGTAATCAAATAATCAAATCGAATTGTGATAATACACTTCTCCGGCGTAACGTTTTTGTTAGCCTTATTTTTTGTAATTGTTCTTGACTATTTTTCAACGATAAACAATGTTTCACATTTTCCCTTTAATCATTTAAAGAGCAGTATAATTATAAATGAGTGATGGCTTCGCGAACTTGACTTTTTCTGATATTATACCGACTGCACTTTGTACATAACTAAGTCTATAAATGCTCATTTTGATGACTACCAATTATATTCGGTTCAGCTGGCAAATTGCTAATGCTCTTAAAATGCATATGTTACATATCCAATTTCTGTGTGGCATACTTACAAACTACTTTGTGTAGTTTATTTCAGTTACGCAACTTTGCAGGCAAAGTTTTTCTAAGCTTTAAGAAAATTTCAATCAGATATTTGTTTGAATCTCTGTCTCGCCTTTTGCCAGAGCGTGTGTCTGCACCGGAAATAATAGTTATTTTGTTGGCACGTGGATGAAAACAAAAGCGCACAAACAAAAACATACGTATACGTTATATGTTATTTATCGATATTTTCATCCTGTCAAAATGCATGAAATTCTCCTGACAGCAATTTTGCCAGTAAGTAGTTTAGTATATATTCTTCATTGTATTGGGTTTTTGTTTGAATTGAGCTAGAATGGGCAATGAGTTTGCCAATCAAAATTGCAATTTTTGATTACCACATTTATGTAATAATCAAGTTGTGCTTATCCTGCGTCAGGCACACTCATAAATATTTGGCTGATTGATGAGCTGAGTTCCGCTTGGTCTGGCTCGACTCGACTCGATGCGGGCTCCTTTTTATGCTAGAATATTTTTCTATTATTCCTATTATTATTATTCATATTGCGCTGTCGGCCTTTTCAAATGCCACTGAGTACTTGAGCTTATTTATTGTCCCCATTCTGTTGCTGTTGCTGGGGGTCCGTACTATTTGCTGTGGCCGTCGAGTGTGTGCATAAGTGGCCTCTCTGTTAAAATGGCTAAACAATCGGCTTACTCTAGTTTTTCTGGTTGCAGGTTGCTGTGGTTGTAGTTGTTCTAGTTAAGTTTCGTTTAGTTTGCCTTAAGATTTCCGCTGCTCATTGAGCTTGTGTGCATAGCACTTGGTCAAGATTTCCCTGCTCTCAGCCAGATGGTTGATTTAAGGAATTACGCATGTAGCATATACTACGAGCAGTTGACTCAAAAGTGGTTAGCTATGCAGAAGTGCTCTTTGTTTGCTGTGAAGTATTGGGGAAGTGTTTCCTCAACTAAATTGTTTGCCAATGTGTCTGGCCCGTTACGTTTAAGTGTCTTATAACGTGGCGCTTATATGATCAATAAATATTTGAAACAATTCACTGAAATCTCAAGTATGAAGGATGAAAATGAACTGCGTAGCTCACTCAATTATCGCGAATGCCCTTAAAGTTTGCAACAGGCTGCAACAAACTTGTACAGCTGGGCAAATAATTGGCAAAGGGAAGGGACTCTGCGTGTCTCTAGTTTGCAGCGACGAGTGCATCAGGAAATGCTGTTTGCTGCTCGATAGCCGGGCTGATAAAGTTTCACCTACATTTGAAAAGCATTTGACATTTGTAGATTATCTTACTTCCCGTCATAAGCATTGGGTGTGGAGTCCAAGGCACTCTAAACAGCAATCAGTTTGAATTTAATGATACCATCGAGTAAGCGCATCATCTTGTCTATGTCATTGCTTTGGCCATTGGCTGACAATTATGTGCAGAATGTTTCGTTTTATCTCATTTGATGAGCATTAAATGTCAAATAAGATCTTTTGCATTTTACGCTCGACTTGCACATTTTATGGAGTGCAACTCATTCAACATAAAAATGGCTTGCAGCTGTTGCCCTCAAGTATCTCATTTATTCAGCTGCACAATACCCTACAAATTGCATAGGACATGGCAAAGGCATATGACGCTTGCAGAGCGACAAATCAATTTGTTAGGAGTTGCTTCACAGTTTACAGCGTATCTGTTAGTTGAGCTATGTGGAGTGCAGCAATGTTGTTTTATGATGATAAATTAATGCTGCAGCCATAAGGTACCATAAACTGAAGCCACTTGAAAAGTGAAGCACCCACCCAACAACAACAACAACAGCAACAACAATAACACCATGAACAACATCAACAACGCCACGAGCAACAGCGACAGCAATGTGGCTGGTGTATCCGGCTTATACACAATGGCTATGACCAGCTAATAATACTATAAGTATTATACATATACATTAAACGCTTGGCTATGTGTGTATGCGTGTGCTTAGTGCTTAACACTTCTTCTCCCATTATTTATTATGCTTGAGCGTTAAATGTTTATTTTTTTGCCAATAAATTTTGATGGTTAGCTGGCACATAAATTCAGTCGTCGCTTAATTCGCGCACCCCCCCTAAAATAGCGCGTTGCTGCCAAAATGCTCAAACTTTGGACACTTCACTGGGGCTAAACAAGCAAACAGAAATAGCGGCAACAGATATATTGCAACGATCTGGCAATTGCAATTGCGGCGCCAGACGCAGCCAAACCGCTTCCATATAAAAATTGTTCATTCCTAATTGATTTTTAATCATAAGCACAAATGTGCTTGCTTTTGTTTCTAAACAACACAATACGCAAGCGCATCCCGCAGCTGTGTAAACAGTTGACGATGTTCAATGTGCTGGCAGACGCGTTTTCAGTCTGTAAAATCGACTTTATCCCCTGCTCCTCCATTTCCGTACCCTTTCCATGCCCGCGCTTCATTCCGAAACAGACGACAGTCTTGTCTAGTGCTCAACATCAAAATTCATGCGTCAGCTAAGTGTCAACTTTTGAAATAGCTAATCATGCGGCACACACACACACACTCACAAAGCACTCTTCAGCACACTCAACACATACACACTTAGGGTGCGAGTAAAGGGACAAGCGAAATGACGTTATGAGTTTGTTAAATAAACAATCGTTAGCTATGAAGCCAAGCATAGGAGGGCAAAAAGCAAGAGAATACGCCACTTAAGAATACCCTAATTTACTTTCAAACATAATACAACGTGCGTGAGTAATCACAGTAAAAATGATTTATATGCTGCATATATATAGACTGACTAATAAAAATATACACTAATCATACCCAACAAATCGCAATCTTTAACTGGGTGTTATCGCTAGTTTCAACGCATTTGTTTAAAGTGAGGTATAGAGTTGCATTTGATCCCTTCTTACAGCATACACAGCAAAATAATTTTGGGATTATGGCGGCTTTATTGATGTATCATCACACATGCATGGGGTTAATATCATAATACCCTGCTACACTGAGTTAATGGCTGCAGAGTATACAAATTATGAGCAATATTTTGTGTATATTTAGGTTTATGGATAGCAAAGACTTGACTGACTAAAGTGAAATATTTAGTCATGTGTATAGCAATATGGAACTAGATATATACATGCAATGCTTGAGCGAAAAAAAAAACTGGGTCATCAATCAGTTGCTGGGTGCAGAGAAGTGTAGAAGAATTCCCACAATTAAACAATATTAATGCGCAAAACAAAAAATGTAATTATGTGCTTTTTCGCACTAGCGCTAACAATTTAAATAATACCGAATTTAATTAAAAATGAAACGTCGGCGGCCTTCAAATAGCAAAAGTTTATTTTTTCGGGCAATTTAAAAGATCTAACATGTAATTTGCATATTTTATTTCGAGCATGCTCATGCCATATTTTAAGTTATAGACGTCAAAGCATTATTGGCAGTTTGTGTTGCTGGAAGAGCTTTTACAACAGAAATGTACTATGCATAAATAAACATGCAGCGCATTCAAAAGTATTTACCATTCAGACTTGTATATTACATTACGCATACGCCGCGTGTGCACAAACTCGCTCTTGTCTGTTATTAACTCACGCTGTGTGAGCGCCATATTTCCTGGCACAGCCAATGCGCACATAGTATTCATTCAAAGACAGGTAAACGAACACACACTCACGCACACTGACAAGCGTCCATTCATTAGAAAAATAAATTTCATTCTAGGCAAAAAAAAAAGAAGCAAATCTTTAGAGAAAAGAGAACAAGAAAAAGTTGGCCGCACATTTTTGGCCACAAGCCAATTGTGAACGCAAAGAAAAAGAACTGAAACAAAAGTTGCTCACGTTTTCAAATGATTTTGTTGTTGTTGTTGTAGTTGTCGTATTCGTTGTCTGACTCTTTATTTTTTGGGTTGTTGGTTGTTGCGTTGTGCTGATATCAAATTCTCAACAGCAAAGTCGTTTCATGACGTTATCAACTGGAATGTCGGCCAGTTGAGAGAGCTTTTGGGCCTATGGTTTTGATGGGTCGGTTGGAGAATCAAACCCCAATCGGCAACCTGACCTACGACCCCTTACAACGTGAAGCCTTAACCCATGATGACTTGGCTTGACTTTGTGGTTGTTTGTCAAAGGTTTGGCAATTACTTACATTTGTGTGTCATTATTGTTGACGCTTCTTCTCACTCGGGTACCCAAAAAGTCAAAGTTGGCCTCATACATCACTGTTTGACGTGAATGGGGCATGTGGCTAGATGCCTTGTGGCATGTGGCCTGTGACGTTGACACTTCGCCGTCCGGATTGCCCTTGTTTTCCTTCATGTCATATCGATTTTCAAGTTTTCGCCAGCCCGAATTGGACCTCGTGTCCAAGTGTCATTTCACTTGTCCGTCGGAACTCGTGTTTTTGCCAAATTGTTTGCCTCGTTCTTCTATTACTTGTTGTTATGTATCTTTTTTGCTGATTTCCTTTTCGGCTTAAAGGTGTTAACTTTATCACACGGCAGGGCCCGTGGTCACTTTCAATTGTAAACACATCTTTTACATTATTTTTTTGTGCCCCTGCCATTTCACACGAATAAAAAACAATTTGATATGCCAACAAAAAAATGTAAATTAAATATAATCTTCTTTAAGGCATTGCACAAGTTATATAAATTTTTAAAAACGACATTTGAAATTGAATCCCTTGTATTACAATTTGGCACGTACCATTCGAAGTACTCTTCAATTTCAATTTAATATTTTCTGTTCATTAGTAGTTGCATTTAGCCGTTGTCTAAGTAGAGCCACTGAACCTGTTCAAGGCTCATCCATATTTCAAAAGTAAATGATAAGCAGATTTATTTATTGGCCCCTGGATATTGTGTGCTGTTATCGCTACTAGATTTATATACCCTGTAAACAAAGTTAATAAACTAATACGATAGCCAAGGGAAACACCAGTTGAGTCATTCCCTAGATCATGCAATTCAGCTGGTTACGAGGTATTTGCTAGTCTGTTTCATTTAATTGACTTGAACTGAAATCAATTTGTTGAAGTAGGCGTTGCATTCTCCGACTGTTCTTAGCACCTCCCCCTATTTGTTAAAATTAGTCTTAGTTCATTGATTCATAAATTGCACATACTTGTACACTATATAAAGCCGACTGTGCTCATTTGCTGAGCAAAACCTGTACTATAGCAATAAGAGTTATATCAATGCGACTCACAACCGGTTATTATGTGCAGTTCAATAGAATCGATGGCAGTTTATAGTCGAACTCTCACTGCTCGCCTTATGCATCCGGTAAGGGGTCCATTAACGTCTCAATTATAGAAATTGCAGCTGTTTGAATGTGGTATATTGCGGGAAGCTTTGACAGATTAAATGCTTTGGCAGGTTGGTGATTTTTTTTCAAATACCCAAGGGGTCGAAGCTCACCTTCGTTAGCAGCTGTCAGCGTCAGTTTGAGTCAATATTGGTTTATACTTCTAATGCAGTTTTGATTATGAGTTTTGGTTTTTATTGCAACCTTGCAATTTTTTACTCCATTGCCTTTTATGACCGCAGACAATTATGCTATATACTTAGTTGGTAATCGTCCGGTAATTCAAAGCCCTGACTGACGCGATTCGCCTTTGGTAAATTCATAGAACCCGGTGCAATGAACTCAAGTGGCAAGTTTGAAAACGCAATTCGATTATAACCACAATAACGACTACGATTACACGCCCAATTGGTACGTCACAACAGCACACACAACTGTCTGGCAACAGCATTTTGCAAGCAGCAAGTGTTTGTGTGTTGTACTCTATGAATTGGCTATTATAACTTTGTCATGCAACTGACTCAAATGACAGATAATTGTTGTTGTGTTTGTCACACGGCAGTAAAGATATTTTTTCAAATTTTGGCATACGAATGACAATTAGATAAGCATACTATTGGTATCTTTAAGGTGTTTTTCCACTTTGGAAAAGAATCCCATTATTGGTCTAAATTGTTTGCATTTATCAGCAGACCAATGCTCTCGAGAAGCGACTCTTTCTGTAAGTGAATGTTTGGGCTGTCGTCTCAACTATTGCTGACTCATGAGCCTGCCACAGATCCAGAGATAACAAGCATTGCAATGAGCACTGATAAGCAGTGGGTTTTATACATCTCTGATGAATTCATTTACATGTTCACACGAAGTGCTCAACTAGTTTGCATATTAACACGCTTCCAGAAATTTCTTGTTTGTCGGACGAGCCACATTTCGTAAAATGTTCTTAAATTCTCTGTTATTAGTAAATCATGCTAATCTGCAAAAATGCCACTAGAATGTGGATAAGCTCACAATAAAAGTGGATTTATGGCGCAGGCTACTGCAAAACGAGAGTACTTCAATCGATTGTTTATGCTTCGTAGCATATCTGAGTTTCGTATTGCGAATTCCTAAAATAGTGTTTTTATTATTTATTAATGCAATTAAAATACAGCTATGATTTAAATACACATTGAATGCAAATCACTGAAGCGTTTTCAACCACTATATTGTTGGTCTTGCAACGTAACGGAAATAATTACCGAACCAAGTGCAAAATGGTCAAGCGTTGCTAATACAGGCAACAGACTCAGTCAACGCCAATTACAAGAAAAGCAACAATGCCTACAACAAGTTTGCGAGCACAAACCGCAAATAAAAACGCATTCGCGAATAAAAGTTGAACTTTGGTAACGACTTGCAACAAGTTTCTTGCATTGCTTGCTTAGTTCACTCAGTTAGTTGGGCACTCACTGTAAGGCTGGCAAAAATGCTTGCAAAAAATGTTGAAAAGTTGTAATGATTTGCAAGTGGAGTTAATATCGGTAATGATGCATACTTAAATTGCAGTTGAGTTAATGCTAATTCTCTATAAATATTTATGCGTACATTCTATTTATTCAACTATGTTCTGCAATACAAAAGTCATGCTCTCTGCTTAGTCACGCTTGTGTCTGGCGTTGCAGTCAACTGTGTTATCGTTCAAGCCTTGTAATAATTACAATAAGTAAATTCCCCAGACAGTGACTGATTTTATTTATAAACCAAGAAGCGAGAAAGTCATTGTGCATAATATTATATTAATATCGGAATGCATTCAATCTGAATGTACTTTTGAAAGTGAAGAAATTGAGAGCGAGTGTATCAAATCTTCGGCATTCGCGTCATTCTTGCTGCGCTTTAACATACTTACATCTTTTTATGAAAGATTTATGCCACTTGATGACCTTGTACATGGTATTTTTCTCTCTTGTTCCACTCTGACTATAAATAGCGTCAGCAACCTCCAAGAGGTCACAGCAATTGCAGCGCACACACACATGCAGACCATTTAGCAGCTGAAAATTAACAAAAAAAATGAATAAAAACCAAAAAGTTGTTTGTTGAATTGTTTTACAGGCCAGGTAAAACTTTTTAAGTGCCTGCATCCAACACCAACAACAGCAAGCAAAAGCCCAGGCAACATAAAAGGGCAACAATAAAAAAAAAAACCAAAAAACGTACAAAAATTAAAAATATAAATGTATAAAAAGCAGCCAACAATGTGGTCGGATGTATGGCCAGCTGTGACCGCCAGAACAGAAACGTTTAGTTTAACAATATCAATTATTCGGGCCAATAAAATTAAGCGGCTCATTTAGTTGGCTCATTCTCATGAAAGGTCAGTTCCGATCTGCAATTGAGTGAGAAGATCTGGGAATTTCGTATTTCAACGAAAACGAAATTAATTAATTAATTCGCTCACTAGACGCGCCCACCGAAATGTTTATGCCTTGCGATAAATGCCAGCATGGTAAGTGCCTTTGATTTAGATAACAGTGTATATAATTAGCTAGACATCTAGGCCACTGTTTAAATAGCTGAAGGGCAGACCCAGACCCAGACCCAGACACAGCCAAGAGTCACCACTACTAACCCCACTAACACTAGTAGCCACATTAAGCCACAAACAAAAGCAAATATTTAACCAGAAATAAGTTGTGTCGCTCTTATGGTCTCGCTGCTTATCAGTTCAGTTCCTCAGCTGGTGATAGGCAAACGGCAGAATCTGATATCTACACAGATATTATCAAATGTTATTTGACTGTCATGTTTGGCGCCTCGAAGGGCCACATTATCATTGGCAGTCAACAGCCGCGTGCATTGTCGTCCATTGTCAGCACTGATTTGCGATAAATGTGAGCTCACTGGGGCGCGTCTTCAATTAGATCATGTATAATAAAATTGCATATCACTGTGGAAATTAACCAGACAGTTGCCTTATTGGGCCATTAATTCTTGCAGATAAGTCTTCAACTTAATGCTGAAGCATTTACGAAGACCAAGTGGAAGATGTCGTAAGACTTTTTATTTAACCGAGTTAATTTAGCAAAACTGCACAATTTTTATTCACCACCGATTATTAATTTATTGTATTGATTTGATCTGAAATAAATGCATCTGTTACTCTGCAAATCCTTGTCTAACGCAATGACAATATACCTTGACGTTGTCATGAGTGATTGGACCATCGGGCAAGCAAAATTTTCCCACGAATAAACAACCATATTTGAGATCGAAGATATTGTAATAGAAGGGATGATCTGCGTGAAATGTTTGTGGTTCTGGGTCAGGAGCGGGCATACTTCTCAAGTGCACTACCGCTCCAGTGCTTGCAGCTGCTTCGGTGCCCTCCTCATTGACCTCAATGAAGGCTTTATGTATGATTTGCGATACTTCGATACTTTCATTTATCACTAACATCCTTGGGAATTCAGCTTGACTGTGGAAGATCTTTTGGATGTTTAGTTCCTTGAAGATTGGCGTGAGCTCTTCACTGAATTCAGTCTTGAATTTGGGAAGCTTTACAAACACTTTACGTGGTCTTAGCTTAGAAGTGATTTCATTCAATGACATTGTTTGCAACTTCTTTTCCAGTTGCTTTAAGCCTGAGTTCAGATTTGGTAAAACTATCAGCATGCATAAATTTGAATTTTTGTAGGACAATCTCAAGGCTGTGGCATCCAAATCCGGCAAATTCGCAAATTGAAATTTGTTTGCGGCATTCATCATTGATACCTTAACATGTCCCTCGTCCTCCAAGAAAAAATCCTCTTTATGTGTCTCACTTGCTTCAAATTTATGTTCCCACTCGCCTTTGAAGTGAATGGCATTAATTAGCACCATGCGAGTATTTCTATTAAATACATCAGGATCAACCACGTTTCTTACTAAATTGTTCGTCTGGGACTCTACCCATTGATTGATGGTAGAAGCCGCCTCTTGGCTGTTGTTGAAGTCAACATTCTCGGCTCCCGAATGAAACTTTTCAGTTAACGTTTGCTTGAATCCCTCTTGTGCTTCATAGTCCTTCATGAGGTATATTTTGTTGGCCATTTTTATAACGCTGCATTTTTCATAGGCAGTTAGCACCTCGTTAAAACCATTTGCAATCTCAGCGGCCTTCTTTGAATTAAAACTGAGTCCTTCATCTAGCTCTATGCTCGTGTCACTATCATCCTCAGTTCCCATGCGCAGCATTCCAGTGCACATTTGAATAGAGAGCGGCGAACATATTATGTTTGGAGTGGTCTCCAAGTTAATCAACTGAATGTATAATTTGCGTGAGAAGGAGTCCAAAGATGAGCTGAAGCTATTCGGTTCTGTAGCCATGTTTAAAATTATTTTTTTTTTGGATCCATCATAGCGTAAAACGAACAATATAAAAATTTGTATAAATTGAATAATTATGCACTTTGACAAATTTTTCAGTGTTAAATTCTTCTAAAATTATTGTGGTATGTAAATAGTGTGCTAATTGATCAGGTTTTAATCTAGCTGTTTTATTCCCACAACTTATTTTAAACACATACACCAGATTAATTATCGTTAACATTGTGAATTCCAATGAATTGCAAATGATTCACCATTTGCCGATATGCAAATATTCAATTTCTCCAAATGCTGGCGGCTCGTTTAAGCCTAGGCACATCAATCAAACTGGAAGTTCGAATAGATATGAGTGTGAGTGATATATCATATTTTGAATACCTTAACGACTCGGTGGTCGGCGGGCACGTGCCTCGGCCCATAACTGTTCTTATCTAGGGTGAACAGACGTGGGTAAGCCAGACAAGGACAGTTGTCAGTTTGGCTTGATATTGGAATTTATAATTAACGTTCAATAACTTTTCAATTTAAGCACATTAGTCAAAAATGTATTCGGCATAGTTCGGAAATGTGTTTTCATTTAGTGTAAATATGTCAATCAGCACAAATCAGACAGACTTCTGACTAGTTCTTGGCTAAGGTCAGACAAGTATTTTATTTTTGTTCTTCTTGTTGTTGTCGAATATTACGATTAATATTTTTACATGTTCTATGTATACTTGAAGATGAGATACGTGGACGCGGAACACAATGTAGGTCAGTTTGCCATGCACGGCAAAGTCTCCAGCTATAAATAAATGCATTTTTGTTTTCATTTCGATATTGCCTAGTAAACAAACAAAGAACGGAACAGCAGCCGAAACAGCCGTAGGCACAATTTTCCAATTCAATTGCGTGAGAGTCGCTGACCTTGCAGCCGCAAAACGAGAACTGAAATCGGGGGCATGTCCATAAGCGTCAATGCGCCTCAATGTGGAAGTGTCAAAGCCAATGGCCTTCAGCGTGAGATGACAAACGTCAAGACTCAACTCAGCTCGAACTACGGCTGAGCGCTTCTTTATTGTCCAGCTTCTGGAGATAGATTGTGCGGCGTGTGTTTGGCTTGCGTGTTGATTTGGGAGTCCAACAACCCGGCTGAGAAAACGGACACTCCATCCTTCGGAGCGATTTCAATTCATATGCAGCCGAGCAGCGCTCACATGATATGTATGGACGAGTGCTGGCCGCAGGCATTTCTGCTATTGTCTATGGCCACTCACATGTGGTGGCAAGCACTTTGACCTCAGCATGTGGCACCATCTCGTTTCGTTTCCCTTTTGTGTCTTCAGTAGTGTGTGTCGTGTGGGTAATTCGATGCAGCCAAACTGAAATCAGACAATGGCCCATGCCCAAGTGCAGTGAACTCGTTCGCTAAAATTTGCACGATTTGCATAAATTTGAGAGCCATCGCATTACAGCACATTATAATGTTGCACCTAATGCTGCTCGCTGGAGGTGTCTGTCTTGGCACTCTCTCCCCGACTTGGCTTGACACACTCTAGACAATGTGCTAATGTAATTATAGAACACGTTTACAGATTGTCTCTCGGCGCACAGCATGTCAGAAGTAATTGCATTAACTTCTAATCGATGAGTGAATGTGAGTTGTTGACTGATTATGCACTTTTGCTCTTGGCCCTTTTACCAGTCCAGGTGCGAGCAGGTGCAACAGTCACTGCGCTGCCGGTTGCATGTCGTAATTGATACTGCAAGGCAAGTTAACTAATTAAGCCCGTTTGAGGGTCACTAAATTGATTGGGCAAACTGTTTACTGGTCTGGAAATGCAGTTGGTTAGCTGAGGTCATTCAATCTAGGCCAGTTAGCAACGGCTTAATTCACAAGTTACTCGCAACTTTCCACACAGATGCATTATCACCAAGGAAATGCAAACAAGTGCTTTCAATGTTCCGCATATTCGGGGAATTTGTAGAAAACTCCCCCGTATCTGAAGTGCTCTCTTGTTTCCATCGAGTATTTGTACAGCATATCATCTATGGTGACTGTTTGATATTGATATGAATGTTTATGCATCTGAATTCTGTTTCTCAACTTCTTTGTTTTCTTTGTTGAGAGACTGCGAAGTCTAAATGCAATCTAGTACACTGCTGGTTTTATTATATAGTACTAGTAGCATTGTCAGAGAGTTGGCGATTGTGATTACGGCTCACCTCGACGCGTAGAAGGCTGTGGCATATAGTTCCAGTCTGAGACCACGTCGAGGTCGCATTTGTTCAAGCATTTTAACCGTTACGCTGCGTAGTCGCCCGTCTGGGAAGATTTTGTAATGGAGCAAGTCATTCTCGATCTCCTCATTAGCGTGTCTGATGTAAGACCACATTGCAGAATTCGTCTGGCAAATGACTCCGTATCTCCGACTACATTAACTACCGCCATATCAAATTAACGACACGCGAGTGCACGTTTGGCATTCTCAATTAGGGATGACATCTTACATAAAAAAGCGCCAGACTTGAATATCAAATCTCCTCCTCCAAATCGGAAATATGCAAAATACTTGATGAAATAAATTATCGAAGAATTTGTGAGAGCAGTCTCACTGGCATTTCACGTTTGTCATAACTGATTTAACACCAATATGGGCACATAACATTGTGCTCAACTAATGATACCATGTAATGGCTCTTCATAAAAAATATACATATACTATTATGTAGAAGTATGGAAAGTATAAGAACATAAACTTCTAAACCTTTCACATTAGTTTAAATGGCAGCAATACAATGTTTTTGTTACGTTCTACCCTATTTTCCAATGGCTACAGGGTATGCCAAAGCAAATAATAGACAACTGGTAATCACGACAAAGCGTCACAACACAGCTAAGCGATTTCCGAGCATTTGCATATTTAATTCATGTTTACATTTAGCTACATTTGTTGCAATATTTTTCCACTGGCCAAATAGCGGGAGGGGGCAAAGAAAAACGTCACCAAGCTACCCGCCAGACGATGAATGTGAATCGATGACAGGCAGACGACAACAACAACAACAACAACAAACTTTGCGACGATGCTAATGTGATTGCGTTTGTTTTTGCTTTTGTTTTTTTTCTTTTTTTTGCCGTATTGGCTATTGTCGTGCCAGCGAACTAACGAGCTAATGGAAAAGTTTCAACTTGTATAGAATTTATAAAGACTCCACACACACATATACACATATACCAATCCATATGTATTTTCGCATGTGGAAACATGTGTAAGGAATGTAATGGCCTTGTAAGTTTCCATGTATTCACAGCTTGAACTACAATTATATTTGTCTTACATTTCCCCAGCTGGCACACTTAATCTGGAATATTTTGTACTAGGTACCTATTAAATTAATAAATACAAACTGACCCCGACAACAACTACAGCTTGAACTTCGCATGTATGAAATATTCTGTACTAGGTACCTATTAAATTAATAAATACAAACTGACCCCATGCGCCGCCAAGACGAACACAAAAAACATGTTGGCAATATTTTGTACTAGGTTCCTATTAAATTAAGAAATAAAAGTTGATCCCGGCAAACTGTAGTCGCACACCTTACACGAATTGTTGGTGTACTTTACGAGATATTCATGTTAGTCGGTGGTGTTAAGAGTTAATCGCGAAGATCTGAATGCATCACGTGAAATGCGTAGTTTGAGACAGTTGTAAATTGACTTTGGCAATTACACGGCTAAGGTAATTGCAGCTGTAATATGCAAATATTTATAGCTAGGGTTGAACGCCTTTCGGCGCCCTATAACCCCGCGA
Organism: Drosophila rubida; assembly: GCA_035046165.1. NCBI lineage: Eukaryota > Metazoa > Arthropoda > Insecta > Diptera > Drosophilidae > Drosophila > Drosophila rubida. Next base: position 11,087,756 of record JAWNOF010000012.1, on the reverse strand, counting down.
AGTGTAAGAGTATCTGCTAGTTAACTGCTTGCGATTACTGGGCAATTTTGTTGTACTATTTTCTGCTGAGCGATGACAAAGTTCCTAAGCCCAGATAAAAAGTTGTGCCAATATTTGCCTTTTTGCCTTTGCCTTTGATAAAGCCGTCTTTTATTCAATTATAGGCGGATAAAGAGAGCACACCGCATGCTTATACTTATATCAATTTAATAGCACACACAAACTGCAGCTGGGCAGCTGGTCTGGATGGAATGAAGAAGGTCCAGAGCTAATTAAATTGGATTTATGTTAATGGCATTTGGCTAAGCCTGAGCTTAGTTTTTGATTGACTATCGGGCATTGTGATTATTATTAGTATTCGCTTTATCAGTTTGCACATCTCAGCAGCGCAATCTTATCGAATAGGCCACAACCCAGAAATACCTATCACAAAGGCGAGCGAGCGACTGAACAGCTGATGTAATGGAAGTGACCGCATTAACGATTATACTCGTATGTGTTTGAAGAGATATGTACGTATTCGGACATTCGTCATGCTGTCTGACATACGTCTGACTTGTGGCCAAGGGGTGTGCCTTGCACCCGTGCAGGTGTCGCTCGCAATTAGCCAAGGCTTAGACTAAAAGTCTTACGAACGCGTACACTTACTTGCCAGTGCAAAATACGAAATAACAACGTGTGAAACCAATTAGCGATCCGTTAAGCGTTAAGGAAATGCGACACACTCGGAGACCTTGTTGAAGGTGTAACAAATATTGTTTTCTAATCACAATGCGCATTTCATAAGCGATCAGGCAATAATATTGAGCCTATAATCCTTTAAATCCCAAACTAGTAGATTTGTTATTTACTGTTTGCATTTCCACGCAGTTGCAATAATCTGCAACATTGAAACACTAATTAGGCCTGGCGGCAAACATGTTTTTTAAGTTAAAGCATTTACTATTCGCTAAATGATTAGATGCTTTAAAAGCCAGGCCCGCTGCTGTGCTGCGAGGGATTTAGCACAAAATAGAAAATTGCATACATATGTTTTGATTAGGGAACAGTTTATAGAGTAATTAAACAAGTGACAAGTTTTCAACTTGTGTTTTTCTTAGGAGAAACTTTTGCAGAATTTAAAGTGCAAAATAAACCCAAACACTTGTCGCAACCATTTTGCAAATTGCAATCACAGAAATAATTAAAGAGAACACGATATTTTCAATGTCAAGCTGCATAAGAAGTGCTTGCAAGCATTCTGCAATTATTAAAGGCTTATAGTGCAGATCATATTGCAATCAATTGTCGATGCGAAGCCCCAAGTCATGGTGACTGTGGCCATTACTCGCCCTGTTACCAGCTCAAGGACATACGTATGCATGTACGCAACGTGGCCTAAAGTCAAGTCAAAAAGTATGAGTACACCTTTATATTTCTTAATGACGCTTGCCTGCCCATTTTAGGTGGGGGACGCAGCTCATTGTGTGTAAATATTGGGACTGGCAACAGCAAGCAGCCAAAGGAACTTCACGCCCATTTTTGGGGAGTGCACATACAACAAAAAAAAAAAAGAAATTGATCGTCAGCAACGAATATGGGTTAAATATCATTTATATCAAATTTATTTATGGACTTATGAGGCTTAAGTGCCTCAATTTGTACGATAGCGGGACGGCAGTATGTAACTGCAGGGCGTCGGACCAAAAATGAGTGCAAAACTTTATATTTAAATACGGCTGAAGCGCCGTCGATATGTCGAACGTCAAGACGTGACGTCACACTTTAAGAGGCGGCTGCCACAAAACAAAAGAGCACACAAAACCGGCTTCTCGGCACTCGTACATTGAACATTGACTGGTCACCGCTGCTGCTTGTGCTCTTTGTTGTTTCTGTTGCTGTTAATGCTCTTGTCGCTGTCGCTGTCGCTGTTGTTTTTGTAAGTGTGTGAGCCATAGTTTGAGTTCTTTGTGCGCTGGGAATCACAGTCCGATCGCTTGTTTACAGCAGGTTCACATTGATCCATCTAGATCGCCTCATTAACCGTATCACGTGCAGAGTAAATCCCCAGACGAAATTAAAAACCAGCCGTGCCTCTCTTTTTGTGTTTTTTTTTTGCTGGTTCGTGGTATGGCTCATGCTTTAAAATCGAAGCTATATATTTTGTGGTTAAAGCTTGTTTGGCTCTTCTGTGCATTTATTTTTACCAACAGCGCCAACACTGCGTATGCGCAATGTTAGACGGCGAGCAGGGGCCACAACTGAAGGAGGCGCTAACAAGACGTTTACTCACGCCTCATGTTTATCTTAATGTGTTCGCCTCTGCTGTTTCTTGCCAAGTCATGCAAATGAGCGCATTCTCTGCGACTTGTTTACACGTTGCTCTCGCCTGATATTTGGGGGAGGAGTTCTTGCTGGTTCCCCGCGAAAAAATAATAATAAAATAAAACCGAACTATGCCCTCAGCAGACAAATAAACGCAAAATCGCAGCCAGACACTTGTTAGCTTCAACTTTTGCTTCCTTTTATGTGCATTTTTTGACGCTGCGCTGCTGCTGTACTTTGATCTAGCCGCTTGTGTTATACTACGACTACGACGTATTTCACGATTTTATTTGTCAGTCGCTGTTAAAGTCGCTGGGTCGCTGGGTGGTGCCACGCGAACGGAAGTTTCAATTAAATAAATGAAGCAAATATACTTTATATGGCCTGCAAAACGTATGTTTAATGCTAGTCATTGATAGTACAGGTTTGAGCTAGGGAAAAATTGTCTTTGTTCCGCTTTTGTATTATCATCTGTCAATATTCAAGTATTCCAAAGCAATAGAATCGCATCAGTTGAGCCCCTCGCTGATAAGCGTTGGGGAACTTGAGTTTAGATTTCCAAAGCAAAGCCCGACAAAGATAGGGGCAGAGATAGAGACAAATAGACACAATTGTACTATATGTGGTTATTATACTTATAAATACAAATAGCACATAAGTAAGTGCGTCCGTCTTTGCCTTGATTCACTTTTGCACGTCAATATTTGCCGGCCGCACACAAAAGCGAGCTGGAATGTGAACAAAACAAGCGTTAAAGTCACACCTCCCTAAAATGCCGCTAAAAGTTTTCGCCAACTAAACCAAATGCACTTGATAGGCATATTAAATTTCAAATATTTCGTTGATCTTCACTATTTGTTGACTCAAGATCACAAGCGAGCCATACTTGTGTTGGCTCGTGTGTGTAATTGATTGGGGCGTTGCTCGATATCGACAGAACCGCTTGGTGATAAGTCCGCATTTCGAATGTTTATCTTTTGATGGGTGTTTAATTCCATAGGCAAGCCTCTACATGACTTGGACTTCTGCAGGGCATTTGACAATTAGTGTTTCTAGTTTGCTAGAAATTGTATACTTTCTTTTCGAATTGCTTGTTGTATTGTCAAATTCTGGCAACAACTCGACAGTTTTTATTTTCTATAGTCAACAAGATTCGCGTATTTATAGATAGACCCTGCTATGTAGGGCATGTAAACTGCGCTCAGGCCGACACCGAAATGCGGTTTGTTTACATTAGCACAGTCTCCGGTCGCGTGTTGAATACTCCCTAGAGCGAACTAGCGGAGAGAACACTCTGATCTTGTTTGATGCTCGTGTGCGAGCTTAGTGCTTACCTGGTTGAAGTATTGAACGCACCTCTCCGCTGCTGCTGTTGATGAGCTCATGCGCACGCGGGGTCCGAGTTCAAAGTTGTGCCACTGTTGTGGTCATGTTGAAAGCAGCTGATTGTGCGACTGATCGGCTTTGATGCGTAGTAAGTGGCAAACAGTAAATTGTACATTATGATAGTTAACCGCGTTTTACATGTGCTTTTTGCGTGTAGTCAGTCAGTCGTCGTTCCCGTCTCTTGCGATTCTACGACATTAGAATTAGTCAGCTGTACGTGTGGATTTTGGGTACTATCGCTTATCGACAACTTGTTAGCTTCTTGCCGGTCACTGTGTAATTGCCAGATAAGAAAGGGCTTACACAGTTAATGGAGCATAAGGAAGAAGCGTGCCCAGTCGCCATAAGCCACATGCAAATGCGACTTGCGAAATTAACTTCATTTCTGAGTCACTCGCAGGCGAATGGGAAACTGAATGGAAGAAAACAACGTTTTCATTATATGCAGTGTCATGGTCCATTGCGTGCTTTTATTTATTTTTAATTCGATTTCATAATAAAAGCAATCTGTGAAATATGCATGTAGAGAGTGCCACCATACATACTCGTACATACGTAAACATATATTTTTTATTATTAAAATAGCGCAAGGGAGTCTCTTATCTCGCAACGTCTAACACTGTCTCTTTCTCTCTTGCAGTTGCTGGGCGCTGAGAATTTCATCAGCTGTTTGCTTGCCCACAGCGACAAGCAACAGAAGCAACAACGACAGCAACAGCAGACGGCAGCTAGAGGAGCAACAGTTAAAATTGTTTACTTGCGACTAATAAAAATGCAATTTTTATGGCATAGAAAATAGAGCGTGGCCATTGCATTGGATGTTGAACAGAACCCAAATGAAAATGAGGTTTGGAAAATATGCCACCAGCAACAGTAGCAACAACAGCAGCAGCAGCAGCCAGTGGCAGCAAGAGATTGTGATGTAATGAGAGCGCAGCAAAAGTGAAGCCGCAATGCAATTGCAGTTGCAAAAAGATTATACAATTTGTGAGCTTGCAACGAACTAGGACAACAGCAACACGGCCTCAGACGCAGTCTTAAACTGATAAATACCGGCTGGCAACAACGAGCGAACTAGCAACATAGTGGCGTGCAACAGCAACGGCAACGCAACGGCAACGGCGAGAGTAACAGCAGCATAAATTCAAAGTCGCTACGGTATTAATTGAGCGGAGCGTGGGAACTACAAATCACAGCAACAGCAGCAGCAAGCACCACCAGCAAATCACAACAACAATTGCCGCTCTGCTCGCTCTTCGCTCTCACAGTGCTCGCCAAGAGTTAGCGGCCGCCGCTGAGAGCTTGTTCGGCCGCTACGATTTGTTTTTTTCTCATATAATTTGAGGCGCTTCGGCAAGCGCACACGACAGTTGTGCTTGAAACGCTTCGTAGTGAAGATCGTGCTCGATCGACGCGCGGACAACAAAATGAAATAAAACAAAGTCAACCGCGAAGAATTACAGAAATTTGTTAAACACCAGATTGGCGTGTACAAATTTTGACAAAAGTGAGAAAAGAAACAAAGCGAAAAAGAAATTTTTTTTAGAAATTTTTGTTCAACTATATCGACGACGAGCTTCGCGTGGAAATTAGCAAGCGTTTGCAAGAAACAAGCCAAAACAAGAAAAGGAAATTCAATAAATTGGAAAAGTTATCGAGAAGCAAAACTGAGAGAAATAAAAAGAAGAAACACAACGTGTGCAACGTGTAAACCAAGTGAAATTTTGTCGTGAGTGCCCAAAACAAAAACAAAAACAAAAACGAAAAACCAACAAACCTAAAGCAAAAGTCATAAGCAACAGCTAAAGCTAAAGCAAAAGCAACACAGAGCAAATACTTCAGTTGATCGTGTCAAAGTGGCTCTCAAACCTTAAAGTGATGTGCGTGCCAAAAGCACAACCACAACAACAACAACAAAAACAGCAAAAGCAAAAAGAAAAACAACAAAGACAATTCGTTAAGGAAGTAACAATTGGGCACACGTTAAGCGCATAAAGAAATGGCCATAGATTTTCTAATACTGGCCCTGCTGCTCATCTCGTTCATCATCAACCTGCTGGCGCTGTGCGCATTCTGGATAACGCCGGGACTGCGCACCACAGCGAACCGCTTCACCATCAACCTGCTGATCATCAACCTCATCGGCTGCTGCATCTTGGCGCCCACACTCGTGCTGAGCGGCGTGAAGAGCCTGTCGCCCCAGACGACAGAAGCCACGGCCAGCGGCGACAGCATCGAATACTACTCAAAGCCCGGCAACCATCAGCTGACCATACGCCACCATGGCCAGCTCGTCGAGCAGGAGGGCATTGTGGAAAGCCACAACGAGAGCGACGCGAAGACCATCGAGATCTACAAGTGCAACAAGACCTATTGCCGCGAACTGACCATCGATGAGCGCGGCGACGGCATTCTCATCACCGAGACCGAGACCAAGGAGGACAACCTGAGCGCCGTGGCCAGCAACATGGTGCCGCCGCCGCCCAGCCTGCCGGTGGTGCAGCTGCGCTGCTGGTCCATTGACATGGCCGCCGCACTGGGCGCCCTGGCCGTGCTGCTGGTGGTGGGCGACACGTGGTGTGCGGTGACCGATCCGCTGCGCTACCACAGCCGCATCTCGGGCGTCAAGACCTGGATCTTGATCACGCTGACGTGGACGGTGGGCATACTCTTTGGCGCACTGTCCGCCTTTCGCGTCATCGACTTCGAGGCCGACACGCTGCTCAGTCGACAGCGGCGACTGGCGGCCACGTACTTCAACATCAGCAGCACGAACAGCATCTTTGGCGTGATCTTCGCCAGCGTGTACTTCATCGTCATCATACTGCTGCCCTTCGGCTTCGTCTGCGGCATGTACTGGCGCATCTTCAGCGAGGCGCGCGGCAATGGGCTGCGCATGCGTCAGAACGGCTCCTCGCCGCTGCTGCAGAGCGCATTGAACCTCACCAACCACGCACAGGCCGCGCCGGCCACGCCCTTCTCGAACAGCCTGTGTGTGCACCGGCACTCCATCTCGTCGGCGAGTTCGCACGGCGGCGGCGCCATTAGCGGTGGCCTGCAGATGCAGATCGATCAGCGGCCGCGCAGCTCGCCCAGCTGCCTGCGCCGCGACTCGGCCGCCAAGGTGCTGCTGCCCACCATCTCGGACGATGGATCCGACGGCGATGTGGAGAGCAGCGCGGCGGGCGCACAGCAGCAGCTGATGAGCGTGCCGGAGCAGACGCTGGCCGATCGCAACCAGAACATACTGCTCACACTGCAGACGGCCAGCGGCGAGATCAAGCGCAACTATTCGGCGCGCCAGCTGCCGCTGCTGGGCACCTCGTCGCAGGATCTGCGCGAGCTGCACCGACTGCAGGGCATACGGCAGGTGCACAGCTCGCCGAACCTGCACAAGTACACGGAGCTGCTGCAGGACTCGCTGCTGGGCGATGAGTGCAGCTCGCCGCATCTGCTGCACGCCCAGCGCCAGCAGCAGCAGCATCAGCATCAGCACTCGCAGCAACAGTTGCAGCTGCAGCCCGCCTCACACCAGCAGCCGCAGCAGCAGCAGCAGCCGCAGCAGCAACAGCTGCACACACACTTCAGCGCGGGCCGCCAGGCGAGCAATGGACACGCGCTGCAAATACCCGCCATACACGCCTCGCCCAAGGCGCTGAGCTACATGAGCTCGCTGCGCCATCGGCTGAGCAACGCCAGCTCGCTGTTCAAGTACCGCGAGGAGTCGCGTGCCGCACGCATCAGCATACTGGTGGTGGTCATGTTTGTGGTCTCCTACCTGCCCTACGGGCTGCTGGTGCTGCTGCAGTCGCGGCTGTCGGCCGCCAACTTTGGCGGCTCCACGCAGCTGGCGATCTTCATGATACTGCTGGCCAACCTCAGTTCGCCGTTCATCTTTGCGTACCGCAACAAGCGCGTGCGTCGCGGCGTCAAGCGGCTGTTTGGGCTGGACGCGGCCAGCACGCTGCAGCGCCATCACAGCAGCAGCATGAAGGCCAACGGACACAGCGGAGCGGGCGGCGGCGGGGCGGCCAGTGCGCCGCAGCTGCAGCGCAACAGCAGCAAGCTGTCGCAGTACAGCAGCAACAGCTGCCGCTACCTGACGCCGCAGAGCTCGGTGATCAGCCAGTGCCAGACGACGACGCCGGTGCACACGACGCTGACGCTGCGCCCGAACAGCAGCTGCAGCACCATCATCAACTTCGGCGGCGCCACCAAGGGCTCCGCGGACTCGGACGATGTGCCGTCGCTGGAGGCGACGCCGCCGCCGCTGCAGCGCGCCGCACGGCCGAAGCTGCAGCGCGGCATCACCATTGTGGAGCACATCCATATTGCCGGCTCGCCGCCCAAGTTTCAGGCGCGTCGCGGGCTCTTCGATATGTTCTTTCGCGGCTCGAAGAAGCTGCAGTCCAGCTGCACACAGTCAGCGCCAACGGAGGTCTAGAGTTAAGTGACTACTACTAAATGTTGATTGCTTGCTGAAGAATTCGCAGAACAGTATTCGTAATGTCGTAAGTTTAGAGAAGTAAGCCGAAACCAAGGAACACACAATTACACTTGCAGTAAAACAACTTAGAAACATGCTGTGCTAGAAGCTTCTCATGCCAAAAATGCAAAAAGCTAAATTATGCTTAACAAAAAAAAAAAACAAACAAAAAGAAAACACACACATATATGTAATATGCCTGTGCTTGTCGGACTGTAAGTGTTGCAAGATGCACAGGCAACAGCAACATGTACCTTGTCAAACAAAACAAATAATCCAAAAATACAAAACACTGAAACTCTGTACAAGTCGATGTTGAGAAACAGACGCCAGAAAGCAGAAAATAGCAAAATGTTGAAAACATATTTTTAAAAGTAAATAACATTAAATGGATATCAAACTGTAAACGGGAACCAAGCAGCCAATTTCGAGTACCTAAAACTGTCTAAACATATGAATAATAACCGTCAATTGCTTGAGACTCTCACACACTCACAATACAAGCACGACATCTTTAATTTATTATTATTTAAGCTGATATACATACAATATTTATTAATCAAACACGACAAGCTTTAACTAAAAAGAAAAACAAAACAACACAAACAACAACATTCTGGCTAAAAAAAACCCAACGCTAAGCATTCAATTCATAAGTTATACATTAAGTAAATGTGCAAAGCATATATAAATGTGTATTATATTTGACTATAGATTGTAACTTCTAGAACTGGCACCTAGTGCCGCTAAAGAGGAGCAGGATAGCAAGGAGATAAATCGAAACGAACCGAACCGAAGTCCTGGCATTGCAAGCGGCAGTTTTCATATTGAAAACTTGTATCGCCGGCCTATGCAATGCTGATTTTGATCAGTTTGTCAGTTGGTCAATGAGCGCAACTTTATATTTTCAATGATTCAAGTCACTTTCGCTGTCTAGAGCTTCAGTCATTGTACGCAGCTAAATACCTCATTAGTTTTAATTTAAACAATACAAAAAATACGACAACAAACAATTTTGTTAATGATGTCCTAATGCGTTTGCTGAACGTGCCGCAACTTGTCTGCGGCATGCGCTGCACCATTTTATCATTATGCCAACTCAAACCGAAAGCTTTATAATACCTAAGTTCCACTCTGTTCTATTCCTCTTTCTTTCCTAATTTGCCGCCATTCGACTTGCTAAAAACTAGAAATCGCCTTTTGTAATAATATGATATATATATATATGAAACACAAAACAAAAACAAACCTCGAATTTATATTTCTAAAGATTTACATGAGAAATTTATATGTATGTATTATGAATATACTATATTTAATATCTTTGTGTGTAGAAAACTTTAAACAACAAACATTATGAAAAACAGTTCCCAGAAAGAAAAAAAAAGGTAAATTAAAACCAATTCATGTGATGTTGAGCCGACAGAGGAAGAGAGAAAGCATTAAAAACGAACTAAATCATGTATTAATAGTTTATATATATATTACATATACCAAACACATACACACCAACACACACATGCATTCATATATGTCCAAATATATGTATAAATAGTACTATTTTCTAATTAATGCAACTGTCAAACGCTATATACGATTAATGTAAACCAAAAAATAAAAACACAAATTCGATGTGACAAATTAGCTTATAAAGTGAAAGAGAAACAGCAACAAATGCAGCAAACCGAAACGATATGAAAAGAAACCAAACAAAAAAAGCGAATGAAAGAAAAATACAAGAAAAATACACTAATTAACTACAGTACAATTACAATTGGTAGCTAACCACAGACAACAATTTAATCGAGTATTTTCTAGTTATGCTGCTAAATATATATAAAAACAAAAACACAAATGCAAAGAAAAAATGAGAAAAAAAGAAAAAAATAAGCTATTCCAACAGAACAACAACTATTTAAATAAAAGAATATGTGTCTTAAAAACCATTAATTATTGTGACTTTTTTATTGCCTGAACTTTAATTCATTTTTTGTTGCAGCCAAACTTGTTTGCTCAACGATTGCCCACGCGATCTTCACACTCACATATCGAAGCCTGAGATAAATTTGTGAAAGGGGTGCGATTCAACAGTTCTGGGACAAGACATAATATTTACAAAATCCCAAGCAGTTATTCATTTAATTTGTGGTGGATGAAGAAACACAAATTAGGTTAATTGTGTGAAAATAAAATGAATAGAGAGTTTGAGAAAATGTTGAGTAATTGTGGAAAAATTCTGCTTATAATTTAAGAAACCACGCTCTCAAACTTAGAGAGAGAGATGGCAAACATGCACGCATTTGTATAACAGTTTGGGGAATATTTTGTAGCTTGTTGGTCTTTTGCTTAATTGCTGGCGAATTGATCGATCGAACCTCTTTGATAAAACTCTTTTCAACTCTCCGACTCGCATACAGAACAAGAGCTCTAGAACACGAACAAACACTCGAAGAGAGTGTTGACTTTGGGGCGCACAAGTTCAACATTTCATTTACTGTTGCGAATACTTTTCCATATTCGTGACCATATTAATTGATTCATTCGGCTCGCTGCTCGATAAAAAGAGAGGAAAAAACGCGGTTACAGTTCGTCTTTTAATGAACAGCAACAAAAAAATAATATGAAACGAAGTATGAATATTGTATAACAACTTTGATTGTCACAAATGGTGGTGGTGGTGGCATGGGGCAACAGGCAGCAGGCGGCAGGCGGCTGTTAGTACATTTGCACTCAAGTGGTGCTGAGTGGTGACGGGTCCGGTCGCTGTGGCACCACGCGATACAACTACACAACTACAACTACTACTGTCAACGGGTTTGATTGCTTACTAGAAGTTTAGCACTCAGCAAGTTTGCTGCTGCTCGAGCTGTGTGTTAAATCATATTTGGTGGCAACGGGGCGTATGGGCGTTTCGAAATGTTTGGCAATATGGTTTGGCGATCGATTTCGAGTTTTGTAAGGTAGTCCGCAACGCGTGTGCAGCGATAATGATGGAGGGCGTGACTAATCGCTTGGCATATGTCAAGTACTGTTACATTTTTCTTGCCGTCCAGGTACAGGTGACTCACCTATCAACCATTTGGCGCTTAAGCTTGATATCTTGCTGCAATGGGGTGACAGCTCTGCGGCACTCACATCACACACAAACATTAACATAACCCCAGCGACCCCAGCGAACAGTGAAACCTCCTATCATCGCCCCACTCAGCACATAGCTCCAGCGGATGCGTAGCTGTCACTCAGCCAAATAAGGCACAATAACCGGCAGCGGAACGGAGAAGCCCGAGCAGAAAGCGAAATCAAAACAGAAGCCCACATTCTAGTACTACAAGCTGCTGTGTTTATTTATGCTGTGATTCACTGCATCCAACTATGCGTGAAAAATGTCACACACACATAACTGAGAAGGCCTCTCGCAATTTGAAATATATTTGCGGTATGTATACGAATGGACGGACAACAATCAAAAAAGAAAACAAAAAACTGTTGCTCCAGCATGTGCCAATTGTTGCGCAAAATTGCTGAAAAACAGAAATTCGAGATGGATATATACAAGAACAACACAAATTTAATCTGCATTTTCATGAGCTCTCTGATAAGCATTGGAGACATAACCAATTGCCTGCCTGTGAGTTAAACAGAGAGATGGATTCGAAAATGTCAATTGAGTGTTTCAGCTGCCATTTTGAATTTAGAAATCAAATTAAGTTTGCGTTTAAATGTTTCCTTTTAGGTAATCAGGCAGTTGTCTGTAATTTATTTTTCTCAAGCTTAGTCTAAGTTCATCAATCTTGCTATTTTTCCTCAGTATTTGACTTATTGGTTCAAGTTTCGTTAATTTTGTATTGTGTTTTAAAGGGTCGTTTGTGGTGAGCTATTTTCTTATTTTTCAGTGAATCACTTTTAGTGGGTTTCACAACTCTATTTATGAATTTGTTACTAAATTAGCTCGGGGTTTCCTTCGGCAAGATTTATTACTGTGAAACTATATTGAAGTTAGTTACTACGTTCTATTTTGTTTCGACTCATTGAAAACCTAAATCGATTGGGGTACGTTCCAATAATTATGCATACAAGTTTGAATTAAATGTTTGTCTGATAATTTATAGACGATATTTAACGGTTAAGCTTGAGCTTAATGAAATTGATTTTCTTGCAATTCGAGAGCCCACAGTGAATTGCCTTTTAAGTCAACTTGCTTCCGTAATGTCAAATAAGCCACGTCAATAAAAGCCAAGCCTAATTTGAATAGCTGCATAATTAAATACAAATTTCAAAAAATCATTTACCGATTTTTGACTCACTGGCCGAACAAGAGCTATATAGGTGGATAGGTACATAAGTGGAAACATTTATCAACAGTCATTAGAACAAAATCTGTTTGTTGGCACAGCGACACAGTTTTTTTGTTGTATGGTTTTGTTTTTTCTACGTGCTGACGAAATAAATAAATTGAATTGAAATGCTTAAAATTGAGTGAATGAGTTGAACAAATGAGCGCATTTCGGCTGTCAGGTGAGGGAAATATAGCAACGACAGCTTCTTGGGGTTTTTTGTTTGGGGTGGTTCATGTGGGTGGACAAGTTGCTGTCAACTTGAGCAAATTTGTCGATTAGGCACGAGGAAAGAAATGTTGCGCAAGTGGGGGACTAAGGCTGCGTCAAAGGTGGAGGCAAGGATGTGAAGGCAAGTCAGTCAGCAGGCTGACACCTGACACATGGATATATATTGTCTAACACTGTGCGTCGTATTCTCTTGAATACATATGTAGATTAACTGATAAATTTGCGATTGGTTTTGCCAGCCTACAAGCGTTTCGGTGAGTGTCAATGAACCGCATGGAAGTTTCGGCAGCTGTCAAAGCGTTCAGCATAGAATCGTGTGGCATAAATCACACTGATGAGGCGCCTCTGTGTGGTGGTAATCATTATCATAAATCTAATACCGCCAATTCTGGATTTTTTTTCAATTTGCATGTGAACTTGAAAAACGAGTGCATTGACTTGACTGCACACACACAGTGCTCACACACACGAAATTGGAACCTGGAAGAGCCTTGGGCAGAGCTCATCTGTCGGTTGTTGCACTGCCTCCCTTGGCTTGCTATCTACACCCACCAGAAGATTGATATATCTATGTTATGTATATTTATACTATACATAGTATTACAATTACCTTGTTTTTCCGCATTCTGCTCAAACACAATTTACGACAGCTGCGCCAAAAAAAAGAACGAAAATGTTATGCCACTGCGGTTGCCAAGCAGAAAGTTAAGTTCCTGGCCCAACATCGAACAGATGTGGTTAGGCTATACGTACTTATTGGAAGTAAGTACTTATACCCGTACTTAGTTATAGTACTACTGGCTCACTGCCGAGTAATATGCAAATATATGAGTGAGCTTATCAACTGCTCGGCCCGCTTATCGTAGTGCAAATCTAACAACAGCTTGATTTAACATATTTGCTTATAAACAAAAGTCGGCTGATGTTGTTTTTCATTATAATTATTATTATTACGCGTTATTATGCCTATGTATGAACGTGCCTCAATAACAAGTAGCTCAGGCCATCTGCGAGTAGTCTAATTTTTCTAGTTTAGCCAATTTTACCTCGTTAGGTAGTTAAGCACAGAGTACCTGTGAGTCGGGCAGAACGACTGAAAGTTATTTTTACTCGTTGCGAATATTTCTAAATAATCTTACTTAAATTTAAAGTACACGTAGCTTTTGGTATTTTCGCAACTTCTTGGCACCATCCCTCGCAGATAACTGTGCCATTCTCACGCAGCTTAAAATGATATCTTTCTACGGATTTGCAGCAGAAATATGCTCATAAATATGCCGACTGACTATCTGACTTGCTGACTGACTGCCTGACTGCCTGACTGGCGGACTGGGTCTTATCGCAACTTTCAAAGTTGACTCTGTGATGTCTGCTGTTTGCTATGATGGCGTCACAACTGTAATAGAAACATACTCATATTGTATGTGGAAAGAACTGTCTCAAGGAAAGGGGCATCTATAGAGTTGCCCGACAATATTTGAACTTGTGCCGTCTGAGACCAAGGGATACCAACGCGCTGATGCTTTGATGCTGATGCTGTCAAGTGGGCCCTGGCTTTTGACTCTGGTTCAGTAGCTGGAATATTCCATGACACGTTTCAAATATTATCACAGCGCAAGCAAAAAGCGGAACCTCTCCGACTCGGTTCTCACATTGTTTACCAGCCTCACCGTCGAGAGGGCTGAGAGCGAGAGAGAAAGAGAAGCTGCACACTGCCTCGTGTACTAAGTTTTCCGAGCCGCTGAAAACACGCTTATCAGGGCTACAGGTCTGTTACGCCAAATTGAGCAGAGCGTGCAATATATTTTTTGACACTTTTCTATTAAGTGGTTGGCAGTCTTTCATCTATTCGCAATCTCATCTGCATTGCACTTATTTCAAGTGCTCCTTACGAATTTTCCTGCAAACGCAAGCAAAGTGCCATAAAATTTATGCATGTGCAGACAAGTGATAAATATATTGAGTAAAATCAAGAACTACAAGTTATGCCTGTTGCAATTTTTGTTGGCACCGGTGAAAACAAAATTTATAATTATACGACAAGCAAAATGTTTTTATCGCTTGTTTCGTAGAAAATGTCGCTGTCAAGAGAGACGGATCGTGCTCAAGCCGAAACATCCATTCGTGGTTCCTAAACATTGGAATCTATTTTCCATGCAGTGCAGACAGTTCAGCCGAAGAGACATGCTAAGTGATTCTAAGAAGCAAAACCATTGACGGCACTTCAAATAAACAGTTTCGGAATTAATTTATTAAACTTTAATGAGAAATACTACGTGTAACCGTGACCGAACCGGCTAAATATAGTAGATCTATTTTTTTAGTTCATTAACTGAAAGGCTGCGTATGCCTAAGTAAATAATCAACAAAATCCCAAATTGTTTTCCTAACGTTGAGAAAAATATGTATTTTGTAAGCACACTTCCAATTGCTTGTCAGACCGAGATCTTATAGTATAGTGGACAATAAACACTGATTTATTTTACTTGTCATGCCAATAAACAGCATGTTAATTATTTAGTGCCACACATGTACATTTTTTTTAAATATAATAATCATTTTTATTTACATATTTGTATGCAGTGCGCCGTAAGGTCTGTTCTTGCTTATTCTACCATTAAATCGAATTTAATAATAATTATACTAACCTAAAGGCAAACATATCATTTTGATCAATACTCGATGGTTCGCCTCTTTAAAATAAATGTTATTTTTTGGCTTCTCTAA
This sequence comes from Drosophila rubida, assembly GCA_035046165.1. NCBI lineage: Eukaryota > Metazoa > Arthropoda > Insecta > Diptera > Drosophilidae > Drosophila > Drosophila rubida. Next base: position 11,072,288 of record JAWNOF010000012.1, on the reverse strand, counting down.
CAGTGACTGACAGTTTCGCTGTCATTTAGCCGACCATCTGGCCGCTTGTTTTTGTTGCTGCCAAAATAAATACTTGCCGTTGGCTCTTGCCGTTGGATAATGCGGAGAATGCAGAGAGTGCACGGTGGGATGCACATTTAGTTGGTGACTAGACAAACGCCCTCGTTGCGGGGGCTCGCAACACTTGTGTAGCTGAAAGCAGCACAAAAATAATTTATTTCCGCATCTTTATACATTTGCAATATGCCAGGTTGAGTTGCCGTTTAAATATTTATTAACGAGAGGCTCGAACCAAATAACAGCAGAAAAAAAACTGAAACATCGTCGAAGACGCAGATGAAGTGGAGGTTTATGGATGGGTAAACAGTTGAACGAAAGGAAGAAGAAAAAAACGTTTTGAGAAACGTCTGCAGGTATTTGCCAATAATATTGAATTTGTGGCAAATTTGCCGTCAGCTTGCAGTTGGTTTTTTCATCGGTTCCCAAGTCGATGCTCGGGGATTATTGCCTACAGTTGACTGCGCTTTTCGCTACTTTGGCCGGAGGCCAAGTAATATTTTTTGCGCATTTTTTTCTCTTATTGTGGAGGGGGACAGCAAGGTAGAAAAAAAGTTTACAACCTGCTGCGGGCTTTTACAGGGAAATATCATAACCGTAGCTCTCAAACTGCTGTTTGATTTGCTTGTTTGCACAAAAGCGAGCAGAGTTGAACTTATTTTGTTGAGAAACTTTAACAGGCATCACTCACACACAGCTACGCAAATATTTGTACAGCTCAGTGCCCAGTATAGCCGACGAAACATCTACAACAACAGCAGCAGCTACAACTACAACTACAGCTTCAACTACAATAACGACATCGGCAACGACAACGGCAACGACAACGAAAGCTGTAGAGTTAGCTTCATGGGTTGTCAGCATCAGGCGCCATAAGAGACCGTATTATAACCGTTAAGAAAATACTTGTACACAATAACATTTCTTTATACAAAGTAGCAAATAAGTTTTTCGACAGTTTTGCTGCCTTTTCTTTCTATTTCGCTCTGCGTATTCGTTGTTTTTTACTTTTTATTTTTATTTCATTTGGGCGCCACGGCGCCGACTGCCAGCCCAGAGCGTGTAGAGAAATCAACTGCTAAGAGCATTACATATACCTAGATATAACACAGATATACAATATTTGTGTGTGCTAAACTGATTTCACAGAACACATTGGGCAAACGTGCATCATTCGTGTGGCACATGTGGCGTATACGTAATGTGTGTAAACTGTTTAAATTCAGCTTAGACTCGTCTGTGATTCCAACAACTTCACACAGAACTGAAATAACGTTTGCACGTTTCATGTACTTAGCTGCGATTTGCATGTGTGTCTGAACAAATACCATCATTGGGGCTATTTGAAGTTGGCTTCGAAATAGGTGCAACTGCAAGTGTTTAAAGTGTAAACTGATAAAGCATTTAATTGAGCTTGTAATGAAATGTGTCTCTGGCAACATTATAAATCCACTATCTTTATAATCGGTCTAAGCGGTCGGAGCGCCAAGATAAATGTGTGAAACGGTGGCCAATTTGTAGTGCCTTTGGCGTTTGAATCTGCAATTTATCTAGACTTTCATTTCGACTTCTTTTTTATTTCATTCTGTTTGCCAGCGAAAGCAAAAAAATAAATTGCTCGAAGAATGGCGCTGGCGCATCGTATAAATTTCGCCCACAGTGAAGCGCAAATGGTGGATGTTTTAATTAAAGTTGTATGAGTGGAGGCAAAAGTGAGCTGGCATTGCGCTTAAAGATGCATTCGTTGTAAACAGCTGGGGCTACATGTGGCACAAGGGGCGCAAACTAAACAAGCCGAATTCACGTTCACGAACACTTTTCTGCCATTCGTTAGTGCTGGTGTTGTTGTTGTAGTCGTGTTGTTGTTGCACTCGTTGCTCTCTGCGCACGTCAGTTGCTGAAAATTACAGAGTTTTGCAGTTGACGCCAAGCGGCAGCCAACAAAGTGGCAATGAAGTGAACCGGGTGCAGCAGGCGCACGACAACACTTAGGGGTTAACCACCAGCCGCAGAAACCACCGAGCCACCCAGCCATCCAACCACCCAACCGCACACACACACGTTCACACACATACACTGAATAAAGTGCCGGGCTTTTACTTTTGCTTCTGCTCTTGGTTCATGCTCCACAGCATGTGTATTTTTTTGTTGTACCATTTTTTGGTTTTTGTTCTGCTGCCTGGCAGGCGTCATCGTGCAGGAGTTGAAGCGAGTGCAGTACGAGTATAATCATATAACAGTGATTGTTCCCAGTGATTTCCCTAGTTACTTACTAGCAGTGTGATTAATATTTCAACGTATACCACTTGTCATAAAAGAAACCCAAGCGAAGTCCCCGAGCTCTTTGTGCGCCACTAAGCTAAAACAACTTAAGTCCAACGTCTCTAATCTGAGATTATGAGCATGCATATGGTGTGCATAAAATGCATGCATGAATTTATATATTTCTCTGTTAAATGGAGCGGTTTCGAAAGCATTTCTCAATTTTATTGCGAGTCACAGTTCCTAGCAGCACTGTGCGAGCAAAGCACTCTCTCTCAGTGCAGATCCCTGCGGACAGTGTGCACTGAAGCAAAAATCATATTGTAGAGTATTTTGCCTGCCTTTTGCCCGTTGATGCAGTCTAGCTTCACACTAACAGTGGGCGGGCGTGTGGAAATGAAAAACGACATTGATTATGCAACACCGCTTGTCGACCTGGAGATGGGGACACGCTTATGAGGATATTGTTTTAAAAATATGGATATAGCTTGATGTGGAGGTGGCCGTGTTACCTGTTTTCTGACATGGCTCGTGGCACGATTGAAATTCAGATGGCGTCATGGCCATCGATATGCAAGCTACTGCGGTCTAACCATTTCTCACTTCAGCCGAGCTGTGTTGAGCTGCGCCAGACCCACGAAACTGTAACTGAAACTGAATCCAACAGCAAAACAACAAGACAACAAAACGGCGAAGCAGTCAACAAACAAACATCGTACATTGTGCAGTTATAAAATCGAATGAGGCAATGGGCCGGAGAGTCGAGTAGTCGCAGAGCCAGCCAAGTCGGCCATTGGCAGTGGCAAAGTCAAGGTCGACACAGGGTAACGTTGCAGCTGTTCGCCGCTTCGGGAACGAGACTTGACTTCGAGGGGAACGAGACATTGACGTTTGCGTGCGGTTGCAGTTTGCCCTCAAAAATGCCAGAATTTTTTTGCACTTTTATTGCATTGTCATGCGGCTGCAATTGAATTTACAACAGCAGCTGCAGAACATGCAACAATTTGTGGTCAAGCGTGCGACACGTGCCACAGCTTTAATATGTCCATATATACTTAAATATATATTTTTGTGCTATGTGTTTTTTGGCCGCTTCTCCCACTGTGGGTGAACAGTGGGTGTTCCATATGAAAAACACTTCTGACAGCCGCCCCTTTCCCAGGAAAATCGGCAGTCTTGCCGAAAGACATTTCCGCTGCTGTCAAATGCTTGGCATTAGGTAAACTTTTCCGCACTCAGACTGAAAACACTTAAAAATTCGGGTGATTAATGATTCGTATTTAATAAAATTGCTAACTTCTGGCGCTACGCGGCGTGATCTTTGCCCTTCTACATTTGAGCACAATTAACTAGCAATTATGTATTCAAAGCATTTGTTAAATGTTTATTCGCTCAGCATAGTTTTTGTGTATTTTCCACACACATGAAATGGTTCCAGCCTATTGTTTTCGCTCTACGTTTATTGTTTATCTTTGCGCATAAGACAAATAATACAATTTTTTCCGTTTTTTTCGGGTTATTTCCGATTGGCGCTTGCGTTTTGTTTACCTTTTTTTCCGTGTGTTTCTTCGTATTTGTTTTTTTCGGTGGGGAAAAAACCCAAACTAAAGCACAAGTCCAACGACTGTTGGAAAATAACAGTGCACTGCATGGAACGCGCAGTCGAAGTAACAAGTGACCACTTAAAAAGCTCCACAGTGGGCCATAAAAAAACATGTTTAGAAGACGGAAAAAAGCTGTCACTTGAGTTGCAATTGCACAATACTTGAATTATATCGCAATAGAATTTAATACTGGATTAATGGATTAAATTTGCACTATTTAAGCTGAGGCTTTAATTGCATTAATTATATGCGATTACGTTAATATTTGTAAGCTGGTGTGACTGCAAATATTCAAAAAATTAAATATGATTTGCGCAGAGTGGGCTGGACTTTGGGTCAAAGTGCAAAAAAGTAGCGTAAAAACCGAAACACAAACTTGTTTATGAATAAGTTTGGAATTATTGCTAAATCATGCTGAGCATCAACAATCAATTTTTAATACTTATAAATAAGTAGCTCGCATTAAATATTGTTATTCTTCATCTACTATTTCGTGTGTTATCAATTGTCAAGCATCGCGGCATGGAAATTAAACTTGACACTGGCGTAGTGGGTGTCATATTTGGATTAATTTCAATTTCGGCTTATGGTAACCGATAGCAATCGTCCTATTAAAGTGACAAATCGATCGACGCCGCCACGAAAACAAAAAAACTGTGGGTGGGGTTGGCAAATAATATTGAAACGCTTGTAAATCGTTGAGCATGGTTGTATGCTCTGTGCACTGTTTGCAGTCAGGAAAGTTTCAACAATTTGATTTTCGCCAAAAAGAGAAATGAATTGAGAACAAAAGTGGAGGTAGCATGAAAACAAAACAAATAATCCGTCAGACAAAAGTGACCAATACGCCCTCCGTATCCGGCGACAATGCACTGAAGGGGTCAATTCAGCTTAGACTGGTGGGACGGTGGCTTGATGTTGACCTGGCCGAAAGAGTTGAGCGACTTCGGACGTGTATGTCGCTTGTGTAGGTGAACACGTTCACGTTTTTATTTTGTTCGTTTTGAAAATGTTGTATTCTTGTTTTTCTGGTGAGCATTGAAAATAGCATTTAATTGCGCACAGAATATAAACTTTTCAGTTTAAACAAATTCGGATCTGTGACGGCTTTGAATTACAGTCTTTTCTGCCAACATCCGGTGACTATAAATAGACTGAAGACTTCTTCTGTGAACACTACAGAATGTGTACTCTATTTAAACTGCTGCTACTTGGTTAGCTCATCGCAAAGTTCAGTGCACCTGGAAATGCAATTTGCTGGGGCCATTCAAAAGCACTCGACACTCGCTTCAAGTGGTTCAAAGTGACGTTGACGTTGACGTTGACGCCGGGGCTACGACGACGCCGTTGAGGTTTATGCCATCTCTAGATGGTACGTGAACGTGAAGTCATCAGCTAACGCTACCTAACGACGCCGCTTGACGAACTTTGTACCACGTCGGCATAGTCAGCGGATGAGGCAGACGCTCAACCTGGCAACTGGCAACTGGCAACTGAGAACTGGCATTTCCATTAGCAAAGTCGAGCAGCGTTTAAGGTCCGGCTCGGCTGAGCGGCGACAAGCCGTCTCCATAGCCACACTGGACTCTGGCCGAGAGAGTTATTTAATTGTGCAACGTGTCTGCTACCGTTTTTTGTCTTATTTTTTACGGTCATCGCTTAGTATGAGTTCGTCTGACGAGTGCCTTTGTCTCGCATTCAACATTCTCGTTAAGCGTGCCACATGAAATGTGGGTAAAGGGCACTTCGCATATAAAATCATTATTTTTAATATCTTCTCGTTTGGTGGTTTGTTGTTTAGCGTTTTTATTCACATTTTTCAAATGAATGATTTTGAATGGTTTTGTGACATTTATTACAAGCTATTTCCCGTTTTTATTTAAATAATGAATGCGGCATGCAATTATATTGGCTGATTGCAGCACAGTAATTGGGTTGACAATTTTCGGTACGTTTGTGCAGCAAATTCCAAATAAGTGCGTTTTAAATAACTTGCTGCTATTATATTATTCATTCAATGACACTTTTTAATAACCTTTAATGCGGCTTAGTTCATTAAAAAAGTGTGGCTGATGCCCGAAACTGTGTGATTTAATTGAATTATAGAAATGTTATTTAATTATTGATCAAATTGCACTATTTGCAACTTTAATCTGCAATCGGCATGATGAAGTAAATTTGCATTTCGACTTTTTTCGTTTGGTTTATTTTCATTTCCTGCGTTTACATTGAGATTGTTGACTTTTTCTGCATTTTCCACAGCATTTAAGTTGTTATCTTTTGCAATTTCCATAGACCATTTCTGATGTGTCATGACGCGAGAGGCACAAGCTCGACTTCCGCACTCACCGTCAGCCGCTATGGCTGAGGCTTTGTGAAAGTCGGATTACAAATGCAAAAGATGTGCCAGGGCTCATGCATTTCCCTGCCGAACTTCGTGTGTCTGTCTGTCATCAATAACAGCGGAACAATAGAGTCGCGAGATGCGGCACGCGAATGTTGCGCAGAATGCCAAACGAATTGCCAAAGTGATGCAAAAACACAAAAACAACGGCAACAACAAGAGCAACAAAATGAAACGCTTCCGGTTGAAGCTGCCGCTGTCCACACATCGCACGTTCGCCGCACTGTGCGCCCTTGTTTGGTCTCAACTGGGACTCAGCTGGGGCTGAGCTGGGCCTGAACTTGCTACATATATACGATGTTTGGGGTCGCGGGTGTACAGTCAATAAGTGCGACAACTGATTGGCATGCCAAATGAGACGCTGCGCGTGCAGGGCTCCTACGACGATGGGAAGCCCGCTGTCTGGGGGCGCACACACAATAATAAATGCCATAATGATTTCATGCCACATACGAGACACACGGAACGCTCGTATAAATAGCGCAATCAATGGGCGCGTCTCATAAAAATGGCTTTTTGGACAGCCACACAGCACAGTATAGTATTGTTGTGCGCTAGTTGGCTATGCTTTTATTTATTTACTTTTTTGCATTTGGCTTATACTCGTATTTGTGCGTCTATTTTCCTTTTGGTTTATTTATGACACACACACTGCGTGCTAATTATGTGGCTTGGGTCTGACTAAGCCCACCAACCGCAACGTTTTGCCATTAAACAATTTAATTAATATTTAAAATGCTCATATTGATGGTCAAGCGATGTTGCCCGAGAGCTTTTCGTTATGCTTTTTGGCATTTTCCAGTTACCCTGCACTGATTATATAATCATTGCGATGAAGAGGATTTTGGTTTGCTATTTATGAATGTTATTATAAACACGACACGATAGCTTATTTTAGCAATTTGTGTCTAGGGTATCAATTAGACGAACTCGAGCTATTTTCGCGGTAGCAACACGTTTTTGAACTTTAGTAATTAAAAATCAAAATGTTTTAGCATAAATTAACTTTGGCTGCGTCTGTTATATGCTGTGTTAAATGGTTTAACATGGTAACATTTCCAGCAACAAAAAAAAAGAAGAAAAACAAACTACAAACTACCGATTAATCGGCGCACATTTGGTATTGATTTGCTGAATGTATTGTGAATTTTGGAGCTGAAACCGCAATAAGCAGAAACATGTTTACACACGATCTAACCTGAGCAGGTCCATCTGGTATTATCTGAATTTCTTCGAGCCGAAACACTTAACAAAATCAGGGCTGAAAGTCATCTTATGACGGCAATTCAGGTATCCAAAATGTATATTCACTATTTGCTTTATTCATAAAATTGTTTTTCACAATTCTTTTTGTGACTTAGAATGAGTTGTCAATGCTAAAAATACATTTCAGTTATACGAAAATAAGCTTAATATTTTATGACCAATGTGCACTTGCAATGCGACTATATAAAAGTTATTAACACCTTATTGAGCTGATATGGTCTTTTTGTTGAGGTTCAGCTTTTGTTTCGGTTACGAAATTATGACCTTTAAAATTGATTTGTTTGATCTTCAAGCTGGTTCACTTTGAAACCAGTTTCAAGCTGTTGTCTTAGTAAGTAGCTAAAGAGACATCAATAGTTAAGCTGTTTTATTTTTCTGGCAAAGCAAATGCAATGCAATCTCACGATTCTTGTTATTCTCGTGGATTTCCCAGAACATACGGGTTGGCTTCTGTTTAATAGCCCCTTTGTAAATGGAAATGTTCCAGTGATTTCCAACAATAAACAGTTTCATCGGAATCGATTCCTCAATTTATGTTTGCCTATCACTTGCCCCCAAAATCTTTGTTGCAGCCCTCGCCGACGAACATGTGTGTGCATAAAATATATCGAACGAGCGCATAAATATTTATGATATCGAAAGAGAGGAAAAAAAATTAAATATATACAATAAATATAATTAGATTCATTGGTTTGCCGTTGCTGTGGCGGCAGCTAAAAATAAATAGAAGCACTCAAGCAACAACAAAATGTTGAAGAAACGCGCCGACTTGAGTTGATTCAAAATCCAGAATTGAATTCTGCATTTTAGTTTTACATATCGCCAGACAACTTGGCGTCTGTCTGCTCCAGAGTTGGCCATGAATTTTATTAAACTAGCCAGCTGCAGAATTGATTGAAAGTTGTTCCTCAAGACTTTTAGCTGCCAGTTGTGCCATAGGCAGAGGCAGAGAAAAAGTATTGTAGTTTACGGTTCGGTTAGTTTGTTGTTGGCGAACTGCTCGATTAATTACTAATGATGACGATGTCATAGCCCTTGGCAATGCCCAGCTGTCTGCTAATGCTTGACTCAGCTCAGCTTCAGTCGCGTTTGTTCTACTTAATTGCTGGTTGAGCCACGCCATTGTTATGCTTAATTTTCCATTGCCACGCCTCAGAGCCATAAAAAGTGCCAGCCACAACGTGTCGTCGCCAAAAACAGTGAACTTTCATGCACCGAAATCAAATCTAATTAAGCACACTGTCAGCCGGAGAGTAAAACACAATGCTGGTCAGTATAATTTCAGAGAGAAAAGTCAGCTGCCCGACGGCTTATGTCATTGGAGGTGCACAGCAAGCCATTAACAAAACGAGCAAGTCTGTTCTAATTGACTCAACTCGACTGTTAAATACCCATTACGGCTCTGCAAATTTAAATTACTCCTCACTTGTTGAAAATATTTTACTTAAGCAGGAGTAAACTTTGTAATTATAATTTCATTTTGATTGGTAACGAATAATGCCCAATTTAGTAGATTTGTTACTGCAGGGTATTTTAAAAAAGTCAAAGAAAAATGTGTGAGAATGAAACAAAGCACATTTCAAGCAGAAAAAATGTGCACAATGTCTGTTGAATGTCGAATATAAAATTTGGCAACAAAAAAAAGAAGAAGATTGTAATCCGCTCTTAAATGATTCAATTGCCCGTTTTAAAGTATCGAAATAAACACTTGAACTCAATTGATAAGTGTTTGTCGATTCATTCATTCAATTTGTCAAAAAGTTCAGCTGCTTTCATGATATGAATAATGCGTTGCACTGTAGTTAAGTGAGTGAATTTAGCTGCTCGTGACGATGAGCATCAACTCAGGGCAAAACAAAACATTAACACAAAGTAATTCACAATCTAATGAAGATGTAAAGATTTCACTTGACAATTAGACAATGCTGTACAGACTGCTGTTGACGTTTGAGTTCAAACAAATTAGTAAAATGATTCGTTGGCTGAACTTGGCATTTCTAAATTGCATTTGCGCTTGGTGAATTTCGCATTTGATTTCCACTTGATTTTGCACTTGTCTGCCTGCAGTTTTCATACCACCCACGCACATTTTGATGGGCATTTTACAATGGAAACCCGTATTTACTAACAACAAATAGTACTATCAATATACATACACCTACTGAATATTGAAAGCTGTTTATTATAGCAGCAAATTTGTAGATGGCCGCATCAAGAAGACGCGCCAATTTAATGAATTATAATTTGTTTATAAAAAGAGTCGAAGAGCTCATTTACCCACGTGTATCAACAAGCGTATTTCTAAATATACTAAGAGCGTGAAATGCATTCTGCATTGTTGAATGCGGCGTATGCGTAATATACCACTGTACACAAGCAAAACAAGTTTTGTGGGTCAGCCACATGCTTGGTTGGTGCATGTGATTTTTGTGGCAACACGCGCCGACAACAACAACCAGCAAGACAGCCAACAGGGGAAGAGAGAGTGACCTCTAAATTTTGTTATCTGACAGTGACACTACTCTTCGCATGCCTTATTTATCGCGCATACGCAATGTGGTGCAGAGCACGAGTATATTCCGAGTGTGTGTGATAAATAACGCAAGTGAATGGCTTTGCCAAAAACAAAAACAGCTGGCCCAATGACTGTATAAGCTTAGAAGGGCCCAGCTGCAGATGCAGCCTGACAATGCCCGACTACGACTGCAAAGTGCCTGAAATTCGGGCGTTAATTGATGTTTGTCAGCTGGTAGCTGCAGTTACTGCAGCTGTGGTTGCGGCTGCGGTTGCTGCTGATCAATATATTTTTCGTTTGTGGGCTTGGCGCCTGAGCCAAACGTCAGCCGATTTGCATGTGCCAATCTATCAGCCCATTAAATTTGTCGTCAATTGCATTGCCTTGAGCTTGAACCGCACTCGCTGGCTGCTTATTAGTCAGTTTGTATTTGTTTATTAATTTCATTTTTATTTATTTTTATTTTCGCTCACAAACAGCAATTGCCAGGCGCACAATTATCAACGTTTGCACTACAAATTTGACGATTAATACAGTTCATTTAACTCATTCACAAATCGCTTATCGCCTCAAATTTCCAAGAAAAACAGCAAATGCAACAAAAAGAAAAGGAAAAACAATTTATGGCGCGTGGACTATTGCGAAGAAACTAGCGGTTATTTATGCGACCATAAATAGAGCAGCTCTCTTCGACTTTTCTACTTATTTATGGCATTTGTAGTGCTTCTGACTTGTTCCTCAATTCCCCTAAGCTCCGAGTGGAACTTTATTGATTTCACTATCTTCTGCTTCACGACATTTCCACGCCCAGTTAGTTTGTTGTTTTGCTCGTTCTATTTGCTGCCTCATTTTCTTTGACAAATTCTGACTTAGTTTTTATGTTGGTTATTAGCCAAGCCGGCGGCATTGTCGAAATAAAAATCAAAATCAAGAGCGCCAACAACAGCTGAATGTATGCCAACGAACTTTGAGGTTGAGCAACGACGAACTCGCAGCTCCCCTATGTACATGTATTATATATACTTTCCGCAATTTCTCATTAACTATAATTAATTGCTTACTGGAAAACAAAGCCATCGTTTCTTTATTAATATGTTTGTGGTTTCTCTATAAGCGAACAGAATTAGCATTGAACTCGAACTGGCTAACTCTGTTTGTTGTAGGGTGCATGGCAAATTAGATGATAACTGCTTTCTTCTTTAGACTGCCACCCACAAGCGCTGTCACACTGTCACGCATACACAGCCTCTGTTGCCGGTTGATGTCATGCTCTCAGTGTTGCCCAACACAGTTGATGCTGAAGATGGAGATGCCGAGAGCGACTTGAAGCCAAAGCCGCAGCCGCAGCAACCTAGCCAGACGCTGTGGCCAGAAGAGCAACCAGCCAAATTAGGTAGCCAAAGAGTCAGGCAAAGCAGAGTACAACAATAAACAAATAAAAATGAAAAAAAGAAGTGGCTTTGGAAATTCCCGTATGGAAAATTACTGCATGAAGTGCGAGTCCAAGTCGATTGCAGTGGAGTTGCATAAGTGTGGAGCGTGCTATATATAGGGCGACTCGCACTAATCGAATGACGCACACGGAGAATACCAAGAAGTTATGCAAAACTGCAAGTCAAGCACATTAATGGTGACAAAATCAAAATAAATATATATTGTGAAGAAAAAAACAAAAACAAAAAAACAATAAAAACGAGAATGACAGAAAAATACTCAAAAGTGTTGTTAATTAAATGCATGTTGTACATTGTCCATTCATCAATATTTGAACAAGATTGTTGTTGGTATTGGCAGTTGAAATTCGCACAGTCAGTTGACAAGTTTGTAGTGCTGAGTCAGCCGGGCAGTTCTGGTAGGCTCGCTTGTAAACTGAGCCCCGAAAATTGGCCGAAAGTCAATTCCAACAATTCAATTAGTCAACTCAAAAGACAGGAACAACGATGGGGGCGAAGAGAGAGATAGAGTCGGCACTTTATGACCTTTGGGTAAGCTCAGCTTGGTACGTTACGTAGATAGTATATAGGGGCAATCAAAAGGAAATGTGCTCATCGAGAAGTAATTGGAACAAACTAATTTCCGTGCACTATAAACTGTGGAACCCATTGCGTGTGGGGTCGGTCCTTGAATGATGTTGTCAGCTATTGACATTGAACGTCCCCACTCACTTGCATATCTGGAATTGCAGCGTGGGATGCCGCTCGCATGGACAATGTGTGCGCTATAAATAGACCTGTGCACTTCGGAAATATTTCATTTTGCCCCAGCTCTTGATATTGCCTATGGATTCCGTTTCGATTGGCCCTATGCCGGCCCAACAATTAAAAATGCAAAATTGTCACGTCATTGAAAATTATTTCAGACACGCTCACCAGTCAATCAAATTGCATAATGTGAATGCAAATAAAATGAAAGAGCAGCAAATGTCAGCGAATCCAGAGAAATTTCAATGACGGCGGGAAAGTAGAATAGAATGCCAGACTGTAGAAAGTCGCGGGTTGGCAGAGACTGAAAGTGAAAGAGCTCTTGGGTAGAATACGAATTAATTTCTGGAGCACACTTAATGAGTTTGATTGCTTCGATTTTTGCATATATTTGTTATTTTTAAATTCATCAACTGCCTGCAATTTAATTTAGTGGCAGTTTCATATTTACTTTGCTTGCTAAAAATCTGAATTGATGGACAATGTGCTTGAGCAATTTTCGCAATGGATTTTAAATGCTTTAACTTCAACCCAACTTCAAGAGGTATTTCAACATTTTGCGGAAATTTTTTGCTCATTAGCGATTATAGCCGAATATGAAGCATAATTTTATTAAGGCTACTTTTTTTTTGCTTATTGCTGGGTTTTTTGGGCTACGCCAAGTTTTATACATTTGCCACGTGCGCTAAGTTTAGCGAATTTTCCCCCGTATTTTGGGTTGAAAAAGTTTGTTGTTGATAACAGAATTTATTTGCGAGTAAAACAATTTCCGCCTGGCCAAGAACAAAAGCCACTTGAACGCGGCAGAGTTCAAGGAGTGAAAGTGAGCTGGAAAAGTCGCATCGCAGAGTGAGTGAGTGGTGGTGGTGGCATTAAAAGTTAAAGCGGGCAAATGCCGGCAGGTGAATTGTGCTACATTCCACAAAACTTGGACATTGTCAGCCGCTTGACATAGAACGGTAGCACGGCGGCAAGCAAGCAACATGACAATGCTTCGTCGCCAACAATACTTTTCTATTCATAGAGCGCTTTTGAAATGGAAATGCATTCCAACTAATACAATAAGTGTGTGCAGTTCGAGCTATGAGCAATAAGATTGATGGAACGAGAGTCGAGAAACGAGATTTCTGAGCGACAGAATAATTCCCCTCTAGCTTGATATGCGACTATGCGAAGCGCGCGACTTTCTTGAATTTGTTAAGCGACTACTCGGAATGGAATTTAATAGAATTCATTCGATGTCTGTCTGCTACTGATTTTTATTCTGATTCCCCCATTCGCCACTGCGATTCTGATTCTGAGGCCGAATCCGATTTAGTTCGATTTGCTTTGTCTGCTTTAATTGCATCGTTCAACGACAGCGCTATTTGAACTTGAGCAATTGTCGCGACGTTTCAGCAATTTTCGCACTTTATGCAAATAAAACGAAATATATAAATCAGCGCATATCAATCAAAATAAACTGCCAGCCAGTCCCTCAGTCAATCAGGCACTCAGTCAGTTGGCCAGTCGGGCATGCAGTCAAAGGTTCAAAGCTTCGATTGAAGGTGAATGCAATTTACAATATTGAACAATGCTTCCCAAACTGTAAGCCCCATTGACAATGACAATGAAATGTTTTGTGTTTGTTTCTATTTGTTGAGCTTGTTTTTTGTTGTCTAGTGCCGGACACTAAGCGTAACGGAAACGATGTGATTCTTGCCATTGTTGCTGCTGTTGTTGTTGGCTTTGCCATTGCTACCGCTTTCACGTGTCCCACTGCTGATTTTGCAAGCGTATTAAGCATACGCACGGCATGACGACCAGACAGAACCGCAAAATTGTGCTGTAGAGCAGCTGTGTGGGTAAAGCGGCGACCCACAATGGCCGGTTCAGTGTAAAGTGCAGCCAGCTTAAGTGTGTACTTAGTTCTTTTCATGTCTACGCAAATGTCGCTGCATTTATTTCAATTGAAATGCTGATGATGTTTGTGCCTCAAGAGGCATTGTATGTGCTCACAAACGGCTGTTTTACAATGTTGTAATGCGATTTTATAAGGAAATACTTGAGTGCGCAAATCCTCTTAAAGCGAGCTACACAAGCACTCTTCCGCCGGATAAGTCGCACTTCAAGTATTGGCGTTGTTCTAGCTTTCGAAATGCGAGAGATAATAGTTTGCGGCTTAAAACTTCATTCTTCTTTGGTATTTTTAATTGTTATTAGACCTCGTGGCGACTGATATTTTGCGCAGCGGACGCCCAATACCGCGGCTCCCTCTGAAGTTTTCAATGTCAAAGCCAAGTACGGTCTCAAGACCACGTTGTAATATCATCAAAAGGAACCTAATCTCTCATTTAATATTTGTCTGCGAAGCAACTTTGTGCAGTGCTTTGTCAAACTACGCATTTAATTGACGTCAGCTCTGTCCTGCTGCCGCTGCCGCTGCCTGTTGCTGCCTTATCCGGCTTCGGTCTTATCCCAACGGCAAACAATTTCAATTAATTTCAAAAATCAACTGAGCGCACGACACATTTCAAGTGCTCTCTGGCGCAAACATAATCCGCAGCCAATTCGTCTAGCTGAATGCCGAATGCCGAATGAGAAATGCATTCGCCAAATGGGTAACTCAACACTTTGACTCAACACTGTTTCCGACTTTGCGTCCTATCTGTAATGAAAAATCTAAATGGCGCCATGCCATTGTCCTTTTGGCATTTGGTAAAACTTTAATTGCGAAAGTATGTGACAATTTTCATACTGTCGCACAGTCTCCGCCCCATGGCAAAGCATGCCGTGGCAGCTGCTTAGCTTTGTGCGGAGATAATTATGCCAAAATATTTTGTCAGCTTCACGTGCGAGGCGAGCGAAGGACGACGCGATGTCGGCATTTTCCACCCACGAAGGCTATTAAGCTGCCTGGCCTTGTTGCTGTTGTTGTCACTTCAGTTATTGTCAAATCACTGCACAGTGGGTGATATGCCTGTGGCTTACTTCTTGATCCTGTCGTAAATGCGTAGCACACTTTTTGGCGCCGCTCATTTGGCCCACTCGCTCTCTCACTCTCTCGATTGTTTTGGCGTCCGCATCCTGTTTGCTTTGGCAAATTGTTTTTCATTCCATTTTCGTTTTGTTTTCCTTTTACTCGTAGTTGGCCACTGACACTCGTTTCATAACAGGAATGTCGCGTGACATTTTAACGACACGTTGTGAAAGACTCAAATATAAAAGAATACCGCGCGTATACGCAATATATGTGTGACAAGTCAATATTGCGTATACGCCATGTGGGTCAATTTATACATTTATACGATTTTTTTTTCTGTCATAAAACTCAGCTCGTTGTGTAAATAAATGCCAGCATCTTGTTTATTGATTTCTTGTTTTAAAGCAAACCTTTGCCTCAGACAAACGATTTAAAAGCAAATTTATAGATTGATTAACAGTCGACAAATGGCAATTGATTTCAATATTTGCACAGAAAGTTGCGCAGATGACGTGGGCCAGAGTAATAAACTGCCAGAACTTGCAGATAAATATTTACAGTCTGTCGTAATGCAAAGTGTAGAAGTAAGTGCGAATAGCAAATAAAAATATTTGAGCGATGTGTCAACAATTGAAGAGCTTGAAGAGATCCTAAAAGCTTTTCGCTCGACTTGTTATGAATATGTTTCAGTAATTGATAAAGGCTTTGCATGTTTCAGTTAATTAAACGCATCAAATACAAACATTTCTTCATGTTACTCAACTCAACAAGAAGTAGCAGCAAATCTCATTACATTTTCATCAGCTGCACCGCCTTTTGCCAGGTGCAATCAACTGTCATTCATTGCGTTGCTCATTAGAAAATGTTTGTGCATATAATTACGTGTGCACAGCTCTCCAAACAACAGCAGTTTCCCTGCCTCTTCCGCAATTGTGCTGTCACCAGTAGCAGCGTGAATGCTCGTAATGATTTCCAGCTGTGTAGAGCACTCGACTCTGCAAACTTAAGACATGCACGCAGATTCAGATTCCATTGCAAAGGCATCTTAATTGAGCAAAACGAACCCCTCAAATGTCAAGGTGCGGGAAAAGTGCGCTGGAAAGTCCAATACATGACTACGAAATGAATGTTCTGCGAGTGCACAGCATACTTTCTGTAGTTATTGCTTTCGTTCATTCACCTGCTCGCTATTTCCATATAGAATGCGCTGCAGCTGGCGACCTTTGCGGCTCCGTTTACGGATGCGGTGCGGTGCGGTGTAGTGCGGTGTGGTGCGGCAAATAAGCTCACAGCAGCTAAGCTCACAATCTTTCTCCCACGAGAGAGACTCGTGCTTGTTGTCAGTGTTTTGTTTTTTCATTAATGCCAACAGCCGACTTACATATTTATTTGCTTTGCGATTTAAACGCGATGTCAATTGCGGCACTAAATGCCCGCAAAATAAGATAAATGGATTTGTCGAATTCCCATTTTGTCGCCCGCCCATAATGGCAGCTTGTATTTGCACAGCTAAGCCCACAACACTCATACGCAGCGTTGTCGTAATTGCCAGTCTGTCTGCCAATATGCTCTTGCATGTTTGCTGAACTTTCGCAGCTGTTTGAATTAATTTAGGCTCGCAAACGCTATTTGGCACGCATCTCAAGAATGTGTTCAGTCATCGAATGGCGATGATGGCATAGCTATAATTGCATTTGTTGCCCATTTCCGTTGTATTTAGCCCGCCAATTGGCCACAGTTTAAGCTTAAAATGCGCATCATATTACGCATACGCAGCATGCGCCGCTGACAGCCAACCGACTGCACAAATGAAGCGGGCGCAGAGCAAATGCATTTTTTCATGACTTTTTTCGCCTGCAGTTGGGCTGTCTTTCCGGTTTTGGTTTCTGGCACACGGCCAACGTTGAAAAAGCAATCGAATGCATGCCAGTTGGTCAGTCAGTCAGTCCGCCAGCCAGTCAGACAATCAGACAGACAGTCAGCCATTGGCTGTTGGGTTTGTTCTACAAGTCCAAATTGTGCACTCCACGCCCCGAAATAAAATTACATTCCATTAAAAAATCTTGCCGCGGCGCACAAATCAACATCAACTCAATGAACATAAATTGCCAATGCAACGCGGAGACAGAGAGAAAAGAAGAGAGATAGAGAGAGAGACGAGTGCCAAGTGGATCGATCGGCCTTCACATTGGCCGCCATGACGACGATGGCGTCGGCGACGACATGGACTGCCAACAACGCACATTTGCCGAAAACGCAGCCACACACACAGACACACACATGCTGCTGATAAACTAAAACATTTCCGAGCTCACGCACAGAAAGGATTGCCAGGACTTTGCACTGTACTTAAAGCGTGAATAAAGAGATTGCATTTCGCAAGCAAACACTTTATTCTAAGGCCACACGATTTATTTGCGTAAATGAATTTGCATCTTTCAAAGCATTGCAGCAAATCGTTTTAGCAAAATTAAGCAGATATATTTCTGAACGCAAGTTGCGGATTTTTAAAACTTCTATGCTTACAAAGTATCTGCTTGGCAATAAACTGTTCATAAACTACTTGCGAATCTGTTGTAATGGCAGTACTATGCCATAAAACCTTTAACACAGCTTAGGGGCAATTCACACTCAAAGGGCATCAAAACTGTTGAGCTTATGATGTGATAAAACCCGTCTGCAGTGCTCGTGAGTGCAGATTTAGTGAGCCAAGTTTCCAATCAATTTTCATTGCATTTTTAATGCAATTCTAATTGGCTTGGGGACACTGTGCTGTGTGCAGTTTGTGTGTGCGGTCAGTTTAAGTGCACTGGAGAGCTCTCTGTCGCATGCCCTCAGCTGTCAATTTTCGCTGCGTTGGCGGTGTCACGCATTCAGCTCTGTTATTAGGCCCCCGAGTAGCGTTTGCTGCTAATTAGAAATTGCTCGTCACACACACATGCAGACACGCAGAGACGCACACACGAAGAAATCCGGAGACAGGACTGAAAGCTATTTGTAATTACAGTTACAGTTGTAGATGCACTGTCACGGCAGTGGCCTGCGAATACGCAATTGTCTTTAATGACACCGTAGCCAGTCACGTCACGTAACCGTGCGAGTACGTAGCGGGCTCGAGCCCATTGAAGTATGTGAGTTGTATGTGTGTGGGTTGAAGAGGGGAGGGGGTGGCATAAAATGATTTTCGATCGATTTGGTTGCAGGTCGCTTAATTGGCGCCACAAATCGCTGCACACTGAGGCAGTGCCTAAATTATGCAAAGCTCAATCAACTGCAGGACGTCGGTAGCAGCAGCAGTAATATCATTGAGCTCTGGCTTCTCGGGCTACGGCTTGTGTGTGATGGGTTCCCCTGTGTGTCATGGCGTGTCAATTTCCGCCTCAACACGTTGATGTCGCAACGTTTTCAAGCGACTTTGCTTCCACTTCCTCTTTGATGCCATATGACATGTTGTTGTGCGCACATGCCTCAGTCAGCCGCTGCCTTGTGCGTATGTGTGCCACCAGCAGAGGCACAGGCAGAGAGAGAGAGAGTGGAGCGTAATCAGCAACGTGCCAGCTCAAAATACACGCCCGCATCACAATTGCGCCACAGGAAGCCAAAGGATACAATGGTGTGCCTTTTGTGCCCGCGCCTTCGCTCGCGCCCAAGGCAGCTGGGCGCAAGTGAAGCGTTGCCGCAGCAGCTGCACCTTAGATAGAAATGGTCGAAACGACGCTGCGCTGACAATGCCAGCAAACGAAAGGTCGCTCTAGCTCTGGCTGTGGCGCTCTGTGGCAACGTGATGATGTTTACATGCTATGCAAATACAATTAATTCCACTTTGTGGACAATCTGTGTCCTGCAGCGCGTCCTGAGCGAGTCCATGCGCCAGATAGCAAATGCTAACGGATATGTTGACATTGCCGTATGTTGTCTATCAGCGAGACACACACACACACAGCCTGCAACCAAAGAAGGCATTCAACTAACCCGCTTTTGTGGCATTGTGCGCCTGCAACAGTGCGAACAGGTGACAAGCAGCAAAAGGTCCATTGTCCATTGGCCCAACAAGTCAAAGGACTTGTGGCAGATGCAATTTAAGATGCCAGCGATTGGGCAGCGATGTGAAATGCTACTGGGGCTTGAGAGTGAAATATTAATTATGTTTCAGATACATTATTCAATTTTGGGCAATTGCTGAACCGCAACGACCTGAATGAACGAGGCAATTTGCCAGATGAAATAACTCAATTTGAATTGCATTACAATGGCAGCCAAAGTCGTTTCAGTGAATTTAATGCACATGTACAATAAACAGCCGAAAAAAGAAGCATGTTCAATTCTGTTTATCAAAATGATGCCAAGCCGCAACCACAACAAGAGAAATTTCACGCGTTCGATGAGTCGCATATCGAATACTCTTTGCAGACTGGCAACTGTTATCAATGCGAATGATTGCGAAATGCTGATAAGAATATAGCACAAGTTGTTGCAGCTTGTTGTGCAATTCAATTATCACATATGCGCCGATAGGGTATATATAGATTCGCAGTACAGCCGACCCCGTCGGTTGGTCAAATATGGATGTCTACATTGATGTAGCCTTTGTCGCGGTTTTCAGTGTCGTCGCCGTGTCTGTCGCCATCCGTCTGTCTGTCTGTCCGTCTACCTCGCTGTGCATTTTATTTGATTCTGATTAAGGGAACTTTGCACTCGCTGCAGCTGCAGACGGCCCAATAGCAACAGCAGCTGGCAGCAACATTGAAATGAGGAGCATTGCACAGATTACGCTGCCTTTTGTCTGTTTTTATTTGCATTTGCAATGAAGGAAATTGTTAATTGAAATTGAGACCAGAAGCATAAAAAGAGAAACGCAATGCGGCTACTTTTAGGTGTCTGGCTGTCTGGCTGCCTATCTGCTTGGATCTCTATTGAAGTGATTGAAGAGCATTCGTCGTCTGAATAATTGTCATGTCAGCGCACGCAAAACAATATAGAAATACTCGTATCAAGAGTGAACGCGGCTATCTTAATTTAAACAACTGAGATACAATACCAGACGAGTGTACTCGTAGGCTCGTGTCGATGGAGCCTGCAGACTGTTACTCAATGGAGCACAAGTGCTCGTAATGTGCAAACATTTCATTAAAATTAAATTTTCAACTGATTGCGAATGGAGAGAGCATCGTGAAAAGGTAACGCAATAATTCTAGGAAAAGAAAGAACGACAGGAAGCAATCCACAAACACAACGACAACATTTGTTGTACCGAATCGGAAATTCAATTTTGCTATCGTTATTAATAGCACTGCAGCAAAGTTGGCATTCAGTTGAACTGCTGCTGCTGTTCATGCTTTTGCTCTTTGAGTCTCAGGTGGCGACTGAGAGTTATATAATGATTCCTAGTAGTCAATATTATAACACTTTGCCCACTTAGCTAACTTTTGAACCGTATTGCAGCATAGCATTCTTTGATGAGGTAACAAGTTTATAAACGTCAGCAGCTGCATTATTTAATAACTGCATGAAAGTAATCGAGAGTATGAAAATTCAGTTCAATAATGCATGCAAGTGTAGAAAATGTTTTTTTTTTATATACATTTATTTACATTAAGTAATTGAACTAACAACTAACTACCGACCAAATCTCAACAAATACACTTATCAATTTTTGTTCACGTTTGAGTAAATCTTTTGACAAAATATAGACGCTTTAAACGCCTCAGTGGTCTATCAGTGGTCTTTTAGGCTACAGAGTGCAGATTTAGATCTCAATACAATGTGGATCCTCTCACGTACCACGAGAAGTCCGTTATTTGCCGTAACACACGATTCTGCAATACCTGAATGCGCTTGTAATATGACTTGGCTGCAATCCCCCAAATCTGCACTCCGTATAGCCATATTACTATGCAATATACATATACAGTTCTCTTAGCTCCAACAGATATTTTGCTTCTATTATTAAGTAGCCAGCACAATTTCTGCTGCCCTTGGCCACAGTTCTTAGTGACAGCTGTTAAATGCTAGGCACAAGCGAGTCTCTTGTCCAGGACGATACCAAGGTATTTTGTTTGGTGTAGAAAATGTTTGAAAAAATTGTTAAACAGTCAAAAAACTATTTTGTGGGAATACTCTAAGAAAAATTCAGTAAGTACATCCTAAATATGTAAATTAAATTGTCGAATGTAAAACTTTGAAGTTTATCCGATGTTATAATTTTGAACAAATAACTTCTAATGGAGGCGCTTTCACATTATTTGTCTCATATCTATTTCTAATTGGTATCCCGCAGTCGAACACACTCAACAGTTGCTTTCGGTTTTTGTTTGTGGTGATTTTTGTGCTGATTGATTGTATTAATCTGCCAGTAAATTGAATAGCCCAAGTACTTGCCTCTAAGCACACATTGTAAATCTTCCCACATACATTGAAGGCATTAGTAGATACGTCAATTTCCATTGAGCTAAAAATAAAGTGGCTTTAGTAACTAAATATATACTGAACAAAACAATTTTCTTAATACGAGTGCTATAAATAAGTTCAATATTTACAAATCGTTGCATAGTTACGGCGTCCAGTGCTTGCGAAACTGCGATAATGAAAACTGTAAACTTCGTAAGCGGCACCGTGATGTATGCAACACAAATTGTTGCAGCTGCTGAACATAACATTAGATACGTCCAATTCAATTGCCATATATGCATATGAATTGAGAAATAAAAACGGATTGGTTGGTTTGCTCTTTTATAAGGTTTTATTTATTGAATGATGTTCGTTCAATGCCCTTATTGTAAATATAATTTTATTGTTGTTGATTGGTTTTCTTCTGTATTTTGGTTAATGTTAAGTGAAACATGTTGTTGTTGCTTTTACATGTTGTTATTGTACGTTTCGCTTTCAGGATTTCGGGTTGTTGTTGTAATAAATGAGTTATACCTTTCTAGGTTTTCGTATGTTCTTTTCTAAAATCATAAAGTTCGCTTATAAATGTAATATTATTTGCTTTGCTTGCATCTAAAATGTTTCGATTAACAACGATATGCAGAAATATATAGTAATCAAATTGAGTAACACATTATAATATGAATCATAAATATAAATATTTCGATATATATATGGGGTTAGTAGTTCGCTAGCATCGATTTCCCCAGATCTCAGTGGTGAAGTGCCGAGATCAATTGGGAACATCTCGGTGGATAGCAAAACGAGGGTAGATAATAATAATAATAATAAGCTGTCGACTGCAGTTTTACAGTCACCATATTATTATCATTCGTTATCAGTTATGTTTTGTTAATAGTTTCAACCATTTAGCAATAACAATTTCAATATTTTCATGTACATATGGGTAAGTATATATCAACTTGTGTGGGTTGATCATTATTTGGTTTGTTGTTAATTAAAGGTAATTGTTTTTTATTAGTGTTTGTGTATTGTTTATTTGCGTCTTCACTTATAATTATAATCGTAATCATAAATATAAAGTGTAATAATAATAATAATTATAAAAAAACGTTTTCTCAAAGCTTTTTTTTACAAACGTTGAAAAAATATATATGATATAATTAGAAACGTAAGAAACACATGCGATTTCAATGTTTAAAAGTTAAATTGTTCATTGTTGTTGTTGTTGCTTGTTGTTGTTTTTCATTATTGTTATTATTGATGTTGTTTGATTTGTTTCCTCTTTCGATTTACGACATGTTTAAACAAGTGCATTTTAAACAAAGAAATGAATTACAAAAATTCATAGTTTTAAATATTAATAATATGTATATAATTTGCATAACTTCAACATTTTCTTTGTGCTTACAACTAAAAGTAAAATTGCGTCTCATAAACATAATTCTTTTTTTTTTCAACAATTTTTGTGATCCATCATCTTAATTTTTTTTTTTGCTTTTTTTATGCATGCTTTTCATTAGCTTTCTGCTTGCGTGTAACTTAGAAAATAAATAATGAAAATTGCCGAAAAATGGTGTTTTCCAGCAACTCGCTTTTTATTATCTGCATTCGCACTTGCGGCCACCTTAGTAGGCGTGGTTGGCAATGAACAGGGAACCGGAACCGGCGCCAGCGCTGCCGGGAACGTACTTGCCCACAGCGGCCTCACCGTTAGCCTGTGATGGAGGAGAAAGACAAAGAGGAAGTGTTAATTAAATTGCAATTTCGTGCGACCCAAAAAGGAGAGAATCACTCCAACAAACTCTTATAAATAACTTGACGCTCACGCAAAATGCTGAACGTTGTGTGTTCGCAAAACTTTGCTGCGATTTGTGGCATGGCTCACTGAACTGTAAACTTGTAGCTCAACTCGCCCGGTTGCTCGTCTCTTTTGATTTTTCACCTGCGGCAGCATTTTCCAGCTCGCACACAGCCACACGTGCAAAAGTTTTTTGTAAATTTAATTCACAAGTCTTTTGAGCGAAAAGTTTATTCGATTACGGATAATTGCGCTGCGCAACTGCGACGAACAAAAGGTTTCCAAACCCTTTGAATGCCACAGGCAAAAGTTGAACCTGACCCGTCGTAATTCACTGCTCTGAATACGCAAAATAACGTATACGCCTTGTGGCCGGTCAGCTGTGTGTGTGTGAGTCCGTTAGCCAATTACGTTTTTAAAACATTCAGGTCTTTACAGCTAAACATACCTTGACTAACATATGTACATATTCTTATAATACTAACAAAACTGTAACAAATTGTTGACTTAAACTACAAGTTATCTTAATGTTCCCCGCTGCAAACTAGGAAATCATCTTAAGCTTAAAATTGTGTTTTGTTTTTATTAAAGTTCTAGTTGTACAGCTAAATGATAAAATTAAAAAGTTTATAAAAAAGAGTGTAAACGAAATTTCAGTATCTCCATTTCTGTGCGCATGGCTCTCTGGAATGTTTGTAGTCTGATCGCAGTTCGCAGTTTAGCCAATTGGGTTAAGACAGCGGGCCATTGGGTAAGCTATTGCACTTGCGTTTGCCAAGAGGGATCTATGCATTTAGTATTTGTGGCCAGCAACGAACAGGCTGGCATTGGCCGCGTACGAGGGTATCGAACCGGCCACGTATTTGCCTTGGCAAGCTTGGGCATTAGCCTGATTGGGTTGCAGTTGTGAATGGTGCGGGTAATAATATAGAACAGAAGAGGAAGCGGGAATCGGTTGGGATTAATCAAAGAAACTCGTGCATTAGGATTAACGTAAACGTGGGATTAGTAACAACATACGAGTACAGGTGAAATTAATTGTGTTATGCGGTTGATGGAATGCGTATTTGTTTCTTTAATCGTTGCACACAAATTTAAATTGAAGCATCTTCACAGCATCTTTATATAGATTCAATTGTCCAACATGCGAAATAACAAAAGAATTTTTATATTCCACTCTTGATTGCAGTCACTTTGAAAATTTCGTCGTTATGTTTCATTTCCAATTAAAATAGCAATAAAATTGATTTAGTATTTATGGTTTTCAACATGAAGTCCAGCATCACCGGCAGCACTCTCAACCGAACCAGCTTCATAGCAACCAGCACTGGCCGCACCATTAGCCTGGACAGTTGATGAGTTGAGGATGATTGATTAGTAGTGGTTGAGGATGGGATTAGTTGGGATTAAATGGGAAGTTGTGGCAAGCAGGAAAGCCCCTGAGACGACAAACCCAGCCTGACAACCAGAGCAACGTGACTTAAGTCTAAAACCACTCCCTAGCTAAACCCAGAATCATACAAATCAAGTAACTGAGAACTCACCTTGGCGCGCTTGAGCAGCTCGTTCTGGCCGGCGCAGATGTTCTCCTTCTTGCCGCCCCAGGCGCGGAGCACGGAAGCTTGCAGAGCACGACCGTACGAGAAGGTCAGAGCCCATGGGCGAACCAGAGGAACTTTGTTGATGGCGCTCAAGTTGACGGAGGCCTCCTCCTCGGACTGGCCACCAGACAGGAAGGTGACGCCTAACGACAACCCTCGATTAGTACATACATAAAGCAGAAGTGAATGCGAGTTTTCTTACCGGGAACAGCGGCGGGCACGGTGCGACGCAGAGCCTGCACGGTGGCCAAGCCGATCTCTTCGGGTGTGTTCTTTGTCTTGGCGGACTGGCCAGCAGTAACCATGTTGGGCTTCAGCAGAGTACCCTCTAGGTAGACGTGGTGGTCGTTGAGGGCCTTGTAGACGGCAGCCAGCACGGTCTCGGTGACCTTCTGGGCGCGATCCAGATCGTGATCGCCATCGGGCAGCACCTCGGGCTCAACGATGGGCACAATGCGCTCCGACTGGCAGATGGAGGCGTAGCGGGCCAGCACGTTGGCGTTCTCCAGAATGGACTGGTACGAGGGGGTGTTCTTGCCGATCTTCAGCACGCAACGCCACTTGGCGAAGTCGCAGCCCTCCTTCTTGTACTTGGCGCAACGGGCGGCCAAGTCATCCAAGCCCTGGGTGGTGGACTCGTCCTCGGAGCCGAACAGTGGCACGACACCCTTGTCGACCTTGATGCCGGGAATGATGCCCTTCTTCTTCAGCAGCTGAACGAAGGGAGTGCCGTCATCGGCCTTCTGGTACAGAGTCTCGTCGAACAGGATCACGCCCGAGATGTTCTCGGCCAACTTGTCGTCGGTGGTGAACAGGAGCTGGCGGTAGGCGCGACGGTTCTCCTCGGAGTTCTCCACGCCGATATCCTTCAAGCGCTTGCCCATGGTCGAGACGGACTCATCGGCGGCGAGGATACCCTTGCCGGGAGCGACGATCGCCTGGGCGATGGTCTTGAGCTCCTCCTGCAGCTCCTTGCTGGGGTAGTTGAAGTATGTGGTCATGTTTGAGATTCGCGTATAGTTCTGCAAAACACGAGACCATTTTGATGTTAAGATTTGCAAAATAAGGGCGGTCTGTTGGAAAAACATTTTGGTATTCGAAACGAGAAGGGTGTGCCAAATTTTCGCTAGCTAAAACGGTGAATTTGAAATGCCCTAATTAGTACTAAAAGAACTACTAAAAATTTCTGGGTCCGGTAATTATGTCTGTGTGTTTTTGAATATATCAACTGCCATCAATCATGAGAATTATACATTTTGAAAGCTAGTCAAATGCTCAGCTGTTTCCAGTTGGAAAGGGACAGCGAGAGGCACAGAGAGCAAGCAAAGTGAGAAAGAGAGTGGAGCAGCGAGAGAGCGCAGCTCTCGCTGTTGGCAACATTTCGTTAGCATATGCATACACATTAATGTTGCCAACGAAATGTTGCGAAGCTCTTGTTTTTTTTAATCTTTGCTTTTTCGCTAAAAACCAGTTAAGATCTTCACTTAATAGGCAAAACTATTTTAAAGCAAAGCACTAAAAGTGCAACTGCATTAAGCCATTTGTTCTTTAAGTAGATTGCGTAGTTGCTTATTTTAATATATATGCACAATAAAGTTTTTAATATTTGTTCCACTTTGTCGCACTTGTTCATTAATTTCGTAACTGCAGCTAAACTTGATTGCCTCTGGGAAACTTCACTTATTTCAACAACTGGTATAGTTTATTACTCATAAGCCTTGGCTTTGAGTTTGCTCAAAATGTTTTTAGGGAACTGCTCGAAGAGTGAACCAACCAACCTCGACAATGCTTTTCTAGCAACTGAGCCAAGTCGGACGTGCGAATCGGACGACAACCTCGACCACTGATGTAATCAAACCGGTAGGCATCGAAATACGTGCATGAGTATTACAGACTGGAGGGGGGGACTAGGGACAAGTCACCCTCGCATTTGTGACGTGACGTTCACTTTCACTTTCCATAGAAGCTGCCCTGCTGCTGCGTGATGTGCGACTTGCGGCGCATGCTCTTCGCTTTGACATTGAACAAGGTCAAGCAACATGTTGCCTGCGCTCAAATGTTGCCAACGCGATTTCTGTGACGTGTTGCTTACGAAACGGTTATACAAAATAGTTGAAATCAACAGAAAATCGTGTGGCACGAAAGGGAGAGAGAGTGAGAGTCACAGACGATTGTGCTTGAGCGAGAGGGGACGAGGAAAGGCGAACGATATGTAGAGAAAAGTTTCGGATACAACAAAGTTGCAATGTTGCGGTTGCTTGACTTGTTTGACATTGAAAAGCACGCACTGCTTACATATACACAGAGTATATATAGTAGCTATATGTACACGGTGACTGTTCCAGCAACTAACTGATTAAGCAACCCAAACTGATAGTGCCAAATAAAGTATATAAATAACGTTTTGTTTACTTCGACCTCAAAGCAAAGCTCAATTGATGAATTACTACACTTCAAACACTTGACTCTGCTGCAGTTGAAAGGTCTATCTATATGTATCGGGATATTTTGATCTATATAGGTAATATAGAGAAAGCTGAATCACTTTTGTTAACACACACCTACACGAGCCGGCAATCGATCGAAGACTGAATGTAGCCGAAAATACGCCACGAATAAATATAAAAGCGAACCCCACCAAGCAACGCATGACAACAACAACAACAACGACAACAACAGTAGCAACAACAATGGGAGCAGCGACAACATAGAACTCAAATAACAACAACACTAATTTGCTGCTGCTATCACGAGAATAAATACGTATGTGTATATGTATAAAAATAAAATAGACACATGTGTATAAATACGTGCGGTCGTATGTGTAGAGCTGCTGCTAAAAAAACAAGTTGATAAAAAAAACGAATATATAGTAATTTTTTTCGAAAATTATGGAAACTTTGTGGAACAACAATTGATTGGCCTGTTGTCAAGCAGTTAACATTCTTAACCTTCAGTAGAAGAGCAAAACAAGAAATAAACGAGCCCCCATACAGACAAAGTCTTCTCGAACCTTATCAAAACGAGACTTGTTCAGGATGTTGTTGTATCAGTAATCAGGGCCCGCCTCCTCGCAGTCATCAACAATAGGTCAAAAGAACAAAACGAGCTACGCCAAGGCTGAGATTATTTTTCAATCGAGTGTAGTAGAATAGTATTTATTGATGATTAGGGCTGCTGACGACGATTATGTAGCTCAACTGACGTCAAAAGGGGCAAGCACAATAAAAAAGAAAGAGAGACAAAGTACGAAGAAAGGTTGAAATATATCTATAGAGAAAAAGTAGAAGAAAACTCCGAGAGAGAGAGAGAGAGAGGGGGAGGCCTGGAAACAGCTGTTGTTTGCATTGTGCTGAAGTAGCTAGAATTATTCCAGAACCTACTTTCGTTAAGCATTAATATATGTATTAGAAAATATTAGCTTAGCTTTTTTCTATTTGTATTAAAATTGATGCGCAAAAGTGAAAACTCATTTGAATTGCCAAATATATTCAGTACTAAATCTTATAATTTAAAAAAAAACTATTCAAAAACACTATCTATATCTTATATTGTTATCATTATTGTTGGTTGCTTAATATTGACCTGGAAGCAAGGAACTGGTTTCATTCACAAACTTGTTTTGCGTCTTAGTTTAATGTGCTCTTGGTTATATATATTTTTCCACCCCTAAATTTGAAGATGTTTGGTGCTCTCTCATCCTATGTATATGCCTGTTTCTCTCTATGGATCACTCTCTTATGTAAAGCCCAAATCTAAGCAAAGATAAAGTGCTGAAGTGACAACCACACCCGAGTGAAGCAGACATAATCTATTTACTTGAGGTCTCTGTCTTTCTCTCCCTTTATCATGTGAAATCAATTGCTGAATAAATGTTTGTAAGAGCAGCAAAAACAAAAACAATTGATGCTAAAGTCAACAAACGCAATGCGATGACGACATTTAATTGAGAACTAAACGAAAGCTAATTAAACACATTCATATAGGTTTAAGAAAATACGTATACGACGCACGTATAACAAGCATAGTAGTATGAGTGTGCATATAACATTTGAGAGTACTATTTATATAAAGAAGACGACGACGGCGCGACGACTACAAATTGCAGTTGAACTGCTGCCAAGAAGCAAATGAACCCAAAAGTGAAAATTCAGTGTAAAATGCAGAGAGCAAGCCACGAGAAAGAACGAAAGAGAGAAAGAGAGCAAAAGGAATGGATGAACTCTGCACGTAGGGCCGGTCAAGCCGGCAATTCAACTACGTATGGCTGGCCACTGTTATCCGATAGCTGGCGGCGGGCTCAGGTTTCTTATCAGATTTGGATCGGTTGCATAGGTCAACGACGTCGATAAGCAGTGCAAATGGAGGAGCCTCAACATTCGAGAAGCACTCATAAAAAACTCGAAGTTAGAAAATTTCCAGTCTCACACACGCGGGGGTACATTCAGTATACACACACACGCACACATACACCCGCAGGCAACCGCTTACGGTGAGAATGTTCTGTAAGTTGTAATCAGCTTTAACCAGTGCAAAATGATTACGAAACCAAATTGAGATGGAAATACGGCAAAAGAAAACGGGCAATGCACTTGATGTTATTACGAGATAACGAACTGCGTTTTTCTTATTTAGTTGTTCCTGATTTTTTTTGTAATTCTATTTTTTTATTATCACACACTGCGGCAACACACTTGTGCACTCACCGATCTGGAAACTGTAACTGTGTGGGTGTTTTGCTTTGCGCTGC
Source organism: Drosophila rubida (assembly GCA_035046165.1). Lineage (NCBI taxonomy): Eukaryota > Metazoa > Arthropoda > Insecta > Diptera > Drosophilidae > Drosophila > Drosophila rubida. The sequence continues at coordinate 11,042,478 of JAWNOF010000012.1, read as the reverse complement.
TCTGCTGCTGGCTACCGGCTGGCTCTGCTGCTGCTGCTGCACTGGAGTTAAATAGAGGACGCTTTTATTTTTGGGCTGTCGACTGCGGCGTAGACGCGAAATTCCAAAGCGAAATAAGTAAACGGCGGCCGAATGTGGGCAAGCAAAACGTCAAAAGGTTGTTTGGAGGTCGTTCGGTGTTGATAAATCGAATGCACTCTTTGTGCCTAAATGTAAAATACCAGAAAGCTCGCGGTATCCAAAAGCTTTTGTGCGCAATTGGTTTCGTTTGGGCGTGAGTATCGCGCTAAGCTTAATCAGCTGTTTGCAAGCAGTGCATACTGCTTGCTATGCTAAAGCATGAACTGCTTAGTCGCTGAAGTTTAAATAGAAACCGTTTGTACTGCTTGACAATGCTAATTGTGAATCTGTTGATTTTTTGATAATTGTTTGATTAATTATTCATTCATTCATTCATTTTTGAAGATACAGTTAGAAAAAAGAGTCACACGTTTTTAACTCGTTTTTTTTGCATCACATTATTATTTATAATTAGTTATAACTAAAGAATAATACATCTTAAACATATATAACGCAATTTTCTTATTGCTGCCTGTTACCTTGACTTCGACACTTCATAGCTAATAGATTTAAAGTGCAATTAGAGCGAAGAAAAATTAAGAATAATTTTGGAATTAAGAATTAACAATTGCTCATTGGGGCAAATCTCATTTAATTCCGCAAGCGTTAATAACAAAGCACTTGAAGACATGCCTGACCTCCTACAATGCGAAAGGACTCAATCAAAATGGGCAAAACAGCTGACTGAAAGAGTCGTCAAGTTCCCAGTATTTCACATGAAAAGAGGCTCAAAGAGAAAAATGCCTGTCTCTCTCTTCAATCCACTCTCACGCATACGCTCTGCAACTTGTACTCTTCGCTTTAGCTTTATGTTAAACATGCTAACAAATAAAGTTTGAAGACTTTAAGAACTGAGCCACTCAGCAAGCAGTTGAACAATTCAATTTAACTGCCTTCGATCAAGATAGTTTTGTTGTAATCCCTTAAGTGTTGCCAAACTAAGTGTATCTTTGCTTGCTTATCGTATCGATGGTAAGTCGAAGTGTCTCTTATCTAATGCAGCAGCCACAACGGCACAATCACAGTTGGAGCCACAGTTACATCCGCATCCTCATCCACATTCACATCTCAGTCAGCGGCGCTCTCTGTTGTCCTTGCTCTCAAATCGCCGTGCTCGTCACTGTGCTTCGTCGCTCGCTGCTCGCTGTTCGCTGCTTGCCGTGTCGTCGTCGTGCTCGTGCGGCGAGTCCTGTTTCGCATTGTGTCGCCAGTTTGGTTTCAGTTGAAATTCGTGCGTCGGCCGGTTGGGTTGTGTGGCAAACGCGCTGCTTTATCAACAGCCACACGTGTTGCATTCGCCTTGCGTTCGCATACATGCACAAACACACGCACACACACACAGACACAGGCACGCACACAGAGCGAAGCGAACACGCAAGTTGCGTTACGTTACGTATACGCCGTGCCTGCCATTGCCCTCGAGCGGTGACTGCGACAACAATTACGCGATTTTCTTGGCGTGTGCGAATTAATGCAAGAAAATTATGTGAATTACAAGTGAAGTGTAAGAAACGAGATTAAATACCACAAGCTAACCAGAATACCACAAAAAGCAAAGTAAAATTTAAGAAAAACCCAGCACGAGCTTTAAGCAAAAACAAGCCACAAGCCGGCGAGCATGTTAAATAGTTTGCACAATTTTGGTAAGCATAAATGCCCATAAATCCTGCCAAACAAATAAATGTGCATGAACTGTGAGAGTGTTTGTGTGTGTGTGTGCTATTTTCTATACATATAAATTGGTACATGCCACAATGTGTACCCTTGCGGTTCATATGCAGATTTTTGGCTGCCAAATTCGTAATATTGAGAAATTGATGAGTGCCACTAGGCAGAGCGCAGCTCGGCCCAGCGGCCCAACGACCCAACGAGGCAACGACTCGACGAGCGACTGGCAGCCACTTCATTAATATGCAGCAGGCGACATGCGAATGCTGTGCGTTGTCAAGTCACCCAATTTCACCCAGCATTTGCCACATACCGCACACACACACACACAGACAATGCCATTTAATAGCACTTTGTTTGCCTGCATGAGTGTGGGTGTGCTTGTGGTGCCTCCTTGTTGCCGCCAAGTCGTCTGCATTTGTGGAAATGAGTATCCTATAGCTGGTGCTTGAGTATCATCCTGCCTGCTGATGATAATGTTGATTTTTGCCTTCCGCAACAATTTGCTTTGAACTTTGCGCTCCCCTTCGCTCTCTTCCGCCCTCAGTCGTTCACCCCTTGTGCTGTTTTGTTGATTTCATAAACGCTTGTTACCTTTCAGCAGCTGCTTGCTAAGCCCTGGTCAAGTCTCCGGACAGTGCTTGAGCTTTGACTTTTTGTTTCATTTTGCACTTTATGACACGCTCGACATTAAGGGAATTTATTGCTGGGGCCAAAGCGAGCATATAACGTGGATCAACAGCTAGGCGACGCTCTACATTTGTTTAATTAACTTCGAATTGAGCTTTAAATGCACGACAATGTTACCTCGTAACCATAAATATGCAATTTTATTAGGCAAATAAATCAGTTTAATGAATTGACAGCACAACTTTTTAATTCGCCGCCATCAAATGGAAAAAGTTCTATTTTTTTCAGCCAGATAATTTGTTTCAAATGTGATGGCGCATTAATATTAATAATTAAAATTGTTCAATTAATCACAAGCTGTTACACATGTTGCCCCGCTGCGCAAATAAATCATTAAAATGTTTACTTAAAGACTCACAGCAAATGTTAAACATTTGCAGCAATTATCTAAACCTATTTCAAGCAATACAATAGTTTAGTCAAATTAAAAGTCAGCCACAATTTTAATCAAGCTGATTTCATTGTATTTATTCGGCTACATCATTTGAGTTTCTCTTTGCGACAGCTTAGCTGCCTGTGGATATTTAATGTAACTATTTGCGCTGGTCAAAGTAATATGTGATTTTATGCTGGGCAGCTTGTGGCAGCATCTTCTGGGGCCATTTGGGGCACACATTTAAACCTTTTAGCTCTGGTTTTGCAATTGGTTTTCAACTCGTGCATAAATTATGCACGCCAAAGCAAATAAAAACAAAAACAAAGAGGACAAAGCAGCCGAGCAGCCGCACAACTGCCGAGTCAAAGTCAGAGGCAAAGGCAAAGGCAAAGGCAACAACGGCAAAAGGCAAATCAAACAAGAGCAGAAAACATGAAAATGTTGTAAAATAATTTCAATTCATTCTTACGCACGCATGCCTGAAGGGCGCCCGCTTGTTGTAGTTGCGGCTTGTCATTGTATTGGTTGTGCCCCCAAAAACTGTGCCACACACACTTTCTTTCATAAGTTAGCGTATCACAGCTCTGCTTCAGTTGTTTACTGCCAACGAGAATGGAATGAAATAAGCGCAAAATAACCAAAATCACAACAACAACAACAACAGCAGCAGAATGAAATAATAAAAAAGTGAAGCGAATGAAAGCAAAACATCAGGTGGCGTTGTGTGTGTGTGTGTGACCCCCGCAAGTTGCCACATTTTTTTCGTACTTCGCACAATGTGCGGCACCTTTTTGTTGCTCTTTCATTAAATTAATTTATGCCGTATGGTTACTTTCATTTTTCTCATGAGTTCTTATTGAAATTGGAGTGAAATTAGAATTTATGGCTTATGGAAATAAGTGCGTTGCAGGTCGCCCCCCATGGAATCCTAAACGATTCATCGTGGCAACCTGGCGAATATTTTCCCGGGCTTCATTTAATTGCTTAAAGCTGTTCCCCGTGAGACAAATTGCCGCAACTCAAGTTTGAATGGGCTTTAAAAAGTTTGTGGCGCTCAACAGCTGCCAGGTTTTACAATTCGATATCAAATTTCAATGCGAAGTCATTATGATGATTGGCTTTGTTTTACCGAAGTTCGATTTTAAAGTGCGTAATTTTAAGCCTTCTGTTCGCCACTTGAGCATATTTAATGTTGACGCTTTTTATTATTTGCTGTTAATCTGCTGGCGATATTTTTGAACACAGCGCAGCTTAAGTTGTTGGCATGCCATAATTCTTAAATATTTTATGATGTCCATTAAAATGGAAAATTGCTGGAAGCCTCGCAGATGGCTTTGCTTAAAGCCACCGATGCAAAGTCGTCAGGCAACGCTACGCTACGCCTTATTACTATTATTATTATTATTATTATTATTATTATGGCCAGGCATTCAGGCCAACAAATTTCTGTGCACGGCTTGTGGCATGTAACCCCCCGCCCCCCTTGTGCAGTCCCGAAAGAAATACCTAACTAAAGTCGGGGCGTGGAAATTGTGAGCAAATGTGGAAAGCAGCTACTGATGATGGCTTGCTACAATTCGTATTGAATGGCATGAATGGCAATGAATGAATTCGAGGCCGAGAAGCAAAGAGAAGCAAATGAAAAGCCAGCTACTCGACCCGCAGCGGATAAAGCTGGCCCAAGGGCGAGGGGCATGCAGGGGGGGCGCCTTGCTTGATTTTAAATAACGTTAAGTAAGCGCACATGAATGCATTTTGATTGTCTGGCGTAGTTTACGGCACGCTTCCTTTGCCTGGCTCCGGCATGGAAATGAAGAACGACAAACTCACAAGCCAGCGGGTGACTCCGCCACCCTCCTCCCGCTCTCTTTCCCTCCGGCTCTGCGCAGCCTTTTGGGCGTCTTGCGCGGCAGTCACTTCCTTAAATGCTGCGCTAATGCTGAACGAAAAGTATTTTTATTATTTTTATTTATTTGCCTGCCGCTTTGCATGAAATACCAACTGCAGTTGCCATCGTACTCAGAGTCACAGTAACGTCAACGCATGCGACTGCGACTACGACGACGACAGCGATGCGGACGACGTCGCATTTCCTTACTGCAATTTTCCAACGCGCGCTCCGTTTTTTTATTATTTCGCTGGTTTTTTTTTGTGTTTTATGTGTCGTTCCCTTTTGAGGCCATGCAAAATAATGTTTTATATGTTGCAATAAATGTACGATTCGCCCCTTCTCGTTCCCCCACAGCTGCATGACAACGCGCATACGCAATGTTGTACGCAGTTATCCTTGCGCCCATTTCGCCTGCTGTGTGTGTGTGTGTGTGCTGCCCAGTTGCCAACTGACAAGCTACCAATTTTGCGTTATGTGTGCCATCGCATGCTCGCATGTTCCCTCAGGTAAATGCTCCCTAATTGCAACAAAGAGACAAACAAAAAATCTTGTATTGTCTCTCTGCGTTTTTTGTTGTCTTCAGGGAAATAGCAAACAGTGGCTTAATGTGATTTAGAAGCTTTGCTTTAGTTGTTGGCCAAGACTCTTTACGTCAATACCGAAAATATTATTTGATTTAATTCAAGTCAATCACGTTTATATATCAAGAAATTGAATGAGGCGTTGTCTTTGATTGTTGCTTCCTTGAAACTTGAAGCCAATTTCGTTGTTTAACTGAAGTGTGTAATTTAAAAAGGGATACAATGTAAAGGAAGCGAGCAACATCGAAAGTATTTAACGTATTTTCTATTGTTCGCTGATATTTTAATTCCTGTCGCTTTCGTCTGTGTTTTGGTATTCCATTTGAAGTCCTTTTTGCATTTGGTAGCAGAGAAATGAACAGTATGGCAATTTAATTAAGGATCAAATGTTGGTCCTTCGTCCTTGGCGTTTGGTGCCTGCTGCTTGCTGCTTGCTGCTTGGTCCTTACTCCTGTCACTGGCATAAATGTTTAACGAAGCGTCAAACGTTTTCGATTTCGCAGTCTCTTGTTGTTTGTCTGGCTTTCACTGCTGCTCTTACATTTGTTGCTGTTGTTGTCCTTGTTGCTGTTGTTGCTGTTGTTGTTAACCCAATAGATGTTCATTTAGCTGCTTTGCGTGTTGTCGTTGTTGTGTTAATAATTCGTGCGTTGCGCTTGTGTCACGTCTCGCTCAACGAAACATTCGTTGGGCGCCGTGCCCTTGTCACACAGTTCGATGTTGTTCTTGTTATCAATTTTTTGCATAATTTCGTTGAAGGCGAAATATTAAAGATCTTTGTCGAGCGCACGAACCGCACCGCAAATGCCGAGCATAAAAATGACTTCAAATGGGCACCAGAAAATGCAAATAAAGGAGAGCAAACAGAGCAGATAAGATATCTTTCAAACTTTGTAGAGTGGAATGTTTCCATTTTGTTCCCAAGCAGCAGACCATGAAAATCAACATACGAATTCGTGTTCTTCCTCTCCCCACACCAACCTCATCCATCTCCACAGCCCGCTTCCTCTTGCGCATTCACATCCACATCCACATCCACTTCCAGTTGTCTGCTCGTTGGTTCTTGATATTTTCTCTATTTGTATGCTCTACAAAGTGCATACCAGCCGTTCTCACATGTATGGAACTCTGTGCAAATGAAAAATTGTATATTGCACGGCAAAAAATGTTGCAAATGGCAAATCTTGAATATAGAACTCGTCGACAGTCCGGCAGACACAATGCCACAATAAGACGGCAGTTATTGCCGTGCAGGAATTCCAGATATTCCCAAAAATAAAGCAGGCAGACGTTCACCATGATTGCATTTCATAATGAAGCCAATAAACTAAACTGCAAATCTAATTCAAAAAATGTTCAATTCTATTCAAATTAGTGCAGATATTGATTTGCAGTAATATCAACTTTAATTGCTGCTGTCCAATTTCGATCCTGAGATTCCAGCCGTCTATATAAGGCTGAGCTTGGTAATCAACTAAATCTTCCAGAGAATTGATATCATTTTTACTTGCATCTCAACTAAAAGTTTTGACTCTCAATGAGCTGCAATTATTATGTTCAATCAGTTTCGTCGCCTCGGCACACATCAACTTTATAGCCTAAGCAATACTTGAGTTGTCTTTTTGTTTCGTTCGTTGTTTTCCAACTCTATAGCCAGCAGCCGACTTATGCATTAAAAACTATTAGAGTAGTTTTAGGTAAGTTGAGCTCTGTTCCATTTTGTTGTTGGCGAAGAAACTTTAATTTGAGTTTCGCCAAGAAAATTGTGAAAACGAAATGGGTCTCACTGCAGTCGAAGCGAGAAAGTGCCCCCCAAAAATGCAAAACGAACGAAAAGCTGGGGCTCGAAAGCAGACGGGGACGGTCAATAGCCTTTGGGCGACTGTCAGCAACTGTGGCTTACTCATATGCTACTTGCAGCCCACGGCCAATACCCGACATCAGTTTCCTTCAGCATTTGGCAATGCCCCCACGCAGCCCGTGCCCTCAATGACCACCTGCAGCTCGAGGAAAACTTTTTGCCGCTCCAGTAAAGTCGTCGCAGCCAAGTCGAACAAAAAAGCGAAAAAAAAAGAGAAATCCCCGAAAATTCATGGAAAGTAGTTGTGCTGTCTCTGTCGGGCATTTGGGTGTGGAAACTATTTATATACTCGGTGTAGTTGTAGCTGATCCGTTAGCAAAAAGTTTGCTATAAATAATTTTTGCATTTTTATTGTGCATTTTTATGCATTCGATATCGAAGTTGGCTCTGCAAATAAATATGAAAAGTTTTATTTATGTTTGGCATGGGGGCTAAGCGCGGCGAACCAACCAGAAGTCCATGGGCGTTATATTTATGGCATTTGTTTGCCAACAACTTTCAATAGCTCAATCACGACATCCAGCCATCGGGCGTCTAAGCAAACCGAGCGATAGATAGCACATGCAATATTCTTGATGTACTACTCCCCACCCAACCCCAAAAAAAAGAAACAGAATTGTGCTTGCAGTTCGTGTTCGTACTCCAATTTGGAGTTCGATTGCGATTGCGATTGTGATGGGATGTGATTGAGATGGAGGTGGAGATTGAGATTTGCTGTTGTACTTTCAGTTAGAACGACGAACATCATCAATGTGAGTGCTGCGTGGCTTGTGCTGTGCTGCTAGCTCCTGGGGGCAATGAAATCGAGGAAGCTGCCAAAGGTTTGTGGCCTCAACTGCTTGACGCTCGTCTACTTCCCGGTGCTGGTCCTGCCCATACTGAAATGCACAGTTGTTGCCACTGCCAACGCCAGCGACGGCAACGGCAACGGCAACAGCGACTTCGACTATCGCATGCAACGGGTGCGGAATGTGCTGAAGGAGGTGCCGCTGATCGATGGCCACAACGATTTGCCCTGGAACATACGCAAATTCCTGAAGAATCAACTGAAAGACTTTCACTTTGGCGGCGACCTGCGCGAACTGGCGCCCTGGTCCTCGAGCGCCTGGAGCCACACGGACCTGCGCCGCCTCAAGGAGGGCATGGTCTCAGCCCAGTTCTGGTCCGCCTACGCGCCGTGCTCGTCGCAGCATCTGGACGCGGTGCAGCTGACGCTGGAGCAGATCGATCTGATACGCCGCCTGGTCCAGCTCTATCCCCATCACATGGCCCTGGTCACCAGCGCTGCGGGCATCGAGCAGACCCATCGCACCGGCAAGATAGCCAGCCTGATTGGCGTCGAGGGCGGCCATGCGATTGGCACCAGTCTCAGCGTGCTGCGCATGTTCTATCAACTGGGCGCCCGCTATCTAACACTCACACACACCTGCAACACACCTTGGTAAGTGCTACTGCTCGTAATTGAAGGTCTGCTTGCATGTGGCTCATGTCTTCGATCGCCATTTCAGGGCGGACTGCTGCAAAGTTGACGAACCGGGAAAGTATCCACACATAGGTGGACTCTCGCAGTTCGGCAAGGTAGGCCAATAAAACTCACATGAATAAGTTAAATAAGAACGTTTATGAAATAAATATATATTATATTGTGCTTTGGCAACAATGCAAATTAAAGTTGATTCATTTTAGTAATTTTGGGTTATAAGTATACATTTCTATTATCATTTTAAATACCGAAATTTATAGCTCTATGCAACTGCATATGTTTGAAGCATTTATTACAATAGTATATTGTGCTTTAGAATCAACATAAAACAAATTTGATTAATTTTAGTAATTACGCGTTATAAGAAAACATTTCTCTTATCATTTTAAGCACAGAAATGTATAAGTATACATTTCTATTAGCATTTTAAATACAGAAATTTCTATTTCTATTCAACCGCATATGTTTAAAGTATTTATTATATTATTACATTGGTCTTTAGCAATAACACAAAACAAATTTGATTAATTTTAGCAATTATAGGTTATAAGAAAATATTTCAATTATCATTTTAAATAGAGAAATTTGCATCTCTATTCAACTGCATATGTTTGTAGTATTTATTACATTAGTATATTGTGCTTAAGCAGAAACGCAATATAAATTTAATTATTTTAGTAATTATAGTTTATAAGTATACATTTCTAATATCATTTTAAACACAGAAATTTGCAGCTCTATTAAACCGCATATGTTTGAAGTATTTATTACATTAGTATATTGTGCTTTAGAAACAACGCAAAACCAATTTGATTAATTTTAGCAATTATAGGTTAAAAGAAAACATTTCTATTATCATTTCAACTACAGAAATTTACTTAATATATGCAGCTCTATTCATCCGCATATGTTTGTGTCGTTGGCTTGCTTTTATTAATTTATTATTGCTCTGTTCAATTGTAAATTCACAGCTTAAATTTTAGGCACCAAAAAAATTGCACTGCGAAAGTTTAAAAGAATTATAAATTTGGGTTTACGCGCATTTATTTTGTGCGATAAAATGTTAATAAACGCAATGCGTTTTCACGTTTAAGTGCTATTTTTTGTCGCAAATAGTAAAGCTGCTTAACGCCAACAAATTTATGTGTATTTATATGAGCATAAAATAAAAGATGTTTGATTTTATGTGATTTTGCCAACAAACAAATAGTACTCCAAATGAACAAACCAATTTCATGTCGATATTTGATTGTATGCCAATAAATAATGCTCGACAAACTCAATTGCCTATGTATAACATTTGTTTCGTTAATTAATTAATGGCCAAATATTGTGAAATTATGTTTGAATTGAGTGTGCTTCTCTTGCAGCTGGTGGTGAAGGAAATGAACCGCTTGGGCATGATTGTTGATCTGTCGCATGTGTCGGTGCCAACAATGCTGGATGCACTGGCTGCATCGCGTGCCCCGCTCATATTTTCGCATTCCTCGGCTCACGCCATATGTAATAGTTCCCGCAATGTGCCGGATCATGTGCTGCAGCGCATTGTACGTATACAGAGCAGAGCAGAGTAGACGTTAAAAAGCCATTGGCAACTCGGTAGCCAATTAACTTGGCATTAATCTAATGAGGTTTTCTACTTTGCAGGCCATTAACGGTGGTCTCGTTATGGTTGCGTTTTATCCGCACTTTGTCAGCTGCTCGGGACAGGCGACACTGCACGATGTTGTGGGTAAGTGTGTTGTTGCACAACATAAAAAACCGGCCAACGTTACACAAGGCAAACAAAAAAGAAAAAATCTTTAATTCATTTCCGTTGCCTACTTTTCAGCGCACATAAACCATATACGAGAGGTGGCCGGCATTGACCATGTGGGCATTGGTGCGGGCTACGACGGTGTCAATCTGTAAGTATGCATTTCGCTCTCTTGCTTTGAGTGCACACTCACCCCTGCATTCGTGTGCCTTGCGTTTCTCTTTTATTTTTGGTGGTGTTTAGAGTGCCGAAAGGCCTGGAGGATGTTTCCAAATATCCGCATCTTTTTGCCACTTTGCTGGAGTCGGATAAATGGTCAGAAGGGGATATTGCCAAGCTGGCTGGCAACAATCTTATACGCGTCTTCAAGGAAGTCGAAGCGGTGAGTACAACATACAAGCTAGTACCTAAAAAAACACACACAAAACAAAGGAGGAGGGAATGGAGGAAAGAAGAGCGTTTGCTATTGGCATTCCATTGTTCATTGTGCACATTGGCAACATTTCTGAATGGCTTCGACTAGTTGTGTATACTACCTGCAGATTAAGGCTTAGTCAGAGCGCCCAAACAAAAGCACATTTCTCAGCTAGAGCCAAACAAAAAACATGTTGAGCCACTGCAGCATCCCCAAGATAACTCGAAGAGGAGCCAGCTGGAGCTGTTGTTGTTGTAGTTGCGGCTATATAGCCAGTGCATTCACTGTCTGCATTCTCTGGCTCGCTTGTTATTGCACTTGGAAAATTCCTTTCAAAGGATAAAGAGAATAATGTGGCTTTGCAATGGAATTTGCACATACTTCGTGCGGAAAGAAAGAAAAGGAGGGCGAGCGCAAACGACAAGAACTATCGGGATGATTCTAGGACTCTGCGGCGTCGAAAAGACGCAAGTTGCAAAATAATTTTAAAAGGATTTTCAAATGGTTATTCCGATATTTATACACGAGCATGACCAATAGCCGGCAGTCAGTAGTTGCAGCACCCAGCAGCTATGTTAGCTAGTTGCCTGCAGCCTTTAAAAGAGGAGCCAGCAGGCTGGCGACTGAAGCCTCTGCAGTTTGTTTGCGGATGTGGTCAGCTTGTTTGCTGTCTGCTTGGCTGTCCGGGATCACACTGTTTGCAGTGCTATTTGTTCCTTTTGTTGTTCCTGTTGCTGTTGCTGCTCCTCGGTCGCTGTCACGATGCGTTAAAGCTGCTTCGGATACACTCAAGCAGCATTCAATTTAAATCAATACGCATTCGCTCCATAAGGCTATGTGAGAGTCTCTTTGAGCAAGTTACTCCATTCACATCGAATGCCACTCAGTGCATAGCACCATTGAAAGCATCCAAGTGGGTTTGTTTTGCAGTCGAATGCGTCTGCTTGGCTAAGCGTTGCCTCAAATTGTTGCCAGCCAAGTATTTCCATGTGTTGCATCGCACCCGGAGCGCACTTAATGGTCTTTGAAAGCGAGTGAAAAGCCTTTGGCTCCGACTGGAGGAATCGAGAATATCTCAATTATTTACAGCAGTCGATTAAGGAGTAGTAGACGGTTAAACTACGATCAAAGCACCATACTCCTTGAGTCGCGCAAAGTTTTAATTTATGCTCATCAAGTCATCATAAAATGCCGAGATATCTCTGTCTGAAACTAGCTAATATTCTTACGGCGACCTCATTTCTATGAGCAGTTTGTAATTTTTTTGTTTTCTAAATTGCTTTAGTTAGAAACTCATTTAAAATGTGTCTGGCTGTGGAAGTAGTTGTTGCAAAGTACAGGCCTGAGCGCGGTTCATAGCTCAGTGACTATGGTCATTTAAAGATTTAATAACAAATATAAATCATACGCCCCCTTGAACCGTTTGCCGCCTTAGCACACATTTTATTGCTTTTGCTCATTATAAAAACCCCCATAAGTTTCGTCTCACCAAAAAGAGATGCCGCAGCATTTTTAATTTAGCGCTTGTCTCGGAGCTGGCAAACTTTAATCATATTCTCCCCACTGCCCCCGACTCTGCCAGCGTCTGGACTCGCACTCTGGCACTCGGACACGAACTCGAACTCGGACGGTGACTCTTACTCTGGCTCCGAGGGCGCCTTATCTGCCTGCAACATTGTAATTAGTTTTGCCATTGCGTTCCTTCGTCTATGTGCATTATCCCAGAACTGGCAAAAAAGGGGCGAAGAAAAAGTAAGCTACAACCGACAATGGCTCTCTATGTGATTACAATGCGCATTTGTATTTGCATGCTTACTTAGTAATGTGTAAGTGGAGGGGCGTGTAAGCGGAACGGCAATGGAAATGGGAGTGAATATGGCATTAAAAGTGTTGCCTACTTTGCCCGGCGAGTGATTAAATTCGCATTGTTTTTATGGTATTTCGCACTCAGCTGAACAGTGAGCAGAAGCGACTAGAGTCGCTGCGCTCTGAGTTTATAATCAGCCGATTATAAACATTTTTCACATACTCTGTGTGGAGGGTATGATGCAACCACATTGCAAATACAAGCATATATGTATATATATTACAGTTTTACTGCTGTTTATTATATGGCATAATGCTCATTAAGTATTGTATTGTGTATTGTGTAATACTTTCTGCTGGCGCTTTCCATTTTGGTTAACTCTGCCACAAAAGTAATTAAAAATGTTTGCCCAACGCATTTTTGTTGTATATTATTTTATTTTATTCTTTTGCCGCTCTTGTTTCTGTTTTTGTTTTTGTTTTTGTTTTCGTTTGAGCGCGCTATTTTTGTCTCGGAGCCTCGAGCGAGAGGCTTAATAAAAAATGACCGCAACTTTTATGCATGCCTCATTTATTGAGGTTATTGCTCTGACTTTGAAACGAAATATATGAGCACTTTTTTGTGTGTTATTATATGTTACACAATTAAATTGTACCCAAAAAAGCAGTTCAATTATTAGACGCTTAATGCGCTCTCTCGTGGGACTGGAGAAGAGCCTGTGGGTCAGTTGGAGTATCTTTGTTGATGTCGGTGCCATCGTTGTGATAATTAAGCAAGTCATTGAAATTAGGCAAAAGGCCATTTCGATGATTGTCATCTCTGCCACACACACACACACACACACACACTGCCACACACGCCTACTAAATACCCTTTTATGCTAGACACGCACTGGGACTCAGATTCGCACTCATGCATGCGACTTTTGTGCTTCCGAAGTGAACTTCAGCCAACAATTCGCCTACTTTAATATATAAATTTGTGTTTTTTTTTTATTTACATGCTTAAATGTTTACCCAAGTGAATATATTGCGGGTATCTGTGTTGTGGTTCCAGCTCGAAAATAACTCATTTAATTAGAGAGCATTGCAAATATGAAGCACTAATTTAGATGGCCTCTAAAACTGTTTATTATTGACTCGCCCTAATGCCAAGTACAGTAAATTTAATCTAACGCCCAGCGGCTATCATTAACCCATGAGTGTGCCGTATAAAAATAAGCGAAATTAGGGCAATAGAGATTTGAGGCCGCTCATGGTAATGTCACAGCGTTCATGCTGTGGCGCCTTTTCAATGCTTTACGAAAACAACAACAACAACAGCAACAACAAAAACCACAAATGACAGGCAGGAGCGAGTGGGGAGAGAGGAGGATATTACGGGACCAGCAGCCATTGCCATGAACATGATAATTTTCTTGACGCCAGTTTTTATCTAGACACAGAGGCCGTTGCAGAGGCAGCTCAGAGCATTCTGGCCATTCGGGGCGAATGGGGCGGGGAGGCTGGAGGCTGGCTTGGGCTTGTGTAAATGTATCTTTTATTTTAGCCTTTTATACGAGTATCTAATGCGAGCATGGAAAGGCATTTGGCACGACACATAGCCCAAGTGGCGGCATTGGGCAAAGTCCTCGGCAAATGGCAGCAATTTGTGCGAGACAAATTCATTTAAATATCCTATGCCGGCCTCTCTATGACTTACAAACGCATGTCTGTGCCAGAGTGTGTGTGCGTGTGTGCGTGCGTGGGTGTGGAATGTGGAAGTTTGTGTGTGGTTGTGACTGACCTTCTTACAATTGATTTGGTTAGCATAAAAGTGGCGCAGCTCTTTAACAGGCATTTTCGCTTTGAACTTTTCTCACTCAAATGTAACTGTGAACTGTGCTTTTCATTTCTGCAGCTCAAAGGCCGGAAAAAGCGCTGCCAAAGGCGAAAGCCACAAAAGGACTTGTGGAAGCGGGTGGGCGTGGCCCAAAAGTGCAATGACTGAGCCCATAGACTGAGCCAAGCTGACGTTTTATTGTTGTGTTTGCATGTGGCAGGCGGGCGGGCTGGTGCGCACATAAAGCCTCATAAAAAAGTCGTAAATTCGATTGTTATATGGCAAACAAAGCACCGGAAATGGGCCGAGTGAGAGCTGCCTTCGCCTGCCCGCCAGTCCGCTATGTCTGCCCACCCAACACACACACACACACACCAACACACCTTCCCAGTCTCTGTCCCTGGCCTCTAACTACCAGCCAGCAAACCAACAGCATTTCGCTTTTGCCTCTCCGTCTTTCCTTCGCTTTCTGCTTCTGTTTCTGTTTCCCTCCCTTTCGCTCAAGTCACAGCTGTGCGGCCTCAAAAGGTGTTTGGTGTTGAAAACAAAACATTTTTTTTGTGTTTCGCCTTTGCATATATTTTGTTTTATTGTACGCCTCGTTCCGCTTTTTTTGCGCGGCATAAAATGTGCTTGAAACTTTTCGCAAAGCCCTCACACACACACACACACACAAACACACAGACACTGTAAGTTGTCCAAACAATAATGGCTAGAATGAGCCTAACTGTGAGCTTAGAAGGCCTTTAAGGACTGACTGTTTGCAATGCGTTGCCAATAAGGCCAGAATGAATGAATGCCTTCGTGCTACCGAATTTACATATGAATAATTTAATACGAATATGATTGCTTTTTAAGTAGCTCGCAACAAAAAGGAGTTCTGATTTCTGATAATACAAGCAAGACAATATGCCAACAAAGTGATGAACGATTGTATTCACAGCATACCAAACACCTTATGTTGGCTCACTGCTGATAACTTACGACTTTAATATCAAAATGCAGTAATTTGTGAAACAAATTGAAATTACTTTGAAACGCATTCTAAGATGCCGCTGAAATTTACAATGGCTTTCATTAGACTAATGTTTGGTGCCTCCTCTGGGATATCTAATGACTTTTAGGTCGGGAAAACTGCTGAATTTATGCTTAATTAATAACGGCAAATCTAATGCACTCAAAATTCAGCAGAAAACCAACAGAATTCCCATTTGAATATTGAGCACAAACTTTACGCAGCTGCAAAACTTAAGAATTGTTTACACAAAAGTTGCTTGCATATTGAATTAATTTTCATTAGTTTTAGTTCACAAGTGGTGGCATGAATAAAGAAGGAAGCAGCTTCCAACTTCAATCAGCACACACACACCCACACACACACACCAAGAGTAATAGCTCAAACGTTACGCGATTCATAAGTTTTCATTCGTCTGTTTGTTGAATCGTTGCAGGTGCGTGATCAAATGGAGTTATTGCGAGTTCAACCGATTGATCAGTCAATTCCAGCCGAGGACATTATGGGCAGATCTTACTGTCGCTATCAAGGACCAAGAACGTGATAATTTCTTCATATGTAAAATTGAAAGCAACACACTCAATACATACTCATACTCGAACACACTCCGGAAAGGCGAAGAGACAGAGACAAGAAATGATGTCAAGCGTACGTGTTGTAAAGTGAAACTTGTTTTAGGTTAATTGACAAAGTTGTTTCGTCCTAACATGTGAACATTTGTTTTCATAGTGTGTTTGTGTACATGCCAAGGTATGTGTGCCGTATACATATAACATATATACGCGTATATGCGAGTATGCGTACACAGACCTTCAATCGCTCAGACTCCACGTGGCAGCTGCTTCCAGGCAACATTGTGCACAGCTGGCAGTGCACATAAACAAATACAAAGTGGCATACAGCCGCCATACTTCACAAACACACACACACACAGACACACACATACAGACACACAGCCACAAACACCCACCATATCCTCTTATCCCTGTTCAGTAGGTTCAGCACTGAGGTTACCATAGCTCATCCAACATTGTGTAAATATCATTGCCATGTTTATTTTCATCTTTAGCACTTAGTAAGGCAACGAGGATCCATGAAGAAGTGAGCAAAGAAAAAGTAGTCAACCCGGAAAGCAGTGAAGCAAACTTTAAGAAAGAAAACGCACAAGCAACAAAACGATAGTCAAAGCCTGGCTTAGTAAACAACAGAACAAGAAGTGAAGTGAATCGGCCCTAAGCCTCGAATTGGTAAGCAAAACAAAACTAAAAACGAATTGAGTAAAGACAAAATGAAAGCGCGATCGTTGGATATAATCCTGTTCCAGGCAACAGAAAATACAGTTTTTCATTGAGTATTTTTTCTATGAAAAAGTTATATTATTACAGATATTATAAACATAGCTACAAATTTGTCTGTTAAAGTTATATTTATGTGGCTAATGAAGAGTCTCTCGGCTATAGAACTTAGGAAATGTTTGCGAGCGTTGAAAATACTATTTAGTACAGGATTTCAAAGAGCGAAGCTTGAAGCTAAGCACGACAAATTCATTTCGAATTACATTCTGTTATTGAAATTAGAATCCACCCGCACCCTTCATTAGCCATTTGCTAATTCACTAAAGATTCAAATTACGCAAAACGCTGTTTAATTGCATTCATGTACAGCAGTTTTATTTCTCAGTCGACTTAACTAGATTGTTTCATTTAATTAGTTAATTAAAATTAAACAATTAATTAGCCAGAGCTTTTCACACACACACACACACACACAACATAGAAAACTCACAACACATGGACAAATTGTACAGAAGCACGTTCCACATCATTTGGTAATTTGTACAAAGTTTTTGTTATAATTTTTTTTATCAATATTCGGAGAGCACAATCGACTAAATATTCAACAATTAGTGAATTCAAACAAAAGTCTACCAGCCAAATAAAAATGCAATTAAGTTCACAAATTAATTTAAAACCATAATAAAATGCAAACTCCAATAAAAACTGGCACTGAACAAAAAGGAAAATAACAAATTAGAAATGTTTTCAGTAGAACCATAAACGAGTTTCACACTCCTTCATATGGGAACCCTCTTAGAGGTCCTTTTTGGTATTTTAATGGAAATAAATTGTTGTTCTTTTGCCTTTCGAATTGATGCATTTCCATAATATTTGATTGTGCTGTCAATAGCAAGGTTATTCAATGCCAGTTTTGTGTTTTAATCAAATCAAATACAATCTTATTTAATCGAATTGTGTTTTCAAATTATTTATCAAATATTAACTGGATTCAGCTTGCAGTCCACCTAATACATATTTTCATAGAAAAAATAAACAACACGAACTTGCGAAAACCATAACATATTTGAAGTTTGAAAGCGGTGAAATGAGGTGAAGTTTAGAAGTACACAAATAAAAAGAGAGACAAAAACACATGTGATCAAAAATTATATTAAATATATTATTATAAATATTACGATTATTTAATAGCTAAAGAGGTTTACAGAACAACAAACGACAAACACAACACAACTACTGAATGGAAAACAAAACATATAAACTAACTAGTTAATAACTAATGAAAATTCGAATATCTAAAAAAATAACTACTGCATTTGCAGCAGAGCAGAAATCAAGCTAAGAACAGTTGTAAAATTTGCCACATAAACAAAATAAATTTATTGATTTAATCATAATACTAAATATAATTGTAACATTTAATAAACCTACATGTACTCCTATAGAAAATTCCAGAAAACCACAAATACAGTATACATGTATGTATGTATGTATGATCACAGCTGAACTCTCAAGAAAACCAAGCAAGGTGAGAGCTAGACAGCATTCTAATTTGTAAATATTTGTATGAATAAAAGTAAAACTTGTACGATTATGTGTAAGACATAAAGAAAACTTAACATAAAACGTTGTGGATAATAACCTAAAAACAAAAAAATCGAAAAATTCATAAGTGTATTACGGGAAATGTCATAAGTGGCCAGTGGAAAATACAAAAAGAAATAAAGATAAATACATAAAAATTTAAGGACTGCTTTTGATTACTGCAATACGCACGAATAAGATTTCTAAGGTAAGTGCATTCCAGAAATATTTCAATTTGAAAGCTTTCTTTCAGCCAATTTAAAAGGAGTCAAACTTCATGCCACATTTACCGGCACCAATAAGTCTTTTCTCACATTCGTAGATTCCAAAGTGGCGTTGCAATCCTTACTTGTTGTTGTCTGTTCGCATGAGGAAGACTACTGAAGAGCCATCAGTGCTGAAATACTTCCTGGAACTTCAATTCATTGTTGTTGGCATTGTTTTTGCCGTTGTTGTCACTGTTGTTGCCGTGCTGATTGCACTCGAAACACACACTCAACAAACACTTCAGAGCCACATACACATCCTGCAGCTGGCGCTTCTACTTTCCGACGCTCACTCTGTCCGCCCGACTGCCAGTCTGTCATTCTGTCCCATCCTGTTAGCTCAGATCTGTGCTCAGAGTTCGCTTGTCAATTTGTTAAAAACAAAGCAAAATACCAGTTTGACTGCCACCCTCAACACATCGCCGGCTGCTGCACTTGCAGATACTTCGCAAGCCGACACTTCGAATTGGCAACAATTCACACTTTGGCTACACAGCCAGTTAGTCGTGCATACCCTATTCGCGCTGCTGTCTACTGGGTGCTTAATACGTATATATATATATATATATAAATCGATTCGGCTCCATCGTTGTGCTTATCTGCGTGCATTTTGGTAAAAAGCAAGCATTTTATTTCATTTCATTTTATTCGCTCAGCTAAAGATAAAAGTCCTGGCGAGTTCAGTTGCAATAAAAAAACGTCTGTTATCGCCCGCGGCCCCTTACCGTGTAATTTATGTGTGCACTGTGGCCAAAAGTTCAAACATTGAAAAATCATGAAATTTATCTCATTTTGTGCAAAGGTCAAGCAGCGCCCCACGTCACCCGTTACTCGTAACCAGCTACCAGTTACCACTAACATGCATCCCTTGGTTTGTACTATTCATATGCCCCAAAACCATATAATTCAAACGCTCATAAAACTTGCAAATATTTGGCATTTCGCATTTTTGTGTGGTGCCACGAGCGACAAAGGAGCAGAAAAATAGAAAAAATATCGCCCCCATCGCAAAACAGGGAAAGGGAAAACAACTATGCATCACATAAAATGTATGTTTTACATAAAATTTCAATTAAATGAAATAAAGTTTCAGCATGAAGCACTGTCCTTGGCAGCGGCAACAACACCAGTTCGCTTCTCTGAAACGTGCGTCTTTCCTAAATCATTTTGCTGGCAGTTGAAATTAAACTGGACCTGGCAACAACTTTGTTAAACATTTGTTGCCAGCACTCGGCGCACTGCCATCATTTAGCCAAAAGCAATAAAAAGCACTAAAATATCGAAGCGAAACTATGGCCAAGTGTGAATTGAAAAAGAAAATACAAAAATGTGATACACTCAAGGGCTGAGGTTAAACGCAGAACACTTCCAAGAATAAGCGTCAACAAATATTTGGACAGCCTCGAATAAATTTTGAAAAATATATTTATATGTATATTTTTACGGTGTTTGCTTATCAAATGTAAAACGTTTTCTTATCACTCTGCATTTATTTAGAACGAGTTCTAGTTTATTTCGCTTTAACTTAATGGAGCTCATATATCATTTTTTGTATAATTTATTGAAAATATAACTTAGTATTTTGCTTTGTTTCAACGGGGACTACTGCTACGACGCTGACGAGCACATAAATAAATGGAGCGTGGGAGAGGCAGTCAAGTGTCGGCAATAATAAATAAATATAAAAAACGTACAAGTTGCAAACAAAAAAACAAAAAGTACATGGCAAAAGAAAACGTTATGAAATAAAATAGAAGCACAAACACTAAACATTTTCGTTTAGTTTCCAATGACGATTTGTTGGTCGGGCCACGCCCACTTTTGCCCCGTTCGGACCGCCCTCGCCGCAAACAATGTTACCGCCTCATCCGGCAAGCTCATACTGCTTCTCTCTCTCTCTCTCACGCTCATTCGCTATTTGTGCGACTTTTGGTGTCCAACCCGTCGCTTGACCTCGTCGGCGTTCGCGTCCACGTCCTCGACACTGCGATACTGCGATACTGTGACAGCGGCGAGGAACCCAAAGCTGGACGCCCAGACGTAGTCCCAGTCCGCAGTAAAGTGCCACCAAAAAGGATTGTTGTACGCCATAAATTGTTGTATTTTATTGTCCAATTTCTTTTTATTATATTTTTGGGTTATTTTTCGCGTTGCGTTCTGTTGCTTATGCTTCATCTACTGTTTCGCTTTTCTTCTGATTTCTTTCTGCTGTTATTATTTTTCTTTTTGCTTTCATTTTTGTTGGGCACTTTGTGGCACATGCTGTGTCCGTGCTCTAGCCAACTGTAAGGGGTTTGTAGCTGTCCATGAGCGCTATTCTGGACCAACTTGGCCGTCATTTCCATTGTCGTTTGTCGGAAAATTGTTTTTTAAAAAATAAAAAAAAAGACACATTCACAGAACGCGCGCACGCTCACACACAGACGGCAAGCGTTTGCGTACAATAACAACAGCAACCAACTTGAATTATTAAATGACGACCCACAAGAATGGCAACAGAAGCAGCAACAAAAACAATTGCTGACCCTCTCTGTATGTGTGTGTGTGTGTGAGTGAGCGCTTGTTTTAACAATTAAGAAATTCTTGAAATATTCAGCATGTCGCAGGACAATAACAACTCAACTGAACTCTTTGCCACCAAGTCCAAGTCCTCTGTTTAATGGTGTTCTTGGCCCTGGCCAGAAAACGCCGCGGGGCAGCAAAACTATATACTGGCAGGTATGAAAGGACTGCAAAAAAGTACATGACATTGCAGAGGTGCAGCTTCAGAACTTCACGACTTCAGGACTTTAAGACTTCAACTGAACAGAACAGTCATCGTTTTGCGTATTTAATTTATGTGAAATAAATTGAATTGTTTGACGTTAATTAATTGGTGCGTCATTGGGAAATATGTGGGGCAACAACAATGCCCTTTGAGAAGCAGCTAAGAGGGAAAAAAACCCATCGATACCAGGTGAATTTTGCAGAGGATGGAGGCGTGGAGGTCATCGAGCTGAAATGCCGCGCCGGTAAACGGCTTTCGTTTGGCTTTGGCCAACTATGCGTATGCGTAACATGAAGGCAAACATTTTAATGAGCGTTTGCATAACAAACGCGGTTTTTCGCAACATCGTTATGCCGAAGCCATGCCCTGACATCCCCAAAGCCGGCTATAACCGCATAAACGCCCCCGACTGGTGGCAGCTTTTAACGCACTGTGTAACTGTAACATGCAATTATATTTAATGATGATGTTTATTGTATAATGTACTCATCCACACAGCGAGGGAAACATGCATATACACACAAACTCAAACGCCCACACACACACACACACACACACACACACACAGTGGGAGTTTATTATGATAATATCATGATTTTTTATCTCTGGCATATGGGGCATCAGGCATCTGTAGCCGGCCCCCATTTGAATTTACAGAAATTGATTTTGTATTAACTAAATTGAATTATTTATGATGCATTCAGACAGCATTATAAAATAAGTCAACCTAGTCGCATTTGTTATAGACGATTATACCGAACGACAGCTGCTATGCGACGTTTCATATTTCACCCAATCAGGAATTTAGTTAAGCCTAACAAATCCTCACCCAGCTGCCGCAGACCACGCAATGCCAAGCCGCCTGAGGTGTGTTACGAGTATCACGCAAAATACACGTTAACAGAATGGCTGACCACCCGCTGCGAATGTACTCGAGCAGGTTTTAAAACAATCGAGATGATAGTATGGGCTTAGACGGTACTAATTTGACGTCCACACTGAAGCTAGAATTCGCTGCTAAGACCAGCAGTTGAAAGGTCGATCGAGTAGCTTCAGACACGTCGTCATATTTGGCTTGGTTTACTCTCGCCTATCAAGGGCTCGTGTAATTTCAATCCAATTACTTAAGCATTTATGCAGAGTTTCGCTACGAAACTCCTCCTATTGATACTTGAGCTGTGAAGCTGTGGGCTTTGATACGTGAGTCAGATTTATTTCTGCTATACGGAATGTTTTGCTTGCGATTTGCAAGTACCTCTAGCTATTTGGCTGCTGTCACGTGGGTGTATGTATGTGTGTGTGTGTGTGTGTGCTGTTGACAACCGCAAGGCAATTAACGCTAAGCACCACAAATCCTTGCGGCAGCTCCTTCAAAATATTCTCTCAACTGAGAAAGAAAGTTTTCAAGCTGCACGCACCCCAAGCCCAGGAACCGCTACATGTGTTGATGTTGCTTGTAAGCGGCTCTCCGCTGGAATGAATCCAATTATGTGCTTAATCACTAAGAGCGAAGAGGACGCAGATATGATAAGATGCGAGAGAGACAGGGTCCGTTAGGGCAATGAAAGGACTCGCTGACAATGCCGGCCATAGAAAGCGTCGGTGAAAGAGTCGCTCATCCACTTCAAGTATGTGTTTGAGTCACATGTGCGTAACGCTCACGCTTCTGCTGCTGCTGCTGCCGCTGCTTCAGCTCTTGCTTCTGCTGCCGAGCATGTAGCATGTGGCATGTGGCAGGGCTTAAGGCATACGGCTGGTCGCTCAGCTGAGCCTTTAAGCATTAAATACTTTAACACACAAGCGCCGTTAAAATTTATTCATGGCCGTTTTTAATGCTGGCGGGCAACGGGGTGCTGGGCACGGACAGCGTCTCTCGACTTGACATGCAAATAACTGAGAGTGTGCTCTGTGCTCTGTGTGTGTGTGTGTGTGAATGTCTCTGTGTGCGCCCCTCGAATGTATGGTTGTGTGCGTGTGTGTGTGTGTGTGATTGCTGCTCGAGCCTTTTTTTTTTTGCCATACCGGCTGCTCTTTGCTGTTGACGCCGCTGTTGTTGCTCTTGTTGGTGTTGTTGCCGTTTGTTAAGCATGCTTTTGAAAAGCTATTGAATATGTTACCCTAGCCACCCCATAAGAGGGGTCTCCATTTTAATGGCGATTTTTCACACTCATTTGCCACTGGCTTTCCCTTACCCGACCGAGGCTACAGCACATTTATCAAAAGGCTTGCACGAATATGTTTGGCTTAATGGAGTGTCTTTTTTTGTACATGCAATTTATTGAATTGGTTGAGTTTTTTGTTTGCTTATAAATTGCGCTGCACATTAATATTGCTTCTATTAAATTGCTCTAGCTAGTTTTACAGCTAGTTTTTCAAAATAGATTTCAAATGGTGTTCTACAATTGTTTTTTTACACTTAATTTCTCATTGAGCAAATGTTGAAATTGTACTGTGATATTGATATGATGATTTTTTTAGTAGAGTATTCAGAGTTTCGCAAGTGAAACCTAGTAGTTTCATTTAGATTTTTTTCTGGCCCTTCAGTGCCCGCTGTGTGCGGAGACCCCATGGGGACGATGAGCCTGGGGGCCGCTGTGATCCAATCATCGGTTAAATGGCGAGTAAAGTGGATGGAATGGAATGGTGATGCCCTGCCCTTGGCTTTCATTAGTAGTGCTCACGGATGGCGTTTGTTTCAATCGATGTTTCCGCTGAATGCGGCAATTCAACACTTTGCCACAGCCGGCACCCACTTGATAAGGTGCTGAGCTTACTCCATCCACACGTCGACTACAGCATCTTGAGAGCAAATATTTTAACATTTAATTTTCATTTACAACAGAGAAAAAGCGGAGGACTGCCAGCCAGCCAGCCAGCCAGCCAGCCAGTCAGCCAGGTCATGCCTCAGGCTCGACACATGCGCAAAATATTTGTCACACTCGCTGGCAAGTTGGGATGCTGGATCGAGGCAAAGAGCACCCACATTTCCATGTCACGACTCTACTCGCACCCATGGGTTTCGAGTAAATTACTTGGTTGGCATTTGATTTGCTTAAAGGTTAAGTGACTGTGACATGAGAGTAAAAGGAAAATGTGCACAGATTCAAGTGCAGACAGTTGACGTGGCGTATACGCAATGTCAAGTGAGTTCATGCCGGGGGTTTATGCTTGTTTGCCTTTTACATTTCGTAAATAATTAGGCAGCACATAGTTTACATTTAACAGCAAAAATGCTCCACACTCGCATTCATATTCTCTGCCTGCACTCGTTGCTCGCCGCTCGCCGCTCGGTGCTCGGTGTTCTGTGTGTTTCTGTTTGACAAATACGGAATTTTGTGGTGAAATTTTAATAAAATTTGTGTTGATTTGAATGGAGCAAAGCGACTGGCTGACTTCTGGCATTTGTAATTAGCAAATGGCATTTGCAATTGGCAATTAACAGACCTCAGGGGAATTTCACTTTCACAAGTTTTTGGGTTTTGCTTAGTTCTCAACTTCGACACGCGCACAGCACAGCAACAACAACAACAACAAGAACAACCGCAGCAACAATAACAAGAACTGCTGGCATTTCCGCATCCGTTTTGCTTTGTTAGTCGGCATCCGGTTGCCGCGTAAGTTTGATTGCATTTGTCTGTGTAAGATTTCAGTTTCATTGCACCCATTTCCATGGATGCTACCATTGTCGTCACTGTTGCTGTTGTTGTTGTTGTCGGGTGCCGCTGTTGAGAGCGCAACTGCACTTAAAATGTTTATAAACTTTTTTATTTACTTTATTTGTTTTGCTCGCTGCATTGTGTGGCATCTTCAGTTCTATTTGTGCCAACGTCTTACTTACTGCCATTGTAGTTGCTTGCTGTCTGCCTGGCTTCCATTTGAGCTTCGAGTTTCGGCAGCGTTAGATTTTCTATATTCTCTATTCCTAGTCTAGTATTTGCGCCTGCAAATAAGCTTTTAATTTCGTTCAAATTTGCGTTTCCGGTTTGGCGTGTAACCAAGTAACCGCTTACTACGGCACTTTGTTGACTGCGAAATATGGTGGCGAAGTCGCTTCCGGAAAAGCAAGCAATCTGAAAGGAATATTTGATATACTACTTGCTAGAAAGCTGCGCTTTTCTTCCTTTGGCAGGAGAGCATTTGAATATAGTTAAAGATCTGCAAAATTGTTTTGTCACTCATTGCAACACTCCTGCGGGTTTTTTAATTACTCTGTGCCCAAAATTCGGGACGAGCTTCAGCCGTTAAAAATAATCAACAGCAAAGTTAATATTTCGCTTTCAAGTGATTAATATTGAAAGCTTGGACATCTCTAAGCCCTATACCTATAAATTGTCATATAATTTTCGCATTCCGCTGTGGGCAATCGGTGCAGAGCCGCAACCCATACACAAATTTCTACACGTTGAGAGCCCTAAAAAAATGTTGCACTAAGTATCTGCTTGTTATTGGCATTTGCTGGCATTTACATTTTAATGCCGCCCACCGCAGGCTGCAGGGTCCTTTTTTTTGTGTGCGGTGCCCCCGAAGGCAAGTAGGAGTCCTTTTGTACTTTGCCAATTCATTTGGCTTACTCTCTCGTTTCCCATTTTCGTTGTGTTGTTGTATTTTTCTTCTTTTTTTTTGCCCCGTTTCCGTCTCTCTTCACGTTTCATTTGCCCTTTGCTTTCGCGCTGTATGTTTTGCAACTTTCTGTTTACATTTGCTTGTTGCCCGTTGTTTTTGCTGTTTAAATATGCCGCAGTATTTAGCATGACAACGACTTTGACAACGACAACGAAAACGACATCGTTGCGAGCCCAGTACAATTACATATATACTACATTATACTATATATATAGAAAACCTCAGTCTGTGCACATGCCAGAGCAATCGCCGGGCGCAGTTCAAAGGACTTTCACATAACTGCCAATAATTCAGCTGGTTTTTATGTCTTGTGGGTCCACATTTTGTTAGCATCTCTCACTCCTTCGTCCAGCCGGCTGGCTGGTTGTCTGCTTGTCTGTTGTCGGTTTGTTTGCCTGCGGTTTGTGCATGTTTTTTATGGAATTAATTAAAACTTTCCACCCTCTGCTCATTTGCAGTGAGCGCCGAAGGAAGACATCACTAAATCACAATGTTTAATGTGATGGCTTCAAAGTTGCAAAAATAAGAACAATGCGCGATATGCCAATTGCTAAGCGCGCTCTGCTTTTTTTTTATCAAGTCATCTGCGGAATGAGGCATCAAATTCACAGCTATTTGAATTAGCAACCTTTTGTTTCAAATGATCCTTCGCTTTGACAGTGAGTCGCCAGCCAGGAATGCTGATAAGACGTAATAATGAGCATTTCCTGGCTTATCGTTTCCGCTTTGCTATCGGAGCCTCAACAAATTTGTTGCATGCCGCGTATCTATAGAGCCGTCAGTCGGCGTGTGTACTCGTACATGTTGTACAACAATTGTGTGGCAGCTTCACATCCGTTTAATGACAAATTCCAGACTGGCTGGCAGAACAAAAAGGGAAAAAAAGAGAGCAAAAGCGAGCGGCGAACCAACAAAGTACAATAACAACCAACAAAAGCGTCCCTTTTGCCGCGTCCTCTTCACGTGTCTGCGCCATGTTTTAGACCGTCAGTACTCTGATTTTATGCATTTTATTATCTGCCTTAGTCACGTTTCAATTTACGGCCCATTGGCGGTTACAATTTGCAATCACGTTTCACCCTCGCAGATCCCAAAAACAGCGAGGGGACCCATTGTGTGTGTGTGTGTGTGTTGCTCGTTGCAACTTTCTCCCGGCATGACACCTTTATTACGAGTGGCAAAGCGGCAGGCCCAACTGCCGCCAACATTCCACTCCAATTCGAGCTGCGACTGACTGTGTTTATCATATGGTCGTCGTGCCACTTATACGCTTCACTGGGCCGCCTCCGTCCACGCGGGCTGTTAGCCTGAGTTTGCCATTGGCTTCGTCTGCGTCTACGTCTGCGTCTCTTTTGGTTTGAGCCTTGTTTTAGTTTTGAATTTATTGCCATTTTGTAATTTTTTTTTGCGTTTATTTCTCTTATTGTTGGCTTTGCTTTGCTAGCTTTCCTTTGCCATTTGCCTTTGTCTTAGCTTTTATAACTTATTTTGCCGGGCAGGTGCAAATGTTCGTGGCGTCCTGTCTGCTCTCGCCAGCCAGTCAGGCTGGGCAAGCAACCAACTAACCTGGCGCGCACGTCTGCTTTGGCTTCATTGTTATGTCTTTTATCTATGACGGTTCATTGTACGTTGCCATCCAGCTTGCACCTGCCTCAGCGTCCGTGCCTGTGCACCTGTAGCTAGACTGCCTTTGTCTGCGACTGCGACTTGCGTCGCTTTTGGGTGTCTTTGGGTCACGTGGCCAGCGCACTCCTTGCCACTCGACGCTGCAGCAGCAATCGTAAATTGTAACTTTTTATTACATAATTTCTGTCATTACGCCGCTGGCTGCTCGGCTGCTTGGCTGCTTGGCTGCTTGCTGCTGCCGTGTTAACCCTCGTCTTGTGGCCATATTCGTAATGACTTCAATACATTTCGACTGTCGCCGCCTGACTGACATTTGTTCCCGTTCCCGTTGCCATTCCCGCTCCTGCTCCCATTACCACGGCCATTTTCCGACTGCGTGTCCTGCATACATACGATTTTGTAACTTCCCTGCCCCCCCCAAAACCAGGTCTTACGACTTTCCTCTGCCGCTCTTTTATGTGGCTTTTTAGTACCTTTGACTCGGGACTCTAACGCTGTCTAACTGCCCAGGCCGACTGATGTTAATTTAAAATGTAATTAGTTTAAGTAATGAACACAGTTTTTTTTTTTTTTGGGACGTCACTGCACTTAGCGCACTTTTCTTTGGCGATTCACAACTTTGTCCTCTAGCAGGATGTTCTCCGAAATCATTTCGCAAACCGAGTTATTTGCAAAACTCTGCTGTTAGTGCTTTGATAAGATTTGCCTCATTCAATAATATTTGTTGGGTGCGCAAGTCCAACTAAACTTACTTCGATACTGAGCAGTAGTTGCTGACTTCTGGCACAAGTGCATTTATCTTTTTACCTGGTTCTGTGAGAGCTTTCTGCCAGCATTTAAAATGAGTTTCGCCATTCGCTGCGCATAATTTTCACATTTACGCTAAAGTTTTTCTTCGCTTCTCTCATCCTTCTTCTGCCAGCACTTGGCGAGCTAATTTTTATGCTTGCCATCATAAATCAAACAGCCTTTTGATCATCAGCGTCCAGCGAAGGAGCAGCAGAGTAGAGCAGAGCAGCAGCAGACCGAGCAGAAGCAGCTTCGGTGCTGGCATCGTCAATCTGGACAGCACTCTAATTAGCTGTTGCCTTGCCATCCTTTTGGCTTGTTAGCTTTGTCAGCTCACTTTATACTATATATTTTTGCTTCATTAAACCAATTTCCGTGTCGCTGTCAAAACAACAATTGATTTCCGCGCCAATCGCCGGCAACGCCTTTTGAGCATTACTCGCCGACCCTTCGTTTCTATCTCGTATTTTCCTTCGTCCGCTGGCCACCAAAGCATGCTGCGCTTTTCACAGCTCCTCTTCCGTCATTTTCTTTCTGAGCTATTTACTGGACTGGCTTTCCTTTTTGCGGCTGGCCACTTGTGTTTACATTGGCAGCTGCTGACAGTAACGAGTTGTTCCACACACGTCCACATGTTCTTCGCCTTGTCCCTGTCTCCGTCCCCGTCCGTGTTCGTGTCCATGTCCGTGTCCAGGGCGAACATCCTTTGTCAGCACATCGCCTGTTTGTCTATCATTCTGTGCGACAGCAATGCTCCAACATACTTGCAAATATTAGAAAAATTCAAAAAAAAAAAAAATTGTCTATCCTTGACAGACAGAGAGACGGGCAGCGGCGTCAGCGTTGTTGCCGCAACTCCAAAAAGTGGCCAAGTAATCGATTCTGTTATCGATGATGTTTGCAATAATGCTTACAGCCAGCTACGAGTAAATGCAGTGCATCATGTTTATGGGCCACACAACTTAGTCAGCAGCTTTGTAATTAACTTCACATTAAACCATTTTAAGCGACCTCAATGGAAAGCTATGAATTAAAAATAAAAAACTTTTTGGTTCCCTACATTTTTTATTACATTTTTAATTGCATTTCTAAAGAATTAATGTACTTGAAAATAGTGCTAGCAACTTTAACAAATATTATTAAAGTAAGATTAAAGTTGCTTTATAAAAAAATTACTAATTTAGCTCAATTTTGAGAGCAAACCAATTGAGGTCGTCTTCGATCTGATATTTTGGAACGTTTATTTATATTCCATTTGGCTGCCATAATTTTTATTTGTTTTTGACTATGCGAGTGCATTTTTTATTATTATTATTTTTTATTTTCGCTGCCGAGTGTCTGCTTTGTCGGCGTTGGCAGCATGTTGCCGTACCAATATGATTGAGCGTTGGAGCGTACACGTGCCGCCAACATGTGTCTGGCTGGCATGTCGAAATGGCAGAGCATTTGCAGGCGAGCTGCGTGCGGCGCTATTTAAATAAATATATTTCTGCATTTTGTGCTGCAGCTGCAAAGAAAATATCAGCACTCGCTGATGCCTTCAGCAAGGCAAACAAATATCAATAGAAGCAGCAGCAGCAGCAGCAGTAGTAGAAAGAGCAGCAGCAGCAGCAGCTAAAAGACCACGCATAATTTACCAATGGGCACGTCGATGTAGAGGATGCGGCAACATGCCAGTCTCACTCACGCTGAATTTGCGAGTCCCAGACGACATGTGGCTCCTTTCTATGCGCCAAAATTACGGTGCGCCTTTGCCGAACGATTTATTTTACAGTTTTCTGCGCGATACGACGTTGGCAGGGACACGCTGCACAATGCGTATACGATCCGTTGCCGATGACGACACCAATTCAGTCAAGCGCAAGTGTACAGACAAATGTGTATTGCGATACAGGAGCGACCATGTATACTTCAAATATGTATCTACATACCAATGTATATATATCTGGTATGTGTCTTTTTTGGTTGCACATTTCGGGAACGTCATATGGCCACGATTGCTGATGTGTTTGTGAGTGTTTGAGTTCGCGTTTGTGTGTCCGTGTGCCTGTGCATTGTTAGCGGGATTTGACACTCATTGAGCTGCCTTATGCCAGTTGGCAGCCAATGGTAGTGGAATCGATGCTATTGGAATCGGGATGCATTCACTGGATACTGATGCAATGACATGCTATTCTCATGTTAAACACAAGCTCTGAACTGAACTGAATTGGATTTGTCAAGGATATAAAAATGCAAAACTGTAACTCGAACAGTGCGCAACTATTCGATTTACGCTCCTTTGATAACGTTATGGATGATTTGCAACTTGTTCTTTGCATTCAGACCCAGTAAGCCAAAAAGTTAATCAAAATTATGGCAGCTAAGAGAGTGAGTACATCGGACTTGAATAGCAATACATTTTTGATTAAGTCGTTCATTATTTAGAAATACAATTAATATGTGAATATGTATTGAAATTTGGCAAAATTTTAATTACAATTCGGCCGCACGCCATTTAAACTTTGGCCATATAGTAGCCGAGGGGAAAATTCTCATAATTGCGATGGCTGAATTTGCTATTGGACCAGGGGCATAATGGGCAAAATTACGCCCATTAATGTCATCAAAATGTGCAAATAAACATTTGTATTATGGCCGAACGTGGCCCCCAAACTAATCGTAGTTAGGCGAGGGTGGGTGTGAAGTCCGTTTCACTAATTCATTAAAATTCATAGCTCAAATTCACAAACACACGCGCACACGAATGCACATAACATACTTATGAATTTCAAAACTAATAATAACTTAAGCCCTGTAATTAGGTGTCGGTCCCTGGACGCAGCTGCGATAACATGCTGCACCCCCAAGTTCTGGCTTCGGGCATGTGCGCTGCTCTGTTTGCGGTCATCTGCAGCTCATTTGCCATACATATCTAATTTATTTTACTAATTTAGCAGATTCGCACCTCTTCGGCTTGATTGCGCCGTGCTATGAAGCTATGCAAAATGGATGTGACCACGAGACAGCCTCTAAGGTGAAGTCATCAACTGGCACTGAGAGTCCGGACCCATCCACACAGCACACAGTACACAGTACACACGCATATGCGCAGCACATAGCGCATAGCACACTCGAGGGAGCTGCACATTAATGGACATCGAAATAATCAAAAACTAAATTTTCCTGCGCATCAACTGTCAAGTCCCACGGGCTAATGCCACATCCAGATGCTCGAACTCGGACTCGCATCATACTCTTGCAGCATAAGGTTATGTGTACAACAAGCTGACGCTTTCGATTTGCAACACGACGGGTTTTACGTAAGACAAGTGTACAAAAGTGTGGAGAGGGCTGGTGGAGGGAAGGTGGGGTACTTGGAGTGTAAAGGTCCGCTTCGACATTCATGAATTCATTCATAAATTATTGGCCCCAGTGCAGTCATAAAGTGACCGGAGCAGCCACCAAATATTGCACGATTGCATGCGGCCAGCACCAAGGAGCAAGACCAATGGTCGTGGGCGTGGCAGTGGGCGTGGTTACGTTTGCGCTGACACATTCAGGTATTTGGCCTTTGATATTGGCCCCAGCCGATTATTTATAGAAGCTTAAAGTAATTGCTTTGATTTCCGATCGTTTCCAGGGAAATATAAATTGTCACTGCTGCTTAATTCACATATAAATAATAACAACACTGTGCAACAAACGAGATATGATAAACTGGAGTACAGGAAATATATTTAGATTAATTAGCTCTATCTTTCAATGACTTGGAAGCAATTTCAGTGAATTAATTCATCAATTACACTAGTTTTGTTCAGCAGTGTTACGCATTAAATTACACAACCACTGTGATATAATGTCAGCCAGTTCGAGGTGGACGAATTGATTAACAAAGGAAACTAATTTCCAGTTGTTGCTGCCGCTCTGGTCTATTTCATTTTCGGAGACACGACACATTGTACCGGCCTACACAATTGCTTGTTATGTGAATGTGTAGCTCGAGGCAATACGCTTGGACAACCTTTGTCTGAGCCGTTGCCTAATAAGCATCTAAACAGCCGCAGGCTGTGTGACCAGAGCGGAGCAGAGAACCATCCAAGAAGTGGATGCCAACACGTGTTTTGGCTTAGTAACTCGCAATGTGTAGGTATCTCTGTGTGTCCGTTCGACTCACTGGCAGAGGGTTTTTCTCTGTGCAGAAACAACAAAAGTGCGAGAGTTGCATGCGGCAATGAATGCATTTTGATTGCATCCACAGTGCTTCGCACCACATTTGTATTGGCCATAGAAAGAAATATATCAGCGAACACGAATTCAAGCAATCAAATTATTTACTAAACAAAATCCTAAATTTGAAGTTGTGTTTTATAATAAGTTATGTTGACAAGCCCCCGGAGCAAGAACCACTGTACGAAACATTGCAAATGATTGCGTCGCTTGTGCTTTGTGTTGTTTTAATCCACGGGGCAAGTACGAGCAAAAAATCATTGCATAAATTACGGGGCACTGGCAACAAAAACCTCGACATGCAGGCAACAAATATGCATAAGTTCAGCAGCATTGTTGGTGCCCCCTTTTGGCTTTCCTGCCGCCTGCCTGCCTGCCTGCTATCTGTCGGACGGTTCCACCAATTGTCCAATGGTTCATAAGAGAACGTTGTGAGGTACAAGTTGCACTGTCTGATGCAATTTCATCATGGTGCAGCTCGCTGTTGTTGTTATTTCTGCTGCAGTTACTGTTGACAATTTTGTTGTTGTTGCCGCTGCTGCTACTACTTTTGTTGTTGTTTTTGTTGGTATTATTGGTACTCTGCTTACTGTTTTCAGTCCATTCGCTCTGGTGCTGCTGCCGTTGCTTTGTTGTTTTGTTATGCAGCCATCGCTCATCCGACTTCTTGGCTGCCAATTAAAGTGACACGTTGTCTGTTTGCCTTGTCGTTGGCTGTCAGCAGAACGGTGAACCAAATCGAACCGATGGCAATGCCGATGCCCTAAAGTGGCCCCCTGCCACCCCCACTCAGTACAACTATATACGCTATATGTTACGTGCGTTCAGATTGCCCATTCCCAAATGACTTTGACATTTGCTCATTTATTGTCATTTCTAATTTATTTCGCATGACATTCATTGTCCATTTAGGATTTATATGCAACGCACAACTCACTCCACAACATCCTGTTTGTGTTTGTTGTGCCTTGCGGCTGTCCGGCCAACACCCAATTATCCAGCCCTCCGGCTCCCGACTCTGTCTCTGTTACTGTCCTTGCCCCAGTCTCAGTCTCAGTCTCAGTCTCAGTCGCTCTGTCTGCGCTGTCTGTTGTGGTTTATTGGCTAACTGCTGTAAAATTGATAAAGTTGACTTTCAACATAATCAAAAGTAATAAATATTGTAGCTGCTGTGCTTGAGTGCAGCCAGTGCCCGTCTGGCGTCACATGTTTGTCTTACATCCTGCTCTCTCAACTATCTCCTTCTCGCCAAGTGCTGCTGTCTCCCTCTTCTGCTGTCTTGCTGACAGTAAGCGAATTTATTTGTTTGATTCGATTTGATTTGGCCAACTTGAGCGCAGGATTCCTTGAGCCTTGACTATATCTTCTTTGGCCTCTACGTGCCAAACGCATCGCAAATTGGGTCAACTGAGATTTCGTCTTAGAGCACGCTCTCTCTCAATATTATTGCTCCCACGGCCCACGTTTGTCCCCATGTCCATTACGAACTATTCTGTCTCACTTCCGTCCGGCATTTGTCCGTCTGCGTTTTGATTTCCTGTCTATATTTGCCAGACCCCCAATAAATACAAATTATTATAAAAGCTTACATTAACTAAAATAAATATTGTTGTCTGCCGTCGGTCGCTCAATTGTGTATGCATTAAATAGAACTGCTGTGGGCTATTATATGAAATCTGCATAAATTATCTATTTATTTTACTTTCATTTTGAATTGAAATTAAATTGGCTATAAAGAAACAGCTGCATATTATCAAAATTATAGTTACTCTTTACAAGCAACTTAGCATTTTTCGAACTGATTGTTTTTAAATCTCACTTTTTGTAGACAAAAGGCATTTGGTGAATGTGTGCGAAGTCTTACGGCCAGTTTTGCAACTGACTTGTGTTTAGTTGTTGCCACTATCATCTAGTTCATCCCCTGGTCGATATCATGCTGCCAATGTTGATTGTTCCTGTGTCTGTCAGGACTCTTGTCTTGTCCCTGCTCATGTTTGCTTGATTTGCAGTGCTCGTATCACGGAAAATATCAAATTTCAATAAATCAAATTCAATTTGGGCACACACACACACACACACACTCATGCACACCCTCGCACGCACACATGCACACATTGATAGCTTGTGATAGTAATATGTCTTTGTTTCTGTCGCTGGCAAAATATTTGCACAGTCTTGTTGTCTGGGGCTTGGGCTTGGGCTTCGGCTTTGGCTCGAGCTCTCGGGCTCACTATTTGCCTTGCTTATTTGTATGACTTGTCGGGGCGTGAGTGCGAGTGTGAGTTTGAGTGCGAGTGTGTGTCCACATTTGTAATTGTATTTGTGTATTTGATTGTCATCAGTTTGATACACACATACTCACACACACACACAACCACACTTGGCGTTGTGCCCGCTCAAGCGGAACTGCTTCTCAAGGGCAACATTTACTCGTATGTGTGCCTGAATTTTATTGTTTATTTTCTTTGATATCAGGAGGGGACAGATACATATGCATGTGTCCGTATGTGTGTTAGATATGCCAAGTGCTCCAACAGCTGGCCCAATTATGTGTAAGCCATATGTATTTGGCAAGCATTATATTATGATAATTATTATAATTATGATTCGAATAGCTTCCACTTAGCATCGCTTTTATTTTAATAATTTGGTAGCTTTGCGGAAATTGTCGAGCAAACCGACCGATCTATTTCAGTAAAGCTCCAGCTCTCAGAATTTGTTCATTTTTAGATCTACTGTGATATTGCTTATGTGCACTTACATGGCGTATACTTAATATGAAAGCTGCTTGTTTTTCTCGTTGCATTTGTTTATTCAATATGGGCGCTTCGTTCCGCAGAACTCCACGGAAATTATGTGCAGAACTTCTTCTTGCTTTTGCCTTTTGCTCACAGGATTTGGCGCATGTTGAGACCAACGTCAACGGTTGATAAATTCAATTTATTTTTCGGCGTAATTTCAGTGTATGTGTGGGTGTGTGTCCTTATGTGGGCAACGTCAGCTGTTGCCGGTGAGAGGTCTCGTCGCGTATTTTCTTTCCATTTATATGGAAAAATTAGCCGACTGTTTGTGTGGGTTAAGCGCACGGTCGCGCGCTCGTACATGCACATAAAGGACTCTACTCAAATTAAATGTAGCATACATTTATGGGGCAAGCGAAACGAAATCAATGGCAATTTGGAGCATTACTTTTTTTTGCGTGTTGCGGAATTGCTTTTCAAATTATATTGTTCCTCAAACTGCTCGCAAACAGTTGCCCAAAGCCCAATGGATAAAGTTAAAAAATAACCCGCAAAGTCTAACAAACTAAATAACTGCGAAGGATTAGTGCAATGCCAAACAAAATGTACGTTTACTTTATAAATTGTTCAAAAAAACTGCATTTTAATCTTTAGCAAATATTGCGGAATACATATACAAATTTACAGAAAGCAGTTGAAAAGTCACCTAAAATATTTTCAGTAAAAATTTAAAACAAAATGCTGATAGAAGATACCGTACATCGCAAATAATCAATAAACGAATTTATTTTACTCATTTGTATTTGTTTTGTTATCCGCATCTCTGCATTTTCGTTTGCCGTGGGAGACTGTTTATTTTGCAATGGAATCAACTGAGCAAGAAATACTTTTCTGTCAGAAGTGTATGCGGCATAAGGTAGCTTGTGCTATCGAAAACATAATCCAAAATGGTTTTGAGCCCTAAACTATTCGAGATAATTCATTACTCACATTTCCGCACAGAGGATTG
Organism: Drosophila rubida; assembly: GCA_035046165.1. Lineage (NCBI taxonomy): Eukaryota > Metazoa > Arthropoda > Insecta > Diptera > Drosophilidae > Drosophila > Drosophila rubida. The sequence continues at coordinate 11,006,085 of JAWNOF010000012.1, read as the reverse complement.
CATATCTTTAAATTTGGCAGCGTTGACTTGGCCCTTGGCCATCTGTTGAGGCACAGAAATTTATATTTTATATTATTTATTTACGGCTCTAGCTGTTTCGAGTTTATCGGCAACTCATCAAAGTTATTTGCATGGAAGCGTGTTGCTTTCGTAAACCGTGAACCTTCTTTTATGTATACGTTCTGTGTTATTCGGCAAATCAAATCCACTCAGGCGTGGGTATTTCCGTTGTCTGTGTGTGTGTGTGTCTAAACTAAACACATTTCCGTTGCTCTGTCGCATTGGGGTTGGTTGCGATGCTCTGTGTATATATGGAACATTGCCCTTTTTCTTATGCAACGAGACTGAAGACAGTGAAATAAAATGGTATTCGTCGCCTTTCGCCTCGCAGTTTTTGCCGTTGTCCTTTGATGCGTCATTTTTCAAGCTCTTTACTTGTCGCCGTGTAGTTGTTGCACATTTATAACGGCAGCTCGGCAAATGTGCAGGCTAAAATGATTGCATTTAGACGCTGCTGGCAGCAACAACTACAATAACAACAACATAAACAGCAGCAACGGCAACAACGACAACGACAACGGCAAGGGCACAAAGACAGCAAGCAGCACACATAGGACAAGCAGAGAAGCCTGTGCCGTGACTATTTTAGTTAAATTAATGACGCTCTATTTGCCGTGCAAGTGGCAGCCAAAGGATACGATAAGTGCTGCCAGTGTGAGTAATACGCAGGCATGAGCACAGTTGCTGCAGCCATATGCTAGATGCTCACCTATTTATACAAAACTACCCCACCCCGATAATGATAGTGTTCTAATTACGTTCACTATCAGATTGCACAGCGATTTGAAATTAACTGAAAAATAAAGCAGCTTGTTGTTTACTCTTTCGTTAATGGCATTCTTATGGAAGCCGTTGAAATATCTTTCAATAAGGCGAGCGGAAAACAATAATGCTTCTCACCTATAATCGCATTAGCTGCAGATCAGAACGCCACACTGCGTATGCGCAATATGCGAATATCATTATGTGTTTATTCAGTCCAAAAATGGAAAAACAATTTATGCAATAACTGTTGAACGGCAAAAACGGCAAAAATTCTGCATTTTTGGCGTCTGATGCAGGAGGCCAAAGCTCAGTGGCATCAAGAGCCGATTATCGGTTTCCATAATGAGTTAACCTTGGCCCGTGGATGAGTATTGCGCGTTGGCACACTCAATTTATTGAATTTTCAACCACATTCAATTGTGGCTGGTGCACGGACATCACATGCGCAACATGCAATATTAGCAAACCTCAAAAATTCGCAACAAATCGCAAAAATAAAATTGGCGAGAATAAATTGAGTTTAAATTACTGGAGCCCATCACATTGCGTATCGGCCTGGAAAATCAACGGGTATGTCTAGATGAAAAATGTAAACGGAAAATGTCGCAGTAGTTGGCAGCTGAGTGAAGTTTGGATTTCGATTTCAGTTCGCGTCGACGGCGTCGGGCAAAAATTAATCAAATTCAGGTGGATTGTAGCTCCACTAAAAATGTGTGTCTGTGAGTCAAAAATATGTTTTAGTACTGTGGTATAAACTCACAATTAAATGAGTTTTTTGTCGCATTCATCCTGTTAATGGAAGTGAGCTTTAAAATTAAAACACATGACCTACATTTGAATGTTAAATCTCATTGGCACTAGCTGCTTTGTGCATAGTTAAAAAAAAGCTCATGCAATCCAAAAATATATAAAGTTTGAGCATTGCACGAAGTCTCCAATGAGATGAAGAAAAAAATAGAAATGCAATTTAAAATTTTCATATATGCAAAATAGATTTTTGACAACAGATTTGCAGCAGTCCATAAAATGCATATGAGTCCAGTTTTGGAGTTGGAGTTAGAGTCCCAACCCAAGTGTTTGAATATGAAATGCATGCCTTAAAGACATAGTCCTCCCATCAACTGCCACCCACTTCGTTGGCAAATAAATATTGCAGGCACTGGCAGTCCTCGATTTAAGCAGAGTTTGCTGCCATGCCTGCTGCTCAGCTTGCCATAAAATTGGAAAACAAATTTTATTATTGGAATTGAAAACGAAAAGAGCACGAAAAACATACAGCAGGAAGGATGATGCAACTCAAATGGATTGAACGTGCTGCTTAAGTTGCCTTTAAGCCTAATTGAATCAAAATGAATTGTGGTCATCTTCTCAACATTTTCTTAGTCTTATCAAAGGATCCTTATTCGAGAGGAAACACTTGGCACTTATTGATAATATCAGTGCCTGCCATGCTCTTACAAAAAAAATCGCATAATTTCAATGGAATTCGAAGAGGCTGCAAAATTCGAAATATATCAAAGGTATCAAGAGCAATCCGAGCGGTTGCCTACAGTAGCAAAATGCGATGAGGTATTTGAATTGAAGTGAACCTATTGGGCAACCGCAAGTGCATCCCAATTTGTATGTAAAGGACAGCAGCCTTTATACATGCTTAGAGAATTTCAATTATTTTATTAGCCACGTGGCGCAGGGTTTCTCTCGGCATAAAAAGGGATAACTCGATGGCTGGCTAGGTGGCTCAGCTGAAGGTGTGTCAGGCATTGTTTACGGGACGGTTTTACAACCGGTAGCGATTATTATGAAATATGCAGAATGCTGAAGGAGGCGGAGGGCCGGAGACTAGAGTCTGGAATGGGAGCAGCGACTGCCTTAGGATGCCTTGTGCAAGAGCATAAATCTTTCATGTACGTTTAGTCTATGAGAGCATATTTACTAATAACCCAATATCCTTTTGCCTGGCTACAAAGGCGCTTTTGGCTTTAGCTTCACTTTCGGCCTGAGCCTGGGCGATGCGAAGCCAAAAAAGGACACAGCGTTGAGGCGAAAGGGAGAGTCCATCGACGCTAGTTTCGTATTTAGTTGAGTGCTTTGGGCCAAGTTCGGCTAAAAGGGACACTAGAACAATGAGATTTTGCCCTTGCTCGTGCATATTTTTAATTAAAGCACAAAAGCCGAAAAACAAAGTATGCTTCGAGCAATTCGAGGGCGTGCAGGAGACCGAGGACGGCGAGAAGCAAGAGTTGGCACACGCTCTCTGTATGAGCCTAAAATAAATGAAATATTTATTAACAAACCGTCGACATTCTTGGCAGTTTTGCGCGCGTAAGTGAAAGCCAGAAGCAACAAAAAAAAAAAAAAAAAAAAAACTACAACCAAAACAACAACGAACTGAAGGAAACTACAAACAAAACCATAAATGAATTCAATTACATTAACTTTTTTCTGCTATCTCTGTTGTTCTTTCTCTCGTCTCGCGCTTGTATTTTCTCTGGTGAGAGGTGGCGATATGTTATGCTTTATACGAAGCTATCGCGCCAGGCAATAAAAGGCAAAAAGGCCAGCCGAATTGGAGTGGTGGGGAGGGAGGGCGTAGAGAGTGAGGCAGCAACAGAAAGCAAAGCGAAAACGCACAGAAAAAATAAATAAAAGACGAAAAATTCAACGTACGCGGACCGCAGCAATTTAAACAATGTCCAATGCAGTCCAAGTGGTTTTTATACCGCCACAGTTGACTGGCATTACCATTGGCATTGGCATTGCGATTGGTATTGGGCGGTGTATCGCTGAATCGCTGCGTCGCCGAGGCGCTGCTGGATGTGGCAGCTGCATACTAAAGGAAACGGTTAAACCCTAAAGGCCAGCCATGAAATAGTGATGGATGTTGCGGCTTTTGTACATAGTTAAACTCAAGGTACCACAAGGACCGGCCACTCGATTGGTGTTCGCCTCAAAGAGGATGGGAAAAGGGTCAGCGAGCGAGAGCCAGAACAATGGCGTGTGCTTTTTTGCTCCTACTTAGTTTCAGCTGTGATAATCCCTTAGCTGCATTTCGAGTCACAGAGTCATTAATCAGGTCCATGAACTCTGTAAGCCATTTCAAATTCAACTTGGTAGCAGTTTATAGATATAGATTACGCTGGACCACAAAAAAATACTCACAAAGTTGCCGGCAACTTTCGCCTTGTGGACGCTCGAATATTCGCCTCGAGTTGCGCGCAGTTGTCACCTGTAGTTTAACTGCAATCGGACATTAAAATGTATTTATATAAGTAAATGGCGACTTGTCTCCGCGCCGAGCCAGCAACGGGCATTATCTGCCCTAAAGCGTGCCACCGCTTAACCACGACTCACTCGCTCCGTCGCGCAGTCCTTAAATGCCGCTGTCGCTTGTGTGCTGCTTGGAATGCCCGTGTCCTGCCTACGGCTGTGGCAGCCTGGGGGCGTTAACCGAAAATCGATGGCTGTGCAAATGGAACGGATGATGTATGCGGTCAGCGTCTGCCAAGTGGAAAAGTTGTGTACTCCTAGCTGTATCGCTCGGCACGGACTGCATGTAGTACGTAAAGTACGAGTATATGTAATTGGAAGTTGCGCCACAGCCGCCTTAACATTGTCAGGTATTGTTTACCCACTCGCGCTCCCTCTCTCTCTCTCTCGCTCCCAACAACAATGATTAACTGCACCACGGTGACCATGTGGCATCACCTGTGGACGATGCGCGCGCACACACACACACACACACACACACGCACACCGTTTGCTCCAGTTTGTCGTCCACTTAACTGGCTCCAACCGTAATGCGCGTCGTCAATCAGCTCCGGTTACGTCAGCATCGGATACGTCGGTAACCCTCAGATCACTGCATACATGCGTTGCATGTCGCGCCGCATCTCGGTCGGTGTCAAGCGACCGGGGTCCAGATGCTAATGGACACCCATTAAACACTCGTTGACAAAGTGCCCATAAGACTGTCTGTCGTAGAAGACTCTTCTCAAGTTGTTGACGCCCAGGTAAATGCTCCAATTGAGTGTGGCATGCAGCACACAGCTTCCAGCCGAAACATCGCAAGACGCACAATTGAACTGCAAGGCAAATGAATAACGTCCAATGCAGTGGCTTTCAAGAGGATTTATCGCAAACCGATTTCCTTGTAACATGATGTAACAACAAGTGGGCATAAAACAGAAAATATCAGAATTTGCAATTGAATTAATGGAATGCAGCTCGGGCATTCGCACTCACTTTATGAGCTGGTCGCTTATCAACAGAGTGTTGACTGGGTTTGTCAGTTGCTCTTCATTAATCGACAGGCTTAATTAAAAATAAACACAACCCCAGTCGATCTTGAGTGCTTGCGTTAGATGAGTCAGTTGGCTTTTTAAAGTACTCACAAGATTGTGGCACATAAAACGCTCAGTTCCTGGCTGCAGTCGTTTGAAAACTTCTCGTGCTTGTGTTTGTCATTTCAAAATTACATTTTATGGCTTGCAAACTCTATGTGTCTGAGCACAACTTTGACCATAAACTCTCTGAGACTGACAGAATTCGACGCTAGCTCCGCAAAAGTTTTTGTTGTTGCTGGTTTGTCGAGCGAAGCAAATTTTCAATGACATTTTATTGGCATCATGTGCGCTGGGTCGCAACTCGATGCATTCGCCGCAATGTGTTGGCAAATCTTAGCAAAATTCTTAAGATCTGAATAATAAACGAAACAAATAAAGAGTACTCAAGCTAACGCAAATTCATTACAATAAAGTGAACTTATTGCCATGGCATTTGTTGGTTATCTTTTTAAAACATTTGAGTGGAATGGCATAATGATCACTTAATTTGTGGCTTTAAGAGTAACTGAATCCCTTTGATCCCCAAGGCATGTGCTTCAAAAGCGCAGTCATCTTTAGACTTCATTTAACTCGGCTGGCTGGCATTGTGGCAGGCAAGCGCACTTTGCCGCTAATATCGTTTATTCTGGCAGCAGCAGCGGCGGCATCAACATCGGCGCAGGCAGCGCAAACATTATCATCGACATAGAATAAACATGCATAATGGAGCATCTTAAATGCAACTTATTTTGCATAGTTAAGCATTTGAGTGGCATCAGCGTTGTCGGCCTGGGCTTCTGCTACTTCACTAACTTTGATACTTCCACTCGACTCGCCCTGCCCCCTAGTTGCCTCGACCCGGCTGAAACATGGTACACGGGAAGCGCAATGAAAATATCTAAAGTTGGCGGCGCAGAGCACCGTCACAGTGCCTATAAAAAGTATGCCCCTTAGAGCCACTGTCTAGCCAGAAACACTGAACGCTGCTCTGGCATCGACCACAGCAACAGCGAGCGATGGCAACCGTCTTCTGGACAGGGCCAACATTTTTGCCAGCCACTTGCCATATTTACACCAATTCCCTTGTCTGTGTGCCAAGCATTTTTGCCTTCGCCTGCTTCTTGGCTACGCTGCTGTTTGGCTTTTTCACGTTCCGCTCGCCGTGGTTGTTGTTGTCGGCACCCGCCCACCACAATAACAAGAAGCCGCCTCTTTTTGCAGCCGTTTCCGCCACTGTTCGACTAAAAAATTTAATGCTGTTGCTGCTGTCGTTTCTTCTGCTCTCTGCGAACATCATGATGAGCAGTCAGTTAGACAGCATGCCTGCCAGAAGCTGGCCTGAAGCTTAGCAAAGTTCGTCTAGCGTCGTTTTTTGCTATCTATTTTTAACCTTGAAGTGGGTATTTATAGGTTTCGTTGATTTCTCAAAAGTTTTGGGCAAATAAGGTAAATTATTTCCTATTAATTTGCCGTTAAAAGTTGTGAAGCCCAGAGGAACGTAATGAAAACAATGAAATACAATTTCTTTGTAATTGAGCACATCCTTCCCCTAGGTGTTTGACTAGCTAGGGTATAAGCACTTCGTTTCTGTCAAATAGAACTCAGTTTATTTTTATTTTACTGCATTTTCTTTAGCTGTTTGCACTTTGTTCGTTGTCTGCGTTGCTTTTCAAAGGCATTATATTCAATCATCGGGTTAATCATTAGACAACAAGCAACGCAAACTGACTGCCAAACAACATGGACATCGACATCGACATCGACATCTACTCGCGCACGGAAATCCTAACGAACAGAAGCGATGACGACAGCCAGTCTGTCAGTGTGTGCGTAATTGACTGGCTGGATTTTAAGTAGATAAGCAAATTTTAGCATAATAAATGCAGCGTTTGAGTTGGATAATTTTTAAAGCAAACAGCAGACACTCACTGCGTATACTTAATGTGAGCTTTCACTAATGACTTTAGCACTTAACACCCGCCTAATTACAATGGGGCCAAATTTCGCACATCACTCATACGCGCAATATGGTGATAGAGACACCTTTTTCCGTAATTATATTGTTCAGTGAATATATGAAGGATTCAACTTTGATCACACGACTGCGAAAAACATCTGTTTTCCTTTTTCAGTTCTGCTTTTTTTTTCTGCGCAGCATCTGCACATCTTCGCGTAATTAGTATGGAGTGCTTCTGCTCGAGTTAAGTTGCCACGTTAACACAGTCTGATTGTGGGCGAAGAAGTGACGATTATAAATAATACAAGAGCCTCTTGCACAGCCCACATGATACTCAGCCACGTCAATGGCCAAGATGGCAATTTAGGTGCGCAGTGATAGGCTCGACGGCTGCCAAACAAACTCATTGAGCCATCAAATTTTGGACGCCTGCGTAATAATCGATGTGAACGCGTTTCAATGGTCCTCTGCCAAGGACACTGCGCTCCTGGAGCGTGTTTGCTAAGCCCCGCTAAGCATTTGATGTAAAAGTAATCAAGCTCGAAATGGTTTTAAAGCCGGCCAACACGAACATGCCATTATAGATGACAGATACTACACGTGAAGCTTATAAACTTTGGCCTTCTTGCTTTGTGGACTTTTCGACTTTTCATTTAAATTTAAGCGAATTATAAAGAATTTGATTGATTGTGCAATGCCATTTAAATCGTATACTAATGGCATAAAAGTATATATTTGCAATATCTTACATTCTTGACAATTTAGCCATGTGGAATGAAGATTGTTGCTTAGTTTGGCAGTCGATTTACTGCACAAACGACTATTGCAAATTATTAAATAGTGATTGAATGAGGACCAATAGTGTTATTTATATGAATTTCTCTCTCAGATCATTCAGCTCATGATATTTTCGCAGAAGAGATATTTCTTATGCAGATATTATTAGGTTGCCAATGATTACGCATGCAATATTCATAGGCCGCAGTTGTTTTTGTTTTCGGTTTCCTGATCCTAGTAAGCTAGACTTCATAGGAACTCTACTGCGCGTGACTTTATCTGTTTAATTAAAGGCCGCCATGACAATAAGCCGCCAAACCAACGGGACACACACACATACGCAAAGCCACTCAAACTCGCATTCGCTCGGCTGTGGTGGACTGGAGTGTCATCTATGTTAGAGCTGTTCCGGGAGTTGAGGCAATAATGCTATGTGCCTCTCTATGCCTCAAGCTAGGAGCGGGCTTTGAGTCATTTGTGGAATGTGATGCTCTTGCCCCGACTGCTGCATTTATTTTAGTTGCTGCTCTGTCGTGTTGTTGTATTAGATGTTGTCACTTTTGGCCAACTAAGTTAAAGTTTATATAAACAACAACAAGAATGGCAAAAAAATATTTACCATTTTTCGGTTATGCTTTGGCATTTCGTGCTGCCCCCTTTTCGTTTTTGTTGTTGTGTTGCCAGTTTAGTGGCTTTCTACCACACATGCAACTGAAATAATCTAGCAGTTCTGCAGATGATCGACTATCTATACGCTCTGCAATTTATTTGCTACCGCGACTGCCGGCAGCACAGTCGTTGATACTCGACTAGAGCATCTAATTGCTAGAGGGTAGTGGAAAGAGCGAAAAAACTGGCACAAGGACTGGCAAAGGATGCTTGCTGCACTCATTTTGGGTGCGACTGCGAGTATTTCTCTTGCCATTTTATTTAAGCGGATTATTTTGGCACATTGGCGCTTCGCATTTTCTTTTCCCCTTTTTTTTTTTTGAATGCGAGTGTGAGAGTGGTGAGTGTGAAGGGGAGTCTGTGTGTGTGTGTGTTTATTTGGTTTAGTTTCTATGCGGGCATTGGAATGCCTAATGAAAGTCCTGCGAGATGTACGTAAATTTGACCAAATTATGTGTGGACACACTCTTACACACACACACACACAGGCACACACAGATGCCTGGCATTGTGACAAAAGTTATTTAATTATGATTATGCTCATGCCGCTGCTGCTGCCGTTGGCTGCTAACTATAACTACTCATCTGTGAGCTGTGAGCTCTTGCTGCTCATTTGTGCCGAAATTTACTTAGTTTTGCACTAAAGCGCCACAGGCTCAGCAAATGTAGACATAAAACTTAAACACACACTACAGACTCGCACAGAGCTGCTAAGGCGGAGACCCTGACCAAGTGACTCGCAGTGCAGGACATTGCAAGGGGCACCGGACGTGGGCCCAGGGGCCCAGGACACATGTCAGCTCACATGCAGCGACGACTGTCTGCACTTGGCTCCAGCTCTGGCTTCGGCTTCGGCTTGGGCTTGGGCTTTTCGACTCGGTCTGGTCGAGTCGCCTGGGCATGTTAACTATGGCGCTAATGTCAAACCTTGGGCAGCACATGTCGCACGCACAGCTAGAAGCCGACGTTGTGGTCATGTGGCTGACACGGCCCCAAACTGCTTACGTGCCGCGTGCTGCAAGATAAAGCAGCCTTCGACTGCAGCTGCAATTGACCATAAGCATTTCCGAAATTAAACAACAGGCTGCTTCGACTGAGTCATTTAGAAAGAGCCGGAGATGCATGGCAACGATAAGTAGCTGAGACATCAATGCTCCTGCACTGTTGGCCTTTTACATGTACGCTTCAGGAATTAACGATAAAGTCAACTGAGCATGCTAAGACGCTTGCCATGATAACATAATACATGACATTTATAACAAAGGCTCATATACTTAATGCTGCTGGCATTACAACTAACTAACGTATACTTGATTAAATCGAACAAAGAAATGAAAGTTACAAATTACAATTTGCAATTTATGAGAGTAGTATAATTAATTCTTAATTCGAATCTCAACCCGGAAATGCATTGCTTAAAAGTCTGTTAAGATTGCGAGACAAAGAGGAACTTATGAAATAAGTTTGCAGCCTCATTAAAACTCTTGTTTTGCATACAAGCCATTGTATTCATTCACGTTTCATTTCAAACTTTCTATAGTCAAGAATTCAGCTTCAATAACTAACAGGTTTCAGACTATGAGCAAATGTGTATAACTCTTCATGTTAACATAAATGAATGCTTGAATTGCTTGCATTGCTCAATGATGAGTTCGTAGACAAGAGCTTTGTTCACTCATCATAATGAGAAATTCGGCAAAATGACAATAAACTGAAATGTGTGCAAATATAATAAAACCATAGATGTGTATTCATAATAGACAGAGCAGCGATTAGATTGCAAACACGTCTATGGACTTTTGCTTGAACTTTGCACTTAATTAAATTTCCATAATTAATGCATGTCAATGGCAAGGATGCATATAATAGAAATATATGTGATCAGCTGTGTACGTCAGGCTCTTAAACATTTTGCAATTAATTAATACTGTTTAAGCAGCTTATGGCAAATACGACTAATGAAGCTGCTGGTGTCTGAAATGGAATGATTAGTTTGAGTTCAGGGACAATGCAAATTTTGTGCAATTTTCATTGGGTTTGTGTATGAGCGAACTGCCAGTCTGACTACTTAGCTGGCCAATTGTGGATCAAAAGGCAATAAGCAAATGCCAAAATGGCAAAAGGCAAACGGCTAACGGCAAGCGAGTAAACAAATTAAAGCCATCCAATGCAACGAGTATCTGGCAACTGGTAACTTGCAACAAATTGCACTTTGACTGGTATGGCAAGTTTAGTGCCCGACCTCGACTTTTGGCTGCCGTCGAGCAGAGTAGCACAAAAGTGCCCCATCCCATTCGTTTTTTCCCTATTGCATTCAGCGGTTGTCCCTGGCGACCAAAAGAGCCAGAGAGCCATAGAGCCAGAGAATGGGAACGAGAATCAGACTAAAAATATAGAGGAGGTCGGCAAAAGGATGCACCAAGCTGAGATGGATGAGTGGCAGCCGCATTGGTGGTAGCCAGTTGTACATTTGTCTCTATATATATGTATGTATGTCTGTGCGTGTGTGTGTGTGTGTGTGTGTGCTGCTAGCAATACAACAAGGGCGAGCCAAGAAAATGCATTCAGAGGAGCAAGTGGAGGCAGCGGAGCATCAAGAGCTACAAAACAAAACTGTGGAAATGAATTTCAAGTAAACGAAATGAAATGAAACAAGGGAAATTACAAAGTTTTAATTCAAACATTCGCATTCGTTGGCAAATACTTAAGCTGTAGCTTTAGTGCCACTATGGGGGCTGAGCTCGGATGGGGGGTGAGCCGAGTTGGAGTGCGGCGAATATTTTACGGAGACTAAACGAAATGCTTCACTTTTAGCTGCCGCCTTCAAACAGCTACAGTTGGCTCAATGTTTTTTTTTTTGAGGCTGCCTGCCGCACACCTGACGTGCCACCCAGCAGCTAACTACTGCTCGTGTATCTGCCCCTTGCCTCATATACATGTTGCGTGTTGCTCGACGTAGTATGTATGGATGTATATCGCCTGCAGCAATGCAGTTGTGCCTGTTTCGCATTTTGATGCAAAGCTGCTGTTGCTGCTTGTGGGTTGCATTTAATTGCAAATTAAAATTCTGCGCTCAAGACTTTGTATGCAAAGGGCTGACAGACAGACCCTCAGATAGACAGACGGACGGACGGACCAAAAGGCAGACAGCTAGTTCCAACGAGAGTCAAGTCCCCAAGTCCTTCAGGGTAGATGCAGCAAAATAAATAAATGTTGCCGCTTTTCAGGAGGGGCACAAGACTCGGCGTCCCAGCCTGCCAGTGCAACTTTGTGTGCGTGTGTGTGTGTGCACTTTGTGCTTTTGTTTTTCTTTGCAGCGAGCTCACGAAAAACTTAACACAACTTTACTCTTAACTCGTTTGCCCGAATTAAATGTTGGCCAAAAATTTGCCGAAAAAACATGTCAGCTGTGCCGGCAACAACAACAATAACAAAGAGCGACAATGGCAACGAGAGAGCCTGCCACAGGATATGGAACGCGCACGAGTCCTGGGCCCTGGACGCGGCGCAGTTGCACATGAGCAAATTAAATGGTTTCCGACTTCCGGCTGACAACAAAAACGGCTGTTTCCATATTATATATGTACACATACTACTATGCAAGTTTTATGCTCCTATGGCTCACCATTTTTTACGTTGCCGCCTCCTTATACCTTAACCCTTATCCCACACATTTATTTTACGTTTTTTTCTTTGTTTTTGGCGGAAATTTCGCTGAATATGGATTTATAGCTGAATGTTCGCCATCTAAAAGGCCCATTTCAACGGCTGTCGGCAAGTTATAAATTAGCATAGCATGACGGGTTTTGAGTAAGACAAACGACAACAAATTTTGACAAGTAAATGTAAATCGGAAACAAATTATGTAAAAAACCAACTGTTCTATTAATAGAAGCAACAAAGAATAGAGGCTTAACTTTTCGTTGATATGCAAAAAATGCATTGATCTGTGATAATCTTGCTATAGCAACAGACTGACATAATTGAATAATATATACTGGCTGCTTCGAACAGTGGGCTTAAAATCATTGAAATAATTCTAATCTTTTGCAGTTTCTGTTCTTTTGACTTTTTATTTTTTCATAGCTTGCAAACGAATAAATTCTATAGACTGTCAAATGCTATTTAAATTCACATTTAAATAATCTGTTACAGCAACTAGCCGTTGGGGAAGTTGTGGAAAAATAGAAAAGTCAAAGCCTTTGTTTTTACTTTGTAAAATTAATTTTAAAACACGGGAGATTGAAAGCCTATAGTAATGTTAGTCTACGCGATTCAATTTAGACGCGCAACATGAAATTTTTTAATTCCGTGCTTTCAAAGAGTAGAATAAAAGAAGAGTTTCAGATCAAACAGCAAAACCAGACTTTGAAAGGGAGCACACACAGTCTGATGGAGCAAATTGAATTAAATATTTCTGCGGTATTGTATATTTTCCATTAAAATGCAGCAGCAAATTGTTGATGGTTGGATAAAAAAATGGATTTGAAAAACTGGAGAAGTGGAAGGGCCAAAATAAACTGCAACAGAAGCACAAAAAAAACAAACAGGAAACCAAAAAAATGTACGCAGCCAGCCGAGTTAGTCACAGCCGCTGCATGGTTTTGCATATTGTGAATAAAAAGTGTTGTGTGAATATAGCTTAGAACTGCATTTATTTGATGACAAACTGACCAAAAACTGCAACTGCATGATGGAAAAATTGCTGTCACAACATAAAAATGGACGCATATGCAGTGAAAACATCTGCACACCTGTGTGCCCGGGGGGCGTTTGCTCCACGCGGCGTGTGGGGGAGGAGGGCTGGGGAGGTTGGCAAAGTGGTTGCCTCAACCACAATACATAAAACCGCTTAAGTTTTCATTCAACGAACTGTAAAACTGCATTTGAATGACACGGGCAAACTGACAAGCCCCGGCTACAAAAAGGGCCAAAATCTGTTGAACTTGAGCAGCAGACTGATGTGTGTGTGTGTGTGTGTGTGTGTGTGTATGTGTGTGTGGATGTGCAGGATTCTGGTTGCATGTTTGGGTGGGGTGTGGTTGTGTTTGTGCGGGTCTAGGGATGCTGTCAATGTTTATAATAAAAGTGCGCGACTTGTCACACATTTAGCACACGAGCATCAGGCAAATGCGGTGCGCGCTTTTTTGCTCGTTTAGATTTTTAGATTATGTTTTGATGGAAAAAGTGCCGCGACTGCCGCTGCTGGTGGCTGATGATGGTTTTGCAGCCAGACAGCAGCAGCTGCTGCTGCCAGCAACAGTAGAAAAATAAATAAATAAATAAAAAGAAAACAAGCAAACAAACGCGAAGAAAATAAAATTCAGGAGCGAGCGCTGAAATCGTCGTCAACCTTGATGCCTTGCACAACTAGCATGGAAAATATGCTGACTGCAGGAAAGAGAGTAAGGCGCACACATACTAGTATACATAAAAAAAACAAGGGAAAATTGAAAAAAACACAGCAACCACAAAAGCCAAATAAAAGTGCTGGCAGTGACGTGACGGAGTCGGCTGTGGCATAAGCCAGAATCAGAAACTTCAGCTCCAACACTCTGATGGAATAGGCAGTCGAATTTGATGGCCGACCTAGTGCCCATCAAAAAAGCAAGAATTGCAGCGGCAACCGAGATGAACTAAGAGCCCAAAATCCTAGTGCTGCTGTCTGGTAACCGTAGTTGTAGTTGTAGTTGTAGTTGGTTAGTCGGCAAAAATGTAAATCAAAATTCCAACCCGGCCCCCCTGCTGGACGACGGATCGACGGTGACTGAGGACGGGTCTGTGTCTCCGTCTCTGTGCCGGATTGATGTTGGCAGTCCGTTAACGTGGCCATGGATAAACCGCGCAGCGCGTATAAATAAATATTTACAACTCGTTTGCCGCAGCCAAAAGCAAACTAAGCTGCCAAGGCTGCTTGCCACATCTGCAGCTGCTGAAACAGCAGTGGCAGGACCCGCGGTAGCCCGGTGTTCAAGCGTTCAAGGACCTGCAAGCTGGCAGCTGTGGGTAGCGAGCTTCGTGCTCCGTACAGCAGAAGTCTGCTGCGATGCTTGAACACCTTGGCGGTTGCCGCGTTAACAATGCAAACTCATTGTCAGTTTTTCGAGGGTCTGCTATGATGTTGATGGCTTGAATGGCAGCTATGAAGGTAGTAGAAGGGTATCGAGCGCACTTTCTTGGCACAGGACAGAGCCTGAAGTGAAAGCTGCTTCCACATCGGGGTGAGCTCAAGGTGCAGCTTACGTACTTAATTTCGGAGAAAAAATTGGCTGGCTGATTATGTCGAAGGAGAGGTTTATAAGAGCGAATTAAGGAAAATTGCATAAACAAACTATGAGCCAGATTATGTGCAGCTCTTTAAAGCGAAGTGCATATCCTTTAATAGATGGCAGATTCCCCGGAAAAACACTGCAGCATCCCATGCAAATCACAATTAAATGGCATTTGAATGCTCCTTTGCACCCACTCTCGACTCTCTTTGAACCACTCCTCGAAGCTAACTCAAATAATTCGTTCAATTTAGTGGCACATTAAGGCACACTCTTACCACAGTCAAGCAAACAGCATCTTCTATCAATCTAAAATCAGACTAAAAACCATAACTAGGCTAGGCCACAACCAAATGGATTTTTCCACTGCCATGTGGCCGGACGCAGCTCGAGCGAGCAACTTTAAAATCTGGCGCGGCTCACAGTCGCATCCAAAATTCAGGCAGAAGATGGGCTTCAAATTTGACATCATGAATTAAAGATGATGCCGCGCCACTCTCTCACTCTCCGACACCGAGGCCACAGCGGCGGGCGTGGCACTGGGAACTACAATGCGAGGTGTAAGTGGCAGGAGTTACATCAAAGCAAGCAGAGTCAAGTGGAATGATGGTGGAGGTGGTGCAAGTGCCGGAGAAAGAGGCGTGGTTAGCCACCTAGCTACCCAAGCGTGACCAAAAGCCAAGGCACTGTTTAATGTAAGGAAAAACGTAATCAAAATGCGACACTTTTTCAAACACTTGGGGCACGAAAACAATGAAATTTTCATTTCTCCATTTCGACGCATGTTGCTGCTCCGCTCGCTGATGTCCCTGACGATTCTCCTGTTTCTCCTGACTGCTGACGCTGACGCTGTTGCTGTTGCTGTTGCTGCTTTTCCTTCTGCGTCGGCGAGCGTTGGCGCAGTCATTCGTCACAGGCGTACAATCCTTAAATAAACTATTTATTGTGCTCCGAAAACGAATAAGAAAATACGAAGGAAGCGAAACAAAAACGAAGCGAAACGAAAATGAAAACTCAATGCTATTAAAGTTGTGTGAAGCGTATAAATAAATGTTAAGTGGGAGTTTTGGGAATTGCCATGCGTGGCTTAAATATACCTATATATATTTAAGCCACAAGCAAACGCATTATAGAGAAAATCAGTTTTGCTCGCAAACTGTTCGCAACATTTATGCATCTAATGGACGCTTTATTTAGATAAGATAATTGTTATATTTCCGGAGTCGACTTAAAGCCACACCAATTGAATTTGCATTGCTCACATAATTTGGCATTTAAATTATTAAACAGTCTATTTTGTGCAGGCACTAAATAATTCGCAAATTGTGCGTGCATGTGTGCATTTTCGTTTGATTTCCATGCATAAATCTGTACACTGAGCAAAGCTGTTTAAATGGTTTATGTGCTGCATTTGCACACTTCTATTAGGTGAAATTGCATAAATTTCATTTTGCATTGCATTCTTTGCGGCGCTGGAGCAAAACAACAGAAAATAAAACAAAAATATAACTAAAGAGAACATAAGTCCGGGCACATGTAAATGTGACAGCCCGCATGCAAGCGACACGTTGTGCCAGTGTGTGAGTGTGTGTGCTGCTTGTCACTGTGTGAGTGTGATATCAGTGCGTGTTCAGGGCGGCTGGCTTCGGATTGGGCTCGACCCAGAATAGGCGCGCTATTTTACGAGCACATAAATTAGATGGAGCTGGGGCAGCAACTGCTTGCCACATGGCAAGCAAACCGAGTCCCAGACAGTTTGCAAAGTGGAACCGCCTTTAAAACGGCACGCTTAAAGACCAGTTTTCAATTGAATTCAAACTTATAAATAGAAGATACATTCTCTGAAATTCAAAAGAATTTCAATGAAAGCAAAACAAATTTGCTTTTAGTTTTTTATTGAATATTTCACAAAGCTCTGATTTGAATGCTTCTTGGAACGACCTCCGACTGAGTGGCGGCGCTTGCTGCAATTGCGTTAAATTTATTAAAGTCAGAGCGAATGAAAGTCAAAGCTGAAATGCATGCATAAGTCAGAGGCTGCACTAATCAAAAACATAAATTCACATAAAAATATCCTGGCGACGATGATGTCGACGTCAGCGTAGGTGTCGTCGTCGTCGTTGGCGTTGTCGTTGTTTCTGTTGTTGTTCTTGTCGTAGTCGTAGACCTAGAAACACCTGTACATGTCCTTGCCATGCTGTAGTTAAGTTGAAGGTTTATGAGCTGCACACAAAAATGGAAATCGTCCCAGCTGCTTTTGCTGTAAGCTTCAACGTTGTTTTGTTGACTGCCCTGTGCAAGTGTGTGTGTGTGCGGGTGAATGTGTGGGTACAGACAACTTGGCACTTAGGCAGACTGCTCAAAATGAGCCTAACGACGACAGCGTCAGATGACAGTCGCCGTCTGCCGTCTGCCTTGTATAGGACTGTGCCACATACACACATACAGAGTAGTCCTGTAGTTTTGCTCGTATGTATGCATGCACATATAATAAGCATAACAACACTAAATGGCTGCTTATGCATGCAAAGACAACACACACACACACTCGCACACACAGTCGCACACCCAGACACTTGCAGAAATTGAGTGCATACTTGGGTTAAAGTGCAGTTGACTGAGCCAATTTCCAAAGCAGCACAGAGACAGCTAACGGGCTCAGCTCCACTTTATGGCTCATTTCCTAAATGGTATGCAGCTGACGTCATCGAGGCCTAGCACACCATAAAAACAAACGAGTAGTGCAGCAGCAACAAAACAAAGACAAAAAGCAGTCCACTGCAATACTGAAGAATTTTTGCAGCAGTCTGAAAAAAAAGTGCTTTTCATTTTCAGTGCAAATTTGAGAGACATGTGAATAGAAGTTGGCAAGTATTCTATGTATGTTGGTAACTTAATAATGAGAACTATTTGATGAAAGTATGTTCAGTATGTGGGAAACTTAATAATCAGAATTATTTGATGTAAGCCAGTATAGATTTTTGAAAATTATTCTTGCATTCAACCGGTTTCAACTTTCATTTAAAATTGGAAAGATTATTTACATTTCAGAGTAAGCTATCACACCGCAGCTCTGCTGCAACGCAACATAGTATTGCCGGTGTCCTGTCAAACCGTTGAGTTGCTACTGCAACACAGCCCGGCGACAAAAGGACGATACGCATTGGGGCTTTGGCGGCCACACTCGGACTGTTTTGGCCATGAAAGGAGGCCAAATCACGGACCGTTTAACGCGCTCATTGCATGTAATTCCGACCCATTGCATGCGGTCGGTCTGATGTCTGTCTAACTGTTTGCATATCTCTCTCAGTGTGCGTGTGTGTATGTGTGTGTGTTGGTCGCAGTTTGGCTCGTGTCGTTTGATATCATTGCGCAATTGACAGTCGGACATTTGAGCGGTTAATAGCATGGCGGCCATCCCAATTGCAACGGCAACTGCATCTGCAACTGCAACTGCCACTGCAGCATGCCGCCATGCCGCCAAAGAGACCTTTTGCGATACGGTCAAAACATTTGCCATGAATTTGGCATTCTTGTTTTCAATTTGATTTGCAATCAAGTGCACTGATAGCCACACAAGCAGAGCGACTTCAATTAAAATGATTGCTATGCCTTTGAGCCGAATGTCGCACCACACTCAGATACTCGTAGTTTGAATATTTCAGCTGCAGTGTGGCAACTGTGTTGCGCAACTTCAAGGCCACAGCTCACAAGTCATTAGAATATTGCCCGTTTCAAGCTTATTTTGATATTCTTTCGCAGGAATTCATTAGCGTCCATCCAACTAATACGTTACTTGTCTTCGCTTTTCCATCGAATAATTTCAGTTCCATGGCAAAGCTATGGTTACCAGAAATATGCTGTTTATTTTCCAAGTAATTTAACTAATTTTCTTTGTTGATTTTTATTTGAGCCGTTTGAAGCGCATAAAATCCAACAATGGCCCAAGCAGCAACAATTGCAACAGCCTTAGAAAGGCAGCCAAGCTAACGACTTAATAAATGATAATAATATTTTTCATTATATGAACAATAACAACAGCAGCAGGAGGAGCAGGAGCGGCAACAATAGATTGCTGGTGGCTCGACTTATATGCGTTAAGCACGCAAATCGGTTATTATAATGCATACTATATAAATCGTACATTGTAAAGAATGCATTAGTTAGCCCTACACAGTGTTTGCACTGTGTTTGTGTTTTGGGCCACAGATAAAGCCGCTTTGGGACCGCAGTCACTGCTGTCTGGCTGTGCTACAGATAAGGGCCAAAACCATTTGTACTAAATAACATGGCAGCAACAGCAACAACAACAACAACGGCAATGGCAACGGCAACGGCAAACAGCAATGAGCAACAACGAACGACAGCAGCAGCACAATAAGTGCTCCACCAAATAAAACAAACAAACAAAAGGTCTATTAGTTATTGTTGTTTGATTTGTAAAGTGTTTGCCATTTGTTAAATAAATTGATGGCCATTGCGGTTATTGGCAAATAAGCTGGTCCAAAATTATCATTCTAAATGGCCTAAAAGGAATTTGCTAAAAAAGTGAAACTCCACATACCCTGTACCGCTGCCATTCAAGTCGAATTGAAAGGCAGGCAAATTGTGCGAGACAGGAGTATGCATAAATACGTTGACAGTTTATCAATGCGAATCCCTGGTCTCCAAACCTGTCAGCAAGTGTGCCTAGCGACTGCGACTGCAAGTGTGAGAAGTGTGCAGCACTAGGCACGGCACGGGAAAACAATCAGCAACTGTCACAGCAGTGAGTTGAGACTTCAGCGCCAAAAACGAGACTGAAACCAGAAACAGCTTCAGGAAAAAACACACGAATGAAATGACATTGACATTTTGAATAATGACGCAGCAACAGCAAAACTTTCAGACCAATACCAATACCAACAGAGCCATCAGAACGAGCAGGACTCCCAGCTGAGAGAGGCCGAAGGCGGCTGACAGTTAAACTCGAAATGCTTATCAAGCCCGATGACAGAGATTAGGCAAGCAGCTTTTGACCGGGCCTGGGACAGCAGCCAAGTGCGTGCACAACAAGCAGAGTTGCTTGGCAGCAATTCAAACGCTAATGAATAATGTCAAGGTGTTGTCAAGTGCAATTCGTTGTAACATCATTAGTAGCAATGCAAAAACCAAAAGACAACAGTTCAACTCGCTGCAGTCAGCCCATTCCCGTTGCCAGCTGCACATTAAATGGCTAAATAGACGACAACAATGCCAAGTGGCCATAATCACAGAGGTGCAATTTGGACAAAAGAGCACAACACTTACAGCTTACAGATCACACGAAAAGCACAAGATAAAACGGTGGGGGGGGAGGGGCAACGTCGTGCGAGTACGTCTTGCAGCAGCGGCAAGAGCAAACTGAGCAACTCTGCAATGCCATCAACAATAATAAATTTTCGCACAAAGTGCCAAGTGCAAAATGAAGACAAAAACAACAATGCGCAACGGCTGCGAAAATAGTTGGAAAAACTAAAATTAAACTTGCTCCGAGACTGCGCTGCAGCGCTTTCCCCCACTTTACTTTTATTTCCTCTTTTTTTTTAATATAATTTTCATTTTTTTTCTCCGCTAGCTGCAGCGTCGCTGCCACGCCCACTCGCGGGTAGAAGGGTGTTGTGTTGCGTTAAGTTCAAGGTGGTTCAGTGGCTCGGTTTGCTGGTGGGTTTGTTGGCTTGCTGGGTGGCTCGCTGTCTGCCAGCTTTGAGTGTTGAAAAAACAACTTGAGATTGTAATTAGTTTTTGTTGCTGGCGGGTTTAACTGCAGCGCGGGCAAAGGAAAACTTTCAAATTGAACTGGCCCCGACCAGAGCCAGAACCTTCAGTTGCCACGCCCACTCTTCCCCCCCCCCCCTCAGTACCCTTCGTTGTGGACCCACGTAATACAAAATATTTTGTGGTTTCAACTTTTTCACGCCGACTGCCACCAAATTGCAAATATGTCTGCGAGAAATCTCATTAAGTATACGAAATGTGGCAAAAGCGGCGACAAAAGTAAAATGCGGAGCGCTATTAAAGAGAGACAGACAGAGAAAAAGAGAAATACGCAAAAAGGAAAGTAAATAAAAATTATGAATGTCATTTCGAGCCAAAGAACAACATTTGCACAACCCACACTCTCTCCGCCATGGCGTGCTGTGCCTTAAGGGCGAGTATAGAAAATGTTGTTAGGTATTTGCAACAGGTAAAACCTAGACCCTAAGTAAACCCATTGCAGCAGCAGCAGCAGCAGCGACAGTGGGTCAAGTTTGAGTGGAGTTTTGCGGGCCGCGGTGAGTGGCGCAATTTTTATGCGATGCTGCTAGCCACTGCAAAGTTCACTGAGGTCAGTCAGTGGGTCAAGAGTACGTTTGGCTTGTCCTGTTCCAGCTCGGGCTCCTGCCACTGCTCGCAGTCGGCGTGGTCATGGTGGAGCTGACTAACGAGCAGTTTGGGGCGTGGCTAGGCCATTTGCCTGGATGATGCCACGAAAATGAGGCTTATAATGTGCGTAATTTGACAGCAATGCGGCTAAGTCTCACATCTACTGTAAACACAACTTTAATAGCACATTTGCTACTGCTCGTCGCCTTATTAACTGTGATGAGTCCCTTGAAAAATGCTAATAAAAAGGAATCACCCAACTTTACAGCCCAAAAATTGATAGCGTCTACATTTCTGTGCACTTCAACTTAATTAACTTCCATATTTTTGAGTCCATCATTAAAAAGTCCTTCATAAATACCTGACAGTACGTGCGCGATATTTCAAGAACGCGCAACTTAACATCGAGCTTAAAGTTTCAGACTATTCAAGTTCTTTAATAAGAATTTAAGTTTAGTCCAAATTTACATAGAATGCATCGATTTTACTGAATTACTTATAAGGCAAAGTGCTTAAACGAGCGCTTAATGTGCTGAATTTTCATTAGTCGCTCCATTTCACACTATCTAGATTTGTCTGTTGTTCAAGTACTTTTGGAAACCGTTGCGACGTTGCGAGATACTGCATCTAATATTTAATCACAATATTATTATTTTCAACTAAGTTTAAAGTCCGATAAGCACTGCTGAGTTGAAAGTTTAATCACATTCCATTTGTTCAAGAATCTCTTTCAACTCTTGTTACCCATTCGCATTGTGTGGAACTTGCATCGTTTTGTCTGCGGTTTTCTCACTCATTCTTTTCATTTGCCTCAAGTATTGCAATGAATGGCTGTGGCACACCATTCTGCCGCCGCTGCCACATCTGTTGAGTGACCCGCGTAACTGAGAAATGGAATCTGGCGTATCTACGTCGCATAACCATGCCATATATCTGAGACGTATCTATGTATGTGGAGAGGGACCGCAGTAACCAGAAACTTTCATGTGTCGCTCTCACATACAAGAGCTCATATCTTGGCGTGTACATTTTCAATTGTCTAGCTGTCCGTCTCTCTGTCTGTCTGTCTCTCTGGCTGTCTGTCTGTCGGTCTGCGCTGCCTGTCTGTATAGCTCCATTCGCTTCGCGTAACCTCAATGTGTTGCCAACACATCAGCATCAGATTCAGGACTCAGCAACAGCAGGAATAGAAATGGGAGCGGGAGCGGGAGGCGCGGCAAGGGCAGCAATTGGGTGTCCTTGGCACCACACGCTCCACATGAATGCCCTGAGAAAGGGACGCTTGGCTGCCAGCTGCTGGCCCAAGTCGCCCACGCCCTTAGCTCATCTCTGGCACACATCGAGTCAGCAGCTTTAGTCGCATTACAGTTGCGCTTAAAAGGTTAAAACGTTTTAACTTTGAGATACGCCATGGCAAGCGTCGCCCAGCAAATCGTCCAATGAAAGCGACTTTTCTAAATTAAGTAATTCCATGTTATTTTATTTTATTTTATTTTTCGCTTTCATTACAGCTGCTGTTGTGCACGTTGTTGTTGGTGCGTTTGTTTGCGGCAGCAGCGTTTTTTTAATTGAGCCAGTTTGCTAAATTAAACATTAAAAAATTTACAAATTAGAACGTAAAGCAATTGAAATGATTGCGCCAGCTTTTGACAGCCAGTCAAAATGCGTCCTCGCAAATAGGATTGCTTTTGTGAAATCACATGTACTCGTATTTATTTAAAATCTGAACTGAAAGCGGGTTCGCTGGCTAATTGGACGACAGTTGAATTGATGCGGCGCCGAGCGCAATTCAGCTGAGTTGAGTGGAGCGAATTCGTTTGTCAGACGACCGCAAAAATGGCTGAGATCCTCACATCGCGTATACGTCGCGTGGTTCGCATATGGAAGTGCTGTTTAGTGGCCCAGCCGCAAACGAAACTTATTTTCTTGGGCTGATTAGGCTGCCTATTGTAAGCCGACTGGCCTCGCCGCCTTCGGATGCTGCCAAGTGGCGCATGTCGTATACGTGATGCTATGATAATCATGCTTATTTACAATAAATCTCAACTGAGGGGACTTCAAGTAGAGTGAAGTGTTTGCCGAGCACATCTCGCAAAGCGGCTCTGATGATTTATTTAATGCGTAATCTCTGCCAACGCCTGCCCTGACAACAGCGCCAACAACAACAACAACAACAAGAGCAACATCAACAACGAACAGAACAGAAATAATAACATTATAATAATCATTATGTTGGCAGCACCTCGCATTATTATTATTTCACTGTCTGTCAAGTGCTTTGTTTGGCATTCTTCAGCAGCACAAAAACAACAACAATCATAAAAAAACAAAACAAAATAATAAAAAAAATCAATTAATTGTGGCTCTTAGGAGCGAGCTGCAAAGTTTTTGAGTCCTTCTTATAGTTGGCCACTTTTCGAGTCACGTAATTAACTTGGCCAGGACATCAATCAACAGCGAAGCTAGAGCTACAGAAGCTGAAGCTAAAGCGTGAGCACTTGAGCGGATAAACATAAATCTGTGTAGTGTAAATGGCTAAAGTTCTTGCTGCCACGATTCCCCTTTCCCTGCCGCTGCTGACTCGTCGAAAGGGAGTGAGAGTTGTGGAGGTGTTGAGGGGTTGCTTTTGCAAAGGTTGCTGTGAGTATTATTGCGCTTGTCATTATCATTAGAGTGCTGTCACAGCGCACACCAGAACAAACGCAGCTGTGCCTGGCGTCAGAACAAGATACAACTAGACTTCTATCTATATAGATACACTCAACTCACACTCACGCACGCACACACCCACACACCCACACTGGCGAAGCTGTGCGTGGCTGTGGGGCGGAGATAGAGGACGAGTGTGACAGCTAGCTGCTAAACGCTTGAGGACATAAATATTGATTGATTGTTGTCAGACAAAGTTGTCGCTGTCCTTGTTGTTGTGTACTTTTGCCTGGGCCAGGGCAGGTAACTGTCTGAGGTGTCAGCTTTGTGGCGGCTGCCCAACCAATAACAATGATGGCCAATCCGCTCGAAGCCCAGATGCTCTTCAAAGTTCTGCTCAGTCGCTAAATAATTGATGATAGGGTAGAGCGGCTTGCCGACACTCAATTCAATTATTTAAAGCATTGCAAATTCCATAATTATTATGTTAATGCAAATGTTGCTCGTCAATGCGAAGACACTCGAAATTACTCTCTGAAATTATCGTGCCGCATCGCAGGCAAGCTGTTTTCCAAGCTTCCCCTAGTTATTATTCATATATATAGTGATAAGCGTGTAAATTGTGTTTGAGGCACTCAGATGGCAGTTGATGTTGCGACACACACACAGGGGGTCTGTAATCATAAATCATGTCATAAATTGTCAATATAAGTCGTCTAAATATAGCCACGGAGCCATGCAACAACAACAAATTCGTTATCGACAATCGGCTGGTGGCTGGCACACGCAGCTTATGCCAGGACATTAAATGCAATCAAATTGAAAATCAAACCGAATGAAGACATTTGGCCGCAGTTGAAAGCGGCAAAACGGCAAAGCGAGCGAACTGCGGTGAACCCAACTATTGCCACAGCACGGCCACGGCCACGCCCTTTGTTGCATTAGCAGCACTCCAAATCGTCGGCGAGCTAGAGAAAAAAAAGGGAAGCAAAAAACCAGCACAAAAAAAAAGGAAACCGAGGGGGGACAAAAAATAACGACCAACTCAATAGGATTTACATTTTCCAGCTATTGAACATTGCGCTCGGTTTTAAAGCGAGCAACGGAACGAGCAGCGAATCAGTTAAGTCAGCATGTCTCTGGCTCCACTCCTGCCCGCTGCCCGCTGCCCGCTGCCACTGACTCTGGCTGTGACGAGTGACAAAGACCAAAGACCGAGGCAAAAAATGTAAAAACTATTAAGCGGCATTAGCCGCGCATTGCGCTTTGTATTTGTGTGTCGTGGTCCTGCTGCCATCCCAATTGCTCATCCTGTTTCAAGCTGCAGCCTTGGCCGTCGTCCCCTACAAATCATTGACGTGCTCGGCATTAACGACAGCGACAACTACTTCGATGTGGGTCATGAAAAAGGATTCAGCTTTTATCGCGCATATTATGTGTGCTAAATCAATTCAATTTGCAAGCTCCTGCAAGGCGAACAGTTATGCATGCAGCATAAATTGATTCCCTATACTTGGTAGGGAAATGAATTATCCCACTGGCCAATTTGCAAAAGTTAAACCTGCTTTTAGCTGTTGCTTTTCGCGCTGTTTCCGTCGCACTTCTGATCGAATGTCAAGCCATTCGAGTCAACGTCTGTCGTCGGTCGACGGTCGACGGTCTTTGGCTGGCTCTGTCCTGACCATTTGACTCCGTTTCCCAGCCCCACTTACTGTGCAACCCACTCGCCCCAGCACTTGCACATTAAGCGATGTTCGAGGGGCTTTCCTCCACCATTTTTTCGTTCATCCGCAACAGGCGCTATATGTATGCACATCCTCATCCCCAATGCTCATCCATTATAGCTACGGTTGTCGGTTCTGCTGGTTGGTTGTTGCTGCTGCACTTGCAAATCTAATTTCATATTTTATGAAGTGGCGGACCGCGATACCTCGCCTTGTGCTCTCCGTCTTGCCTCGCCTTGTCTGTCGTTGCCGGCGATTCAAAGTCTCTTCATTTTTGAGAGCATTATTTTTACGTTTTGCACCTCGCGTGGTTATGGGTTCGGTTCGATGGCGGTGCAGCAGGCCAGGCTGACACGTAGTGCTGGCTTGCTGTCTAGCTTGCTTGCTTGCTGTGCAGCAAGCAACCGAAATTGAACTGGAAAATCAATTGTTGAGCACATAAATTTGTTAGTCCGAAAATTGCACCGTTGGGTAAAATTTATTTCGCAAAATTGCACTCAAAAGCGAACCGCACGAAAATAAAATGAACACTGGAGAAATGTCAGTCTCAATGTCTACGGCCATTGCGAACTTAGAGCTCTTAAAGCTTCTACAAGTCGAATGCCGTCAATTGTCATGGATGGCAGAACCCTCGCCGTCTGTTGTCATATCATTTACTCAAAGGCACTCGGCCTGCATGCTCTGCACTTCATTAGCGACATCCCAGTCCCAGTGCGCCACGCTGGGGCACAAAAATGGCAGCAACGTATGGTATGTCTATGCGTGGGCCGGCGGAGACGTGGGGCATGTTGCTGCCTCGCTGCACTTAACTGGGTTAAAACGATGCACAAATATTTTGTAGACGCTTAAGCAGCTCAAATTGCAAAGCGTAAGAGTGTGTGTGTGTGTGTGTGTGTAAATTTATCTACAACATTGCCATAGCCAGGAAGACGGCAACAAGGAAGGATTGGTTGTCACAGGCTTAATGCTTTGCATGACATCTTACTATAGAGCTGGGTGCAATTCAGTCGACTCTTCAGCGCGTCCAAGCGATGTCAAACGGCAGCGGCAATGGCAGCGGAAACGGATACTGCAATGGCGACATTGTTGAAAACATGCACGTTGAAACTTGTTACACAAGCGACTCCAAGGTGCATGCTGCAAGCAGCGCGGCAGCAAGTGGCAGGCAGCAGGCAGCAGGCAGCTCGAAAAAAGCATCTGCAAGAAATCTTTACAAAAGCGGCAATTCATTTTAGCATTTCTCGAATCCGAGAGACGTGCACATGTCAGATGATTGTGCCTCGACAACGGCGACGTTGCCATTACCATTGCAGGTAGCAGCGAGCACTGCAGCTGCCAGCTTGCCATTGGCCAAGTAGGTGCCAAGATAGCGCAGCTTGCCATTACGGCATACCTGAAAGGACTGCCAACTCTCTGACAATGACAAAGAGACATGCAGTTGGGGAAGTGGAGAAGTGGCAATGGCAATGGCGATGGCGATGCCCGTTCCTTGGCCCAAACAAAGCTGACCAGAGCTGCAATATAAATGGTAAACTGCGTTGTCAGTAGTGCTCGTTCGTACCTCGCACAATGGCCAACTAGAGCTATTCTATAACTTTTGGTGATGCAACGTGTTTCCTTCAAGCTAAGAAAAATGTTGAATATATTTTATGCGAACAGTGTCTGAGGTGCCCAAAGGTAAATATTTAAAGTTTAGTGCCAGCAACGTTTTCAGTCTAGTCAAGCACCATTTAACAAAGTCAACAACCAGTCTCGCATATGCACCAGTTTAAAAGCTCATTGCTACATAGCTGATCTCATGAGTGAGTTCAGTTGGCGAGCGGAGACGCAAACCGCGAGAATTCAAGTCTTCCCAATAGCGTCACACCTGCTTAGCTGCTTAGCTCCACAGAAGGTAGACCACTAGCAATGCGATCTTTTGAACGGGCCACTTAGGCAACGTTAAGACAACAAATGCCGAACGCTGACGCCGGCTGCGACCGCAACCGCGACTGCGACTGCGCTGCTGCTCTAGCCGAACTGGCGATCTGTCAGCGCCGTCAGCATTGAGTTTCAGTCTTTAGTCGTCGCTAGCTCTGGCCACAACACGCGGAAACATTTCGAGAAACGGGTCGAACACAGCTGAAAGACAGAGAACTCGCTGAGCAGGCGGCTGAGATTGTATGACATCGAATTAAATCAACGATCGTCAACGATTGTGAACGATTAGTGACAGGTGTGTGAATACGATTGAATTGAAAGTACCAAATTAGAACGCGGTTAAGCGATGACTGGTGAATGAGACCGGTTAAGTAATTGTGGTTAATGTACCTCGGTGTGTGTGCAAAATATATATAAATCTGCGGGTAATTGCTGTTGTGCCACATCTTTGCCTTAGTTGTTGGCTAATTGCGCGAGTAAAAGATACAAAACCAAACCAAAAAGCAACAGCTCCAGCTCCAGCACCAGCCCCAGCAACAGCTACAACAACAGCAACGGCAACAACAACATCAGAGCAGCGCTCACATTTCGCATGCGCAAAGTTTGTCTAGTTTTTGCATGTGTATAAGTGTATCTGGCTAACACAGTGTGAGATAGTGTATTTGCTTGTGAGTGTGTGTGTGTGAGTGTCTCAATCTTTGCTCAATCGCAATCTTTGGGCATTGCCAAAACAGGTTAACTAAAAGCAAACGTGTTCTTTACGTTTGTTGACTTTGCAAACGCAAAACACGCCAAAGTTATTCACCAGCAACAACAACAACAACAACAACGGCAGAAATCCAGCACATACATATATATTTTGTTTACATTTTGCGTGTGGAAGTGTGCGAAGCTTTAGCCGCCAGAGCAGCAACGAGAACTACAAACTAGCAGCAGCTGCAACTTAAAGAACTGCGAACTCAGGTAAGAAACCGCAAACCTCATTAAAAGTGTAAAAGGGCCCAAGCCTGACGAAATTGCAGCTCAATCTCAAGGATGATATCAACCGCAAAATGATAATGTAAAAGCACAGCATTACAGCAACAACATTCCCTATAGCAATAATACCGGTCACAACAACAGCAGCGTCGTCAACGACCTGCTCCAATTCAATGTATGCAGCCCAAGGTCAACAACAGCAACAACGACTTTAAAATGCAAACTCAACTGAATCTGAAGCCGAAGCCGATGCCGATGCCGAAGCGAACGCTGACGTTGAAGTTGAATCCGCAGCTGAAGCCGTCGCTGACGCTATAGTCGAATACATCCAATAGTGCTGTTGAGGCAGCCGCATCTTGCGTTGTTTGCTTGTTGTTGTTACATATTTCATTGCAACTTTTATACCCTGTATTTCATTTGATGTCGAAATGTCGAGCACCATTTTGCTTTTAATTTTTATTCAAATAAGCACTTTTTCAGTCTGCCTGTTTAATGAGTTAGATCACAGTCCAGAGAGCTGAGCTGAGTGCGTTACTCCCACATATAAATTTGAAACTTTGTTTCCTGATTTTTCAATTTAGTCACAAGCCCACGTGAACGGCATAAAATTTGTATTTGGGTTACAGTTCAGTTCATTTCATATACAATCTATGCTTTTTGAGCTTTGCCATATGGAATCTGGTTTTAAGATTATGACTTCGAGCCGTTGTCTGAGTTTTTGTTATGCTGAAGTCGACTATTGTTTTAGATATCTCGACTGCATCTTAACAAAGGGTATTTGTGATTTGGCCAGGTGTCACAAAGCCCATCTCTGTTGCTGGGTTCGCTGTTTGGTTGTTTATAAGTGAGAGATGTTCGAAAAATGTATTCGGAAGTAGGTGGAAAGGTAAAGAGACAGAAATGTACTTGAACTTCAGGCCAATCAGTGCGCAGACTTTGCTCGGTTACAGGAAAAGGCAATTTAAGCTGACGCTTGCTGCAGATTACCTGAAGTGTAAGGAAGGTCGTTGTCAGACCTTCAACTCGACGTGGCCTGGTCATGCCCCCTATCGCATCGGGGTCTTCGTTTGTCCCCGACTAGATCGTAATGATTTAATTTGTTGCTTTAAAAACGGCACTTAACCTCTCAGTTTACACACAACAAGACCGCAACAATGCGAGCATATACTGCCATAGCAACTACAATAACAACAATTAACAGCAACAACAACAACCACATAAAGTTGAACAATTGCGGCAACCGCATTACTTGGCGCAATTAAAACCGCAAAGCTCAAACTGCCCCATGCCACCTGAAGCCGCGTGTGCCCCTTTGTTTATAGTATGCACATTGAATTCATAAAAGCAGAGGAAAAGGGCAAACATTTTTAAAGAACTGTTACAGTCGCATTACCTCTGACTAATTGAATTAATAAATTACGCAACGCTTATGCAGCATTTATGCACTCAAGTGTGTTTGTGCTGCTGACCAAATTGGCTTACGAAGGTTCTCGTAATACTGGTCCTTTTTGGCATTGGACTTGGTCAAGACTTGGCGTCTTGGTTCGCATCATTTAATTATTTCACATGAATTGCAAGAAAACTGTTTATAACTTCCAGCGAGTCGAGTCACTTAATAAAACATTAACCATTATACTGCCCGATAAAAACGAATAAAGTGAGCAAAAAACATTCCCTCATTGTTGCCTATGAATTTCGATTTTAAGTTTTTTTCCCCCGTCTTCTTATTCGCCAGCAAATGAATCTTTGTCATTGACGGCCTTATATCGAATTGAAGCAACCATTATCGGCTGCTTGCGAACAGCACTTAACATTTTACAAGTCATTCTGATATGCGATTATGTTTATTGTACGAGACGAGTATATCGCTATTTCTTATTACAATTAATTATATATTCCTTCGCAGATACACATAACGAGAATAAAACAACATTGTTTGCAAACTCCACTTGCACTTATGATTTTGTAAATTGCAATTTCAAATAAATTCCAGCTCATTCACAAGACTCATTATTGACAATTGCAAAAAGTTGCATAATTATTGTGTTGCTCTAAATTGAAATAAAATGAAACATTTTCACAAATTGTCAGCTACCTAAAACAGAAACAAAAATTCTAATTAGTCTGCACGAATTTTAAAGAGAGTTCGTTTCATGTGTGAATACACTCGTTATTGCAATGTGCCAATGGCAATGAAATTCATTTAACATTTTGGCACCCGTTTCAATTTTTAAGTGCAATTAAAGGAGCTGCAACACGTCGTGGCTGACGTGCAACACTGAAAACTATTTTCAGTACTATGTTTATTTTCAGCTAAATTCAATATTGTCTGCCTGAAAATCTATTTACCGAATCCTTTTAATCGTTAACTATAATTATTCAATAGTAGTGCAGAGTATACATTTTTTCCGAGCTGGTTAGTTTTCTTGTATGTTTTTTCAGTATTGACAACAATTGACGCGGGCCGCCAACACATCTGGCGGTAAACGATTTTTATTGAATTTTGCGAGAGCGATTTAACATTTTGGCCATTTGTTGTAGTATTTGCAGTCAAACGGATGCCGCTGTAATGGCAATTGATTTACAAGCTATTCGCGTCAAGTTATAAAAAAGCATGGCGAATTAAATGAATATATATGCATGCGCGTCGATATGTAATTATTCAATTAAAAATACCACACATTTATATACATTTATCAAACGTAACCGCCAATAAAAAGAGTCAACCGTGCACACAATGCCCCAGAAAAAAAAACGAATACATCCGAAAGGGCGATGCCAAATTGCACTTTATGCAATAATTTAATGATAAATTGAATTTATTTATTTGATTTCATTTAAAAACGCTATAATGTCATAATGAGACGGTGCAAATCGTTGTGGGGAATGAGTTTGCTGAAGGGATTTTCTGGTATCTGATATGTGCCATAGAAATAGGATTATGCAAACAGAATTCCAGGAATATTCAGTGGCCAGTTAATCCACTTACACAGTGAATGCTCTTTAATAAAGTTGCATCACATTTGAAGCAATAAAGAATTTAATCATTGCGTACGCAATCAACTCCATGTGGAGCATTTAATTTGGCCACGTTTGTTTAAGTCTCCTAAGATTATGATGTGCTATGATTGCGGAGCATGCGTCTCATGTGGATCGCAATAAATGTTAATAAAAATGAATTTAAATAACTTTCAGTGATGATTTCATACAACAAATTATGCAAATTAGTGTGAGGATATGTGACTGTGTGTGTGTGTGTGGCAAATGGGAAAATAAAAGACGGAATCAATAGCGTGAGCGATAAACAATCAGCGAATGTGAAAATAGATTTTCCGAGTCATATTTTTTTATGCCTAAAAATAGGAAAGCGGTTGCGGCAACAACTTCATGAAAATATGCAAAGTTTTTGCATTTATTCGACGACAACAACCACTAACAGTAATAAGCCACTTGTAAGGCTGAGATAAGACGTCGCTGCCCCTCTGCTCCGCCCCCGCACCTGCAGCCCGTCAGCGTGGAGTGTGTCTTATGTACGTCTTAGGTTTGACACATTTGCATAATCTGAAGCAAATCTTTGGTAACAAGTAATCGAAAATAAATTTGCATAACAAATAGCGGCCAAGGCAGGTTCTTGGCAGATTCTGCCCCGCACACACACACACACACACATAGATATACACAGGCAGGCACACAACGGAAATGCTGAAATCTGCACTTGATGCTCGATATCAATAAATATATATGCAGGGAATTTTTACAGGCGCGACTTTTGCATTGATGCGTGCAAAATTTAATCACAATTTAAATTGAAAATTTCCAATAGAGCCACAACGAAGCGAACTCTGACGGTGGCGGCCTTTTTTGCTGTCTGCTTCCCCCCCTCATGTTTTTTGCCTCGTATTCGTATCTGCAAATAGACAAACAACTGACGCAGCTCGCCCCGAGCAACAACGAGGAGAACAACAACATTGTCGAGTAATTGCCAAATGTTTGGATACATATGTATGTGAAAGTAATATTTGCATATAAACAGGCATATGTAGCCGATTTTCATTTGATGTTGCAACTTTTCTTTCTTTTTTTGGGCCGGCCCTACTTATTTGCATATCGCCTTTAAAGGTTGCCAGCATTTTTAATCATTTTGATGGGTACACCTGGAGGCAACTCAACCAAAATCGGAACTTTGACTTCAGCGGCATGAGTAGGAAATGATTGAATTGAAATGGAATCTGCTGCACTCTTTGTAGGCTTCATTAAATTGCCGACTTTGGACTTTGCTGCCTACTTGAAGTCGAGTCAGTCAAGCAGTTGAAATCGGCTTATGGCCGGACCCATTTCCAGTTCAGTTTTGAGGGTTTAACCCAGACAAATCAGCGAACGATTACTCACCCAGTCAGAGTACAAACAAAACTCAAACTCGACGAAGCGCTGAGCCATCGTGACTAGAGCTAGACACAAAACTTGGTCAAAAGCGCTAACAGCTGAAAGCCGTAATCTGAGACGGCCAAGCGTAACCGAAGCACTTCTTGTGGTCGTCTGCCCCCGTCTCATTGCAGTTCAGCTCAACTGTGAAACTGTTGAAAATGCAATGTTGGCGAATTTGAAATTCGTTTTTTTTTCTGCTGCTCCCAATTTAGTTGGAATAATTTGTTGTTGCTTTCGGTTTTTGGGAAAGCACAACACGTGGAAAACCTTGAAATAGGCTGCTCGATGCGCGTATGCGTAATTAAACGACAACTGGAAATCGTTGTATTGTTTGTCACGGTGTACAGTGTTAATTACAACATTTTATTGTTTATAAACAAATAAAGAAATAAAATGGTAAATAAATTAAATGCATGTCGAATGGCTGCTAGCCATGAAAAATGAATTATGGGAAAACATAACCTACACACACACACACACACACAACCTGTGTGCTATGCTTATATATGAGAATGATTTTTTTCTGGTTGGCTGCTCATAACAGTATCTGTAACTGCAACTGCGAAATTGCCTGAGAGCGAGTGTGTCGGTGTGTGTGTTAAATCACAGTGTTTGCCATTGCAGGGGACAGTCAATTGCAGCAGACAATCGACAAACAAATATTTTTGTTCATCGCACAAAAATCGTTTGTTATGCCCAGCTGCAGCCAGAGTCGCAGCGCATCGATTCGGATCCATAAAATACTTATATTTGAATGAAGAATGGCAAATAAATTTATGTTTTATTCTATTTTATTGGTCAACAAATATGGCTTTTGACTTTTAAATTGGCATTCAACTGCATTTCTATTCATTTGCATTCCGTTTTATTGAAAATTTCGACTGTTTTTCATCTCGCCATCTCTCGCTCATTTGAGCAGCAAGAAGCTGCAATTACTTAAATGCCTTTAAACATCATAATTGTTTGCCTGTTTGCTTTCAAGCAATTGGATAACAACAGGAAATATTTTAAGTAGGGGAGTGCTAAAAGCGTTTTCTAGAAAACTTTACTAGCCATAAACGAGACATTGCATAATTTCCATAAAAAATCATATTTTCTTAATAAATTTGGCATTTGATAAGGTTTTTCTTTATTATTCCCATAATGCTTGTGTATAATTTGTTTTATGTCTCGTTTTCGCTCAACAACAATGCCACGCGCAAAGCTTTGCTAAAAAAGCAATAAAAGCCTTTAAATATTTGCACACCCACACAAAAGCGCAAACAAACAAATACCCGCACTTCCTTCTACAAGGCGCACACACACACACACACACACGAACGCATCCTTCATGCTCTTATGCAAATAAATGCTAAACACTCTTGAGTTTGGTGCTCAGAACTGGCGGGGGGGTGGTGGGTCTGGGGGATAACGAAGTGGGGGAAAAGCGCTTCTGACTGTCTCGACTTTTACTTGAAGGCTTTCGTTAGACTTGATTTTTTGTTGCGGCACTGAGAAGAGTTTCCCCGCACATGCCACATACACGGCGTATACTTGATAGATTTCCGACGACAACCAAAAGTTCATTGTATGCATTTCGTTTGCCTTTGTTTGTTTTTGTGCTGTATTGTGTGCGTGTCAATGTGTGTGTGTGTGAGTGGTGTTGGCTTCTGTAAGTGACTGTCGGTGTCAGAGTGCTTTGTCGACATTACTATTCCCAGGCCTATACGCAGACGACTTCACGTCGCCCCCTTCTCCGTCTCTACCTTAATAAGAGCTGCCTCTGTCTTGTGTTTGTGACACGAATAACAGCAACACTTTCACTGCGATCTGCCGCTCTGACTGACTGTCCTTGTGCATGCAAACTACCCCCCGCTGCCGCCACAAGCGCCAGCTCAATCCCCGTATCAAATGCAATCCCAAAGGGTAACCTGAAACATGTTCCACCCAGCCAGACGCAATGCACTTTATGTTCTCGTGCCTGCTGATGGCGGTGCTGGCGTCTCGGGGCTGTTGCTTCTGCAGCCCACTCCATGGTCGGTTCTTGCAGTGATTGTCAACGTCATCATCATCAACGTCTGCCTCTGCTGGCGCTAATCCTTGTCATGGTCCTGCTTGTCTGCTGTGCTGCTGCTGCAGTGACTTGACTTGTACTCGTTGTTGTTATTGTCAAGTGCAAATGTCTCTGTAAAATATGCAAAGACATAAATATTTCAATGGGCTTCGTCTGGGTGTGAGAAAAACTACAGCATGCTGGCCATCGGAGATGCTCAGAAATCACAGAATGTTGTGATTTTCCTTGCAAATTGAATCGCACGATGATATCGTTAACGTTGAAAAGGTTAACTCAAAGGTGAATGCAAATTATCATACCCAATTTGCTTTTAAGTCTTAACGCTTGTCTAGTTAATAGACTACGCATTAGACATCGCTTCAACTTTAGACTTTTTATCTGCAATCAACGCAAGGCTCGCAATAATCTATTTATTTACGACTAAAGTCCAGATATCCAGATTAATTGATATCAAATTGCAGTTAAGTTGTTGCAAGCAATTAAGCTATGGTTGCCAATGGACTGTTAATGAAACTGGTTGTCGATCTATACGCCTTGAACTCTACCACTAAATGACTGTCATTATAATAAACGGAAGCTTGTTGAGCTCTGCGTGTAATTTTACACAAAGTGCACTTTTACAGTGATTGCAGCGAGTGATTGCCGTGCGCATTTCTGATGCAGTCAGCTTTTCTCTGGGCGCTGCTTGTTTATTAGATCTGTGTTGTTGTTGGCGGCAAGGTTAAAGTTATAGGTTAAAGTTACATCCCTTGCCCAAAACTGACCTCAGTCAATTTGCCATGCATTGCGTACACAAGCAAACAGTATACACTATGCATTACATACTAAATACACACTCTGCAAATTATTATTGAGAGTTGGAAAATCTCTCTGCGAATAACATTTCATTTCAATATACGCTTAAATTATATGTCATTTTGTAATAGATAAACTGCAATCATTTGCATACTTGCAACAATTGCTGACGTCGCTGCTATTGTTTCCACAGATTTGCGGCGAGAGTCATACGAAGCACACATGATTAAAAGTATCAATATTCACTGTCAAGTTGAAGTAGCAAATAGTGATTTTCAAATACTGCGATAAACAATAAACACTCGACCTCTGTTGGCTCTCGATTTATGACAGTTTGACTATAGCCAGCTTGATTAGCGTCTCGGTTCCACTAACCGGTTCTCTCACTACTGCCAAACACTGCAAAAGTGACGAAGTGCAATAAAATTGCCAGTTTGTTCTTCCCCCGTGTAACCTTAGACTAACTATTTGACTAGCTGAACACACAAAATCTTGTGGTTGCACATTCCTCGAACTGTCTCTATATCTTGAGTGTTCTCAAGGGCCACGCTCAAAGTCAAATCGTTGTAAATGTGATAATTATCATGCAGTTGCTAATTTCATCAGCTCAAAGTGCAGCCTCAATCAGTCAATAGCAACCAACGATAGACGTCTGAAAGTT
This sequence comes from Drosophila rubida, assembly GCA_035046165.1. Classification (NCBI taxonomy): domain Eukaryota; kingdom Metazoa; phylum Arthropoda; class Insecta; order Diptera; family Drosophilidae; genus Drosophila; species Drosophila rubida. Next base: position 10,969,677 of record JAWNOF010000012.1, on the reverse strand, counting down.
CAGTTAAAAATGCGGCACAGCAACTGTCTTTGTCTGTGTACGTGTAGGCCGCAGAATTACTCAAGTAATTAAATCTTTATAGACTATAATTACTGATTCGTCAAGACATTGAATGCTACTGAGTCGCTGATCGCCTACAGTAAATAACAAAGTCTAGAATCACCTCGATAGCAAATCAACTGCGACGTGTGAGATTGCGACAAGGGGAACTTTCCGGTTAGTACGAGTAGTATAAAGATACAAATGCAATTGTCTAAAGTTCAGGTGCATGAATAGAATGCTGGAAAAGTAATAAATGTGGATGCATGCTGAGCAAAACATATTCACTATGCTGCTATTTTCAATTGCTAAACGAAAGACTCATTATCTAGCTGGCTTAGCCAGAACCGTTTGGCTCGAATAACCACGTGTGACTCTTTGTCAAATCGATTGCCATGCTGCAATTTTGCATTTGGCCAATTGAAATTGTAATGACGACTGCTTATGCAGCTGCAAACAAGAAATTTGAGTGCACCATTTTCAATTAACATGCGGCAAGCAACAAATATGCTGAGTCAGGCCCAGAGCGGACTCAGGGAGTCGACGTCAGAATAGTGCAACGAATCGCAAATTGTACAGGGTTAAAAATTACCAGACACACCATTGATTAATTGTGTGTTGTGACATTTCAATTAGCATACGAGCATTAGTTCAAGTGCGAGAACTGTGCAATTTAGACAACAATCGTATAGCTGCTAATCAAAACATACTTGAGCTACGCTTTTTCGCCCAGTGTAGCGTGGTCAGTGCTTTCAGCTTGCAGTGTTATTCGCAATCAGAAAATAACACGGAGCGTTAACAATGTTGCGCCAAAGCTCAAAACGCATAAAAGTATGCTACGTGTAATGAAAACGAGATGTGTGTGCGTGCGTCTGTGTGAGCTAATGGCCCTGTGTGTATGTGTGTGTGTGTGTGACTGGGGTCAACCAAGTGCGCTGGCTACATTGAAATGGCTTAATCAATATTGCTGCGCAAAATGCGAGCAAAATAGTGCAATGCTTGATATCCCTCTGTGCTCTTAGCAGTTGCACTGCGAATAATCCTTTTATGCCACGTTTATGTGGAAAAACGATAGCGAATTTATTCGTATGCTGCTTACGGGTTTCACAAACGATTGGCCGAGTGCTTTATCACGCTCGCAAAGTGTTACAGATTGTTCGAGCGCTACAAAAAAGTGGTCTCAAATACGCTTAAGCCGAGTAAAACTCGTATTACTTTATTGTAATTAGATCAATCAACTAGTTACTCCCACGTCCAACGCTCTTAATGATTTGCTCCAGCGTGCACAGTACATCAGAGAAATGGGCAGCTTCGATGATTATTAGTAACAAATGGCTTGTAATAATTGCGGTACTTACTCGCTGGAACAGATACTCACACTCATGTGAACAACAGCAAAAAATAGGCTTCATTAAATACAAATATGCTTCGGCAAACGAGCAGCCCACAGAAACGGAAACAGCTACAGCAACAGCAACAGCAAAACCAAAAGCCCATAACCCAAACCCCAAAAATGGCAACAACAAATGATCTATGTGTGTTCATTTGTCCGTCTGCTTCCAACTGTGTTTGTTTGCTGCGAAAACGTTGTGGCTGCTGCTTGGGATATTGCCTGCTGAATTTTCGATATATAATTCCCAAAAATTTGAGTCCATATCCAGAGGGCTCTCTCAAAGAGTTTATTTGGTTCTCTTGTAATTGAAAACTGCTTTCATTTGTTATTGCGCTATGCCGTTTATCCGAAATTTGTATGTATGTTAAACAATAATTGGAACTTGCAAATCTTTTGTTGTGCGCGCTCTACTAATAACATAATTTGCAAACGAATTTGCATTTGCTGTGAGTTGCGGCGAATTATTTACTAACTATTATGGCCAGTCTTATGTGCATGCAAATGAGTGAGTGTGAGTGTGTGTGCGAGTGTATTTGTGTAACTTGCCCATTACTAACACATGAGCGCATTCTTTGGCGTTGACCGGCAACATTTTTGTTGTTAAATTTATTGAGCGTAAAATTCTGTGCAAATTTCTTCTCTTTTTTTTTTTTGTTGGCTGACGACAACTGCCCAAATGCAGGGCAAAGAGAAAGGGAGAGAGAGAGAGTTTTTTTTGTGGATGTGCTAAAATAAATATAAATATTTATTACTTCTGCGAAAAGTGACTTTTAGAAGTCAGGACGGGAAGCTGGCTCTGGTTTTAGTTCTCAGCATATCAAATGCTTTTTATATGGAAATGAAGCAGCCAGCAGAGTATGTACGTGTGTGTGTGTATGAGCGCGGATAGAAGAGCCATTGACCCATTTCAAAAGAGCCTTAAACACCGCCTAGTTATGATGGCCAAGCATTTAGACCAAACCAAGGCGAGTTGCTATCGTAATCAAATGATGCATTCAAGCAGCTAATGGTGCTGAGATTCCAACGAAAATTGCATTGCAGACCACTGAGCAGGTAATTGAAGTGGTCCCAAGTGCGGCAGATAGTAGAAAAAATTGTGTTAACAGCTGCAAAATGACTTGAGATGGAGTCGCTTTCTGTTATTTGAGTCAGTTTATTCTAAATTAATCATTCGCAAATCTTCATTTGGCAATATTTATAGCCGATCCAGTGCGAAGAGTTCGCATCAAAGTTTTATAACTTAATACGTATATTTAATAGCAGTTGTGATCCGCCCGCTGCGATTAGGTCATGATTAACATCGCAATGTGCACTAAATTTTATGCGAACGATAAACATTTACTGTTCACACCATAAAGGCGAAAGATCATATTCTTACATATAATATTTTTGCTATAAATATGTGTGTGTGTGAGTGTGTGTGGCACATCATATAAATGCAGTAAACCAAAAGCTGTACAAATATGTGACTCGCATTGCAATACTCGTAAACAATGCCGCAGACGAGTTCCAGATTCAGACGCTCTTTATAGACTTATTTACCTGTCGCCGCGAACAGAGCTCAACTGCTGCTGCCCCATAGACGTCCTCGAGATATCGCTGATACAAAGGAATGATACTGCTAGAGTGTGTATCTATGCGAGAGTGCGGGCACATTTACTCATGTATCTCAATGGCTAGACAAACGCCAGGCACCAGATAATCATTTCATTTTATAACTTTTTTTATTTCCCACCCACGAAAAAAGAAGAAAAAATAAAGACAGCGAGAAAACTGCTCGCTCTCTCGCTCGGCCTTTGTCGCACCATCTCTAGCCTAGTTGTTGTGTGTTCGTTTTATTGCGGCGTTTATATTTGTTGGCAGGAAATACCTTTGTGTGCTCACATTCGATAGATACAATCGCAGCACGCAACAATTTGCACTTCTTTATGTTGCTGAACTTCAAACTTTGTGTGCGTGTGTGTGTGTGTGTGAGTGTTGATGTCTCTGTGTGTGTTTTGTATTTTATTTATAAACATATTTTACTTTTCATGCATGTGCGCCGCCGTTGCCGCGCCGTTGCCACGCCTCCCAATCTCCTTAGCAGTCGCTTGTGTGATTTTATTTATTTCCGTTCTGCCTGCCCGGCACCTTCTGCCAGCCTGCCAAACTGCCAAGTTGGCACCTGTTCCGTGTTCCGGCTACCCAAAGAACGACATTCCCTCTTCAAGCGGATACAAATCTGTGTAGCCGATACAGATATAGATACACAGTTACAGCTGCGCCGTCTGAAGGCTGAACTGGAATATGTACGTGGTGGAACGTAAAACTTTAAAAGATTTGCTGAAACCGAAACAACAAAAATAAAAAAAAGCCTTCCAACCTACATACGGATTGTTCACGTGTTGTTTGCTGCTTTATTACAATAAAAGATACTTTTGTCTGTTTAGATACACTCCCAGTTGGCGAACACCTTTAGTCGTTTGAAAAATGATTGCACACAAGTTTTTTGTTGCTTTTGCAATTTGCAGGCACTCGAAAAGATTTTGTACGTGTTTCGGTTTGTTTGCTCTCTGCCCAAGGTAGTTATCTCTCCAAGCCGATGTATGGAATTAGTTTTGCAGTTATTTGATTAAATTTGTGGTTCCTGTGTTGGGCTGCTCTTGTTTGCCCCCGTCTGCCGCAACTGGTGGCAATCAGGCTAGTTCTAAGGTCTTGTCGGCAAAAGATAAATAAAGTTTTAATTAGAGGCATTTGCCACTGGACATCACCACAGGGGTAAGCACGGCAAAAGCGGGTGGGCTGAGGAGCAAGAGGTTCGTGGCCATTGTGTGAGTTGCATGTAAATTCAATTAAACATTTGTTGAAACAGCAACAATGCGGTGCGGTTTACCACCGACTGTCTGCGAGGCAGGCTAATTTATACGACAGATCTGATTAACATCAGTTATTAACTATAATTTCTCTGACAGCGGAAACGGATGCTGATAATCTTTTACGAGTATGTCCAAAATTACGCAATATTTCTTAGTCAATTACCACAAAGAAAATGCTTTATTGCGGAAATTAGGCTAATAAAAGGCCAACATTTTCAAATTACTCTTAAGCAAAATGAAGAGAAATTATGCATTACGTTTGACTGCGACTTGGTCAATTCGCAAGCTCACATGACGTATACGCAATATTTCGTTAAGTCGTTATGTTCACTGAAAACTAATGAGATTTCTATTTTAATCAAGCGGCCTCTCATCTCGTTGATAGTTCAATTATTGCAAAACGAGCAGTAAACTTATAGAATTCTGCTGTTATCCAACCGAGCTGAGCTCTTCATGTGTGGACAACAACGGCTTGGCCTGGCAGCTACTTACATGTTTAAACAATATTTCTTAATTGAAATGCTGCGGGGCCACTCTTGACTTGTGTAACCAGCGGCAGGCAGCAGACAGACAGACAGAAGACAGCACGGTGGTTAGCGAGGAGAGGGAAGCAACTTAGTTGAGAGTGTAGCGCTGCTAACCAGCTCAACATTTGCAATGACAGCATTTGGCCAGGCCATTGCTCATGAGCTTGCCCTAGCTCCCGCAACACCACAATAGCCCTGGCCCTAACCCTGGTCTCGTACCAAGCCACATAGTGAGCGGCAGCGAGGAGGCAAGAGTGAGCTCTGGAGCACTTCACCGTTCCACCACTTCCACTTGTGCTCACAATTTTGCCAGCGCTGCAAGCGAGCTGAGCAGAAATTAATTACATTGAAGTCATTTATCAAGAAAGTTTATTTCTTGCTGGCCCAGCTCCATTCCCCCGTCACCCGCACCACTTCAGTGCCCCGTCGCTGCAGACACCCATCCACCCGACCGAAAAAAAAGAGGCAAGCGAACCGAAAGCAAAACAGAAGCAAACCTCGAACCACAAGATGTCAGTTGTTGTTTACTTTGGGTTAGTTATTTGCCGTTGTTATGCTTATTTTTATTTATTTGGCCTGGCCATTGTTAGTGAGAAGTAAATCAATAAATGAATCGCGGCTTAGGCCATGTTTTTTCTTGTTCGCTTTGTGTTTGCTACTCTTCGTGTTGGGTTTTTTCCTCTCTTGTTGTTTAATTTTTTCGAGGTTTTGGGCAAAAATAATTGCAAAACTTTTTGGCGGCAATTGGCAAATTGTTTGCTGCATTTTCGATTAGCAAAATGTCAACTTGAAAATGAAAATAAAAGGCAAAATCGGTTGAGCATTCGGCGCACATTCGCCATTAACCCGCCATGGGTTGACGATAGCCATGGAAAGGAGAGCGTCAGCCAACGGATGCGGGTAGATGGCCATTTTGAAATTTCATTCATTTCAGTTGGCTACTAGTAGAAAATTGGCAATAGCCAAAACAACTTTGAGCTGCCACTACATGACAGCAATATCCATCACGGGCTCAGTGCACTGGCCATGGCTTGGGCCATGCTCGACTTCTGTATACAAAAATTGGTTTAATCAACTGTGAAACAACTGCACTAGCACTAGCACTAGCACCAGCACTTGCACTAGCGCGGGCACTAACAAAAATAACCACTGTGGCAACAACAACCACGCCAGCAACATCAATCGAACAACAACAGTGACAAGAGAACGGCAATCGTTAGAACTTGACTGGGCCGAGTCGCACATTGACAGCTATGGGCACTGACGGGGGTGTTGGGTTAGCTGGCTCCATTTAAGCCAACTGCTGCGTGGGTCATGTCAGGCCAAAGTTATATGTAGTGTGCATATACATATCGATTCACTTTCCTTGTCAATGCACAGCAGCACCACCAGCAGCAGCAGCAGCAGGGACGAACGCGAAACGTTTGCCAATTTTACTTTTATTTCTTCGTTTTCAATTTTCAAAGACACGTATTTGTATCGTACCATTTGCAGTTAAATAACATGGACGTGGAAGCCGATGGAGTGCCGCCAGCGGCGCCAGCTGCAGCTGCAACAACAGCCAACAGCGACCTAGACTTGGCCGCCCGACGCCGACTCTTCATCTCACAGCCATCGACTCTGGCGTCGCGTCGCCAACAGGCGGTCTGTGTGCGGCGCGCCCATAAGATGTATGGCAGCGGCAAGAATCCAAATATCGTGCTGGATGGCCTCAATATGACAGTGCCCAAGGGTTCCATGTAAGTACACAGCACTCTATTAATGTACGCTTTGCAATTAGCGAGAAATCTTATATAAACTTAAGCTCTACAACACAATTCAACTAGTCGCTAAGATTGCGATACATGCAAAAAAACACAAATTGCAAACCAAGTGTTAAGTTTGACGAAATCTTGTTATGAGGCAGCTAGACGACGCCTTCGATGACTGAACTGTTTGTCGTTGATGGGAACGGAAATGTCATTTGTTTAGTTTGTTGTTCAGATTTTGATAATCTTCAGCTCCACATAAGCAAATACAGTTGTGGCATTTGAAATATTGCGTCAGTGAGCGAGCGAGTGGTCGGTCTGGTTCCTAACATCCAATAAATAATGAAAGCTTGGTTTTAACATAGCAAATCAAAGGCACTCACCGAACTCGCTTATGTAAATGGATGAGGATTTGGATTTGGTGGTAATTTGTGGGTTGGCATCGCCAGCAGAGGGTAACGAAATGGGCAACAGCTTGCACCATAGACCGAGCTAAATGCAAATGCAGTTTGTGGCTTGTGAGTGGGTGGCTGTCTGTGTGTGTGTGTGTGTGTGTTGACTGTAAAATGTTATTGACCGCATTTAACAGTCGAATTGTTGTTGCCAAGCGCGGCAAATGAGGCGAAGATGAAGCCGACGAAGCGACGTCGACAAACGATAAGTGGGTCAATGTCAGCACTTGAAAAACTGCCAAATTAACACACACACGCACGCACACATGTGGCTTGCGTGTGTGTGTGTGTGTGTTAGTGTGTGACTTAACCAGACGTCGAGCAGAGACAACGACTCAGCATCCCAAAGCCAAAACCAGTTTTGTAGACAAGACACAAACCGCAACTGAGCTCGAGACGTGCATTGGAGTTGCCAGATCTGCGGCAGAAAAGCATGAATGAATGAACTGAGCCCAACAAACAGCACACACAACAACGGCACACTTACATATACATAGATAATAAACTCGGCAAAGTTTGACCATGAAATCGTCGAAGCGGCTGCCTTGAAGCGGCTGTTTGTTTTGGCCATTTAGTGAGATATTTCACACAACTTGCAAGCTGACTGGCTGCCTGACAGACCGACTGACTGACTGACACTTGAAAATCTGTGAAACAAAAAAGAAAAAAACACAAAGCGACACAGTGTGGAACAACAATAACAAAAGCGTTCGTCGCGCACACTTTGAGAGTGTTACCCAAAAACTTCAGGCCTGCGAACAGGCAGACAAACAAAGAGCGCTAAAAAGACTGAAAAAGAAGTAGGCGAATGAGCAGCAGACGGAAATACAAAATGAAAACGAAAAACTGTCAGCGGCGCGTTAGTGTGAACAAGAAGATTTAGCACAAAATATGCTGCCCCGCCGCCCACCCCCTGCCCGCCACTGTCACCACTTCGAGCGGCTCCCAGCTGGAGTTCGCCCCGAAGCTGTCAGACGGCCCCCAGGCGCAGATTTGCGATTGTTGTTGTGCGAATAATATAAACATGTAAAAGCATTTTAAGTGGAGTGTGCTCAAATTAAAGATATCGTGAGCGTATCGGAATTGCACAATAGGCGAGCACAAATGTACATATTAGTAAAATCTAACAATCTATTTAGACATATATCTCAATTGACAAGTGGTTCGTCTTAATCTATAAATCTGTGGTACCCTTCGATCAATGCGTCCAGGGTATGCGCCAAAAAGTTTTTGTAGGCGCGTCTCGGTTGCAGCGTCTGTCTCGGCTGCTGTGTCTGAGTCTCCGTTGACTGACACTTCTTGTGTTGTATTTGTTTTCATCACTCCACTAGCCAGAGCCGTGGGGCAGAAGCATCAACAGCAGCAACGCTGACTGCTGTCATTGCCGTTTGACGGCCGCAGCAGTGATAAATAATTGTGTGTGTGTGTGTGTGCGTTTCTTTCTTTATTTTCAATGAATTATATTTTTTCATTTTGCTTTTGGGTGCCGCAGACACATTTCTATGATATACAATCGTCTATATGCATGTGCTGAGAGTGGGAAGGGGGAAACAATATCACAAGAACAAGAGAGCGTAGACAATGAGCACTTAGTTGGATCCGAAGTGTTGTTCTGCGGTCTACCAAAAACTCGCAAATAAATCACGCCCGCCACGCATAAATAAAGTATGCAGAAAATTACGCGGTTTTTTTCAGCAAACCATGAAAAGTGGTGGAATTTATGGTCCCATTCACTGCGTTTGATTTGCGCGATTGAAAAGTCAGTTGGGCAGCGGTTTAATTGAATAACGACAATCGGTTAGCGCAGCCACCGAATGCAAATAAAAATATCACGAGTGTTTCCGCAAAAAGGAACAAATTGCGGCTAACGAATAAGTGGCAGGCGTCAAATGCATTCGAAAATATGAATGTCTGAGTTGAGAGCACTTGGCTGCAATGCAAAAAACCGAAATTATTTTCCACTCATATAAATAAGTTGCATAATACTCAGACTATTTTACCACGGCTAAATAAGTTGCATTAATTGGGCTTGCAGTCAAACTGTAATTAACTCGAAAATGGCTTGAGCAATCACAATTCCCACCAAAAAGTTGTCAAATCACAAGGATATTGTGGTTTTGCACTTGTGAGCTTAATGCGTAAGTCGAAATAAAGTTGACCACTGGACTGTGTAATTTGATTACGATGACGCGAAGGAAAAGCAATTACTTAGTCCTTAAAGATGCAGCTCACATCTCAAGCTTGATTGGCGTTTAGTTATTAATGCAAGAAGAGCAAGTTGAGCATCGGACTTAATATAGGCATCAACTGCCCTTAATAGCACAGCACAAACACAGCAAGCACTCAAAATACCAATTTCAAAATGCAGTTGTCAAATCGAAGATTTATTCGCAAATGTGTGTTTGCTTCCTGTGTACATTTCATATTTCAGATTTAATATTTAACTCTTGGTTTCCGGCCTGCTCTGGCCACAACACCAGCATTTTGTTGAGTCGCCCAAATAAAATAGACCACAAAATATGACCACATAAGTACTTCATGGACTGGCAATTCATCTAGTTAAATCAGCAGCAGCAGCAGCAGCAGAATGGAATACTCTAGCGAAAGATGCCCTCAATTTAGCCAACGATTTGATGTTGAAACTTCAAGTTTAAGAGAGAAATTATAGCTGGCAGCAGTTGAGGGCAAGATTTATATCGTTTATTCGTATTAATTTATTTGCATTAATTTAAGTAAGAGCATTTAATCTTCGGACTCTCAGCCGTTGCTGTTGCTGTTGTCGCTGTCGTTGTCGTTGCTCGCTGGCAATTTCAATTGCTGTTCTCTTTTTACTTGTTGCTTGCTGCTTGTTGCCTTGCACTGACAGTTGACCACAAATTGTAGGCTGGCCCCACATTGATTGCCCAGCAATTTTCTGTGGTAATGACCTTTTCGACATGATTTACACAGCGACTACCATTTTAAATTGAAATTCAAGCAGAGCAAAGCAAAAGATTTAGCAGACAATATGACAGGCTGTCCATCGCCAAGTCAATCAAATGGCTTTGATTATTGATTCTGGCAGAGTGCAGCAACTACTTAATGGCATTAACTTGCAGATGAAGGCTTAAAACTATGTTGTTATTTCAACTGCTGCGCTTACGCGCAAATGTTGTTGACTCTCAAATTGCGTCCGCCAGGTAATGTAACACCATTTCCACGGCCCACAGCAACAATGGGCGCCCGCTGTTGCCATTATTTTGACATACGAGAGCGCTGAGAGGCGGACGGAACAAAGAAAAAGACCGCGTGCTGAACCATTTTACACGCAGTTTGAAAAGGACGAGGGCCGTCTGCGGCCCAGCTTGGCAATGTTCAGGGCGTTTCCAGTTCCAGCTCCAAGCCTCCAAACACACACACACACAGCAGAGAAGGAGTGAGAGAGAGAGAGCGACATGGGCAGCAACATGAAGAAACATAATGGCTGCTTACAATTTGTGAACGAGCATAATGCGAACATTACATCCGCGCCATTGTTCTTGCCCTCCTCCCCGCCTCCCCGCCTTCCCGCCTGCGTCGCACTTTGGACCCCCCGTCAGAATGGGGTAGTGGGCATTAGTGTTGTGGTGCTCCGGCAGACGCAACACAGGGTGGCTAAATTAAATTAAAGCTGTTTAGGTGTAATTGGTCGTTGAGAGGGGTCACAAGAGTGCCGCGTCCTTGCCAGCTCAGAGCTCTGAGTTCTCTGAGCCTGGCCAAGGGTTTCGAGTGGGTTTTCGGCCAAATGGCAGTGACCCTTTTTCGACGGCTTTCCTCCTTATATATTGCAGCAACCATGAAAATGGCCAATTAATGGTGCATGAGTCAGGGTAAATTGAGCGCAGAGACGCACACACACACACGGGCACACATACACACGGGCACACAATAAACAGCCCATACAAGAGATTATAGAGTGTTCGCGCTGAAAGTCGACGACGACGCTCCAATTTACCTCCTGCTGACCTGAGATTTTCAACACACTCTCGCACTCCGGCACTCGTTAATAAAGTTTGCCTTTTAATGGACATGGAAATGGTTATTAAATGATTAAAGCTATAGCAAATACGAGTACGGCGGTCGCCTAATGCTTCTGTAATTATTGGCCTAAGTCGAGCAATCAGATACTGCTGCTGTCGCTTATTGTTGTATTTGTTGCATTTAGTTATTATCATATTACCTTTTTGTTGCATATTAATAGCAGACACAACTATTTCTAGAGTGTTCTGCTATGAATACCAGCAGTCAGTTATAAAGTGCCGCTATTACAGATCTGTAGTCTCTTACAGACGCCCGCAAGGGCCACGATACTGTACTTTTCCAGAACAAATTATGGGTTATTAACTACACACATGCCGGTGCAATGGGTTACAGCAGCAATCACTTGATTGCTGGTCATTAATAAGCGACTTTACAGTGGCGCACAGCAGTATTGTGATAGCTGCGATTCGATCGAGGAAAGCAGCATAAAATATTCCACATTCAAATATAATTGATTCAAGCCTGAATTAGTCTGGGCAAGTGGAAATGTATTATATAAATAAACTCTCAATTTCATTCGATTTGTGTATTGAGCATTCAGCCCATTGTAGGCAGCTCAGTCGCCATAAGTCCCCACAAGCGGCTGAGTACAAAGATCTCTCTGCTCGCACTATGCCAGTCTCGCCTGCTGCTCATTAGGCAGCAGTGTCTGTTTGTGGAGTGTTTGTTAGTGCGCTTATTAGTTGCAGTCACTTGAGTATGTAGTATCAGCAATTAGATATATGTACACACTCATAATCTACGTCCAGGTCACCCATTTCTATCTACCGATTGAAGCACAGAGGGAGAGCAAAGGCGAGTGATACATTAATGCGATTCAATGGCTTAATATAAGCACTCGCATGTAATTCATAGTACAATTGCACTTAACCGCAAGGCATGCTCGTAGTTTGCGCCTGTGCTCGTATTTGTTTGAGGTCAACATCGAAAGCATTTGCCACTAATTACAGCTACAATGGCACATATTCTATATATTAAATATGCCAGATGATTGTTGAGGTTGTGCCCGCCAAATCATTATCGAAATACGCTCCGAGGGGTGTCAACATTTGCTGGCAATAGCTTTAGTTTCAAGTAAATCAATAATGTCGCTTTGTTCTTGGTTGATTGTCGGCTTGGTATTGGAGCACCTGCGAATTAGTCTCATTTGCGTAAATTACTCCGTCGTCGTAGTTAAATTTGTATCTGTAGCAACAATATCTGTATCGGTGCACTATTGAAAATTATAAAGCATTTTAGTGTCGACATGGCTCAGCAATTTGTTGTGATTACTCGACTCACTCCCGTTGCCTGCTCTCAGTTTGCGGTTACCACTAAATTATTGAGTGATTTTTAATGGCAGCTCAAACGTCGCCCTCTTGGCTTATCAATCGATGCTCGACCGAGTGCCTCACCGACGACTGTCTGACTGCCTGACTGCCTGACTGACTTGCTGATTGACTGAATGATTAGCCATGCCCATATGCCATGTGCCTGATACGCGTGGCTGGGCTTTCTACATACGCGCCGAAATGCGTGAGTAGCTGCGATTTGTTCAGTCGCAACCTGACTGACAGACAAACACTTTAACTGACAAAGGCGCAAACTATTGTTGACTCGCATGCTTGAGGCCGAAATGATTGCGGTCGATTTGTGAGCTGTTGGCACTCATAACTCGATGGCCTGTCAATAAATCGATCTATCAGCAGCTACTGGCGTTTGTCACGTTACGCATACCATTTAAATCCTTAAATTGCGAAATGTTCGTTGAGTAAACCTTTCCAGCGCTGACATCAAACCAATTACTGGCGATGCCGCGCTTAATTTTAGGTTAATATTCAAAAGGCAAACAAAAGCGCAGAGTCCCAAAAACGACAACTTCAACGCCAGCGAGATGATTCTATCCTTTTAAAAAGCGGAAATTAAAATCTTTATGGCAAATGATTAACCAATAAGACGAACGGAACTCACACAGACACAGACCCAAACGGCGTGAAAGTCTTGGGCGAAGGCAAAGAAACAAAGTTAAGTGTGGGCTAGGGAATGCGAAAGTGGCTGGAAAGAGGGTAAAGTAAGTACTTTAGGCCTGGGGCAGGCAGACGCATCAGCGGCCAACTGTTGTGGCATATAATTACCAAAGTGGCCCTTGGCTTAGCCATGCCGACAGTTGGCAATTGGCAGTTGGCAGTCGGTAGTCGGTTGTCGGTGGTCCGTAGCCGGCAGTTGGGAACCGGAAGTTTAACAGCCGTTGCAATGGGCAGCTTATTAGCCAAATTAGGCTGCCACGCGTTGGCGTTGCCATCGCCAACGCCATCGCCATCGACATCGTCGTCGCGTCAAGAGTTTGTTTGCCCATTTCGACGGGGCCAATTGAAGCGTCAAGTGAGTGACGAACGGTACTGGGCCGCAACGAGTCTCTAATGAAAATCGATTAAAAATGGCATAGAACAACCCCGCCACCGACACCGTCTCCGACCAGCCGCCGCTTCCCCTCGCACATAATGGCAAATTAATTGTAAAGTGTGCGGCCATTTTGCTTTGCTTGTTGCCTTCGCAGCGGTCAATGGGCAGAAGGGTAAGGCTAGGGACTTGGGTTGCACTTGCGCTCCATTTGAAGGATTGAAGGCAGCATAAAACAATAATTAATTGATTGAATGTAGTTGGAAATGGCCACCGCCGGAAGCCAACGACCAAATCAAGCCCAGCCACACGCCCCCCGTCAGCCAAGTGGCATAGAAAATTAGTTTGCCTAAGAAATGAATTTTCTATCGCAATCGTTTTGCCCTTAGCCAGCGGGTATGCTGATTTTCAATATCCACTGCAGTCCGTATATTCAACAAACTTTGGAGCTTTGATACAAAATACAAATAAGAATTTGCTAATTACACAGAATGTACCACTGATAATACTTATAAATTGAATAAAATATGTATGCATTAATATTGTTATTGCATAAGAATTGAGCACTTTAAACAAGGAATTTAATTTGAAGAAGAGTTTGCCGGGATCAAAGTAATTACTGTGGGTTGCCAACTGAAACCCGATCTGTTTGCAAAGCACACGCTCGACTCGACTCGAAGAGATTTTACTTTAATTTGATTTCCATTGACTGCGACACTTTGAGCATACTGTTGAGAAATTTAACTCCAGGACGGGGTGAAGTCGTCGCAACTCGGCAATTACAAAAGCGGAATGTGAATTGAAATTCAAGCAGCAATTACCTAGATCGAAATGTGAGCAACAAAAAGCAACAGCAGCGGCGAGAGGGAAGCTCAACTGTCCTGCCAAGGACATTACGTGCCAGGGACGTTGACAGGCGGCTTTTGAGCGTTGGCCGCAATTAGGCGTCTAGGAATTCAATTTATTTTATAGCAGTTTGCGCTGCCAGCCCGCCAGCCGCGTCAACGCCTGTATTTGTATACGTCGCTGCTGAGCTATTTCAATTTTTAAACGATTGCATAATATGCTGGCTGGCTGGCTGGCGGGCTGACGGGCGGTGCTCAGTCTTCGCCAGCTGCCGCTGCTGCTGTCGTTGCTCTGATTTTGCGCTTAATTTGCTTAAGCTGCACTTCATTTTTAGCCAAGCCGCCGACAATTTCGCCCACCCAGCACGCTGCACGCATCCGTCAATGTTTATCCACGCTGGCAGTTTTTCCCACTGCGGTCGCGCACTTAAAATCTTGTTAATTTGCAACGCAGCAGCACATCAAACTGACAGCGTGGCATATGTCAATGTGGCATGTCGCTCTGCTCTACTGTGCTGTGCTGTGCTGTGTGCTGCAATGAGCGGGCAGTCTGTGCGCGTTCATCATTCAAAGTGCGGCTGGCACTGCTGAAATTAACAATTACCCGCCGCAGTATGCAGTGAGGTCGCGGGCGTTTTGCACCTTGCCGCCAACGGGGCGGATGGATTGGGCTTATAAAAATAACTATGGCGCAGGGTATTACAGCGGAAACGGAAGTGCACATTAACTCTGCATGCTTGCATGCCAGCCAATGCCACCGCGGCGCTGCACAAGTGTGCGCCTGTGTGTGCGCCTGTGTGTGTGTGTGTCAGGTGTGCATGTGCTGGTAAGTGTGTCCGCAATTAGCAGCGCACACGTGTGAGTGTGTGTAAGTATTTCGCTGCAGCTGTGTGAGTAATTAAAATGGAGTGTGCGCGTTTAATAAGTTAAGCGCTGCAGCACTCACACACTTATGCATGGCAAACCTCATCACACACACACACAAACGCGCGCGTCGTAAGGTGCGCAGATATACACACAGGCAGCTGCTGAGCTTCCGTTCCTGCTGCGACATTGTTTTTACTGATTTTCCTGCCTCAACTCGCATTATTCACTCGGCCTCGTATGCAGCATTCGATACACTGCAAAATTAACCCAAGACATAATTATTTGTGTGAATTGTTTCGTCATTTCTCTAATTTGAAATGTATTCATTTAATTTGGCATCCACCAAATACGCTCTCGTTAGCAACAGAATATTTCATGCACTGCTTGGCTTTTAATTTTGCCGAAATGAGCTCATTCATGTTGTCGCAGCAACCGCATGCTTGCTGCAATATTCTTTAATTAACCCACACACACCGCGACAGCGTCTTACGAGTATGCCGTGCAGTATTTGCACATAAATGCCTGGCCACAAACTGCACAATGCAGGCAATTGGCTCGTTTGTTTGTGCGCAGCATAATGTGGCCACATTGAACACTCACACACTCGCACACTTTCGCCGTGACTACTGTAGTTCGCCCCGACTGCTGGTATCAAGTGCCTGGCGGCATTTTGGTTGACCTTTGTTGCATGCGGCGTATGCGCAACATCCGCTGAAAAACTATTCCCCCTACGAGTCAGGTGAAAATGTGAAAGAAGGGCTTTGGCTTTGCCATGAAAGGGAATTAAATTAGCTATTAAAATATAGTCGGTAGCATATTTATTTATCGCTGCAATGCCCAAGGCAATTCGGCCTTGGCGCTGCCATCCATTAGGGCGGCGTTCGTTTTGTGCAATTCCTAATTAAAATTAGATAATGCGCATTAAATAAATTTAAATTAAATTCGTATTTATTTTAGCAGCATTTGCGAGAAAATATTTCACAGCAGCGCTTGTGCACTTTTGCTCCTTTATTTGTCGAAAACAAAATGTCAGCCATTGCGCTAAATTGTTAATTGCATTGAAAATGCGCATTTGCGAGTTGGTCCCACACACACACACGAGCACACGCACGCTCACATGCGATGTGATCTAATGCGATGCGATAAATTTGTACAAATTTGTAAAGCGGCAGCGGCGACAAAACGCATGGGCCATGTGTTTTTGGATTCGCAATCAGGCAACGAGCTCGCGTGCGTTGGCCAACGGCTTAACAACAGCATCAACAGCAAGCAGCATTAACAGCAACGACAACAACAACAATTTAGACATCAAAATACTGTAATTGACATATGGTTACTGCACTGTAGATTCTATATCTACATATGCACACGCGGTATCTGTAACGATGCGAGTGCAACGCAATTTGCATCTCAGCTGATTGTCGTGATTTCATTTGGCCTGTAAACAAGTCAAAACAATGGCAGCATACTCTGTGATTTTATTTTGCATTGTTTAAATAACATTTTCCATTATATTTGCATCCAATGACAAAATATTTGCACTAACTGCCGCGTCCAAACAACAGATTCAATCGCGATTCGACTGAAACCGTATCACAAACTTGTAATTAAGTGGGCTGTGCCAATGAATAAGCATTTGCAAATATGTATTTTAATACATGGACTGCCAGAATGCTAATAATGCTGAAAGTATTGCGCAAAGCTGTTATTGTCCATTACAGTTACCCAAACGATAATAGGGTATAATAATGATAATCAAATGGAAAGCAAAGGTTGACGGCAAACTACAGTTAGATTCGTGTATAAATTAGTAATAATTGCTAATATGCACTGCATTTACAGGGTATACTTCAGATAGGAGTTGCACATTTCTCTACTTAACATATGCAAAAATTATACAAACAGTTTTTTATTATAGTTTAATTTAATCGAGTGTGTCGCTTTATATGTCACAAAGTACATAAATACGCGTGCATTTGTTTCTATCATTTTTTTTACGCGAGTATAAAATATTTAAATTGTTCACAGTCCATATACACTATTTTTATATTTATGAATTACTCATTGATATTGCATTTGGCTTTAAAGACTGCGACATCAATAAACAAATAGACAGCAGGTTAAAAGCCGTCGCCAGTTGCGGTGGCACAAACTGCGCTTAGCGCGAAAAAACCCGTCAATTCAACAATTTTTGATTTGTTTGCACATTTTTACTGCTGACTTTTCAGCATGTATGTACATGCTACTCCGTCTCCTCCATAATACACACACTAACTGGGTATGTATTTATTTACAATTCGCGTGTCCAAACTTTCAAGTGAATGCGCGTGCAAGTCTGTGTGTGTGTGTGTGTGTTTGCTATAGTATACTGGGAATTAATGCTGTCCTTGAATTTCTCATAAACTGCCAATTCAACGAAAAGTTTGTGACAACAACACTAACGGAAACAAACACATACATACTCGTGTACACAAAGTTGAACCAAAGTTCATTTGGCCAGCTGAGCTTGGCAACTTCTTTTAAAAAGCATCTTAATCAGCAGTAAATTCTGAACTAATCAGTGCCTCCATTGTCTAGCGCCATCACTGTCCTCCTCCCTCCACGCTTTCATTCCGTGCGCACTCTATTAAAGTGCCAGCTCACATATTTGTAACACGCGCATTAACGTGTTCCGTGTCCGGCCAGCATATTGACCATGGCCAACTTATTGCAACATAATTACGCGTTGCAGAACGTTGCAGTGCATAATAAATTCGGACAGCAGGGCGTATGAGCGATGCAGTTGTTAGAGATGAGCACGATTCTCTAAAAGAGACCTTGATTACGGAACGATTAATTAATTATTATTGTTCTCTGATTGCACTCATTCTTAGTGCAGTAAATACAAAACTGCATGAAAGAAAATCAATTGTTTACCTCTATGCGACCTTAAAGTCGCTCAAGAGCCGTGTAGCCACTTGCCATAATTGGGCACCGAATCATGATTTATTTGTGAGCAGCTTAAATTGTGTCTGGCTCGTGCTCATCTCTAAGTGCAGCTTCGATTTTTGTCTTCTCGAGCATTCTCACTACCCGTCTGGGTTGGCGCATTGAACTTTGTTTTAATTATGGTGGAGGACAGCAGACAGACGCTGGGTGCATTGGACATGGACATTGTTTGCGCTTGGCTTGCCTTGGCTTGGCCAGGGTCCTTAGCTTAATAAATTGCAATTGTTTGCAAGCTAACTTTGCACCCACGCCCCCAATTTAGTCCAGTTTCGTTTCGTTTCGTTTGTTCCCTCGCTGCGGCTGTAGATTTTGTAATTGGTTTTGGCTTTGCGCACTGCATTTGACAAAAATAAAAAAAAAATAAAAAAGAGCAAAGTATAGTAGTAGAAAGTTTAGCATAATACACAGGGAGTCGAAGCAAACAAAGTTTTCCAAACATTCAGACGCAGAATAGATTTTTGTATGTGCGGTTAACGAAGCAAATAGAAAAATTCACCATAGAAAATTGCAATTTCGTTTTTCTTAATTTTTCCAGCCAGCCACTGAGCTCAAATATTGACCCAAAAGTTTAATAAACGTAGTAATTGTAGTCGACGTGCCAGACAGACAGAGCGACAGATAGAAGGCGCTTTTAAAATTTCCCAAACTCAATTCGAATTTTTTTTAGTACATTTTTTAGCAGGCGAAAACATTCGGAAAGTGGCATTACGCAAACTTAATTAAAGGCCATAGAGTCTGACACAGCAGCAAGACAAGCATTTAAATATTACAGTGCACTGTCAAAACAATGCACAACTGAACTCTGAATGCGAAACAAAAGTCTGAATGTGTGCCAACAAAATTGTTTAAATTATGGCAAACAACGATACACATGCACTTTGCATGCCACTGATACTGATATCCTCCGGAACGACAGAGCGACAGAGCGACAGTTAGACAAACAAACAGACATACAGTTGGACAACACAAATATATAAACTGTCAGTGCAATGAACATATTCGTTATGAACGAGCGTTTGACTGGTTATACTCTGCCCGAGATTAAAACTTTACAATAAACGGGTTGAGTCCAGGGGTCGATTCGGCTCTCGCTCTACACTAACAGTACTTAGTGTAAGCTAGCGAAATATAAGTAGTGCTAAGATGTGATTTGCATAGAGCATTCGCTATTCAATACACCAGAGATGAGGCTTCCGTTTTGTTTTTGCTCATCGCTTGCAGTTCAACTGACCGCAAGTAAAATACGCTGACTGCTGGCCAACAATAGCAAAACTTACGAATGATAAGTGAGCATTTTGAGCTCCACATGAAATTGTTTAAATAATTTATAAGTGAAATGCACTATGAAATCAGACAGATGCTGCTTCTAAGCAACTGCTGGCCAGCCAGCTTAGCCTGTTGTGTGCACACAAAAAGAAACCCTTTGGAAAAACCGAAATGGCTCAAGTTGGGTCAAAAGTGTTGTGTATATTATATGGTTGGCACGTACTACGATTGTAAGTAGAACTTTAACTATAACTGCACTGCCAGTCATACTTCATAACTTTTCTCTGTCTCGTTCTGTCAGCTTCAATCTCTGTCCCTTATTATGTTTTGTTTCGCTTTTGTGTGAGCAAAATTTAATTATTAGCATACGTTGTAGGAGTTGCGTCGCCGGCTGAGTTTTATGTGTTTCATTGTGCTCTGTGCCTACATTGCGTATGCGTAATGCGTGCCCTGTTGTGTGCTTAATTGAAAAAATATGAAGCCTTCGCCCTGTTGTGCAATTGTTTTGACGGACTTGGGCCATGTCAGTCGAGCCAGCAAGTGGAATTAAAAGCAGCTGTTGCCCGGCTGCAAAAATATTGAATTGTCTGCACATTTGTTTAATAAATCATCAAACGTTTCGGCCATTTACTTATTGACTTATGCAACAAAGTGCAGAGCTGGGTGTGCCTCAAGCATTTGGCATGCTAAACTTTAATCCCCAGCACTTTGACTTTTGCATTCTTGAGTCACTGCCCTCGAACGACTCGAGTACTCGGAGTGGATGCTGAGTGAGCAATGAGTTGCGAGCTCTGAGCTGTCAGCTGTGAGCGACGAGCGGACTTGGGCTTGCAGCTCTTGTCTATAACAAAAGTTTATCGTTTAATTAGACAGCTAACTAACTACTTGGGAGTCAGTAAGTCATTCAGACTTCGAGCCGGTCGTTATTGCCAGGAATGCTCTGAATTTTCCATGGAAAACTACAAAGTAAGCTTGTTAATTAAATACGCATTACCGCGCCTCTAATTGCTTGCGATGTGCTGCTTAGCAATAACAACATCAACAACAACAGCTAGCAAAACAGCGAGCAACAGCAATAACATCAATTTGTTGAATTCAGTTGCAAAGTTGTTTTTTTTTTGCTAGGCGCATGTTGCAGTCAATGGCAAAAGGCAGGAAAGTAAGCAAAAATTAAATTTAATTATTCTCTGACACTTTTGGCCTCTGACTGGCTGACAGACAGTGAAACAGACCAGAGACACCAGAGAGATAAGCTGAAGGAAAGAATAATTGAAAATCCGATGGATGCATACTTAATGACAAATGTCGCACAGTAAATCACATTTAATTAGTGGACATTTCAGCTGCAACTTTGACTGCAGCAGCACCAGCAGCGGCACACTGCAACTGTGGCAAGCGAGGGCATTGTGGCATCGGACGGTGGCATGCCACAAACTAATTCAGCTGTACAACATCATCAATCACTGCGGCAGAAATAAGTTGGCCAAGAGCTCAAAGAATACATCAAGCTCTGCAGAAAAAGGTTAATGGATGAAAAAATCAACTTTGTTGCTTACTTCTTTCTGCCCGCTCACCGTTTGATGTTGCATTGTTTGTTGTTTGTTATTTGCTGTTCGTTAGCAGCAGCGACAGTGTTTTTAAATGTGGGTACTTTGTGACTTCGCAAGCTTGTTTTTTGCTGCAGTCCCATTCATTCATTTGTTTTTCCAAAGAGGATTTATGCAACAAAAAAAATAAACAGTGTGTGTGGCCATATGCGGTTGCATGTCTAATGTAAGTGGTAACACAATTTAGCACAGGAACACGGAAACAGGGATAAGTTTCTCATTTGGGTTAAATACAAACATTTTTTTTCATTTATTAATTATAAAATGAATTAAATGGCAATAGCAAGAAAATGCATTTCATAATTAAAAAGATTTCCATTTACTTTACCATTTACCAAATGAACTCCTCGTTTCTGTTGCTGTTCTAAGCCCTTCTTATATCTTAATCACGTCTCGCCCATCACAACTCGTAACTCGTTATCAAAGGAAACTGCTACGTTTTCGTCACTACTTGAATTTCAAGCCATTTGCTTGAGCTGTGAACACTTTAAGCCAGCGCAACAGTTTTTCAAACTTTATTTACGTTCTTCACAGCTCTTAAACTTTCACACTTTAATCATATCTGTGCTTATTGTTTTACCTGACGCTGTTGTTCATGTTAGCGTCGTTGTTGTTTTCGGTTTTTAGCTCGAAGCTGGCCAGCGAAGAGTTGCGCTCTTATTTATCCCTTTGGCGCTCAACTTGGCTTATTCAAGTGTGGCTTTTTCATGTGCACACTGCGAGTCGCTTTGACCTGCATGTTATTCATGGCTAAGCACACACATGCACACACACACACATACACCATCGCGCACATACCATCGTGAACCCAATCCCGGCTGCAGAGCAAACAATTTTCTAAACTCGCGCGCTGCGCATATAGTGAAATGAAGGCGTTGGACTGTTCGAGAGCATCCAAGTGGGGGAGGTGGGTAGTTGAGCTGAAGTGGAGCTCGGCTGTAAGTGAGGGGCTTGTGGATTGCAGCGCGCTAAGCTGCGCTAAACATTCCCTAAATATATTTTGCAACAGCTCCTCCACACACACACTAACACACACATACAGACTCAGATAAGCGGCGCACATAGCTGGCAGGACAACGACAAGGACACGCTGCGAAGCCAGCAGTGTGCGCGCTGCAATGAAACTTTTTGCACCTGAATATTTTTCCGAAACTATTCACAGTTGATTTTTCACCTGATGCTTTTCATAGAGCTTCCCCACAACCCTTCTACGTGTGTGTTGCATGCGAGTGCTTAAAATATTTGTCTGCCTAGCCGCCTGGCTGCCTAGCTGACTGCCTGCGATGCTGTGGCATGCCCCATGCAGCCTGTCCGAATGTCTGGCCTGCCGCAGAATGACTCGCTTTATACGACTCAAGTTGCATGCAGTGGCGCAGCTTTGGCCGGCTGTGGCGTCAAGTGCAGTCACTGGCCAACGCACAACTGCCCGGCAATCTGGCAATTACCAAATGCGCTTTAAGAGCATCTCATTGAGATGGCTTGCAGCTGAAGGACCTGTACACAGCATTCATAAGTAATTACTGCGAATATATTAGTGCAGTTCCTTCCACATACAATTTCACAGCCATACTGCATAATTTACATAAGCTACGGGCGCACTTCAAGTGACAGCAAGTGCAGCTTGATTGCGAATATTAAATGTGATTCACTCGAAATCAAGCCAATGAATTCAAATACCTAGAGTACAAACTTAACGAAATATCAATTACCAATAAAATATTATAAACGACTGAAGTGCCTTTTGAGTGTAAGTAAAGTCAGTGTGAGTTGGGCCCTTTTTGGAAGACTGAACCGCTCCTGTGCACTCACATGGCCGACCGTGTGCTTGCAGCCTTATCTATATGCATTTTATTATATAAGCCTTGGTCTTAAGTTCAAACAACTCACCGCTCACCTCTTCTTCTGCTCTGCGTGTGTGTGTGTTGCAGTTACGGTCTCCTTGGTGCCTCGGGCTGTGGCAAGACAACGCTGCTCAGCTGCATCGTTGGACGACGGCGTCTCAATTCGGGCGAGATTTGGGTGCTCGGCGGACGGCCGGGGTCGCGTGGTTCCGGTGTGCCAGGTCCACGAATTGGCTACATGCCACAGGTGAGTTTCCTTCTCTCTCCTTCCATCGTTCGCTGCACGTCTCGGGCACAGCTCGGCGGCACAGCGGTCCAACGGCAGCTGGTTGAATTTTTCATGCGCTTTTTATTGTTCTGCCACAGTTGGCATCGGTGCTCGTAACTAAATTAAATAAATCCAATAAAACGTTAAAAGCAAACAATGCCTCTTGGCCACCAAAGAACAAAAAACGAACAAAAAAAAAAAACGCACCGAAAAATGAAGAATACATGAGGAAAACATAAAGTTTTAAATGCTGCCACGGCATGAAAATTTTAATTTCGACCACGCGCAATAATATCCTCGCAGTCGCAATTTCAATTCCATTCCCAGTGGTTCATAAAGCAGCCAACCAGCGAGCCAACGTATAACTTGCTTTTGTGCGCTACGCAATTTGCACTGGGCACTTCTATAGCATAATTCTATTTGCAGGAGATAGCCCTTTATGGGGAGTTCACAATGCGCGAAACTTTAATCTACTTTGGCCTGATTGCGGCCATGTCGCGCGGCGACATCGAGGATCGCACCGAATTCCTGCTCAAATTGCTCAATTTGCCAAATGGCTCGAAGTTCGTCAAGAATTTGAGCGGCGGCCAACAGCGCAGAATGAGCCTGGCCGTTGCGCTGCTCCACGAACCGGAGCTGCTCATCTTGGACGAGCCAACGGTGGGCGTGGATCCGGTGCTGCGACAGAGGTGCGTACAAGTCTGCCACGACCATGAAATTCCGCACCATGGCATGCGGAAGAGTGGAGAGTATTAAATTTAACTTCAGCTGCAAGTAGAAGCTGCTTGATTTGCAGCTAATTTCAGCAGCTCGAGTGCATTTCGAAATTGATGTCTGCTGATTAACACTTTATTACTTTTGCAGCATTTGGGATCATTTGGTGGAAATAACGAAAAACGGTCACACAACTGTGATAATCACCACGCATTACATCGATGAATGTGCCCAGGCGCATATGGTAAGTTCCCACATAGTTTGGGTTGAAGCGCTCGGCGGCGCAGGGAATTCGCTGTGGCAGACAACCAAGTGTCAATGGCTTTTTGGCGCCCACGCATTGTTTGCCCGCTTGATTTATAGTCACGGCTTGCACGTCTATTTGTAATATGCGGCGTATGAGCAATATTATGCGCTTGACTCTCGCTCTCTTGCTCTCGCTCTCTCGTTCTGGTGAAAGGTGAAAGCTCAGCTGTCGAGGGAGTCGACCGTAAGTCTCAGCGACGCAACGGCGCTTATCAGCTCAAGCTCAAGTGTACGCTGTCAACACGCTGCGCTAAGTGCTTCCTTCTGCTGGGGGCCATGGTCGAAATCAGTAAAATGGGGGGTTTGGCCTGGCAAATTTGTATCCTGCGCGAGCTGCAACAAATCTGTGTCGTGTCTCTCGCTCTCGAAAAAAACTATAATATTACTGGCACTGCCTGCTCATCTGTCCGGCTGTCGCTGTTGACCCATGGCCATGGCACGATTTACGAGGCATTTCCGAGCGAGACACATTGCAAAATTTACTTCAGATTTATTTATGCTGGCAATGCGAGGCGTAGTAATCAGCACAAGAGCGAACGAGAGGGCGACAGCCGACAACGCTGTGTGCTGTGTGCAAGTGGGGCTGGGGGGTTTGGTCATTTGGGGCCCCTGCCCCGAATGCGGGGGTCAGACAATGAACTGTGCGAGCGGCGAAAATATGAAAAGCACAAAAACAAAACAAGACAAAACAACAAGAACAGCAACAACAAAGAGTCATGGAAAATACAGAAATAAAGCGTGACAAAGCGCACAAAGCAAACGCCCGTCACAATGGACACTTAGATAGACAGATATATAGATAGATAGACCGACAGATACCCATGCGACACGCACAGGATATGCACACACACACACACTTACATTTGCACGTACAACTACATAAACACTTTCGCACTCACACGCACACGTAAAACAAACAAATCCCTACACACCGACACGCACTTATGCTGGTCAGGTCCGAATCGGAAGCTGGGAAAAGCGAGTCAGTGGCAACACAATGAAAGATAAAAAGATTGATGCAGAAAAGAAAGCTGCAAAGAGGTAGCAGGAGTCCCCGTGTAGGCAAACAGGACGACCACCAAATACCCTACGCCAAAAGCCTACTGCGAAATCAAAATGATTGATAGGCAAGCGATTTATAACATTGCGAAACCGGGATTTACTTAGGTCCTTATCAAAACTTAGCCTGTTAGCCTGGTTGGGGTTGGGGGGCTTATCTCTCCGTTAGCTTATCCACTCTGCTGCCCATTGGGATGCTTTTTTGTCCCCATAACTGGCTTAAAATACATCTTTTTTATTGCGAAATATTTATGCTTTAAGATACGGCGTATTGCATTGGAGCCAAAAAAATATTATTGAATTTCGTTAAGCAGCTTACTTTAGCGCTTTATTTCAAAGTGTGCTCGTCGAGCTCGTTAGACTTATGCCGAGGCGAAGCCGAGCAAAAAGGTGCCCAAGGATGGGTGCTGCTGCCAACGGCTGTCAGAGCGACACCCTCGCAGTGTCATTGCGGTAAAGAGTTATGGCCAATAAACAAAATCACTGCCGGCAATAGGGAGTGGAGTGGGTGCGTGTAACGCGAAACGTGCTGGTAACCTGAACGATCCCCAGTCTATAAAACAATGGGCTATGACTTTAAGGTTGAGATAATCTAACTGCGTCGCGGCAGCCATTGAAATGTGAATTTAATGCCAATTGTTATACCAAATTTATGGTCTCAAGAAAGCATGCGACAAACTGCCGCCTCCTACTCGCCACGTTCGGTTGTGGCAACTGACTTTTGTCTGGTTGGCAACTTTGGTGACAGTGTTTAATTGCTCATATTGAACACGTGTTGTGCCCTCCTCATACACTGCGAAACTCCGCTTGAGTTGACTACTTGTATTATGGCCGGCAGCAAATTGCTTTTTCAGCTTTGTCACTTTTTCGTGCCACGTTTTTGTTTTGCCGCAGGTTCCCCAATACTCACAGGAGTTCTGTGCTTAGTCCAGCCGTATAGCTGTGTAGTCCAGACAGACATTTTTCGCCAATTCTGCACGTCACTCGGACTTCAGTTTTCGTACGTTTTGCTACTTGTCCAACTGCCTAGTGGACGCTGCTCACTTCTTGTTTGGCGCTCTAGCTGTTTTTTTTTCCTTACTTCTTTTTTTGTTGGTTTTGGTTTTGTGTGGGTTTTTATTTGTTGACTCAACAGAATTGCGTGCCGGCAGCACAAGAGCCACATACCAATACAGTAAGCACAACACAACACGACACAACATACATATATTTAACTAGTCCGAGCTGAAGTTCGTGTTGATTGAGTGCGATATTTCGATTGACACCTAACTGTCGCTTGTTCCACGCTCTTCGAGCAATTCAATTTGTCTCGTCGTCGCTATTTTTTCAGCTCCAAGCTATTGTGCCAATTCAAACAGTTTTTTTTTGGCGATTGGAAAATGCATTTCTAATGTAAATAAAGTACGAGAATTGCTGATGCATTAAGCAGTAAAAAAATGTTGCTGCTGGTGCTTTTCAAGATTATTAATGAGCACTCATAAATTGTATTGCCGATAAATATAGCCAAGCGGGTAAACCAATTCTTAGCAGCTATTATATATTTTCAAAATTAAAAAGCTAATTATATAATTAGTAAAAAGCTCATAATTCTGATAAACATAATATATATATACAGCCAATTTTTAATGTGCATTAAAGTTTCGTGCACCTTTGCGTACGGCTTTAATGACTTCATACATATGAGTATTAAAAAAGTATTATTGTCAGACCAAATAAACTTCAATTACAATTGCGCATACTTAATATGGTTATGTATAAAATGTTAATATTGATCATACGCAGAGTGCTTAAATTTGTTTTCCAACAGCAGCTTTTGCCATTAAACCGTGGTTTTTACAATTATCTGGCAATGTGACTGCTCCTCTCGCAGCTTTGGCTTTGGCTTAATGTTTCTGCGAATTGTTAAATTTAAGCTACAAGCGAGTGGCAAGAAGTAGTGGACAGGTTTCACTTTATTTGTAATTTCTCAGCATCAGCAATTATTCAACTGTCCGTTAGCATTTTTGGCCTTGTCTCCCCGCCTGCCGCTCGTCAGTATTATTTCTGGGTTTTTGCTATTAAAAAGCAACATGCGGAAAATTACGCGGCAAAAAGGAAATGCAGCACAGAAAAGACAGCATAAACTATTAAGGGCACAAGATACAACAAAAAAATGTAAAAGCAGATACAGAAGCCGCACCAAAATCAGCACAGAGTGCCGCTGCAGGGTCTGATGGCTATAGAAGTGTGGTGGGGGCAAGTGGGCGAAAAGTAGTCGTAACAATATATCCATCAAATAATGTTACGCTCCCTGATTTCATTTATTAGAGCAGAAAGCGCTGCACATCCAACTGGGTAAAGCCAGAGCGACTTCAAGTTCCCAGCAGAGTGTGGCAACACGGCGTATACGCGATTTCAACGTACTATACCCTCTTTTTGTGCCCGCCAACAATTTCCCATGAGCCATGCAGAGCTGACATTAAATTTAGGGAGCCATGTCTGTCAAAAAAGCCAAGCAGAAAAAAAAAAATACAGAGCACAAAAAAAAAGAATAGCAGGAACACAGCACAGCGAGGACAAAGAGCAAAGAAAATGGCTCTATTGCCTTTTGGGTTGCCTGACCCCCAGTTACCGTTTTAGTGTTTCAGTTGCACGCAGGCAATCTCAGGGGCTTGAGAGGGGAGAGCGGCAAGGCTAATAATGACGCAATTGCAGGCGTTGATGTTGTGTCATAATGTCTAGTCAACCTTTGATGTGGGTCCTCTGACTGTATCTGTGTCTGTATCTGGGTGTGAACATGATTCTATTTGACAGCCAGGAAGTGCTTAAATGAAAACAAACTAATGGGTATTAAAGTCCTACACAGATATAATAAACACAAATATTCTTGAGCACTGCGAGAGCAACAAATGATTAAAGCGAGATAAAAGTTTAGACAAAACAAAGACTTGGGTTACTAGGTAATTCATTATTAATAAAGAAAACATTTTATTTCCTTCTATCTTGCGCGACTACTGTTGTTGTTGACTACTTAGCAATTTAATGGCAGGCCATAAAAACTTGAGCTCGCTTTAAAAGCATCATGCTAAATATATGCCATTACAAATATTTATCATGCATGTTCAGAGTTCGCTGCTTGTTGCTTGCATGAGGTAAAGTAGGCAAGCCCTTTCTAAAAATGCAAAAAAATAAATAAATTACATGGGCGTTGCATCCATCGTATATCATTTTTCAATTTCCTATTGCGTCCAATGAAACTCTTGAATGGTTAAAGCTGATACTCTGCAGTTTACATATCTGATATATGAAATGAAATCTCAAAAGGTGTCTGCTATATTAATTATATGAAATTCATTAAGCTGTTTGCTTATATTTTAATCGTTTTATATGTCGCCAAGAGCAAAAGAATGTGTTTATTCTCTTATTCAATTGAAGCCAGCTGCAGGGTATGGTTATTTATTTATGGCATATGCAATTTACGTCCGATCTGACAGCAGCCTATAAAACTGCAATTGGATGAACAAAAATGAAGAGCAGTTGGGGTTGTTAGTAGCTTAGGCAAACTTGACCATTCAATTAGGTGGCTAATTGGTTGCGCCATAGACGAATTACAGAATACAAAGGCAAGGCCAATAGACAAGCCCGAGGAAATAACCGATTTCCGGCCAACTGAAGACTGAAGACAAAATCAAATCAAGCAGCAAAACTTTCGCAACTAACAAAGTGTGTGTGTGCGTGTGTTTGAAGTTGTTAGCATAGAGCTGCCATATGCAGTCGCAACAACGTGGACGTAACGTAGGGGAAAGAGGGGGCAGCAATAGGTGAAGGCACTCATGTGCATGCCTAATGAAGCTATCGAGGGTGTTGGAATTGATGAACACGCTGAGTTGGCTTGGACTACGACAGCGACAGCTACGACGAAGACGCCCCAGCTAGCCAAGTGAAGTTTGGTGAAGGCGGTAAAGTTTTGCAGGACGGCGAGCGGGAGGATTCAATGTCCTGAACTTGCCTAATGCGTTGCTCAGTATGCCTGGTCATGTGCGGCAAAGAAATCAATTAAGTTAATTTCCGCACGTTTCGGCAAAACGGCCAGGGGGATTAGCTGGGCTGCACTTGGGCGTGGTCAAGTGGCCTGTACAGTCAATAAAACTTTTCAATGACAACAACAGGCAAAAGTGTGTATAGCAAAAAAAAGTAAACAAAGTTTGCAGCCAGCAACTGCATGAATAGGAACTAGAACATAATGGACAGCAGCACGACAAGAAGTCGAAGTCAAAAGTTGAAATGACTTGACGACGCTGCTGCCTTCAGTTCAATTGAATTCAATGCATTGTACTTGCAGATTGGTCTGCTGCGTGGCGGCAAAATGCTTGCCGAGGAGTCGCCCGAGTATCTGCGACAACAGTACAACGCCGACTCGCTGGAGGATGTCTTCCTGAAGCTCTCAGTCATGCAGAATATGGGCAAGCGTCGACGTTCGTCAATTGCCCAGGAGATTGTCGAGCAGGTCACAGTTCCGGCCATTTCGAATCCGGCGCTAGACATGTCCGACGAGCAGCATGCGGCCGAAATCTCCGGCGAGTTCGGCGATAATATATCGATGTCGTCGGCAGCCCGTGATCCGATAACTACGACAGCACCAGCGGCGCCGCCGCTGCCACCGGCACAGGAGATACCCACATCGTTTTGGTATAATCTGCATGTGATGCAGTCGCATCATTTGCATGCGCTCATCTGGAAAAACTTTCTCTGGATGATGCGGAACGTGGGGTGAGTTAGCCAGCATCAACTGGCCATTAGAATCAACTAACTAACCCGACTTTCTCCTCTCTCTCTCTCGCTGAAGGATAATGCTGTTCATTGTGGGTCTGCCTGTGGTGCAAATATTACTGTTCTGTTATGCGATTGGACATGATCCGACTGGCCTCAAATTGGCCGTGGCGAATCATGAGATGTCCGAGGAAATGATTATGCAACAATTCTGTCCAGTGAACGCCGGATGTAATCAGACCATGCTCAGCTGCCGTTATCTCGATATGCTGGTCAAGAACAAGAGCATGGTTGTGGTGAGTGTGCTGCAATGCAAATTACCTATGTAGCCAAAGAGCACGAGGGTGCAGCTGACGGGAGCGCTGCAAGGGAGACAAGCATGGGGCGACCAACAACAACAGCAGCGCTGTTTGTGTCATTGGCTTTTGCTTAAATTGTACTGCGAAGGCAACGCAGAGAGAACTACAATAACCACTCATGGTGATGCTGCCTCATGTTGCCGTGGCCGTTGCTGTTGCTGTTGCTGCTGCTCCTGCTTATTGAAGGACGCAGAGACGATGGTTCGACCCTGCTGGCGATTCGTGTAATTTATTTCAATTTGTGTGGACAGTAAAGCTGGTCAGCCAACGTGTGCATGCTCTTCAATCTACTGCACACAATGCTTCGAACCAGTCGGGCTCCTTTGCACTCCTAAATCAACAGAGCGGCCCCTGCCCTCCCCATAGTTGGCACCGTCTTGGCTGCTGTTGTTATTGTTCTTACTGTTGCTGCTGCCATTGGTGTTGGCGCACACAAATTACAGCTGCTTATCTTTGGCAACAGCAACAACGGCGTGTGTGGCAGCTGGGCAGTTCGGCCCGGTCGAGATCATCAATAAATTTACTTGCCTGTGGGACAAAAATAGTAGTTGAAAGCCACCCAATACCGAGCGCCAGCCAGCCAGCCAGCCCCTTGTGGCAATTTATTGCAAATTACGCTTCAAAAACAAAGCCTCTTGTTGCCTAATTTGAGCACAAGTGCTCCATCTCTCCGCCCAAGTATCTGTTTAGCTTCCGGCCAAAGATTTCATTCATTTTGCATTAGGCATTGTAATAACAGTAAAAACTGTCCGAGCAACAATCCAATTTGTTTGTCCCAAATAATTGATAAATATGTTCGTTTCTTATGATAGTGTTTTGAGGTATCTGGTTTATTCATGTACCGAAATATGCAATTATAACAAAGTTTTCATCAATTTGTTAAAGAGAAACAAATTAGATACTTCAGTGTGAGCCATGTGCTTCTTAAAGTATCCTAATTAGAAGCTAAATACCTGTCCGCTTGGCAAATCAATCAACTTCAAACACGCTGCCTCGCGACACCAAAATTAAGCAAATTCTCTTGAATAGTGCTTGGGGCAGGACCTTTTCCCGAGCAGCTTCCACAAATTTGGTTGCTTTTTATTTTATTATTTTTTGTTGTAAAGTTTCTTGTTTTTTTTGTTCTTCGTTGAAACAATACAATAACAGTAACAATAGCAATAAAGCTGCCAAACAACAATCCGCACGCCTCAACTGGCAATTTGCGAAGGGCAGCCCGAGGAAAAAGTTTTGGCTTCAAAAATTGAAAAGCGCCTCGGTCAACCGCCAAGACTCCCTTATCACTCTAAATTTGTGAAAATTCAAAGCAATACACAAAAAAAAGGAACAACAACAAGCATAAACAAGATTGCAGATCTTTAAACGGGGGCCGACGACTTGATACTCTAAATTAAGTTAAGAATACATAATTAATTGTAAGTCATGGTAGGATTAATTTTATAACAGATGCATATATAGTATAAATTTTTGTCACATGGTAAATGACAAAGTTTTTGTACCCTATGCCAGAGTGAAAAACACGCAGTTCCCGTATCTGTGTAACGCATCTGATTTGAGTCCTTAAAAATTTGCTGCTCCTTTTTTTGCTGAGGCCTTTTCATTGTGTGGCTCCACCTTACAGTTCGCAGGGAGGGGCAAAAGTTAATTTTGCTCAATGAACAGCATATCAAGGAGCCATCAGCACGTGGCCAGCAGCCCTAACAAATCCCATGTCCTGCTCTGCACCTTCGCCACAAACCAACACACGCCTCCCTTACCCGCCGCCCCCTTTCACTGTACACGAACTGTGCCATCAGCTAGCGGCGTTGTTGGCAGTTGCTGAAATTTGAATTTCAGTTGCTCTTCTTGTTACTGTTGTTGCTGTTTGTGGCCGCTTCAACCGCTTCGTGTATTGACAGCATTTCAATAGCTGCCAAAAGCAACTAAAGCAACCAGAACAGGTCCTGCATGTTCGCTGTTCTCGCACCGCAGGCTACTGGGGAGAGGCCAACAACAAACAAAAAAACATAAAAAGAAATGCTGCAAAGTGCACAACGAATTATATTCCAGTATATTTTCTATATATATTCATTTTTTCAGTTTAAGGCTCTTTGCTTTGTGGTTTTGTCTAGATCAAAGGCATTCGGGTATCGGCCCCTTATCTAAGTGTAAAAATAAAAATGCTCTTTGTTTGGCGACCCTTTTGCGAACATAACCATGGCCGGGGGCTTCATAGCTGGCGAGGATCTCCTTGTGGCACTTTTGGCTTTTAATTTATGCTCGAAATTGAAAACATATTGCGGCTAGACTTACCGCTCATTTAAAGTTCTTGTTTTTGTTGCTGTTGTTTTCACTTTTAATTAAAAGTTCATTAGGCGTGACAACACTGCTCATTAGGCGGCTTTGACTCTGCTCACCGTTTCTCTAGGGGACGCGCACAGAAAGAGGGGGGGAAAGGGTTGAAGCGATGTCTTTGAACTGCTGCTAAGTGCAGTGCGTTTATTGTTGCACTTGATTAGCGAGAAGCTTTAACTTTTAAGTAAATGCCTCATTTTTTCTGCTTGTTTTTCCACAGTTGTTGTGGTTTTCTTTATGAGCCAAACTTGCGGTTAGAATGGAGAACGGAAAAAACAGAGAGAAAGGGGGAGAGAGAGAGAGAGACAGTGAATGAAAATTACCAAGGTAGCGAAAAGTTTTGCCCCGGTTGGTCTCCACTTCATTTGCGTAGAGCTTCAACTTGCTACACTGCTTGCGACCCAATCCCTTATATCTCATCCCATGCTCAGGCTCATCCAAGTCCAAGTTGACTTCATTTGCGCATAGTTTGTGACTCAAGTTTGTCATAAACAATGTTGAACTTAAGGTTAAACTAAAGCATAAAAGTTGTCAGAACTGCTAAATTGATTGCCTCTTGTTGCTTTAGTTATACCACCAACTGCCATGTGGCCAAAGCCTGAGCCATCTGATTGAATTATGATTATTATGATTATTATTATTGTGCAGGGGATTGCGCTGTGATATGTGAAAAGTCTATCAAATTTATGCTGTGCTCCATATTTCCAATATCCTTGCTTCGACTACATATCGTACTTTGTCTAATCTCGCATTTATGCAAATCTCTAAGACGAGTAAGTTTTCGGTTAGATTTCGGGTGGGGTGCTTAAATTTTGTGGAAATTATGTAAGCAAAGTTTTCAGCTAACAAATTCGATTAACCATTAAATCTAATGGAGCTTATCGACGTGTCGAACCATTTAACCACACTCATATACGCAACGCGTGTGTGTACGGAAGTGTGCAGCCACAGAGCCAGACGTGTGTATGACTTCATTTGTCTAAACATTAATGCGGCAATTGCGTAAATTTCACGCCTGTTGTTTCAGATCCCCTTTCGGTTTAAATATCTCCGCACACAAATACACACACACACATACACGTACACTTATACGCAAGCTTGTTAGCCACAAAATTGCTATAGCTTAGCCCAAATACAAATGCCAATACATGTGCCAGCAGTTGTTGTGCCGTTGTTATCTGTTTGCGTGTATTGTGTGTACATAAGTGGCTGGGAAAACTTTAGGCCAAAGTTGTGGGGCCAAAGTTGTAGCTGGCGAACTTAATCAATGTATGAGCACTTGCTGCGACTAGCTTAGAGGCCCAAGGATATGCGGGCTGGGTGCGCTAGCCATGGCCATGTTTTCCCTCAGCTTACACTTCATTATTTATTTTTGCGTGCTACTCGTACTACTACGTACTGAAACTCGGCGAAAACAAAAATGAAAAGGCAACAAAAAATCAACGCAATGAAATTGTAAAAGATAACACAAACATATTGTTGACAACAACAGCAACAATGGCCTAGCAAAAGGCGCAACGCACAAAAGTAGGCAATGCATATTGTGTTGAGGCGCTTCCTTAAGGATTTGCGCATGCTGATGCTGTTGCTCTTCGTCTCTCTCGCTCTCTCTCTCTCTCTCTCTCTCGCACGCGGCTCTTGTTGTTTGCTTCCCTGTTTGTTGTTTGCGGAATTTATCGCTTGACGCAAGGAACGCACATTAATTACGCGGAGTTACTTTTATTGTGCCGCTCGACAAGGCACAACATGCAACAAACAATGCGACAGGAAATGAAGCGAGACGCTGTAACAGTTACCAGCGGCTGTAACTGTGACTGTACCACCAGCAGTAGCAGTTACTGCTCCAGCCGACTGTGACAAAGAGACTCGCGTAGACCCCGAAAAGGAAGCGCCCAAAGGACATGCGTTGCTCAATAATTCAGCGCTTTTAATTGCACAACAACAAAAGGCGCCCAGTCATGCCACGCCTCTCTACACTCTCCGCTAAAAGTATATTTACAAAGTACAGCGTTTCGCTGAACACTAGCTGCACTGACTTCTAAGCTAATCCAAACAACATTATTTCACTTCTAGCATCATATTTAATCTCACATTCTTGTTGTCTCGTTTATAGAACTTTGTTAATGATGATGAAACTGCCTACGAAGAGGTTCGCCGTGGTCGCGCCTGGGCAGCTCTCGTCATTCAGTCCAACTACACGGATTCGCTGGTGCAACGCGTTGAGGATGGTCGCTATGCCGACGACTCCACCGTCGAGGCATCCGACTTGGGAGTGCGCATGGACTGGTCCAGTAAGTAGCGAAATGCTTTCCAGAAACCCGCTGAGCGCCTTCACAAAGCACTTCCTTTGCAGACCAACAAATATCCACACTGCTCTATCGAGATCTGCAGTACACATTCTTCAGCTTTGTGGAGAACATGCTAACGGAATGCGAGGTGAATCCACGACTTGGCCGCATACCTGTCGACCAGCAGCAGCCCATCTACGGCTATCGCAATCCCAACTTCACCGACTTTGCTGCACCCGGCGTTATACTGACCATCATTTTCTTCCTGTCGGTGGCCATTACTTCGGGCGCCATGCTGATTGAACGGAACGAGGGCATGCTGGAGCGTTGTCTGGTCGCTGGCATCACGGGACCCGAGATTCTGCTCTCCCAGGTGGTCACACAGTTCACGGTGATGCTCAGCCAAACGGTGTTTGTGCTGATTGTTAGCTTCTATTTCTTTGAGCTGACGTTGGTGGGCGACATCTGGCTGGTCGTGGCACTTTGCATACTGAACGGCCTCTGTGGCATGACCTTCGGCTTTGTCATCTCCTGTGCAGTGGACACAGAGCGAACTGCCACTTACGTGGCCATGGGCTCGTTCCTGCCCATCGTGATGCTGTGCGGCATCATCTGGCCCATCGAGGGCATGTACCCGCTGCTGCAGTTTGTCACCGCCTTCCTGCCACTGACCAAGCCAACGGAATCGCTGCGCTCCATACTGCAGCGCGGCTGGGGCATGGACAATCCGACAGTCTACAACGGCTTCATATCGATATCGTCGTGGGTGCTGGTCTTTCTGGTACTCACCATTCTGCTGCTGAAGTTCAAGAAGGGCTAGGTAGATAGTCCTGCAGCTAATGTACGATTACCTATGATTTTACTAGGTTATAAGGGTAGTCCTTAGTCCTTGCTTAAGTTTAGCTAGCGAGTGTATGTCTCCGTTTATAATCTTAAGGTTCCGGATATCACATTCATTCCATGGAAATGTTGTGCCTTTTTATGCTTAAGTTTTCATACCTGTTATCAATTGCGCATACACATTATAACACTGGTCCACATAATTATACATACACACACAGACACATACACACATACACACGCATGTAGAAGTATTTTGTGAATAATACAAATAAAGGCATTGATATGTTTAGCTATGTATAAAGAAAAATAAATCCGAAAACTTTAAAACAACTTTAACAATTTGCGCAGTATTTGGTATCATTTCAGAAATTGAATTTCATGTGAAAGCCAATTCGTTTACATTGGCCAAAACTGTATTGGCATTTAGCTTTGAATTGACATTTTGTGAATTTGCCAACTTTTAAAGTTAACTGGGAATTGCAGCAGTCAATGCATTTCATTATGTGGCAAATGAAGGCACTTTCGGTCCTTTCAATCAGTGTTTGATTTGGCCAATATTTATTTACGAAGCAGCAGCAATCAAAGGTTGCTCTATCAGTTGCCCCCTCGATTTTCACCCCTTTTGCAGCTTGTACATTATTTGTGGCACCATTGGGGCAACTTGGCTGCTCTAAGCAGAACGAACTCAGCTCTGCTTGTCAGGCAGCTCGTTTTCGACACATTTCGCATTTTGCGGCAAAATCAATTAAACCGGAAATGCATGTAGCAAGTGCCTGAGTGAGTAACGTGGCCCGTGCCACACGTGCAGCATCCGCTTAGCACAAGAAATCAACTTAACAAGCGGACAAAGTGCCAAGCCAGCAAAGCTAAGGGACGCCAGCTTTTGTTCCTCCTCAATCTCAATAGACTGCTGCCACTGCCGCCCTGTGGTGATCGAGTGTTGCAAGAAGCATTAGAAAAGCAACGAGCAACGAGCAACGGGCAGTGCACAAACACAGCCACACAAACAATTGGGTGTTATGTGGCATGCATATGTAGGTCAATCCAAGTGGGCGGCACTTGTAACTGGCTCCACATGTCGTCCGTTTCCGTGACCAGAACTAGACAGAGACGGCGACTGTGCGAATACATTGGATGCTGCACTCGAATGTGATGTTCTAGCTCGCAGCGTTCATCTCCGCCTCGGCAGCAGTTCCATCAGTTCCATCAGCTGAATGAGTTGCTGTCGCAAATCAGTCAGGGCAGGCACTGGCGAATCCTTTTGCTGGCCCATGGCGGTCGAGTCGTGTGTATTTACAATTAGATATCCGTCATCAATCGATAACGAGGAGTAACTGCCAACTGGATGCTCGATGCTTGGATCATTTGCTATTATTTTTCACATTTCGTTTTCAAATGGCATTCAAGTTGGATGCCATCATTGATTACTCGAGTGTAGCTGACGGCGCCACTCGAGCACATAAATTGGAAAGTTGAGCATCGCCATAGACCACCTCCTCCTCATTCCCAATTTTCGTTCGCTTTCGCATTTTCATTTTCATGTTGCCAGCTCGCTGCTCGCTGTTCGCTGCTGTTCGCCTTCCACATAATTGAAAGTTCAAACTTTTCGACTTGCCGCTGAATTAATTTCTCAACTTCATAATTTCACGTGTTCTGTGAAGCCTTAATAACATCCACCCAGACACTCCCTCAGTCTGTGTCTCAGCCAGCCAGTCAGTCAGTCAGTCAGTCTGTCGGACTGTCTTCAATGGTTCTTTGTTTGCCATTGCTCCTTTTACTGCAATCACAATCACGTTTGCGCTGTGCCATTTCGCCCTCTTTCGCTTTCTGTATTTCTCACCGTCTACGTTGCCGATTCGCGTCAAGTGTTGCTGCTACGCCAGCTCGATGGCGTCTTAATTAATTGCTCAATTAATTTAATGTTCAGCAACTGCCTACCCTTCGTCCATCTGCCCCGTAGCCCAAGAGCGATGCGAACACGAGTTCAGCCATCGCTTGACTGCTCAAAATGTCAATTGTCTGTTTATATTCAATGGGCTCCCAGTTTTACAAATGTCAACGCGCAAATGTTTTGTGCTTACTAAAGCTAAATCGGTGCATGAACGCAGCATATCCTTTTCTTCAATTACATTCGGGTCAAAGCGTGCAAATAAATAGCCTGCCATTTGCCATATTTGTGGTGGCATTTAAATAAAATCAAGTCTCACCAGGAATGCTACTTTAAATGCTCCCCTGGCAATGCGCACAATTTCAGGTAATAGTAAAAGTCAACCGGAATTTAAACTGAACTGGGCGTACCTTAAAGTAAATATACTAGTTGATTTGAAATTAAAAATATTTATTAATTCATAAGCATTTGTAAACGAAATAAAAATGAGTAAACATCATGAGTGCTTTGCGACACTTTATCAATGCAAAAGTGCAATCAAATTTGTATTTTTAGAGAGACTTGTTTGTTTATTGTGATAAAATCGCCAAAAATCCGGTTTAATAATGATGCATAACGAATTTTGCTCCTGTTAATTTCATCAATTTTTATATTTGTATCGCTGTAATCATAATTTATTTTGCCGTTGTTGCAGAGCAGCAGCGGCAGCCTTAATTGTTTCCACTTGGCCAGATTGTGAGTGTCAGCTGTGCACTCTTGGCAGCGTGTTGACTGGGCAATCAATTTGCAATTGCCTCGTCTGTAATTTCATTGTGCTTGTTATTGCATTATTTATGTGCATTAATTGCCACTTAATCAGCCGAAAGCAGTTTGTACATCTGCATTTCTCTATGGCCGTGTCGGCGTATCTGCACTTTTGTTGTATTCCTTTTCAGTTTTGATCCCGCCGCGCTCGCTGTTTTTGTGTTTTCTTTTTTCTTTTTTTTTTTGTTTATTTGTCATCATCAATTTGAAAACTGCGCCCTGACACGTGCCAAATTCGAAGGAAGCTTTAATTATTTAAGCAATTACGTGAAATTTGGTGCAAGTACCGAAAAGTCGCCCATATGCGAGCACTTTATTATTTTAATGACTGGCATTAATTATTTGCGGTACATTATGAGCAATTTGTTTAATTTGCAGCCACCGCGAGCAACGAGAGCAATTACAGCGACTGCGACTGCGACGGCGACTGCGACACCGACGCCAATCGGAATATTGTGTACACAGATCGGCATTTTCGGTTTCCTGACTTTCGTTTGCTTGTTTTGCCTTTGCCTGGCAAATTGTATAATGAAAATGTCAATCAATTTTCCCACGATTTGCCGCCAAAGTGTGTGCCATGTCGCCCAGTCGCCTCTCCGCCCAGTAGCCCAAACACCCACAAACACTCACGCATCCACATATACACACACATTTGCACACAGATGCCTGTCACACTCAATGCCAATTGCAAATTGAGTTCATCTGCTGGCGGCAAATATTGACATGACAGACACATTTTTATTTTATTTTATTTGCATTTTTATTTCACTCTTTGCTTATGCTATATACTCCCCCCCCCCCGACTCCACTTCGCTACCAGGCACAGGTCCCACGGCTAGACCATTTTGCTCCATCAACTTTTTTTCAATTCTCGTACAGCTTCATCTTTGCTGCCATTGCCGAGGCGCCCATCTCCTAAGCATTTGCTAACCATGTTTTTGCTTTTATATCTTCATCGCCTTTGCCTCACTCTGCTTGTGCCTGCGCAGCCTGCGCTTGACGTGTCTTTCACTCGCTTTCCATTATGTGTGAGCTCGCTCTGCGTCTGCATGTGCGGGTGGCTCAAATGACATATTAATTTCCAAAGGGGAAACGAAATAATATAAATGAAGTTGTCGCCCGAGGCGCGGCTTAAGCCTTGGCGAAGGTGTCAGCCAGTGGAAGTGGAGGCAGCAAACCGGGAATCCGGAACGCACTTAGACACACAATCAAATGCAAATAGCTGACGCCGGGCGAAATAAATATGATCAGGCAAATCAACGCTGCGGCGTGGCTGTCTATGCGTTTGCATATAATATTACGCATACGACAGGCATGATATTAATATATTGCGATATTTCGCGGATTCGATAAAGTTGTTCCAGAGAACAATAACGCTGTCAGCGTAGCACCACGCTCCAAGCGGTATGCCACGAGCCTTCATCAATCATCGAGCGAGCTGCTCCCCTCTCCCCATATTTGGGCGCGTCAAGAAGCCAAGAAGCGGGCAAAAGGCTGCCAAAATGTCTGTCGCATTGGAGGTCCGTCAGCGGCATCCGTCGTCCTCGGTCCATACCTCAATTGAAAAGCAATTTCAAAGGCATCATAACGATAAATATTTTATTGTAATGTGTTTTGCAATGTTTACATGGCTGCCGCATACGCGCCACATGCGAGGGCCGTTTAATTTACTTTGTGTCGCAGCCGCACAAATACCTAGATCTTTTCTATTTGCTTAAGAGCAGCGCAAATGGCCAACAACATTGGCGACAGCCCTCGCTGCTTTTATAACTGCTTAAACAGCATGTATTGCCATTATATTCCGAGGGTCCTGCGGATGCTGCCAATGCTGCTCGGCTGCTACTGCTGCTGCTGCTGCTGCTTCTGTTCCTGCCTGTCGCTGCTTCTCAATGCATGGAGCTCAATTTGCAGTCGCCCCCTCCACTTGCGCAGTCACAGTCACAGTCACAGCCGAGGCTGGCAGCGTCGTCGCCTTTCACGCTGTTGCGCGCGCTTACGGGCAACACTTAATCGGCTTCCGGGGATATTTGGGATTTGGGGCGGAAACCTATTTGTGTCAAGACGCAGTGAGCACTGCTTTCCCTTTTTTACTTTTTTTTTACTTGCGTTTCAACATCAACTATGTTTTTGTTGTCGCTGGGCGCTTTTCATTTTGGGCATTTTCCTTTGGCAGCTCTTGTAGTCTATTGTTTTGCGACAATTTGCAGCTTGCTTTTTTACTTAGCCATACTTAAAATTTACAACAAAAGCAGGCATCTCAAAATGAACTACTTAGTTGTGTTTTTTTTTCACTGCTCCACCCATATTTTTCATCTTTTTCTTGTGCAGCAGCTGGAGGCAAGCATTACAACAATGAAGCCAATTCCGACAGCCCACATGGCCAGCAGCCCCCCGCACTGGTAGGACATGCACATATATACAATTCTTTATTCCTTGGCTGGCAGGAAGTACGTGCTAATGGCTCAAAAGCAAATGACACAAAACACGAGCATAAAATGCGCCAAAAGTCAGCCAAGAGAACTTGCCAGCATTCTCATAAATACATATAAATATGTGCGAGTTTTTTCTCAGCTTTTTCTGCGTTTCGGTCCTTTTTGTTGTTGTGCCACGCCCCATACTAATAAAGGCCGCAGGCTGTTGCTCACTTACATAAGTATGTATGGTTGGGCCATTGAAAAATGTCGAGTATCTGGCACAGTTCGCAAGCAGCCGGAGGGAGGAGCAGCCGTGGTAGGCTTCAGGACTTGTGTCCCTTTATCTCGTAATTCCCTGCTAATGGTTCTTTTGTGTGCACTCCCACAATTGCCGTTAGCTCAGTAAAATACCAATACCGAGTGGCAGTCATCCTATTTCATCCCATCCCAACATGGCAGACACTTCGACAGTAAAACAGACTGACAGTCGACTAGTCGCTCCTTTTAAGTAATTTCTTTCTAATATTTATGATTTTTCAAATGCCAAAGCACACTTGGAACTCCGCATTTTTATGGCACTGGCAGAGTATGAAGATGCGCACGAAATGTCAACGAGCTTGTAACGCTTTCCAGCTTAACAAAAATGGCTGTTGCCATGGAAATAACTGATAAATTAAAAATGATTTCAGTATACATTCCATTTGAATTTCATAAGGTTGAAGAAATTACAGTATAGTGCATTTGTAATTCGCTGCTAGCTGATTTTATTTATTTGTTGTCTAATATTGTGGTTATTGGCATACTTAGGAGGCCTCAAGCTGTTTGTTGACCAAAAATATTCCCATTAATAAGCATTATTCCGAATAAATTCTTAAGCTGCACATATAACAATTCTAATGCTTCGAATGTGCTTCCAGATCCATAAATGTCTTGGTACCGTCGCGCATTCATTGCCTGGCACAAAGTAAATGTACTGCAGAATTATTTTCATTTAAATAAATAAAAAAGCTCATTTCAAAAGCATATTTTTTCAATCAATTGTGCATTGGTCGGCGACGAAGTAAAATATTTAATTAAGATATCAAACCAGAAAAATGCTGCAAAGGATGCGCTCTTTGTTGGCTGCCATTTGAAATGCTGAGTAAACAAGTGAATAACTTTGAAGGATTCCCAACTGCAAATTCGTGAGGCACGGAAAGCAATCAAATACCCTATATGGCAATTGAATGCCTCTAAATGCCGTTCTATAATTTAAAGTCTGAGTTTCGTCGTATTTCTATACACTAGCCGTTTGCGAATTCATAAAATAAAAATAAGAGAAAGTAAACGCTGGCGAGAGTAGAAGCAAATATTTACGTATGCGCATGAGTTCAATTTCTGGGAGAGCTCTGTAATGGGCAGATTCGTGAATGCAACGCAAATCCCTTTTGCCGTTCTGGGTATAAATGAATGAAATAAATATTTAACATTTAAGCGGCAAATGAAAGGATATGTGCACGGGCTATGCGCTACTCTTTGTTGAGCCTCCAAACTGCTGCCGACCGACATGCATTTTAATTTTTTATGCCATTTATAAATGCGATTTAATTGCCACCACTCAACAGCTAAGTGAGAGACCGGGGAAGGGGTTGCAAAAAGCGAAATGGTGCGGGGGCGGGGAGGAGAAAAGTATGCAAACCGGTGAAATGATGGCGATTATCGATGCACATGATGCGCATGCAAAGCACTTTTAAATTATCATCAGGAATTAATATAAAGGCAACACGTGTACGCACACTACACACACTACCGAACACACATAGATACTTTCAATCAGGCGCACTCGACGTGCACGCTGAAGGACGTGCCAACGAGCCAACCACTTAAAAAACTTTGATTATTAAAATGTAATCAAAAATTAACTTAATTAACGGCACAAAAATGGCGTCGAGCATTTTATTGAAATTTGTTTTGTCGACAAGCAACAACAGCAACGGGGACAGCACGAAGAACAACAGCGGGACGACAAATAGTAATAAAAATCAAATATAACGTATACGCAATGTATGCGAAGCATA
Organism: Drosophila rubida; assembly: GCA_035046165.1. Taxonomy (NCBI): domain Eukaryota; kingdom Metazoa; phylum Arthropoda; class Insecta; order Diptera; family Drosophilidae; genus Drosophila; species Drosophila rubida. The sequence goes on along the minus strand of JAWNOF010000012.1, from coordinate 10,926,728 downwards.
CATGACAATCAAGGCCGATACATGTGCGTGTGTGTGTGTGTGTGAGACTGTGTTTGTGTGTGTGTTATCTGTGAGTGTTCGTCTCATGCATAAAAATTACATATTACAAGATATTAGTGTGAAAATTGATATAAAAATCAATGAAGCAGTGAGAACGACAACGACGGAGTGAACGACAACGAGAACGAGAACGACGGCAGGGCAACGGCAGAGTTGGTAACAATTTTAAAGGGTCACAGTCAGTGTTGTAAAACGACCTGGTCGTGTGTATTTGTAAGTGTTGACATAAACATTAAATTTGATGGCCATCTGTGCGTTCGTCTCGCTGCCGTTGTTGTTGTTGTTGCTTGTATTTGCACTTTAGTTTTCATGCTGCGAATTAACGAGCAGGTTGCCACGCCCACGCCCACGCGCTCAATATAAATTAGTTGCCATTCGCACACACACCCAAAAGGCAGCCAGCTACGCACTCAGACACGCACACATAGACACCCCCACATGAATGATATTAAAGCGACGACTGTGTGAGGACATGTCTTGAGGCACATCCTCTGGAGCAATAAAACGTATTTTTATGATCCTGGCATTCGTGTGGAGCGCGCACTTTGCATGCAGCACAGCCCCAAAGACGGCAACCTATAAAGGGAGTCATCTCTAGGACAAATAGCGCCACTAAATGGGCACGGATTATAATGACGCACACACACACACGCGCACACAGACCGAGCGACAGTCCGACAGACAAACAGACAAACGGACCCACTGAGCGAGAGCAGTGAGTTAGATGGGTGGCAACAGCCATAGACACTGGCAGGCCGTTAAAAGTAAGCCAAACTAGCCGTGAAGTAGGCAGAGCCGAAGGCAACCAAAGTCAACATCGGCCGCACCAATAAATGTTAGTTTTTATGACCCAGAGACGCTGGCAGGAGATGCACAGATAGCCAAGTCGCCGAGCCCCGTCCGTCCTTCTCTCTGTCACTCAGTCAGTGAGTGAGTGAGCGAGCTGCCCATTGGGAGGCTGGGCATTGAAATAGTTTTTGGTCTGGCACACATCAATGTCAATTGATTGCAACCCTTTCAGCCTCGACACTCTGCCGCAACGAGTCAACCAGTACTGCTGTGCTGTGCCGCTGCACCGCAGTTCGAGTGCCCGACTCGGCTAAGTGTTTTGTGTGTTGACCAGGAGTCGCTGGTGCTCCCATTTCATTTGAAAGCAAGTCGAGCGTGTGGCACGCTGTCGCTGATTTCCTTCTTTTTTTCTCGTTCGCCCTCCCATTGCTGCTTGTGTTCCTTTGTGCTGTGTTGTTTCTGCTGTTGCAATGCGCCACGGGATGCCTAAATAATTGAGCAGTTAATCGCACCAAATTGCTTGAATGGAATTCTCTAGGCTGGCGAATTCAATGACCAGAATTTCAACTCCTTTTGGCAACGCGAGCTAATAATTTGTGTGACAGCAATTGATTTGTTCGAGTTCGAGTTCGAGTGTGCCCATTGAATTATGCAAATGCCGTGCAAATTGTCAATGCAGATGTGTCCTGCATAAAACGACTCACAAATATTATTCAGCCCTCAAGGTCCCAGCGCGGAAAGTGATCTAGAGTGAATGTCAATCGATTTTACTTTGCTTGTATTCAGCATGTTTAGTTGGCTGGCTCTGAGGCGTGTCCTTTTATCATCTAAAGCCGATTAGTCAACACATTTAACTATGAACTGTCATTGGGCAGCAGTTTATTGGGATTTCACTTGTCAAACATGGATTTGCGAGCATCATTGGAGAATGTGCGCACTGACAATGATGACGATGTGCTATTTTATTTTTATTGACTACGCATCGAATTTGCCTAGAAATTGAGTTGAGTTTGCTTTATTGCGTGCATAAGTATGATCCAATTCTTTAACTAATATGCTACCAAATAGAACTTGTTTATCTCAATGCCAAATTCACGACTGTTGACAACAGAGCATCGTGTTTCAAATCCTTAAGCTGCTACGCTGCATTACACGCACATTTCAGGGATGCGGATGCAAGGTTCGCTACCTGCGCAGTTTACGCATTCAGTGAGGCCAATCACGTCCTCTGCTCCAAATCCCAAAAATATACATGCATACACTCCCTGCGTCTGGTTTTCCTCTCTACGGCGTCAGCAATTCAATTCAAGTTGAAAATCCAGCGCGTATTTGTTTTTCAATGATGGCTGATTATTGAAAATCTAAATTCTGATGGCTCCTGCTCGCCGCGATGATGATTATGAGGACGATGATGATCATGATGATGTGAATGTGGATGCAGTTGCTGGCAGCAGGTTAAGCTCTTCGGTCATAAAGGTGAGTAGAGCACAACGGAGGGGAATTCAGTTGGGTGAAGTCAACGCTGCTGCTTGATTGGGAAATGCCTGTAGGTGATTGCTTCGCTTTTTCATTTATGAACCATGTTTACGTATTGCCGTCAATTGCAATCGCTCTCAATGAGCAAATAGCACAAACTCGCTTGAAACATCACGGCATTTTAATTAAACGTTGCGAGCTCTACAGCTGAACAGCGTTTCCTTTATACATAACTTGACTTTCCTCTCGCAGGCTTTTCTTCTCGCAGTCTGTCTATCTGTCACAGTGCAGTGTGAAATGCTGATTAGATTGCTTTCCTGGATCCTCAACCCGTCAACACACGCGACGGCGGCTATAAAGCTTTGTTATTATTTCATTCTACGCGACGCGTGAATAAAACTTGAGCTCTGGCACATAATTTGAAATTCGTGTCATTTATGAGGCAGGCAACGAGCGTGAGCTTTGAGCATTCAGGGTTCAGCGTTCAACGTCAACGTTGAAGCGTTCAGCTCTCAGCGCCTAAGATGAGTTGTAAAGTGCTGAAGTTGTTGCATTGCTACATTTATACGCATCCAAGCCAATAAGATGACGACAGTGTCATTTACACTGCACCCAACATTTTACACAACATTTTTGTGTATGATTTATACAAAGTTCAAATTGTTGTATAAATAATTCTCATCATAGTTTTGTGTACAGTTTCCCGTCTAGATTTCACTAGCTTTCCAAACGACAAAAAGTGAACAATCAAAAGTGTACCCTAAAGCTGCACAATATGAACACAATATAACTGTCGAAAAGTTTTTTTTTGAAGTGTTGTAATGTTGCCGCAGCCTCCAGTTGCTCATATGTGACTATGATGAACTGCACAAGACAATGTTGGAATTTTTATTAACCATCAAAAATCCGCGTGCTCCTTCTCTCGCTCTAACCCTCTATCGCGCTGTCTCTCTATTTGCCTTCTACCATGCTGGCGTCAGCCCAGATGAACCAAGTAGTAGTAGTAGTTAAGTTCCGGCCACCACAACCAGGACGATGGTTGTCTAGCGTGCAGCACGCACATTGCAAGAGATTATCTCATGCTACGCGCATTCCAAACACACACACACACTTGCACACCCACAAAAAAGAAGCAGATTGTGCAGCAGCTCTCAGAGGCGCTGCAGCAATCAACGTGCCTTCGTAGTCATCATAATGGCAACAAAGCGTCGGCCAGGACATCATTGAGTATGGTTACGGTGGCTGCGAGGAGGGCGGTGGGAGCGGAAGCGGGAGGCATGTGGCATGAGGCACTTGTGGTCTTAATATAAAAATCACTTTGTGTGTTGTGCCGCGCTTCTGCGTCGTGCACTGCTTTGCATTTCTAAGCAGCAGCGAGTCGGGCGAAAGAAAACGAGGCAAGGAATCAGGCTGGCAGTCTGACAGACTGTTAGGCAGTGAGGCAAGCAGGGTGCACAACATTGTTGACGTTGTGGCAAATGTGTAAGGGATGCGGATGCGAGAGACGAGCAAAAAGTGCATTGCAGTTACTGTTGTTCTGCAACGCAACGGAAACGGAAGTAGAGTACAGCTCCAACAACAACAGCGCAGCGGCAGCAACTTGTTCATCAGTCGAGTCAGCCTGCATATGCTGGGGCTGCTTGCACTTCAAGTGCTGGCCCCAGACAAAAGAGCGAGAGGCGGCCCGGCACGGCCAGTGCTGTCCTCGGGCGAAGGTCAACGAGGCGTATGAGTAATGTCATAAACAGCTGCCGCAATCAGAATCACAGCAGCAGTCCGAAACCAAAACCGACCGAGACATTTTAAGCCTTGTGCAGTCAAGCGAAAATGTCGCCAGGCCACACAGACAATACAAAAACGCAGCTCCCACTCGCTCAATTCTGCCCCCTCACTCTTCTCTTGAGTCTCCTGCCTACCCTGCCCTTGTGTCTTGCCTCTTTGTCTCAGGCTATGCACTGACAGCCTTTTCTTTTACTTTACCATTTGTTTTCAGCTGCTTCTGCCTGCGTTGATGGCTTAAATGGATAAAAGTTAAGTAGCTTTGAAGTTGGCAAGATTAGCGCGCATATCGCGTTGACTTACATCCACAAAAAGACCTTAGGAAACGAAAGAAAAAAGGCGAAAGTTAAGTGAAGTACGGGTGCAACGTGAGCCTGCATGAAGACGAAATACCCTTCACTCACGATTGCTAAAAGCAGAGTCGACATAAGTCAAGAAATTAATTAAAAATGCGTTTGAATATAAAAGCAATTGGAATCAGCGCACATCAGCGCCTTCTTTTGATCGTATATTAGTAGATGCGAATCAAAGAAAATGTCTAATTTTACTTTTAATTTGGAAAGACTTTTTCATTTGCGTAACCAAAAAATATTATGACTTGCATATTGCTGTGCATCAAGCGTAGCATACGGCTTGCCAATATACACATAAACATGAATATGAATCGTTTGCAAAGGGCAAAAAATAAAAAGTCGCTAAACTTTTAAGCACGCAGCGAGCAAATGGACGACTTTCAGCATCAGTCACTCAGTTGCTCAGTATTCCTTTGTTAGGTATGTTGTCGTTATGGCTGCGCTATATATATATATATATTTTTTTTTTGTTGTAGCAGCAGCAAAATGTTTTCATCAGTTTTTGAAAAGTTTGCCATAAGCTGGCAGCCAAACAATAAACAATGCTACTGAACATTGTGAGCGCGTGCCAGTAAAAACTAACTGCATTTTTAATTATTCGTTACTTCCACACAATGAAGCGACAACAAATGCATTATGAAAAGCTTTCATCTAAAAAGCACGGGCTGACTGGCGACCAGCAAACCAGCCATGTCTAATAGGAAAGTTGATTGGCGACCAGTGCGTATACGTAATGTATCACAAGTCATGAGAGTAGCATTAATTCTATATACTTTTAAATAACAATTATGATGCTTTAAGTTAAGCAGAACAAACAGGGGTGAAAAAATCCTTAATGTGTGAAAATCTTTCTGTTGTTTTGAACACCTTTTGCATAACGTTATCTGGTTTTTCCCGGAATCCCAGCTACATATCAATTCATTTATTCTGGGTGCTGGCATATGGCAGCCGTAGCCATTAATGTCATGCTGAGCCGCAACCCATTTTAATTTCGCAACAGCTTCTCCTCTCTTTCGCTATCGTGCGCTCTCGTTCTCTTTTTAAATTGTGTAGCATGAAAAGTTTGGCTGCCGTTTGTTTTGTTGCCGTTGCTGATGCTGATGCTGATGGTGGCAGCAATGATGTGGCACAAATTAGTAACAATTTATTTATGTGCGCAATTAGGCGCGCATTTAAAATGCCGAACATGCGTTGACAAGGCGACAGAACAATGATTTAATAGGCTAATTTAGATGCCAGCAACATCAAATGGATGTGAGTGAACACAAGCTTTAAGTAATTGAATATACAAATAGTACTCGTAAGAATTCTCGGTGTGTTTCGATTTCAAATGTTATACCAATAAATTCGAAATATTTTCCTCAATTTTATTAAAGCCCTGAAATGCCTTACTGTAATTGCATTATCAGTTTTTGCATGAATACTTCAATTTATTTAATTGGCAACATTTATTAATTCCATGGGATATTTGTTGAATTTACGACGCTCTTGATTGGTCTGCCTGCTGTCTGATAATTCTTTTTATGGATTGTTACACTAATTTCAATAAATATACATAATGACCGAATAGCAATTTGTATGCATTATTCATTCAACAAATTCTTATCTGACCACACACATTGGGGCTAGTCAATAATTGCTTTTCACTCAACCGCTCAAACACTCCAACGAACGAGTGTTCGTCCAAAGTGAATCAAATAGTGCTTTTAATTTGTACAAATGCTTTGCCACTTCAAGCGAGAGAGCTGTTAAATGCTATAATTCATTAAGCCACACACCTTTCTGTAAGCCACACACATACACGAGTGCACAGCGACAAGCACATGCTATACGAGTATCGTATAGGTCTGTGTGTAGACGGCATTGAGTACAACAGCGATACTTAATGAAGTTGGCCTACAAAGCAGCAGGAATTAGCCAACATTTTGTTTGCGAGTGTTCCGTTGACATTTTTACATGTTGGCCCAGAGCCTTTAGCTTTTTGGTTTTTGGCAGCTTTATAATTGCACTCCAAACTGGAACACCTACTGTGAACTCTGTGTGTGTGTGTGTGTGTGTGCGTCATTAAAAATGTGAATATCACACGAGAGCGGAAGTAAATATTTTATATTTACATATTCGACACTAGTTTTTCATAGTCCCAACAAATTTGCATATTTTTTTCTGTAGTCCTCTGCTTCATTTCGTTTTTATTTGGTGGCGCTTAATGAAGTCGGCACAAAGCCGAAAGAAAAAAATAATGTAGCATATATATGCTATATATACCAGCATACGGTGTGTGTGTGTGGGTATAAAAGAGAAATTGTCGCAACGGAAATGTTTAAGCCCAGCGTCGAGCCCAGTGACCCGATGTCCGCTTGCAATTGTGTCCCAGTTGTTTGCCCGGCAACTAAATATTTGTTATAAATTATGTTCTTAATTAAGTGACTGTGTTTCGTGAGCGTTACACAAACAGCACGGAAGCCGTCAAGCTAAGCGCCCTAAGCGTCGCCACAGCAATTTCGTAGGTGAACGTAAACGCAAACGCAAACGCATGACAGGCACAGCCAGCAGAAAGCCCCATGAAAGCGTCGGAAATAAAAACTGCAGAGTGTCAGTTGCTCTAATTCCCGTCCTCATGCTGTGCCGCACGAAAGTAGGCAACATTATTTAGGCTGTTTTTTGCCACACTTGCCTACCACTGATTCATTAACAAGCTGGCACCAAAGCACGATCTAATGAAAGCCGATCAGATTTGCAGTGGCCACTGGCGAGCTGTGGAAGAGCTGCTGCGAAAAGCCAGAGCATCTAGGCATCGGTTCAATGGTTCGATGTGTAGTCGGAATGCTGCGTGGCACGTGCTGTAATGACGAGGCGTCGCCAAGTTCGCTGGGTTCACTGTGCAGGTAACCTCCAATTAAGCTCATCAGTTTAATGTGTTCTCTGTCGCCAGGCATCGCTGGTCATCCTTCTTCGGTTGCCGGGCATTAATATGAGTCACCCCTTGACTGGGGCCACCCAGCCAGGTAACAAGCATGTCGACGCACCGTTGTACGTGCTTCTGATAGTCGGCCAGCACACACACACACACACACGCAAGCACACACTTATATATGTAGAGTATTGGCGTGGCATGGCGTGGCGGAGTAGCTTAAATTTCAGTGCTGGACTTGGACTTGCAGTTGGCTACTATTGACACGTTTCGTTGTAAAGTTGGCAGCGCTCATAAGCCGGCACATGGAACAAGCATAATCCTAGCACATCCCTGCACACACATTTGCTTATGACTCCAGCAAACACACGTCCGAGCCCGGGCACAGCACACATGGACAAATAATGGCAGCACTGCCAGCAGGCGTCGCCATCGACAGCTCAACTCTTGTTCGGCTTACGTGGCGTATGTGTAATACCAGCAGAGCACACGGCCAATGCTCCAGTAGCTCCAGTAGCTCCTGCAGCTGCTGTCCTCCTCTACTTGCTTGACTGTTTATTTGCTGCCATTTTAGTTGCTTTAAATTTGCAGCTTAATGGCAATTCTACGCTTGGCCAAGCGACACCTCCCTTGCTCTGCAGCCCTTGCTTGCCTCTTGACTTGTTTGTCGTATGTCCACTTGCCTCGCACGGCCACTGACTGTGCCACAACAGCCTGCATTCCCTCCAGATCGCTCTGCTTCGTGCCCCTCTCAGTTGTCCGGGCTAATATGGGTTGTGCATAAGAAATTGCTGCTGCTCTTCCGTTCTACTGGGCCGGTGACCATAAGTAGGTAAAAGCCATTAGCAGAATGGCCAAGTAAATCAATAGAAAAATATCTATTACTCTCTACTTCCTGTGTCGTAGCTAAAAATAACCCATTTGCACTACACGAAATTTGCCTATTGCTCGCATGGCTTATTTGATGGATCATTTGCAGTCGCTTATCAGTTGAACCCATAACCACAACTCTTAGCACTTTGTCTTGGGGACATCACAGCGAGACAACAAGGCTGCTCCGCAATGGACCGCAATTGAAAAATGTTTGGCAAAACAAGCCGCAAACACAGATGCAATCTTAGGCCTGGGTAAACACTCGAGTTTCGTGTGATTTGTGTGCGATAAGGACTGGGCTGAAGGCGCCTGCAGGATAAAAGGGATACGGCATAAGCAACTGTCGCACATTATCGCTTTGACTCTATTTACGTTTGCCTGCCTCCGTTTGACTCAAAAATAAATATGCCATTGCGTCGCCGAGCGAACGAGGGGGCGCCGACAACTAGCACCATTTACGAATGGTCTCCGGTGGCAGTTTGTTGCCACGGCAGGCGCAACTACAAGGACAAAGCACGTTCAGCTTTAAAGCCGCGTAATTTGTTTGCCCAGAGTGCCGTTGCCCCCTTGCGGCTGTGCGCTCGCATCTGTCTGCCCCAGTAAACGTTGTTTGTGTGGGTGCGTGTGTTGAACAAACTGCGCCTGCGATTGGCAATTAAAGCCAGGGCCATTGACATCCGTTGTAGCCCATTCCACGCTGGCTCTTTAACCTAATTAAACCGCCAAAAAGGAACAGGCATCCAGAATCGTCGGCGCGACTCTCTGTAATTTACTAAAAATTGGTTTATAATTTTCTAAAATATTCTCTTCACTTTCGCTGCATAAACTTCGCCAGCTCACTGGCGAAACACGACGAATATTTAAATTTACCGACAACAAGAATTTATGCCAATTTAAGCTCAGAATGCCAGTTTGCTCCCAGAGTATTTTCATTTTCTCGCTGTTGTTTGCCAAAGAGTACACACGGAAGTCACAGTCCCAATTTTAGCGGGGCTTCCAAGAATTTGTGTATTTGCAGAGTCAGAGACTTTAGAAAATCGATTACGCTAGCCGGAATATCAAACCTTTATTTAAGTAATAAAATTACTGTCGAGAACCCTCGTTAATAAAATCGCAAAATAAGTACAGGGTATGTGGTAGGCCAAGCAAGCGGACGTTCTGTTTGTTTTCGCCGTTTTTTTTGTTTTCGTGCCCTAGTCCTAATTGTTATCTATGTTGAACGTCGGGCTTCCATCTTTGTAGCTAGCAATGGAAGTTTTCTGCGTGCAGCGAAAACATTTGCTTGCCTTTTATTAGAATTTTAAATATGCTTTTCGCTGAAAATGTGAATGAAATTTTAATGAATTTAATGCTTGTCAGACAGGCGCGTGCAGATTTCTAAGGATATGCTACAAAAAACGTAGAAGAATAACAAAAGCTCGAAATTTAAAAGGGCTGCCCACAGAAGTATTATGAACCTTTGACGTTTGCAGAGATGGATCATAATACAATTCTGTAATGAGGAGTGAAAGAAATATGCGTAATGTTGTGAAATTCATTCGGATTTCCAGCATAAGAACATTCATTTGTGTCTACAACGAAGAATACTTGGAAATTCTTGTTGAGTAATTGAGCTCCAGTAATCCACGCACATGTGTAAATTATAATCTAAATCCAATTACATCAGCTACATGCACTTCCAACTCACTGCGCACAATTAAATAATTGATGCACTTAATTGTTGCCTCGACTATTGAAAGTGGAAGTGTTAACAGCCTCTGCCGAAGCCACAGACCGCATCACCACATCACCGCATTCCCGCAATGCCCCAGGCATTGCCACCGACCTCCCTGCCCGCCCCTTGGCAGTGCGGCGACGACCATTTATGGCATCTCAACAATTTCAAGTAGTTGCCAGCGACGCGACGCCCATTTTTGTTTATGCTTGTAAACACATTCCGGCGCAGAGAACAAAGCTTAAAAGAAATGTGAAAAAATAAGTCAGCGGCAGGGCGGCGAGTTGAACGTAGAGTTACCCTAGGCGGGCCGTAGTCTTTGCTTTTAATAGGCAAACTAATATACCCAACTGGCAAGTGTCGAATGCGTAGGTAAAGAGGAAACAAACAAGATAAAAACACCGAGCAACAAAAAATGGTCCTTTGTCAATGGCGGCGGCAACATACGCATAAAGACGCAGTTGAGGCCTCCTCGGTTTAAGCCTCCTCTCACAGTTGAACGCCTTTTGCGTTCTCAGAGCTATTTTCGACGGCCTCTTTCGCGTTGCGCGCTCTCCCCCCGCGGGGCCGTTCTTTGTGAGTGTCGACGATGGCGATGGCGTTTGCGATGGCAACGAGTGCGGACATTGTGACCCAAGTAAATTTGCAATGTGCTAGGGCACATCTGCGTTTTATAATCGAGCCGAAAACAGAACCAACAAATACTGAACCCTGGCAAAGGCAGCCGTGAGGACAAAGGTGAACCTTGGAGAGCGCCGCTGAAAACTAGTCTGCCTATTGCCACTCAGATATATATACTTGTATTTGTATGTATATAGAGAGATACAACGGAAAAAGATAGAGATTCAGTGTGAGAAAAAAAGTAAATTAGTGTTTTGGCACTTTCCGCAAACAAAGCGGCGGTCTGCTCCCCCTCATGTCCCCTCATGACCCAGCCATAAGGCAGCCACTCAACCACCCGCTGACCCAACCAGGTGGCAGTTTATGCTGCCGGGCCCGGCTGGGCGCTGAGTTATCGTCCTGGCGGCTGTTCAGTTAGTTAGTTTTGTGTCCTTCAGTTCGCTTTTCGTTATTTTGTTGTGCTTCGTTTTGTTTTGTTTTGTTTTGTGTGTTCGTTTTGTTGCTGTGCTTTTCGCTGTTTGCTTTGTGCTGTACATTTTGTAGCTGCTCGGTTTTTTCATTTTGCGTTCTGTGTTTTGCGTTTCGCCTTTTGTTTTTATTTGCCTTTTGGCGCCCTTATTATTTCGTTGCACTTTGCCAGCAACCAACAATGCCAGCAACAAGATCAACAGCAGCAACGACCATCTAAATGAGAAACAGCAACAGCGACACTCAAGTTAAATATTTTTTTCTGAAATTTGTCAAAGGTAAGCCGGGCGCCCAAGTACACAGCGACTAATGCAAAAGTTATGAATTTATAACTAATACGCATTAGCGTGCCCATGCCCACAATTTCGTCTGCATAAATTAATTAGCCAGATAAAGAAAACTCAGACCACTGTCAGATAAAGGCTAAAATTAATTTCGAATTAGGCGGGCGCCAAAAGCCGACAACCGAGAACTGAGACCGAGAAACGAGAAGCGAATACGGAAAACCGAAACCGAAACCAAAACCGAAACCTGATGCCTGGAAGCCTGAAACGCCGTCGAGTGCATAATTTTTCGTGGACCGCAAGTAGCTTGCGCAAGGAGAGCAATTAACATGAAAGGTCCTTAGACCTCTGTGCACCCTTCGTGCCCCACAATTAGCGATAAGCCCTGACCCCAAAAAATAGGCTACAGTTGCGGTCCTCGGCCCTCGGAGCCTAAAAGGAAACAGCTGCTCAAATTTTTCGGCCACGGATGTCATTTCCTACGCGTGTTGGGTTGCCCAACTGTGTTTGTTGGGTCCAACAAAGAGCATCTTGACTGGGTCGGGGCGTTTGTGATGGAGGAACAGATGTGCTGGAATACAGAAGCAAATTATTGTTATTTATGGAATTTAAATGCGTGCTTTTTTTTATTAATTCCTAATGCTATGCAAATCTAGAATAATAGAATTCTGCAATTTGACACTTTGAAATGAAATCTTTCAACGTCTCTTTAGATCATTGCAACATTGAAAAGTTTGACAGAGCGCAGATGAATGTGTTTTGTTTAAATGTCGGTCGGCTGCATATGTTATTGTTTTAAAAGTGTATTTGGCAACGCGTCAATTGCAATGTTTGCCTTCATTTATTTAAATGGTGGTTTAATTAAATGCCATGTGGTGTGAGGTTGCTGTGTCTTGCCCGACCACTTGACAAATGCCTTTTTAATCCATTTTGCCAACAATTACATGTTGCTGTCAGCTGTGTAGGAAATGAACAGAAAAAAAAATAGGAAAATGTCAACCAAAACTATGCACAAACATAAACATAAATCCATGCATGACAAATCTGTGCGCCACAAAACTGTCAGCCGGCATGTGTATACAACTGTATTCGTGTATTTGTGTATTTGTATTTGTGCCTAGTCGTGTGCGTGTGTGTGGGTGTGTTGAGGGTGTGATAAGCAAATGGCACAAATTTAAGTTGCCGGCGCCATTTCAAGTTTTTTTTTTCTTCGCTTTTGTGTCCCCTCCATATGTGGCAATGATACAGCTGCAGCCTCCCAGCAGCAGAGAGATACATAAACAATATATGTTTATATACATTTGTATATAAATGGTGTGGTTTCGGTGACTGCATGACAGACTGTTAAAATGTCAAAATGACACATTTGCCTAGCGTGTCATTAATATGCGACAGTTCCAGCCCAACAACAACAACAACAACAAGGGCTACAACACGGAGCAACAGCAGAGTGTGCGGCGTGTATCATTTTAATTTGCAGGCAAGAGGCGTCGGCAACGTCGGCAACGTTGGCCAACAGACGACAGCCGCGCGCATCGACTGCTAACCGACTGACACAGAAACCAGAAACAGGAACAGGAGCAGACGCCACAGTACGGCGTGGTGCTCGGCGAGCCAAATCGAATCAGGAAATTGCGGCGAAACGAGCGAATTGTGTCAGGCGCTCGCACTCTCTCGCTCTCTCTCTTCGCTGAATTTCCCAGTATTTACTCACTCGAATTTGCCGCTTCGTTGTTTGAGTGTGCTTCACATAATTGGAAAGAGAGTGGAGCAGAAGCAAGCGCTGGGCAGTGAACGGTGGAGAGGGGGAGCCAGCGTTTGCAACTTCATCAGCAGATAATGCAATTGAGGCGGTCTTTTGTCGTTAATTTGCGTTGGCCACCTAAAAGTATGCAATGGAAATAATATATATCATTTCTGTTCACATTTTTCCATTGCATACTTTGCGGAGCAGCGTTTTTTTTTTGTCTTGTCTTCCTGCTAGTATTGCAAATATTGTGCAAAAATTTAAAATGCATTCAATTTGCTTTCAAATTGGAAATTATGTCAAGACCAAGCAACAGTCTGTATGTGTGTATTTCGCTTGCTTAAGTAAGTGCAGATGTATGCGGCTTTGGGTATGTGCGGAAGTGTGTGCGCGCATTTTGTTAAAATTCAATTTATTAAATGACGTCATCAGTATTTTCATTTGTTTCTGTCAAAAATTCATACAATATCACACCTAATATGGTACACCGAGGCAAAACAAAACTTTCCCTTTTATACACTACATTTTATGTGTGTGTGCAGAAAAGACTGTTTAGCTTGTTCGTTTGCCTATTATATTTGCAAATCTACTTCAACTTTTCATGACATTAGTTCAAATTGTGTTTTCATAAGCATATATCAATTACTTTCCAGAACTTTTTCTTCAGAAACAATAATGCAATATGGTCTTTTCTTAGGGCATTTCGCAACGCAGCCAACCCTAGCCATTACTGGTAAATTTTCATTTCTCACAGCCATAATTCTTAACAAAAGCGCAAAAAAGATTGGTTGGTTGGTTGGTAGGATGGTTACTTGCTTTTTGTTGGTGCAATTTAGGCAAACGGCCGACTGCCAACATTTTTCATTTCATACTTTTGAGCGCTAATAATTCATTTTTAGCACAATTTGCTTAGCGCAGTGCTGCCGTGTCCTCTCCCTCTCTCTCTCTCTCTATTTGCCCCTCTCTGGCGCCGTCATCCTTTTGATCTTTGTGCCGCCTTTGACTCGACCCCAAAAACAGGATTACCTTACAAGCAAATGACGATTGCTACCTTTTCACACATTTTCACAATTCAGCTCAACTCAGTTCAGAGTTCATGAAAATTTCAAAACGTAAAACAAAACAGCAGCAAACAATTGTGAGTGCTTCTCAGTTGTGACTGCCAGCCAAACAGATACCCTGCAAGAGTATTCAAGTTTTCCATTCGGATTTATTATCAGTTGCAAGGTAAATGGAGCGAACAGACTTTTTGGAGACGCTTCTTACAGGGTACAAATTCAAAACAAAACAATGCGCGTGAGTTTTTAAGTGCGTAAGTAACATAAAGCTTAAGCATAATGCGTGCCATAAGTGCTGCTGTCAGGGTCACGAGCGGGAACGCGAGAGAGAGAGAGAGAGAGAGAGAGAGCGCGAGCGTGAGGTAAAGTGTGTGGAAGAGAAGAGATGAGTGAGTGAGTGAGACAGGCATCTGCAGACACTGTTACAAATTACTTTTGTGTTGTTTGTTGTGTTCGCGTTGTTGTACTTAGTTCCAGTGCCGTTTGCTTTGCTGCATTACAATTTTCATAACAATGCCTGTCATTATTATGATTATTTTTCAAAATCACATATACACACGCGACAGCCCCCACACACACACACACACACACACACACACACATAGATTGAGTTCAGGTATACAGGTGGCGCCATTTTGAGCTCAAGTTGCCGCTGTTGTCTTCATCGTTGACGGCACTAATCAACAATTTAAATCCATTTTCCGGAGCTGCCTGCCTGTTTGCCGGCCTGCTGCTGTTGTCGGTGCTGGTAATTTGCTCGGCTGCTCATCATTCAAAGGCATGACACACACACACACACACACCCACACGCACACACGCATACACATGCCGGAGCACGCTCATGTGGACTCTTTGCGCAACCGGATATGCCGCTTTAATGGCTCCAAAAGGAAGTCACGCGTATTTTGTTTATAACCTGAGTCCTGACTCCCATTTCCAACTACGTCTAATGTTTAAACTTAATGCTGGTGGTATTGTTGCTGCTGTTGTTGTGGTTGCAACATCATCACCTTCGCCATCCCCTGTGGCAGACGTGTGGACTCGCATCCGAAACAACGCCTGGCGCGTAAATCACGAACGGATGTGCTACGTGCCAGCCGAAATGCGAAGCAAAAGTGTTCCACACTCGCTCTATTGGGCATAATTAGTTTCAAATATTTGCGCTGAAGCAAATTTAATTTTTCCAAGCATTTCCGCAATTTTCTGCCGCCTCCGCGCACATAATGAGCACATCATTGTGTTCTGCGTCTATTTACTTTGCATTGTGGAATTTTCAATTAAATATTGCAACCTTTGCACCGACATATAAATGCGAAAAGTTTCGAATGCTTCTTGGGAAATAACGCTAATTAAATCAACTGACAGTCCAAGGAGTCGTTTTAAAAGCAATAACATAAGACTGCGAATTTCCTCTTTCAGTTTCCGAAGTTGCGGACTATTTTACATTTATCACTGCATACATATCAAAGCCTTATCATAAACTTTTACATACACAAGCCGAAAGAAAGTCTGCGTCTGCTTCGGCTTCGGCTTCTGCTTCTGCTGGGGACTGCAGAAATATAGGAGGACATCGTATAAATATTCAATCAAATCTCAAACTAAAGACACAAAACTTGCTTTTGATTGCCGTTGTTCCTGCAAACTGCAAACAACAATAAAAACTCTATTAAATACGCATAAATTAAGGCACGTTGTGGCTTCAATCCAACTCTCACACACACACACATACAGCTCCGAGCTGGATTTACGGCTAACAGTTTTTAATGCCCCCCCTTCTCTGCTCAAAGTTCATGTGGAAACTTTTATGCCATTTTCTGGCTTCGGCCGTGTCTGTCGTAGACGACGCATTGGCATTGCCTTTGCCGTTTCGACCGCCATTGCCATTCAAATCAAATGAACACATCCACGACTCAAGCTCAAGCCACAGAATGCAATGAATTCAATGCAAAAGTTTCGCCTGGCTTACCGCACCTGGACAAAAGCCGTAGCAATATGGTAACTATAGTGTGTGTGTGTGTGTGCTCGAGTGTGTTTCTGTTGGTGTTAAGCTGTCCTAGTCCCGACTTAGTCCACATAAAAGTTCAGACAAATTATGCATTAGACAGTCAGTTAGTTAGTTGACCAAGTTCGTCCTCAAATTTTGTGGCTCCTGACATAAAAACCTCATATTTTTGGCCAAGTACGCAAATTGCATGTGCCAATCCATGCCGCAACCTCTCACCTGCCACCCACCTGTGACCCATCTGCGACCCTCGTCCTCTCGACGCTGCGATGTGCTCTGGCTGCGAATGAGCCATGACGTTGATGAACAGTGTCGAGCGTTGAGTGAAATTGGCAGCTTCCCGATAGTTGCATTATTTGCCAACTGACTAACTGACTGCCTGCCAGACTGACAACCTGCAGAATGGCCCTGGATGCGAGGCAGACTTCTAACGTTGTGTCAATATTGGTGCAGCAAATTTGTGAAAACATGTGAGCCATGGCATTATAAGACAAATTCGATTACAGCCAGCGTTAAGCAGTTAAAGCTGCTTAAACTTTGCCGACCTTAGAATCACAAGATGTTGGGCATTATTCCAAACTTAATGAAAACTTTATACAATTCTCGATACATTATGCATAGTGTGGCTTAGATAGTGCATTCGAAAGTTTGCCATGCAATTTGTGCAAGATATTGTTAAATACATATGTATTAGCGCGAAGCCATTGCAAACTGTAGTTGGTGGAGAAAACAAGAGAAATAATAACTACTTCGAAGCATATTTGCGATGCTTCGTTGATGGGCAAATAAAAATGAAAACTTGTCGAAATAAAATAAAAATGTTTGAAGAGCTCAAGAGCTGGCAAAGAGCTCATAAAATATTTTATGGCTCTTAACTCGTTTTTATGACAGCTGTGCGATTGCGTTTGCGTTGGCAAAAAGGGGAAATTGCACTGTTAGCAGTCATCACTCAAATCACGTATCATAACCGGTATGAATTCGTTAAGGAACGCATCACCAAATAACAACAGATATAAATTTTAATTTATCCTGAACCCAGCACACAAGCAGCCTCGACCCCACTCGACTCGTCTCCTCTCGACCCGACTCGAGCGAGCGTCTAACTACAAAATATTAGACACTAAAAAGTTATCAAGAAATTGTGTGCCATTGAAAGGATTTATTACGCTTGTCCTTTTAACAAATTTTGCGCATTATTTACGGGTTTTTTCTGACGGCAAACCACACGCACACACACACACACACACACATCCAACCAATTCGGGGAGCAGAGCATTTATTCATGCCCCCTCCTCTTGCTGCTCACTTGAAGTTTCATTTCACTTTTTTGTGCAGCTTAAACATTTTTTAAAAGTCACCAACACTCACGCATTTGTCAATCTCTATGAAAAGGGGGATTGCCAAAGGAATCAAGTCGAACCGCAAAAAAAAAAGGAAAATGTAGAGAAAATAACACGAAGAATTTCAGGAGCAAAACCCCAAAAACCGAGCCGAGCGCGCCGTGTGTCCGCATGCTGGCTGCCAATCCTTATTGACAGCAGCACTTCCGCTTTGGCAGCCAAAATAGCTGCGAGCGCCATAAATTAAACTCATGTGCCACAAATTTATTTCAGCCCGTCTCCGCTGGAGTGGGCACGAGTGTGTGTGAGTGTTTGTCGAAAACTTCAAAGTGAAAAGAGACTGAGATTATACATCGAACCGAAGAGGCAGTCAGTCGCCTTATACAGGACGCACTTGGCGTAAGCACTCTTACAGTTTAGTATTCGGTAATTGACATGTAATGCGGTTACGATTGACAACAGCAACAACAACAGCCATAAGAAGCATTGCTTCAACTTGTGACTGGCAACAATGTTGCCCACATCCGGTCGCCATTTTGAGCTGCCCTTGTGCAACTGCCGGCGTTGTTGTGTGACAAATTCCGAGGCACTCGCAGTGCCAGCAAACGCCCCGTAAAACTTAACTCGAAGTTCAGCTACAGTGTCAAGAAATGCACTTTTCCAGCCGAACATAATCGACATAATAAGTGGGAAGTCTGCACAGCTTAATAAATTACCCTACTTCGTCAATTAACTATACAGTATTTTACTTGTACTTTCAGTAGAAAAAATGTATTAGTTCATAAGTGTTTAAGTGAATTGACAATAGTTAGGAATAGCCTTAACCACTGTGGCAGCTGGCTGGCAATAAAAAGCAACTCAAATGAAATGAACCCCATGAAAAATGGCCAAGTGTTTGCCAAGAAATGTTTGGTTAGGTTTTTGCCGGCCAACCACCTGACCATTGAGGCGTGCACTTGGGCACGGCAATCGAACGTCGTCGGCGCGAAAGCAGCAGCCAGCTACAGCAGCTATATAGAGAGCAACCACAGGATGTCAGCATAAATCAAACGGCAATGGCAGGCAGAAACTGCTCTGGTCTGCTCTGGAGTAAAACGAAACCATAAGAAATCATTTCTAATCCCAAAAGTTTTGTAAGCGCATCGCAGCAGACATCGTCGTCCATGGCAGCTATCAGCAGGCTGGCCATGAGAAATGTTGCTTACTTGTTACCACTTCAAGCGGGCGGCAAGTAGTGCAAAAAAAAATTGAAGGAGATGGAGCACATAACCAATATCAGTGGCAACATTCTGCAGCTACTCTTTCGTTGGATACTTGTGCTCCGGCCTCAGTGTTCCAGTCAGTGTCTCAGTGCTCAGGTCTGGTCCCTGGTCTCTGGTCTCTGTTCTCGTCTCGTCTGGCCTTTCACCCGAGGGAACGCATAAATTGGACAACCAATTTAAGGCCTAAAAACCACTTTTGCGTTTATATTCATGCGCTCAACTTTTTGCGCAACTTAAATGCCAGGATGACATTGGCCAATGTTGCTTGTAGACAGTCGACAGTCGACTGTAGTCTGTCGCCTGCTTGGGATTTGTGCGGTGCTCCCGTCACCCGTCTCCTGTCTTGTTGTCCCCCATTTCTGTCTATCTACTCTGGTTTATGGCACAAGGTAAGCACGTGCAAACATTTGTCGTGGTTATTTCGTTTGGATTTGAATCGCTATGCCTTGTAGTTTACAACCTGCTGCTGCTGCTGCTGCTGCTGATGGTGGGCCAGGACTCGCACTGATAATGCCGACAGTCACCAGCATTGGCCACGTGTTCGCTCACTTGGCCTTAACTTGGCTTTTTCAGGATTGCTGCGTTAATAGTCGAGCGATAAGATTTGACTTTACACCGACCAACTGCTCGTATTTTTGCCGAGCTGAGCGTACTCCAAGCAACAATAAGGTGTTATTGTAGCAATAGCGAAACTTTTTCTTATACTTTATTTAGTTCCAATATATAAGTTTAGATAACTTATGTAAATTGGTGCACATTATAGTCTTAATGATGTCTACTTAATGAAATGACCGAGCATCTTTTTGAGTCGTTTATTGCATTTTTCACGCTACAAAATATTTGGCATCGATTTGGTGCTAGAAACTAAATGCTGCCAAGTCATTCATTTTATTTCAACCTATATCCATTAAATTCTGTGACCCCAACAAGAGCCAAGTGTACAGTTGTTTTGGTACAACAACAAGGACGATAGCACAAAATAGTTGCCAAAACAACTTTAGCCGCACTTCTGATATGACTTAAAATTGCTTGGCCATCTTAGGTACGAGAGTTGCATAAGTGTGTAAGTGTATGTGTGTGACTGTGTGTGCAACAATTTTCAGGACATAAATCTGCAAAATACCGTGCGTTAAGCAGCTGATGTTTTATGGTGCTTTGGACGCTGGGAAGAGGCCGTCGAACTGTCTGGCAGTGAGTAAATTGCATTGCATTCTTGCCTTTTTTTTCTCACTCAACTTTTGCTAGTTGGAATTTCAAATTTTCCTTTGGCACTTGCTGGCTACATTTTTGCCATTTTTTTGGGCTAGGCTGGGCCAGGGTTAGAGACCTTCATGAGCATATTCGTATTCATGTATGCCCCGAAAACGGTGCCTTAATTTGAGCATAATAAGTGCTCTGCTCGGTCACGCTGGCGTATGATGAATATTCATATTACAAACGCCACAGCAGCAGCAAACAGCCGGCAGCCGACAGCCGCCAGCCGACAGCCAACAGCCGCCAGCCACGATCCAGCAGCATCTTTGCGCCAGCTCAGAGCTCAGAACTTTGAACAAACAAATGAAAAATGAATTTCCTGCTTATGTTTATGCTTGGCATATGTTGAATGCTTCACTCGACTTGCTTGCACTTGCCGTTGCCCGAGTGTGAATGTGTGCGTGAGTGTGTGAGTGTGTGTAACAAGGCAGACAAAAGCTGAGCGTGAATAAATATTACTCATACGAGCTGTTGTGCAACAATGCAAGATGCCAGAGGCAAGTATTTACACCTACAATGCAGCTGGCAAACACAATCAAATGCAATACAAATGTGTGAAAAATGCATAATATGCATAAATATCTTTATGAATCTCTCTTTCTCTCCTTCGGTGTGAATGTAACAAAATGGCTGCTGTCATAGCAACAACTGCAGCAGCAGTGGCAACAACAAGGACACGAACTAGTGCCGTCTGTAGCTACACTCATAATGATTATCCATTGAAATGGAAATGCCAGCCAAGGATTTAATAAAATTCCCAATGCGTGAAGTGCGCTGTGAAAACTTTTCACACTGCAGTTGCGTAAGAAGACGAGCGAGCAACTTGAAGCAAAAGCAGAAGTTGCGGAGGCAGCTGCATCATCACCCTCGAGCTGCGATGAAAATGCATCTCCTCAGCATGAATTGCCAGCCGAAGAATAGAATTCAATTTAAATAGATTTCCGCTTAGAGGAAATTTAAAAAAGTGCAGTAAAAGGCAATTGTTAACGCAAACTGGGCTGCCGTTGTATCTGTATTCCATCTCTCGCTCTCTCTGTCTCCCTCTCTCTTTCCCTCTCACATGGAGCGTGTGCGTGAGCAAGTGTGCAAATGTGTGGGGCAAGTTGATTGAAAAACTGCTAACTACATACACTTAGTATACGAATAACGCACAAATACAAGCACCCAGCACAAGAGTATGAGAAAGGTATTGCAACAGTCATGCATTGAAATGAGAGGAAAACGGAAAAGGAAAACGCCATGTCTTAAGGCATCTGAATTAAAACGAAATCTAGATTCTCTTTCAAAATCATCTAGACTTAAGTAACTCAAACATTTTCAAATGAAACAATGAATGCTCGAAAAGTTTAGCCAAGTAAGCAATTATTTACACGACTGAGGTATTCTTATCTGCGAGAATTAATGTGCTTATTTCATACTCCTCGCAATCAATTCAGAGACATTAATAATACACTGATTTTTGATATTTTGTAGGGAAACTCGAATGACAACTCCCTAATCAAGGCGGTGTGCTTAGGAAGCGTATGGAAAGTTGCCCGCTCCAGTGCAGACGAGTCGTTCACAAAGGCAAAATGCTAAGCAAACGTGCGTGCGAAAAAGGTAATTGAAAAATAGTTTCCGTTTCCTATTGCCATTTACATTTCGCCAGCACGAGTATTTCTTCGGCAATTGGCAATTGCGTTTGAATTGCTTACTCTTTAATTCCATCTTGCACTGCTAGCCGCACACAGTATTAATGCCGGCCAACTGGAATTCGGTTTAAGGCACATTTGAACATAAGCAATGAATCACTTACCTTCAAACAATATTTGAAATGTAATTACATATTTGCTTTCATATGCCGCCTGACCACAATTTATGAACTTTTCAGCTGGAGCTCGTCCAGCGGCCACATGCCGTGCTCATACTTCAGTGTCGAGCAAATCACAGTAAATTCTCGAAATGCAAATGGTTGTAGTGTAATAAAACAAAATAATTAACATTGGCGACGCCTGTCCGAGTTTGATAAATGGCGATGGGGCGATTCATTAATGTGTTGCATACTTTTAAGCGTTATGCTAATGGTCGTGGCAAAAGCGAAGCAGCAGAAACGGTAACTGAAAAGGAAACGGAAACGAACATGATAATGAAAGCGAAACTCAACCGCAGACTTGCATGGCAACTTTTAATTACATTTTGCAAGCGTGTGGCATGCGTAGGTGTGTGCCAGTGTGTGCGTCGCCTGCATTTGCATGTGTGTATGACAAGCCACGTGACTGACACACAGCGAAAGGCAGAGCGAGAAGCGTATAGCAAGAGAGACAGAGCGGACTGCAAAGCTAGCAAAATGTAAGTAATGACTAAATGCGCACTCTGACAGTTTAACATGACAAAAATGTTCTCTTCTTTTTTTTTTTGGCGCTGAGCTTGATAAATGATACGGCAGACAAGTACAACAGAAGCAACAACTTTACAAAGTTGACAGCACATCCCTAAAAAGTTGAGCCGGACCTCACTTTGTTGCCCTCTATAGTTTTTTATTTTTTTGCTTTTTTTTGTCGTTGCCTTTTGTCGAATTACACTTTCCCTGCGACTTCTTGTGCCATTTTACTTGCTTCTTTTGTAGACAAACATTTTGAGTGAATAAGAGGGATTTCCGGTATAAATACGCCAACACCTCCAAATGCGAGAACAAATGCACAATGAATATGAATAAGACTGCGAATGCGCGCAAGCAAAGGGCCAAGCGAAAAGGAAAATGAAATGAAATGGAATCCCCAGCCAACTGACAAAGAGTAAAGCAAATAAAAATAATAATAAAAAAGAAACAACAAAACACCACAGTGCATAAAAAATGAAATGGCGAGATTATTATTTATGACTTTGTGGCTTTGGCTTGAAATTAAAGGCTTGCAATATTTCTTTGGTAACATTCGCATACACTGCCAAGCAAACTAATAAATTTTCAGTAATCATGAGCACAAGAAATCATAGATAAATATTTGATAACGAATTGATAATTATCCAGATTGAGCTGCAGTTCAGTTTCATATCATTAGTAGCATACCCTGCAGCACTTTGATATTCTAACAACACTTAGTTGACCATTTCATGGCATTACTAATTAACCATTGTTTTTAGTGACCCAAAAAAAAGGGGTCAAAACAACAAGAATTAATGTGTTCACTTTTTCAGGTTCTGTTTTGGGAACCATTCTCATTGTGGCTGCATGTTGAATTCTTAAAACACACAGCAAATGAAATTCCTATTACGGCTGCAACGACCCAACGAGAAGGACAATGGATATTCAAGCCGGCAGAGAAAGGCTGGCTCAGTAAAACTGGAAGTTTCATTGATTTCAGTTCGCATTTTGGAGAGAGAATATATATGCATATGCGGTATCCTTCGTTGGCTTCAGAATGCCACAACTGCATATTTAATGCACACTGCAGTCATTCAGACAAATAAGTAAATACATGCTGGGATAATACAATACATTTCGTTAACATATCTCGACACGCTCATCGTACTTACAATTAATCAGATATGAAACTCTTATCTTTAGCTGCCTGCTACTTTAAGTAAACTTTAATTTACGAAATAAATTGCTTAAAAATTGTTTTCCTTGCGAAAAATGTTGTGCATTATAAACGTGTAAAATATTCATGTGTTGCCAAAATTAATTTATGAAATTGTTAGCTGCACGAACTGTAAAATAGTAGACAAGCTCGATAATACTGAGAATGCTGGCGCCAAGGAATAGACCAAGTATGCCTCCCAAAGACACGATAACATCCACTTTTGCGCGTAGCACCTGCCGACGGAATTGGTATTCGGGTTCTTTTGACATCGATATGCTTATCGTTAGCATTCCAGAGGCACTATAAAATCACATTAAGTTTCTAAAGCACAAATCAAGCAATTCGCATGCAACTCACTCGCGTTCATCGTATGTATAGATGTTCATCAAATCGGATTCTGTGCACGATGGCAAGCATTCGCATTTAGATGTTTCGGATTGATATTTCATCAGCATTTGCAAATCCGAACTTATAAGTCCGAGCTGTTCCACACATAGATAGCCATCGTAGTCACAATCGGGAAACTCCTTATCCTCAAAAGGATTAAAATGATATAGAGAACAGTTGCAGCGCTCCATTTGATAAATTCTGGTGCAGTCGCTGATACAGGCACTGAAGCTGTATGCCTTTAAAAGGCTCCACGAGGGCACCTCATCCGGAAATAAGCAGTCACGGGACTCTGGAGACTTATCCCTAACTTCGGGATCATTCACCAGGGCTTCTCTGTAAAATTTGATCGTTTTTTTCACGCCGAGTATTGAGAGCGAGTTAACAGATGGTAACGCCGGATTCGGCAGATCCTCCTCGTTGAGTATGTCCACTCGTACGTCCTGACGCATGATGAGCTTTAACTCCTGCTTTTCGTTGCGATTGTACGACATCGGTAACCAATGCGTGGAGCTGTGATTGTTATTCTGCAGTGAGTTGAGCAGGAAACAACGTCCATACGGTGTCCACATGGGAATGAAATAATTGCAGCAATTAAAGCTCTCACCCTTGAAACTACACTTATCAAATATAGCAGAGCAATTTAAGCTGAACTGAGAAAATAAACAGCATTAGAATGCGATGCTGAGCACACTTTCAAGAGAAATATGCTCACCCAAGTGGCGATTTGGCGATAACCATCAAGTGGGCATTTTGCACAGTCGTCACATTTGGTGTTAGTCTGACAGTTTGTTGTCAGCTTATGAAACGAATAACGTTCCGGGAATATTATAAATGCCAGATGATCGCGCACATTCAGGTCTGGTGAGCTCTTACCCAAACTTATAAAGCCAGTTGTGATTAGGATGTGTTCTTCAATCAGAATATTTAACCAACCTGTGTACATAATTCATTAGGTGATTTCCCACGTCCGAAGGAAGCTGACAAACGCTGATGCTTGGATATAGAATGGGCTCAAATGGGGATATGCTCTCGTAGACTACGTTGACTGAGCGATTCTCAAAGTCCTGGCGATACTCGTTGATCAGATGCGAGACTCCCAAGATGCAGAGAAAAATGCAAACGAACCAAAATATGCGCTCAGTGAAATGCAAACTTTTGTTTAGTTAATAAAATAGCATAAGTTTGTCGTTCATCATGCTCACTTGTGATTCGCCATATAAGAAAAACCGACCAGACTACAACTTGAACAATACTCCTTGACGTAGTCTATAATGCTTCTTAGCTTTTCCTTCCACGTAGAGTTATTATTCAGCAATGCCATGGCTGTTAAGTTGTGAAGACGATTCAATATAAAATAAATTAAATTTCTAAATAGAGCTGGTGTTATATATGGGTCCTCGCTCAACTGAATTCTGAATTGAAATTATCGGAGCGACAAGCATAAAAGGTAGATTTATTTGTAGCGAAATTGTGCTAATTGCCTTTTTGTTGTGCAATAAACGGCACTCATGTTTATCTCTGTGAACACGTCAAACTCTCTGAATTATTTATGAACAACAAAGAGCACAAATGTGTTAAGTTCGCAATATCTAAATTCAATTTGTTTATTGTGCTATGTATACACCTAACAATCAACATTTTCCTAAATTAAAGTATCATTTAATAAAATAGAATGTACAATAACTTGAATTAATATTAAGTCTTCTCAGAAGAATGAATATATTTCAGACCTTTGGTGCTCTTAAGCTAAAAGCAAACAGTCATATCATGATTTTATAATTAAAATAGTGGATTTTTGTGGGGATTTTAATGTGGTTACACTTTAATGGTTAAAATCACTTAGACGAAGTAAAAGCACAATGGCCCATATCCTTAAATTTCGAAAGCTTTTCAATAACCTAAAATCTTTTAAATAATCCTAAGTTAAACTTAATTCCCTCTACATGTAGCACTTCTTAAATGAATTTATTTAGATTTGGGTTTTACTAAACAGCTGCTAATACATTTGCGTTATATATAAACAAATCACAAAATTTCAATATTTCAAGATATTAACAAAATTCGATAGAAAAAAAGGAAAATGTGTCCCATAGTGCACAGCAAATGGCGTTTCTATTATGCCTGTAAAACGCCAAGTGCCAACTGCTCAATGAAGAAGGCAGAATTTGGTAAAAGAGGAAAAAAACAAAGTATTTTGCTGACTTCGCAGCTTGAGATTTCCATTGATTTTCCTCTTGGGCAGAGTGCTTTTTCACATCCTTGGCCTGCATTTTTAATGCGCACTGCAGTCACTTGGCCACATGTTGGCCCCATCACGATTGACCTGAGAATAGGTTGCCAGAGTTATTTAATTTAGTAAGCGCCTTAGCACACCTTAACACTTTAACGAGCATGTACTATATTTGCAGTATGCCAGAAGCATTATAAACATTTAATAGTTTGCAAGTTTGGCCCGAATCCATAGTTTCAACTTACTCCGTGGCTTCATATAAAATAATATTCTATTAGTACGCATATTTCTATATGTTAGTGGCAGTTCTGTCTCTACAAGTGTCCCATTTGCATGAAATGGTAAGTATACAGATTGGATAGGATATAGTAATCAAAACGGCGGATCTGTTTTAGAATACGCATTCGAAAGTTTGTGTATTTATTAAAAAACAAAAGAGTAATCGTTAAGGCTGGGTAATTCATTCTGTAAATATGTGTTTACAAATTTATATATGCTATATAAATTCAGATCACTTCTCCTTGTGTGCCATGCGATATGTGTTGGCTGCTCGAACCGTAAAGTAATACACGAACTCGATAGCGCTGAGAATGCTGGCTCCGACGAAGAGTCCCAAAATGCCTCCAATTGTGACGACAATATCAAGTTTGGTGCGAAGTGCTATGCGGTGAAATTGAGAGGTGGGCCACATCGTCATCGTGACAGTTATATTGGAGTCCTTTGCGCCGGGATATCTGTGGAATGGTTTAGATGCTCTTGTAAATTGTGAACAGGCATTGCGACATTGGACGAACTCACTCGACTTCTTCCTGCGAGTAGATAGTTTGAATATTGGATTCAGTGCAGGACGGCAAGCAGTCGCAATTAGCCACCGGATTGCGGTACTTCATCATCCATGCAACATTCGGTTTGACCACGCCATTGCGCTCGAGGCACAACAAGCCGTCGTAGTCGCAGTCGGGAAAGCGCTCATCGTTGAACGGGTTGAAGAAATAAAGCGAACAGTTGCATTTGTCAATCTGAGCCAGCCTGGTGCAGTCGCTGATGCAGGCACTAAAACTGTACGCCTTGTGTACGCTCCACGATGGCACTTCATCCGGAAAATAGCAGTCTCGAGCTTCCGGCGTTATGTCCACAATTTCGGGATCGTTCACCAAGGCTTCTGTATAAAATTTAAAGATCTTGTGAATGCCCAACAGGGCACTAGTGGTAACTGCCGGCAGTGTTAAGGTCGGCAAGTCCTCCTCGTTGAACAGACTGAGCACCGCTGCTCTTTTGAGATGCATGTGAAACTCTGGCGGATTGTTTCGATCCAAGGTTGTGGGGAACCAATGCTCTGAGCCGTGATGGTTGTTCTGCAGTGAATTGAGCAGGAAACAGGTTCCTGAAGGTGTCACCATGGGTCGAAAATACTGACAACAATCAAATGACTTCCCGGATAAGCTGCACGAATTAAAGATACTACTGCAATTTAGGCCCAACTGTGTAGAAAGAAAATGTTTAATACAATAGGTGTCTATAAGAAATTCGCTTACTCTCAATGCCAACATGCGGAAGTCTTTCTTTGGACATTTTGCGCATTCCTCACAGCTTTCATAGGGCTTGCAGCGTTTTTGTATTGTATTCGGGGAATATCGATCGGGAAACATGATGAAGACCATCTGCGAGTGCACATCAAAGTTGTAATCCTCACCTATGCCAACACCCAAGCTGTGTCTATGTTCTCATTATTATTCTACGTAAAAAGCATTTGTCGGCAAACCTCTGAATATATTCCTCGAATCCGCCGCCAAAGTCGTATTTGGGTGGAAGTTGACAAACGCTGATTGAAGGAAATCTGATGGGCGCAAACGATGAAATACTCTCATAGATTACACTCACAGCCCGGTTCGAGAAGTCGCGTTGGTATTCTACGATCAGATAGGAGACGCCTCCAATCGACAGCATTACACACAACAGCCAGAAGATGCGCTCAGACCAATGCAAACTGCGTAAGTAAATAATCAAAGCGAGTTACTTTACACTCCTCCCTGTACTCACTTGTGATTTGCAATATAGGAGAAACCGGCAAAGCTGCAATTTGAGCAGTATTCTTTTAAGTATCGCAAAAATCCTGTGAGCTTCTTGCGCCACGAGCGAGCAGTATTTGTATTTCCCGCGGAATGCGCCATCTCAAGTGTTTCAGCTTCTAATTTCTCGATCGCACTCCAAATGAATACTGGCTGCAGCTACTCGATTGCGCTGTGCTTATAAATTAAAATGCACTCCTACACGGACAATGGTTAAATTGCCGTTGTGTGGCTACTTTGTTGCATGTTGTTGCTATTGGCCTTGGGACTTCTAAAGCAGGCGACAAATGGGTCAAAATACGTTTCGCCGAACCTATATTTTAGTTAGAAATTCCTCGCGAGCACATCCACATTGAACTAAGCACGAAGAGCAAAATGAAAGTGTGCTTTTTGCCACCTGTGGCAAGTTTCAGGAACATAACTCGTAAAGTTTGTACAACCAGCTCCTGCTCAATTAAGCTTGTTAGACAGCTGGCAGGCTGGCTGCCAGCTCAGTTATGGTTGGAGCGAATAAGCGCCCCTGCAGAGAAACCTCTAAAATAACACCCACTCTGAACGTGCCACAACGCGTTGCAACGTACATCGTAAAATGGACTCGAACATGTTATTGGTGCTCAGAACTTGATGCCAAATTAGAATTATGCAATTACGCCTCATTTGCGCTGTGGAAACACTTAAAAACAATTAGAGTGCTTATTGAAATTTCAAACGCCACCCTGTTGGCGGACGACATGCGAGCTCTATGCAAAACTAATGCTAGTATTTTAATTATTTATGCGACCAGACATGCAGGAAAATTGTTTACGTAATCACAGTCCAACAATAATAACACTCACAATGCATATTTCCCCTGGTTATGAAATTATGCATGTACGTGTACTTTGTAATACTGGGACAAATGAAAAAATGGATATCCATAATGAACTGATTTTTAAGTACTCAAATCTAATCTCTCTCTCTCTCTCTAATCTCTAATACAAGTCGAAATTAACATATAAAAAAGGAATATATTTCTGTTGCTAAAATCAGGCCAACGAATTTTCTATTTTTTTTTACGAAACATTATCAGCGCATTTACTTTAATCCATTGTATCATCATTATATTTTGAGCTGAACTGAATCACTGTTGTCCTGACATTTGCAATATTTAAAATTTGTGTAGCCGGCAAAACAACTAAAGATGTGGTGAGAATCAACATGTTATATTTATGATTATAGTGAGTGAAAAAATAATTTTAAATTCCTTCGTTTTAGAGCATTTAGTTAAACTAAAAGCGGAGCAACTATCTGACTCTTTCGAATATTATATATTATATAATATATAGAATATATTGACAAAGTGAGAAAAGAGTCAGAAAAAAGTAAGTAAAAAGTAAGTAAAAGTCATAAAACAGTTCAATCGCAATTAGAGGAGACTCAAACTCAGCTATTAAAGATAGAGAAAGTAGATCTACCAAACGCTAATTGACAACATAATTAGTAAGACACAGAATAAAAAGATCTTTAGATGTATTCCCTTCGGGGACTATCCAGGTATTCATGAAGTAGAAGTACTTAACATGGATCCGTTCAATTTTCTATGCGATAGTTAGTTTACAGGACCTGGATGGAGTAGTTCTTTAGTAGTTCGAATGCTTACCGCAACGGATTCGGTTCTTTAAATGGTGATTTTGTCCTGGGATTGCAAAAGATCTCTGGTCTCGTTAACTTCCAGTCCCACGAGTTCTATGTGTACTTCACTCCAGTCCTACTACAGCTTATAGATCGAAAAATAAATCGGCATTTGGCAAATGTTTGCAAGCATCAAGCATTTTATTTCAATTTAATTCTGAAAATGCTATTTAATAATTTCAAATTCCAGTTTTAGTGCTCAAAAGCCCGAAAAGTTTCAACCTTATTCTTATACTAAATAACATATACATTAAGCTTATTATAATAGTTACGCAAATGTGCGTTCGAATGATTTAATTGAAATGAATAAGTGTTAACCCAGAAAAGAAAGTCATAAAATGAAATTGTAGAATAAATCCGTACAATGTTTAAAGCACAAAAAATGTTTCAAAGCCTTAGCTGTGGATTTAAGCTTGATTTTGGAAACCAGAATACGTATTCTATTCAAAATATTGTGAGATATTTGCCATTCGAAGCGAATTCTAGTTTATTTTTCTTGCTATTGTTATTGATGTGGTGGTCAGCAACGCTGTTGGAGTTGTGTCGAAAATTTCACTACATGCCTTCCTGCCTAGGAGAAGCGGCTCGCAAAATTTGTATTACTTTTTGTTAGGTGTGTTTTTATTTTTGTTTATTTGCATACCGCTTGCAGCTCAGTCAGTGCGGTGCGTAGTGCACCATTCCAAAAATGTTGCAGGTGTATCGATAAAATGTCAAACGCAATAGCTGCAACAGCAACATTGTCAATACTGACAACAACAGCAAAAACAGTCAGAGAAAAACAAGCGACATGGCAATTTAAATACTAACATGTGTATGAATGAATAGAGGTAGCAGTAGCAAGTGCTTTCTGGCAATTGGGAATAGTCGTTAGCTGTCGGTAGGAGGGGAGTGGGGCAGGCTGTCGAGGGGTAACTGCTGGGCCATGCAGTGGCTGTTGATGTCGACACACAATTAACTTGAAAATACTCCAAGCCATGTTAAGTGTCAATTAGTTGGCATCAAGCAAGCGCCATGCATACGAAATTAACCAGCTGAATAGAATAAATTTTGTTTACATTTTAGATAGCATTCAGCAACAAGAAGTCTGCAGTGCTGCATCAGATGACGCACATAAAACCACAATATTAAAAGTTATCTTTCGCAATAATGGTAAAAGTTTAAGCGCATAAATACCAACAAACGAAATTAATAAAAAAAACAAAGTAAGAAACTTTTTGTAAACAAAATAAAGAGGGAAAATCGTTCAACTCATAACCATAAAAGCAAATGCTTGTTGTGTGCGTGCCCCCGAGTTGAACTCACATAATTTGCAAACATATCATCTGGAGTAATAACTGAAATTCATTTTGGCTAGCGGAACTAACCAAAAAAGGGCAATTGCAATAAACAAAATCGAAAATCAATAAAATCAAAATGATATAGGTAAAACATGAATGCCCAAATATATAATATGAAGCCACAAACAACAAACGTGGCCAACAAAAACTGACAACCACAAAACAAAGGCCAAATAAAATATCTATAAAAGCTGAAAAAAAAACGAAAATATTCAGAAAAAAGTCGTGTTCGAGTGCCACGTTTCGTCGCCGTCGTCTAAACGACTGGGCGGAGGTGAGTGTGGCAACAGCAGTGGCAGCAACAGCGGCTGCTGTTACTTGTTAGGGCCATGCCCCCTGCCACATGCAGCGCCACACCCCTCCACGCCCCTGCCACGTTGGTAGGCTGCCCGTCGCGCTTGTGCAAACAAAATGTTGCTGTTTGTGTTTTAGCATGCGCTGACAATATTGCAACAATGTCGCTCGAACTTCGACGAGCAACAAACAAATGTGGAAAAAAGAAAACAGCGCACAACACCAACACAGCAACGGCAACAGCAACAGCAACAAGCAGAAAGCAAAACCAAACAGCAAACAAAATCTATGATGAACATTTGTAGGGCCTGTTGTCAACAGCACGTAAACAATTGCCAAACCAAATGGGCGCCACTAATGCCGGGATGCTGCAGCATGCGGGAACTGTTTTGCATTGGGGCAACGGCAACTGGCGGCTGGAGGCTGGAAGCTGGCTTAAAGCATTAAAGCGATCTGAAACGGTTGCCGGTGGTAGTCGAAGAAGACAAGAAAAGTGGCAAACAAGCAGATGCAATAAAAGGCCAATAACAATGCAATAATCATAACAATAACAACTGCAAACCAAAGGCAGGCAGGCAGGCCACAATGTTGCTGCGGCAACAACGAGCAGCAGCGGCAACAGTTGCTGGCAATATCAGCGATAAAAGTTGTAACAATTATCATTTGAAAGTGCATTGTTACAGTTGTCAGTTGCGGCGCTCAAGTGGCTGCCGCAGCCACAAACAGAGGCAACTAGCACGATGCCACGACGACGACGACGGCGACGGCGATGGCGACGACAATTGCAGCTCGTGCCAGTAACAACAATGTTGTCGACGTCAGCAACACTGTGGAAATTAATATGCAGAAACTGCTGCAATTGCAATTTGTTGTTAGCGCTTAAAGAAACAATGCCGATGACGCCGTCGAAAGAAATATTTTACATATTGCCGCATAAATTTCCATGATTATCGCTGAAGAATATCAATTAGATGCGCGTACGAGCTGAGTGCAAGTCTGAGTATTTCTATGGTTTGTCCAAGTCATTGTTTAATGTGGAGCAGCGTGCGCACACTCGAGTAATGAGTTATAGAATTGTCATTCACATGCGATTATAATGAATGAATTATGGGCCAAAGCAAACGATGCATTTCTAACTTGCGCCACGAATAATTAATGAGGATGAGCACATTCAATACTTCAACGATATATGACTGATAGTCCAAGCGACTTTTTCGAATATATCACAACGTTTCTTTCCCATCTCTATTAATATTTAAATATATTTAGTGGCTGTGCAATTTAAGGCCTTGAAATCAAATAACTTCAGCACTAGTTTCAATGTGAAATCAGTGCTAATTAACATGATTATAAAATCAATTTCGCCCCAAGTGTGCCGATGAGTCGGCAACAGTAATTTGATGGGAAAAGTAATTAAAGCAATTAGTGCAAACCCGAAAACCAAAGTCGAGCCCGCAACAGAGAAGCGTTTTAATATTGCCAGCCACATAAATCTTTTCATTAAAGTTCAATTAATCAAGAGCTTCCTGTCATAGCGCATAAATCTCATAACGCACAAAATGCAGTCGCACGAACACGAGTAGCTATAGATGCAGTAACGCATCCAGTCAAGGACAAGCACACATACACACACACTCCCCCGAGCATTGAGAGAGAGGCATTGAAGTTATTTGTCACCATTTGGGCCGCATGCAGGACAAGCAAATGTGCAATGTGTTGTGCTTACAACGAAATTTGCCACGCCCTTAGCTTATAGCCGAGCCGTTTCCTCCAGTCAGGTAATAACAGCGTCGAACTGCAAATATTTGCATTAGAGATGTGCGCGTGAGCAGCTCGTGAGCACGCCTAAAGCCCTTTCCGCTCAACTTATTGCAAATGTCGCAATATCGCATCTGTCTGCGCATCACTAGTCTACACAAAACAGCAGACAGACGTGTGCTGACCACCAATTGCTTCCACTCTGATTACATTTGCCGTAATGCCAACAGACTCGGGCCAGACCTGGACGCAGACCCGGAGCGTAGTCCGTGGTCGTGCAGGTGCATGGGAGAGGCGTGTCGTGTGGGCGGCGACACTGTTTGTGTTTCACCTGGGCAATTAACAAGCAATAAAAGCAAGCACAAGGCAGCGTTTGATAAATGTTTTGTCGCTTAACAAAAGTGGCCGGTATGTAATTAACAAAATAAGATTTTGCAACGCCCAATTGAATTTACCTAACAGTTGAACTCTCGTGCAGCAGATCGATCAAAGTGTCTCTGGTGGGCGGAAGCTGCACGTCTTTCGCTTGAACTTTTGCCAAAAATAAGTTCGATTGGCTTGCACTTTGCAAGCCAAATGTGGCAGTCAACACCTGAGCAACTTTTGCGCTGCTTGTTCTCGCTTTATGAATGGGAACTGCACTGAGTCAACAGCGGGAGGCAATGGCAAGTCAGTCGCGTGGGTGGTCGCCAACACGAAATGCAAATTAAAAAGTCAAAGCCAAATGCAAGTGCAAAAAAGTGTTGCACAACTTACGAGCACATTCATTGACTGCAAATCGAAACGTGCGCCAACAACGCCAACGCCAACGTCAGCGGCGACGTCGCCGTCGCCATCGCCGTCGCCGTCGACACAGCCGCCAACGCCATTGACAATCGCCAGCTGCTGGCTGCCTGGCTGCCTGGCCGCCTGGCTGGTTAACGTGGCTGACAAGGTTATGGCTCTGAGCCGCGCAAATATTTGGCATGCCGAAGCACAAAAAATACCATTGCATTACGCATACGCACTGTGACGCCCAGGCGAAAATTCAAACAAAGGAAATTACCGAGTGTGAAAAATAAATTGAAAGGCACACAGCCAACCAAGCGATTTACTTGTGACGAGTGCGCCCAAACGCACATTGGTAATAAATATTCAATAGCCCGCATACAAAATGTATGCAGTTTGATTAAAAAGAAATTCGTCACTGTCATTAAAAAAGAGTAAATATTTTAATGGAAGAGCGACCCACAAAAATGTAACATGCAAGACCATGAAAAATGAAAATGGTGTGCTGCAAGCACGGTGCACAAGTGGCGATACCATTTTGTTTACAGACACCACACAGTTTAAAATAATTGCCACTGAGTGGCATGCCACACAGTGAGCCAACCACCCCCCCCACCGAGATATCACCCCATAAACGCTGCGTGTGCTCCACTGCGTTGCCGATGCGAATCTTGAATGGCCATCGCCATCGCCAGCACCATCGCCAGCTAAATGTCACAGGCATATAAGTGGAATTATGAGAAGCATT
Organism: Drosophila rubida; assembly: GCA_035046165.1. Taxonomy (NCBI): domain Eukaryota; kingdom Metazoa; phylum Arthropoda; class Insecta; order Diptera; family Drosophilidae; genus Drosophila; species Drosophila rubida. Next base: position 10,891,909 of record JAWNOF010000012.1, on the reverse strand, counting down.
TTAACGACTGCTACTGATATGCGGCTCCTGCGCGATCCCTTAGCTCGCCGAGTCCTGAGTCCCGAGTCCTGAGCCCTGAGCACAGCGATATGGTAACGCTGGCTGGCCATAAACCCATAAAAAGCGTCGCGAAATTGAAACCCAGACAACGCCCACAACCAACGGCAAAAGCCAAAGCCAAAGCGAATGCGACAAACGCATGGCCGATGTACGTGAGATTGCGACTCTGTTAATTGGCAAAAATTGGCCAAACTCCCCAATAGAGCATGCGGGGTGCATGGAGGGGGCGGCGAGGCCACTGAGCTCCGGCATATACATAAGTATTTATGCGATAATGCGTAAATTTTAATGAAAAACACAAAAAAGCAACAACAACAACAACAACAATCTGGAAGAGGAGCAGGAAAAAGAAAGATGGAAAAACATTTGCTCTTGCGGCTTGTCGTAAAGTATGGAACGTTCTCCGAGTGCGTCGTCCTCTGTGCAATCGCGTGAAAGTTGATTTAATGAAGATTTCACAAAATGGCGTTGCTGTGTCGTCAGTGTCAGTGCCAGTGTCTGACATGCGGCAATCTGCAAATTTATGTGGTGTGCACGTGCGGCGCTGTCTAGTCATCTGGTTGCCCCCCGCCACACACGTAATTAAGTGCTTGTATCTGACTCAGGCCACATAGAAAGCTTATGAAATTATATCCGATGTCAGCGGCAACACCGAAAAGAGCACTCGCTTCCTTGCGATCTGAAAACGTACTACAATCGAAATATGCCAGCCACAGACTGTTGTGTACCTTCAGAGGGGTCAGCAGTTCAATTTAAAACCACAGTACTCACTGGATAAACAGCTGCTGCAGGCAAATTCAAGTTCACTGAACGACCAGCTAGCAGGGCGTTGCGTTTGGCAGCAGCTTTGAATAATTGAGGTGCTGTCGTCCCCGGGGCCGCATTACGAGCAGGAACAACAAGTCAATGCCTCGGTCCGTCCAATCGCTAGTGCCAAAATAACTGCTGGCGGCGAAATTATGTAGCGCTGTGTTGTGTGCCCGCCTTGAGGCTGACCTCGACCATTTCGGGCGCAGCTCGAATAATATTCATGTGCATGTTTGCACCACAAGGCTCGCGCTCCTTTGAGCCACTGCATTGCACGTATCCTTGCATCGAATTGAAGAGACTGGTCTACGCTTGCAGCGCTTCTATATGTCGAAGCCATTCAAACAGTGGCAGAACGCAAAGCTGATTAGTTGCCGTCATCTTCATCAAGCTAATGCACGCAAGTGCACTAAGTTGCATATGGTCCAGCTTACTGAATTATCATTAATCTCTGCAAATCTCTTCAGTTTGATGAGATGTGTTGTGTTGTAGCGTTAAGTATTAATACATTACTGCCATAATTGTTAATCCTTGTCCAATAGTCGTTTAAGACACCTCATCTACATATCCACAGTATTACAATGGACAATGCATTGTTACAACACGGCTACACACAAGCCTTTTCGCGCCAAGACATGCCAGAAAAACACCCAAGACACCACGGACACTGCGCAAACGAGCAGAAACATGAGACAAAGAGACAAACAACATTGCATAATTATGCAATATGGTTATGAGTTCCCCTCTTAGCTATCATCCCGTAGATTGTGCCAGCCAATCTCTGGCGACTTATCGCCTGATTTGGCTTGCTTTTTTTTTTGTTGGTCGATTGGCTCATATCCTTTTTTAGTCAAATTAAGCGCAAAAAGCAACAAAAATTATGAACAACCACAACACAACACAAGACAGCAGAGCATACGTACTGAGCGCAGTGCAGCACAACACGACGCAAAATTATGAACGTGATTAATTCATAGATGGTGGCGCTTAGCCATTGTTTTGGCCATGTTTGTCAGGCATTGCACGATCCACGACGAGGGGCCAAACTCACCTCGAGGCGCCACGTCGAGCTGGCCCCCTGTCTGCGATTGACATCCACTCGCTGAACTCTCGCCAAAAGCTAAATATGATTATGTGCGCTCGATTTAATCTCAGTCGATTTATAAGCAGCTCCATCCAGAGTCGATGCCTCCCACCCGCCGGCCACTCGTCTCCAGACGGCGACGGACCTCTCTATATATTTTTTTAATCATTTTCTTATTTTTTTATGTTTTGTGTATTGATTTTTACAAACGACAACGCAATAGCCAGCCAACATATGCGACCAGTTTGATGTGGCGATGGCTGTGGCTGCTGCCTTGCACATTAAAAATGAAGAGATTTTCCTTGAAAATTATGCTACCGTATGAGTGTGTATGAGTGTGTGTATACATTACTTTTGGTCAAAACAACTTTGAGCTCAAAATTGGAAACCAAAATCGTAAAAAAAAAATGCCACGCAGCCACAGTCACAGCGTGAGTAAGTCAGACAGACACCCACTTTTATGATACTCGCACTTCAGGCGGCTGCAAGTAGTTGGCGAATTACGGAGGGACGGCGGACGGACGGCCTGATAAAGAGTCGTCGCACAAAAAATTGGCTACTTAATTTGGTAATAACAATAATTACGCCTGACTGACTAAACGTTGACCAGCGGCATCATTGGCCGAACAACCAGCTCCAGTAGCCGCACACAACAAAAAAAAAACCGCCAATTTGATATTGCAGTTAAGAGTAAGCCAATTGACGGTCCATTGAATGCCCTAAGTAGTCGGGCGTATATGGCCACACACCAAAGGGGGCAGAGAGAAGGAAAAACGCCGAAGCTCTGCGCAAACAGACAATTTCAGTTATGGGAAAGTCTTCATTGAATTCGGCACGCACAAAAACTAAATTAAATTAGTTTCCAAAAAAATATCATATAACAAAAGTGTGAGTATCAATTGTAAATTTTTTTTCTTTTTAAAACATAAATTGTGAAAGCTTCAAGTCAAAAATTGAAACTGTCTAATAAGACAAAAGTAAACACATGTAATCACTACAACTTGGGTACAAAAGAGCATTGCTTAGTCGCTTTGTCAGTCGTTAGTACCAGCTGCAGCGCTTTTCAATTAAAACGTTTAAAGATAATCAATTAATAATTTTTTAAGCCACTTTGACAGCGCTGCCACTGCCGTTGGCTGAGTCAGCGCTACGCTCAATTAGGTGCAAAGACATTTCGAGTCGCCATCGAGTTGTTACGAAGATTTGCAGTAGATTTATTGGTTATTGGCGATTTGGCCAGTGCGAGTAGTTAGCACTGCCAATGGCGCTCAGCGCTGCGTGTCTGGCCTAATTGGCAACTCAGCTGGCAAGCGCTCGCTCCCAACTTGAATATTGATACTGCCGGCGCAACCTACGACAAGCGACTGCTACTCGCACAATACACTCACACACACACACAGAGAGACTCGTATAATCAGCTCATGCATCAGACTCCATTCAGTACGATGCAATCAATGCTAGCATTGTTGTTGTCCGATATTTATCGAGTTTAGTTTTCGTTGTTTGCCAGTTACTGACGCAGACGCTGACTATTTTTGGAGAATTTTTCAAATTCGAGACTCATAATTCGTGCGATAATTTACACAAAATTAGGCAAGTGTCTCGCCAGCTATCCTTTTAAAGCCACCAACAGATCAGCAAATCCAGTTCAACAACAACAAAAAAACAAGAATTATATTACTTATCTTTCTCAAGTCTACAACACGATACACTGGCACACAGTGAAACATTAAACATATATCACAATAATCAAGATATAAAGTTGATGTTCAGCATTGAGCCGAAAAGCGACATACTCGCTGTTAGAGTATTGCTAGCTGTGCACTTGCTGCGATTCCCACGCCAATTAGAATTAGAGTCGTATGAGTGATATTTTCTTTGCGATGGCAAAATAATTGGACGGTGCTGAAAGGAAATTTCAAAAACGGTATACACTTGCGTTTCTGCTTTTATTGCATTTTGAATTCAATTTATGCAGCGTAAATTGCTCGACGATACCCGCTTATAATTTTCATAACAAAGTTGAAATGGTAGCAGCAGCTTGTTCCCATAGATTGGCAACGCGTCAGCGCATAATTTGTGCTAACAAAACTTTGGCCATAAAATGTATGTGAAAGCCATAAAATGGGAGCTGCTGTGGCAGCAGCAGCTAACGCCGTTTCCAAACTCTCATTGCGGCTAAAATATAATTAATGTGAAGCAAGTTTATCCCGGTTTTCCATCTTTGCGCCATCCGTCCGGAGAGCGTGCTCTCTAATCTGGCGCTATCGAAATATATTTTAAATGAAAATCTCAACTCTCCCTCCTGCTGGTCGAGTGCCCGCAAAGCCACAACAAAGAAAGCAATTAAAAGTCCAATTAGAATGCCATTAAAGCGCGGTCAACAATTAAGAAGTGATAAACGCCAAAGGTCCAGGTAAATATAAAAGGCATAAATTAAGACAAATTTGAAAAAGACTAATAAGATTTACAATGCTTAAATAATGAACTCGTACATTTAAAAGAGCATGTGCTCGGTAATTTACTGCTCGATCTAATTGTGTTTACGCATCTATCATATAAAAAACATTTCAGCATAATCTAGTTAATAAAACCATATACCACATTTATAAAATCTACATAGTAACAAAAATCTGTTTTTCAATCTGACTGCAATATTGAGAGACGTTTTGTTTTAGCTTTACTTTACATATTTCAAAATTTGACTACACTTGTCGTTCATTTTGCCGTCAGATATCCCATATTTTTACACAGATCTGTATCGAAATTTGTGGTTTACAAAATGACAACCTTCTTTTACTATCCCAATAAGGAGCTGCAGGAGGAATTGTCCTGCATTGCCAAGGCTCTTGTGGCTCCTGGAAAAGGCATAATTGCCGCTGATGAATCGAACACGACAATGGGAAAACGCTTTCAATTGATTGGCTTGGAAAACACCGAGGAGAATCGTCGTCTCTATCGCCAACTACTAATCACCACCGATAACAAGATATCCGAGAACATCTCCGGTTTCATCATGTTTCACGAGACGCTCTATCAAAAAACCGATGCTGGCGTTCCATTCGCAGAAGTTCTACGCAAAAAGGGCATCATTCCAGGCATTAAGGTAGACAAGAATTCAGTGCCACTCTTCTGCTCGATGGATGAGTTCACCACCCAGGGCTTGGATGATCTGCATCTGCGCTGTGCCCAGTACAAGAAGGATGGCTGTGATTTCGCCAAATGGCGCATTGTCATGAAAATCGACAAGACGACGCCCTCGTACCACGCCATCATGGAAAACGCCAATGTGGTGGCCCGCTATGCAGCCATCTGCCAGTCGCAGCATCTGGTGCCTGTCATAGAGAGTGAGGTGCTGATGAGCGGCGATCACGATCTAGACCGTTGCCAGAAGGTCACCGAAACCATATTGGCTGCCATTTTCAAGTCGCTCAGCGATCACCATGTCTACCTCGAGGGCACCCTGCTGCGACCCAATATGGTGACACCTGGCCAGAGCAGTCACAAGAATAACACGCCAGCTGATATTGGCTTGAGCACAATCTTGGCCCTGCGCCGCACTGTGCCGCCTGCCGTGCCAGGTAAGACTTCATTCGTAATTAGAAGTAAAATTAGAAGACATTTTCAACTAAGTTATTAAGAGAATCATTTTGGAAAGCGTGGAAGTTTAAGCATATTACTAGCTATATTCTCTTGCTTCTGTTAATGTCCTTTCGGCTTGACGATTGGTTGGGGAAGGTTTCGTTGCATTGTGATTACAATAAATCGCAACTTTTATTTGCAGGCATTTTGTTCTTGTCTGGGGGACAGGCGGAGGAGGAAGCCTCCGTCAACTTGAATGCCACCAACAACGTGCCGTTGTGCAAACCTTGGGCGCTGACTTTCGCCTTCGGCCGCGCCATACAAGTCTCGGTGCTGCGCTCCTGGGGTGGCAAAAAGGATAATGTGCTTAATGCTCAGACGGAGCTCATCAAGCGCGCCAAGGTGAGCATCAAACAGACAGACTGCGTACGGATTGCAATTATATAATATTTTATGCGTAGGCACACAGCTTGGCGAGCATTGGCAAATATGTGCCCGGGTCCATTGAGAGTTCGTTTGGCACAGAGAAATTGGTGGTCGATGGCACTGACAACTAAGATATGAAACAACCACCAGGAAAAAGCTATCAAAGCAATCAGCTAGAAACTGTGAGATTCAATTGAAAAAGAAAAATGCATATCGGTGAGTTCACTTGGCCAACTGCTCCACTGTGGCTACCAATATGTGGCTGACACTTGGCCGCAGGCCGCATGTTCGATGTTCGATGCAACAACTGGCGATATTGTTAACAAGCGTGCAAAAGAGCAAAGTGCCGTCCGCAGCAGCAGCAGCAGCAGCAGCAACAGCAGCAGCAAACAGCCCAACACGACTTCTGTTAACTGCCAAGTGTCGCATTAATCCACGGAGATTACCAGACGGCCACATGGTCAGCGTGCCAGCAACAGCAACAGCAACAGTAACTCTGCAGCAAGCACTACAGTGCAGCTTAATTAATGCGAGCGCATGCCAAAAGCCAAGCCAATGGGTATGGAGCATGTTAAGCATGTGGCCAAGTGTTCGACTTAATCAGGCGATGGTTCAGCTCAGGTAGCGCCGACTCGACTCCGCACTGGCGTCAGTGTCATGTTGCTGGCAAATTAGTCGGACCCACATCGCCCAGTGCCAGCTCTCGGACAGCGCCGTGGACCAAGTGACGCGTGAGAGAGCGAGCGAGAGCGAGAGGCTAGCAATAATTAAAATTAAAGCACTCAGCTAAGCTATGGACAATCTCAACGCCAACATAACGCACAATTTTATTCGCACACGGTGTAACATAAAAGGCTGTAATTGACTTGATTCTCATGGCGCAACACGTATATATTCCAGTATTGTTTCCCAAAATTAGTTCAAATACAAATTCAAATAGCTGAATGAAGTTCACATCGGCCTATTACAGGATATCTGCTAGTCGTCCACTTACGGGCGCTTCCTGCCGTGTTTTCACCTGACGCTGCCTGTGCGACAACTCAGTTTTGTGGTTAATCCAATCGCCGTAGCCCAATCAGGCCAACGTGAGCAGCATGTCATGTTAATTGCGTCGTTGTGCGATTGTGTGAGCATGTGTGTAGCCAGCCAGCCCTCTCTCCAAGTGTGTGCGAGAGTGTAAATTGCTATTATGCTCATGTTTGCTTAATATGTAGCACACAGCCCACTGAGCGCTCTCAGCAGCAGCACGCAACGCGTCAAGCCAATTAAAGCCAAATTATAGCAGCGCTTTTTAATGACATGCAGCGTCGTTCGCGACTCTCCGCCACACGCCCCATTTCCTGTGCCTCCCCGCACTCGCTTACTTCGCTCCATCCATCAGCGTATTCAATTTGGCACCGAAGATTTATGGGCGTGCTGCTCGCTAATGTGGCAAGACAAAACCCAATACCAATACGCGCAGCAATCGCCTGCCTCATTTCGAGCTCGAAATGCAGCGACCGAGCTTCAAGCCCACAGCTTTTGCCGTCGGCACGCGTTTAAAAACCCAAAAACTGTTTGCGCACACACATCAAAGGCTGAATTGCCGACAAGTTGGAACTAAGACACGGCTAACGAGCTCGGACGCTTGGCTTTTGGCCATAATAACTGCTGGCCGTTGTGCCGCTTATGTTTGCAAATGCAAACAAATCGCAAAGCTGCGACAAGTGGGCGTGGGCCATGCCTCCTGCCGTTCGACTTGGACTATGACGGCCAGAGCGACGACATAATTAGAAAACTTTTCGATTCGAACTGTGTGGCGCCACAGTGGTCATAGGGGGGAGGACGACAACTGGTTAGCACAAATCACTCAGCTGTCAAACGCTTGTTGATTAATTTGGTGTTAATAACGCTTGGCGGCAACAATCCTGGCCCGCTTGCTGTGGCAGCCGCCGCTGCAGTTGCAGTTGCAGGCCGCAGTCACAGGCCACAGTCCCAGTCCACGTCCGCCAATTAATGTTCAGTGGCTGCTGCATTGGCCAACAGTTGCGACCAAAGCAACCAACAGCGACCACAGCAATGACCCAAACTTGGTCATGGAGCGTGAAAACGTTTTGCCGCCAGACACAGCTGAGGATGCGCCGTCCGTGTGTTAATTGAAAGTTTTGACTGACCATATAAGTGGGGACGCCAAAAATAAAACAAAAACGAGAAACTGACTCCCGCCACAAGCACACATAGACACAGACATACTCGCATATGAGTTCGATTTGGTTGTCTGCTGATAGCCAAAAAGTTTTGCTGGCAACAAACCATAAAAGGCCACACACGCGTCGCCAAGTTACCTGCCTGGGAAACTGCCAAAGATCCAAACAGTTCCGAGCCTCAGAGACGCGTCTCAAGAATGGAATGGAGCCAACGAGCAAAGCGCACAACAACTGTGCAGCGTTCGCTTTCCATCTGCCATATCATTTGCCCAAAGTAAGAGGTGTTTAAAATGCTAATTTGGACAATAGCAAATGGCAGGCCACCAACTGAACTCAGTTCAGCTGTCGCCGCCAAAGAAAAAGAGAAGGAGCCAACTTATGCTGTGTTTTTGTTTTTCTTTTTTCCTCCCCCCTCCCCGCCACTTTGCATGACATAATAAAGTGTCACAGCTCAACTTGAAGCTTTTCGCTTTAAGTTTGAGCTGAAAAGTATCTAGTGTAAATGGAATGTTTTGGTAAAGTTGCTGCCAATGTAATCAATCACAATATGCTCAAGCTATTGCACTTCCTCTATGTGTCTTTAATAAAGTCAGTAAAACCAGCGACAAGTGGTTGAAAATCTAAATGGTCGCTGACAGAAATTTATTAAATTTTATTGTATCTATTTTGCGTACTAACTTTTCCTTCGTTGTTTTTAGTCACAATATTCTCGGAGCATGTTTCTTTAAAGTAAAATTAAATGAGCTCCTAGAACGTGGCGCACATCTAAAACATTTTTAATATGCGAACGAACGGACGACAAAGTATGTAAATAATAATTTGGCCATCTTGCCATCTGTTGCCATTCCATCAACTCGCGCTTGGTGGCCTGTCGCCGCATTCAGCTTCCTGGCCAGGCACTGCCGCAACTGCAAAAATGTCAAAATGTCAATTCGAAAACGTTTAGGAGAAATCATTTGGCTGCCTTGGTGCCCCTCAGTTCGCCAGTTTGCCAGTTTGCCAATGCGGCCCACAACCCGCACCCCGTCTGCCAAATGTTTGTTGTTCACTTGATGAAATAAAACATAAAAGACTGTGGAAAAAAGGAAAATTAAAAACAAATGACTATGGCTATTGGCTGGGACTGCGAGTAGCCAGGCAAACAGTCAAACAGTCAAACAGCCAAATAGTCAGGTAGTCAGGCAGTCAGGCAGCCAGGCGTGTCTCAGTCCAGCTGGCAGTCACTCAGTCAGTTGGGACACAGCGTCAGCGTGGTGGATATGGTCCCGGTTGTGTTTGGTCAGGTGTAGGCTCGTTTGTCTGCCGCACATTACATTTGCTTACTTTTCCTTTATGCAAATGCCAATTGAACGTCTATTTCATTTCCAATATGTTATGCAATGCGCTGAAAGTGGGGCGCGGCTCGGTTGAGTAGACCTCAATAATTTGCAGCAAACCTGCGAACCGAAATCTTAGATTGCCTATCTATTGATATGCGTTTAAGCTGACAAGCGATGATTGAGTAGAGACCTCACTCGATGCATTCGCCCCGAGATGCGTTTGCTTGACAATCGCACGACATTTCTGACAAATGCTGCTGACAAAAACTTCATCTTTCCCCCGTCTTTTTTTTTTCTTCTTTGCATTTGCTGACAAGACTCTTAGACGTTGGCTAGGCAAAGCATGTTGACAGGCCAAGAAACCACGCCGACATGTTGCAATTTTATGCAATTTTTCAACAGCATTGTGTGTGCGATTACCACCAAAAAGAAAAAAAAACGACAACCGCATAAACATACGAAAAAATAAAATAAATTATAGTCGCACAGCTCGACGACAAATTCAATGAGAAATCTGCAATTTAAATAATGCTAACTGACATTTTGCAATGTAGATGTGGCTTGAAGTCAGGCATCTTGGACAGCTGCTGGTGTTGCATCACTTCGTCCGCCCCCTAAGGAGACAGGCTGCATAATTAGCCAGCCAATGCGACGTATACTTAATGCGAGTGTCAAAGCCAACCAACATATCTTCAAAAAGTCAAGAACTCTGTTCATCACTTTAAAGTTTAATTCAAATTTAAGAAATTATGATACCCTGCTTAGGCATCCCAGGCGGCACAGGGTATCCAGCGAAAAGTTAAAAAATATTAATAAATTAAAAAATACAAGCCCGCACGTACGCAGAATGAAACAGCGGCCGTTGCGAAGCGGAGGCACTGGGGGCGGGATGAGAGCACCGTATGACTTGAAGTCCGCAGAGGAGCACGCACAAACACAATCACACGCACTTGCTGTCGCAGTTGCGTGAATGGATATTGCTATATGTACGGCAAATAAATTCAATTTACAATGAAAAATGGCATCTGATGATGAAGATGGCGACGCCGGCTACGCGGCAGCGAAAGGGACAGGTGCCTGGAAAAAACTTTATTAACATTTTTCGCATGCTGCACGTGCGTATTTGACAACGTGGGTCGCGTATTTCGCGCTTTTTAATGAAGTTTCATAAATTGTGAAAATCGAACGTTAATCAAATAAGGTGCGAGAGAAATAAAAAAAACGGCCATGTTCATGTCCATGGCGCCATAAATGACCGCAGCGAAGCGACAAACTGCAGACGTTCAGACGCTGTCAACGCAATTGGCCATAAGAATCTGTCAATAAATCAATTAGTGTAATATAAATCACAGAGAATAGCCTGGTCGCCGGAGGGCGCAGTGATGCCGCAGAATTTTGATATTTCTATTTCTACTGCCAGTGCGCTCTCAACTTCGGTGACTTCTGTGGCTTTAATTAATTGCAACAAATTTATGTTGGCCTGTCAAAAAAGTGGCCTACGGGCACAATTAGCCAAATGACAAAACCAACACGACCCCAAGGCCCATAACTCATGCTCGTCCCCCCGCTCCCAACAAGAACACCATACCATGTTTCGTCAAAGCCTTCTCTCGCAGTGCTTTGCGTTATTCACTGACAGCAGCAGCAGCAGCAGCAGCAGAGACAGCCGTCGAGGCAATCGAGGCAAGAGCAGTAGTTGTGTTCATTTTTGATCCATTGGCCATAAATTCAACGCTTCCTTAGCAACTTCCGGCATTTGCATGGCGGCCACTGGCAGCGAGTGCAACGGGGCGTATGCGAAATGCCAGCAAATGAGCCAAAACGCACGCAAAGTCAAAGGCGAAATACCAGAGGCGTGTGGAGAGTGGCGACGAATGCCCAACCAACTTCAGCTTCTAATCCAATTTAAAGTTCATCGATAACACTGCGCAGCACAGACTAACTGAAATTCGTATACCTAACGCGACTATATTTTACATTGTCCCTTAGACAGAGTTTATTTATACAGAATCAGATGAATAAAATGCTGTCCCTTCTGTTGAAATTTGGTTGCTTTAAAAGAGCACGAAACAAGCTGCCTGTTGGCCAGTGTAATTTCTTAAGTTTGACTTTCGTCGAAATTGTTTTCTACCCCAAATAATTTTGACATTTGACTAATGCGCCGCATTAGTTCTGCCAAAAATTTCTTAATTTAGCTTTACCGTTGCCATTTGCTCCAACGTTGCACGTTCCTGCCGCAACCGACAAGACATTTGCTCTGTGGAATGGCGCAAGGGAGGGAGGGGCAAGGGAGGGAATGGGTTTGGGGTCGGCATGCCGAATTTATTTTGGCCACAACCCCGTGCAGAGAAGTTTTTGAGTTTTATCTGCTCAAAATTTGTCACAGCAAATAAAAAGTTTTTGCTTTTTCACTTCGCCTTGGCGCAGTACTCCTCTGCCATGGTTGTTTCTTTTCACCATTTGTTTTTTAATCCGCAGAGCAAGAAATAAAGATAAAACTTAAGCCGAAATAAGTTTCCATAAAAGTGCACGCCAGAGCAGCGAAGGGCGCCCTGCATGCCGACAACAACAATGACGACGACGACGACAACGAGCACAACAAGTGCAGCAAGAGTGCAGTAATAATGAAATAACAGCAATGCAATTAAAAGGCACCTGCTGCTGATTTGCTGGATTAAGGACACACACACCAAATACATACATACAAGTGAGAGTACGATAGCAGAGCTGAAGGTGGATTGTCGAGCAGAGCGTCGTGATAACCTTGATGGGGCGAAAGGGGACAAGCGAAAGCGCTAAAACTTCAAGTGGCTAAGGACTATAAAACCAGGTTGCCAAATTGCATTAACGTTAACGTCAACCACTTAAAGAGTTACGTAATTGCTTGGCCGGTGCACCACTCGCTCGTGGATTTTTCGAGGGCAATTGCCAAAATTAGAAAATACTAATTTGCCTGAAATTTGAAAGAACAAAATGTGAGACAATTGTATTAAAGTTAAATATTTTTTATTAACCTATTTAAACTATTAAATTTCATAATGCCGCCAACACTTTCAACGGCTTCGCGTTCATTTTGTCACATCGCCCGAGAATAGTGGCAATCAAATTTTCAGAGTACACAAAACCCAAATACACGTGAACAGCATACAAACAACTTCACACAACTCACACACGCACACACACACACACACACACATGCAGGCAGGCCACTGCAGATTGAGATACATCGTTTTTGCATTCATGGAACATATGTTCGCTTCCTATTTAGTTGTCGTTTTCGAGCGAAGTTTTGCCGCAGCTTCGCCCAGTGCACGTCACATTAAAAGCATTTACAATGGCGACACAAGTGCGTGAGGAGCACAGCTAGATGGATAAAGCTAAATCTAGACAGAGGGAGAGAAAGAGAGAGAGAGACACACATTCTGGCGGTCTGTCTCATCTTATCACTGTTGAAGTTTTTGTTTTTGCCATAGCGGTAAAATTATAATATAATTTCAACTACTACTCGTGCAAATAACTCAAATTAAAGTTTTTGTGCCTGTGGGCCACTCTCACACACACACACACATATACAGAGAAGCTTATAGACCATGCAAACACATGCAGCGAGCGGAAACCGCCATCTTGTTTTTAGTTTTTGGAAAAGTTGAATGTTCACACAAAACAAGCGAGAAAACATGTCTTTCTGGCAAAACCAGGGACAGTGAAATATTCGGAAAACACAATAAAACAAACTATTTGAAACGCCGGATCAAATGCAAATACTTACATATTGAAACAAACTAATACAACAGGCGAGTCGAATACCAATTAATATGTTTAGCAAATCGCTGCGAGTTCAAAATTTGTAGTGATAATAGTATGAAAAAGTGTTGGCACAAAAACGACTTTGCTGAACACGTAGCGTAGTGTAATTAAGCAACGAAACGAAACTCGCGAAAGTCGTCAGGAAAACCCATTAACGATAATGCTGAGCATAATTAGACTCGCGTTCGAGGCGCATGCTTTAAGGGCGTATTTAAATAATTTCAAAGAGGTTTGCATCGTCAGCATCAATAAACTTTGACGGGCATGCGAAAAGTTTAAGTAGAAAACCAACAAGAGCAAAAACTACAGCAGCGCTGACGACAATAATGGCAACGACAACAAGAGCCACAACAACACAGCTGAACAGACAGAAATTATGGCCACACTTTCGTTTTTTGCAGTCGGCCGCAGGACAATGCTGAGCGCGATAAGAGCGCGGCATTGCAACATTCTTGAAATGCAGCCAACAGCAGCTAAGAAAGTAGCATGAAAGAGAGCGAGAGAGAGAGAGAGAGAGAAGCAGCTAGCGAGTGCAATGTGGTCCATAAACTTGCGACAACGTCTTGGCGAAAAGTTTTGGGCCAACAGCGGTTGCGTTGCCGTTGCTGCAGCCTTTGCTGCATGGGTGTTGGCGGCGGCTATCAGTTGGCCAGAACTTTACTGCTTACGTTTGTCATATTTACGCGTGAGTTGCACTGCCGCCCAGCGGGGAGCCGCTGCCACTATCTCAGACGAGGTACATGAAAACATGCGGCTATTGAGGCAACTGCAGCCAGGCTGACAGTTGCTTGCTGCCTGCTGCCTGCTGCCTGCGTCACGATGGGATGGCAATTGTAGTGCCATCGGAGGTGGCAGCAATGGCCACTTGTGACAGTTTTAAAATTGTCCAACAAGCCACCATGGACACCGCCGCAACAACTGACTGATAAATGTCGCTGCCCAGGCAGCAAATACTGCTGAAAACATTTCCTTATTTCCTGCCATCCTGCCAACGTGGCACGGAAAACTTTTAGGCCAAAAGGAAACCCCCGAGCGGCGGAAGCATTCGGGGACCATTTTTATGCAAGTCATAGAAATTTACAAGCCCCAGTGACAAGAATGTTAGTTTATGGCGTCAGAAATGTGCCCTTAGCTGCAACTGGCCTACCGTTTTAGCCGGAATTCCGCCAAGTTTTAAGCTAACTCCGTAAAACATTTCCACACTAATATGCATTCAAGTTTATTGAATTTACAGAACAATTGGAAATTATTGTTAAAAAACACACTTTCTTTACTTGTAAATTCTGTGCAACTAAAAAAGCTAGAAGTTAGCTTTATTTGGCTTGGAGTAAACGAGTTGCGGCTTTGATGTTTTGCAAGGCAATTGAGTTTGTTGTCAGCACTGCAACAGTGGGGCAGCGATGGGGAGTCATGGATGAAGAAGGGCATTTTGCTTCGGAAAAGTTTTGTAACATTGGCATATGCAATTGGGTTTGCTGCACATCCTGTCGACAGCTTGGACTTGGTAAAGTTTTTCCCTCAGCTATTGCTGTTAAATGTTGCAGGCGTTTTTCTTTCGATTTCTTTTTTTTTTGTTTTATGTTTTTTGCTAGGCATTTTCGCAGTGGGACAAAGTTTTTAATGAATTTTATAGCAGCCGCTGAACCACTGAACCAATCACAGCTAAACTTTGCTGAACTAAGCTCAACTGTGCGATGAAGCTGTGAAGCGTTCGATTACGCAAGTCAAAGCCAAAGCCAAAGCGTTTGCCGCTGTTGTTGTTATTATTGCTGTAGCCGTTGCTGTTGCTGTTGCTGTTGGTGTTGCTGTTGATAAGGGGGCCAGAGTGCAGGCAGCCAATCACGCTAATCACGCCAAACAGCCAGACTGACGGACTGTTCGTCTGATGGCCAGACGGTCGCACAGACTGAACTGACGGCAGACAAAACCGCTTTGACTTTGATGCGCTGTCAACGCTGCTGCTGTTGTTGTTGCTGCTGATGTTGATGTGGATGTTGGTGTTGATTGGTGTAAGTGTTGGTGTTGATGTTGGTGTTGGTGTTGGTTTCACTCCGGTCATTAAATGCAGCACATTAAAGCCGCAGGAGCTGCCGTCAACGGCGACGACGTCAATGTTGCCTGACAAGCGTTGAGTCAATTACATGGTAATAAACTAATGGCAAAAGCGTCTCTCCGTCTCACTGTCTCTCTGTCTGGCCATCAACAGCAGCAACAGCAGCAGCAGCCGCGTGACATGTTCGTTAATTTGCAGCACTTGTTGAACTTTTGGCCAAAAATATGCGCCCACCAGCTCTTTTGGCGCAAATAATAATTGGCTCAAGCGACATGAGTTTTGTTATAAATTGGGAACGTGCAAAGTTGCCAGCAATTTATTCCCTAAAACTGAACTTACAGCGTGTATTTATGTATATAAATCCAGCGGTCATTGATGTAGCTTGCCTTGACACAAAGATTAAATGAACGTGTAGTAAATAACTCGATGCAGTTTATATCAAAACAGCAAAGTGATTGAGGGATGGTTGCTGAGTCCATTGATTAATTGCAGTCCCCTTTTAAATCGGTGCTATAAATAAGCAAAATTGCTGGTAGCTGAACTCAACAACTTTAAGCTAGTTTGAACTAAACAAGCTGTACTAAACATTTGAATAAGCAACGCATTTTGTTAATCAACCGAAGGCAACCTTTAAATTCATTTGAAATACACGTATGTCGATTTGTTTAGCTCATTTCTGTGAATTCTGTGCTGAACTTTTATTTCGAATGTATTGATAAGAGTCACTGTTTAGTTAAGAAGTGGTAAACAAACTTTTCTTGGAAATACTTGATTACGTTTGTTGTCTTAGTCAAGCACACACTTATTGAGGCTCAGCTGATACGTCGATCCAGATTTACAGGAACCATGAACAGGACGCTCGCTCACACACTTGTTCTTCTCGGCACTGTAACCAGTGGGGCAGCTAAGACCCAAAGCACCACCGATCACGGCCAGCAGCAGCACCATTAACCAGGCCCAATTGCAGTTCATTGTGTTTGGCACTAGTGTATTGACTACGAGGAATTGCAATTGTCGTCAGTCAGTCGATCAAGCCTCTCTTTCACAGACTCACCTTAATTGAATGCAAGTGGAAACTATTCACTGCGTTGCACTCGGCTGCAAGTTTTTATAGAGCACGCGAGCTTTTGAGCGGCACTTATCAGCAAGAACAGCTGTGCTCAATTCTGACTAAGAGAAGGTCGGCTACAGTTTTGTTTAGGTCAGCTGAGAGTATTGGGTTAATGCCGCACAAATTGATAATAAAGTGCAAAATAAGAAGAGCATTTGATTCGAAATCAATTAAATTTATTTGCGCAGATTCTTAGGCTCCGTAGACACACTTGTTGACGTTGATCTTATAGGTAGAGCCAACAGGGCACTCTCCGCGGATGGTACGATCGAAGACACACTGATTCTTCTCATTCTTGAAGGGAATGGGGCATTTGCCAGCCGAAACAACGACGGCAATCAGGGCGAAGATGAGCAGACCCAGCCAGGAGAAATTCATTTTGTTTGTTTGTTGATTAGCTGCAATTATTAAAGCAAATAAACACAAATTAGTATACACAGGCAGTAAAACTATAGAGATTTGAAATGCATAATTGAAAACGATTTAATGTTACTAAAGTTCACTCTATTGATTATTTTAATTAACTGTAATATGGCACAATGTTCGATTTATTTCACTTGGGAAGTGGTTTCAAATTAAAGGACAATTTTATATGAATTATTTCGCACTTAAAAGAAAACTCTTGCTCACTTGTTGGCACTTACTTTTTTCGACTTTGCGTGACAATTGTCCAGACTAAATTACGTTTTCGGGCAGCTGGTGGCCTCTTTTATAGGCGGTCGAGAGCATAAATCTTATCACGTGCCGCGAACCTTTGACACAATCAGTGGCATTTAAGCTCGCATTGATAAGCAAGGCATCTGCGCGCAGAGAAAGAGCTAAAACTGAATCGAAGGCACGACACATTTGGTGAAATGCTGCAACAATGCTGTGCTGACAATTGGGCCAGCGATTCACGAGCCCGAACAAAAGTGTCTTCATCTGCATGGCGAGTAGGGGGGCGCTGGTAGGACACTTGAGAGTCGAAGTAGGCGTAAAAATCGGCGACAGCACCAGAAATTCCAATGAGCGCTGCCAAATTGTCAAGGGTAAGCGGTGCGGCTGAAGCAGGTGAGGGACAGGACATTGTTGTGCATGGCCCCAAAAACAATGGACAGGTTGGGAGGCGCCTTTGGAGCCCGCTTGTCACCGGCAGTGCCATTGAGGCTGAGGCTGTCACATTGACAATGGACACATGCCACTGTTGGCCTGGCCCGGTGCCGCTGCTGGCCATGCATATGTCATTCAAATACAATTACATTCAGAGGCATTCACTGTCCGACTCTTTGGGCGAGATATGAAATCATTTTCGCTACCTACTTCTTTTTTTTTGTCTTTTTGTTGGCAGCTGCGCATAAATCAAATGGTAACGAGCCATAACGCTTCATTGTCGATTGCCATAGAGTTCAATATTAGTGTATGTGTGTACATCGAGTGCGGGATAGTTTGATTTTGATGTACGACAAACAGTGGGCTCTTGAAGGTGGCCACCACTCGAACTGAAGTCGATGGTCGCAAACGAAAACGAAACTGAAACCGAAACCGAAACAGAAACGGCAACCAAAACCGATGCCGAACAGTGCCTCATAATTCACTCAACACTTGGCCGAACAATACTTCAATACTTGTACTCCAATATGGTTGCGTGCCCGCTCAACTTTTGGCAGCACTTGGCTGTGCTCTGACATGGTCATGCCTTGGCTTTGAATTATTGATGGGCGTATTAAGAAGATTAATGTGATGAGCCATGGCGTAGAGTTTTGTCGTCGTCGTTGCTCATGTTAATGTCTTCATTGTCGGCTTAAAGCTCTACCTTTTGCCGTTAGCTCCTAGCTGCCACCTCATCTCTCTCCCTCTCCGCGCTGTATCTCTCACCCTGCCTCCCATTGGATCGCTCCAATTGAACGTTGGATGAGGAGCAATACACGTTCATCAACGTTGCCATTTGAGGGTCAGGTCGATTGGTCATTTTGTCGTTTCACCCACGTCCTCGTCTGCCGCCAAGTGCTTCGCTAGCTAGTTGCTCCATTCGTTCGTTGTTCGTTGTTCGTTTGTTCCGTTGCGCGTCCATAAGCCATTTTTCTTCCTGATGCACATAAGTTTTAAGCTTTGTGTAATTTATTTTTATAGCCATGTAGTCGACGTAAAGATTGCAAATATGTAGTTGCCGTTTGCCGTATAAAAACCTGGTGTCGTTAGTTGCAAATCAAATGCTTGTCATGTGGCATGGGGCATCGAGCAGTGCGGACTGTGCCCTTTGTTAGCTGCCCCATTTGCTTGCTGATGTCCAGGACACTCGATACGTATGAGAGTGTGTGAAAGGGATTGCATGACTGCCAGCAGTGGATTTGTTTTAATGCCGCAGCGAAGGACATTTCACGAACTCAACTAAGGTTTACTTGTGCCACTAGAAGCTCAGCGGGAATCTAAGCAAAAAAACTATTAACATCTTTAGAGCCAAATGAATGTTAGGTATTTTAAATTTGCGATTCTTGTAAATGCACTTATTTATATGCTTTGCTATTACAACTTTTACGACCGCTGTGAATTAATTATTTTTGTAAGTAATTTCTCAAAGCTCAAATTAAATTGCTGCTCTTTGTGCCAAATTTCTCGCCCATTATATTCTAGTTATTGTAAAGGCGTTTAACTTAGATTTAACACTTATTTTACCCAAGGGTTTTGCTGCATTTGAGATTCATGTCACCTGCTTTAGAAACGCTCTCCCCGAAGCTTCTTGCTCCATGTTAAGCTGCTTATCTCCCCAAACTTTTTATCCCCTTCGAAGTCTGCAACCTTTAACATTTACGCTCTAATATAGTTTTTGAAAATTAGGTGGTCGTAAATCAGCCTGTAGTTAGCTTTTCAGTTTTGCAATTAAGTGCATATTATTAAGGGCAAGTCGAGGTCTTGCTGCAGCAAGTTGCTGCCACAGCGCCAAAACAATTTTGTGCAATTGATGCATTTCTCATTACGTTGCTGGACGCGGTTAGCGCCAACCCCGGACATTGACTTTGGCGAGGCGACTGTGGCAGGCCACGGGACATTGACTAGGCTCCGCACCGAGCGGAAGGATCCAACGGTAATACAGTTACAAAGCCATGGCCAGCACACCCCCAGCTGGGCGGCTCAGAGCCAAAGCCGCAGCTGAAGCTGAAGCCGAAGCCGAAGCTGGAGGCTAAAGCGAATGTTGTTTTTATTGCTGCCGCAATGTTTCAACTTTTGTGGCGCCGCCGTCGCCACCCAACTGTCGCGTTGCATGTTGCCGCTATTACTGCAGCATTTAACCACTCAGGCAGCGAGGCGATCGCCCGCCTTGCTCTGCTGTGCCGCACTGGGGCCACTGGGAGCTGCAGTGGGGCAGCAGTCGGCAGTCGGTAGTCGGCAGTCAGCGTGCCACACAGCATGGCGAAACGTGCTGAGTTTTCGTAATTAGTGCGCCGTACTGCAGCATGGCCACGTACCGTGGAGGAGACGGACCCCAAGCATGGGACACTTTGGCCAAGAAGCAGACAGAAACTCACCCCCTCATCTGGCCCCCCGATCTGCCGCAAAGGGGTGGATGAAAACTGCACGTTTATGTCGCTTAGCTGCTGCCTTGGGCCTTTTGAGTGTCACATGACAATGTCCGTGTGTGCGTGTAAGAGTCTCTCTCCCTCCCTCTCCCTGTTTCCCTCTCTGTGTAGTTGTGTACGACTATGTGTGTCTTTTGTAGAGCGCGTTTGTTGGTTTAAGTAAGTTGTTAGTTGCGTCGCGTATGACACACAAGTTGTCGCCTCTAAGCTGCCCCTTTGAGTACTTGCTGCCAATATTAAATCCAAGCGCATTACACAGATGTGCCTTTGTGCCTCAGTGTGTGTGAGTGTGGCAACTTCTTATGAAAAGTTAACTAAGCTCTCGCAGATATCCTTGCTTAACTACAGCAGCTGTCAGAGCAGTAGAAAGTGTGTATTTTAGGTAATTTCAAGCTAATTTAATTTAAATGCTAAAGTTAACATTTCACTCAATTCACTTTCGATCAACAGTCATAATAATAAAAATTATTACGATTGAAATCGCAAGGCAATTAATTGTATGCAATAAATCAAGCACATCTTAGATAACCTTATCAATGATAATTAGTTCTCATAGAATGCAAAATAACGAGAACAAATAGTTTGAAGGTCGTGGAAAAGCTGTGCCACAAAAAAATGAAAGTAGCCAACTACTGTTTATGGGTTTTTTTTCGCAATGTTCTGGCCTCAATGCTAACGACATTGGCAACGAGCAGCTTTCGGCCTTCAACTATCACGGCCTTAATTTTACTGATTATGGCAGAATCAGCAGCGGCTGCAACGGCAGCGACAAACTTTGGGCCATTAAAAGGATTCGTTTTAATGAGTTTGGCAGGACGGGCAGGCAACAAGGTTCGCTTCTGCCTTTCTCAACGACACGCCAGACCAACAAAAAAAAGAAGAGTCGCCCACTTTATCGATGGCTGTGTAAAAACTGTCGCTGTTTATCTTTGTTTTTGGCCAGTCCAAAACTGTAACGGGAATTGCGCGAAAGGGATGTGGACGAGAGGAAAGTGAAAAAAATCTGCATTTTGGTGCAATTAACAATGCGATGGACGATGGAACGAGACTGCAGTTTGCAGTCTGCGGACTGCATAAATCAAAGGCTGAGAGAGGAACAGTGCGTAAATAAAGTAATTGTCCAAATGTGCCTCATATTTATACAGCGACGTCACTTGGAGCGCTCCTTTTATGGTTGTTAATTTCTGGGCCAAGCAACACCCAGCGACAGGTTTTTGGAGCAAATCAACTGGGTTTTTCTCTACCTGAACCTGGCGACTTGGTCGGTGCACTTGAGTCCATTTATTAAGAAGATACTTAATGAATTGGAAGCGGGCGCTATAAAATCACTTGTATCGCTAATTGAACCGACGGTACAATTAAAGTCTGCAACTTTCTCGTCGCACACAATTCCACTCGTAACACAGATGCATCAGTCATCCTTTATTTTGTTTTTTTTTTAGTTGCTGACTCTTTCTGTATATATGCCAAGCGCAAGTGATTGACAGCTGTCATGGCGATAACCGCACTGGGACTTTGCAGTGCAACTGCGATTGGGAATGGGAATGGGAATGGGACTCGAGTTGCTGTTGGGATTTGAAATGCAGTTTTTCTGCATAAAATGCAGATGCATCTGTCGCACTGCTCATTTTCTCGCGCGCCGTGATCGCCGTCGTCTTGTTAAGGAAATGCTTGTATAATTTTAATATTTCACAACGCCACAACCGCAGCCACAACGAACAACGAACAACAACATCAGCATCAACGCCAACGCCAACGCAATTCGAAGTTGAAGTTCAAGCAAAGCCCTCAGGGCAGATGGACTTTCTCTCGGTGGCTCAGTGGCATGCCAAATAACCTATACTGCATACATAACGGTTTGACAATTTGCAACGCTCCGGCCCAGCGTCCAATCGGCCAAACAAGCAACAGCCATCCGTCCAATCGAGTAGGTACAGAAAGCAAAAGCCAAGGATGGTCGCGTCCCATGAAAAATGCATGTGATGCACAGAAAAAAATGACTATATATATATATATATACACACATATGAGATAAGTAAAGAAAATCAAGTCGAAACAATGATGGTGAAAAAGTGCCAGAGCAGATATAATACTGCTGACCGATATAACCCAATATGGACTTGTTTACTCTTTATGTTTATTAGTGCACTGTGCCAGCGCCCACTGGCCAAATGACCAAAAGCCGCCAACGCCAGCAACAACAACCACAGCAAGAACAACAGCAACAACAACAACAACGTCATCGTCAACGACAACAGGAACAGCGGCTGCAAGAGCAATGACAACGCCAACAATAATCGAGTGCAGCTTCCAAGCGAAATGAAGTCATTTTTTTTTGTGTAGTCTCCTTAAATGCGGTAAGTGTGGCAAATTAGTTGCAATGAGGAAAAATTGCCAAGTCATGAGCAGTAAAATCAACTGCCAACTTTTATATATATGCCATTTTTTTTTTGCTGCAGATGATAAGCACTTGGCAAGATTTGAGAACTTCTTGACGGAATAAATTTAATGTTGTGAGGTAACGGTTCACTTCAAGATCTCAAGCAAAAAAGTGGTCATGGCGCCCCAAAAAAGTTTTAAGTAATTGAGCAGTCTAGAAGATTGCAATCTCAATGTGTTAATCAAAAGACAAACATTTATTAATAATGCATAAATTAGTTGACTTTAGACTTGATTTATTCGCACTTTAATCAGCTGCGTATTTATATTTTGCCTGCAACATTTCCCACAACAATCATTTAGCTCTAAGCAAGCAGATGATAAACCAATACTCTCCAGTTTCCAATCAATCGCGGCGCAAATACTCAAAGCTGCAGTGTATTGGCTATTTGGTCTATTTGCGGCCAGTCTGTTAAGTTTGAGCTTGTGGAGAGCACGAGACGGCAAACATTTGATCGAATTGCAATTGCGGCTCATTGGACTTGTAGCTGCGAGTCTCAAGGCAGATACTTAATTTGTATTAGGATTAATGGAGCTTGGCGACCTCACTAAGTAGCATCTTTCGGCCGAGATTTATGGGAATGACTCCACATAATCAATAATTAAAATAATTGTGTGGAATGATTAATTTTCGCAGCATAGAAATAATTGAAAGCAGCACATGAAAAGAAAGGCAGTGGCGCAAACGATGAATGTGGGAGTTGGCATCTGTTTTGGGCATCTCTTTGACTTTGGCTTTGCCACTGGGCCCAAAATGTGCGCAGTTAATTAATGCGTGCAATTTAACAAAAGCATAAACGATTTGTTTAATCGACAACTCCGCACGCCCCAAAAGCCGACAGCACCAAAGCACAGAGATTCAGCTGAGCAGGCAATAAAATTAATCAAATAATTACGCCAAGCCAAAGTTCGAAGTGTGCAGAGCACTGAAGGAGGAAATGGATAAAAATAATGCTCTTTAGTTATCAGCAATCCATAAACGAGACATTAAAAATGGTCAAGAAAATGAGGCAATTGCCGCAACGCTGCTAACTCGGCTCGACTAAGCTAAACTGGGCCCAGTGAGTGGCTCTGCCGTCTCTCGTCTGCGGTTTTTGTTTTCACTTGAGCGCAGTGAGGCATTTATCATTTTTAATCGAATGCGGAAACAATGGAGCGCGTCTAAGTGGAGCATTTGATGTGGGTTGCCCCAATGACGACGCTCCGCTGCCTGATGCCATTGCCCGATGCTCGAAGCTGTTGCCAGCCTGGTGGGCGATGGAACGCAGCCAAGAAGCCAATGAACACAAGAAGCAACAGCAGCAACAGCAGCAGCAGCAGTTAGTGCTCCAAACAAATCTATAATAATTTTCTTTTAATTGATGCACTACACAAAACAGTGCCTAGCAGATTAAGGCGGCGACTGGTAACGAAGTTGGAGGCGAGTTGATGGCAACTTTAAATTAAGACATTGTTATGAAACTGGCTCAATTAAATAAATCATTCGTTAATGCAAAATTGAAT
This sequence comes from Drosophila rubida, assembly GCA_035046165.1. Taxonomy (NCBI): domain Eukaryota; kingdom Metazoa; phylum Arthropoda; class Insecta; order Diptera; family Drosophilidae; genus Drosophila; species Drosophila rubida. The sequence goes on along the minus strand of JAWNOF010000012.1, from coordinate 10,867,978 downwards.
CATATATATTAGAATTGAGAACATGGCCAGAAAGAGTCATAAACTGCGACAACTTTGGTCAAAACCCCAAGAATTATTATTCATATTTTGTGAGTCTGAGTGTCTTTTATGATTATGGCCCATAAAAAGCGCCAAAAAAAGTGGTTTACAAGCATCGCCAATCGATCAAAGCATCACATAAGTACCTAATATATTATAGCTTGACATCCACAAAATAAAAACGAGCGCAGTGTATTCGAAAGTCATAGTTTGGCAGCTAAAATAGTTGCTGGAATTGCCATCTTGTGGCTCTTACAGCCAATGAGCGCAAAACGCAAACCTAATGTAGCAGAAAATTGCTTTATATGCACATGGCAGGGACTGCCGCTAGCCGGCAATAGATGGCGCTCCACGCAGTTGTACATGCTGGAGCATGCACACGCCTATCAGCAGCCAATAATCGGCGGCTGCACAAAATTTAATTCGCTTTAAATTGTCGTTAAATGCGAGCAATTGAAATTTATGCCAAAAGCAAATAACCAAAACAAAGCACAGCGATAATCTGTGACTACGACGTCTCTGTGGCCCTCCTACTTCAACCGCTCTCTCTCTCGCTCGCACTCCGCCAACATCGTCATCATCAATTTAGCCAACAATCGGCGACGCCATCGTCGACCAGTTGGCGCCGTCTGGGGGCGCATGCGCCAATGTCCTTGTGTGCTATTTCCAGTTAAATTTAACATAATAATTTTTGTGAAACGCCGCAATTTGCAGTCTCTGTCTGTCTCTCTGTCTCTCTGTCTGTACGTTCGTCTGTCTCGCTGTCTCTCATGTTCGAGTTGTCGTTTAATACAGCATAAAATGTCAATTGGCTTTGCCTCCAACTCTGACTCCGACTTCGAGACTGACTCTGACTCCCTCTGCGTCTCCAACGCTGTTGCTGCGGGACAACCTGTGCGCCCAAATAGTTCATATAATCAAATTCAAAACAAATTTGTGCGCCAAACAGTTCTCAGTGCAAGCGAAAAGCGTCAGGCTAGCTGGCAACTTGGCAACGTGCAACAAGGCTCGACGTCGCAAACTGGTTTAAAGTTATTGTCCATCTTTTGATTTCTTGGGCTGTCGATGTTGTCGTTGTCTGCTTTGTGGCACTTGCTGCTGCTGTTGTTGTTGCTATTGTTGCTGTTGTTGACTCTTATTGGCTTTTTGGCTCGGTGATTAGTAGGTCAGAGTTTTTCATTTCCAATTGGATGTGTGTTGCACAAGCACCAGCGGCACACACAATCTCGCTTACTCACTCCAAGCACAAGTGTGTGATGGCGACTGTGCCCATATTAGGAAAGGGTATAACAACTCAAAACAAACATCGACTACGAGGTACTACTACACACGTCCAAGCATATATGTAACTACAAGGTAATATAAGAACTGGGCAATGCACCGCGCCGGCCACCGCATCGGTTCAATTCAACTGTTTTGACTTGTGGGAAAGCGCTCAAGCCCAAGGTGGCCAATTGGACGCACGCACAAAGAGCCAAGTCAGCCAAAGACAAAGACCAAGGCATATTGGCAGCAGCTCAGGATATTGCACAAAAGAAATGCTGCAAGACACAATAAAACAGAAACATGAAACTAACAAGCTTCTAAGCACGTGTTTCAATTGAGATCAGAGTCATTATCTAGCACTAATTATCTTGTTGAAATTACGACCACAAAATTTGCTAAGTAGCTATTAATAAATACCATCAGATTTCAATAAAACCGCATAAAGTGCTAAAAGCTAAAGCAAAATTGAGGAGCCGACACAGCAAAGTAAGGAAGCGTGATGTATACACTTAAATGTGGGATTATAAAATAAAAGATAATAATTTCCTATGCAAAGGTGTGATTTGTGCTTATATTTGCTGACGTTATCAAAATTCCTGAGATGTTAACCAAGCTACTTAATTATTATAATCATCGTATAGTATAGATACAACTGTATATGTGTATTTACGTGTATTTATTTTGGTCATGCAACTATAATTGATTTGGTCAACTCTTAGCGCTGACCTGAGATCACGAAATCTTTGTTTATCCACTACTTCGTTGTTGTTGTTGTTGTACACTTCGTATTGTATTGCCATTGGGCTACGCCTTCGTTTTGGGGGTCTCAGCTTGCCGTAGGCAATTGGGCGGGAAAAGCAAGAAAAACAAATAAAGCGACGTGGCAACAAAAAATGCTTACTTCTGTGTACTGTTGTTTTGTTTAGTTATTTATTTATTTTTGTGCTTCGTGGGGGTGGCGCCTAACGAAATGGTCCCGAAATACTTGGACGTTGGTGGCCTCCAGTAACGAAAAAATTCGCACGAGTATTTAACACCCAGCAAGTGATTGTAACAACAACAGCGCACAGTGACAATCATTAAAAAGCGAAATAACAATAAAAAGCAAATAACAAATAATAATAATAAGCGACTGACTGGCAATCAATTTGAAATTGAAACGCGTTTTTATTGCGCCGGGTAGGTAGGTGTCTGCCCATGCCGTGCGTAGGCCACATCACTTGCCGTCTTGCCTTTCCATTCCTTTTCATCTCGGGCCCGCACTCCGCCAACGGGGCTCCAAACTCTGGCACTGTCTGCCGCGAACCTCGAGCAGCGTTTTGGCCACGCCAATTGACGCTGATTATTCGCAATTACTGGAGCTCTGTGGCCGAAACCCAAGGCGACATTCGTGATGCGACAACGCGCCACACTCAGCGCGATCTTTGCTATAAATACCCGACTCCAGTCTGTGTAAAAATAGCTGCTGTCATAATCTAATAGCCCTCTTAACACTCGACGAATTTTGTACTATTTTTTTGTTGTTTCCTTTTCTATGTTTTTCACATTTGATTGAATTTTAATGTGTGTAAATGCAAAATGCATGGAAACATCAAAGACTGCGCAATGCTGACCCCCTTAAAACTTGTCGCCTGGCAGCAAATGCCTGGTTTCCCCATATTTTATGCATTCGTTTGTTGACCAGACGAAGCCTGAAGATTGTTGAGTAGTTTTTGAGGCAATAAACAAGACAAAACGAGAGTTTGTGTTTATCTGAATGAAACACAAATACCGATTCTATCTTATCAAATTGTCCACAACTAAGAAGTATTCTAATCTACTCGAACATGATTAGGTTCAGCCTGATGACATATGTGCCCAATGTTTGACCACTAAATAGATATATACATTAAATTGCAGAATTTATAGCCCATGCCCAAAGCTAACCCACTTCGCTACGCCTTCGCCGTCGCCGCCGCCTTCGCCCAGTCCCCCAAGTTGGCCAGCTCACCTGGCCCGGCAGATAGCACTTACCTCTTTATTTGAGTCACTTTATTTATAAAGCAGACACGCACCAATCACACAAGTAGTGTATACTATAATAAAATGTTGGCCAACACTGTGGCTGGCGCTGGCTCTGGCGTTGGCGTTAACGTTGGCGTTTTGTCAACTTTTGGGAACGTCGACAGAGAATCCAAACAGAGCAGAGAAAAGCGATAAAAATCACTTTGATGAGCATCAGCAGTGACATATTGTTGAAATTATTGTCGCCTGTCAGTTTGCATACGCATTTATTCACTCCTCATTGGGCCAGCCAAAAGCTCATTCTCTTAAACTGATTTCCAATTATAATTGGCAGCTGGCGACTGCCAACTGCCAACTGGCAACTAGCAACTGGAGAGCCGGGCTGGTCCAATCGCTCAAAATCAATATTTATCCAATGTGTTTGCGCCTCGTTTTGGCTGATTTTGATTACACTAGTCAACAGCAACTAAAGCAGCCAATTGACGCTATTTCAAATTGGTGCAAACAAAAAACTGTTTTCATTACAACGAACCTACTTTTATTTTCATTGACTTTGACGATTTCTTCTTTTTATTTTTGGGCTTTAAAGAGTGTGTCTGGATGGTGTGCTGCACAGTGTTGGCTGGCTCTGATGAGTTAATGCCGCCAGCAGATATTAGCCAGGCCAATGAGCTCTCTCGTGGAGCACAGCATCCAGTGTATACCCGCAATAACCCAATGTCATGTTCGCTGTCCGTTTGCGTGAGCCTCATGCAGCATGTGGCACATGTTGCTGTTCCCCAACAAGATTTGCATGGGTTATTAACTGGTGGCAATTGGGGTTTGGGGTACGCGTCTGTGGTTGCGTTTTGTTGACAATTTGTAGCGTAATTAATTGAAGCCAAATTAATAAAAGCAACAGCATCAACAGAACACAACACACACACACACACACATGGAGAAGACTGGCAAACTGATGACGACAGCGCCTGCTGGGGGATTACAACTGGCAGCGCAACTGATACATAATGTTAAATGACTTAAATGTTGACGGCCAACCAATAAAACAACATCGCCGACAACAACAGCCAACAGCAGCAGCAGCAGCAGCAGCAGCAACAACAATGAAAGCCAACAAAAAATGGGCAATCACAAGTCAAAATCACGTTTCAATGAACAGCAGACAAAACACCGCAAACAGACGCCACAGCCATCGCTCACGATTAACTTGGCCAAGATCTGCTGGATCTCAGCTGGCGCTTTGACTTTTACAGTTCCACCTCTCTAGCGCCTTGTATGATTTGTTATGCTTTGTCAGCCAGCCGGTGAATGCGTATTAATTTTAGCACACGATTAGTTTTCGATTATAATGGCGTATTTTGAATACCATATATCTCTGTTTTTTTGGGTCGACATGGAAATATAGTATCAGACAGGGATTAATTCTAGAGTTGCGCCAGTCAATTTTCTGTCAGCGATTTTATTACCCGCTAATCTGACTCATGAAATAGACATTAGGCAATGTCTATGAGTAATATTCAAGCGCATACGTATACGGACTATTTATTTATTTTCTTGGGAAATCTAAAATAAGCAAAGAAAATGCATGCAATTGAACGAAAATTCGAGTTGAATTGTATTTCCATATAACTCAGGTTAATTATGCAGCTGCATCACTTGACATCTCCGCTATTAACAACGATTTTTACTATGCCATTCATAAATGAAAAATCCATCTTATTCATATCACAATCGCCCACACTTCCCAAAACCTGAGACACTTTCTAGACGGCCGTCAGATATGCAAATTACTCGAATATGTGAACACAAAAAAAAAAAAAAAACAAGCAGAAAAACAAAATACTGAATGGAAATGCGTATAAAATTAATTAAAAACAACAACTTAATCGCTCGGCATTTCCGCTCGACAATTCGCTGGCCGATTCCACTGAAGTGGCTAACTTGGCCTTAGCCAAAGATCATTTGCCAGCTTCAGCTTCCACTTCCCCATGAATGAATGAGTTGGCGCACCGTCATTCAGTCAGCCAGCCAGTGAGTCGGCTAGAAGCCCATAGTGCAGGTGGTTGTTGTTATGGCTTTGAGTTGGGCTCGATGCGTGGGTGGCTTCAGCTGCTTTGGCTGAATGGCATTTCGAGTGTATTTCCGCTTGAAAGCGGCAATAACAATATTTGTAATGATAAATTTACGTAAAAATATAAATAAAATCAACGTCGTCGCCCCCGCAACGGTTCCGAGGCAGCGCCAACGCAATCGCCGTTAACAGCGACGCCAACAACTTGTCAAGAAGCTGGCCCACAATTAGCCAACAACTGAGCCAGCCACCAAGCTGAGACTGAGCTGCGACTGAGACAGAGACTGAGACCGAGACCAAGACCGTGACTGAGACTGAGAGTTTTGCTTTCTCACCGCTTTCCCAAAGCTGGCCATAAAAGGCCTGCGACGCGAATCCAACTTCCTAAGCGGGCGCGGGGCAGCGGGGCAGGGGGGCAGCGGCGAGCGGATCGAGTACCCCCATCGAGTCATAGACTTGGACTCGCGTTTTGTGACCATATTAAGGCAAATGCGATTTGCAGGCTGGTAATTAAAAGCCAAAGTAGAAAATTCAAATGCGTATGGAGCCGGCTCAGAATATTTACATAAACAATTTACGGTGCAGAGTCGTCACCCACCAAGGGGGATCAATCGGCGAGAATCGGAGAATCGCTATCGAGCCCAGAGAAAATGATTCAAAACCAAACAAAACACAAAAATATCACTTCGTTATGTTAATTCACTGCATTAGAATAGAGGAATTTCATTATCTAAACAACTCTCAAGATATTGTTGTGAAGTCTGATACGCCCCCTCTAGCAATGGCCCTGGGTCGAGTCTTGAGCATAAAACAAAAGCACGAAAAATATGTGACGTTTGTTTTTTTAATTATGGCTCGTTTGGTCATGTTCCTGTCGTTGGACTCGGCAATAGATTAAGTTGTCAGCATATTATAGCCAGCAGTATTGGCCAATTTGTAAGTATATATGTGTATATGCTTGTATCTGTTGCTGCATGATGCTAGTGTATAGACACTCCCCGAAAAGCATTTTGATTCGCACGCAAATCAAATTAATGTTGCATGCCTTAATTTTTCACTCGATGACCTTGCGACATGAACAAATTTATGCTACTTAAGCGTACTTCTAGCGACCAGCTGACCAGTTGACCAGCTGACGATGCTGTTGAAAAATTATAATCAAATTTAACTGTTGTCATCATGATTTATTTCTTTGCGCGATCTCGAAGAACAACAAAAGCGCCAAGACAGCAACAATCACAGCCTGATCGACAGCCAGCGAGCTGCTGTTCGGGTCGATCGCTCGATCTGTCGATCTGTCGCTTTGTCATTCAGCCAGTCAGTGACTCTGTCAGCCAGTAATTTGTCTAAATATTCATACATGACTATATGAATATATAGTATATATATACACATATTGTGTATTGTGTCGAATAAGTGCGGCGAGTGTTCTCGTATGCCGTCATACAACTTGTTGTTTTGCCTGCAGGAGTAAATCCATTTTGCAATTAACTATTTGCCTCTTGCCAGTTAATTATAATTATTATTTTCCAAATAAATAATAAATGACCGTAACACAATTGTTCCACAACCAATTCAAAATCAAATCCAAGCGGCTTAACTAATTTGAATGCCAGGTTGATATCAGAACAATGCAGCAATAAAACAATCAAATGCTCGATTTCTATATTATAATATTCATATTTAAATTTACTGCAAGATTGTATCAGTTAATTGGAATCAATTTTCACTTTATTCTGTGTGCTAATTCCGCCCTAGAGCCAAGTAGCCATAGATTGACTTTGATAGTCACCAGGAAACATTCAGAATGCAACTGCTGTAGAAAATGACAGGTGTGTCTTTTTAACTAGATCACTTCGAAAAGAATACTAATTCACATGCAATTACACTTCACTGTGAAATTCAGGCTGAGCTCTTATCTGAACAATGCGAATATTGTCACAGCGAATTTGTGTGAAATGTTTGTTTATTTTTAGCATATACTTCACTGCCTCCGAGTTCCAAACAATTTAACAAATCCATATATATAATGTGCATACCATATGTACTATGAGCACACGTCACACAAAAAGTAATTACTGTCAGGGAAGTTAAGCTGACAAACACGAGATTTCAAAGTAAAATTTATAACAATAATAATCTCGTGTTGTCAACTTAAGTTAACCGAACACGTGCTGTGAATTGTTCCGCGAGTTTCGCAAGTATTCTATTAAATCAGATTAGTACAATTCACGCACGCATTTCAAATAAATTGTACTCATAAAAATGACGTACTATAAAAGTTCAAGCATAAACTCGTACCTTTGAGCCGCCAAAGAATTTAGAAACCTTTTGTCCGGCAAAGAGCAGATTGAATTTCAAAAACATTCGAGTATTATTGGATTTCATTTTGAAGAGATTCCGATTCAGAATGTGAGTTGTTTTCAAGTATAAGCTGCTGCTTCTCTGTTATATCACTTAAGTCTTATTGAGTGCGGCATTGTGCGCTCGAGAATGCTCAGCACAATTAAGTTATTTCATTAACATACTAGAGATGAACAAACATGCTTGTGGCTATGCGATCATCATTCCGAATAGAGCATCTAGCAGTGCTAGTGATTAGTATCAGTTGGGCCACTCAAGTGAAGTTCAAAAATCTGGCTGGGGATCTTGAAGGTAGTCACAAATTAACATACTGAGCCATAACAATGTTTGACTGATATAAATGAATGTCAAACGGCGCAGCAACATAAATAAAAAATTTGTAATAAATTTAAATAAATAACTGCCTGGCAATATTAGATCATACAGCACAAATGAGAGCCACCGAGAGAGAGAGAGAGAGAGAGAGAGAGAGAGAGCGACGAAATCTGAGTGCAATCGGCAATGAGAAGAGTGTGAATTGAACTCGACTCGAAACGAAAACGAAAATTTAACACAATTTTCAATGTGTATCCGAAAAAGTCACTCAAGAGCAGCCGCAACAGACCCGACCACGAATCAGCCGAATCGGCCGAATCGAGCGAGACGAGTAAACGATCGGATCGGATCCGATCGGAACGGATCGGACCGGCCTGCCAACGCACAGACACCCACACAAGGCAAGTGAATTGAGTGGGTGAGTGGGTGAGTGAGTGAGTGGAGTGCCATGGAGAGCAACAATAAGCGTTAAGCACTAAGAACTGGTTTTGTTTTGTGTGGAACTGCTGCTGTTGCTGCTGCTGCTGCGGCTGCTCAGCGGGGATTTGGGTCTACGGTTTACGGCTCTGCCTTCAATGACGAGATGTGTGTGTTGGCGGCGAGCTGCGATCTCGGCACAAAAACAAACCAAACGGCGGTGGCAGTGGGTTTAGCGGTTTATTGGTCGGCTGTCGAGGCTCGCTTCCAGTCGCAATCGCAGTCGCGCTCGTATCTGTAAGATACAAACGTAAAGTGCTGCTTTCATTCATTGATCGTTTCAATAGCGCACCGCAAGCTCAGCGCAACAGACAAGTGCCGGTCGCGGGTTCGTTCAAGCGTATTCTCTGTGATCAGTTCTCAGTGCTGTTTGTTCCCTGTGTGGGCAAAAAAACAAAAAACTGGCCCGCAAACCAATAAGCCTACTCGACGTCGCTAACGGAGTCAAAGCCAAGCGCTGCCCCAACATAGACACACTTGGCCGAGTGGACGACATTGACGGGAGACGACGTCAACGGGCAGCACGGGCAGCAAGCGACAGCCAGCAGCGACGTTGACAAAACGCTGCTCAGTGCATAGCGGACAGGCGCAGCAAGCGGACGCAGCACGATTGAAAAAGACGCAAACGCAGACGCAGAAGCCAAAGCCAAAGCAGTGGCAGTAGTACGACGCGCACCTTTCTCCAACAGTCTAGAAGCAAACTTTGCGGCGGGCCGAGTATTTTTGTGCGCCAACTCGGGTTATTGGATACAGATACATAGATACACAACAACAGCAGTGGCAGCGGCATCAACAGCGGCATCCGTAGCGCGCGTACTCACGGATATTTTTAGCAGCCGGCCTCACACACTGACACACACACGGATACGCTCACTCACTCACACACACGCAGGTCGCAGGCGCATTGCTGACACACGCGGCTCGCACGTTTTGGAAAAAAATACGCTGCTTCAGTTGCAGTGCGTAGCCAACGGATAGCAACTTAATTTCAATCTAATCGGCGAAAATGACAACAAAATAAAAAGCAGTGAATTGGAAATAGAAAGAGACAAACTAAAATAACTAGTTTGCTGTGTGGAAGTTCGAGGAAATCAAAATAATAATAAAATTCCGAAACAAAATCAAAACAAAATTTATTTCGGCTGTGTTAATCTATCTGCCCAGTTTATGCATGAGGCAAGCGTTAATTTAAAATAGAGTCACAGCACAACAACAAATCCTATGACTAATTAGCTGATGCTGTGGAATTTTAATTGAAACTCACATCCGAAATCGAATTCGGATTCGTTTTTTTTCTTTCAAAATAAATAAAAACAAAATTTAATTGAATGTGCTTTGACAAGTGTTTAAAAAAGTTATCTATTTTAAATAACTGCATTAAATGAAATCCTAAAAAAGAACAACAATCACAAATCTGTAATCAAGCTGGCACCTCGCACATTTTGGGATTTATGAAATCAAAAAGGTAAATAAATATCTACATATTTCATATGCTATGATCTCTTGTTATTGCTGTTGTTGTTTCAATAAAAATAGACAAGCAGCGCGCGTATTTTAGAAGCACAAGAAGTAGCAATAGCTGCGGCAAATGGGGAGACGCAACAGCAGCCCGGGGCGTGCCACAGTGGAAAGCGAAGCATTTATTTGCCCAAGGTGTTGAAAACTTTTGGCTCGCTTCTTCGACTCTACAGGCATCCAACTTGTCAACAGTTTTCACGCCTTGCCTCTAGGGGTTGGGTTGCCAGACAGGCCCCCCTCTCTCCCTTGTTATCACTCTTCCATGTACTGCGATGAGTTTGTCTAGAGACATTTGCTGGAGAAATATATAAATGCATTAATCTGACTCAGAGTGAGTGAGTCAAGATCTGCAAATATTTGGCATTTTATTGAAACCGGAATTTCACGCAAGAATCATTTACAGATCTCTGTATATATCTTCTACTTAGCCGAGTTGCTTATGATTAATCTTTGTCTTGTTTCGAAATTTATTTGTTTTGCATTTAGTATTATTTATGCGGCTTGATTTGGCATACACTTTTATGCGATTTTCGTTACGTTTGTAAACAAAGCTTTCGCCATTTATCAGATCAACTAAACATTTGTGTAGCTCTTTAAAATTGTGGAAAAAGGCAACTTAATTAGTGTGTGTTCGAGTTGCCCGAGAAATGATTCGTTTTGTCGTCAAAGTTGGTCCATGGCCCGATGACCCAAATGCTGCTTAAATGTGGGAACAGCTGTTGTCGTCATCGCCGCGCTGCGTTGCGCGGAAAACAAAGGGAATTAGCCAAAAGGCAAACGGCGGAATCTGTCAAAAATCAAGCAAATCAAAACCAAAGACAAAAACAACAAGCTAATGGGTAATACAAAACCACACGGTGCTACCAAAATACCTACAGATGAAGGAGAGCGAGAGAGAGGGAGAGAGAGAGAGAGAGCGTCGTAGAGAGGAAGATTGCCATGGCGAATGTAAACACAAACATATCACACATACGCAACGTGTGCCAATTTTAATATACAAACTCAAGTTAAATGGAAAATCAAACAAACTCATGTGCACGAAGTCAACAAAGGCGCAAACAAAGCAACAGACATAAAACAAAAAAAAATTGAAAGATGCGAACGCACAAAATAAATGGTATCAAACACCATAAACGCAAGAGAAGGAATTAAAATCAGAACTTTGCCGCTGGCTGACCAAAAATAAAAAAGCGCAGCGCCCAACGGCAACAACACGAGACGCAAATGTAGGCAAAAACAACAATAACAAGCGCAGTGTGCAACTGGCAACTGGCAACGGCACGAGACAAGATAAAACAACAACAACAACACGAACAACACGAACAACAAAGATGCATCAAGAAGACCTAGAACAAGAATTCGATGCTTTCCACAAAAAGCAAATTAAGAATCACAAATCGAAAAGAGAAAGAAAGAAAAAACCTGCATACAATAAAAACTAATTTTAGAGCGGTGGCAAAAACAGAAAATCTGAGTCAGTCAGACTCTATAGAGATGTGCACACAGCGCGAGGGCAGCTTCTGAACTAGCCGCGGAAATGAATTCCTTTACTCGTATCTCTATATTATTTTCTTACTTAAGGCAGTAGTGCTGTTTTTTATATCGTGCAAAAGAAAATTCTTTGTTCACGTGATGTCTCAGAAATAGATCGTCATCTTTCGCTTGCTGCTGCTGATGATCACATTCACATTCACATTCGTGCTCTTCTGCAATATTTTGTTGCCAGGCAAACATTGTGTGAGAAGTCAATTGTTTTTCCCTTCTCTTCGCTGCACAGCTTTTCTCGCATTTTTCGTACACTTTTCCAGCAGACGCTTCATTTTCCATTTAACCGCACCCGACAATTCGCCTGCCGCCCCCCGCCCCTGCCACACCCCCACTCGCTCCACACACGCACAGAGCCAGCTCACTTTGGGGCGTGCAGACAAGCGTGCAGAAAAAGTTCTAAATTTAATGGCTACACCTAAAAATGCAGCGACTGCAACCGGGCTGGGGGCGGAGACGGAGGGAAATGTTGCTCGTCGGCAGTTTCAAGTGCACTTTGGATAGACAGCTACTCCCTGCAGTAGCCGAAAAAACAAAAACTAAAAGCGACAGAAACAACAACAAAGGCGGAATACAAAAATTTGAAAATGAACCTCGCCCTGCGTCTGCCGCTCTAGCTTGCGGCCCCTTCACGGCTGGCCGCACGCACGACGCGCCTTTTGTCTGCTCCGCTCTTGTTGCTGTTGCTGTTGTTGTTGCTTGGGAATAGTGAACGGGTGAGCGGGCAGCTGAAGGGAGTGAGTGCAGCGTGCATTTGTTGTCTGCACATTTCAATTGGTTTCGTATTGTGCCGTCGAGTAATTGAAAACTTAAGCAGCCAGCCAAAACAGGAGCGCGCTTCAAATTTTCCAATCAGCAACGCGAGAAAGTGCAAAAAGCCTGCGTCGCATCCTGTGGCGCTACCGGCACATCCTGTGGCCACCACGACCACAACCACGCCCCCAGCTAGCCATCCACCTCTCTCTCGCTCTCTACTCTGTTTGTTCAACAACATTTATTAGCCGCGAATGCCTTTAATCGCATGCAATTTGTAGAGCCAGCACACGGAACTTGCTAATTTTCACGTCGTTTTGGCGCCACAGGCCAAAGCAAACCGCAAGCCAAGACGAGCCGGAGTGCTTCATGCTGCAGGGTCACGGAGGGAGCTTGGAAATTTCAGTGCTTTTAATTGCACCTTGTTTCTTGCATGTCGCGTAAACTTTTTGTGCACCTCAATACACTGCAATGGACTGCCGCAGGGCATATTAGCTACTATCAGCAAAAGAGTATAGTTGAGAGTGATTGTAAAACTATTTCGGCAAGTTCAGGATAAATCAACAATATACATTTTTAAAAGTAAACTAGCCTGAAGAGCCGCTACTTTTATGGCCAACTTCTTTGATTCAGTCTTGCTTCCATTTAAGTTTAGTGGACAGTTGAGGCGTCAATTAAATTATAAATCGATTAAATTTGCACTTTTTTGAATGAGAAGATCAACAAAGTTATATACTAACACACATATTTAAGTTGCAAGAGAAAAAGATCAACCAGTAGTCGTGAAATTCACGTTGTGGTCGCCTTTTAGATTTCACGATTGAATTCAACAAAGTCGCGTGGCAAAAATTAATTGCAATGCAAATCAGGAGAGCAGCAAACCGCAAGGAAGGCAGGAAGGAAAAGCAGTCACGAATGCAGAACAAAGTGATTTCGTCTGTTGTGTTGTTGCGGAACGTGTTGAAAGTGGCAGCTTTGAGGCACATTGTTGCCGGCTGAACATTAAGATTATATGGCAGACACTCAATTGAGTTTAAGCTTGTGCTAAATGCAGTCGGTTTAACAAAACGCGCTGCGCTCTTTCACCATGGACGTGGACGTGGACGTGGACGTGTCGTATAGCCCGATTAACTGTGTATGATGAAAAGTGCTGGCAACAACAGGAGCAACTTGTTTCAGTCTTGGAATGGTCAAAGCTATGCAACAAGTGGCTGTCGAGGTGGGGCAAGAGACCGGACCCGGCCCCAGCAACTGCAACGGCAAGAATCTGTTGCCAATTTTGGCAATCTGCACTAAATTGTCCATTTAAGTGAACCTGACATGGACACCACACGCTGCGCTCCTCCGCTGGCGACGCTGATTGCAATCAATCTCCTCATATTTACACCTCTGCACACAGCATCTGAGCTGAGCTGCTGGCTTGCAGCTTATGAGGCCAAGGCACAAACCATGCAACAAGGCAAGGGCGTTAGCATCGATGCAGAAACATTCGACATTTTGCTTAGGCGGAGGCAACTTGTTGTTTCTTATTGTTGTTATTGCCACCGCTGTTGCTGTTGCTGCTGGCGATGACGTTGAGTCGGCTTCAAGTTACATTTCATGTAACTTAATTCTTGCATTAAAATGCATTCATTAACAATTTCTATTCGTTTTGCCGTTACTCTGCTGTTGCGAGCTGTGCATGTTGTTATTTTTACTTAGTTAGACGGAACCGCAACCGCAAAAAAATAAACTACGAAACAAAAAAATCAACAGAAACTTGTGGAAAAAGTAATGCAAACTATTTAGTACAGTTGACCTACCGCACAAACAAAAAAAAATACAAACTTTCTTTCCACAAATGCACATCAACATTGTTACAAACTTGACTTTAAAGCAAACTTTTGAAAAAGTATACAAACATTTATTTGGCTTCACGCACACATTTTCTAATTGGAATTTAATTTGGCAATTTAATCATCACTTCGACAGCCAATCATCCTAGCAATCTGCTAATCATTAAATGTGCTGCCAGATACAAGATATTTAAATAAAAATAAATACAGTTTCACGCAAACTGATAATATGCAACTTGAAAAACAATTGAGTAAATATTGGCTGAAAAATGTTTTATACAATGTGTGCTATTTATTATCTATGTGTATTATTAATTGATAGCACGTAAAATGAATGAATTGTTCGCACTAATGAAAGCAAATATATTATGTGTGCTTAAATCAACAGAGTTACATATTTAAAGATAGGCAAATAATAATGATAATATGCATTTTGTTGTGTATAAAACCCATTCTGAAAACTCCAATTTAAAGCGCAACTCAAGCATTCTCAATTCTCAGGCCACGCCTTTGATCGAATGGTCGAATATATTTTTTATTGGCTGCGGAGATTGATGATAGTTGCTTGAATGTATTTGATAGGCATTCGAGAATTGCGCAGTAGCCTTAGAGTTGAAGATCGATTAACATCTTGCGGTGGATTTGTGTTAGATGCTAGCACAAAAAGAGTTGCAAGTGCCACAGCTGGCACCTTGAGGCAGCCATTTAAGGATTAGCTAAACAATCAGCTTGATCGCCGCACACACATGAGTCAGCAGCAGCCTGGACAGAGATCTTGAGTGGGGATTGTGCAATTCGAGTACGTTCGGCAGTTTTGGTTTAATGAAGTCCAAATTCGATTGCTGAACCCTGCCCCAAGAATGAATTTTGTTTACGACTTTTTGGTTGATGCGTTTTTCGGCTTCACTGGGTTTTATGACGGAAGCGAAGCGTCATGAAGGAACCACCCACACCAGCACTTCATCGACTTCAGTTCGCGTATATCGAATTAGAACCGTTTACGGAAGTTTGTCGGATGGGTTAGACCCAAAGATACGCTCCAATGGTCGTCGATTTCGACAGAACACCCGACTGACTGTATGTAGTAGCATTTTTGGGCAATTCCAACAAATTGTTAATTGCTTTTGATTGCTGGGGCGGCACAGCCCACGCCACAGTCGTAGCCCAAGAAGCAGAAAAATATATAAAAATAAAAAACGATTATGAAGGCATGTCTAACTCGAAACTTTCACTTCTTCCACTGTGCGTTGCAGATGAAATCGAGCACTTACGAGCTGCACAATTACGCCGAGCTACACATGGAGCTGGACGGCGATCAACTGCCAGCAGAAGCCAGCGGCAAGGACACGCGCAAGCGCAAGGCCAGCAATGCAGCGAGCAGTCGACGTGGCGAGAAGTACTCGTTGCGCCAGAAGCGACAGAAACGCATTCCTGGCGAGCCAGCCGCCGCTGCTCCAACAGCCTCCGGCACGCTGGCCACCGAGCTGCAGGCAATGGCGACGGCGGCGACGGCGACGAAGGAAACTGCAACAGAAAAAGCAAGCGCTGCCAAGGCCAAGAGCTCGGCCAAGACGAAAGCGCCGCCGCTGAGCAAGTATCGCCGCAAGACGGCGAATGCGAGGGAGCGCACGCGCATGCGTGAGATCAACATGGCCTTTGAGCAGCTGCGTCACTGTGTGCCGCAGTCGATAACCGGCGAGGACGCGGCCAACACCAACGAGAAGCTGACCAAGATCACCACGCTGCGGCTGGCCATGAAGTACATTGGCATGCTCAGCGAGTCGCTGCAGGACCCCAGCTACGAGAGCGACTTCCTCGCCGAGTGTCTGCGCGAGAGCGCCAACCGTGCGGCGCACGTGAGTCTCGACACCGATGCGGAAGCCGAGGCGGAGTTTGAGCTGGAGCTGGAGCCGCTGCCGCTGCCGCCCGCCAAGCCCAAGAAGCAAGCGAAGGCCGGCAAGAAGACGCCAGCGACGAAGCGGCAGAGTAAGCAGGCGAAACAGGCAACGACCACGACGACGACGAGGACGATGATGACGACGTTGACGACGACGACGGCGCTGCCAACTGCAAGCACGGCAAGCAGTTCGCCGGAATCGTGTTACGCCTCCTCCTCGCTGGGCTCGCCTGCCTTCTGTGCAGCCGCCTCCTGCTCGCCCAGCTCCGCCTACGCCTCGCTCTCCTCAGCCGCCTCCACGAGCAGCAGCAGCAGCAGTAGTAGCAACGCTGGCCACGTGGATGCGGACAGTCTGCTGGGCATGCGGCACGAGCAGGCGCTGAGCGAGCTGAATACGCTGCTGCTGGAGTCGGACAGCGATTCGCTGCACTGCCTCGACCCCGAGTCCGTCAGCTACCAGAGCCTGCTGGCCACAGCCGAGTCGATATTGCCTGCCCGCGGTGATTTGCCCATCTCGCTGCACTCGTCCTTGGAGAAGCCGGACGTGGAGCTGAGTTTGCGACTGCTGGACCACTCGACGGACTCCTTTGACTTTGGCAGCGACCAGCAGCCGTCGGCCTGCATCAGTCCGCTGGCCACGCTGGACAGCTTCCATCCGTTTGCCGATCTGCTGCACGGCGAGTTTCCCGATCTATTTCTCGCGTGACGAGCGAACTGAAGGAAGGCGTGGAATGCAGAGAGCGGAGAGTTTAGTTTATTTATTTGATAACTGTAATTGTTAAATTGATATTACAAGCTACGTGTACGATTAATTTGTTACATTTGTGCGTTTAAGTTTAACCTAGTTGATAGTGCGCCATTGCTGCAGACGCCACCTAACCTCACATAAGCGGATAGCAAAGCGCGTACATCGGAATTCATCGTGTCATAGCAGGCAGCCATGGCAGCTCATAGCAGACAGCCCATGTCCATGTGTTTCTCCATTCGACCATTAACCAAATTAGTCAACTAAGCATTTCAATCATTTCTCGTATCAATTTTCAAATGTAAATAAATCACAAAATGTTGTTCAAACCCGGAACAGTTTCATGTTCACACACACACACACAAACACAAATTAATCGTTTCTGAGTAGGATGCCGAAGTACGATCCCGAAACGGACTTTCCCGAGGCCTTCAAGCTATGCAAGCAATTCAGTCTAACGCAAGAGAATCTGATTACCATTCGGAATGCCATGTCGCGCGAATTGATGAATGGCCTGGGCCGCGAGTCGCACTCCCGCTCCTCGATACCTTGCTACCTGAGCTATGTGCAGGACCTGCCCACGGGCCGCGAGCGCGGTCGCTTCCTGGCCCTGGAAATGTGGCCGACCAACTGCCGCATTATGCTGGTCAAGTTCAGCAGCGAGAAGGACATCTATATGAGCTCGAAGTGCGTGATTGTGCCGCACACGATAGCGGGGGCGCGCGGCACACAGTTGTTTGACTTTCTGGCCGAAAACATTGCCATCTTCGTGAAGGAGAAGAAGGTGGAGAAGGACAATCTGCCCATGGGCATTGCCTTTGCCTTTGCGCTCAACAAACTGGCGCTGGACGTCGGCATTCTGGTGTCCTGGACGAAGGGCTATGGCGCCCAGGGCGTTGTGGGCAAGGATGTGGTGCAGCTGCTGCGCGATGCGCTGGCCAAGCACTCGGATATCTCGGTGAATTTGGCGGGCATCGTCAACATATCCGCGGGCTCCTTGATGGCCCTGGCCTGGTCGCAACCCAACACCCGCGTTGGCCTCATCATCGGCACTGCGACCAATGCCGCCTACGTGGAGCTGAGCTCGGCCTGCGAGCTCTTCGATGGCTCCACCGACTCGCCGCTGATGATCATCAATACGGAGTGGTCGCGTTTCGGCTCCAACGGCCATATCGATTTCATTCGCAACGAATTCGACAAGATGGTCGATGCCGACTCCAGTTTTCCGGGGCAAAAGTATTACGAGAAGTGCATTAGCACGCTCTACCTGGGCGAGTTGGTGCGCCTAATCATCGTGCGGCTGATGGACATGGGCGTCATGTTCAAGGAGTTCAACCAGGACTACATTGGCATACACTGGAAGATGGAGATGAAGTCGCTGATCGCCGTGGAGTCCGATCCGCCCGGCTGCTATGACCAGGCCCAAGATGTGATGGACAAGTTCAAGATGCGCAACTGCAAGGAACGCGATCTGGCCATGTTCAAGTTCATCTGCCAAGCGGTGACAGATCGCTCCGCCAAACTGATTGCTGCCGGTCTGGCGGCTCTCATCAATCGCATGAACTACAAGCAGGTGTCCGTTGCCGTCGATGGCGGCATTTATCGTCTGTTCCCCAGATACCAGGAGGTGCTCAATCGACACGCTCTGCTGCTGGTCAATCCGCATAATGAGTTCGAGATCGTTGTGTCTGAGGATAGTCCTGGCGTTGGAGCAGCCATCGTGGCGGGTTTGGCCGTGTCCTTGGCGCAGGAAAAGTTATAATGTCCTTCAAACATTTCGAAATGTGCTCAAATTCAATTCTACTAAATGTAAAAAAAAATTCAAAGTATATGTGCGAATACAAAGACTATTCGCTAGTAATAAAACTGTGTTTTTTACAAAATTATGAAAAGAATAATAAATATTTGTAAAGCTGACGAAAGACAACTGGGAAATCTTAGACTATTTCCAAATCTCAGTTATTTTCGAAGAACTTGTCAAAGTCGAGGCTCGACAACTCATTTTCAAAATGTTACTTTAGTTTCAACTTAATTGACGACTCGAGCAATCGAGCATATCAAAATTGTTTTTATTTGTATTTGCGGCTTTGTGTCTGGAAGGTTTTCCGACCGCGCCATGCCGTCGAACCCGCAGAACGACTTTCCAGAGGCCTTCGAGATCTGCCAGAAGTTCGACATCAGCGAGGAGCAAATGCGCGAGATTGTGCATCGCCTGACCAAGGAGATCAACATGGGCCTGGCCAAGGACACGCATCCGCGCGCGGTTGTCAAGTGCTTCATCACCTATGTGCAGGATCTGCCCACGGGCAAGGAACGCGGCAAGTACCTGGCCCTCGATTTGGGCGGCACCAATTTCCGTGTGCTGCTCGTGACGCTCAAGAGCGAATCGGAAATCAACATCGAGTCCAAGAGTTATGCGATCAGCAAGGACCTGATGGAGGGGCCGGGCAAGAATCTGTTTGACTTCATTGCCGAGTGCTTGGCGAGCTACTGCAAGGAAATGCACATCGAGAAGGAGAATCTGCCGCTGGGCTTCACATTCTCGTTTCCACTGCAGCAGGTGGGCATCAACAAGGGCATCATGATCACCTGGACGAAGGGCTTCAAGTGCGACGGTGTCGTTGGCAAGAATGTGGTCGAACTGCTCCAGGACGCCATCAATCGACGTGGCGATCTCAAGGTGCGCATTGTGGCCATCTTGAACGACACCACTGGCACACTGATGTCCTGCGCCTTCGCGAATCGCAACTGCAGGATCGGCCTGATCGTCGGCACCGGCACCAATGCCTGCTACGTGGAGAAGACGAGCAACACCGAAATGTTCGAGGGCTACCAGACGAGCAACAAGCCCAACATGATTGTCAACTGCGAGATGGGCGCGTTCGGGGACAACGGTGTGCTGGACTTCGTGCGCACCAGCTACGACAGAGCCGTCGACAAGCAGTCGATAAACCCAAAACGACAGACCTTTGAGAAGTGCATCTCGGGCATGTATCTGGGCGAATTGGTGCGCCACGTGGTCGTCGAGCTGATGGGCAAGGGGCTGTTGTTCAAGGGTCTCAACTCGCAGGCCATACAGGAGATGTGGCGCTTTAACACCAGCTACATCTCCGACATAGAGTCCGATGCAGTGGGCGTACATCGACAAGCTTCCATGGTGATGGATCAGTTGGGCATCCGCACGAACGTCGAGAAGGATCTGGAATGCTTGCGCTACATTTGCCAGACGGTGTCGACGCGTTCCGCCAAGCTGACGTCGTGTGCGCTTGTCTGCTTGATCAACAAAATGAATTCCAAGGACTGTTCGGTGGGCATCGATGGCGGTGTGTATCGTTATCATCCGCATTACCACAGATTGCTCACGGAGAACATGAATATGCTGCTCAAAGGCTCGGCGAAGTTTGAGTTGATTGTGTCTGAAGACGGTTCGGGTCGGGGTGCGGCGCTGATTGCTGCTGTTAGCGCCTAAACCATTCCGATGCAAATAAAAGCCGCAAAAATGTTTTAAATTGTAAATATACTGTGTTTACTTCCTTTGAATTTGCCGCGTAACGCACAAAGAGCAACATGACGCAGAACTGAGTTGCGCGCTATGTTAACGCATTGCTGCTCCTCACCACAAATGCAACGCAAAAATGAGCCAACAGCAACGATTATCTTATATAACAGTGCTATCGATAGGCGTGTTTTCCAGCTATCGATTGTTGTGGTATTTAACTGTTTATTGGTTGCTGCCACACTGAATACAAGTCTTGCGCGAAAAAGTTCGGAATGTACGTAATTTTATAAATTGCCAGCACACAGATGCAAAATTAATTGTAATCCCACCAGGTATGCACTAACCAGCTCTCTTGTGCGCTCGCCTGCGCTGCGTCAGGGCCTCCAAGTGGCCGCCGCCAACCGCCAGGTGTCGGTGAAAGTCGTCTCCGTCGGCTCCACACTCAAGGATGAGAGCTTCTTCGAGAAGAACGAACGTCTGGGCCGTCAGATGTCGCCCCATCTGACCATCTACAAGCCGCAGCTCACCTCCATACTGTCGGTCACACATCGTGGCACCGGCATGGTGCTCGGCATGGGCGTCTGGGCCCTGGGACTGGGTGCGCTCATCTCGTCGCACGACATCAGCCACTATGTGACCATGGTGGAGGGTCTGCAGCTGAGCGGCGGCGCCTTGACCGCCATCAAGTTCGTCCTTGCTTATCCACTGGGCTATCACTCGGCCAACGGCATTCGCCATCTGCTGTGGGACACCGGACGTTTCCTCAAAATCAAAGAGGTTTATTCCACTGGTTATGCAATGGTTGCCGCCTCCGTTGTCATCACTGCCATCTTGGCGCTGCTCTAGACAACTCAACCACTTATAGTCCCAGGCAGATGATGATCGCGATGGTGTAATTAAATTATAGTGCGAACATGTTTACAATTTGTTATATGCAGACAGAATACATGTACAGTTAATTTATACTCGAATTTCGTTCTCATCTGTTATGTAACAACAACTGGCCTTTTGTTGCCGCTGTTCGTGTTAAGTTTCCGTGTTTCGCTTGCTATCGTGACATTTGTGCATTCTCCAGATAATGTTAATAGCAGACTTAATATATCCGCCGCCCCTCCCTCGCCGTGGCCCACACCCAGCAGCTGTAAGCATACATACACACATCTTTCAATAACATAATTCTGTTAAGTGAAATGCAGCTGGCTTTAATCATATTTCAATTTCCAGTGAGTGGCTAACTTCTTGTGTGGGTGCGTTAACATATTTGACGATCTTCCGCATCTAAATGACTACCACGTGGATCCTACGATTCCCGATTTCTCCGTTTTCTTCTACATTCTTCATGGAAAACGCCAATCCCCACTTCTTGTAGTACGGCTACTGATAATCTTGATAATACAACATATTATCGATCATCTGTATCTAAATGCATACCACGTGGACTCTTAATATTCCCGATTTCTCCGTTTTCTTCTACATTCTTCATGGAAAACGCCAATCCCCACTTCTTATAGTACTGTGGCTGATGATAATCTTAATAATCCAACATAGAGCCACCATTTACTGAATCATTTAAAAGCGAAGTATCTTCCCGTGCACTTCTGCTTTCTTTCAAATAATATTCTCCTGTATTTTTAATAGTAATGGACAGTTTGCTCCAATAATATATATATTTGACGAACATCTGCATCTAAATGCATACCACGTGGACTGTTCCTATTCCCGATTTCCGTTTCCTTCAACATTCTTCATGGAAAATGCCAATTTCCACTGAGAGAAGCAGTAATTTCGCTACTGATTTGTTAATTGTTGCAATCTTTACGTTAGGTTGACTTATAGTCGCCATATAATGAATCATTTAAAAGCGAAGTACTTTCTTATGCACTTCTGCTTTAGACGAGGTGTGTTTCAAATAATATTCTCCTATTTTTAATGGCAATAGACAGTTTGCTCCAATCATAGTCTTCAATTTCAAATAATTTATTTGCCAATACATTTCATTCCCTGTTACATTTATTGCAATTCTCTCAATTCATAATATTTACAATTACAGTTTTGCTAATTACTTTACTTGTAAGTGTAATAATGTAATTATTCCCAAAGTTACCCAAGTGAAACAGATAAGATCCTAAAAAGTTACACTCGTTTTATTATGAAATCTCTGGATAATTTCTTCGAGCGAGTGAAACGCTGTGCAACATTTATGGTAAATGAGGCTAAAATGTATCTAATAACTAATATCACAATTTATTATGTAATTGCAGTATGTGTGTGTGTGTGTGTGTGTGTGAGTTGGTGTCTCTGTCTTGCTGTGTGTGATGTAGTGCTGTTGGTATGTGCTCTCCTTCCCTCAGTGCAATCCGCTTCCCTACTGAATGGTGGCTTCCGACTTGGGTTCGTCCAGCAGCTCAAAGTCACAGACCAGGGAGAAATGATCCGAAGGATATTGAAAGCTAGGCGTGCGATTTTTGCCAATCTGCTCGCCGACCGGAAACTCTAAGCAGTTTTTGATCTGCAACAGAAGTGAAACTTAAATTAAATTTTCGCTTTTTGGCTTGCTAAAGCGTCCGCTCACCTTCAGCTGCTGCGGCGTATAGAAGACATAGTCAATGGTGTGACACTCCTCGCCATCCTCGCGAATCTTCCATGTGGTGTATGGCGGCTCGCGCTTGATGGACTCCGAGATGAACTCAGTGGCGTCCGCGCAACGCTCTTTCTCCTTTTCCCTCTCACGCTCCAGCTTCATGTCGGCATAGGCGCTGCCCAGCTTGAGAATGTCACAGCTGAGAATCGTGGCATAGATGGGCTCAATGGGCTCCGCGTTGAAGTCGCCGCACATCAGCAGCGGACTCTCGCCGGCGAACTGTTTCACAAAGCGTATGAGATCGCGTCCCTGTTCGTTGCGCAGCTTGGCCAGGAGAGCGCCATGTCGAGCCTTCAAGTGCGTGGTGCAGACACAGAACTCCTTGCCCGTTTGCTTCAGCTGGAGGCGGGCCGCAATGGCCACCTGGTTGCTCTGGACACGCCACACCTCGAGGATGCGTGTATCGTAGCACAGCAGCTGTAGTTTATCCCGCTTGTAGAATATGGCGCAGCCGTCGGGTCCATTGTTCTGCTCAATGTAGAGACACGGCGAGTCTGGCTTGGGGAAGAAGATGCCAGCATAGTTCTGGCTGCCCAGCACAGTCTCGAGGAATTTGAAGTGATCCACCTCCTGGAAGCGCAAAAAGAGTGGACGATGTTAAAGCGCGACTGCTTGCCACTGGCACTGTCAGGGGGCTGAATAAATACTTGCAGACAAACAACATCTGGCTGGTTCTGGAGTATCTCCTGGACAATCAGATACTTGCGATGCTGCCAGGTCAAAGCCTCTTCAGGGCAACGCACAAAGCCGTCGTTGTGCTGTCCCAGAGCTGTCCAACAATTTCAATAATTAGCAAACGATAATAAAACTTTAATTTTTACTCACTTTGCGAGAGAATATTCCACTGCAGCAGTCGAATATGTTGCGTGCCATCGTTTTCAAGCGGCGGACTGCAAACTGCAGTGAAATTGGTTAGTGTATCTGACAGATACATTTTGTAGTTAAGCACTTACCACGCGACACCGCATTCAACTTGAGGCAGCGCAGTCCATCGGTCACATCCACGTTGCCTAGCGATGGCTTCAGGAAGGATCTGGTGAGCAGCGAGGGTCGATCGATGCCATTGCCCCGCAGTTGATGCACATGCTCCAGCAGGGCATCGGTGCTCAGACCCTTGGGCAGCTCCAAGCCGTCGTCCTGTGAGTCCACATTGTTGATCTTGGGCGCCGAGTTGAACGAACCCATCCTAAAAGAAGTCGCAGCCAAGCGTTTAGTTAATTTACTTCAATTCAGACTCATCGCGAACCGTGCTCAGCATTTCTTTATTCGATTCTATTTGCTGTCAGCATTCAAAACAAATCAAAAAATTACCGAAAGCAAGTAAGAAATATGCATTTCGGGGATTTTAATTTGTTTTAGTATAGATCTGTCGGCATGCATTCAATCGAATCTTAAACAGTGAATCACGGTGTCAACACTTTTTAGAAGCCTAAAAAAACAGTTCGCAACAACAACGATAACAATAATAATAAACAGCAAGACAACAAGAACAAGAGCTAGTTTATAGCAAAGGCGATCAATAGCAAAAATGCAAGATTTTGTAAATACTCACAAAGCATTTGGTTTTTTATATAGAATCTTTCGTAGAATTATTGAGAAAATAAACAAACTATGACTATATCTGCGACTGGCATAGAACATAGCCATTTGATGCCTGCTGAAAAGAACATTTTAGTTGTGATTGGAAATTTGGCAAATTTAAAGTTAAGTGATGAAGTTTTGGAATTTTAGTTGTTTGCATGAAGCGCCATGAAACGTAAGAAAGTGGAAAGCAATAAATTTCGAACATTGACAAATGAAGTACAGGAATTAAGGAAGAGCCTGAGAAATTATTAACATTTTTACATTCATTAACATTAATATAAGCTTCAAGAAATTATTTATACAATTAAAATGAGAAGAGCGCAAAGTTGAGTAATAACTGAATTATTTTTCCTGACTCTAACGTTCTGCTCTCTAGCGAGTTGACAAATCAAACAAATAAATTGATAGTTATCGTAGCACAGTTGAACAATGAATGCTGTGTATAAATCTCTGTCTGGAAATGTGTGCTGGCTTTCACAGTCGGCTAGGGAACTCGATTTATGGCACTCACTGCCCACCCACACGAACAGTATATATCGGATATTGCGAGATGTCGCACGCGGCATTAAAAAAGTCGCTCGGTCAATAGCTTCACAGCTGTTTGGCTGGTTTGTTTTTTTTTTTGGTTTTTTTCATTTTTTTGCTGCTCGCGAGACACAAACCAGTTGTGAGAGATGAGATCGTCAATGCAATCAATCAATAGATGTCGCCAAGTCGCTCACCTGGTCAGCATCACCCTTTGCAGGTAAGCCTTGCGATCGTTCTTGCAGGGCGCCTTATTGGCGCGCTTCAGTTGCAGGGCTTGGTCCATTTTGGTTGTGTTTCTTTTTAGAATTGGTTCACTGTGTGGTTGGTTGGTTGATTTGAATTGGGTTTTGGTGTGGATGTTGGGGGTTTGTGCCGAAAATTGTGCGAAGTGCGCTTGTAAGCGACATTTGCGAAACTGAATGGCAACTGAAATGCGGCGTTTTATTAGAGATCAGCCAGAGGCGGTCAGACCGACTGACTGACAGAGAGAGAGAGAGAGAGGGAGAGAAAGAGCGCAAGCACACAGACTTACGCATAAACGAGTATTTCAGCTTAGCAGCGAACACAGACACAGACACACAGCAGAGACCAAGTGACGCACACACATGAAGTGAGATGTATCTGCAAGATACAGAACGAGATCAATACGTTCTACTCACGTGCGTTGCTCACTGGCCAAAAAAAAAGTGAGCAACAAACAGAAAACAAAAAGAAGAAACAATAACAACGGCCACAGAATGAGATACATCGATACTGACAGCTTACTAAATATTTATGCGTAGCATTCTTTATGTAGATACATTCACATGGAGCTGCACGCTTCATTGTCTCGCTTTCGTTTCGCTTATTGTAACGAAAACAAAAGTATCTTTGCGACCGAGCGGACAATTGATTTATGCCTAAGCAAACTGTTGCTTAGCTCTTTTCCTTTTTCAATTGCCAAATGCAAATGGCGTAGACGATTGCTGCGGCTCAAAATGCGCATATTCAGCATATCTGCGCCCATATGCTCGCCGCAGATATCGATTCAGATTGAGATACGAATTTGTTTGCTATACCGAAGTACAATTTATACAACAACGCAATTCCATGCGTAATGAGGCGCAGACTGCGGCACTCGGCTGTCCATCCGCTCGCCGACCGCATTCAATCTGCAATCTGGCGATCTGCAAGCTATAGATACTGTATCTGGGATGTGTGTGTTACCTGGGTATGGGCACCGCCACACGCCGCGCAAACGTCTTCGATGTGACAATCAGTCGCGATGTCTTCATCAGAAACTCCATGTTGCCTGATTTGATTATATGCACTATACTTAATTGAAGCACTCGGTAAGTAAGTTTGCTCGCAATTACAACTTTGCTCACTTCGTCACTACTTAATTGATATTAAATTGGTTTTTGCGTGTTGTGCGTTTAGCGTTTAGCTTCAATTGCTGCTCTCTTTCCACTTAACTGGTTAACTTGAAATGTTTTATATTAAGTGTCAGTATCGCAACGTCAAAGAGACGCGGTTCAAGCTGAATTTCCTAGAATGGGAGAGTAGCAAAGGTTAAGCATTAGTCGAGATTCAGGGGTTCTCTGCATATATTGAACCACTTGCAATGCACCAAAAATAATCACAAAATACTTGTCAACACAATCAGCATTATTTGGCCACGTGCTCATTGAGCAAAATCCAAATCATTTGCAAATAGTTTAAGTTACACGACGCGCAGCTGCATTTACACGAGCAGATGTCTCAAATAATGTAAAACACTTGTCTACTGTAATTTGCTAATACTCTTAAACAGTTCTCGAAATTACTCTGAAACTTTCTTCCTTCAGCTGACCAGCAGACTGCAATTATTCTAGCTGAGAACTGGAGCCCTTGTAAACGTTGTTTACGAGCTTGTGAATAAATTGCGCAAAGCAAAATAAAAATTGCGCAAGGTTAGTTATGTTTTTGATTGAAGCCTGAGGCCTGACAGTGCTTAAGAACACTTGACACTCTGTCCGTGCTGTCCATGAACTTGATTTATAAACGCAATTGCCGCCGGCAACCAACAGCAGCAACAACAACAGCCATCGTATCGGCAACGGCAGCAACAAGTTTTTTTTTGGCATTCAATGCCTTGCTCGCATTTATATCTCACCTCACAAGATACAACAGCAGATCTCGCGGTGGCGGCGGCGTCTCATAATCAGCGATTGGCGGCAACATGTCTCCAGCAGCAGCAGCAGCTGCTGTGGCAACAACAGCAACCTCGCCAGCATCAATCTCGTCACTGGGTGTGGTCGATCGGCCTGCCCCAGCAGCCGTTGCCGCCTTCGTCTCGATTTCCATTTCCAGTTTACGCGCCGCGAGACGCTGTTTCATTTGGGTTGTCGAGGTCATTGCCGAGGTCTTGGCCAGTGCTTCCGCAATCTCGTACTGCTTTAGGAAGTCCTGGCGCAACTGCTCTCGCTGCGCATCCTGTGTGGCCAGCTGTCCCGTCAAAGTCAGGCCGCGTCGACACTCCTCGTTGCACAGGCGTCGACACATCTCATTGATGACCGCATTCGGGCCACTCAAATGCTCCGGCGCCGTCTGGCTGCAGTTGAGGCAGGGCGTGTTGTTAGAGGCGTCGCCCAGCAGCTGCTGCGGCGCATAGTGAGTTGGATCTGGTGACTCACTGCCATTTGGCGACGGCGGCTGTTGCAGCTCCTCGGCCAGACTGAAGTAACGCGGCGGCGGCTCGTCCTCATCCTCCACGGCAGCGGCACGTGCGTGGCTCGGTTTATTCAGCGGCGTTGGATGGAGATTTAATAGCAGTGCTGTCACTGGCATTGCTTTGCCCAAAGCGGGCTGGCGTCGATGGCCTAGACGTTGTTCTTGCTTGTCGCTGTGGTTATCCATGGTACACTTTGATCACTTTATTTTCATTGGCCACGCGGCGTATGCGCGATTTGTATGATATTGTTTCTTGACCGTTGCGCGTTTAGAACGAGCATCCAACGTATTAATACGCGCGTGCGTTGCTTTTCCTTATTTATATATCTTTGGCCGCTCTAGCCGGATCGAGGCAATCAAGTGGACGCTGACTCGCTGTCTCGCTGTCTCGTCGCCTCGTCGTCTCGCTGCCTCTGTTCCATTCCTCTCCGCGCTCATTAATCGCGCACCGTTGTTGTTACTGTTGCTGTTGCTGTTGCTGCTGCTGTTGCTTTTGCTGTACAGTCATAATAAGTAAATGATTTTGTTGCTCTCCGCTGTGCGCTCCTCTAGTTAAGGCAAACGAGATTTTGCGTGCACACTTTCCAAAATGTCAAAACACACAATTAGCAACAACATCGAATCGGATCGAATAAAATACGGCAAAATTGAATAAAAAGAGTTAATAATATTGTGCTACCTACAAATCGTCTTATGATTTATGCTCCGATTTCGTTATTAAATCGTCGACTTTCTTCGATTTCTGCCCGAAAGTGGGCGCTAATCACTGGCATCCAATGACTCTGACAGACCTGTGACATTAAGCCCTAAGTTCAGTTGACAACACACGCAACATGAGTGCTCAATGAGTCTAGTAGTAGTTGCTGCTGCAATTAACTACATGCCTTAATCGCGTTTGTTAAGTTATCGCACTAACATCACCACTGATTGGCAGCTGGTTGACTTTGTTGCACTGGGCGAATGATTAATATTTTATTAATTGGCACTTTGTGAAGTGCAAAACCAGTGAATAGTTTCATATAAATTAGTTGCTTGAATATACGAGTATTCGAAATAAAACTTTCGATTTGTTTGCCAGCTACACAGTCAGTCTATTTTCTTATGCTCAGCACCTCCACAGCGAATTGAAGCTAATGAATTTTATATACACATTTCGCATTTGCATGACAAAATTAGCATCTGTTCAAGTACAAATTAATTGCATTTCATTTAATTTCTATTTCATTTCTATTACCCAACGAAACAAATGACAAACATTTATTTCCGTAATATGCTAATAGTAGATGAAAACAAGCAAAGCGAAGCATTTGTCACAGTGGAACCAGCAAACACATTGCTAACCGATTCATGTGGCAGCAATTAATTGCAAATTCAATCGAAGTAATTTCGCACAAAAGCATTGCATACTTTTCGGCTGTGTGCGAAATTCGAATGCGTACTAATTGATGTTTGCTCTGTTGATAAGCGGCAGGTTGATAATCAAAGCAACGGTTTTCTTTAACAATACATACCTCAAGGTGGTATTATCTTTGAGCAGTTCTAATTATTGCCAAACAGTTTACTTCCTTCTCCACAGTTGTGCGAGTGTTACTCAGCTCTGAATCTGTTCGAATGCAGGTGCTAACAGCAGAGCTATACTTTACTTATTTCTATTTGATTTTGTTTCGTTTTAGTTTTTGGCACACTGGCACGGAAAGCGTAGCAGAATCAACAAGAGCAGCGTCCGTCATTGAGGTTTATTTATATGTCTCACATTTTGTATACGTATACTAGGCTCGTTTATAGCACGTAGCACATATACGAGTAAATGAAAATGTTTCATGAACTTGGCAGTGAGCAATCAACTCTCACGACATCTCAATAAAAGCATTGGGAGGGTGCATCAACTGAACACCTGTGAGGCGCCTGTCGACGACGCAGAGGTGATCGCTCGTCCTTCATTCTTTCGAACTGTATGTAGATTAATTTCATCAGAGACGCTCTGATAAGCTTATCAGCAATCGATTTGGTGAGAACACTCCGCAGATTAGGCGGCTCAACAAACTCTGTCCACATTGTACGAACAAAGGTTGTTGCTAACTTTCAACTATAAAGTGGCCAAGAGACCCCTTCATATCACTGAAGGTTTAGCAAACTACTTGCACAGACAATGTCTGCAGTTGATACGAGCTATTGATAAGATTAGTTGCTAGCATCTGCAAATTCTATTTGGTGCAGGTAACCAAAAGCAAATATTTCTATTTTAACTTTCAGAAAAGCACCCGAAATGCGAGTATTACTGTAATATACTCGAATGCCCTTTTTTTGTGATACGACTGTTTTACATTTTCAACATCTTTACTATGTGTGTGTATAAGTTAGCGTCTATATGTAAGTACGCTTTGTTTTGCGATTACCAGGGGAGATTTCGTTATACAACAGCAGCATTGGGACACATGGTCGGTCCGGCGCACATATCGCGACTTGGAAATAACTGGTTCTGTACCGGCGCGGACTGAAATTGTCCGCCCTGAGATGTGCGCGACTCTATTGCGGCTGCTTGCTAACTTTGCACTCGTTTCGTTAACTATTCGCTCAAGGAGCGTAGGGGGCGGGCATTGCAAGTGGTTCTGGTTGAGGCACAGTCTCTCTTGTGGGGTCGTCAACTCACCATTTTTATGCCTGCACCACGCCACAACACATTATCCAAGGGTTTCAAATCGATCGAGCTAAACGAGTCCGAACTTCACGAGCGAACTTCACTCTCGATGTCAATGTCGCGTTTTGGATTTTAAGGGGCCCTCACGTGAACTTGTTGTGAATTGTAGCGAAATGGCAGCGATTCAAACGCGCCGTCAAACCGCAAAGAACTAAAGGCGACAATTGGTGCTTTGCGCCATTTATAGCACGGCATTGGACAGCGTCAAGTGTGTTGTTCTCTTCGCTTCGCTCGCCACATTGGCTAGCTGATAAGGACACAGTTATGCTGTGACAGCTGCAGCGCTCTCAGCTCGCCCGGGAGCCCCGCAGACTCGATGCGATGCGAAGAGCACGAGAATAGACCCACACTTGGTTGTATTGCACAATCTGTAGTTTACAATTCTCTCGCGCTCTCCCTTTATTGCTGGCAGTCGTCTCTCTTAGTGTAACTAGCTAATTAGGTACATGGGCTTGATCGTCAGCAGCCTGTAAGAGTATTAGAGAGTAGTGGGCAAACAAATGCTGTAAGCGGCAGGCAAATAGTCTTACTGGGAAAACAATTAAAAACTGCAGTTCATTTGATTTCCATATGTCTGCGACGACAAGTGTCGCCTGACTCATTGTCATGCTATGCTTTAAGAGTGTATTACAAAGCGACAAACTGCCACAGTAGGTCAGACCACACGCTTCTGCAATTGCACTTGATAGCAATTCTCGGTAGATGTTTTTGTTTTCATTTGCGTTTTGGCTGTTGTTTGATCAGGTCTGGCCCCTGCGGCTCTAAAAATGTCTGGCGTGGTATCTTATCAGCAGCGCACGAGCAAGAAAAGTTTAGCGCGTGGAATTTGTCATCAGTATTATAAGCGAAATGCCATAAACTGGCCT
The DNA here is from genome assembly GCA_035046165.1 of Drosophila rubida. NCBI lineage: Eukaryota > Metazoa > Arthropoda > Insecta > Diptera > Drosophilidae > Drosophila > Drosophila rubida. The sequence goes on along the minus strand of JAWNOF010000012.1, from coordinate 10,836,642 downwards.
TGCAATAAATATGAGACCGGGAGATGATCCATAGTTGCGATAAGCGGCCCCCTTTTCGGCACATGCAATAAGTGACGTACAAATCAGGATCAAATTGGTTTCAATTAGTTTGCAGCGGCCGCTAATGCGCCATAAATCGCGAATACTTCGATGTGTGTAGTATATGGTATAGTTAATATAGTATAGTATAATGTCTGCCTGTCTGGCTGTTAGACTGTCGGGCCCACCAACCAATCAAGGGTATTGGGTCTGGGGCGCTGATTAGAGGTGCTTGCAATGGCTTTACGATTATATTGCTCACAGCCAGTGGTCTGGCAGTTGAGATTAGATAGCCGCTTTACTGACGACGGCCTTGTTCAAGTGCCGGCGGTATAAAGTACGCCACATCAATTTCTATTTATCGTACGTGGCATTATGCACATTAGCAAATCTGTCTTTAATGGCCTGTAATGCCCGCAATCGATAATCATGTGTGTGTGAGGAGGGGGCTGCTGTGATTTTCATGTTTGTTTACGTTCGCCGTCGAACGACCCGCTGCCTTATCAATTTGGGCAACGTAAGCGTGCCATTGGTTCCCTATACAAAATACATACTGTATGTGTGTTTACTACTGTCTATTGGAATTTGAGCTGTGTGCACTTATCACTGAAAGCATTTTCTAGTAGCACCCATCAGCTTCGGGCACTCGCACTTTAATACTAAGCACTCGCGCTTTGGTATCACAAATTACAGCTCTCTCGGGTTTTTTGGCGATTTCTTTAGAATACATTTTAATCAAAATTGAGGTAGGTAGGGAACTTTGAAATTCGATCGGACTGTAAGTATCAATGCGGGAAATAAGTGATTCATCTAAGAGCTGAAACAGAATAGAGACAGCAATAAAATTATTTAAATTACTTCAACTCTGGGGGCTTGACTTTTTTTTAACGATGTTGTTAGAAGTGCGCGTTTTTGCGTTTACCTCAAGCACTATATTCACATTGCGAGTTAGAAATAGCATTTGAAATCCCCAACATATTTGTGAAATATGTGAAATAACATCCGATATCCAGTCAAGAGTTCAGTCAACTGCAGACCCTATTACAAAAGGACCCATTTCCGTATGAGCTTGCTCAACAATAATCGGATCTTTTGTGTTTGATATATGTATTAAATTATTCTGACAACGCCTTTAACAAAGCCCCGACATAAGCATGTATACACACACACACACACACACAGTCGAACAAGTACTTGTTGTGTAGGCCTCTTGTGGTCTGGCTGTGGACCGATACACAAAGCGCCGTTATAGCAATTAAAAGGCCATTTTTGTTGTCATCACTCGGGCAAATTCCATTTACTAAAGTACTTGAAGGGGGAATCAGGGCTGGGCTGGGTGCGCGGGAGCGGGGGGCAAACGAGGGTAGACAGCAGCCAATTTGCTAGCTGCCTCAAACCCAAACAAACAGTTTGATGACACCGCACAGAGACAGGGAACGAGAGAGAGAGATAGAGAGGAGAGCGCAAGTGAGAGGGAGAGTGAGAGTGAGAGTGCGCTCTTGACTCGTGCACACATTGCATGTTTGCTCGCTCACACTCTTTGACATTGGCTTAGCGGCTCTTTGCGGTCGCATTGAAAGTCAAAAATATTTCTTGTAATAAATTAAAAATTTCACACACACGCACACTCACACACACATCTACACATACATAGAAAGAAAGTAAACAAAGTCAAATCAAAGAAGGTGGCCGTTCACAACGGCTTAATAGGTGCACAAAAAGAAGACACAAACATGGGATAATTGGAAGGGAGGCTAGATGAAAAGAGCTGGGACGTGGGAGGGGGATACCATAAAAGCGAAAACGAAAAAACAAATGGCAAATAGCATGCAAATTGTAGCAGTTGTTGTTGTTGTTGTTTTTGGCTCGTCGTGCGCTTTTTGTTTTATCAATAGGTTTCAAAGCCGGGCGCAGGTTAAAGAGCGACGCGCCCTAAACTCTCGCAATAGTAATAGGGTATTAGGTAATAATACACTTACAGGAATTTGCGGCAGAATTTATAAAATGCCACCACAAAGTAGATTAGCGTTGAGATTATCTTCATGTTGCACTTAATTAAATTGTTTTTTCCCTTTTGTTAATTAACTATTATTGTTCGAATGTAAATATTTGAGGTAATTGTAATCTCACTTTTCGTTAATTGCAAAATTTCTATCACTATAATTTGTAATACGATTTACTAATTTTTTGGGTTTTCTGCTTTTCATTTGCCGACTAAGTTTGTGCACTCCACTGAATTTTCACTATCAATGTCATTTCCGCGTCGAACACGTTTTTCACACTAAGCTGGCATCAAAATGAGGGGACTACACTTTACTCTGACGCACATATGTGTATGTGGCGCCATGGAAACAAGCAAAGAGTCAACCCGACAGAGAGACACACACTGAACAAAAGAGAGAGCGCGCGAGAGAGTGAGAGGGCCGAAAGTGGGAGCCGTTGAAAGGAAAAACTGACAGACGATTCGGCTAACAAATTTTCAGTAGCATAGCGCCATACTAAATACCCTACAATAACTAAAGTGTAAATATTTTTAAATTTGAGCCAAATGGATTACTACAAAAATAAAAACAATGATTATAAAAACATATTTGCTAATGATTGCATCCAGTTGTCTTTTATAAACGAATATAGCCGACAAAGTAGAGCAAGCTGTCACGTCCACTTGTTGGGAGCGGGGCAATAAACTCTTGTGTGGGCGAACTTAAGAGCGAGCAGCTGCTGTACACTTAAGAGCACACATAACGAAAGTTTTGCCACTTAAGCGAAGAGACGCACCATGTGCTTTGCGGAGCTTTTTCTAAGCTCTGCGCAAGCTTTAGATCATCGCACCGTGTCCCGAATAACACAGTACAAAATTGAGGGCTTTTTTAAGCTGCTTTAGCTTTTAGTACACCACATTTGAAAGTTAACAATAAAGTAAACTTGAAAGTCAGCTAACTAGTGATTTATTTATTACAATTATTTAGAAACAATATAGACATATATGTTTATTTCATAAGCAATTATTTGGCTAACTTATTCGATAATAGGAATGTGTATATAATATATAATTCTGCTAGAAATTGGATGGCCTATAGTCGAAGGCAGGCCCGACGCGTATCGCAATATTGATAGGTTGATTCAGGTAATCTTCGATGCGTCTGAAAGTCAACGCAATAGCAATCAGTTATTTAGACACTTTGGAGGTGCTGGAAGTAAACAATAGCAGCTGGCTTATCTAACAAATACAGCACTTACTTTTTATCTGCATCAGTCTCATAATACCGATAGCCCTTCCGCTTGGCCGACTTGTTCATGCGCAGCGATCGTCGCAACTCCTTGGGCAGCGGCTTGTTCGTCTCCCTCCGCAGAAAGTCGCCCAGCCGCTGGATCTTCGAGGCGAACGTCTGCCAGGCCAGACGCAGCAGTCGACCACGCTGCGTTGCCTCAGCGCGGCTGCCGATGGCGGGGCCTTCGCATAGCTCAACGGTGGAGACGGCCCACGAAGACATGTTGAGTTGGTCGGCGACGGAGAAAGACTAATACGATTGATTGGCAAGCTGGCTGGCCAGCTGGCTGGCTGGGCCTGATAAGATTGGCTAAAAGCAGCAATTGGGCGTCCAGTGATAGGCAATACTTTAAATGTGTGCGCAACAATGAGTTCGCTATTTGGCTAAATCAAATGGGCTAATTAACTAGGCAATGTTGCAATCGGGTCGAAATTTGAATAATTTCCCACAAGTTCCACTTGTCAGCATAGAAATTCAATAATTTGATGCTGCACGTGCGTGCATGTGTGTGTGTGTGTGTGCGAGGCTCCAGGCGATGGCAGTGAATGTCCTTGCTGGCCCTGACCAAAAAACCGAGCACAGCCTAAATGTGCAAATGCTCGTTGCAGTTATGAATTTTTAGCATAGACAATTTTCAATAATATTTTCAGCCTGCAGACAGCTGAATTTCGTACGTCTGCACCACAACACCCCGCCCTCGTCCTCTGTCTGTGCTTTGAGGAGATGCCCAATGACAACGTGTCCTGTTGCAAAATACAAATAGCCAGGCTCCCATGTGGCCAACACCTCTCGGCCCGCCCGCTCCTGACCCGGCTTGTTGCCACACACAGCAGCAGACACTCTGGACACAAAATTGCATGCGGTTCCACGCAGTTTGCCTCCCATTTTTCGAGCCCGAGCCGGAGCCGGAGCCGGAGCCCATTGGCCGGGCCAATGTGTGATTGGGGCTTTGTCGGCCAACTCGCATGGCCATAACGAAAATTCGTTTATTGCCGTATTGTTGTCATGTAATTCTAATTTGTCTTCGCAATGCGTTCGTGTGCCAGTTGACTCCACAGTTGCCTTCATCGCAAATGCACGGCAGAGCTCGAGCATTTTGGGCATTTGCGAAAGTTAAGATCATTTGGATTCTATTTGCAGCTCTCAATTAAAGTTGCAGCAAAACCTACAGAAATTATACATTGTATAATATTGAGGCCAAGTTTTAGTTGAATCGATTTCGAACGCTGATAAATACAGTTTTGCTGCTTCTTCACGCTGAACTTAAGTCAAAAGTTATTTGTTATTGTTGTTGCATTTATTTTTAAATATTCAACAATGATCAACAATTTCGCAGTTGCAGTGAATACACTTTAGCTTGCAGGGTATTGCGAGTGCGTATGCGGGTCGTATACTTGATTTTGCAAGCGATTTTGCTGTCGAGTGTGTGAAACACTAGAAATGGCAAATTGATTAGACTCACCTGGTTGACCGAGAAGTAGGCACCCGGTTGGTCGGGCAATTGATTGTCTCTGCTGCCTGCCGAAGTTCGTTGGCTTCCAGCAACGTTCGTTCATTGATAAAATTGCAGATGACAGCAGGTTGGCAGCAGGGGAGGGCGAGGTGGGGCAGCTTACCTCAAAACAGAGACAGAGTTTATCATTGGCTGCAGGGAAATGCATTTAAAATTCCATTTAAATGCCAAAATAGCAATAACGTTCACAAAAATCTCGCAATTTTTTGTTGCCTTCGTTTTTGTAATGACAGCATCCACATTGACCTCAATAATGGGCCTCGACTCTTGCTCTGTGCTAGTAAATTAAACTATGGAACTCTTTTAACATTTTACTCATATTTATTGTGTTTTTATTACATTGCCAATAATATTCAATGTCTGACATGAGCAGCTGGAATTTCTTTGAGCACTTTTGATCCCCACTCGTTGTATTTATGCACTGCCAAATTACTCCAATTTCTTTGTCTAATTTACATTTAGTTTTGAATAAATATGTGTAGTAGTGTATTACGACTTCGGCAAACAGAGGGCGACAGAAGCTATTGGCGTCTTGCAGTATCTATGCTGTTTTTGCCCCTTATCCTTGAATATTTTGTTGATATTTTTTCGTAGAGATTTGGGCACGTTTGCAAATAAAATTTTGCTATTTACCGTAGTGCAATAAAATGTTGTAAAATGCTTTATATCGACCATTGCACATATCAATCAATTTTTTATTAGTCGACCTCAGCTCGTTTGTAATCTGAACTCCAATTCTATTTGCAATGCCATGCAAATATTTGTGGCAATTTCATTTCAAGTCCTCTCTCTCTCTGTGTGTGTCGCTTGCCCCAGCAGCGGGGGTTGCGCGGGGCGGGCGGACTAAGGTAACAGTTGGCAGCAAAATTATATGTGGCAGCCTGTTGCAAAACTAATGTCAATATGCAGTGCTTAAAGGCAGGACCAGCTGCTAAATTAGACCAAGTGCTAAGAGGGGGCGTGAAAAAAAAGAGCGAGCAGAGAGCGAAAATGTTTGAGGCGACTTCAAGGATTCGTTGCACGTTCGCATCTTTAACGCCATATGTTGACTTTTGCTACATTCTCGTATACATACTTGTACGTATATCCTTTATCTTATATGCGCTATTTTATGCCTGCTGGCAACACTCCCAGTCTGCCTCCCTCCGCCCCCCGCTCGCACTCTTTCTGTGTCGTTGCGACTGCTGCTGTTGCCGCTTTGCTGTTTTTTTTTGTTGCCAATAGATTGTGTGCCACACTTTGGCATTTTATAACATAAACTTTCATTTATTTTCGCTCGTCTTTTGCCACATCTTTGCCGTTGTGTAGTGCCCGTAATGCGCCCATGTTGGCTGCCATTGTAATGGCGAGCCACACATGCCACGGCCACAACTACACACACAGTGAGAGACACACTCATATACATACATAAACGAGTACACAAGATGCCGTCTGCTGTCTTGACATCTGTCCGCTTGAAAATCGCCCCGAAATTGTAGATTTGCATGCACATCAGCATTGGGCATACATTTATCTCGCTCACTGTGTGTCGCAAAAGTAGGCCGCCAGTTGTTGCTTAATGCGGCAAGCAGATCCCCAAAAAAACAACAAAAACAAAACGAAAGGCAACAGCAGCCATTGCTCGCAGGCCCAAAACATGTCTCTCAGTTGTAGTTCGCTTAAAGTTGCCCAAATTCAAGTTGAGTAACGTATTTAAAGTCGCTTTAAGTCACAGCTTTCTTCAAGTAAATACGAAACTTAATTAGCGTCAAATTAATCTGTTGACAGCCAACACAAACTAACATTGCCACTGCTCTGACAGTCACAATCCATTTAATGCCGCTGCTGCTTGCCAACTTCATTTCGAGCATAGGGATTTTTGCATAAATGTGCCTATAATCGCACTCATCTGTCTATTTCATAATGCGCACACACACACACTACTACTACTATACTCGTACACATGCTTACCACTTGCATATTTGGTCTAACAACAAATCCATTCAGAATGTGTCAGTGGAACGTCGCTTGGCCGTTGCCTTAGGCTGTCAGGGCTGCCAACTCGATCAAGTCAGCGCCGAGCTCTGGAAGCAAGCCATTCAAGCGATTTGCTTGTGCGCCCACCGACCATTTGACTTAAATATTTTATGCAAATTTTCAATGTAATAAAAATTGGCACACACACACACACACACAGACACACAGGCAGGAAGAGAGGCGCATAAAAATTGATGCCAATGCCGTTTGTCTTTCGACACATTTCACTCGCTATTGTCGCTTCGTCTCGCTCCCACACTTGCGTTCGCTGCTGTGCTTATCTGTGTGCGTGTGTGTCGTCTGTCTGTCTGTCCCTTTTCGGCATGCGCTTTCAGCTTCAGCGTGTTTGTGTGGCAGTGCGCTGCCAATGATTTTCAATATGTCGCAACTCTCGGCCCAACTTGGCGCTATCTGTCGAGCAGGGTTATCTTCCGAAGCAACCCTCCGCCCCCCGCCCCCCCCTGACTCGTGGGCCACAGCAGCTTGAAACAAATGCCGAGTTAATGCTTTGCCTGACGTCGCCAGCGACAATGAATGCCGCATGGACATGACCTCAATTGCATTGGGAGCACACACACACACACAGCAGGAGAGTGGCATTCAAATTGGTTTGATCGACACCAATACCTAAGGGTGGTAATGTGTGTGTTAACGCCTCCCCGCCGCCACACGGCGCCATCACTGTCATCTTTTAGGCTGACAAGTGCGAGTGCGGCATTACGAGATGTCGTCGCCAGTGCAGCAGCTGTAGCGACAACACCCCCCCTCCCTTGCTCCCTCTACCCATTCGACTTTTCTTCGTTTTGTGTCGCGTTGCAGTTTTTTTTGCTCCACATATTGTCAGCTGGCTTTTGCGCTGTTTTCATCAATTCCCCCCCCGCAGCCCGCAATGAAAATGAAAATTGTGGCATCAACACTTTTAGCAGGTGGACAGAGTTTCGGCATCGCGTGTAACAATGGCTTAGATCCGTTTTTGGCCAGGTCTGTGTGGGTTCATTGTTTGCTCTTTATGATGCACTTAAATTTAATATTTAATTTTTATGTATTTCGGCCAATGGCAAATGCAGCAACAATGTTTCCACATGTCTCTGGCTCGCATAAAACAAAACTCGAGCACCACACGAAGCCGAATTGAAAAATACACTGCAAGTGCCAAAGTAATCTGTTTACTTGCCATTGAAGCTAAGTAAATAAAAGTGTAGAAATTGTAAAGTGAAGTAAAGTATTTTGACTTTAAGCTCGAGCACGCTGCCAAGCTGCCTCACTTGTGGCACAGTGTAGACGCTGCCCCAATTCAGCTGTGGCACGTGAGTGTTCAGCTTGTTTATGGCCGCCGTCTGTTGCAGCCGCATTGTTTGCCATGTTTCTTTCTCTACGCTTTACATAATTCCAATCAACAGTTTGTATCAATAAATAACATTAAGAGGCCAACAACCCCGCTAATGAGCCCCAAAAGCTACCTGCCGCAAAAATCGCAGAGAACGTAGCCGGCAACACATAAGAACACACACACACACACACACACATCGAGTACATATATAACATTGAGTGTCTCGTAAAAATTTCAATTATCCTAAATGATTAACTTTGTTTATTACACTGCGAGGGCGGCTGTGGGGCGCAACAAGGACGCGGCTCGTCCTGGCACATCATTTATCAGTTTATGACTTGATTCTATTATTTATTGGCACTCGAATAGAGGGCGGCTGCGGCGGCAGCCTCAATGCGTCGCAATTTCAATTATAATTATGTGCAAATCGTAAAAAAAGAGCAGCCAGACACAAAGAGAGGGCGAGGAGGCCACCTTCTTGTGCCTCAGATAAAAATCACTTAGTGTGCGTGGCGCCCACACAGCAGCGAAGATACATGCAAAGTTTATAGCTAACAAAAATCGTTAATAAATTAAGCGGAAATATATTTTGCCAGCCAGGGCCGGGAGGGTGCTTCTCGTTGTTGTCGTTGTTGTTGTCTCGCTGTTCTTGTTGCTGTCTTGCTCCATTTGGTCCTTTTAGCAAATACTCGTATAATAATGCTCTTGGCTGGGTAATGGTTTTTTAATTTTAGTGTCGTTGAAATTATGGTCGAAACAATAATTTAATAAGTTAATGTCTTCTTCTGCTGCCGCTTCGCCTCGAGTGCTTTGCCAAAGGCGCAAAACTGCGCCTCCGCCTCAGCGTAAACAGTTTTCATTTTCAATGGCTGTGTGAGCCAAAACAATTCGCGCACAGCAGCAACAGTATTATTTATGTGTAGCTGTTGCTGTTGCTGTTGCTTTTGGGATTTTGCGGCCAGCAGGTGCAAACTTTGCGGGGGAGGTTCTAATAACCGTTTACATGCCTTTTTTGCGCTGGCGTTTAAATGGTTTTCCCAGCGGGAAAACTGAGCGCTCCCGGATGCCAGCCATAGCCACTGGCTATTAGCTACAGATAAGCAACTGATAAACATTCTATTTGTTGCCACACACACACACACACATATACTACTACTACTACAGCCGTGTGCAGCTTATTAAAATGTGTGGGGAAATGTAAAATGCCGCATCCTGTCGCCTTGCAGGTGGTCGTGCCCCGTTCAACGTGATCCAATCACAATCAAATTTGTTCTAGTTACTTTCCCAAAATCTCGCATATGACCCAGACTTGCCATATAACCCTATAACAGGCAGGCCCGTTGACACACACACCGACAAACAGACAGACGGACGGAGAGAGGGACAGACAGACGGGCGGAAAATACATTGCGCAAATGTAACGGCAACACAACTTTATGACTTGATTTTTTATGATATGTAATTTGATGTTTTATGCTTTTTGGCCCAACATTTTGAAGGCTTACTGTGTGCAGCCGGCCAGCAGCTAGACGGTTAGCTAGCAATTTTTGCATAAATATTTCAGCATTATACTTTATGATTTTTACGATTTTCTTTTTATTTACTTTGGCCAGACCGAAAACACAAAAAGAAATGTGAGCCCAAATCTTAATCGCCACTGATTGGCCAAGCAGATACCTTGTTAGACATGCCCTTATACACCTAGCTGCGGGTTAAACTCTGCTTGGTTTCTGCTTGATTACAGGGTATTCAAAACACACACAGGCAGGCAGGCATGTAAGGGGGGAAAACTTCGTTTCGGGCTGCATACAATTTTTGAAGCAAGGCAAATAAAATAACATGGGAAAGCAACGAGTATGACGACGACAAGCCCGACATGCCATGTGTCCTGTGTCCTATGTCCTGTGCCTGTCTCTAGGTAGCCTGACATTGTGGGTTGTCGCGTGGTAACCAGTACAAAACACAGAACAAACAAACAGAAAAAAAAGAAAAGAGAACGCTGCAGAAGGAAAACGAAAAATGTCCCAAAAAATGGGGGGAGAACACATCGGATCCCCAGGAACAAAAACACATACGCAAAACATAACCAATTTGTGTCATCATAATTGTAATTCGTCGTCGTCTGCTGCTGTTATGGCTGTCTCGCTCGCACTGGCGATGCTTGGGCATGTGTGGCAACCGTCTCGCTCTCCACGGGCACTGTCAACTCTTTGTCAATTCCCCGCCGTCTGTCCGTCGGTTTTGTAAAACGAAGTAAGAGAAAAAGCAGATGCAAAACGAACAACCGCACTACAAAATTCAGCATATTCTGCCATAACATATGCAAATTTTCCTTGGGCTGCCTTCATTTTTGAAACATTTCATTCATACATATACTTTGCATTTTCCAGCACACTCTCAGCCAGCGGCAGATTGAGTGAGAGGCCTACACAGTGAGCGACAGAGAGGGAGAGAGAGCGCGGGTGGGCTAAAGGTAGCCATTACTTTTGTCAAATTAATTTGGCAAATTAAACTTTGAGAGAGAGCATCAATAAGCCGCCCGGAATGCCAGTCATGCCAAGGATCTAGCGATAAAGTTGCGAGCGAGTGAAAAGGTAAAAAAGGTAGGACAAAAAACCCTTTTGGCGCAATCAGTCATGAAATCCATTATGATGATTGTTCAAAGTATTTTCTTGTGGCATTGCGCAAATAATCGTGGCCCCAAACAAGTATTTATAAAGTAATAAAAACATCGCCGAAATGTTTCTGCTCTGCTCAAATGATAAAGGTTGTAAACGGTCGTCGAACCACCACCACAAACGAAACAAAAACGAAACACCGAAAAAAACTTTGACCAAAAGAAAATTAATAACAAAAAGGACAACTATGCGAGCACAATACAAAACAAATGCGAAATCAAACAAAAAGTAAAGAGCCATTGCTCAATAATGATGGCAAAGTCAGGCCACTCTGCCTCCGTCCATATGTATAGGAGGGGGAAGGGAGAGCACAAAGTGAGAGAAGCGGAACTCATAGCCAAGCAATCAGCGCATAAGCACGCCCTGTAATCAAGCATAGACCCCCGGCAGGAGCCCATTGCTTCGGCGTGGCGAAATGAAAAGTTTTATAATTAAAATTGAAGAAAATACAAAAAACGGGCACACACATACATACACAAAGAAAATTCCTGGCGAATGAGTGGAGAATGTTTTCTCGCTCTTCGTGTGTGCGAGCGCAGACAATCCGTGTTTGTTCTCGAAACGAAATTCAGCGAATTGGCTGGCAAAAAACGGCTCATTCTTGGCAAATATTTCTGGCCCTCATTGGCGCAATTGTGGCCAAATCATTTCCGGGAATCGAGCCGACCGAGCTGACCAATTGCTGCTGCGCCTGATTGAAGCTTTTCAACGTCATTTCCGAATGGGAACACTGGGAGCACGCTTAATATATATGTTATGTCAGACATTGCCATAATGATGATGGCCCCCATTTAACAGTTTGGCAATCGTACTTGCAACTACTTGTAATTGCCCGCAGTTATCAAGGCGAAGCATAATTGCCGGGCCAATTCGTGGGTTCAATGGAATCTAAACTTGGGCGCAACCCTGCCAAATTGGGTGTGTCCATCAATCATATAGTGTACGAGTATGTGCTGAGGGCATTGACAAATTCCTTTGCATATTAGTTGACAATTAGCAGTAATTTGCGTGATAAATACGCAAAATCAATTATTGGGCCGAGCTGCGTTTGTTTTATTGACATGTGGCATATTAACAGTTATGGCATTCCATTAAATATGCATTTGTTTCAATTACCTATAACAGACTACTTTGTGCCTCCCTCTCTCTCTCTCTCTCTCTCTCTCTGTCTCTCTCTTTTGGCGAGTGTGTGTGTGCCTATGGAAAAAGTGTTTAAAGTTATGCTCATGCTAATTACTAAAACTAGAGACAGCTGTCGTTGCAGGCGAGCTACTTGTCAGGCAGTTGAAGATGCATGTTTCACTTGGGGCATTTAAATTTTCAAGTTTTAATGCAAAAACCACACTCACACACACACACACGTGTCTGACACACATGCATATCTGAGACGCAAATTAACTTATGGCGCAACAATGCACATCTCTGGCATCGCCCACATCATCATCGTCATCATTATCAGCTTCGGCATCTTCAGCATCTTCATCATCTTCGGTGTCGTCGCCTTCATTGTTGTCGTTGCCTGTCGTTGAGAATGCTGGATAATAGCTAGGTATACCAGCATACCGCTCTCTGCTATATACGGCTGCCTGTATATATGCCTGCATATACTAGTGGCATAGTTATTATACAAATGCCTTGACGACGCAGCCAAGTAGTTGAGTGCCAAACAATAAGCAGGCAATTCAATTCGCAGGCCAACGAAGCTACTAATACTCTACAAACACACCAATTAAGTATAATTTATGCAATAAATGTTAATATAAAACTAGTTAAAGCATTTTATTTCCAATATCAAATTTATTTGTGACAGCATTTGAAAATTAAAGTATTTAAGTCATTCTTTGAATACACATATTTTAGTTACTTATTTTCGGTGTACGTATACTTGATGTCATAGCTGCTAGACCCGCCTGCAATGTTGATAACGTGGGCGAAACTTCGTTGCATGCTTACGGGCGCCTCTGGAAATTGTGGCAATTTCGCTAGACTTTTGTGCAGCGAAAGTGCGCGCATGCAACTTACTTTTGCTTGTTTTCATTCTTAATTAATAATTAAGAAATAAGCATGACAACCGGCAGCAGTGGCGACAATTTTATTGTTGTTGCTGCAGCCGCTGCTGCTGCAGCTGCAGCTGAGTGTGGCATTACTTTAGGCGGGCAATTCACGTGGTTTAATTAGCCAGCTGGCTGACGGCCGGGCTTAAAGCCGAGGCAAACCACTTTTGCAGCTTAATGGAAATGGCCATGGCCAGCTAATTGCTAGTCTCCTTGCCAGCGCCGTCTTGCCGCCCGAATTCCATTTGCGTTTCCATTAACCAACCAAATGCTGCTACACACACACACACCTCAAAGTACAGAGACAGACAATAGCAAATCGCGGCATTTTCGATTCAATAAAATGCAAAAATATTGCATGGCAAATGAAGAAAGCGCCGTGAAGCAGCTCATAAAAATGTAAAAATTTTTGCACCCCACGCAGCACTTAAACAGCAGAAACCACAAGGCGCATCGCCTCCTCCACTCTGTCGCTGTATTGGTATTGTGGGTGTGCCACCAATCCATAGCCAATATGGCTATGTGTGTGTGTGTGTGTGTGTGTGCGTGTGCGTGCACGCTCAAACCAACGCACTTCCGGTTTAATTAAACGGAAACTGATTTAATTGCATATTTGATGAGCTGCGAGGCAGCGGCCAAATGGATGGCTAGGCGCAACACTGAGGTCCTTTGCCAACCTCCACGTTCACGTTGCTGCCCCTCCTGTTGCTGTTGCTGTTGCTGTTGTTGTCGCCAGGCGCACTTAGTTATGCAATAGTAACAAGAAACAGCCGCAACGCTGAGGACTCGGGACTCAGGACTCGGGACTCAGGACTATATGACTTGACGCTTTGAGAGCTTAGCATAAATTGTGATGAATACTAAAAAGGCATTTTATTTATGCCTCACTTAATTACACACACACAGACACACACACACACACACGCGCAGTCGGCGAGCGAAGTCGAGAAGTCGAGTTGGGAGTGTCGATATTTGTCGCCTTGCAACTGTGAAAAAGTAGCCATGTCCTTAGCGTCCTTGTCACCTAAGCGAAATAAATAAATAAAATGTTAACGCCACTAAACTCAAGCCGAACGAGCAACTTGTAATCGCCCCAGAGACCTGCAAGCTGACTTCGTTTATGCGTACATATTCTGACAATGTGTCTTTTCAATCCGAGCGGCGTTAAAAGGCAGTCCATGTTATCCATGATAAAATTAGCCACAGATTAATTGTATTTAGTGTGAAGAAGTAGTTTTTCAGTACCATTAGTTGCTGGCTTAATCGCTCTGCGAAAGAATTTAGTTTAATGGAACATTAACTGAGGAGCCGAGTTTATTGTTTTAAAACCCCACCGACTCTGCTGCTGCTCTACTTGCGGAACGTGAAGTGACTTTTCACGATATAACTTCGCGCATAAACCTTGCGTATAAATGGGTGGGTGGGCGTGTTTGTGCTACTAGGGCCGATAGTTAATTTTTATTATTTCCTCTTCGCGCGCTACAGCCAATGAAATTGACATTGTCCAGTCTTTTGCACTCTCTTCCCGCCGACGCCGTCGCTGTCGGTGCTGCTGGCTTTTAATTTAATGTGCGCATTTTTATGAACATGTTAATTTGATATTCAATAAAGTTGGTTTGATTTTCGGCTTTTAATGGATTCTCGCATTTAATGACATGCCGCCTGCCTGCCTCACTACAGCAACAGCTTCGGAGCAGCCAGCTCCAGCTCCAGCTTCAGCTCAATTGTCCTTCTTACTTCTCTGTTTTAATGCCCTCACACTCTCAGCGAGCGAAGTCAACGCTTCGCTGAAGATTACGTAGTCCACGTCTGGGCGAGTGGAGGGCGTCGGGACTGGGTGCGAATTGCTGCACAGCTTGTTGGGTTTCTGATTTGTGTACTTCCCCATAAGCTCATCGTGAAGCTCTGGCTTTCGCAAAACTGAGATTCTCAAATATGAAAATCTATGCATAAAAGTATGCCATAAAATGTTGGCATAGCACTCAGCTAATAATACTGATGCAGCTGTGATTTGCAGCTATTTCGATGACAAACATAAAAACGTTGTAAAATAACCCAAATCTTGAAAATGCCACGTGTAATGATCAAAATATCTTTCGTATAAAGATACGAGGTGCAATGCTTGATATTTAATAATTGAGGACTTTGAATTATTTACAATAAAGTTGAACGCAAATCAGTCTATATAGGGTATCTAATGCGGGGAAATATTTTAAGTATTGCCACGTCGCTGTTTTACGGATGAGACTGATTTTAGTGCTTAACCCGTTGGCGCATTAAACTCACCTGATTTTAATTTAACAGCCTGAGTGAGTGCAAGTCCTCTTCGCAGTCGCCATCGTTACCTTTTCACATCTACTCTTTTACGATTTTTCAGCACATTATTGAGTAATTATGCGGCATCAGGAGGTAAGCCACTCCCCTTACAAGCATCAGACATCAGCAGAGTCAATGCGAACTTATTATTACGGTTGTCTAGTTACCTCAGCTTCTCGTTCTCCATCTCGTTCTTCATTTTATGAACACTCAAAATGCAAACACATAACATTAACAGACTCATTAACTGCGAACAAAGCAAATATAATTTGTAGACCAATAAATTTGCTATATTTACTCGCATAGCCGCAGCCCGCTGTTGTAACATAGTCTTAACAAATAAGCAGGGACCAAGAAAGCGGAAGCCACAAAACAAAAAGAGGAAAAGAAAAAAAAATGCAGCTAGACAAGAATAAGGAGTGCGGAAGTATGGGAAAGAGACAAAAATAGAATGAAGTATCCGAGTGTCAGGAAAGGAGACGAGATGAGCCAAACGAAATGGAGGGAATCCTTTTATTACTTTGGCGCGGCAACAGATTTCGCTGGCACAAAAATGAATTTAGCATAAATGAAACATTTTTACGAGCTGCCATTACGGGCAACGCAACAACATGACAACAATAAAAAAATACCGAAGCTGTAACAGTAACAGAACCAAAAACGAAACAAAACAAACACAAACAGAAGCTGAAACAGAAACAGAAACAGAAAGTGAAAGAAGCAACAGACAGACGAGTGAGGAAACACAACAAAACCAAATATTTGGTCAGACCAGACGCAAATGATGAACAGTCGAAATTTACGTATGCGCAATGCGTGCTACATATATGCACACGTATATAGATATATAAATCTTATATATTTTCTTATATGATAGACTTGTGTGTATGTGCCTGCTATATAAGGCCGTCACAAGCCATAGACACACAGTTCAGCAGATAGCTCTGTGTAATAAAAAACATCATCGAAGCCATTTGTCAAAAGCAGCAGCCGCTTCCCTGAGATGCCCACGATGAGTAACGTGGCTGGACGAAGGGTGGGAGGGGGGTGGCAACAGTTCGTATTTCGTATTCATTGCCAAAAATCACAATAACTGCGCCGCGCTGCGCGCCGATGCCACTCGATGCTCGGCTCATTGTTACAGTGCCGCGAAGTAGGCAGCATAAAGTGCCAGCGCACCAATTTCCCTTTTCAGCTTAACGAATATTCGCGTAGCTGGCTGGCAGGCTGGCAGACTGGCAGACTGGCAATACGCTAACTTGTGTCCAAACACGCGCGTCTACAAAATGCGTTTGGCCACACTCATGGCCTACGCATCCTCCGGCCCCGGGATGCGGATACGGATTCCAGTGCTGTGTCCTATGTCTGCGTTCGTGTCCGGAGCCACGTCCGGGGCATTTTAAAGCGTGCCTGGGACTTCGTCGTCTACTGTGAGAAACGCATAAATAATCTTGTTGCCTCACGGCTGTTGAAATGGCGTGAAATAATAAAAGCGACGTGAAAGCAATAGCGACCAGGCAATCGCAATCGCAACTGGCAATGGGCAACGCAGCCCAACGGCTGTTGAGTTTTGTTGTCTGATATTGCCCGGTAGTTGTTGCTCTTGTTCTTTTCGCCATTGTCGTTGTTGTTGGCGTTGTTGTGCGGCATGCTGCAGGCCATGGCCCAGTCGAGTCAGCTTGGGTTCAGTTCCGTCTCTTAGCGTGCCTGATGTCTTTGCAGTGTGCAGCAGTGACAGCGGCAAGTGACTGTGACTGAGCGTATATTGCGTATACGCAGTGAGGTGCCCACGAACCGAAAACAAATGAAGTAAAGGCAGCTTTGTTTATAACAACTTGCATGTCAAACATACACAAAGCAGTGTGAATTCAATTAACTATTGTGCCAGAAGAACAATGCAAATAATATTAATTGAGTTGACTGAATTAAAGGGAAATTCTATTTTGTCAAACGAACTAATTTTGAAATCAAAGAACCAGCGAGGAACTCTTATTTTGACTTATCTTTATTTTACTTAATTTGATACCCCCTAAAAAGCTTTATTAAATTTTCTAAATCACAATAAGCTCAGTGTGACTCATCCATTTGCTCCCTTTTTTTCTATGGTAAAAAATAAAGTTCTCTACTTCAGTTTAGAATTCAGCTCAGAGCTTATTCCAGTCTGAATCGCCCAAGTACCTGGCGCTGGCTTCAGTTTACCTTTGGTCTCGGGCAGAAACATGTAAACGCTGTCAGCGGACGCTGAAATTATTTATATCTTGTTTGATTTGTGCGTTTGCTGGTGGGTATAATATGAGTATTCTACAAACAAACAGAGCTAAGTATATGTGCTACTAAGGGCATTCATGCAATTTATGAAAGCTATTGGGGCCGTTGAGCTGTGTGGGGGGGGGTTGGAGCACAGCTCAAACCACAAAGTGTGCCCCAATGAACCAGCAGCTGAATACCACGCCTTCGACTCTCTTGCTGCTCCGCTGGGATTAGAGACAAATTAAAATTGTAATATTTTATTTATGTGAGTTCGCTGTTGTTGCCATCGTTGTTGTTGTTGCTCCAGCAACCAGAACCACAATAACTGCTGAGCCAGGACATTCGTCCTGGCACATTGTCATTTGGGTGCTGCTGCCGCTCGGTCAGACTGTTGGTCCGCTGTTGGTATTAGGGGTTAATTTGTGTGTTTATTGCAGTTGGCCAAGTTTTGCGTTTGAGTTTGTATTCGGACGTCGCGTCGTGGGAGACCAGCAGATACTTAAATGTATTTACACGCGACACAACAACAACAACAACGACGACAAGAACAGCATCGGCAATGTCGGCAACAATAACAAACAATAAGCAGCGAACACGGCAAGTGGCAAGTGGCAAACGGCAAACGGCAAATGCCGAACGGCAACGAAAAATTGTAGACTATTTAAGAAATTTATGTGCGGATGTTTCGCCGTCGGGATATTTCCGGTTTATGATGATTATGTTTTGTGCGCCACGACGCCGCCAGCCTCCACTTGCCCCCTAAGGTCACCGCTCCCAGCCCGCCCCTCGCTGGCTCTGCCTCTGCCTCTGCCTCTGTTGTGCTACGTTTTATTTTCGTTTATTTTTAACAAGCGGATTACTTCTTTGCCACGTTGTTGCCACTCTTGTTGTTGTTACTGGCGTTTTTTTTTTATAACTCTGTCTCTATGCAATAGCTTTGAGCCGGTGCTTGGGTCGCGTTTTCATTTCTTTTGTTGCTGCCAGCATAATGCATAATAATCATAACAATAATTTCTTTTATTTTTATTCCCCTTTCTTTATGTCGAGCGAAAGTTTTTTATGCTCTCAACGCATAATTCTTGCGTGCATTTTAATTATTATTTAAAAAGCATTTTTATGCATTTGAATAGAATGGTTTCATTGATTTTTTGCTCTTTTTAATCTGCCACAAACAGAACGTACTTATGATTAAATTTCTTCTCAAACCATCAACTTGCAAATCAAATTATGTTATTTATGAGTGAATCTGAGTTTCAGCAGAAAAATACGATTTTCATAAGATAAGTGCAAGCTGAATTGAGAATGAATTATTTGCCTTAATTGGCTATTAGATTTGTCTGATTTATTTATGCATTTATTTTATTTTATTTCCAAATTTATGACCCTCATATTTCATGCTTCACACTTGTTCACTGGGCTCAACTAGTTTGGTACTGCTCATAGTGGTTTAAGTTGGCAATTGTTTGCTTAACCACAGCAAATGTGGCTTGCAAAGTCAGTCAAGCCGCAGACTACAAAGTGGCGCCCAACTTCTTTAAACACGGAAAACTCCAAATTTGTCGGGAAGCATGGGAAAAAAAATAACAGAAAAGACAACAGAAGTGCAAATTAATTTGCCTGGCTACATGAAGGGCAGCGACAGAAATGAGAATCAGAGAACTCCAACGACAACGGCAATGGCAACGGCAACGACAACACACACATACAAAGTATGGGGGTATTATTTTTATTTCTTTATACAAATGCGACATCGTCTGGCTTTTATTATGGGCATTCAGCTCACTGGCATTATATTATGTTCCCCATGTTGTTGTCGTTGTCGTTTTGTTATTGCTCCTGCTGTTGCTGTTGCTGTTGCTGTAGCCGGTTGGTCAACGGCCGGCCACAAAAAGTAATCTCTGAGCATAAACGCATATCCTGACTGCAATTATGCCGAATGCTGAGCATAATGCGACCACAATTTTCATTACCACACAGCGAACGCAGCCCTTTGGACATGTCTACCAAACCAAACGAGAACACCAAAAAATGAGGCTATAGTTTTATATGTGCATTTTTGTGTGTCAATGTGTGTTTATACGCCCGTGTGTGTGTGTGTGTGTCTAGTACATCTATTGCTGGTGTAAGAGCTCAAAACGCGGACACGACAAAGTCGCTTATTAAGCCAAAAACAATAACTGGGCTTTAACCCGACGCCTAGCTGCATGGACGCCTCATAAAAGTCTAATTAATTAAAATCGTGCTCGAGCCGCCCAGCGGCACTGACAACGCGACAAATGCGCCACCGGCAACGGCTACAGCGCCGCCAACATCACAAGCAAAGCGAGCGGCGGCAGCAGCAGCCAACGCGTCGTATGCGTAATGCGCACTGGGACTTAGGCGGTAGACGCTAATTAAAAGCCTGCCGCACAAGTTTGCCTGCAAACAAGTCACAGCGAATAGGTCATTAGGAAGGCGAAGCAATCATACTCTACTCTTTATCTATAACTATATTTATATTAGCTGAAATATTTCGAGTGTATTTTTAAATCCGAGATTAACTAGTTAAGCTAGACTTGTATTCTTCTAGCTAATTTTATAATAATATATCTATATCTATATCTATATCTATATCTATATCTATATCTATATCTATATCTATATCTATATCTATATCTATATCTATATCTATATCTATATCTATATCTATATCTATATCTATATCTATATCTATATCTATATCTATATCTATATCTATATCTATATCTATATCTATATCTATATCTATATCTATATCTATATCTATATCTATATCTATATCTATATCTATATCTATATCTATATCTATATCTATATCTATATCTATATCTATATCTATATCTATATCTATATCTATATCTATATCTATATCTATATCTATATCTATATCTATATCTATATCTATATCTATATCTATATCTATATCTATATCTATATCTATATCTATATCTATATCTATATCTATATCTATATCTATATCTATATCTATATCTATATCTATATCTATATCTATATCTATATCTATATCTATATCTATATCTATATCTATATCTATATCTATATCTATATCTATATCTATATCTATATCTATATCTATATCTATATCTATATCTATATCTATATCTATATCTATATCTATATCTATATCTATATCTATATCTATATCTATATCTATATCTATATCTATATCTATATCTATATCTATATCTATATCTATATCTATATCTATATCTATATCTATATCTATATCTATATCTATATCTATATCTATATCTATATCTATATCTATATCTATATCTATATCTATATCTATATCTATATCTATATCTATATCTGTGACTCTTTTTAATTAAGAGAGCGACTCCTAGTCAATATCATAAGCGAAAATAGTTGCGTCGCAGTTGCGAACACGCTTTTCATGTGAGTTATAAAGTTAATCAGGCCTCAAATGTTATCCCCAGTGCAAAGCTGGAGCAACAGAAGCGTCCCGAAGGAATTTGATTAAAAGTACTTTTAATAAAGTTCTTTTGCTACCATTGATGATATTTATTGCATGCGTTTTTCATGGCCCGCTAGAATGTTAATTAGTTTTTACGATGTCAGTGTGTGTGTGTGTTTGTGTGTGTGTGCGTAAATATGCGTGTGTGCGAGTATGTGCGTCCTTTGTGTGTGCGCACAATCCAGAGAAGGCCTGCGGGATTATGGCTTATTAAAAGGCTTATGAAAGTCAAAAGAAAGTTTACTTAATTTCAGTTAGTTAAGCGCCAATGAAAGCCATCCACTTGAGCATTGACCAAAAAGTTTGTTGGCCTGCCAAATGGCCAATAAAACTGGCTCAGCTCGCAACACAATCCAAAGGGACGCGCGACTTCGTAATTTCACAAGAATTTTTGGATTAGACACTCGGCCAGTTTATGGCCAGCACATAAATTCAAATGTAGCATCATAAAATCAAATAAAAATCTGCAATAAACATCAAATTGACAACACGTTGTAACCATTTGCTGGACCAGCGACAGCTTGATCTAAAAAACACATTCATTTTGAATTTATTTGAACAAATAATTAAACGTTCTTTGATTTCGCCAGTCACGCGATAAATTATGCGAAACTTCAAGCATTTGCCAATATTAAATTTATATCACTATCATTGAAGAAGAGTCTTTAAATGAAGCACTGTACAGAAACAAAAATAGAATTGTGTAGCCATAAAATTCCCTAATATTCAGGAATTCTATTCCTTTAATAGGACCTTGTCTGTGGACTTCGCGGACACGTTTCATACTGGGTATTTTACCCAACGTTTGTAAAAGCAATTGTGCGCACTTTTTTGTTGCCAACTTGAGTTGCGCATTTTAATGTAGCTCCCTTTTTAATTTTGCCTTTCCTGTTTTTATTTTGCTCTGGGAAAATGTATGGAATGAACAAAAAATGGTTGGGAAAGAGTTCAAAGAATGCTGGGCACGTGCTGATTGATGTAAAATGCGTAATGAGTGCGGTTATACTTATGGGAAAGGTCAATGCTTAGGCTATGGACGTATAATAGCCGCCCAATGAGGGAAAGTTTCCTAATTAGAATATACGTGGCTGGTTGCAAGTGTACTTAGCAGCTTGCGCAACCTTTTTTTTTCATTTTTCAATGGCTTCAATGGTCCAATTAGAACCAATCATAGAATTTGTTTTATTCCCTCAAATTAAGAAGAAGGCAACACTAGTTGAATAATATTTTTTTTATCTGAGTACCATTTTATTGCACAATAGAGCTCCTCACTTGTTTATAGACTTCTAGCTCCTTTTGTTCTAGTTAATATTTTGTTGAAAATGAATTCAAAATTTAAATAAAATAGTAAATTAAATATCTACAATTTAAATGTATTTATTTGACTTCATATTATGTTATTTTTCATTTGTTAAATTGCTATATTGCAAAGCTCGTTAGTATTTCTAGCAAATTAATCTTAAATTGAATTCATTCGAAGTGCTTCGACTTTAATTTTAGTTTGGGAGCTTTATATACATAATTTTTTTTCTAATATTTTTATTGCAAATAAACTTAGATGTATTATACTTTAAATGAAGTAACAGTATTTCAAATAAATAGCATAAGTAAAAATATGTTTACAATCTGAATAATAATATGACAGGTTTAATCCCTATCCAACAAGATATATTTTTATTCTTTGGGTGTGGCAACAATTTTCAACGCCACAAATCAATAATCAATACAAACCGGTGTATTATTTTCATTTGTAACCTATAAATTGATTGAATACTTATCAGTAAAGTGTACATATTGATTCTCTATTTCACTCTCTTCTCTTTCTGAGTTTATTACTCTCTATCAGTTTGGGTTCCTTAGTCATTTTACAGAGTGATCGATAAGCAATCTTGCAGTTGTGTTAGGGAACATGGTAAATTCGCATTACGAACGGCTTTTTCAATAGCCTCAACAATTTTATACCTACGCAGGTTACGATAATTATAGCCAGTCCAATGCGGCCGAAAAGCATCGATGCAATGTCCAAGCTATAGTACTGCATGAAGGACATGTCCTGCTCAGAGAGACGCATATGTGGAGCTCCTTTGTGGCGGATCACATACTCTGTCCACCAAACAGCCGTTTCCAGTGGACTCATGGGCTGGTCTCGAAGTCTCATGGCCATTTGCTCGGCATTCTTAGCATATTTGGGATTCTCAATGACCTCTTTGATTATCTGTGTTGTTGACTCCAGCGTCATTGTGGCCATGGACAGAACCTGGGCCACACCGGCTTGCTTCATGCGTTCCGCATTTCCAAATTGGTCATAGTACATGGGCAGACAAATCATTGGCACACCATTAAATGCAGCCTCAATAATGCTTAAAATTCCACCGTGGGTAATGAACAATTTTAGATTGGGATGCGAAAGCAACTTGCGCTGAGCTAACATTTGACTTAAATATATTCTATCCGATTTATTGGGCAGCGTTTCTAGCTCTGACTTCCAGATCACACGCCACGGTAGTTGTTCGAAGGCTTCTTGTAATATTGTCAGCACCTGCGGCGGCAGCCATTTGTCAACGATTTCCAGACCCATGGAAAAGTAAATGACACCGTCGACTGCCTCATCCATGAAGCGTTGCAGTGCGGGCTCGAGATCTTCAATTGGTTCGCTCATATGCATGCCAGCAATTTCAATGACATTCGGCACATTGGAGCGAGCACGGCCCAGACTAAAATGATGATTGATCAGCATTAGTGAGAAATTGCGTCGAATTTCATAGAGACTCTCAGCAGTACGATTGAAGTAGTGTTTATACAAATCTAACTGCTTGGGCAGAAAAATCATGCGATCCATTAACCATTCCTCGGTGATGTACACCCAATTTGTGAATCTGTCCACCAGACTTATGCCATTCGAGTAACCCTCCGGCTGCATGGGCTCGTACACACTGGGTGCTTTATTGCCGGCCAAATAGTCGATGTTCCAAGCTGTGCCGTAGGCCGAAAGTCCCACCAGAGATGCTTTGTAGTGCTGAGCGAGACCGTATAATGCATCTGTGTGGGAGGCCTGCAGAATGATCATGTCGAAATGTTCGTTCGGATCTCGCAACAAGCCCTGCATTTGGGGATCACTTAGAATGTAGTACGATGAGTTTCGGAAGAACTGCGATACAATTGTTGAATGCGACCACTTGGATAGGGGATAATTCGATACAAAATCAAAGTTAAGCAAATCTAGAAAAAATATTAAAATTATGTGCCATCTAAATAATTAAGCAAATTACTTACCATGCACTAGCTGATTCAGCATTTGAACACGAATGTGGCGCGCACCCTCAATATCCGTCAAGTGATTAATTGATGAGACTATGGTTACCTGATGGCCATTCTGGACAAGTGCCTTCATGTACGGCGTAACGAGTAGAAAGGGCGCCGGGAAGCAGTATGAGAACACTGCCAATATGTGGGCGGCATGAGTGAATGAGAGGCAGAGTCCAAGGACCAGCAGAGCACTGGCCATGCGCCCTACCATGTTGCACAACGTCCGTACATTTCTACGCTCATTCGTGTACTGAGGCATGGGCAGGTTAATTATTGAAATTTTTGATACGATTCCGATAGCGTTTGAAGAGCGCAGTGCGCTAATCTAATCAAACCACAATGCCATTGCCAATGCCAGTTGGTGAGCGCGATTTGAGTGCCAACACTTGATATAGCCAGTTGAATTCCACATGTGCTTCGCACTGGAACAGTTTGCGCTGAGAGCGATTTGTGTTCACAATGCGCCTGCAACGCCAGCCGCTTGGCGTTGTTAGCCTTGCAGCGCTCGTGCTGCCCCTGGGGCACATAGGGGCTGCCAGGATACTGTTTGTTTTCGCCTTCGATATGAATTCGCAGTGCAGCCTCTTGACGCCCTATATGCAAGCACTGCTCGATCGAGGTCATCAGCTGACGTTAATACACGCGTTTTCCAATTGTACAATCACAAAGCAAATCGACGCAATATACGTAAAAGATCGGTATGAAACAGCGCTCGGTAAGTTCCAATCAGTTATTGCCAGCAATTAGTCGTGTGTCGCGTTAAACAGAACTGGATTTGTTCGCGATAAGAATCAAATGAGTGCTCTCGATTAATAGTGTGCATTTGCTTTTTATTATCTCATTCATTCAACAAACAGAATTGACCTACGATGAGTCCTGGGGCCTAACCAAATGGGATGAAGTGCTTTCCATACGCAACTTCATGGTAAAAGTCAACCTGAATGTGCTAGTCAATGCGGAGGTGCAGAAACTGATGCGTTCCAATATTAGCTATGATCTGATGGTGATGGAACCATCGCACACGGACGCACTCTTCGGCTTGGCAGCACATTTCAATGCCACATTAATTGGCCTGGCCACATGTGGCGGAGATTGGAACCTGGATTCGTTGGTGGGCCATTCGGCAGCCTCTACTTTTGAACCTATAATGCCAGTAGGTTTCAAACGCAGCATCGGTGTGCTTGATCGCTTTTACAATTGGATGCTCATTGCTGAGGAATGGATGATCCATAAACTTATCTTTCTGCCAGAAATACGTGCTGTGCACGACCATTTCTTTGGCCATCTTAGCCAGAGTTTTGACGAGATACGTCACAACTTTTCGCTGATATTGCTGAATCAGCATTTCAGCTTATTCGACGCACGTCCCAACGTGCCCAGCCTGATTGAAGTTGGTGGCCTGCATGTGCCCAAGAAGCGGCCTCAGCTGCCTCCTGATCTCGCACGGTTTATTGAAGACTCGCCACATGGTGTTATCCTAATGGCGCTGGGCATGGAATTGCGCAGCAGCGATTTGTCAGCGGAAACTTTATCCATAATATTGGATACCTTTGCGGCATTGCCACAGCGCATTATTTGGAAATTCGAGGGCAACAAGCGACCAAACACGAGTGGCAACATCTTCATGGATGAGTGGCTGCCTCAACAAGCCATATTGGCGCATCCGAATGTACGACTCTTCATCTGCCACGGCGGTATGTTGGGCATCCTTGAGGCAGCCTACTACGGCAAGCCAGTCTTGGGCATGCCGCTTTTCTTTGATCAAATCCGCAATGTGGATAAAATGCGAGAAGCAGGCGCAGCTGTTGCAGTGGACATTCATAAGCTAACACGGCGTGATTTCGAATCCGCAATCAGACAGCTGCTGGATCAGCCGAAATATAGCCATAATGCACAAGTGTTATCGCAGCGCTTTCGGGACCAGCCCATGCATCCACTAGACACGGCCGTGTATTGGACAGAGTACATCATACGTCATAAGGGTGCGCCCTACATGAAAGTCTCTCCCTCCAACATGAAGGTATTGGACTACTATGGCTTGGAAAATTTGCTTATGATCGTCGCACGTCTCGGTGTTATATTCGCCATCGTGATTTATGTGATTCACAAATTGCTGCAGTGCCGTGAAGAATTTTCAAACCTGTACATTTCATTTTGGACGACCTCAAATGGAAACTGAGAAGAAATTAGTGAATATGCCATTCAATTTGCACTAATAATTATCTTATCTTGAGCATGATAATTACCAATTTATTATTGCAGAATATTCACTATACTAAAAATGTTGATTTGCTAATCTTATCACGCTCATTGTTTTCAATTCTTGTCGGACAACCAACCAAATTTGGTTTGTAAACGAAGACATATCGAATGTTTTGACTGCTACGCTCATTTTAAAAATAGTATAAGTCAGATCACTAAGAAAAATTTTAATTTTTAATTTATTAGAAAAAAACTTTTTTCCAAATTATTTTAATTAATTTAAAATTTAAGTTTTTTCGTTATAAGAAAAATAAAAAGTCTTTTGTTTTATTTTTGTTAATTTCGTTTTGAACAAATTTACAATCGTAAAGCGATGGATTGTATTTTTAGTACTATTTCAGTATATCGATATCTGTGTTCATATTTTCACATATTATGATAAATAAATGAGTAGTTGAAGTTAATCTCTTATTCCGAACAATTTGTAGCATAGTGCACTGCTATCTAAGAGAGCGTAAATTTCAGTGAGTTGAGTTTCATTCCCGCAAATTCACGATTTTCATGCTCAATTTAACACAACGGGCAGACAAGCTATGCCCATTACGACTTAGTTCAGCTTATCAAAAACCTGGTATGTCAGGCATGCTGAGAGAGAGAGAGAAAGAGAAAACAAGAATGAGAGCGAGAATTGTAGAGGCATGAATCAAGAGAGCGCAATTGAGAGCGGGCTTGCATAACAACATATTAGAATTAGTAAACAAATGAAATTGTTGTCAGACGCGCCCGTGATGACGACGCACAAATACTCGCTTTTAAACGATTCTATAAATAAAACAGAAAAAAAAGTGAAAATTAAAAAAGTCTAACAACTATTGAGCGTTGAACTACGATTTTAGGCGATAGGCTTCAAGCGTTTTCGCGAATTTCTCTCACGACCTTCTACAGCCAGATAATGGAGAGTGCTTTGCGGCGATAATTAAACCAATTTCACGAAGTATTTGTAGCTTGTTCGATGTTGAGTTGTTAGTTGTTGTCGAAACCCGAAACAATTCAGTTGTTGGCTGCAAAATGGAGCTTCTACGTCGTAATCGTTGCCGCTGGTTGCTGTGGGCGCTGCTCTATTGCCAGCTGTTGGCTGATATTGGTGTCGGAGTGCAAAGTGCGAAGATATTGGCGGTGTTTCCATTCCCGGGCAAATCGCAGTATATATTTGCCGAACAATATCTAAGGGAACTGTCGCGAAGAGATCACAATGTGACGGTAATCAATACATTTGGCAGCAACGAATCTGATCCCAATTTTAGGGTAATCGGTGCTACCAAAATTCACAAGCTAATGGAAGGTAAGTGGATTGAGCTTATATAAAAATTATAATAATAAACAAATTTAACAACCGTTGCAGCTTTTGGCAGTGGCGACTTTTTCCAACCGGCCAGTCAGTGGACAATGCTGACGATGACAACGGAATTTCTCAATATGCTCACCACAAATGTGCTGGAGGAAGATGGCGTTAAGCAGCTGTTGGAGGGCAAGGAAAGCTTCGACTTGGTTATTCTGGAAACGGTGCAGAACGATGCGCTGTTTGGTTTGGCCCAGCACTTCAACGCTCTAACCATTGGCATTTCCTCGTTTGGCACAGATCAGCATATCGATGAGTTAATGGGTAACATATCACCATTGTCATACAACCCCATGCTGCTGTCCTCGCGCACCGAGCACATGAACTACGAGCAGCGCTTGTGGAACATTTGGGAAGCGAGCGTCGGCTGGATACACAAACGATTGATACATCTGCCCAGCCAGCAAAAACTCTACAAGCAATACTTTCCCGAGGCTAGCAAAACTCTTGAGCAAGTGCTGGACAACTTTTCCTTGATGCTGCTCGGCCAGCACTTTTCACTCAGCTATCCGCGTCCGTATCTGCCCAACATGATTGAGGTCGGTGGCCTGCACTTGAAGCAGCCGAAAGAAGCAAAGCCGCTGCCCGAGCAGATTGCCAAGTTCGTGGAGAGCGCTAAGCATGGCGTCATCTACTTTTCCATGGGATCGAACATTAAGAGCTCAGACTTGCCAGTTGCAACACGGACTACACTACTAAAAACCTTTGCCAGTCTAAAGCAGCGCGTACTGTGGAAGTTTGAGCTGGAACAACTCGAGGATCAGCCAGAGAATGTCTTGATTAGCAAGTGGTTTCCCCAGCCCGATATTCTAGCACATCCAAATGTCAAGCTATTCATCACTCATGGCGGCCTCTTGAGCACCATTGAAAGCATCTACTTTGGCAAACCAGTGCTGGGCTTGCCCGTCTTCTACGATCAGCATTTGAATGTCGAACGTGCTAAGCAAGCTGGCTACGGGCTTGGTCTAGATTTAATCAATTTAAATGGCACCGACTTGCAGAATAAGATTGTGGAACTACTCACCAATCCCAGCTATGCACAGGCCGTGCAACTCAAGTCGACACTTTTCAAAGATCAGAAGGATACGCCACTTGAACGAGCCGTCTGGTGGACTGAGTATGTTATACGACACAAGGGTGCAATGCATCTGAGATCGGCATCGCGAAACTTGAGCTTTTTGCAGCTACATGGTGTGGATACTTGGGGTCTGATTTGTGGCGTTGCCTCGTTGATTGGCTTAATAATTCTGTTTACTTTGTTATTGCTTTTGAAAATACTGCGATACATTCTATGCAGGCAATCTACGAAGAGCGCGAAACTAAAAAATCAATAGAACATTAACCGACACCGAACATTTTTTACAAGTTATAATTTAATTATAAAACGTAAAGTACTTACTTAATGTATTTTTGTGAAACACTAATACTCACATATTTTAAAACAAACTCGACATTAAATTTTGCATTTGAGCTTTTATTAACTAATGGTATTAAGCATCAAACTCAAACGGCTATTAACAAATATAATTGTTCTTTAAATTTTTATATGTGAGATTTCATTTGACAGATTAAGCAACATAGTGTAATTGCACAGATGTGCGATGTGGTCCACTTCTTGACAGCAGATGTTTAACGAAAAAGTCATTAGATTATCAAAACAAGCTTATTTTCATCCCCACCAGACAGTTTTATTGATATTCTCAGCGTGAATATATTTAATCAAGTACGAGTTTCCATATGTATATAGTGTACTCTATCTTATTAAGGTGGACCCAGTTGTGTTGGTGTGCTGCTATGAATTTCACAAATGACTGTAATCATTGCTGGAGGCAATTGTTATCGCATGCACGTCTGTCAAACTGTCTAGATTCACTGCCAAGCAGGTTCTCTCTCCTCTAAAGCATCCAATTTTCTTAAATTCAGTCGTGAATTAGAATCTGAGCGCATTACGTGGTCTTACAAAAATGTTCGCGTTACGACTGTGCAGCATTCTTTCAATAATAATCATCCTGCCAAGCCTATTGGAAGGAGCTCGTATACTGGCAATATTTCCCTTTCCGGGTCCATCCCAGTACATCAATGTGCTGCCATATTTAAAAGCACTTGCTGAACGAGGTCACGAAGTTACGTCAGTGAATGCATTTCCCCAGAAGAAACCAGTGAACAACTTTAGCGACATCACCGTTACGGAAGTATTTCAGTCCTATGATGGTAAATAGATAATTCAAATTTAATGTGCTTTGATGAATAGCTGATTGAAATATTGGTATACTTTCAGATTTGATCAGTAGCATGAGTGAAGCAAAAAATTCATGGCACCTAAACAACTTTATGAACGAATTCTTTATAAGTGTGACCAAGGCAGTGTTAAACAACAAAGAAGTACAACGTCAGCTGCTAGCACCCGGCAAAAATCACTTTGACTTGATCATATTGGAGACTCTACGCACTGATGCACTTTATGCGTTTTCTGCACATTTCAATGCGCCTATTATTGGTCTTTCCACATTCGGCACCGACTGGAATATCGATGAGCTCGTTGGCAATGCTAGTCCGCTATCGTATATACCCCTAGTAACCAGTGGCCTCAGTGATCGAATGACGTACTGGGAGCGTGTTTACAATTTTATTGAAACCAGTATAGCCTGGGTCAACTGGAAGTTGAAGTATCACTCAGTTCAGATCAAGCTGTATGAACAATTCTTTCCACATCTTGCCAACAAAGTGCCGTTGCTTGAGTTGAGCAAGAACTTTTCATTGGTGCTGCTCAATCAACATTTTTCGCTGAGTTTTCCTCGTCCGTATGTGCCAAACATGGTCGAGGTTGGAGGACTACATATATCTCATAAACCGGCCCCTTTGCCAAAGGATATTGAGGACTTTATCGAAGGAGCCGGCTCTGCAGGTGTTATCTACTTTTCATTGGGATCGAATGTCAAGAGCAAGGATTTACCTGAGGAACAAATACAAATGCTGCTGAAGACCTTTGCTAGTCTTCCGCAGCGAGTTCTATGGAAATTTGAGAATGATCAGTTGCCGGGAAAGCCTTCTAATGTTTTCCTGAGCAAATGGTTTCCACAACCCGATATTCTAGCACATCCCAAAGTGAAGCTTTTCATCACCCATGGCGGCCTGCTAAGCACGATCGAGAGCATTCATCATGGCAAGCCTGTGCTTGGGTTGCCATTCTTTTATGATCAATTTCTCAACGTGGAACGTGCAATACGATCTGGCTTCGGACTGGGTCTCGACCATAACAAAATGACAGCCGATGAGCTGAAAAGTTCAATTCATCGATTACTTACTGAGCCCAGATTTGCAACAACTGCTCAACAGATGTCAAATCGCTATCGTGACCAACCGATGAGTCCGCAGGAGACGGCAATCTGGTGGACCGAATATATTTTGCGGCATAAGGGAGGCCATCACATGAGAAGTGCGGCACAAGACCTTAGTTTTGTTGAGTACCATAATCTAGATGTGCTCGCACTGTTTCTTGGTATTGTTATATTAGCATTCATAGCATTTAAGTTGATCCTACGTAAACTTTGGGGCTTGGCCACACATCAGAAACTGTATGAGGAACGAAAATTGAAAGATCAATAATGATGCAGCTATAATTAAACTCAATGTATACTATAGTGTAGTGTGTAGTCTAGTTCACGAATACAATTAATGTGTAGTAATTGGCAACAGGTTAACCAACAATGTGCAAATATTTTCCCCAATTCGGCATTTTACCGCATTCAAAATAAAACTTGATGACGCCAATAATAGGACACGTTTTGTGACCAATATGAAGTTGTCTTGATTTTGACCTCAACGCTTGACATTATCTGCCATGTATAATCAAATCAATTTCATGAATCAAATATACCTTAAGCTAAAATTGCATGAAATATAAAAATTATCACATTATGAAATTTAAAACCGGTCATTATAAAATGACATTTAGAATTCAGCTTGTAATATAGCTGTACTGAATACGTTTATAAACAATTAAATTTACACTAGAGTAATACATATAAAACGTGTGTTGAGAAGGAGTTCGTTATTAGTAAAATTAACTTTGGAAATATTTGATATTCATTTGGGAAATAATTTTCCACTTGCTGCTGAATCACTGAATTTCCTAAAATAACTTTGAAGAGCCCCTGCGGTGATTGATGAGTGACTTGCTATTTAATAATAATGGAAATAAACATCAATAATATGATAACGGGATGAATTGAAAATACTGTAATTTGTGTTGAATGTCATAAGAATTTTATTTTTTTTTAATGTTGTAAATTGACTACATTGAATATACGCATGCTTTTCAGATTTGGCAGTCTGAAACTATATAATAAATGAAAGTTGAAAGCAAATAAATCCCAAAATGCAAATCACAAATTATTAAATTAAGGAAGCTTGTAATGCATTTTTTATGTTAATATGTAGACGAAAATTTTGTAATTGACCCGACACTAATAACACGTTTGAATTTTTCAATATACGAAGGGGTTTCACATACAATAAAATGGCACTACGCATATAACATAATATTGATCGTTGGTTGGCTGGCTGTAGTTGATTGTACATATTTATCACGCATTTGTATGCAGCTCATTATAGTGTGGATAATACAAGAATATTCGAAAAATATCCATTAACCGCTGTCCAATCAGATGCATACGTTGCGTATGTGTAATATTATATTGCAGTACCATTTCCGTTGCGTTCGAACGGTTATATTTGGCCGCATAGTCAAATGCTTAATCAAAAATTCATGAGTTAAATATGCTGTTGGTTCATGTTGATGATGTTGGTTGCTGAATGATCGTTGCAGGCTTCTAGCAGAAGCAATTTTAAATCCAGAGCTTTAACTGCAGGATGAATTGCAGTTTCTCTAAAATATTAAAAGCTATGGATGGTATTAAATTTAAATTTTGTTTAGAGAGCGTAGTATCTTTACAATTCGGAGTATATAGGAAAATAACTTCCCTAATGAAAAAGTGGAAAAAATGCATTACAAAGTATCGTCTGTTAGTCATTAAAATAAAAGGCATTTAAAATGCAGCTTGAAATATGTCTAACCAATTTCCACCATATATAATCAATTTAATTTTCTACGCTTTAAAACACTATATAAGAAGTGTCGGGAGGATATAACAAATATATCGAAGATAACATTTTAATAAAATGAACTTTATATGTCTAATACTTTTCGTACTGGGTGGTGAGCTTTCACACTACATATATGACGGTCAGCCTGCACCAGCGCTACTTGACAAGTGACTTAGTATCTTACAAAGTGTGTTAGAGTTAACAAAATAGTAATATAAAAACTAATTGTAAATATTTCGAAAAGTAAAAAGTAAAAAGTAAAATTTAAAAATATTGCTATTTAAGATACTTCGATACATTCTATGTAGGCAATCTACGAAGGAACCCAAACTAAAAAAGCAATAGAACATTAACCGACACAAAACATTTTGCACAAGTTACAATTTACTTATAAAACTTCAAGTACTTAATGTATTTTTGTAAAATACTAATACTCCCATGTTTTAAAACAAACTCGAGATCTAATTTTGCATTTGAGCTTTTATTAAATCAATGTATTAATAATTAAACTGAAACTGCTATTAACAAATATATTTTTTCTTTAAATTTAATATGTGAGATTTCGTTTGACAGATTGACCATCATTATGTAATTACAGAAATCTGTGATGGGGTCCACTTTTGGACAGCAGATGTTTAGTTCAAAAGTCATTAGCTTATCAAGACAAGCTTATTTTCATCCGGACCAGACAGTTTTTTTGTTACTCTCAGTGTGAATATATTTAATCAAGTACGAGTTTCCATATGTATATAGTGTACTCTATCTTATTAAGGTAGTCTCGGCTGTATTGGCGTTCTGGTATGAATTTCGCAAATGACTGTGATCATTGCTGGAGGCAATTGTTATCGCATGCACGTCTGTCGAACTGTCTCGATTCCCTTCCAAGTAGGTTCTCCTCTTAATCATCTGTTTTTCTTAAATTCAGTCGAGAATTAGAATCAGTGCTTGTTACATGTCCTACAAAAATGTTCGCGTTACGATTGTGCAGCCTTATTCCAATAATAATCGTCCTGCCAAGCCTATTGGAAAGTGCTCGTATACTGGCAATATTTCCTTTTCCGGGTCCTTCCCAATACATCAATGTGCTGCCATATTTAAAAGCACTTGCTGCACGAGGTCACATAATTACATCAGTGAATGGATTTCCGCAGAAAAAGCCAGTGGCCAACTTTCGCGACATCTACGTTCCGGAAGTATTTCATTCCTATGATGGTAAATAGATAATTTTTGTTATATACATATACATGAGTAGTTGATAGATAATAAATAAATAATATAATCGTGAATAGCAAATTAAAATGTTGCTATACTTTCAGATTTGATCAGTAACGTAACTGAAGTTAAAAATTCATGGCAGCTAAACAACATTATGAACCGAATTTTTACGGGTGTTACCACGGCAGTGCTAAATAACAAAGATGTGCAACGTGAGCTGCTAACACCCGGCAAAAATCACTACGATTTGATCATATTGGAGGCACTACGCACAGATGCACTTTATGCGTTTTCTGCACATTTCCACGCGCCTATTATTGGTCTTTCCACATTCGGCACCGACTGGAATATCGATGAGCTCGTTGGCAATGCTGGTCCGCTTTCTTATATACCCCTAGTAACCACTGGCCTAACTGATCGAATGACATACTGGGAGCGTGTTCGCAATTTTATTGAAACCACTGTGGCCTGGGCCAACTGGAAGTTAATGTATCAATCAGTTCAGTTCAAGCTGTATGAACAATTCTTTCCACATCTTGCCAACAAAGTGCCGTTGCTTGAGTTGAGCAAGAACTTTTCATTGGTGCTGCTCAATCAACATTTTTCGCTGAGTTTTCCTCGTCCGTATGTGCCAAACATGGTCGAGGTTGGAGGACTGCATATATCTCATAAGCCCGCCCCTTTGCCAAAGGATATTGAGGACTTTATCGAAGGAGCCGGCTCTGCAGGTGTTATCTACTTTTCATTGGGATCGAATGTCAAGAGCAAGGATTTACCTGAGGAACAAATACAAATGCTGCTGAAGACCTTTGCTAGTCTTCCGCAGCGAGTTCTTTGGAAATTTGAGAATGATCAGTTGCCGGGAAAGCCTTCTAATGTTTTCCTTAGCAAATGGTTTCCACAACCCGATATTCTAGCACATCCCAAAGTGAAGCTTTTCATCACCCATGGCGGCCTGCTTAGCACGATCGAGAGCATTCATCATGGCAAGCCTGTACTTGGGTTGCCATTCTTCTACGATCAATTTCTCAACGTAGAACGTGCAATACGATCTGGCTTCGGACTAGGTCTCGACCATAACAAAATGACAGCCGATGAGCTGAAAAGTTCAATTCATCGATTACTTACTGAGCCCAGCTTTGCAACAACTGCTCAACAGATGTCAAATCGCTATCGTGACCAACCGATGAGTCCGCAGGAGACGGCAATCTGGTGGACCGAATATATTTTGCGGCATAAGGGAGGCCATCACATGAGAAGTGCGGCACAAGACCTTAGTTTTGTTGAGTACCATAATCTAGATGTGCTCGGATTGTTTCTTGTTATTGTTATAATAGCATTCATAGCATTTAAGTTGATCCTACGTAAACTTTGGGGCTTGGCCACACATCAGAAACTGTATGAAGAACGAAAATTGAAAGATCAATAATGATGCAGTTATAATTAAACTCAATGTATACTATAGTTAGTGTAGTCTAGTTCCCAAATACAATTAATGTGTAGTAATTGGCAACAGGTTAACCAACAATGTGCAAATATTTACCCTAATTCATCATTTTGCCGCATTCAAAATAAAACTTGATGACGCCAATAATAGGACACGTTTTGTGACCAATATGAAGCAGTCTTTATTTTGACCTCAACGTTTGACATTATCTGCCATGTATAATCAAATCAATTTTGTAAATCAAATATACCTTAAACTAAAATTCCATGAAATACAAAAATTTTCACATTACGAAATTTAAACCTTTTGCGGGTCATTAAAAAATCACATTTAGAATTCAGCTTGTAATATAGCTGTACTGAATACGTTTATAAACAATTTAATTTCATTCGCATTAGAATAATATATATAAAAAGTGTGTTGAGAAGGAGTTCATTATTAGTAAAATTAACTTTGGTAATATTTGAGATTCATTTGGGAAAAATTTTTCCACTTGCAGCTGATTTACTGAATTTCCTGAAATAACATAACTTCGATGAGTCCCAGCAGTGATTGATGAGTGACTTGTTATTTAATAATAATGGAAACTAACATAAACAATATGATAACGGGATGAATTGAAAATACTGTAATTTGCGTTGAATGTTATCAGAATTTTATTCTTGTTAAATGTCTTAACTTGATTAAATTGCCATTGACTTCGGCAGTTTAAAACTCTAAAATAAATGAAAGTTGAAGGATAATAAATCCCAAAATGCAAATCACAAATTATTAAAGTAGAGAAACTTGTAACGCATCCTGTATGTTAATAAGTAGACAAAAATATTGTGATTGGCCCTAATAACAGGTTTGAATTTTTCAATATACGAAAGGGTTTCACATACAATAGATTGGTAACATAATATTGATCGTTGGTTGGCTGGCTGCAGTTGATTGTACATATTTATCACGCATTTGTATCCAGCTCATTATAGAGTGGATAATACAAGAATATTCGAAAAATATCCATTAACCGCTGTCCAATCAGATGCATACGTTGCGTATGTGTAATATTATATTGCAGTACCATTTCCGTTGCGTTCGAACGGTTATATTTGGCCGCATAGTCAAATGCTTAATCAAAAATTCATGAGTTAAATATGCTGTTGGTTCATGTTGATGATGTTGGTTTCTGAATGATGGTTACTGGCTTCAGCTGGCATGCAATTTTAAATCAAGAGCTTTAACTGCAGGAAATATGTGTAGGCACGTTACAATCAAATGGATTGCAGTTTCTCTAAAATATTAAACGCTATGGATGGTATTCAATTCAAATTTTGATTAGAGAGTGATCTTTACATTTGAGAGTATATAGGAAAATAACTTCCCTAATGAAAAAGTGGAAAAAATGCATTACAAAGTATCGTCTGTTGGTCATTAAAATAAAAGGCATTTAAAATGCAGCTTGAAATATGTCTAACCAATTTCCACCATATATAATCAATTTAATTTTCTACGCTTTAAAACACTATATAAGAAGTGTCGGGAGGATATAACAAATATATCGAAGATAACATTTTAATAAAATGAATTTTATATGTCTAATACTTTTCGTACTGGGTGGTGAACTTCCACACTACATATATGACGTTCAGGCTGCACCAGCGCTACTTGACGAGTGACTTAGTATATTGTGTTAGAGTTAACAAAATAGTAATATTAAGACTAATTGTAAATATTTCGAAAAGTAAACTATCTAAAATTTACAAATAGTGCAATTTTTATAATACATTTTAAGTTCAAAATGGTGCAATTAAGAAATTGCAATGGGATTGTCTTAGTGAAGAATCTCAAAAGCACTTTATAGATCAAAAAACAAATGCAGGCAATATTATGTAATAAATAAAGCTTAAAATCCCCATTTTTACCATAAAATTAATTTCTTTCGGTATCGCATAACATATGCCGCCATATATGATAAATGCATTTTTTGGCTTTGAAACTTTTGTAGTTGTGCCTTTTAAAAACTACGGAAACACAACTGGACAGGGTTAATCCTTACATTTGTATTACAATCATAAAGTACAATACAACATGAGCATGAAAATGTTTATTTTATGTTCATGTATATAAGGAAGAGTGCCAAGTAAAATTCATGTTTTGAGTTTACAGAATGATTCCTATAGTTGATATTAAAGTGACTATTAATATTTTTATACATTAAATCACAAATGCGTTATTATTCAGTCATATAATATTTTAAAGCCCAAAGCAGCCATAAAGTTGCAAATACAAAATCAGGCAATATTATGTAATAAATATTGCTTAAAATTATAATTTTTACCATATCATTTTCATTTCATTTGGTATTACATAACATTTGCCGTTACATTTAATAAATTCAAATTTTTCGCATTGGAATCTTATATAGTATTTGGCGAGATGAACTACGCTTGGTTATTAATTTTTATAGTTGTGCCTAATGGCTACCCCATGGGTGACGCAAAAGGAAAATTTGTATATAAATCATATACTTGAATAAAAGACGAATAGAATTATGTATCGTATGTTCATAAATATAATTAAAAAGAGTGTCATGTCGAAATAATTTCAAAGTTGAAATAGTTGTTTCATTTTATAGTGCCACGTTGACTTAAGCGATTTGTTTATTCAATGGTAAGAACAACAAATCTTAATTGTAAGAACGTGAACCTGAATATAAAAAAAATCAAATCAAATCTAACTTTACGAATGTATCTTCTAAACTTGGTATTACAGCCGTCCACAGACGATTCGGGTATTTTTTAACTTCATGGTAACTGAGCAGCTAGCTTCAGCGAATAAAGAAATAATTATACTAACTATAGTATAAAATAAATTTAAATTTCCATACACAATTAAAATCTGAACGGTAAGAAAACCAACTTCAACTTTCGAAAGCCGTTCACAATGTTATATTTTACAGTAGCTTGGACGTCGTAAAATTGAATAATCAATTCTCTAAAAATGGAATTCAAGTATCTCGTAGACAAAACCACTCGACACTTGCTTGACGACTTGTTTTTTCTTATGTTTCATCATCTTCTGTTGCTGTTTTTGTTTTTGTACTCGTATATAAATACATTTCTTTCTGTGCACTTTTAATACGACCGCCATTACAGCCTCCAACATTTCCGGAGCGGACGCTGATTTTCCACTGCGGCCATGGTCCAAAACAGTTGCAATAAGTTGCGCTAAAACTTTTATACGGCTTTTGCACGAGACCCTCTGGCCACCGATTTCCACCCGCCTAGTTTTCCCTACACTGCCAGCAACAACGATTGTCAAAAAAAAAGAAAATAACCAACAAAACGAGACGAAGAAAACAAAAGCGTTGAGTGTTGGGCGGACATATGGACATGGGCGTGACTGCCACAAGCTTTGCTTTTGCTGGGCTCGCTGCTAAAAATTTGAACGCACTGATGGGCATTTTTACAACTGAAGCGTTAACTATGCGAAACTAGCGAAAAAAAAAAGACAAGGGAAAAAAGCGCGAAAAGAATGGACGAAAAGTTATAGAGAAACACTGGGCCAGGGTGCAGTTAAAATCGACGATAGCCGTACAAAATATTTTCCATTTTAGTTTACAAACTCAGTACTCAGTGCCTGCGGCAAAACCTGCCGAGCTCCCGCTGAAATTTTTATTAGCAAAATGTTACACTTAAAGTGTGGCTACACAAATTTATCTTATAATGCTTAATCTCGGGCCTTATCTCAATTGCGTTTAACTTTCGATTTCGATGTCTGGCGACTTAAAAATAAGTTTTGCAGTGCTCCCCATGCGCGACGTATGAGCAATAAAACACAAAAGACCACAAATAAGATGCCGCCATAGAGCACAAACATGGCATCCAAGTTATGGTACTGCACGAAGTTAAGGTCTTGGGATGCACTTCTCAAATACCTAGCGCCCTTGTGCCTAGTCACATGCTCCACCCAATACACCGCACGTTCCAGCGGCAATTGCGGCTGATCTCTGTAGCGCGCCGACATATCTTTGACCAGTTCAATGGCCTGTGGCTCTTGAAGAAGTTTGTTAATGGCCGCCAGTAATCTTTCCGTTGTAAGATCTTCGTAGTTAACAGTCTTGCCGTAGCCATTTTGCTCGGCACGTGCCATATTGAGGAATTGATCACCAAAGATGGGAATGCCCACAAAAGGTTTGCCGTGGTAAATGGATTCGGTGGTGCTCAGCAGACCGCCATGGGTAATGAATAACTTGACATTCTCATGCGCCAGTATATCGTCTTGTGGAAACCAGTCTGAGATGAAGACATTCTCTGGTTTACCCGGTAGATTCGGCTCCTCGAATTTCCACAGCACGCGCTGCTTCAACTTGCTGAAGGTGTCAATTAAAGCTTGGCGCTTTACTTGTGGCAGATTCTTGCTCTTCAAGTTGGAGCCCATGGAGAAGTAAATGACACCATGTTTAGCGCCCTTGATAAACTCCTCGATGTCCTTTGGCAACGGTTGGCGATTGCGTTGAATGTGCATGCCGCCCACTTCGATCATATTGGGCGAATAAGGGCGGGGGAAGCTCAGTGAGACATGCTGATTGAGTAGCACTAAAGCAGCATTACTGCGCGTCTCGTAGAAATCTTGCTTGTTATTGGAGAAGTACTTGTTAAAGATTTGCTCCTGCTGTGGCAAATAGTAGAACTTCATGAACAGATACTCGTAGCTAAGGAAAGCCAAATTGATGACTCTTTCGACAAACGACATGTGATCTGAGAACTTGAGCAGCGCATGCGGCACATAAGACGCGGGCGATGGCGAACCAACCTAGGACAAAGTATGTCAGTCATTTCACATAAAGTCTGTGCAGTCTAATGCTTACCATATCGGTGTTCCAGCTGATCGCACCGAAGGTGCCCAGGCCAATGAGGGGCGCATTGAAGTGCTCTGCAAGTCCGAAATGCGCCTCGTTGAGGAACACTTCGTTGATAACTGCATCGAATGTTTGATTGGAATTTAGGAGTTTCTCCACGATAGGATCTCTCAGCAACACTTCGGTTAACCGTATGCCTAGAATTGTAGTACCACGAATAAATAAAAATAACTAAATCATATCTGATGTAAGATTAAGGAATATTGTTAAATCTTACCCATGTTATAAAATCCAACAATTTGTTGTATAATGGGCTGTTCAGACTTTTTCAGTAGATTATCTATGTCACCTGGAATGCATTGAATGAACAAAATTATTTGAGAATCATAAAGGTATGTAAGATTACTACGAGCTTTGTTGTAAGTACAAAGTAAGAAGTTACGCGACAAGTGACAACGGGTTAAACTTTTCTATAGTAGAAATTATAGAATTCCACATTGCTACTTAATAGGGAATTTGTTTGTTGAGTTGAGTAATTGATAAACATGGCAAAACTGTGCGAAAACTGTCGCTATGTACGTATAACATATTCATGTGCACTGTGCATTTTGATTAGCGACTGCATTGTGCAGCTCGACAGCCTGACTACTCACCACCCATAGATTTCAATATATTTGGAACTGGTACGTCATTGATATTCTGTATAGGTTTCTTCAGCGGGAACGGCGAGATCAGTGTCACCTGATGACCCGCTGCTGCCAGACCTTTGGCCAGCGCGGAGCCAACATTGTAGTGAGATCGAGCGCCGGTTGGCAGCACCAGTAAATAATTATAGGCCGTCACGGAGCCCAGTAGCCCAAGTAACAAAAGTGCGGCCAAACTGGTTTTATTGCGTGTCATCTTTTGTTATTACTCTATTGTTTTTGTTTTGGTAAACAATGAAAATACAATGTTTTTAATTATTCTATTATGGAAAACTGAACATTAAATTTTATGCGACCAATTTCACGTGCCGATCTGAACGAACACCCGTCGCGCAGCAAACTGACGAAACTCTCGCAGAAGTCGCGTTAATATATATGTAGGCGATATTATTCAATATGTGAAACACATGCCAGACAACGAAACTGTTTTTGGAGGAGGTTAGGCTATGCCGACTGAAAGTCTGCGCTGCACAAGTTCTTTTTTGTATCAATTTTTGAGAAGTCATAATGAATTTGTTTTTTCTTATCGTCGTTCAAACATTTACTTATACTTGAAGAGTGGAACTGTGAACGTGTTAGCCGTCACCATAGCTGGTTTCTTCTCTTATTTTATTTTGTATTCTCATTCGTAATGCTTGAGACTGCCGGCGTTCGATAGTCAAATAAACAGAGTGCTTGATTTCGCCGCAAGTAGTGACACGAAAGAAATAAGAAAGAGAGACCGAGACAAGTAGATAGAGTGAGAAGGGGAAAAAGAGAGAAGGAGAGGGAACGCCAAACAAATCTATCGCATTGTATTTTCATTATTTCTTTATTTTCAAGAATTTCGTTATAAGCCTCACTCACGTATATAAGCTGACAAAACGTGATTTTAAAATTCTCTTCGTACGCTCTTTTCGTGTGCGCACTCTCTTAAATTTTTCAAAGAGAACAATTTATAAGTCAGTTAATACAAGAGAGTGTGCAATTATTATGATCAACATTTTTATTTTATCTTAAAACAATCAGTGTTATATTAATTTCGAAGTACATATGAATTCCTAGCTAATTTCGTTTGACTTTATTGGACTTTCCCACAGCCCGAGTTTGTTTGCCGCTTATCAATTTGAAGACGACTACTAAGAGGCAAATAACCACAAGTAAAAGTAGGATCACTCCACCAAATAGCATAGCGAGCACATCAAGATTATTGTATTCTATAAAAGTCAAGTCTTGTGCCGCACTGCGCAAGTAATTGGCTCCCTTTTGCCTGGTCACGTGCTCCACCCAATAGACGGCCCGCTCCAAAGGCGTTTCATGCTGATCCCGAAATCTCTCAGACATGGCACGCACCTGAATCGTATAGCTGGGA
Organism: Drosophila rubida; assembly: GCA_035046165.1. Lineage (NCBI taxonomy): Eukaryota > Metazoa > Arthropoda > Insecta > Diptera > Drosophilidae > Drosophila > Drosophila rubida. The sequence goes on along the minus strand of JAWNOF010000012.1, from coordinate 10,794,081 downwards.
TCGCTGATGACCTTGTCTATAGCGCTGCGTAGAGATTCCGTTGTTAATTGATCAAATCTAACAGCGACTCCATAGCCAGATTGTTCGGCACGTGCCATATTCATAAACTGATCACCAAACATGGGAATGCCCAACACAGGCGTGCCGTGGTAAATGGATTCGGTGGTGCTCAGCAGACCTCCATGGGTAATGAATAACTTGACATTCTCATGCGCCAGTATATCGTCCTGTGGAAACCAGTCTGAGATGAAGACGTTGTCTGGCTTTTCAGGTAACTTTGAGTCCTCGAATTTCCAAAGTACGCGTTGCTTTAGGCCACGAAATGTGGCAACCAGTGCATTGCGCTTGTGCTGTGGCAAGTCGGCACTCCGTAAATTGGAGCCCATGGAGAAGTAGATGACACCGTGCTTGGCACCATTGATGAACTTCTCAATATCTTGGGGCAGAGATTTACGTTGACGTTGCACATGCATGCCACCCACCTCAATCATGTTGGGAGCATAGGGTCGTGGAAAACTGAGCGAGACGTGATTGTTCAACAGCACAAGTGAAGCGTTTCCACGCATCTTGTAGAAGTCTTGCTTGTTGTTCGGAAAGAACTTTCTATAGAGCTGCTCCTGCTTGGGCAAATAGATCAAGCGCTGGTAGGCAAACTCGTAGGCTGTGTAGAGCAAATTGTGAGTGCGTTCCCAGAAACTCATGCGATCGCTGAACTGCAGCATAACATGTGGCACATACGATGTCGGCGAAGGGGTGCCAACCATGTCAGTGGTCCAAGAGGAGGCGCCAAATGTGCTGAGACCGATGAGTGGCGCCTTAAAGTGCTCGGCGAATCCGAAATGTGCCTCGTTTATGAAAACCTCACAGATGACTCCATCGAAAGTGCGATTCTCTTTAAGAAGCGATTGCACTGCTGGTTCCTCCAGCAGAGCTGTGGTCAAATCCAAACCCATTCCATGGAATATGGGCAGACGCTGTATCATCGATTTCTTCGAGTTCTCCAGTATTCTTGACTTGTGTGCTGCAAAGAGGAATTGATTTTTATTATTTACTATTAATTGAGAGCTCTTCAATGAAGTTACTCCAAACGTATCGAACGTATTTGATTGTAGTTGCGATATCAGTTGGCGTGCACAGTGATAACAATTACGTGCCAGCTTAAATGTAAAATCCGTTGCTACTTACCAGCCATTATTGGTATTACGCCAGTCAGGGCAACATCGCGGAAATTTTTAATGGGCTTCTTTTGTGGAAATGCAGAGACCATTGTGACTTCATGTCCTGCCGCCACCAAGCCCTTGGCCAGAGCCTGTGCCACATAAAAATGCGACTTCGATGTGGTTGGCAGAACCATCAGATAGGAGTAGCCGAATACATGGCCAAGACTGGCCAACAATAATGCCCACAAGTACAGCAGTTGCATCTTGGTATTGTTTTCAATACGACGGTAACCAGACAACTAACGGTCAATTCAATTTGGCGATTATTTAAGTATTCGTTGGAAGGGAAATTTTTCAATTATTGAAGAGATAAGAAAAAAACTTTGAGTACAATTTCCCTTATCAATAAAGAACTCTTTAATTATTTGTGCTTATTAAGAGAAAGTATAAAGCACTGCATTTCCTCATGTTGGTTTCCATGCACATTTTGTTAAGTTTTGCCTAATTTTTATAATGGGTGGTGCAAATACATCAAGTGCTTTTAAAAACACCAACAAGTACGGACGTATAAGCTAGACATAAAAGCCATTACGCACATAAATTCATATATAATATTTTATGGGTGTCTGTGCGAATATTTTAGGTTTTTGTTGTATATACAACAGCAATTTCGGTTACGCATCGCTTGGCAAGCCCAAAAATAGATGCTAATTTATATGGCAGCCACCATTATGGGGCCCTATTGGAAAACTCAATATGTCTATATGGTAAATACATTGTAATGCTTATTGTTGTTGCTGAAAGCTATCAGCCGCAAACAATGCACGTGCCCGTTGATTGATTTCGAAATAGAATGTCAACGAAAATAAACAATATTTAAATTCAGACAAGGGAAAAAGAATTTAAATAAGCAGCAGAGCATTAAATTAAACAGAATCACAGTTCCATTGAAACCTTTACACACGCTCATTGAGTGGCATCGCTTCGAGGTGCAAACGCTCGAAATTGAAGGAAATGAAATGCCAAAAAGACAAAGTTTCCGTTGCCCGTTGCCCGCACCACTCCGACTGTGTGGGTGGGTGGGTCCTTCCATGTGGTTGTGTGTGTGCAATGACATTGAAAAGCAGTCGGAAAAAATATGAAAATGTATGTTATGTGAGCTGAAAGTTAGCTATGCAAAAACTTTTTTGATGGCGCGCTGAAAGTGAAAAGTAAATTTACGCATAAGTCGCCGAAATGCACAGCGAAATTTTGAAGAAATTCCGAACGGTGTTGCGAAGGGTGTGTGAGACTGTGTGTGGTGTGTAACTTGCAAAAGAATATGAAATGACAAAAATGCGAAATGAAACGGAAGTTCAAGCTGATTTGTTTGCAGGCAGAGACAGACCCAGAGCAGCCACAGTCACAGCCGCACACCATCATCAGCCGCAGTTGGCAGACATTTTGAGAGCGGAAGCGGAAGCTGCGTTTCAATCGTGCGCCTGATGAAGTTATGACTAACAGCAGGAACAAAAGTGGCTCGCAACACCACACGAGGCGCGTGCATGAATGTGTGTGTCTTGCCCTAAGCATTCCAATGTGAGTGCAAATAAATTTAGCATAACAATACTTTGCAATTTGTATACGCACACACGGCGCGTACATGATTTAAATATAATGCCCATAAATTTTGGACAACTTTAAAGACACACACACACGGAGAAGGTTATTGTAAATTCTGGATGTGAAATTTGTTGATTTGACAGCAATGATTTCAGTGGCAAGCGTCTGCTTTGGACGTTGCAGCGCCACATTTGCAGCGTTTGCCGCAAATCTTAAGCTCATTCCCTATTCATTGTGATTCATGGCCAGACACTGCGGCCCTCGATGGCGCAGTAACGTAATTAAAAAAGGCATTGCGGCGACAACACTTTTTATTTTCATTTCTGCTGATATATTATACACACACAAACACACACACAGACAGACATGCTCTTTTACCAGATTGCGCTTGGAATGACAGTTGCAGTTGCACAATGACAATATCCTCGAGCTGCTAGCTCTGTCACAGTGCGCTGCTGCCCGTGAGGGGTGGCCATTGACTGCAGCACCACCAGCAGCAGCTCGCAAATTGATTGCGATTGTTGAGTTGATTGGCAGGCAAAATATGCACACACTCGCACTCACACACACGCACAGCGACTGCATGCGACACTCGCAAACAAAAACAGCGCTTTGTGGGTTTCATTGTTATTTTTTTTTTGTACTTCATCCCCGCTCTTACATTTTGCCACCATTTATTTTTTTGTTAGCCGTTTAAATTAAGTTCGTTTTGTCTTTTGCATTGTGCTTTTTTGCTTGTCCCTTTATACTGTTGCTTTTAACACGCGCCATTTACAAGATGACAGATAGATTTCTGCATTGGCAAAAAGCTTGCCCTTTTACTATATATTTAAGGGTCACTGTTAGACATTGAAATTTTGCTTGCCTCTATTGAGTATGTAAATGTTTTTAGAGTATTTCTATGATATATTAAAATGCGACCCGTTCAATGTGTAGTCCCCACAATAAACCTACGTATATTGAGGGAACTTCTGAAAGTTTAAGCGGTTGACGTCAGGGCTCAGCAGATGCATCCTCTGAGGGTAAATGCTAAAGACATATTAAGTATTTTACAGCCAGTCCCCAGAGCGACCCCCGATTGCGCTGGGGAGCAGAAGTCATCAAATTAGCCTGCGGGCGTAGTGCCAAATTTTCGAAATTGTCTCAGAGGCTATGGCCAACAGCAGTCGATGGTCAACAAGAGCAACAAACGTGAGAGAGCGCACTCCATGTTGAGATCAAGCGCGTGCCAAGTCGCCTATGTGTTTTTGCCATTTTTGATTGTTTTATACTTCTCTTTATTTTATTACATATATATATTTTTTTTTGGCTCTTGCGCACTTTGAAATATTAAAATTAATAATGAATGCTTACGGCCTTCATTTGTATTAGTGCTTCCGCTGACTGCTGCTGTTGTTGTTGTTGTTCTTGTTGCTGCTGTTGACGTTGTAATGTGAAATCTTCATAATGACCAAAGCATTTTGTGTGTCTACTCGCCGGTATCCAATTCTAATGCATTCAAACCACGCCGTTCTCCTTTCCTTGGCTAAAAAGTGGAAATTTGTATTTCGTTTAGTCACTTTCCCAGTTGGGTTTCACTTTGTGTATCTTTTCTTTTATTCTACGCTGGTCTCATTTTAACTCGCAACGAGTTCATTTTTCTGCCAAATTAAATTTTATTTAACTGTTATGCCTGGAATTGGTAACGATTTTTATGGCATTGCTCGCATATTCATACACACAAAAATTGGCGCTAATTTGTTTTTAAATTATTTAACAATTTTAGACTGCCAGTCTGTGTCGGCGCCAACTCCATCCAACTCGAACACGAGCCAACAATTTTGTTCGACTGCCAGAACAATCTAATTAGATGCTGCCTCGACAGAGACTGACGACGACAACGATGATGATGCCGGATGCTGGATACCGATTTGCTTTATGCCACTTTCCTTGGCAACAGTTGTCGTTTATGGTTGCCAAAAGGGAATTTGGCAGGCAATGCCGACTGCTTTGGCCAGAGCAATGAATTGGTATGGGGCTGCAGCAGCAGCAGCAGCAATTTTTGGATTTGCCCGAAATTGGCTTAAGCAAAATGCAAATCTTGGCTAATAGTTTTTGCCTATATGCATAATTGTGCAAAACACATAAATTCACTTGTTTACAGCAACTACTTTCCAAAGATCAAATGTAAAACGCATTCCCATTGCTGTCAGAATATAAATTAAAGAATCTATACATTACAAAGTCAGCTAACCAATTTAATTGGCTTTGTAATTTATTTGGTTTCAAATATCGTTTGTCTTGCAACAAGCAAATAAACTGATTAAGAAGTAACTTAATTTAATTGCTTTCCTATTGAATTAACAATATAATTCAAATCTTCGAAAAGTCAATTTCAAAATAAATAACCGTTTTAAATAAACTCTTTGAGCTGTGCACAGGCTTAAATTCAGTTTGAGTCTTTAATAAATGCAGGGCTCGTCAACCATAAAGGCAATTTATAATGAAATTATAAAATTTACGCTAGGTGGCACTTGTCAGGCTATTTGGCAGCGCACTGAAAGCTCTTCTTGGGCCTGAGCCTGACTCTGCGCCTGCATCTGGGTCTGGGTCGGCGACTTGCATCAACTCAATTGCCAATTAAAGCGCATCAACATTAATGCTGGCCATGATAATGATGATAACGAGCTGCCGTCGACCATTGCACGTATGCCAACAACAACAATGGCGGTTATACAAAGAGAGGCAACAGCCGGTGGGAGTGCGCGCAAGCGAGATGGAGAGAGAAAAGTCACATCAAAATTGAGAGACAGAAAAAAGAAAGCATTGCCCATGATTGCCTCTGACTCTGGCGCTGACTGCGACTGCGACTGCGAACGCGGGCGCTTCAGTGGCGCTGACATGTCGCCCGCAATGTCGTGGTCCTTGTCGTCCTTGTTGGCCTGACGTCTGACGGTAAATTAAAAAGCATAAAGCTCTCGGACAAGCAAACTGCAACGAGACAGAGAGCCGGCGCGGCGCGTGTGAGTGAGCAAGCGAAATGGCAGCACGAAAATTTATGCACGACTTGCATATTAAACGTGTGTTAATTTTAGAGCAGCCAACAGCGATGATGCCGTCTCGCTCTATGCTCAAGCTTCAGCTCCAGCAGCAACCGCTGCACCGCTGCACCGCTGCACCCATCCTGCGGCTGTGCGCTATGCGTTCTCTCCACAAAGGCGCTGTCAATTTTCATTGCAGCGAGTGGCGGGCTTGCGGGACGGTCAACGCGTCCTGTTCAAATGGCGCATGAAACGTCATTCTGAAAACGGCTCTGACTGACATTTGCGGTGGTGAGTGCACTGCCACTCGTTGTTGTTCTATTTTTGTTGCTGCTGGCTCAAGTCGACATTGTGTGTGCGCACTGCTAAAATGTAAGTGAACTTCACTCCAGTTGCGCCACGGATCTCAGGCGAGTGGCTGGTCATGCAATTTTCCAGTTCAAAAGCTTAAAACTAAATTAAACTTTATGACTTGCCACACAGCAGAAAACAACAGCAGCAACAGCAACACAGCAAAAGGATTTGCGGCAACTACAAAAAGGATTACATGTCATATGAAGAATAATGCGTGGATTCGCGCGCTATTGTTATAACCCGGCTTGTCGAATTCTCAAAAACTTCACCGTCGAGCATACTAGACTAAAAGCTATGAAATGCGACATCTGATAATTGGAATTCAAATAACTTTTATAATACGTAATTTTTGCTATTGAAAGCAACACAATCAATCGTATTACTTTTACTTATTTACAGGGTATTTTACTAGTTGAGAATGGGAGTGTGTCGTTTGGTTTCTCGCGCTGACCAAATCGGATTATCGGTGTAAGGCAAGCAGGCGAACAAACAAATAAATGTAATGAGTCTAAGTGGTAACGACAAAAATTGTCAGACATTTTATTGAGCAAATATTAAAAATATTACGAATCGCTGGCCATTAGAGGCAGCCGTTGCTCAGGACTCTTCAACTGAAGAGCCACAGCCACAGCCACAAGCACAGCCACAGATACAGATACAGATGCTGGCAAACAGACACGGTCACGGACACTGAGACGCAGTTAGAGCTACAGATACAGATACAGATACAGATACAGATACAGAAACGAGTAAGGCAACCACTTAATGCTGATATGTATGAATGTGGCAAGCGAAAGGCAAAAAAGGAATAGGAGGAGTCCCCGCACACACAAGCACACACTTCCACTCGCATTGCGAGATAGCAAACTTAATGTAATGGCCAAAAGAAGCAAGAAAGCAAACCAACACAAACATTTGTGATGCTCCTCCTAACAGCTCCCGCTGATGCTTTGGCTGCTCATCCTTTTGTCGTCCTCTGTTTGCTGGACATGTGTTTCCAATGGTTTTTGCGCCAACAGCTCTGCCATTTAAAAACGCACAAAACTTGGGCACAAGGCGAAAAACAAACTTTTGCAGAAGAAAAACTCAGTTTGGCATTGCAGTTGCAGCGTTTATTTGATTTTTACACACCGATTTTGAGCTATTCTTTTATTAGATTTTCGCTTGGCGTTAGCAATTTCGTTGCATTTTTTCTTCGTTACTTTTTTACCCGTTTTGTATATTTTTTCATTGTGCTCCCGTCCATCTAGCTGCTAGTTTCGCACAGTTGTGAATTTGTGAGATTTGATTTTGAAATTGCCCAGACGAAAAGGCGAGGAGTGGTGGAACAGCAAAGAAAACAAATCGTGCAAACGAACGCTGAAGCAAGATGTTGAGATAGTGATGAGTGTGTGCTCAGGCAATGATCCTACTAAAGATGCAGTGTATTCGATAGCCAAAGACATTAACTCGGGCAAATACTAAGTTTACCCTTAAAGATCAACGCGTCTTAAATTGTTTAAAACCGATTCGAAATTTTGTGTCTATGGCATCCAATCGTGTTGGCTTAAAAATGTATTTCTCTAAATTTCACTACTCGTTCAACATGCCAGCATTTAAGCTGGCATATTGAAAGTGTGACATAACTCGAACTCGGCCATCTGCCAGCAATTGCAATTTAAAGCCATTACGCTAATAAATAATCTGCCACAAATTTTCGCCACATTGCCATCGATTTAATACTGCGCCACCATACACGGGAGAGAACTCGCCAACGTTGCCTCCTGCTGCATCAAGGCTGGAGATGCGCCCACTTAGTACCATTGCTCCTCCTCGGTGCTCCCGGCCCGACACATAGTAGTACTCTGGATATGTGCGAGAGTATGTATGCTTTTTATGGATGTTTATGCTGTGACAGAGGAAACGCAAAAAAAATTCATATGTTGGTATTTCTGCTGCTTTCAATTGCTTTTGGCACGATATCGACGTTGCCATCGATGGCTGCTTTCAATATCTAATAATATTGCGCATACGCGCTGTGCGCCTGGCACCAAACCGACTTGTGCTGCTGCTGCTGCTGCTACTTCACTTACACTGAGTGCGTGTTGGCGCAATAATCAACAGTTATATTATGAATGCACAAACACATTCACATACAGACATACATATGTATGTATAGTAAATATGCGATGTGCTCATAATGCGCATTTTAACCCCTTTCGTCGAGGGATAGAGGATTGAGAATGCTTGGGGCCAGCAGCAACGTTGAGCCACCGGCATTCCCCATATGACACTCCATCTAAGTGATACGATAAATTTGGGATTTTCTTTGCATTATGCGCAGATTTTGCTGATTTCTCTACCCACAGATTTTTGCTCTGTTTTGCACGCTGGCAGCTTGAAACTTTTTTAATAATAAATAAAAGTGCTTAACTTAATTCGAGCTGTTCAAAACGTTTTTCCCCCACCGAATTTGTGCGAGTCTCTGTGCATGTGTGTGTGTGTGTTATGGATTTTTTGCTTGTATTTGCCCATTTTATTTGTTTCTTTGATTTACCCCGCCCCAGTTTCAGACTCGAACACACACACACTCACACTCACACTCAATGTGTGTGGATATAATTTTTCGATTATTGTTGAGTTTTGGTTTCTTGTTCCCTTCTCTGCTCTCCGTCGATTCTCCTTTTCGTGGTTATTTTTCTTCTCCTCATTTTGTGGCATTTGCGGCTGTTTACCTCGCCAGCGGCTAAAATGCAATTTATGTGCGTTGGATTTTTCTTGTTTTTTTTTTGTTTTTGTGCTCTGCTCGAGTTCAATTTTAGTTTTCTTTTATGCTCATCCAATGTTATTGCCACTTGTCATTTGCGTGATTTACGCTTATAGCGCCGCAGCCAAGTGTGTAATTTTCGATGCTTGTCAGCTTAACAACAGTTTCCACATCACAGCCAAAAATGATCGCCAACTAATAAATGGAATGCCCGAAAATCTTAATTGATATTAAAGTTCATTTTAAAAATTTCAATTTCAGATATGTGCAAATACAAATATTTGCACATATTACAAGAGAATCCTCAATATTCGAGAAGCAATTAAAATTGTAGCAGAACAAGTTGAAATGAAAAAACATTGTGCATTTACAAAGACTGTCAAATAACAGGCAATATTAAAAATCCATACGAAAGATGATAAACTTTTGCTGTATTAGAAACAAGCACACACTGGCAAGCATTGAGAATTCGAATAGAATGACGCAAGGATTAAATTCACATAAGTGCAAAGTATGCAAATGACAGAGACTCACATTGTTGGCGAAGAGTGGTCGAGATGCTTCGACTATCTGGCTTAGTCCATAGAGCAGCAGTAGCTATGAAATATTCGTAAATATTTTTAAGTCAAATTGAAAGGCATGCCCCACGTTTGTTGTATGGAAATCCAACACTACTGCGTAGGTCTGTGTGCATGTCCCTTTTGAAACAAAATGTAATTTCAGAAAATTGTTACTCTATAATTTGAAGCAAGCAGCCAACTAAATTCCAGGAAACGCATGGCTCCACATTGCTCACCTGACACCAACATAACCTAATAATTGAAGAACAACCACAACATTTGCAAAGTTGAGGTGGCTAAGCCATGAGATAGAAGTGGAAAGTCAGTTGATGCGCTTTTCAATTTAAAAAAATATTCTCAGTAAACAATTAGGAAATAAATGCTAATATATAATGCCAAAATAGAAAAACAATTTAAGTTATACAACACGACAAAGACGCAGTAGGATTTTATTTCAAATCTACCAAAACTAATTTCACATTATTTTTTCGATTTTGTCAAAACGTCCTTCATGCGATTGAGTGCACTGCCAGACTTGAACCACTCAATCTGCTCCGCATTGAACGAATGGTTCAGTGTTATTTTACCTCCATCTTTAATCTCGCATTCGATGGGCTGTCCAGGAGCCATTTTAGCCAAATTTAGTAGTGATAATTTACTGTCAGGCTGGATCTTGTCATAATCACTTGCATTGGCAAATGTCAGGGCAAGTAGACCTTGCTTCTTCAGATTAGTCTCGTGGATACGAGCAAACGACTTCACAATGATGGCCACTCCACCGAGATGTCGTGGCTCAAGAGCAGCATGTTCGCGGGAAGAGCCCTCCCCGTAATTTTCTTCCCCGACTGCAACCCACTTAATGTTGTTGCACTTGTAGTCACGTGCGGTATCGGGCACCGTGCCCCACTCATTGGTGCGTTGATTCTTGACCTTGTTCATCTCGTCGTTCTCAGCATTAACGGCACCAATAAACATATTGTTGGAGATATTGTCCAAATGGCCGCGATACTTCAGCCAAGGACCGGCAGCCGAGATGTGATCGGTGGTACACTTGCCCTTCACCTTAATAAGGACTACGAGATCGGTTAGATCTTTGCCATCCCATTTTTCAAAAGGCTCTAAGAGCTGCAGTCGGTCAGACTTGGGGTCAACAACAACCTTGACACTCTTTCCATCCTTCGGTGGAGCAGTATAAGTATCCTGGCCGGGATCGAATCCTTTGGCCGGAAGCTCGTCACCCGTGGGTTCCTTAAGCTTAAACTTTTTTCCTTTACTGTCGGTTAATTCGTCCTTTAGGGGATTAAAACTCAAACATCCAACGATGGAGAGAGCCGTCGTCAATTCAGGACTAGTTACGAAACAATGTGTTGCCGGATTGGCATCGTTGCGACCCGTAAAATTGCGATTGTAAGAGGTGACAATGGTGTTCTTCTCCCCTTTCTTGACATCTTTACGATCCCATTGACCAATACAGGGCCCACAAGCGTTTGCCAAAACGGTTCCACCAAACTTAGTGAATACTTCCAGAATACCATCGCGCTCAATTGTGGCACGAATTTGCTCCGAGCCTGGTGTTACATTGAATGGTATTTGCGCCTTTAGCCCATGATCCAATGCATCCTGTGCAATGCTGGCGCAACGTCCCATATCTTCATATGATGAGTTTGTGCACGAACCAATCAGTCCGACTTTAATGTCCATCGGATAACCGTTCTTCTTTGAATTCTCGCCAAGTTGACTGATAGGGTTCGCCAAATCGGGAGTGTAGGGACCATTTACCAATGGCTCCAAGTTATCCAAATCAATCTCGATCACTTGATCGTATTTACATCCTTCATCGGGAACCAACATATGCTTAAACTTCTGTGCTTCATCGGCAATAGCTCCTCTTCCGGTGGCACACATATAAGTTATCATTCTTTCATTAAAGGGGAACAGCGATGTTGTTGCGCCAATCTCGGCACCCATGTTACAGATAGTTGCCATTCCCGTACAAGATATGGAATCACAACCCTTTCCATGGTACTCAATTACGGCACCCGTTCCACCTTTTACGGTAAGTATTTCGGCTACCTTTAAAATAACATCTTTTGGAGAAGTCCAGCCACAGATTTTGCCAGTCAAGTGAACACCGATCACTTTCGGGCACTTCAGTTCCCAAGGCATTCCAGCCATAACATCCACAGCGTCTGCTCCGCCCACTCCAACACAGACCCCACCCAGTCCACCAGCGTTGGGGGTGTGAGAGTCAGTGCCTATCATCAGCAGTCCAGGGAACGCATAGTTTTCCAATACAATCTGATGTATAATACCACTGCCGGGCTTCCAAAATCCTAAACTATACTTGGCAGATGAGGTTTGCAGAAAATCGAAGACTTCCTTGTTTTCCTCAAGAGATCTTTTTAAATCAGCTTCGCCACATACTTGTGCTTGGATCAAATGGTCACAGTGAATCGTCGATGGCACAGCCACCTTACTTAGTCCGGATGAGATGAACTGCATCATTGCCATTTGAGCTGTGGCATCTTGCATCGCCACGCGATCGGGGCGCAGCAACAAATATGACTTTCCTCGCTCAATCTCCGATCCGCTAGGATCTTCCAAGTGGGAGTAGAGGATTTTCTCGGATAAGGTTAATGGTCGATTTAAGCGCTTTTTCAAACATTCCAGTTTCTGGCATAGCTGCTTGTAGGGCAAGGGATTCCCAGTCTCGAGCCTGCACATTTCAACACCGTTGGCTTTCGAGCTCATGGATGCATACCACGGACTCATCAAGGGCTTGACAGCCTTGCGGCAGAGTCGGCGCACCCGTTCAGCGGTCTGTGAAATTATTTTTTTCGACATCGTTTATTTTAGTTGAAAATTATTCTTAAAAATATATTATATATAAAAGTTTTTGATAAATAAAACTTGCTGTAATTTAGTCACTATAATGAATGAAGACTAAAACCTCTAGAAACAATATGTGAATTTGAAGTTTTTCGAAAAGTCTATTATTTTCAAAATAAAACCAAGTCAACTTCGATGTTTGGATACCTAAGTTTCATAAAATTAAAACACTTCAATTAATAGAATGTATTTAATATACATAACTTTAATACTTTCACAAATCAACTATAATGATATTATAAATTACTTAGTTCGACTCACAAAATAAAACTTAAAACTAAAATATATGTAAAATTGCCGTCGCTCTAATTTACTTCCAATTAAAATAATACCTGAATCCCCGCGAATACTTAAATACACCATTGTCTAAAGATATCACATCTTACGCTATTTATATAATTTAATTGGAAAAGCACCAGTCTAATTTTGTTTTTCGACTACACATGCACGCACACATATATTGCACTTATTATTATTAATAACTTTCTAGATATAAACCTGTGAATGCCACAGATGTTTGCGGTTAGATGGCGCGGAGACGGGCGGGGGAGGAAAAAATATAAACTTGATCTGTGTAAATATATATTACACCTAAAGCCAAAGTTTGGTTGCATTAGCTCTTACCATCTCTGAAATCTAGGTGTTCATACGCACAGACGGACAGACAGACGGACGGACATGACTAAATCGCTTCTAGTTTAAATTCTGAACATTCTGGTTGAAACAATATGCGAAGTTTCCTTCAATCTGTTACATACATTCGAACAAACTTAATATATATCTCTATAGGTGCAGGTATAGGTAAAAAAACAATATGTGAGATTAGTAACAATTAAAATACATAATACAGCAATTATCCGTGCATTTATTCGTTTATTAATAGCAGCTTAATTAAAATAAAATAATGAATTTGTTTATATAAATGTACGTTTATTATTTATATCAAGACAATAACAAAAAATTTCGCATTCCTGATTATATCAGTCGTCTACAATAATACCAAACAATGCTTTTAGTTACACTGGCACACATTATTTAGATTTTGTCAATATCTCCTTCATGCGATTGAGCGCACTGCCAGCCTTGAACCACTCAATCTGCTCCACATTGAACGTATGGTTCAATTTTATTTTATCAGAACTTCCTCCATTTTTTATCTCGCATTCGATGGGCTGTCCAGGAGCCATCTTGGCTAGATTGAGTAGAGATAACTTGCTGTCATGTTTAATCTTGTCATAATCACTTGCATTGGCAAATGTCAGGGCAAGTAGACCTTGCTTCTTCAGATTAGTCTCGTGGATACGAGCAAACGACTTCACAATGATGGCCACTCCACCGAGATGTCGTGGCTCAAGAGCAGCATGTTCGCGGGAAGAGCCCTCCCCGTAATTTTCTTCCCCGACTGCAACCCACTTAATGTTGTTGCACTTGTAGTCACGTGCGGTATCGGGCACAGGTCCCCACTCACTGGTGCGATGATTCATCACTTTATTCATCTCGTTGTTCTCAGCATTAACGGCACCAATAAACATATTGTTGGAGATATTGTCCAAATGGCCACGATACTTCAGCCAGACGCCAGCTGCTGAAATGTGATCGGTGGTACACTTGCCCTTCACCTTAATAAGAACGGCGAGATCGGTTAGATCTTTGCCATCCCATTTTTCAAAAGGCTGCAACAGCTGCAGGCGCTCTGATTTGGGATCAACTAAAATATCCACTTTACCATCCTTCGGCGGGGGTGTATAGGTGTCTACGCCGGGATCGAATCCTTCAAGAGGCAGCTCCTCAGCATGTGGTTCTTTTAGCATAAATTTGTTTCCTTTACTGTCTGTCAATTCGTCTGCTAATGGGTTAAAACTCAAGCATCCCACAATAGAGAGTGCCGTCACCATTTCAGGACTAGTAACAAAGCAATGTGTTCCCGGATTGGCATCATTGCGACCAGTGAAATTTCGATTATACGATGTGACAATGGTGTTCTTCTCCCCTTTCTTCACATCTTTTCGATCCCATTGACCAATACAGGGCCCACAAGCGTTTGCCAATACTGTTGCACCAAAATTGGTTAGTATCTCCAAAATTCCATCACGTTCGATCGTTGCTCGAATTTGCTCCGAGCCTGGCGTTACATTAAATGGTATTTGGGTAGTCAGTCCATGATCCAATGCATCCTGTGCAATGCTGGCGCAACGTCCCAAATCCTCATATGATGAGTTTGTGCAGGAGCCAATCAGTCCGACTTTAATCTCCATGGGATAACCATTATTTTCAGAGTTCTCTGCCAGTTGACTGATCGGGTGCGCCAGATCGGGAGTGTAGGGGCCATTTACCAATGGCTCCAAGTTATCCAAATCAATCTCGATCACTTCATCGTATTCACATCCTTCATCTGCTGTCAATAAATCCTCGAATTTCTTTGCTTCATCGGCAATAGCTTTTCTTTTCGTGGCATTCAGATATTGTTCCATTCGCTCATTGAAGGCGAAAAGAGACGTCGTTGCTCCGATCTCGGCACCCATATTACAAATAGTTCCCATTCCCGTGCAAGAAATGGAATCACAACCTTCTCCGTGGTACTCAAGTATAGCACCCGTTCCGCCCTTAACTGTGAGTATTTCGGCCACCTTTAAAATAACATCTTTGGGAGCAGTCCAGCCACCGATTTGGCCTGTCAAATGAACACCAATTATTCTAGGGCACTGCAACTCCCAAGGCATTCCAGCCATGACATCCACAGCCTCTGCTCCGCCCACACCGACACAGAGGCCACCCAGACCTCCTGCGTTGGGTGTGTGAGAGTCAGTACCCACCATGAGCAGTCCTGGGAATGCGTAGTTCTCAAGAAGAATCTGATGAATGATGCCACTGCCGGGCTTCCAAAAACCCAAACCATACTTGGCAGCTGCGCTTTGCAGAAAGTCGTAGACTTCCTTGTTGGCATCAAGAGATCTCTTTAAGTCGAGCTCGCCAGATAGTTGAGCTTCGATCAAGTGATCACAGTGACTCGTGGTTGGCACAGCTACCTTTGTTAGTCCCGACGAGATGAACTGCATCATTGCCATTTGAGCTGTAGCATCTTGCATCGCCACGCGATCGGGGCGCAGCAACAAATATGACTTTCCTTTTTCAACTTCCTGATTCAGCGGATCCTCCAAATGGGTATAGAGAATTTTTTCAGAGAGCGTAAGTGGATGCGTAAAGCGCTTCCTAACGCATTCCATATTATTTTTGAGCTTTTCATAAGGCAATGCAGTTTCTGGCTCGTGGATTGACATAGGAACAGCTTTGGATTTGCTGCTCATGTGCGATTGCTGAGTCATCACTGGATCGACGGCTTTTCTGTTGAATATTTGCACTCTAAGTGCGCCTTGAGCAAGGATAATCATAGACATGATTAAAAAAATATAGAAAAATGAAAATAAATAAATAAATAATTTATTTACGTAACGTGTTTGATTGTTATGATTTAATTGTGATGTGAAAAAAACAGCATTTTTTGACAATTTAAGCTTTTTCAAATGATTTTTAAACAGTGAACGAGCAATGGAATGCCGTTTTTCTGCGAAATTCATATGGAATCCTTCCACGGAGTTGAAGTCAGCATTTTGTGTGCGCGCCTGAGGGTTGTATGCATGTCAAGGGAATTGATGTTGCAACGAGCGACTCTGGTGAAACTACTCGCATGCAGCACAGGTAGGTTCAATCTGACGGGATTCATATGTGCCAGAGGCCAACTGTCGTTTACCTGCAATACAAGTGGCAAAGAGCTGGACAACACACGTCATTTACTTATGGTGGGCGAGAAGACAACGGGGGCCTGTGGAGTAGATGTGGAGCACAATGTGTCAACGGCAAGTGAGAGATGCACGACGAAACTGTGGCTCTGCAGCCAGCGATTGTGTTTGCCACAGTGTGCCGAGTGTCATAATGGATGGAGCTGGACACACACTAGACACACTACACGTCGGACAATGGTCAGCCGGACCGGTAGTTGGCTGCACCACATTCAATTGAAATTGACGTGCCTGTTTACCACAATGCCGTTGACAAGGGTCGCCTGTCCAAAGGGGTGGCAGGACTGGGCTGTTCTAAGTAGGCAGCGGCTGTAACAATGCCAAAAATTGATTGCCAACTACTTGGCACTCTACACACAGACGAGCTTACAAAACTTATTTCATATGACAACTAAGCATCGGACTGGCCACAACGTTGACTATGATTTTCTATAATTGATGGATTCAATTTTGCTTCCAAAAACGGAACACACAAAATTGCATAGTTGACCCTCAACCAATTGGATTTGGTCAACAATTCTGTTTGCTGCTTGTAATCTTGAGCGTGATAGAGATACCCAGCAAGTGTTTTCTTCCATGTTTATCAATCTAGATTTGAGTTGGCTCTACTGACAGCATACCCATTTGTAGCTCTCATTGATTCCGGGCTATAATGTGTCAAGGCTGTGTGGCTGTTGTGCTTCAAAAATGACAATTTAGTGTACCCATTTGATTGGTCGCCAGTTGGCAACTGAAAGCTACGCAATTAGCTTAAATCTATTTGCTTTAATTCTCATCAAAATCAGACGATGTCAACTGGCCTTCGCTTCTTGGCCATTTAAATGATTGCCTTTAACAAGTTTCTGCAAACTTATGGCCAGCGATTGAACTTGCGAGTTGAAAAAGTAAAAAATCGTTCGCCCTGCAACAAACACCTAAGCGTAGATATCTATATGGAATACAAGATTGCTGTACAACTGCGTCCATGTGCTTGGAGTTTCAACTTTATTATTGCAATAATATTATGCTTCAGTGATTGGATTGTTTTATCATTGCTGTGTATTATAATAAGTATATTCCATATGGATTTGTTTCATGTGTTTGCATATGCAGTGAAGCGCATTGGAGTTTCGTTCGGTTCTTGTCATTTTAAGTTTTTACTTCGTCGACTTGTTGTCTGATTGGGGCGCAAAGTAAATGCAGCTGCAGTGGGAAAATGCTAGAAAATTGCTCAGAAAATTTATATACTGTCCCGTTGAGTATGGCGGGCCAAAGCGAACCGAGCATGAGGCTGGGTGTGGCACTATGGTATCGGTGGTGTCTGTGGCCAAAGTTGCAACAAAACTGAAACTTTGCACTACAAAAAAAAAATGAAAAGAGAAACAAAAAAATGTTAATCCTCGTTTTTGCAGAAGCTAGCGAACAATACGTTTGTTTTTGCTGCCATTGCGCCGTTGCTGCTGCAGCCTCAGCACAGCTTGCGGTAAAACTTTTCAATAATATTCCCAAAAGTCCAGTCCAGTCCAGACGTCGACGAAGACGACGACAGCGCCGACGATGGGGACAACGAAAAGGATGAGAAGAGACAACGAACAGCAATGGCAACTGCAGCAGTAGCAGCAGCGGCAGCGGCAACGGCAACGACAACGGAAGTGCCGCCATAGTTGGACATATAGCATAGCATAGTTTCTGGCGTTCTGGCAGCCATATTGCCATAATACCCGAAAAGAAATGGCACACATTTATATGAATTCCAATAGACAAATTCTCGTTGAAAGTGCTGTTAATTAACGTCATTTTAAAATTAGGGTTGAAAAACTAAAATAAACAAATTCAACATTTTACTTTGAGTTACAAAATAAGTATTTATTAATCATTGTTATAATGGCTTACTAAACCGTTAAAGACTTTGTAAATATTCCAACGAATTCAAAGAGATATTGCATTTGGTCTGCAAAACGTTAATCTGCACTCACAACTACGAATTCTGGAATGCGTTGAAGGTTTTGCATTGGTAGAACCCATGCAATTGACCAGGACACCCACGAGTGCAGCTTTGTTTTAGTGTGCCCGGCAGACAAATTCAGCATTTCCCGCACACGTGGCTTTGGCGATTTCCTTTTGTGCAAACATATTTTACCGCAATTGCGCCACACGAGTTCCAGCGCCATTGAGCCGTAAGTAACTGAGCCACACCCGCCGCTCAGCCGCATCATCATTATGGAACTAAGCCCCCTTTTGTGTATAAATATGGATTTTTTTCCCCCCCCCCCCCAATGGTGCGTCTAACTGCAGGCAATAACTCGGCCACAGTGTGCACCACGTGTCCCTTACTCCTTCTACAGTTCCAGCTCCGACTCCAGTTTCAGTTGGCGGCTATAGCTTCTTGTTTTAATTCTGTTTGGTTTTGCCTTCCATCCACTAAGCTCTTTTGTTTCTCACTTACTGCCATCGCTGCGCTCCGATGGCGTTGCATTAGAGCCAACTGTTGGTCAACTGGCGCACCTGGATTGCTCCGTCTCCACCCAGACGCCCTGTTTGGCCTGTTTGACTGCATGCAGCGTCGCTTTTATCCGCATTGTTTCCGTCAATAGCCGCATTTGTGCGGGTCAGTTGAGTAAAAAGAAAGCAAAGTCGACTAGGTTGACCAACTGCGAAACTGCTGTTGGGCTGCTGCCCGCTGTTGTGGCTGAAGCCGTTGGCCGCACATAATTAGATTTAATTTTTCAGTTTTGCATTACTACCTACCTACCTAGCTGCGTAACCTCTGTATTGCCCTCGGCACCTCTGCGTGCAAGTAAATGACTCCATTTAGTGGCAGAGAAATTATGGGCATCGGCCTTAAAGAGCAGCAAGAATATAATTCAAGTTGATCTATGGGCATTAAAGCAAAAGAGTTGTTAAGTAGATACTCGAGAGTTCTTTTCGCGAGTCCTGTGCTCCTTTAGCCAGCGATTTCAGCTTGTTTATTGAGTGAAGCGTCCCGAAAAAGAGGAGAAAGCAAACCCAATGCTCCATTCGGGTAGTTACTTTCCAGCGTAAATAACCTTTCAGCGAGCAGCACTTAAAAATACGCAAATTTATTGCCCATCTTCGCTTTGGTGGTCTCGACTCAAGGCGGCTCAAGGCGGTGCGAATTCATTCGTTGAATGGCGCCCTATGTCCATCAAGTCAACGATAAACCCTTGGTTTTTATGCCACTATCATAATACGAGTGTGTACACAATAATTATTCCCCGGATGGATTATAACGTGAACACAAAACCAACGAACGTAAAAAATTCTTGAACTGTGCGGCTGAACGCCGCTGAACTCCCCGAGCTTGGGCTCCGATAGCAGACCGTCTCTCAAGTGCATCAGGAGGCAGTCGAGCGCAACAGAAATGGACAAGAAACAATGAGAGGAGCGTCGTGCTTTAGCAAATACTTGCTTTAAGCCAAGCAAACTGCCTGTAACACGCCCCGAGGCAGCCAAAGCTGTGTGCTACTTTGACTCGTGTTCGGCTTCTTCTACTTCTTGTTCTCCGTTCACCTTCAACATGATGCACATAAATTTGCAGCATACTTGTGGCCGCGTGTGTTCCTTCCACACTTGATTAAGGCGTACGCATAAATTTGTAGCATACTTGCAGGCTGAAGCTCTGACACGCACACACACAAACACACGCACACTCGTTCACATAGTCATTGCACAGCGAGAACACTTTTTAATTTCCTGTTGCATGTAACATAGAGAAAACTGTTTCAAATTACTTGTAGAGAACCCTTGCGTTGTTCTACAGCACATTAGAGTAAAATTGTAAAAACTATCGAAATATATTGAGTAATTTAATGAAAAGCCAACTTTTTTAATAAAGTTACAAGCTATTGTTTTTAATGAATAAACATAAATTAATTAACTTTTCCAAACATCAATGAAATTATATTAGAGTATACTTTCTTCGACTTGATGAAATTAATCGTTAGTCTCAACTTGGGCTATTCGGAAGCTGCTGCTCGCAACGCCAACGCCATCATCTTGGTCTAGATATTTTTGTGAAATCCGGAAATTGTGCTTATGCAATTGTCATTGGCGTAAGTGCACGGGTGCCTGGCCATATCCGGCCAGAAGGCAACGCCCCTTCAAAGATGTCAATGCGTCCGCATCAAAAAGGCAAACGGGCGAAAAAAAAATTGGCAAAAATAAAAGGAAATGTCGAAAAATTGCAGCTCCAAGACTATGAGAGTTCAACTCCCGGGCCATAGACAATGCTGCGTAATTTGCCGAGATGTTGAGTAAAACGTAATAGCTGGGAATTGACAAAGTCGCTACTGGGGAGAGCCTGAACTTGCATCTCACCAATGCAGTGTCCAGTGCAATCCGTCCGCCTGTCAACAGCAATAAAAGTCAATTGTCAGTGTTGTCTGGCATTTCGTTCCCAATTTTATTTTTGTTCCTTTCGTTATACCCTTTCGTCTTCTACGTCATCTCCCTTTTAGAAATCTGAAAAATTTTAGCTGCCGGAGTGAGCTGGCAGTGTGCGCAGCTTCAGTTACACCTGGAACTGCAGAATATGCAACATGCAACTGTCACTTAACATTTTGCCAAGTCTGACACACGCACACACTTGGGGATACGAGTAGTGCTGGCCATATTGTGATAACTCTACAGGAATCAGAATGCATCATACAACGGAAATGAAAACAAATGAAAATTGATTTGCGTTGATGCACAAATTGCTGCAATGACATTTGGGTATTTTCATGGCAATCCTTAGTTGTTTTTGGCATAGTTGCAGTTTGCCATTGCTATTTGTGTTTGGCCAGACATGTGCTCCGAATGCTTCGAGCAAACAAAATTCGTTTGCGCTTAAAGCATTGTCAACAACTCAGTGGTAGAAGCCACGTCTTTTGTGTTGGTCATCTAGCAATACAAAGCAGACTAAATAATAGTGCAGACATGCTTAATCATGAAATTGGGTCAGAAAACACTTGACTTCGGTATCAAGGCAGCTGTGCTGTTGTCTCAGCTTAGAGGTTTCTGGGAACTTGTTGCTTGGAAGCTACCCAGAGATAAGATCGCGCGATGGCAGCTATGGATACCTTTTTGAACTGTGGATGTTTATATATTTACTGTGGGATTTTCAGTTGCTAGACTTACAAAGAAGGACAATGTAAAAAAAAATCATCTCTAAGCACTTGTAAAACGCTCGTCTTACACAACGCATTAAACAAGAGTTGAAAGAAAATTGTATACCAAATTGATTCTCAAAAAAAAAAAAATATATATATATATATATATAAATAAACACAAGCAAAGAAAAAGTAATGAGCCCTCCATTCCTTAACATTTTGGTGCGCTTTGTATTCATATTTTTTTTCATTTTTTTTGTGAAAATAATCAGGCAACTTAATTGAATTAAGTAACAAGGCAAGGCAAAGCATAATAGGCGACAAAAGAAAAGGCCAGAAGAAAGCAACAGCACAACAGCAGCGGTAAGAACAACAACAACAGCAACAACGGGTACAAGCCGCAAACACAAAATTTGTGAAAAAGGAGTGAAAATGTGCGCAAGAAGGCAAATAAAATTTAAGTGAAAACAAATAGACCACTCCGTTGTGGCTGGCAGGGGATGTTGAGACGCTGACGAAGACGGGGACGTGGAAGTGGAAGTGGACGAGGATGGCGGCGAGGGTGGACGCGCTGTATGTGGGTGTTCCATCAGCAACCCACAACAGCTCGACCTTATTTATAAATTAACAGTAACAATTTTTCCCGCCGGACATACACTTAACATTTTTGCGAGCATAAAAGTTTAATATTTGGTTTTTTTCAGTTTCAGTTTTTTGTGCTCCCGCTTTTCCTGTTAGCATTACTGGCGAAAGGAAACGCGGACAAGGTCCTTTACCGTCGCTTAAGCAAATAATTTCTTTTCTTAGGCATCGCTGGCTGCTCCGGCTCCAGCTACAGCTCTTCTGCTTGGCCAGTTTCACGCGCATTGGCCACAGCCCACTTTCAGTTGGCCGCCTACTGCTGCATTGTTTCGTCGTTGTCCCGGTGGTGTGGTGTGGTGTGGTGCGGCGTGGTGTGGTGTGGTGTTGTTGTCGTCCTGTTTCCTGGTTTTGCGTTTTGTTTTTAGTTGCTTGCTTTCATTCGCTTGTTTGGCCTGCACTTCGCACGCACTCACTTTGGGGAATTTACCTAGCACTTTGCTCACTTGTCTTGAGGAGTTCTTTAAAACCATGATCAACTTTAAGGACTTGCCCAACTATTTGCGATAATTCATACAAGCCATACAAGAAGACTGTTCAATACGTGAGCATCAATATTAAATCGACCCATGGCAATGTTTGAGTTCTGTTCACGTTGCGATTCATTTCAAACTTCAAGTGTTTCCTACTTATTTCCAAGTGCAGACTGCGCTGTGTATTTGTTGCTGCTCATAAAAGATAAATAGTGGTGTGATAAGAGTGGGTGATGAAGAAAGACGCCAGAGTGATGAAATGTTTCAGTAAGCTCGCAACCCTCTCGAAGTTATTTATTCCAAATACGAAATCCGTTATCCCATGGATTTTAAATATACATTTATTTCGCTCAATTGAATAATAAATAGCGATATGCAGTGAGAACATTATAGCGCTCTTTTTTATTATATTCCCTATCTAATAACGAAAGCTCGTGCCATGAAAAAAGCTGACATCACGATTACCACCACAACGCAGATCAGCAAGCCTTGCTAGTGGGTAGTTTTGTAAGCATGATTATGCATATATTTCATCGCGAAACCCGAAAGCTCTGTTATCAACGAAAAGCTCGAGGCAGAGAGCCAACCAGTTAATTGATATAATGCTATTTAATGTGCGCCCACAGCAATTGAGAGCTCAGTTCATGTGGGGAGATCAAACGCGTCGCACTGACAAAGTTCATTATGAAACTTTTGCCCTTGTTGTTACTGACCTTGGTTGGTGTTTTTCATAATGCGCCACAAACGCATGGCGCAAAATTGCTTTTGACTTTGGGCTTTCCGGGTCGATCGCAGTATATTTTCATGGAGTCGTACATTAAGGCTTTGGCAGCCCGTGGACATGAAATCACCGTGATCAGTCCGTTTGACAACAAACCGGTTCCTAATATCAGATTTATTCGCGCCTCCAAAGTGCTCGAGATCTACGATGGTAAGTCGTATAATTAAGTTGTTAAACGCCAGATAATAAGTTGACTATTACAATCTTACAGAAATGCTGTCGGGTTTGAATCAACCTACTTTGTGGCACCAACAAAAATTCTTCTCATATATGGTTACCAAAATCTCAGAGTTTGTACTCAGCGATAAAGGTGTTCAGAAACTGATGAACTCCGGGGAGAAATTCGACGTGGTATTGGCAGAGATGGTGCAGACAGAATCTCTGTTTGGACTAGCTCAACATTTCAATGCATCGCTCATTGGCTTCTCGAGCTATGGCAACGATTATCGCATTGATAACCTTATGGGAAATATATCGCCACTATCTTACAATCCACTTATTACATCGCCGCGCTCAAATTCAATGACATTTTTGGAGCGTCTTCAGAATAAATGGGAAGTCTGGGTAGAGACAGCAGTTCACCACCTTATACATATGCCAGCGATGAAAGAGCAGTATGCCCAATACTTCCCCAATGCCAAGAAGACACTTGACGAGGTCTTGAATAGCTTTGACTTTATGCTACTCGGCCAACACTTTTCGCTGAGTTACGCACGACCCTACTTGCCGAACATGATCGAGGTGGGTGGATTCCACATCAACCACAAGCCCAAGCCGCTGCCCGAGGATATCAAACAGTTTATTGAGACTGCACGGGATGGTGTCATTTATTTCTCATTGGGATCGAACGTCAAATGCAAGGATTTGCCACAGGAAACGCGCGATACACTATTGAAAGTTTTCGGCGGCCTCAAGCAACGTGTACTCTGGAAATTTGAGGACGACAAGATGCCCAACAAGCCAGACAATGTTATGCTTGGCAAGTGGTTCCCGCAACCCGACATTCTGGCTCACAAAAATGTCAAGCTCTTCATCAGTCACGGAGGACTGTTGAGCTCGATTGAAAGTGTTTACTTCGGCAAGCCGATTTTGGGCTTGCCCGTGTTCTACGATCAGTTTATGAACGTCAAACGTGCTGAACACATGGGCTTTGGTCTGGGACTGGATCTGATGAATCTTAAACAGGCTGAGCTGGAGAAAACCATAAATACTCTGCTGACTACGCCGAGCTATGGAAACGCTGCCGCACTCATCTCACAACGTTACCGCGATCAGCCCGAATCATCGCTAGATCGCGCCGTTTGGTGGACTGAGTACGTGATACGTCACAAGGGAGCACCTCATATGAGGTCGACTTCGCGGGATTTGAATTTCTTGCAACTCCATGGCTGGGATACTTTGGCGGTGCTGCTCGGCGTGCCGCTTCTGGCGCTCATTGTGCTGGCCAAGCTGAGCTGTTGTCTGCTTCGCGCAGTGTTTGGATCCAAACCAAAAAGAACTGATAAGCAGAAAAGGCAATAGAAATGTTATCACTTGTTGTATAAGTGCTAGCAATTAAGTAATCGTATTAAATCAAGCAGTTATGAAATTAGCTGTCGTTTATTGGGGCCACACTGTCAGATAGTGCTTTGTTTCCATAATAAACAATTGCAGAAGTTGATCAAATCTAGAAGCAGCATTGAAAAGCTATTTGTATACAAAAACTTTTTGATTTTTGTCGAAAGGTAATTGAACTTCACAAGGTGATATTAAAATACCTCAACAAGCGAGATAATAGATAAACTTATCAGCTGAAATTAAAATTCTATCAAAGAACATGCAGCTGTTTTGTGTGTTACGCCAGCGTCATGCCCAGAACTGATTTGATGAAATAATGTACATAGCTATTTACATTCATTAGCATAAACCAGATTAACATGCCAAGTTGTTCGCATTGTTTTGATGAAGTGATCTAAGCAGCGCTCTGTTAAACGATCGTTGTGATAGCAGCTGCAATTTATATAAAAAGCTTGCTGTGGGTGTTTGTTGCGTATACGTAATATTAATCTAATTGACATTGAACATTTTTAAACGAGTTAAATACACTATAAATAGCAATAGCACATTTTTCTTGCTGTGTTTTTCACAGTTCGTTTGAGCTGGCAAGTTGATGGAAATTAACAAGTCAAAACTTTATCTTAATTGCTGGACAGATTTTTGTATTGAATTTATTTTCGCATTTTATTTTTTTGGTTTTCGGCTTACGGTTGTTTGACAGTGCTACATGTGTCGCTTGTTGCCCCTAAATCACTGGCTTTTTCTCAACTTTAACTAAATTCAAATGCTACACATTTTCTGTATCTTTCTCTCTGCTCTCTTTATTCCCTTCTTTCGCTCTCCCTCTCTCTCTCGCGCGCTCTCTAGGCGGGTGTGGGAGTTGGCACTAACAACCGGGTGGCCAAAAAAGTCGCACCGGCCACTTTGCACTAAGTACTCACACACAAAATTCCGTTTGAAGTTTGCACTGGCCACACCTGCACAGCCAGTGCGCCCCATCACCATACGGTCTCTCTCTCCCCCACTTGCTCGCATATACTACTGCTGGCTGCTCTCTAGTTACACGTACGCCGCGCCCGGCTTGTAAATTGTATCCGTTTCAGGCACATAAATTGTTGTCAACTTCCGTTGGCTGCGACAACGTCGCCGGCACTGACCACTTCTAGTGCTACTACTGCTGCTGCTGCTCCTGCGTCCAGCTTTCTATGCTCCGTCGTGTGGTGGACGCTTTGACTTGAAAGCAGCTCACTTGGCCAGGTCCAGGGCGTTTGTCTTTTTTGTTCGAAAAACTTCTGGCTCGCTTGTTAGAATTTCATTTTTATTTTCGTTCGTCGTTTTTTTTTTTTCAGCGCCCTGCACTGGCTGCAGTTTCAGGTTGAGCTTTCAGCTTCCAACTCCAACGTAATTGAATTTTTAATCTCGTTTATAGTCAAGTGATCTCTGGCATACACTGGCCGTGTACAACTGCGCATATTTTACGTGCCTGGCACCAGGACCAACGTTCAGTTTGCAGCTCCAGTTTCCAGTTTCCCTGGGCCCTCGAATCGGTTGAACCAAATGCATGGCGCAAATAAAGTTGGCTGCCTGTCAGGGCCGTTGGACCGTTCGTTGGACCCATGGCCTCATAATGAGCCCCCATCGTTATGCTAAATAGTTGAGAAAAGGTAACTTTAGCAGCCGGCCAACGAAACGGGTTAATGTGCACCACCTCCCAAATTGCATACATTCAACTTTTTGACTGTAATAAAATATTTCATATAATACAATTTGTGGGCGTGACCAAACAGATGGCTCTAAATTACCAGTTGCCAGTTATAAGCTCCGCTTGCAACCTGCAAATGTTTTAATAAACTTGTGCCAGATTATGCACATGCAGATAATCTACAGCTCTCTTCGTTTTACTGCCTGAAATGCTTGCGCTGAATGCCTGAAAAATGAGCCCAAAACTTTAACTGATTGCAAATTTAGTTCCGGACGCAATCGGGCGTAACCCGGGAATGTCGTGTCAAAGGCTTGTAAACGATTGCATCATTAACTTGCTTACGTGCAAGTTGTGGCCAGGGACGAAGAGAACGAGAACGACGTAGACGCAGTTGTGGGCGAAGGCGAGGATGAAGACGAAGGTATGGTTCAATTAAGGTGTAATTATAAGCACCTCGACAGTCGACAACCTCACTATGCTTTGTGGCGTGACACATTTTTTCAAGGAGCTGATGTTGCGACATGGTTTAGTCAATTATCGCTACGCATTAAATATATTCTTTAAATGGACCTCATGCGAATGTGGATTAATAAATGCTTAAGTTGTGTATAATTATATATTTAATCAGTTAAATAGTAGGTGCAGGCATTGAGGCTATTGTCAAAGCCAAAGTTGTTGGCAAGGGAATCGTTCAGATAGGGATAAACTGCCTCATTTGTATCGAATTGGAAATTGTTTGTTTTCCATTAAAACCACTCAGCCAAAATGCTTTTCTTAATTATAAGATTTTGGCAAAATATTTAGATTAGCCGAGGCCACTGCAGTAGCATAATGCTGTCGGCCAACAGGATTGCCTGATCCTGCTTCAATGCAAATATTTGACATGAATATACGTATATGAATTGCGTGAGTTTGTGCTGCAAATGGGGCTCAATGTGTGCTTATACGGTCAAGTATTTTGGGTCTTTGGGCACGGTCTATCTGTCGAGCCAAGAGGCAGCTGGAAATCGTGCTAAATTTTTTAACTGCAATAATTATACGGCAATTAGCAGAATGTTCAATAATGCAGCTATGCGAGGCAGCCGTTACAATTTTTGACTGCACTCGGTAAACTTCTAATTGCCATTAGCGCACTTTACTTTTCCAGCTACTGATGATGCCGCGCGGGATGAGCGGCAGCTTGGTTGGGCGCTAGGCAGGTAAACGCCTTTCGCCACACTCCGCCACCCGCTGTACACATTTTCCAGTTTTGGCGCGTAATTAGACCGCGCCGTTAGCTGCCTAGCTGCCTAGCTGCAGCTGTTGGTAGTTGGGCTGGCTGCTGTCTGTAATTTAGTACTAATGGCACACTTAAAGTGCAGGCAATTATTTTAGACCTATACCTATAGCTATGGCTGCACAACTATGCACAAGGTGTACAATGTGCAGTGCAATCTCGCCTCTCAAAGTTGCCACTTCAGTGGTTTCCAACACCAATGCGGCAAAAGTCCTCCCTCGTCTGGTATTGTTTCTTGTCGAGTTTTTAGCCTAGTTGAGTGTCTGAAATGCTCAGATAAGTGCACCCAATCAGGCAATAGCTATATGCAGCTCGGCAAGTTGTTGTCCAAATAAGATAAGTAAATTATATTTTCAATTATAACCCGATAACTTTGCATCAAATCGTTACAAGAATATTGCAGGACAGCATTGTTGTTTTAGCAGCTTAAGTACGGAATATGAATTGAGTAAAAAATGCATGTTGAATTCCGAGTTCCCTCAAACTGTCACTCACATAAAACATATGAAGCAGTTCGAAGTTTGCAATACTAACATTTTCCGCCAGACAAATACGTATACGTAAGTATTTTTGCGAAGTGTGCAGCCATCTGTTTCTGTTCATATGGCGAATGTGAATAGCACGCCGGCAATCAGTCTATAACTGCGCTTTTATGTGCCAACCCACTGGAGACTAATGCTGGTGCTATCAAAAAATATGCAAAAATCAACTCGGCTGTTGCAAGTGCCGCAAGTGCTCGGCTGCCAAACAACGGAAAGCAATATGCACTGGCAATATTTTTTCCCTTTAGTAGTTTCTTAAAAAAAACACACATACCAAAAAAAATAGGAAAAAATCAAAGGCACAACAAGTTTTGACAAGCTGGGAGGATGGCAGGGGCACACACACAGGCGTCGGGGAAACAATGTGATGTGTGCGGCATGTCTTGATTTGCATAAGCCTCGCTTCTGGATTTTCTCCTCGTTCTTTATTCTGTTTTTTAGCGTTTTTATGACAGCGACAATCGATAGTCAGATAAAGCCATAGTGCACTCGGTGTTCGCTGTACGCTGTACGCTGTTCGGGGAGCCATCAATCAAAATTTCATATGTCCAATAGCATGCCGGCGCCAATCTCATTCCCACTGACATTCGCAAAACCCCGAGCAAAAATGTCCAGACCATCGGTAAGCTGAGCCGGCAATTGCGGGCATGCTTAATTAAAATTCATGTGCTCCGTATACATATATATATATATAAATAACAGTTTGCATCTTTGTCAAGTGGGAGTCCTGAAAATCGATAGACAGTTTGATGGTTGCGTGAAGAAAGCAAAGATTAGCCAGAAGTATTTAGCTTTCTAATTAATTAATATGCATCGAATCATCGAATTTGAATTTGTGTTGAATTGGGGTAAATGCAACACGACGTTTTCGCACAATACTTAAATAAAGTGCTGTCAGCATTTAATGTTTTTATATAGCTCAATTGAATGGTTTTTAGCTTTATCTTATGGCTTATCCATATTTAGCATTTATTCACATCGTGTTTTTGTTGTTTGTTTTGTTATTGACTTGCACGTTTGAACTTGCTTAAAAGTTCTGAGTTCAATATATTTTGCTGTCGCTTTATTGTTGCTTCGATTCTTTTGCTATTTGTTGTTGTTCTTGTTGCCGTTGTTGTTTCGAACGCTCTTGTTCGTTGTTGTTGTTGTTCTTGTTGTTGTCGTCGACGGCGGCACCCAAAGCGCTCATAAATCAAAAAAAGCTGTTGTTTGCTTACAGGCGCACCCACTCTACGTCTGGGTGTGCTTTTATGTCTGTGTGCCTGTGTGTGTGTGTGTGTGTGCGAGTGTGATGTGTGTATAAATCACAAAGCATGTCCTTTGCCAATACAAACACAATTGAGCATGCATATGCAACAGCGGCATGTCTCAGTGTGCGAGGCGAGCAAAAAAGTATGGAAAAGAAATTGCGTTAAAAAAATTTGATTAAAAAGTTTGTCGCCAGCGTTGTGTGCCGAGTACAGTATACTCTCTTTCTCTCTCTGTGTGGGTCGTTATATGTATCGGTAACTGTCAGTGACACACAGCGCATAGCACACACACACACACACACATAACGGAGTCGATCGGCCAGCGGGCATTGTGCTTATCGATACGAGGCCATTGGCATGCCATAGCCAGTGCTGGGTGGCAGTGTCGAGCCATGTTATAAATCTTTGAAAAGCCAAACGAAACGGGGACTTGAATTCAATTTTACAACTGACAACTGAGACAAGGCATTGGCCACAGGTTCGACGCCACACACACACACACCTCGATGGGACTCTTCTGCATAAATATATTTCTAATTAGCAACGCAACTCTTGAGACATGTCAGTTGCAAATGCTAGAAGGAATTGTGTGTACTTATTTGGCTGCACTAATTGCCATGGACAAACGTAGAAGTTGTTTTGTTTCCGTCAGTGTTCCACCTGTCGTATGCGCAATTAAAAGTTTAGCTCCCTCTCCCGTTGCTTGGCGGCAACTTTAATTGTCATTTTAGAGCAACTGTTAACTGTAGATTGTGTGGCCCTGGACTCATTTGTGTCAGCTGCAGCTTCGAAATTAGCCCTGTTAGCTTAACGTGACTGCAAGTTGGAAATTACCCAAACCCGCCCCATCCCTCGCTGACCTCCAGCAGGCACCGCAAACTAGTGTAGCAGTGGCAGCAAGTTCAAGGTTGTGCAAATAGTGCCATGCAAATGGCATTCCGCAAACAGACAAACTCAAACACTCACACATGTGATTCGCATGGCTCTAACAAGCATTTTCCTTCTCATATCCTACAAAGGAAATAGGTTTTCCGTTGCATTTGTTACCAAAAAAGTACACAGGCAGAGAGCACGTCCTTGCCGAAAAGAGCGTTGCAAAGCGCAAAGAAAAAATTGTACAACAACAAATTTGGGTCTGTTGCAGCGAAAGCCTAGTTGGCAAAGGATGGCAAATCACGCTGCAAGCAGCAGCAAAAAATGCGTAACAATGGCGACAAAGTTAAATGTCAGCCAAAACTATGCAATGCTAAATGCACCCAGTGCCAGTGGGAGTGAACTGAATCTGTGGGTGGGTGGTTTTAGCGGTGTCTAGCTGGTGCTGTGGTGCTGTGGTGTGGCTGCCTTTTTTGTGGCATGCCACGTTCGGAGCACGGACTTAGCACTGAAAGTTGTGGATAAACTTTTAAGCCTGGTCCCGAGTAGAAGCCATGCAAAAAACTGTGCAAAGTTTCTAGTCAGTAAAAAGCCGAAACTGATGGATAAATTACAGTGGAGGGAGCTTCAAGATTGGGCCTTTAAAAGAGATGATAGTTGAAGCGAAGCCATCGTGCATAAAATATTACAAATGAAGACGCCAAATAAAGATGTGCACATAATGAACTCAACGGGCATTTTAATAACGCTGGGATTAACTCAAGCTATAGGGTAATTAAATGAAAACACAGCACGAAAATTGTTTTAAGGCGAGCAAAGTTGCTCGCCATATATCTTGACAGTTAAGTGCGACTGCATATCGGCTGAGGCTGATGGCCGCATCACACTACAGCTACCATGCTGACAGCCATTTAATGAGCTCGTTCGTCATTTCACTTCTCATATGCTGCTGGCGAGTGTCGTCTCTTCTGTCTGCTTTTTCGATTATCGCTGCGAAGTCTGGCGAATTGGGTAAATAAATATGCAAATCCGTGAATCAAGTTGAAGTTGAGATTCGACTTGGTTGACTGACAAACAACCTCAAACGAAGCTAGGTAGGTGCGTGCATGTCCTTGGCTCCTCTGTATGGAGCATGTGTGAGTATTGTAATTGAAATCGCATCGAGACGTGAAATGAAACGTAAAGTCATCGAATCAATTGAAATGAAAATTAAATTAAATGCATACGCTCATACATTTATTCATACACACTCACACACCGCCAGCGGGGTGTGCACTCTCGCACGACTTAATACGAATATACTTGTACTCGTAGCATACTCGTACTTATTCACAATCCCATTCACATTCGCACACACATAAACTCAATCTTAATTAAACACAGACACGTATATTGAGTTCCTTGAAAGGAAAATCATTCGTTTGACTTTGAATCACTTTGCCATGTGGAAATTGGGACGTGGAACGTGGGGCAATGTAGCAAAAGCTTGTAATTCTAAGAGTATGTGATTTTAGGTTCGCACAATTCCTTTTTTCAAAGCAATATTTTTACAGCAACATTCTTTTTATCACAGCCAAAGATTTGCATACGCAAATTTATTTAGAGTGCTCTGACCTTTGTTGGAAGCAATTAATTATGTGGCATAGATTTTATTAATTAACTCATTTTACATGGAAAATAATAGACGATTGATTTTGCTATTATCTAATTTGACTTTTGAAGTGTTTGTTTTAGTAAAATTTGATATTCTGAAAACCAAGTGTGAATTGTTTTAGCAGATTCACAAAGAAATGCTTTTAAAGATTGGAGTCAAGTACGTAAATTTATTAAATGAAGGCTTTGATGTGTCACTGAATAGACCCAAAGATTTGATTCTTAATTGAGCATGAACTGCTTTGACTAACACTCTAGAGTCTGTTTTCTATGAGCGCAAATGAAAACGAATTTTACTTCGCGCATTTGAAACATATGGAAAGCGTTCTCTCAACCTTAAACACTCAAAAATAATGAATTTTATTCAATTTAAATGGTTTGCAGCATATCAAGCAATTGCTTCTCTGTATTATTTCAGTTCTGTCGAATTGTGCGTATTTATTTAGGCCAATTTGCGGCAAATGCAGAAAGAAAACCACAAATCAAATTTCGAGCATCCGAACCAAATGGAAAATTTAGGTTCTTCTGGTCGGGGGATGGCAGATCTGAGCTAACGTTGCTTTTAGCGTTGCTTATTCAAATTATCCGCTTTGAGGCGAAAGAAATCATAAGTGGAAATCTAATAACGAAGACGCAAGTAATGCTCGGATCTATACGGACAGCGGCAGGCTATCTAATCAAATAAGCTCAGCCAATCGTCGCATAAATTTATGACATATGCAAAGGGCAGCCATGGTTAGAGATGTCCTCTCTTGTCGCAGCCAGGTAATTCCATTATGAGGCCAATCGGTACAACAACATTCGTGTGGCAGATTTTGTTATGTGGAGCATATGCAAAGACCTGTCCAGTTGAAGCAGTCGGATGGAGCAAGAACTAAAACTAATTTTCCACATTGCAGCACAAGCTAAGCCAATGAAGTTGGAAGTTGCTGGAGCTTTAAATTCGAGCGAGAAATGCTCGCTCTTATCCTTAATGTTGCTTTAAGTTGATTGTTTTTTGAAATTACATTTATTTGTGATATAAATTAAAATCGAGATATTTTCAGTACAAGTGAAATTCGATTGCGAATTTTGTATAAGCACTAGAATTTTCTGATTTAAACAAATATACTCGTACTATTTTGAATTTTCGTTTTCACCTTCATTTTCAACATCTACATATTCGTATCGATCGGTTTTGTCTAACAATTTTGATTGCATCTCAGCTTGACCATCATAATGTACATAATGCGGTGACTTCTCATCGTCTTTGGATCCAGGATACAAGATTGTCAAACCACAGGCTAAAATAAAAGTCAGCGCAAGGGCAACATAGCCAGTCACATAAATCTCTGGCTTGCTGAGAAACACATTCAAATACCAGATCAAATGACGCGTGCCAGCTACCACATGATAGGCCAATGGAAGTACAACGAGGAATCTGATGGTATTAAAAAACGATTTCTCGAATTCACATTTCTCAATCTTTTGGGCTAACGCCTCCACTTTCAAATCACAACACAGTCCGGAAATGCCAATTATCCAAACGCCGACGGCTAATATTAATCCAGAAATTCGCAGAAATATGGACATCACTGAAGTCAACTGTTTCTTATAGATTCTCAGATGAGGTGATAGCTCTCTACCAAGTTTCATATTCTTCTCATCATAACCCATTTTGGGATAAAGAGCAGGAAAGATTCGAATTTCGATTTGTGGAGCAACCGGACCAGCCGGACGTTTTGGCTCCTTCCCTTCTTTCTTACCTTTTTTTTTGGATTCACCTTTTCTACCCGAGCTATCCTGATCTGGGCTATCATCTTCAAATCTGGGAGATTTTTTCGAAATCAGCTTGTCCTCGTCATCTATTAATTTCGAGAAATATATTGCCTGTGGGAACGATGGTCTGCACAATTGTTGATTGCCTTGCAGAATTAATTGAGCACTTCGTTGCAACGGAGTTTTAAAGTAGCGATTTCTGTTATTGTGAATCCAGATTAGTCGAATCGTTCTTAAACACCACTGCTTTACTTACATGGCGTACATTCTGTTAAAAAGAAAATGATATTACAAAATGTTTACTCAAAGTTCGAAATGTTTTAAAAATATTTTTGTATTTTAGTTGGTTTAATAGTCCTGTGTAGTTTGTTGAGCTCTTATTTTGTACTAATTTCAATTGTTACTTGTCTGAAGTTTATTTCTACTGCCTCATTATCAAATATTTTCCATGTACTTTGTTACAAAATAGATGAGAGAGCGTAGCAGGAACTGGATATTCAGTTTCCATTAAATTGCTGACATTCTGCCCATTCAGTTAGACAGTTAGATAATTGGTGCAGATTTTTGAGTTTATAAATTTTCATAATTTACTATAAGTTCGCAACGTGGCAGGCAACATCCAAGCAATCTAAGGTCCAAACTTTTGCCGCATGCCAAGCGCATTATCAAATATTTATGCCAGAAATTTTGTTAAGCGCTTCAAAAATGCATGAGGGACAGCAACAAGAACAAGAACAACAAACACCAACTACGAACACCATGTTGACTTTTCGCAACGCACAAATGTCAGCTTTAGTTTAGTTTTTCCCCACATCTTTTCCACTGAATGCCGGAGCATGCCAAATCATATGCAAAAATATTTGTTTTCCCTTTTTTTTCTCAATTTGCACATTGTGTAACTAAATGTCAAGAAACGTTACAACTACAAAATGGCATCAACGACATTAAACACATATATTTATTTATTATCGTGGAATTTATGCTATATTATACGCAAATTTCCTGGTGTTATGAAAGCCATTTTAATTCAAAGAAATTTAATAACGAAATAAATTTTCAAATAATTTTTTGTAATTCTTTTCGATACAAGCTATGCCAAATTTGATTTTGCCGAATTTAGAGGGTATTTCCGAGCCCAAATAGACCATTTCCACGTAGTTATCTTGATGAATTTCTTGCAACTCAAACGTTTATGACACATTCGTTCGGGCGCCAGAAGGTTTCACCCGAGCAAATAACAAATTGAAGAACACTCTGCGAGCAGCTAACACTATTGGTAAGCGAAAAGTACGAGTATGTAGGATCCCTATATACATATGTTATGGTACAAACAAAGTGCATGTAAACATGTGCGAACACATATGTATCTGTATGCTTATGTGGCGTGTTGCCGTGTTGCCATGATGCCGTGGACGGGCAAAAAAGGTTGAGCTGAAATTTAAACATACATAAATATATGAAAAGTTAATTTGAAAAAATCTCTTTTGACAGTGCACGGCGGGTGAGCCGCACCATCGGAGGCAGTTACGTTCGCAGGGGGCGTGGGATGCTCTTCGTGAAGGCGCAGCTGTGTTGTTGTTTTCCCAGCTGTTGTTGCTTCTGCTGCTGCCAAGTCGCAGTCAGTCACTTGCACGATGCTGTCAAGCTGCAGCTACAGCTACAGCAACAGCTAAAGCATCGCCGTCCACAGTAAACGATGAAAAATGTGCAAAAATTGTACGAAAGAGAGACGGACGCACGCACACACACTGAGAGAAACGCATAGGGGAACAGCTCCTGCTGTTTATATAGCCTGGCTACGTGTATAAATAACGGTAACATTTTAAATCAGTCGAGTGACTGCAGGAAACGAAAAGCTCAAACTGGTGCCAACTCAGCGACGTTACTGACAACCCCTATTCCCAGTTTCAACTCTCTCCACTCCCTCCCCTTCCCGTCTCCTCTCCACTGGCCTCCTATGTCCGTCTGCTTGTATACCCTGACATTGATGGTGCTCTACGTGCGTGCGTGAGTCTGTACGTGTGTGTGTGTGTGTGTGTCTGTCTATCTGTGTGTGAAGCGTCGCCGCAACAATTTCATTCCTCATACATTTCAGTGTAAAACGCTGCCTTGTCTTTTGCTGCACATACACAAAACGCAACCATGTCGCCTCGTTTCCCATTTTTGACTCACTTCATGTTTTCTTTTTTTTCTTGTTTTTTTTTTGTTTTTGGTGCTTTTGGCTTGTCCAACGCTGCTACATATATTCTGCAAAATTTATGAAATTTTAACCCATTTTTTCGCACCCGAGAGTTTGCAGCGGTTATTAAATCTTGTCTTCCTTTTAATTGGTTTTTAAAATTTTAATTAAAAGCAAGAATAAACGATATGTTTTTATGACGACAGAGCGCAAAAGTCATTCGTAGACTTACAAAACATTTGCTTTGATTCAGATTTTGTTCGTGAAATGCTCATACAACTAGTCCAAGTGCTCGAGAAATTAAATTTTAAAAGTGTGTTGATTAAATCGTAGAAATACAATAAACCTGATACCAATTAACCTAGCTCTGCACCAAATTTTCAAATAATTTCACGTTAATTAGAAAGTTTTAAATTACAGCGAATCGTTGCTCGGCGAGAACTGTAAGCAAAACGTCACTTAATTTAATTACACGGCGAACACATACTGCGAAATGCGTTTGAAATAATGAGACAATGAAATGTCAAAAGATATTTATAGTGCATAATCTTGGGCTGCAGTACAGCTCATTGGGCACCGTGGGCATGGGGCCGAATGGCTCTTAAGTACTTGTGGGACCAAAGTGGGGGAATTCCATTAAGTTTATTAAGAGGCTTTAATTAGTTTATATACAAAACAAACAAAAAAAAAAAACGTAAGAGACAGCAACAACAATAACGAACTGCAGAACGGAGAGAAAAGAAAACGTGCCTACTTTTCATTAATTACCGAGCTGTCAGGGCAACCAGCGGCCACTTTAAGATGCTTCTTACCTTTTGATGGCCTCCGGTGTCAAGTAATTTACAAAGCACATAACAACACAGTGCGGCAGCGGAAGAGAGAGGACTTGAATTACTATTGGGCTGTATTGGGTAGACGAGTATGTACTCGAATTGAGAGTCGAGGTTTTTGATTGAACACTCGCATCTTAAGTTTTGACGTTAATCTTACGAGCGGAGTGTGAGGCGCCAGTTTCGCTGACACTTCATTATGTGATTTTAATATGACTATACATATACTCGTATATACAACAATGCCCCCGGTCGATAGAATCTCATTTCGCAGCGAAACGTTTGATCTTAATTAGTGTACTTGAATGTTCTCGTTCATTCAATCGAGTGTCGGCTTTGCATCAGCGCCAGCGCCAGCGACACAAGCATCAGCATCAGCATCGGCATCAGCGAAAATAACAAAATGTCGCAAATCACTAAGGGGCTGCTCCGAGGGATGTTCGGCGACAATGGCGGGGTAGCGCAGGGCTGCTACTTCCCAGGGTCTCGCACGCTTGATTGGCAGTTTTGGGCCCTGGCTCTTGCCGTCGTTCCAGTCGCTGTTTGTTGCTGCTGCTGTTTTTTGTCTAAGCGGATTTCATTCGCATATTAATTGAAGTTTACACAGCGACAAAAGTAGGCGGCCCGGTCACTAATTAAATAGAGTTCGTGGGCGCCAATCGTCCGCAGAATTCTGCGCAGTGTAGCCAGCGCAGCAGTGTCACGAAGTAGACGCGTCAAGTTGTCAAACACGCGCCGAACTTTAGTGTGGGTAAATATTTTTCAATTAAAATGGCTGCCCGGCTATTTGCTCAGCACTTTGTCGGCTTGCATAAAAATTTAGTGGTCTCATAGTTGCCCACAGTCCACAGTGGACGGGGAGCGGGGATGCAGCACGTTCAAGTAATTGCATGATGAGCAGTTATAGAGACATCGCTGTGATTTCTTCGAAAGGTAATCAAGCTAATCAACGCACGGCATTAAGGAATTTAATTAAAATTGTAGAGAGAAAGAGAGCACGAAAGTGGCACAGATGAGGAACTCAATGGAGTGGAGGAAAACGTTCCATAGATGTGGTTTGATAATTAACTATCACAGCTAATGAGAAAACCATAAATATCTACAACTGGAACAGTTGGGAAAGTAATATTCAATAATCGCTTAAATGCGAATGTTATTTTTTATTTTGGGAACTTAATTAAATCAAAATCATTTTCAAAAATGGTTTGTTAATTAACTGGCCCACCAAAATCTAGAATTTTACTCATTGCAAATTACATTCAATACTCACTTGAATGCAACTTAAGTGGGTTTCAATAATACTCACTTGATTGAAGAGAATTATCAGAAAGTATTCAAATAAATTGCAACTTTTTATTTAAATGTGCTGGCTGGTTTCACTTTAATTAGATAGCACATTCAACAGCCTTGCACTCGGTTATCAGAACCACTAATAGAAGCCAGCATACGCGACACGCTGCACACGAGTTCCAGTGAAATCCACTTTCATCCGCATTAGCTGCATGCCGTATGGTGTATGGCTTAATTACCTCAAACTTTACACATTTCCCTGTGTGTGTGTGTGTAGGTGAGCCTTTAATTTTGCTGAACTCAAGCTGAATAACCGCTTAACTTTTTGAGTAGCAACGAAAATTGTAACCGGAGCACTGCAGACGTATGTTCCACATGTATGCGGAAAACTAAGTCAAACAAGCAAATCGCCAGGAATTGCTTTAGCTGCTGCTGCTGCTGTGCCTGCTTTTGGCAAACTGTCGATAATTAGCCAGCAAAGTTTTAAGTTGGCCATTAACACGCATTTGCTGCATAATGGCGCTGTCTGGCATAGATTTGACGTTGCCTGTGCCACAGCTTACCTTTGGCCGTCGTGCCACATGACGCATTAGCCCAAATGGCTGGGCAATAAAGCAATGTCTTGTAGCTGTGGGCCACAATGTTCAACCGCTTGAACTTGATGGCCAGCGGCAACAAGAGCAACGTTTTCAGCAATTGCCACACTTGACTGGGGCCGAGTGTTTTATAATTAAAGTCGGCAGGCGGAAAAAAGGACTAAAGGGAAGCCTTGAACCTATTCGAGCAACAAGCCAATGGCTGCGGCTGTGGTGCTGGCTGCATTGCGTGCGACTGTGACTGTGGCAGAATGGCCAAGTTGCAGCCACAATTGTTGCACGCACAGCAGCAGTCAAGTGAAAAGAAATTGTTGCAGGCGGGGCGACCAACGAGCACTCCACTATACGAGTATGTATACTAATTTGTGTATGCACAGTTTGTGCCGACATACAAAATGTATTTCATATTTGTGCCTGCCCTAAAAATCTGCGACCTGAACGGACAAGTTGAACAAGTTTTGCCTGGCCTCTAATTACCTTTTTGGCTAGCTGGCTGGCTGGCTGGCGTGCCTGGCCAACTTTTTGGCCTGATAATTTCTTAATACTGAACCCACTTGATTGCAGTTCTGCCACCAGGCAGTGGAACAGTTTTTGAACTTGAACAGGACGAACACAGGAGGCGGATAGCTGCGTTCGCCAAAACTGATATAAGTCGGGCCATATGATTGGTAAAGTTTTGCATTTAAAGCAGTGGCACTTAATTAGAATAAGATTATACCCATATAATTAGCATAAAGCGTTGTGAAGCAACTATTATGTATAGAAGCATGTTGACAACTGCCAAATTTGAAAATAAATGCAGTACTTTGTCGCTCTAATGATTTCAACTGCTCGCTGTTAAGTGCTGAAGACTTGCACTCAAACTTAATGTATCTTTTGAATCGTTGAGTAGCTCTGCGACAGCTGGACAGTGGATAGGATAACTGGAGCTGGCGCTGGCAGTGGAGGAACCAATTTTGAGTAAATTCGAGCAACTTACAAACGATGTGCTTGCTTCTTTCGAGGGCCACTCGAGCAGTGCGATGAGTGGTGGTGCAGTAGCCCAATGCCAGTATGACCCTTCAGATGTCAATTGAACTGCAGCAGACATAAATCAATAGCTCTCGAAATGGGCAGCAGCAGCGTGTGTATAACCACAACATGTCAGCCTTAAAAATGAGCCGTTGCAGCTGCTTCCGTTGCCCATTAAGCCAAGTGTCCGTTTTGTCAGCAGGCTGCATCCGCCGGTGCACCGGGGTAAAATAAGTAATTGCATTAAAGCCAGAAAAATGGCTGGTAGTTAAACTGCCAGCTGCCAACTGCCAGCTGCCAGTTGCCAGTTGCCAGTTGTCCCAGTAGTGGCTGCTACTGCTGTGTCTAATTGAATTTTTCAGCGCTTCGCTCATTTATTAATCCGATTTCAATCGACTTGCAAGTCCCAGGTGCAGCATTGCATTTCCCAGCGAATTAATGACATTCATTACCTGCATTTAGATTGCCATCAGTGATTCCGCATTGGAAGCCAATGCTTAAATAGCTTTTCCCAAATTATAGACACAGGCTTGAATCACTTGCCGTCCAGCTTATGATTCCTCTACTTTTTGTATGGCTGGCTTAGCCCCAAATCTGTGCTAAGTAAAAACAAACATATTTTAAAGTTTTAAGTCCGAAAACTGTTACCGACAGCTGATGAATACGAGCAGCTTACCTTCATGCTCGTTGTCTCTGCTAGGAGCCATTGTGCCGCTTCTATAAATTGGGTCAAATGCTTGACTGAGATTTTTTGGGGGGCCTGCCAGCCTTTTAATTAGCATGTTTATTTGACTTTGCCTGTACGAGTGAGCGCAAAGTTTTTGGGACTGGCTCCGACTCGGCATACGGGACGTATGTGTAATTTCAACGTGTGTGAGCGTGAGCGTGTGCCTGTGCGTGTGTGTGTGCGTGGGTGTCTGTATTTGTAGCAGCTGCTTGTGCGTTGAGTGTTGATTAAACAAATTGCAAATGAGTTTCGGCTTTTTTGTGGTAGTTGTTGTTGCTGCTACTGCTGCCGTTGCTGTTGCCGTTGCTGTGTATTATGTGAGTTGGCCAAAATAAACAAACAAAGCCCTGGGTAAGACATGCACTTGAATAAACTCTTATAAAACTAAATAAATACACACAAAGACAAACTGTAGTTAAATGCACAAATAAAAAGCAAATGCTGACAGCCAGGCGTGCCTATCTCACTCAGTATCTATCTATCTATCTAGTTTCTTGTGCTCTGTTCCCGGGGCATGGTGGTGTGTTGGGGGTGGGGAAGAGTTGTGCAAATGACAGTGAGTTATTTAAGAAATGCAATTTCAATTAAATATGCAAAATACTCAAAAGTCTAATTTAGACAGTTACCCATTGTGCTGAGGGCTTTGCCTGGCAACTGCCATTTGCTACGAAAAACTAACAGCTAAAATGCGAAGATACTTAAATATTTATATGAAGAGCTGCAGCGCCATCAACAAAAGCTGCAGCAGCAAAAACAACTGCAACAAAACTTTGTAATCAACAATTTGCATATTTGCTTTGGCAATGGCAAAAACTCTGCCACCTTCACCTTGCGCGGAATGCATTTGCAATTTTTTGTTGTGTGTTTGTTGCCAGCATTTTTTTTATTGCTTGCCATTGTAGTTGTGTTTCTGCACAGTCCTTAGTTGAATTGTTTCATTATGTTGTTGTAGTTAGCATACCCTGCTCTCATTAAAAATTCCTGCAGAGCATGCTGAACACCCACAAATTTAAAGGCTAATGAAGTAATATGATTAATAAAGTCAAGTAGGAAAATTAGTTGGAAATTCTCGTTTGGGTTTTAGCTCATAATTG
This sequence comes from Drosophila rubida, assembly GCA_035046165.1. Lineage (NCBI taxonomy): Eukaryota > Metazoa > Arthropoda > Insecta > Diptera > Drosophilidae > Drosophila > Drosophila rubida. The sequence continues at coordinate 10,752,653 of JAWNOF010000012.1, read as the reverse complement.
TTGCAATATAGTATGCATTAGTCTGTCAGTCCTGGCGAACACACTCTGACTTGTTTTTAACAGTTTGCTGGTTGTTTCGCTGTTGTTTAACTGCTTTTTTGCAGGCTTTTAAGCATTTGGCAAGCATGAAACTTACTTCATTTGCGTTTATGTGATTTTCCGCTCTAATAACTCGAACTGAAAAGCTCTTCACTGAGAGGAGGAGTAGGAGTAGCGAACAATTTGTTTTCTATGCGTTTTTATATTCACACAAATGCTGCAAATACCGTAGTGTATACATTATACTAAAAGCAAGATAGAGATTGTGAAACTCCAGGCAGCAAATGTATTTGTTTTGTGGCCAGCTTTTCAATGCCTCGGCTTGAGCAGTACTTTGGCTTGTCGCTGCCATGGCACTTGTGGGCGTGGCCGCACTTGACAAGTTTCGACCGCTAAGCACTCGCACTGGCCATGGCTTTTAGGGGGCCAATTCCATTCATTCAGAGGCTATTTAGCGTTTGTTGACTGGATAATTATGTGGTGCGTGCGAGATTTATGCGCAGCCGGCGACCAGCGGCAGCCGAACTGGGCCAGGATTAAGGTGAAAAGACAGGACACGAATTTTCGGTTGATGGCGCTGCCATCGCCATCGCCATCGCCATTGCCGTAGTCGATGCCGTGGACTGTGTGCTGCATGTGTTGCAAATAAATTGACTGCCTGTGGAGGCGAACGATGAGCAAACAATGCGGCGTAGTAGCTGACACTAAATAAGCAGACTTGTGTAGGTGCAAATGTGGCCCGCAACACAATAATGTGTGTTCATGTGCGTGTGCTTGTGTGTGTGTGTGTGCGTGTGTGTGTGTGCGCTCTACAATATTGAATATTGCAGACACAACAGCAACTCGGCCTTAGTTCGTCCTGTGCGCGCGTGCTTTGAAATTAAATGTCGTTATAAGTAGGCATTTATATACAACGCAAGACAGTGCCCTACTATGTTACACACACACATTCACATGCTCATACAGATGTATAGTATTCAATACATGCTGTGCCCTGAGTATGTGCCACATACTCATTTACCCAGTCGACTCGACTGTCGACAGTCAGCAAGTCAGTCTCCGCCTTAACTTCAACCTCAGTCTCAGTTGCGTTTTGTTTGCGCTGGAGTTTGTCTTTTGCCACAGAAAACAAATATTGAAAAAGAAATAAACGCAAGCCAAATAATACAACAGAAATAAAGAAGTTGAAGCTGACATGCACATGCTCGCACCTACACCAACACACCTTCGCACACACACACAGCTATGCACAGATAAACGCTGACGCTAAGGAAAGCTGACGCTGTCATTATGTTCCACGAACCTTTCCCACCCAGCGCGTCCTTTACTTCTGGTTCTCATAGATATTGTTGTCCTATAAATACATATCTCATTGTTCCAAAAATATCCCAAACAACCTGGCAGCTTTGTCAGGTTTCTCTTTTATAATTTGAGCAGAAGCAATAATAATCAGCATTGGAACTGATTAATGCATAGGAAAGTGTTTGTAAAGTGAATTTGAATTGACTGAGCAACAGTCGAATTATATTATTAAGATTCCCATCAATTTCAGATTTAATAAAGAATTAGTGAATTCAAGCTTTCACTTGTTTCTTTAAGCTTTATTAACGGCAAATTCTTTAGTATTCCTGTTATTACTTTCGTAAGATAAATATTTAATATGAACTGAATAGTTTTCAGTTTCATTTTCAAGTTTTAGCAGCTGCTATTGTGACGCAGTAGAAAGACAATTTATTTGCCACTCTGAAGACTTTAGTTCTTCATTAAGTACAACCCAATTACATTCTGCAAACGCATACAAATAACACTAAGCGCTCACACACACACAGAGAGAGAGAGAGAGAGAGAGAGAGAGAGAGAAGACACATATACGTTCTCAGTACACTCATCTAATTATTCTCTCAATTATAAATCCTCGTAACTGCGCTGCTTACCCCCTCAATCCATCATTCTGTGGCTAAACGCCCCAGAGCTTCAAGTGTTGTTTTTGCTTGGCTGTGTGTGTGTGTGTGTGTGTGTGTGTGTGTGTGTGTGTGTCGTGTGTGGGTGCGTGTAAATGTATGTGTAGCTACAACGCATTGAAATTGCAAACAGACAGCTAGCAGCAGGCAGCATCATTACAAACTGAACTGTAAGCGTTTACAATCGATGGTAAAGCAAATCATTGTCATTACGTGGGCGTAACCGCACGCACACCCATTATACTCACACACACACACACACACACAGGGAGGCACACAGAGTAGCAGATTGAAGACGTGGAAAGAAGAGAGAGAGAGAGATGTGGGCCAAGGAGGGACGCGCAAAGCAATTTCCGCACAAGTTTGTGGCTTCGGCTTGCCAATAAGTTTGTATTTAGTACTAAGTATTGGGCGCGTGCATTGTGTTGTAATGAGCTTTAATCATAATTGATTTACTATGTCTGCCTGCATCGGGCTCTGTCATCAATGCCATTCGGCCAAAAGCCCCAATTCCAATCACAATATCCATCAGTTAACTCGCACAGCCGATTTATGCGCTGCAATAAACTTCCTTCAGACAAATTATGCCTTCGCGCAGCCTTGACGGCACAGTTCATTTTTCAAACTACCTCCCTCTCCCCACCCCGCCTCACTCCACCAAACTCAACTCAACGCAACGCAAAAAAATAACAGCAGCAAACTTTTGGGCGTTTTGCAGCTCAGCACTCGTCGCTTATTGACTTATAGCCATGGCTGGCAGTCAGCATAGAACAAATGGCCCTCGCACAAAAGCCAAAAAGTTTGCGGAAGCCAAGAGAATAATGCCAAAATATGCAAATATTTTCAACAGCCAAAAACTTTTAACAATTGCAACTTATTCGGGCCTGTTGCCACTTGTCATCTTCTGCATTTAACAACAGTTTAAAATCAATTGCATTATTGATATGTCTTAGATGGACTCGCGACGAATTCGCAATGGCCACAGCGTATCGCCAGGCTAAACCTGGCTTAAATGTTGCAGTTTAAAAGCAGACTGTTGGGAATGATGATGAGTACCAATAGAATGCGAACTGCAAACGTAATCTACAGATGCAATTAGCTTTACTTAGCACAATATAGATTGATAATGTTGGATTATTTTGATGAACAATGATATTGTCAGTTGGACTTGAGGCGAGTGGGCAGAAGACAAGCAATTCATTTGTTAGCTGCAGATTCACTGATTGGCCATTTAGTTATGCGACGCCATAAAGATAAGAGATTTGCAGTGAACGTGGCTCGGCGAAGTCTGGACCGGTCTGGTCTGGTCTGGTCTAGTGTGCCATTCATTAGCAGTGGCCAAGCTTTTAGCTGACAGCAGTGCTTAGTTAGTGCAGTATGCAAATTGTTGTAATGCAACTGTGGATGTGACTGCTCTCCACTGGCTTCAAGGTTCGTCTCGCTCACAATCTTTGGTGCGTTTAAGACTTGGCTGTGGAGTTAACGTTAGCGCTGGCGCTGGCTTTGTTTGTTTAATAAATTTGCCTTGGTAAAGACAATTTCAAATTCTTCCAGCAATTGGCAAACATCAGCAACGATTGCTCGAGGCCCCATGGCCAGCTATTGCCGGCTGCAGTAACTGTTACTGTTGCAGTTACATCGCCAGCTCTGACATCCGGCACGGCACCGCTCTGAGGACAAAGGAAACCAATTAACAGTCGCCATTGTTTCACTTGGTAATTCAACTAAATTGCATGCTGCTGCCGTTGCCGTTGCCGTTGCCATTCTACTTGCAGTCGTAGTTGAAGTTGCATAAGCAAATCTACAGCAACGCCCTGCAGCTCGGCTGTTGAGCTGCTTTATTGCCACAAAATGTTCTCGTCTTCAACAAGGTGCTCTGAACGGCATGTTTTGCTAAGTTGTGGCCACCTCTGCTCTGTCCAGCGCGCTGCATGTCGATTAAATGCAAGCAGAAAACAAATTACTTGCCGCCGAAATAATTTCGTGTAATATTTTACTATTCAGCGCTTTAGCTAAGAGAATTTATGTGGAAAATTTGAAGAAAAACTAAGCCGAGGAAAACGATTAAACAAAAACACATGCACTGTTAATTTGCTGCAACTTTAATCATATTCATTGACCACACTGAATATCAGAAGACGCCTTATGAGATTAATAGCATATTTATTTCAGTTTAACTATATTAGGCAGTGATTTTAAACCTACAGCTCATACCTCTGAACTTTTAGAGCAATAATAAAAATCCGACAATAACCTAGCTATATTTGGGTCTGCAAGTAATTGGTGTGATAACTAGACTGTTGCCACAATATGCTGCTCGTCGCTAGGGGCATCGAGAGAATAAAAGTTGTTGGAGTTCCTAATCAGCAGCTCTGGCTTGCAGTGTGCAATCATTTGGGCACGGCTTGTGCTCAAATTAGCTATGGACCGATGGTGCGGGTCAACAAATGTTGCACTGCATGTGGCAACAGAGGAGACGCAAATTCGAATGACAAACTTTTCGGCTTTTTTTTTTGTGAGATGGGGGAAACAAGCAGCCGCTGCCTGGCAACGGAAAAAGTGGCAAGCTAGCAAAAGGTGGCAAGGTGGCAAGGTGGCAAAGTGGCAAAGTGGCAAAGTGGCAAGCTGGCAACAGGCAAACGTAGAACGCACAGCGGGCAAGTTTTCATTAGCATTTGCTATATCAAATACCACAGAAAGCTACCCATATGACCGACCAGTTGCACCCACACTCGATATACCAAAAACTCCGAGCAGCAAGGAGCCAAAACACTAGCAGCTGCTGGTCCAAACATGGCCAGCAGTCGTGGGGAGCTTGGCAAACATTTTCATTGGTTTTCTTGGTTGAGCTGGCGTCGCATTTGAAGCGCGTCGAAAATGCATTTCGCAGCGCGGTTGATGGTGACGTCAGCGATCGAAAGCGTTTTCCAGCCAGCCTGTTTCATTATCTGCCTCCTGCCCGCTCTCTCTCTCTCTCTCTCTTCCCCTTGTTCTTTCTCTGTGCATCTCTATCGCTATCTGCATCTGTCGGTGTGCGTGCCTGTTTGCTTGGATAAACGATGTAATCCAGTTGAAATGGAACTTTTCACATTTAACTGCACACATGCAGCGGCAAGAAAGGCAGACAATTGCCGGCTTGATAACGGGGGCAGCTGAAGCAGGTTGTCGAGAAGAAGCGAATGGCCGGAATATAGAGACGGCGCCGAGGTGTGTGCTGTGTGCGGTGTGCGGATCTCGCCTCGATAATGAAAACTTAAATCATTGTAGGCAAACTGCATGCCTCAGCAACACCAACAAAATGAGGCTACCCCACGTGAAGCCGACTTACGCATACACTGCACGAAGCTGGAAAAACATAACCTTTTTCAAAAGCAATTGCTCTGGAATCATTTTAAATATGTTTTGAAAGCTTCACTTGATTTCTTCGACTTTGATCCATGTGTAAGTTGCAGTCAGGTAGTGCATATTGAGGACAGTGTGGAGACTGGCAGCTCAGCAGATGCTGACTGGCTGGATATCTTTCGCCTGCTCTCTCTTTGCCTCTTTTGGGATGCAGTCTCAGAGCTGTAAAGTGTTTTCGTTTCGTTTCATTTTCGTGGTCCGTTGCGTGCCAAATCCATGAGCGTGCGATGGCCGCAAAAAGTTGTCCTGGACAGAGTGGCCAGGACGAGCTACGTCAACCTTTAGTAGCCTTTTGATGACTTTTCGCCGTCGTCGACGATAGCGCTGCTCTTTTTCTCGTTCTTGTTGTCGTTGTCGTTGGTGCAAACCGCAATTTCTGTTGATGCTGCTGCTGCTGCTGCTGCCGTTCTTGTTCTTGTTGTTGTCGTAATACGCCCCATTGTTCTTGTTGGTGTCGTTGATGGCGCTCAAATGAAAACTTTTCCAATTATTGCGGTGCGCCGAGAGAGTGAAACAGAGAAACAGAGCAAGAGAGACAGCGCGAGCGTGGGAGTTGGCGCAAAGTGACCAGAGGAAAGCCAAAAAAGAATCAGTGGCAGACAAACAACTAAATGGGCATCAAATCGAACTCGTGCACCGCATAATGAGTGCTCGGCATTTTTCGTGGATCCGCCGAGGGGCCAGGAGGGAGGAGCTCGGTGCGAAGCTGGCCAGCAACGCCCAGGTCATTAATCTAATTTGTGGCGCCGACGAACTCGGCCCAATCGAATTTAAAATGAATGTGTATATGACTGCAAGGTGTAAGTACATCGATCAAATCATTTTGTAGCCAACGCCGACGCCAACGCCAACGCCAACGCAAATGCCCAACATTGCTCGTCTGTTGTTAATGATGATGATGCCTAACTGCCAAACACAACAACAACAGCAACAACAACAACAGCAACGAGAGCGGCAACCACAAACAGCAACAATAAACAACAATGAGAACAATGACAATGACACGTTAAGCTGCCGTATACAGCGAGCGATTGCAGCGGGAACGTTGCCAAAACAATGGCGTACGCCATGCCGTTAATGCGTGCCGGAAGTGACGCCATATTGTTTTTAGTGCTTTTGTCATTTACCGACGAAGCGGCCCCAGCCGATCTGACGATGACAATGCGATTGGCTCAGCTGCTAAGCAGTGCTGTGAAATGCCACAAATAAGTTAACAAATGGCACATCATTTGGTTGTGCGCGCACGCACACACACACACACACTAACACACACAAACACATGCGTACATACGAGCGCTGTTCGACGATTAAATTCGCTTATTCGCTTCTGGGTGAAACTCTATCGAGTTTTATTTAATTCAATCACAAATTGATTAATAATTGTTGTCATCGTCATCGTCAACACTTTGTTGTTTTTTCTTCTTTGTTTATACGAAAGTTTAATTAAACTTTAAGCGTTTGTTACATTTCATTCTTCCCACACACTGCCCCTCTCTCGCTTCCTCACTCTCTCGCTCTCTCTCTCATGTTCTTCGTCCCACTCGAGCACAAGATTGTGCTATTTTATCTCTCGCTCGCTCGCACTCTGTGTCGATTAATTACACGTCTCGGCTCTTTTGGAAAGTTTAATTAGTTTCGCTTTTAATTGACAGTTGAAAAACTTCAGCAGGCTGGCATTTGACATGTGGTATGTATTTGTGTTTGTGTGGGCGAGCGAGAGCATGAATGCATGCGAACAACTCGGTTACATTTATGTCGATTGGAAACTGAAGAGGCAGAAGCTATTAGTGCGATGTAGAACATTTTTCGGGAAGTGACTACATATTCCTAAAGTGTTCGTTAGGTGCCAAATTAAATTCGAGACAACATCAAGGAAGTTATTGTCTTTCGACAGCATATTCAGGAATCCATCTTTAAAGTAATCAAGCGATGGGGTCCAATTGAATAATTATGCTTTGTTCAAACCCCATTCCAGATGAAAGCACAGTAATTGGTTTTGATGTTTCACTTGTGCTTCTCCAGTTAGCGTCAGTCAGTTGTGCTCAAAAGTCAATAGAATACGCATTATTTGCACGTTGTCTTAAGTGCACCGCACTACAGAAAAGGATTCCATATCCATATAGAGTGTGACTACACTCACTCTGTTGCAGTCTCCGTCTTTGGCTTTGTCTCCACCGTTGGCTTGAAGAGTTAGTGGTTAGAGTAACGATATTTGGCTGGCAGTCTGTGGCAGTAACTGTTTCTTGTTGCGTAAGTCAACAGTCGCAATGTTGTGTTAATGTTGGCTATATGTTTTCTCTACGTCCCTCCGAGAGTCTCGTTCCCGTGCCCGCTCTAACTCAGCGCTTATGTCTGCACCATAGCCTGTATCTGTGTGCTTGTGTGTGTGTGTTTGAATGTCCTGTCATTTGTTGACCAAATAAGTACATGGCAAGCAATTTGTATTTGTTTTACTTTTGCGAAGCGAACCAAACGACAGCCAACAGAGTTGCACAGAGCAGAGTCAAAAGTCGTGAGTCGAGAGTCGAGACTGGGCACGCACCGAAGCCAAAAACCAAAGGACTCAACTAATTTCATATTAAAACATCGTTTTGCATGCAGGAACAGCAGCGGCAGCAACAGCAGCAGCATCGGCAGTGGTCAAGCACTAGAAGCTGGTGGCCAGAGAACATATTCTGCACGTTGGCACTTTGAAGCGGCTCTAATGAATTTGATGTCCCCAAAAAATTCTTTGGCCTTGGCTTCGGGGCAGTTATTGGCATATGAGTATGGCTTGTGTGCGTATGTGAGTGTGCGTGAGTGTGTGCCTGTGTATTTGTCTCTCACATAATTGTCAAACTCATTCTGCACAGCTGTTGGCCCAAGGGCGGTTAACGCTAAGCTGTGGTGTGGTGTGCTGTGGTTTCTCGTACTTTGGTGTGGTGCTCGGCATGCAATTAACATTTATGGCCTTTTTCTTTTTTCCTCTTTTTTTCCTTTCGGCTCGCTTTTTTTTGACCCATCCTCATCCGAGCTTAAAGCAAATCAAAGTCAAAGCAGTAATCCAATGAGCTGGCATTTCATTTTCCTTGCGCTTCATAATAAATTGTAGATGTATATATGTGTATATACATATATAGAGAGTAGAGCGTAGGACAGTTAAAGTGAATTACAGATGAGTGGGAGTTCAGCGAAGCGCAGCCACAAAATGAAAGTCTCAGCATCAGCAGAAAATGCTGAAAAACCGAATTATCGACAAAAATTTGTGCTCATTATTGAGGCGAAAGGGCGACGCACATAAATTTGGTGTGTTGTCCTTTTTACTTCGATGCCAAGCCGGAAATTGTCGGGCGGGCACACAATTTGGTCGTCGCTCAAGCGCGCCTAATCAAAAGATAAATTCCCAAAGACATACATATACTTATTTAAGACGTGTCCCATCTACGGGTAGTTCCACTCTGCATTATTCCCACAGAAATCATATTAAAGTCGCTCAGCTGCAATAAATGTATTAATGTGGATTTCTTCAAATGCAGCTCGAATAATTTTGTGTGTTATACTCGTAGTAATTAAAGTGGTTCCATGAAACCCGACGCATACGAGTGTAGAAGTGTGCTTTGTAGGGGGTCCGTATTTATTCATTATATATGCGTTTCCAATCGGATTTCCCCTTGACTTCGCTTTTGCTCAGCTGTTGGCTGGGCTTTGATTTGAACCTACGACTTCGCTCTTGGTGCTTTTTATGTGTAGCATTTTATTTGACCGCCTGTGCTGTGGTCTGTTGCGCCGGCTGGCGTTTCAGTCCCACTGCCACACCCACTTAAACTGGGCACGCATCATTATTATGCCATGCACAGTTATGTGCCTGACCCAAAAATATGTAAAAAGGCCGCGTAAAAATCCTTTTTGGCCCTGCAAATCGGGCAATCTACGTCGACGTCTCCGCCTACCCCACCGACCCATTCCTTGTCCTCATATAAAATTCAACTTTTGCTGAATTTTTGAGTCTATCTCACTATATGCATGTGTGTGTGCTCAGTAGTGTACTATGTGTGTGAGTGTGAATTTTATGCTGCCTAATGTCAACGTAAGGCACGCCCTGGCAGCGGCTCAATTTCGCTTTATGTTAATTTAAACATGTGCCGCTATGCGCATAAAATATGAACAGCTTTCCCTTCCTCTTGTCCCCTCTGCCCCTCCGCCCCTCAGCTGCTCGCTCGCTTGCTTTGAAAGTCTCTTTCCAGCATCTAAAAGCTGACCGCTCTGGCCATTTGTTCTTGTAGTTTTGGGTCAAGTGTGTGCGCCAAGATTTTCGTTTTTACTTTTATTTCCACCTCCACCACCCGCAGCTGCTCTCCCAGTCAGGGAGGCCACATGTGTTTTGGCCACTGATTTTGTTTTCCTCTTGCTTTTGCATGTATATGTACATTTTGCTGATTTCTTCTTGTTGACTTTTATGTTAGCATACTTTTCGGCGCTCGCCTGCTGTTGTTTGCCCAGCGCACGCTCATAACTAAGCAAGCTTAGACTACCTCGTGTTATTTCGACTGAGGTGATTTAATGGCGCACCAACTTCAACTGTTGAGCTTATTGGTTTGCCGTGGTAGCTCAGTCGCTGATCTGCTCGATCTCAGGCTTGCCTAAGCTGCGGTCTTCAGTCAACATTTGCAGCGCATTTCAAGTTCGCCGCGAGCCAAGCACAAAAACGAACTCAATTTCTTTTTCATTTGTCAGTTAAATGTGAGATTAGTACTTGTACGCATCGCTCCAACGGCAGCAGCAGGGACACAAAACACTCAGCGGCAGCTCGCCGTTGAATTTGAAGCCAGCAATTTTTGGTTGGCTACATGATATGCTCCGCTCTTCTGTTTATGCTTTCTGTTGTTGGGCAACTCGCATGCTCTACAAAATTTTAATTTTTTGTTTGAGTATCTTTTTTTTGTGAGGGGCTCGGGGCCACATTCGCTGTTCAAATGTTTTTGCAATTTAAGTAAATTGAAATGTAGGCATGTGTGTGTATTTTGGTCAGCTTTGCGTTGCTTTTTATCATAAGCATTTTAATTAGATGCTTGATTAAAAGCTGTCTTTTTTCGTCATCCCCCGAAATGCTTCGTTTTAATTAAAATTGTTGCCGCTATCAAAGTGAGGGACCTTCCCATATACACTCGCAGATGCAGATGAGCTTAGATGTCCTTGATTGGATGGTAAGGCAGCAACCATTCCGCATCCATTGGATTTATTTGTGCGGTGCTTTCAAGTTGATTTGAGATTTTCAGCCGCTCAATTTGTCGACGCTGAGGGCATTTGGCATACCAGATGACTGTTTAGCTGCGTAGCAAAGCCATTGCGATTCCCATAAATTTGCAAGTGCCCCAGCAGATTAACAGTGAAAATGGCCACAAATTTGTGCAATGCCATCATCGTGTGACGGGCCAGCGCCATTGCGTTGCAGTCACACGTTGTGGCATAGAATTGAATGGAAAATTAGGCTCATTTACGGCCGGCCACTTTGTAGGTCATGCGGACCGCTTTCATTGACCATCTCCAATCGAAATGCGATCAACGTCGTGCACATCCATGCACACACACGCACACTGACGTGCATAAATACGCTCACAATTTTGTTACGAGTCAGCCAGACTGTATTATGCACACATTTGTGCGCATTTAATGCGCTTAATTGTATTGGCAATGCGCATGAAAGACTTTAATTATCGTTAAATATATGCACGCACACACACACACACACTTACATATGTGTGGGGGGAAGGGAGGGAGTGTGATTAGCCCCAACAAATTGCCACAATAATTGGCGTAAATGCACATTTTCGAGATTTAATTAACACCTCTTTAAATTTCTGGCCAGAAACAAACTGGCAAATTGATCACCTGTGACAGAGCTGTCAATCTTTCGGCTTGTTGCAACTTTTCCAATCATTAATAGAAATATACAATTACACAATTAAGGCGCAATCAACATCTTGAATTGTCAGCTATAACTTCGACAGCTAGATGAAATCTCTAGTATATGAAATTACTTATTTTAAAGTTAACATGTGAGATCAGCGACAGTCGAGCTAGTCCCACTGCGATATCCCACGTGCCATTTGAGAAAATTAGATATAAAACGAACATACATATGTAAAATTGTCGTCGCCTTAACTTACTTGTAATTAAAATAATAATAAATTAAACCCAGCGAATACTAAAACACAGCCAATTCAAAAGAGACCACATCAAACGACATTTCATATCATTTCATTGGAAAAGCAGCAATCCACCTGTGTTTTTCTACTAAGCATGCATATATACACATACAAGCATACCTGCATGTATGTATGTATGCGAATGAATATACTTGAAGACTTATTGTTATTGTTGCTCTCGCCACTTGCGCTTGCTTTGTGTACGTCAAACTCCTTTTGTTTATAACAAAGATAGTTTCAGCCATTTTCGGTTCATGTTACAAATATCTACATATTTAAATTAAGTTTCTAGCTCTAAGGATGCCACAGTTTCGCGGTTTGTGGGCAAGGGAAAGTGCAGGGGGGGAAAAAACATAAACTTGATCTGCGCAAATGCATATTACACCTAACTCCAAAGTTTGGTTACTCTAGCTTTTACGATCTCTGAGATCTAGGTGTTCAGACGGACAGACGGACGGACAGACGAACCGACAGACAGACAGACAGACAGACACACAGACAGACAGACAGACAGATAGATAGATAGACAGACATATAGACAGACAGACAGACAGACAGACAGACAGACAGATAGACAGACAGACAGACAGACAGACAGACAGACAGACAGACAGACAGACAGACAGACAGACAGACAGACAGACAGACAGACGGACAGACAGACAGACAGACAGACAGACAGACAGACAGACAGACAGACGGACATGACTAACTCGATTTTATTTCCAATTCTGAATATTTTGGTTGTAACAACATTTGGTCTGCGACGTTTCTTTCAACCTGCTGCATACATTCGAGCACACTTAATTTACCTTTGTACCTGAAGAATGCAATATTGGCGAAAAGTCACAAAGCTTTCAAACGGCATCAACCACATTTAACTCATTTGCTTTCCAACAGTCATGGTCAAGTTGCTAAATTGTTAAAAAAAACGTAATTATATTGAAATATTTATTGACTTCGCATAGTCTAACACTTAAAAAACTACGAAATAATGTTCAATGCGCAATGGCGCGCAAAGTCAATATTGAAGTGTGCTTTGGCTTGAAGACACACTCATGCGAAAAGTCTTTTTGCGAAATGCTTTTTTAAATATGCAATTAAATATGCACACAATAAATATACACAATTCTTGCATGCACTGAAGTAAATACTTTTATTTTGAAGCTATTATAAATTTGAAAAACAATTAAAACTGCGAAATACCCTTGAAGTATTTTGTTTTCCAACTGACTCAAGAGAAAGAGCATTTTCAAAAGAAGTAGAATCATGATTGGAAATGTGCAGTCTACTGCAAAGACTGAGTGGAAAATTCCGAATTGTTTGGCAGTAGTTTGATTGCAGCGCAGCTAATCAGGAGAGCGAAGCGTTTGTCATTGATAAGAACTTTTGTTGCACTCAAATTAATGGATTTAATTGAAGACAGCAGAGCAAAGCATAAGGTGAAAGTTGCAGCGGAGTTGTGCTTATTTTTAGTTTATTTACTATTGAAATGCGCAGATGCTGTTGCAATGTGGCAGGTGAAGAGCCAGAGAGGAAGCAAGAGACGGAGTGAAAGAGTTAGTTGAGCAAGGATGCGCTCGAAACAATCAGCCAGCTGTCTGTGTGTGTATGTGTGTGTGTGTTTGTGATTGATGTCGGTGAATAACTACTACTGCTGCTGCTGCTGCTGCTGTTATTGCAAGGCGAGTACTCCGACAATGCCCCAGAGCAGTGAAAAGTGCACAAAATGGCGCACATTGCAGATAATTGAGTGGATTACATTGCTGCCCCGGGTTTTTGAGGCAGGCAGAAGGGTAGGGGTGTTGGCACTTTAAAATGGGGTACGGGTATCTGTAATATGTAAATAACAAAAGAAAGCCTCAGGCTCGCTTCAAGATTGCTTGCGATGCCCGTCTGTCGCCGTGTCGTGTTGTCAATAGTTCTTGCTGGCAAGTGCAAGGCAAACACATTTAGTTGGAGTGCAAATCGAGTTTTTGAGTGTGCTGAAAGGTGTACCCGAGACTGCAGCTTTAGAAATTGGCTTAATACCTGCACTGCTCTGCACTGGGTATAACCGAGTAATCAGAAGATTGCCAGTTTGCTTATGATGCCGTGCATGCAACTGATGCCGTGTCATGGAGCGCTGGCAAAGTTTTAAATGCGCGACGTGCTAGAAGAACGCTTTGCCATGGTTAGCGGGTATAAATTCAATTAAATATGCAGGAAAATTGCATTCCAACTGCTGCGCTTCGCAGTTGACAAGTTGTGCAGCGACAATGCGCAGAAGTTGCGACTAAAGTCGGCAAACAGAACTAATTCCATAAGCCTTGTAGCCAATTTCAGTTGCAACAACGCGCTCAAGAAGCAGCTTTTCAACTTATGACAGGCAAAATAATGTGGGCGAAACAATGAATTATGCACTTGGAAATAAGTTTGGCGATGCAAAATTGGAGCGCCGTGGTTGCCGATGCGCTCCCGACCATAGCCATAAACCGAAACCAGCTAGCAAATCACTCATAAATGGCCAACGGAGCATATGGCCACCACCATCGAGCCATCATTTTTTGGACGGGGGGCTGGCGGGAGGGCACTGCGAAACTTTTGCGCTGGCAATTTGCAAATAGACGCACAGACAACAACAAATTTAGTGCCATTTAATGTTGCAAAATGCGTGCATGGCTCATAATAATTCATAAGCAACATTTTGCAATGGCATCATGTTGGCATTACTGCGTCCGTGCCGGAGCGTGTGTGTGTGTGTGTGTGTGTGGAGCGCATTATATATTTCACAATCAACGCGTTAAGTTGAAAGTAATGCATCAAAATTGTGCAGCCAGCGGCAGAGACAATAACAACAACAGAAGCAACAACGATGCCTGCAACAAGCCACATGCAACGTCCCGAAACCCGTCTGCGCGCCCTGAAACACTGACACAGATGGAGTGAAGTCAAGAAATAAACCCTGCAGATGATCTTTCTGGCAGGCTAGTTATGAACGCACGGCGCGTGCTTAAAAACGCAATGCGAAGATGAGCAAAAAGCGAAAGAGCGCCGCAAAGAAACGAAAACAACTCGAAAGTGAAATTATAATTAATAAATCCATCACATGTCCCCCATCTGCTGCATGAACTCGGCTCGCGCGACACTCCAGTGGAGGGGCTGGAGCGTCAATGAAATGCGTAAAATTTGCATTGGCTGCTCGCAGGCGTTTTATGCATCAGATGTGTTATGAATTTCAATACAATTTCATCTGCAGAAAGAAAGCAAAACAATGCAAAACACTGCGATGACGCTGCAGAATTCAATGCATTTTTTTCCCCCGCACAGCGCAAAAGTTGCAAAGGCAGCAGCAGCAGCAACTTGATATTTCCTACATGAATGTAAGCGGTTGTGTGTGTGTGTGTGTGTGTGTGTGTTCGTGGATGGGGCAACATGGAGCTCTTGACGCTGTCGCTGACATTTTACATTACATAAACGTATTTATGCAAATGTGCTGTGAACTTCGCTTCCCACGAGTTATTGTTGTTAAGCCCTTATTGCTGTTGTTGCCGTTGCTGTTGTTATGCTTGTTGCCCACTAACTGACTGCCTGAGTGACTCGCCTCCTGTTTTGGCTGCCATTTTTTGTTGCTCTTGCTGTTGCCGTTGTTGTTGTTGTTGTTGTTGTCGATGCGCCATATTTGCATGCATTTTAAATGACTCGGATATCAATTTTGACATATCACTTGACAGCTTAAAAAGGTTTATGTATTTATACAAACGAACAAGCGAAACATGTGTGTGTAGAGCTCGCACACGATTGGGATCACAGCACATTGCTCGCATACCCTAGAGAGACAGCCAAGAATAAGTTTACCAAGCGAACCAGCTACGTTTTTTGCAGCCAGACTATTTGCACAGGGTATCGGCTGGTCGAGCACTACTATGCTCTGCAATTCAACTTACTTTTTATTTATTTCTTGTGTACTTGGACATAAAAAAAGTGCGTTTTTTAAATTTATTGCTTCATTAAAGCTTAATACCCAAAGGCATGTGTACATATGTGTGAGTCTCTCTCTCTCTCTCTATCACTGTCTCACTCACGCTGGCTGTCGCTCTGCCAGGTGAAATATTAACGAGCAGCGCGCTCATATTTCCATTGTTCCTGCTGTTTTGCTTTCAGTTCTTGTCCTTGTTTTTTTTTTTTGTTTTATGCGGCTTTAAGCACTGAACAATTCATTTAAAGCGCATTTTGCATTAGCCGAAACAACCGAAATTTCTATCGTTGAATATTAAATGGCAATGGGAATGTGTGAACATAAAAAGTGAAAATGCCTGCGCTTAAGCTTGCTGCCATTAAATTCTATATAGTTGTGTTCTGCTCTATTGTAATACAAATTGTAATATGCATGTTATTTTTCATGATTTGCGAGCTCTGTGCATTAAACGAAATCGTATTAGAATTATGCAAAGTGCATTTAAAATGTTAATTTTATTATAAAGTCAATTGAGCGCTGCAGTAGAGGGAATATTTAAATGATTTATGTTTTGTGCAGCAACGAGTTGAATCTACTCAATTTAAAATATACATTTTTTGGGGGGGTATCACAAACTGTATATTATAAACACCGGAGGCGCTATTAAAACTGTGCATTCAAATTTATTTGAATGCTAATCAATTGATTGTTTAAAGCTTAAGCGCTTTGCAGGTTTTAGCGCACAGTTTAAGCCAAAGCTGGCAGCAAGTCAAGTTGGGCAGAAATGGCCAAAAAGCAATCCTAAGATCAAGCCCAATCTGAGGGCCAAAACCCAAAGTAAATAATTAAATTTGCTGCGTAAATAAAAGTTGAAGTGGCCGCCGCCTTTCGCCTTGGCTCAACTGTCCGCTGCTCATCTGCGCAACTGACAACAACAAAGGCAACAACAGAAACAACAGCGCAACAACACTCGAATAGCTTGTCTACAATGTCAAAGGCAGACGCTGCCAGTTCCCAGTCCAAATATTCGGACTCTCGGCATCAGTTTCAGTTCCAGTTCGCGACCGAGTTGAAGACTCAGCGTCTGCCTCTCATTTCAACCAACGGCTTCACTTCATGTTGCTCTCTCTCTCACTGGAGGTCGGAAACTGCTTTCATTTGGCATTCAGTGAAATTGCTTTTATTAGCGTATAAATCAACAGTGCAAAAATCGTAGCACACTTTGCAGCGTCGCCGTCGTCGTCGACGTCGTCTCTTGGGCAGACTGTTTAAATTAAATTTATGCATCATTTCGAGTTGTTTACAAGTTGCGAGCACTTGAATCAGCAGCAATGCCAACTTAATGCAATTGCCGCGGGGCGTGAATCGTCCAGCAAGCCTCAGTCGCGCTCTGACTCATCCAAAACTCAACTCAAAGCGATGCTGCCCCAAGATTCACACTTGAGTAATATTGCTAAGGTCAAAAGGATGGCTAAGCCGCCGGTCGGACTGTGGCGGTGGCTGTGGCTGTGGCTGTGGCTGCAGGACACTCAATTTTCATGTGAAGGCAGCCACGAGCCAGGGGCCAGGGGCCATGGGGTGCCTAGCATTATGTGCTGAACATAATAATAAAACTATAAATTAAATTAACTCATAAAAATTCCGTGTGCATAAAAACGCAAGGAACCCAGCAGCCAAAGCTGTCTGAATAATA
This sequence comes from Drosophila rubida, assembly GCA_035046165.1. NCBI lineage: Eukaryota > Metazoa > Arthropoda > Insecta > Diptera > Drosophilidae > Drosophila > Drosophila rubida. The sequence continues at coordinate 10,735,436 of JAWNOF010000012.1, read as the reverse complement.
ACTTTGTTGTTGCTGCCGCTGCCGCTGCAACAGACAAGGGGCTATCTATCTATTCTACGCTGGCCTGCGTCCGAAACTGCCCGCCAGAGACCATTCCATTTCATTTTCGGTCGCCGTCCTCAGTCCACAGTCGACAGTCCTTAGTCCTGGCACAGCCTCAGCCTCAGCTGCAACTCCTTTTCTCGGCCAACGCATTTCTACTCACATTTTATGGGCTTACATATAGGCGCTTTGGCTTGTAAGTAGCATGTAAGTCGGCCCGGAGAGCGCATGATTTAAATTCCTGTGAGCACGCCAAGTCGCATGGACCGGCGGACAGACAATGCGGCCAGACGGGCGCGCTTGGACGCTGCCATATATATAAAGCGTCAGCGTGCATATTTGATTTGATTTCATTGCCAGCCACGCCCCATGCGCTCGCTGTGAGCGGACAGCAATGAGGACGCGATGTGCCTGTAAATATTTATTAATGCCGTGAAAGTTTTTCGGGTTTAAGTAGATGCGATTTGTTGCCGGGGGCTGCTTTGATTTTTATGGCATTGCGAGTGAAAAGGATCAATAAAACGAACGAGCGAGTGAGACAACGAGACAGCAGTTACAGATTATTTTTATCGACTGTAGATTTACTTGAAGGGGCCCTACTTGCTCTCCATTCAAGCATCAGCATACTTAGAGAGCCTTTCAATGCACAGCTTGGGTACATGGGAATGTCCTTTAAGTAAGTTGAGATTAATAGATTTTCTGTTCCGGAACCTTCTCTTGAATTTGCGCAAGTGTTTCTTCACCCTTGTGATCATCAGCTTTTTGAGCCTAATACGCAGATTGAGAAACAGCAGTTTGATTTCGTTCTCTATAAATATCTCCTGGCGTTGTTCGAGACGATTCCGTAACACTCTCAGCTTGTTGCCCCTAATGCGGTCATATAGACCGTGAAATTCTGTCCACGGCGCACGCATTCTTTCGGCGTCTATATCAAAATTTTGCTAGCTTTTGTCGTAAAATTGAATTTTGATTGGAAAATCAGTGCCAATGGCTTCTGATGATGTGCGCTCCAAATTTAATGGACTTGCGCCAGCACCACGATACAAACAACAATGCCAATCGCACAAGTCAGAGCCCGTGATGATGACGTTTAAAGCAATTACAAGGCACCAAACGCAACAACGACGCGTCCCCCCCACCCCAGCCGCCAACCTGGCCAGCTACGATGGCTGCTGCGTGCATTGCAGCAACAATGTGCATACAAATGCAAATTGCGACCCGGCATACGCTGCGTATACGTAACGCCAAATGCCAGCGCCAACAGCGACGACGACGACGACGACGACGACGAGAACAACAAAAGCAATAGCGAAACATTTTCGCATTGCGTGAACAAAATAGTTTTGTGTTGTGGTTGTTTTTAGTGGCAACAGCAGCAGCAGCAACAATGGCCTCAGTGGTGGGTTAGTGGACGACATCTAGAGCAGTGGCAAAACAACAACAGCACAAAGTTGGCAATTACTGCGAAGTACTCGCACTCGAAGGCAACTCAGCAGCCCAACATGGTCACAGCTACACCGCCATCACCATTACCACCAGCCAAGAACTCAACTGTGCGAGAGCTGCACGAGTTGCGAGCTGCAAGCTGCACTTTCTTCAGCTGGTGGCTTAGCAAATGCATAAACAAGTAGGGCATAGCAGACGCTTCAAATATGCTAGCTAGGAAAAAAGTCGAATTACCATTTAGAGCTACTGTAAAAAGCGCTTCAAGTTGCCACATTTCATAACAATAAAATTAGCCCCACATACTTTGTGATATTAGTTAATCAGAGATCAACAAGCGCCCATCTATCGATATGCCCAAGAGAGTGTGCAGAGTGTTGTGTCGTGTTTGGCTGCCTGATTGTTGGTACTATGTAAAATACTTGGAATTGCGTTTTGCATGCGGAGAGCATTTAGTGACACATTTCAGTGGTTTGCCTGCAGCAAAGTGCAGGTGCTAATCGAAAGATGTTGTCGCACTGGGAGCGACTACAACAGCAGCAACATGGCAGAAAAATACGATTCGCCATATCCGAGTCCATTAGCTTGCAATGCCACGCATCAAATCATAATCATTTCAAAGTAAACCAAACCGAAATTGACTTGAACAAAATGCGAGGGAACAAACAGCACGCAAGACGGGAGCGACAAAGAAATACCCTGCAAAAAAAAAATAATATGAAACAAGTTTGATGTCAGTTACGCCGAGCTGTGCTGTCATGCCCTGCTAGGGTATGCAGCTTGGTATGATATCGTATATAAATAAGCTGGCGTAATAATAGAACCCAGCATTGGGCGTGCGAGGCAGCTCGCTCAAACTCGAATTCCATTTGTGTGCATTTCAGTTTGTGTTTAAATCAAGAGCTGGATATATTCACTTCGCCGTCTCCCCGCCCCGCCCCGCCGCACACACACTCGGTTCGTTATTGTTGGTGCTGCCTAGTGCGAGATCTCGACAATCATTCAGGCTGACAGGATGTGCGCTTCAGTGCGCTGATTGTGAGTCGAAAAGGCTAACAAAATACAAATACCAATGCCACTGCCAATACCACGTGACCATACTCGTATACATAATGGATATGGCCAAGGACACAGCTTTAGCTCTCAGCCGCAGTCTCGGCTATCTGCCGTCGCCCCCATGACTTTCGCCCGTCGCCTGTCGAGGGTCAGCAGTGGCATCTCCGATTGCCTTTCCTGTTGCTTTAGACGTGCACGACAACTGGCAACCGGCAACTGGCAACTGGCAACTGGTAACTGGCAACTTTGAGGACACTTTGCTAATTGAATTTATGCCACGGCGCCAAGTTGACAACTTCCTGCGACAGCGAGCAGACAACTAGCAACAGTTGGCAACGTGTTAATTCACCATAAAAAAGAGGCACAAACGAAACGCACACAATTGTTGCGGCGCTGTTGAGGGTGCCGAGCACAACCCAAAGTCAAAGCTATGGCTCATCCGGCCTGCTCATTAAGCATATGGCAAGGACGCTGGCAGCAACAAGGTGTAAATACGCTTGCCGCCGTCATCTTGCGATACTTGCTTTCCTTGTCTATTTCTTTTTTATGTGCTTATGCGCTGCAAAACGCTTATAAAAAGCAACAGCAAAAGCAAAAGCACAGCCAGCCGCCGTTGCTCATGCTGTCGCAATCGCAGCAAGTCTAGCGACAAGCCTTTGCCGTTTGCCAGTTGTCCTCGCGCTTCTGCCACATCCTTGTGTACTCACCCCCCACCCCCCCACAGTCCCACCAGCCATGACAATTTAAATGCCTTGTTGTCTGTGCTGCGGCTGGCCGAGGGTGTGGGCGTGTCTGTCTGCCGCTGGTAAGTAATAGCTGCCATTTGCTGCCAGTCTGCGGTTGCAGCCTCCAGCTCGGCGCTCCTTTTAATAAACAATCTTTTGCCGCACACACACACGCACACACGCACATGGCGCACGCAAAAGTACATGCATTTATAATTTGAATGAATCGCATGTAATTACACATGTACCCCGGTTTGCCGCTGCTGTCACAGCCGTTGGAAGCCAAGTGCTGGCTTATCAGACTGCGAACAAGACGCTTGCCACAAGAAATATGCAAATTATATTCAATTGCAAGTCAAATTATATTTCGCCAAAGTTAATGTCAATTAAATTAACTGCGGCAGTCGAGAGACAACTGAAATGCCTTCTTTTCTGCCCCCTATTTTGAGTACTCCTAAATAGCCGAAAAATTGATGAAGTGCCGCTTATTATGGCAGAACTTGCGTCAGCTGCACATTTGTAAGCCGCCAAATGCTGCAACACTTTTCCAATTAGGTCGCGCCAGTAAAATGCATCGGGCCCGTCGACAAAGCCCAATAATTCACTTTGGCCCACGACCAAAAGAGTGCGGGAAGGGAGCTATGGGGTGGGGGGGAGTCTAACACAAGCGCAGCTAATAATAAATTAATTGTGCAATTGCATTTTGGGGTTATTGGGCAATTGATTGCTTTTGACCCCGGTTTGGCTGCTTTGCACTTATTATTTATGGATAATGGAGCACTGCTCGTGCCCTCCCCCGTCTCTCGCTCGCTCGTTTCCAATCAGGCAGCAGTGCTTTAACTTTTATAATCTGGCAGCCACGTTACCATTTTGCGTTACATCTTGTTATGGTTGGCGATGGCGCGGCGACGTGGAGCGGGGCAGAATTTAACCCACTAATTAAAACTAAGTGGCGGGCGTTGAAAAACGCGTTGCAACCTCTATTAACCCAGCGACGCCCAATTACACTTTCGCTTAATTTTTTAGCTTCTCCTGCGCCGTGCTCGCTGCTCTGTGTTCTGCGCCGGTGTCAGAAGCAGCAGCCCCTGGCACCCAGGCGAATTTTGACATTTTGACAGCGCGGCAAGTTTACAAGCACCAACAACACAGCACACGCTCACATTACGCATACGCCGCAGTGGCTGCGCAGGGGCGGGCGGGGAGGAGGGCCCTGGTTTCTAATTTGTTTACGGGCATTAGGCCAACATTTTAACTGCGCCCCCGAAACACTAAAACTGAGGTGAGACCTACACACGCTTATGAGTAGGTGTTTCCGTTTGTGTGTAGTCAGTTTGCTGGAGATAGAAAAGTGTGCTAGAGTTGTTATAAACTTTTGCGAGTACTTGCTGCGTTATTAGGGTCTTATTATGCTGCCTGTTTGCCCCACTCGACTATTATGCATATTTAAGTAATTTGCGCTGCGAAAACTAACAATGTGCTCGGCAATACAATAACTTTGTAGCTAATATCTATGAGTTTGCTTAAAGAATTTAGTGTGCTAACCTTCAACTTAGATCACGCTGTGCCCAATTTGGATTTTAGAATTTAAAAAGCGAAACGTTGCTGATGGATGGCCGCTAGTTGTGGAGATAGCAATATAGTTTTGCCTTCGATTCGCCTTGTTCCAGTGGCATGTAAGACTCGCAGAGAGACATGGCCAACTTTGTACGCCTGTCACCCTCTGTAGCTGTGTGTGTTTGCGTTGTGACAAATGGCGCACGTTTTACATATGTACAGTAGTTGTCCACCCCCCGCACCCCTCACCACACCTGCCAGCCTTGATGCGGCACTCACACACACACGTTGTGTAAATGTAACACAAAATGCCGCAAACGTGTGCGTGGCAAATTTGTAAAGTGCAAAATTTATGCGTAATGTGAGGGCGTTACCCAAGCCGCCCCCCGCTCCACAGCCAGAGCAGGGCGGGGCAGGCCGACCACGCCCACACCCGAAAGCTGCTGCTGCCTACCTCCGCCGTTGTGGCTTACAAGTTTGAAGAGGCCCGACGTCGGCGTCGACGTCGACGTTGGCAGTGAAGTGCCAAAAAGTTGCAGTCAACGGCAACCCGAAAAATATAACTGTCTAGCGTGTGTGCGTGTGTGTGTGTGGGCGTGTGTGTGTGAGTTCGCGTTTAATTTTCTCACCAAACTAAAATGTTTTCGGTAGCAGCGTGTGTTTTTTCTTCGCGCTCATGCAAATATTTGGCAGCTCTATGGCAACAAAATGGCGGCGAAAGGTTAGCAAAATAACTTCATACGCGCCGCGTGAACACAACAAAAGCAACACCCCCCCCCCCACTCCACAATCCGCCCGCTCACGCTCCGCCTGAACACACGTGCATGTGTGGACAATGATGTCGTTGTGTGCGTGCGTTTGGATTTGGTGAAATTCATTAAAGTTTATGTTTGCGTATGTTTCAACAGTTTTACAGCGTTCACCCCCCACCGATCCCCAGCCCCATGTGGGTAATAGTGTGCGTGCGGGCAACAGAGAGGGAGAGAGAGAGCAGATAACGACAAGGGCAACAACAAGTGTAACAAACGGGAACAAGAACAATGTCGATTTCTGACTTTTAGGGCCTGCCTTTTTACGCTTAATGTGTTAAAACTAATTTAAATTTATTTCATTCGTGTAAATTTGCCAAGATGCTGCGGCAGGCAGAAAAACATTTTCGGGCCGCTGTCATGTTTGCTCTCTCTGGCTAAAATATATCTGCCCCTTGCCCCGCTCTCCTCTCTCTCTCTCTCTCTCTGACTTGCAACTCCGAATTTGACTCAACGTTCAAGGGGTTAATAAATAAATTACGTATACGTGCACATAAATTTTTGAGCAAGCAATGGCAAAGTTCACACAGACGGCAACAAGCACAACTCTGGGTCAAATTTATGCGTATGCGTATGTTAGACAGAGTCGGATACAATGAAACAGAAAGAGACAGAGCGAGAGAGAGGGAGGTGGCTTGGAGTAAATTAAGAGAGAAAGGGCTGCTGTGGGTCATGATTGGCAGCTATTTGTGTGCTGAATGTGCCGTTAAATTAGCCAAATTACGATGAGATGGAAATTCTTGGCTTATTTGCTTAGTTCGCAGCAGCATTAAAAATATGCAATGAATTTCTCAATGTGTCACTTCACCCGCTTTTCAGCTGTTTCTCCATTTCATTAATGCTCCCGTTATTACTATTTCTGTGTGTTACGCCTAAAGTTGGAGCATTTTTAATTTACGACCCTTGAACAGGGCAAACAAATATCCAGGGATGTGCATAAATATTGCAGGGCAACAGTTTCAAAAAAAACAGAATGCAAAACTAAGCCAAATGACTGAGAAAAACGCTAGCAGCCTAAATAATTCGGCTTCACTTTTGCCGTAGGTGCGCTACAATGATATTCAAATTAATTAATTAAAAGATATCAAATTTAAAGATATTGCAATCTGCGTCGCTTTTAACTAGCAAGTTCACTTGAGTGCGGTTAATTGTTTATATAGTATTCCTTTGGAAGTCGCTTGTCGGATTGCTGGACAAATAGTTGAAAAAGTCGAGCGCCTGCACTGAAATTTGCGAGCTCGGGCTTTCGGGTAGCGTGCATGGCACAAAATGCGCACTCGAATACTTAACTATGCAAATAAAGCATTGAAATTTCAGTTGCGTTGGCAATTTAATTAAATATGAGGTAAATACATTTTGCTGCTACCATAAACAGGACATGCACAAAAATTGCATGCGACAGCCACAGAGCAGAGAGCACAGAGCGGCAAGGTGTTGGGGGCAGTGTGGAGTGTGGAGCCCAGGCTAGGCTAGGCAGGAGATAAACAAGCGGAGCAAACAGACAAACTAGTTAAAGTGTATGTACGGGTTGCCTGCGTAATCTGAGGTCGCCAATGACGGCAGAGCGGCGGGCAGGGGAGAGTGACTGGTTTATTTGGTAGGCAAACCACAGGCAAAGGCATTGACAAGAGAGAGAGAGAGGCGGGTGGCAAATACGAAATGGGCAAAATGGGGGCGTGACCCCAAATGACACAGACAGTTAAGTGAAAGCGTTGAGCGTTGACACGCAACACGGCAACAACAACAACAAGAAGACGAACAATGCGATTGTAGCAAAAATACATTTAAGCCTGCCATGTTTTTGGCCAGACTGAATTCTGTTTCGCATTTAATTTCATTTAGCAACTTTGTCGTGCGTTCTCCTCGCTGTCTGTTTGCTTTCTTTTTTTGCTGCTTGTTATTTTAAATCGAATTGTACAAATTGCAAATTGTAAACATGCAATAAATTAAACAACTTGCAAATTAAATGAAATTTTATATTCACACACACACACACACACACAATGAATGGAATGCCGAGCCGCTTGCAGATTGCCAACTGTGCTAATGAAATTTATGTAAATTATTACTGCCCACCAGCTGCTCGTAGGCGTGGCATGTAAGTAGGCTTAAAAGCCCTGCCGGACCAAGTCAGACGCGTGTGTCAGTGTGTGTGTGTGTGTGTGTGTGCATTTGGAGCGCAGTTTGTTGCCCCCAGCGAGAAGACGCATTAAAACTAATGCTGATGCGACGTCTGAGAGAGCGCAAGCTGCTAGGCAACTAGGCACCAGTGGGCGGGGGAGTGGCGAGCGGCACAGAGAGCGTAGGGAGGGAGTGCGAGACAGATAGAGGGCGACGGGGGGAGTGCTGGAGTTCGACGGGGTGAGTGACAAACAGTCTTAGACTGGAGCTTACGGACAAGTCCATAAGGCCGCCCGTTAACACCTTGTAGCAGCCACGTCCACATTGCCTAATGCCAAAGCTCAGAGCCATTGCCACAAACTGTGTCAGCAAAGCAATTTCTATACCCTGTACTCGACAACACGTTGCATGGGGTATGCAATAAGCGTAGAGAAACTAAAATAAACTCTAAACAAATGCTTCACAATTGCAACTAATTGTCTACAACATAAATTATGGATTCATGTGAATCAATTCAACTAGAAATTATTTGTTTTTCTTAACCATAAAATAACCCAATAACCAACTTTAAATCGCACTATGTTTGTCAATAAAAAGATGTGGAATAAAGCACACAGGTATTATAATGAATAGGTAATATTAAGTTCAACTATTTGATGCCATTAGAGATTAATAAACGTGTGCAAAATTACGGCTCTTCAAATACTTTAATTCAACCTAAAGTTTTTTTGTTAGATTGCCAATATATATTTTAGATCATCTGACGTAATTATTATAACTTTTTTCATTTATTTCATTAGATCTTTACTTAGTAATAATCATATTTCTTTTATCATACATATTTCTGTGCACAACTTTATTTCTCAAGGAACAATTCTCACTTAAAAAGTTTGTGTTAAGTTTTGCTGCTGATACCTGAAAATATTTTGAAATCTTTTGCAGGATATGTAGTAGTCGACGCCATTGAAAGCTGCCGCATTTTTACTTGTTGTTGTGTGTGCAAACGCCAAGATGCTACAACCTTCTACAAGTACACCCAACGCCAGCTCTAGCCGCAAGCTGCCGCTGCCGGTGGTCGGGAGTTGGGGCCTTGGGTTGGAGACTGCCCCAAGGGGGCGCCGCACATGACTGTCTGGCATGTGAGGCAGTGTGTGTGTGTGTGTGTGTGGGTGTGTGGGTGAGTGTGTATTTGTGCGATGTAAACGTGTTTTTTGACAGTAATAGTTTGTAATATAAATTCACACCAGCACGCCAATGCCAAACGCAAACGTAGAAAGGCTCCCCGTCCCAAGCCTGCCCCACTGCCCCGCTGGCCCACACACACACGCGCACACACACACATACCGACAACAAAGTATTTTGCTACGTGTAACAAAAAAGCCATTTAAGCATTTTGAGGTTGGCGACGTCGTCAGCGACGTCAGCTGCGCTGCGCAGCGATGCTTTTCTTAACTTACCTTTGGGGGCGTGCCACGGAACGGAGGGAGGATTTTACGAGTATAACCTCACAATTTTATAGCGCGCGTGTGTGTGTCGGTGTCTGTGTGTCGGTGTGTGTGCGGCTGAGTGTTAGTGTATTGTATGCCTGATCCCTTTTAATATATACCCAGTGTGTGCTACCTTTCGGGCCAAACAAACTTTTTTACGACTTTAATGCTGCACAAAACAATTTCATATAAATTAAACTAATAGAGCAGCGCTGCCCGCCGCCTCCGCGCTTCCGCCTGCGCATCAAGGTGCTCGCCAAGATATCCTTTATGACAGGGCAACTACTCCGACAGTCTGGCAATTTATTCCATTCGCTGCATAATTGAAAATTCTTTGCCGCTGCCCTGCCGCGAGCTTATCGTATAATTTCTCGCAAGTGATTGCGCCACACTCCGAGCTGAACGCTCCACATGATGGACTCGGCTGGCTGACTGTGTGTGTGAGTGTGAGTGTGTTTGCGGCATAGTTCTGTGCCATTGTTGATGATGCACATTTCATGTTAATGCAATTAAGTTTTAATTGTTGAATTGTTGATCTTAACGCATGATTTCATATTTATGCGCATTAATGCGAATCGCCTGGCCAACCAATGTCGTCTCTCATCCAGTTGCCGTTGTTGTTGCTGTTGTTGCTGGGCACATCGTTGTCATTGTAATTGCGCCTCGATAAGCACGGCAGTTAAATGTCGCATTTATTGTAATTACACAATTTTGTTGTAATCATTTTTAATATGCAATTCATCTGCATGTCCTTTTGTGCGCTTTAATCAACTTGATTAAAGTCGCTGACACAAATTGTGGAATGTCTTTTATGCTACATCAACATTTATTATAACACTTAATACTGTTGCAACCTCTTTTGTTCGAAGCGAATCAAAAACACTCGCTCTCACACACACACAATGCACACGTGTTTTATCGAGCTGCCGGACAAAGGAAGATTTATGGCATTTGCTAATTGCAATGCTATTAATTTCAGCTCTTCTTGTTAATACTGTTTATATCAATTTAAGTTGCTATATTTGTGTTACTTTAACTTGTTCTCTGCCCAATTTCAAGTGAATATTCACTTAGCTTTGCTCCACTTTCAGTCAGAATTTCATAAAACATAAAACAGAAGCATTTTTAATAAAAAACTAACCAAAGTACTTGCACACACTCAAATGCTGTTGCCAATGCCACAAGACTCGAGACTTTGACAAGTTTTCTCGCATAACCGCAAAGCGAGCAATGCTGTGTAGTATATAGTACTTGCTTCTTTGGGGCGACACGATGACAACCTGGCAAAGTCGACAACCTGCCTCGCATTTTTTAGCCATTCCATAGACGGTTGCCGGCTGCCACATGCAGCACAGCCAAAGCCAAAGCCAAAGTTTTCAATCAAATGTCAAGCGTTGACTTGACTTGGGTGCGAGGCACGTCGCCCGTTGGCATTTTCGACAGTTGTCGCACATGGCTCATAAATGTAGCACCCAGCCTAGACTCACCACAGTCTAACAACCTTTCGCATGCCACAATTTACACTGCGAGCAGGGGAACAGGGGAGCAGGGGAGCGGGACGCAATCAGGGCGTAATGTGAAAGTGTCGAGCAATCTACATAAGTTCTCCGCTTTTTTTCTTGCTGCAGTTGTTGTAGTTTTATTGCGGCAAGGACCCAAGATTTGCTGAGCCCGTGATTAATTGTGTGGGAAGCAAAAACAGCTGCCCGAATAATTATAAATTTTGGCAAAAATCACACAAGCACACACACATAGACTGTTTTGTTTGCTTTTGGAGCACAAAAAGGTTCCGGCAAATCATCATTAAAATTCAACCCAAATTAGTGTTGAAATAAAACAATTTTTCGACTATTTCATTTAGTTTTGCATTGTGGATATCGGTATTTGGGTCAACGAAATGATAATAAATGCCCAATTCAAATGGCACATAAAACAATTGGCAGGCTCCAAAAGGGAACCCAATTTGCTGATTGCCCAATTTGGAATTTGAAATACCCTTAACAGCTACACGCTGTTAAATGTGTTGCGTATGCGGTGTGCAAGTCGATATACCCTGCGACGGTGTAAAGAAATTAATGTGGCGTGTTATCTCGCACTCTCAGAATGCTGTTGAATTGTTGAAATTGATATTTGAGCCAGAGCAATTGTATTGCACAATTTGCATGCAACAAACAGTTGATAGCTGTTAAGCAGATTCGATTAAAATTGCCGTGATTGTGATTTGAATATCGAGAATATGGAGCGCAGGCTGGAGGTATTTGTAACGAGAAGCCATTAGTTACGTAATTAGCATGGCAATCGAAAAATATTTATGCCCAGATGCTAGACAAGTACTGGTAAACTGGCTAAGTTAATACAAACCAAATAATCAACTTGCCCCAGGCTTGTCAGTCTGCCGTGCACCAAAGATACACACGCTGTTGTTGCTGTGTTTGCCCAGGCCAGTTCGTGTTGTTGTCCTGTCGTCAGTTGGCCAAATATTAGTTAGCCATTCGGTAGGTCGTCCTCTTGTCTGTGTGTGTGTGTGCTTCTTACTTGTGCTCGGTGCAGACAATATAAGAGCCCATCAATGCATAAACCAACAATTGCAGGCCAAACATAGTTGAGCCTACTTAACGCTGTTGCCTGGACACATGCGAGCATATCCTTCATATCCAACAACCATATCCTAGCAACTGCTTGTGCTTATCTAAGTAAGTTAATATGCCATTTGAATGTTGTGATTTCTACGCCATACGTTCTTCCACTCCCCCTGACCCCTGCGCAGCCAATGAATTTTAATTAATTAAAGTTTGTTCGTCTCGTCTCTAGCAAAATGCCTGCACTTACCACAAATCATAGCAAGTGTGTGCTCTGCTTGCCTGCAATTTCGATACTTTTCTCTGAGCAATTCCTGCTACTGCTGTTGACATTATTGTTGCCGTTGACCGAGCACAAAGTCAAATGTTTATTAGTCGGCGGTTAGGCAAATTTTGATGTTGTGCAGCTCTGTCCACACTGTCATATTGCTATCCAACGTAAAACGCATTTCGAATTCTCATCTCCAGCACTGTCTTGTTTGCCATCGAGTGGCGCCACCGGGTGTGAAGATGTGTGTGTGCGTGTGTGTGTGGCTGTCTGTAATAACTGATATAGTTGCAGATAAATAAATACACAGGAGACTTGCAGTGCAATGAAGCACATCGCATGCCAGCGAAATTTGAAATGTGATTTGCATTAATGCGGTTCATTGTGATTGCATTCGCAACCATGTTTAGCATAGTCTCCAAGTGCACAAATTGAACATTACTTCAATATATTTAATTGCATAAACGATGCAGTTAATATTTGTAATTCGACTGGTTTCTCTGCTCTGTCAGGAATGTGAACTGAACTTTGTCATTTGCGGCGAGCAAAGTTCAACTATTGATTGGCATTACGAAATAGCTGAGTGGAGCGCTGTATTTATGGCATAAATATAGAACATTTTATATAATTTTAATTTTTAATGTCGTATGTATTGCGTCAATCGTGGGAGTAGTTTGTAATTGTTTTTGTCGGACAGCCAAAGTTCAAGTGAAAAGTTGCCAGCTCGACACATTATTGACCTTTTTATCATTTCACCCAGCCATATGGTGAAAGGTAAACGAAATGCCAGCATCTGTACGAGTAGCGAAATGTTTAAAGTTTAGTGTTTGGCCAACAATGTTGTTGACTTACACTCCGCCCACGTGCCGACGAGAGAGGCATAATCTAACATTGACCGTGTGCAGTGTGCTGGTGTGCTGTCTAGTGCGGCAACTGAGGCGCAAGGGAGCCAGGGAGCATCATCATAAACGTTTATTACGCCCATAAATAGGTGAGAAATTACCGTTTGTTTGGCTAGTGAGGTTCTTTTGCTGCAATATTGTTGCCCACGTCTTGGCTTTTCTTTATTATTTCTTGCGGTTGCCCCGTTCGCTCGACTCCGTCCCACACACACACACACACACACATACACCTCAGAGGTGTGTGCCCGAGCCGAACCCCAACAGAAGTGTGGCAAGTGGCGGGTGTTGAGTGCTGTTCACGAAATAGTTTTGCCGCAACCACAGGATTGGCAACATTGTTGTTGCGTTTGCTGCTACGCAGTTTTTCGAAAATATTTGCAATTAAAATTTGCTTATAGGCAACAAAGTTGAGACGGCGTCTGCGCTCAACTAAGCTCGGGTCGTGGCGAGGGGGCGGTGAGGCAGCTCAACAGAAAATTAATTGAATTTTCAGCAACAAAGGCGAACTCTGGCAGCTGGTCAAAAGGTTTAATCGACCAAGCGTACGACGATTATGAAAGTAATGAGGCGAAAGCGATCCCAACGAGTTCGTCCAGCCATCCCGGCCAGAAATGAGCAACCGCCCTCAGCACATGGTCTTGACAAGAATACAATTCGCATATGCACGCCTTCCTTGTATGTGACTCGTAAGTCAGCAAATGAAGTGCGCTCTCCAGAGTCGACGCATTTAATTAGACGCGCTATATATTTATTTCGCTAATGAACTAATTCAGTGCTGGCTAATATAAATAAGCACATTAGTCGACTGTCAACACTTTTCGGCTCAGGCATTTCATAAAAATTTATCAAAGTGCGTGCGCCCTGCTCCCCCTTTTTGCGCTCTCTCTCACTCGCTCCCGCTCTCGCTATCATTGCTTGACACATTTCGCGGCACATTTGCAGCGAGCATAGATTTTTCACACTAGTGGATTAGGAGCAACAACGGCGCAGAGTGAAGAAGGTGGTGCTGAGCCTGACGCTGCCAACTTGGTGGTGCGGTGGGCGTGACAACTTGACAAATGCTTGGTAATTTGTTGCGACGTAAATTTGAATGGAAGCGCCTTGATTGCCACTTGAGACATTTGTGAGGCAACAGCTGCCAGCGAAAGGGAATTTCTTTTTTCTCACATTCTCTCCGCCTTCCCTCTCTCTCTCTCCCTCTCCCTCTCTCCTCTCTTTCTTTTTTGTGTTAACTTTTCTTCTAGCTACCTCGACTCTGTCACTGACGCTGCTGCTGGCTTCGAGAGCTACTTACTCAATTTTCCAACCACGCCGGAAATGCAAATTATAATGATATATTGGCTGTGAAAAAAAGGAACGCGACAGCCGCTGCTGAAAAAGGAGAGTTTGACACTGCGCCTAATGGAGGAGAAGCTGCCTACTCGAATCGAGAAGGCGGATAGGTGTGCTCCAGCCAACAAGAGACTGAATATGCACTACTCGTATAAAGTGTAGATATATGGGGCAGCAACTGTTAAGTTCGTAACTATTCCGCCAACACAATAAGCTGTCACTGTCAAAATTCGTGGTGCTGCGGCAGGGTATCTGTTAGTCACGACATGCCCGTCATCTAATCAGCCGCTTATTGCTTTTGTTTCAGACACTGCCGTCGTGGCTTAGGATTACCGCTAACGGTAATAAATAGACCTGCCACGCGTGTGTAATTTAGAGAGGAAGCTCAGGCCATCGCCTCCAGGCTCCAGGCTCCAGGCACCGAGATGCCAGCCTCAGGCTCCATCCTGCCGAGAACGAGAGCGAGAACAAGGACTGTCGCGACGACGACATCGCGGCCGTTGACAGTAATGAAATTATGACATTGCTAATAACAGAGTATTCCGACGGGCTGCAGCTTAAAGATGTCTTCTTCATTTCGTTCTCCCGCACTCCCGCTCACCCGCCGCATTCGGCATTGTTGGGGGTAAAGTCCTAAAATATGATTAGCTGGCATTTAGCCTGTCCTCTGCCAGTGTCGGCGACGACGGGCCCTCGCACTGGTCGGTCGATCGGTCGGTGCAAAAAACCCTTTTCAGTAGCCGTCGAAAAGCGAATTTTTTTCGTCTGTTGTTGTAATTTATTTTAATTAAACTTTGCGCTGATGAAATGCTGTTGATTAGACTTGAAAGACGTGCGCACACAAAGGACTGGGTGGAGACAACACAAAACACAAAAAACGAATTGATTGCCCGGCTGAAGAAGCAACGGAAAGTAAAACAGGGTATACAGCTGCAAGGGAAAACCCAAATAAGCAACTGTTAAAAAATAAAGCAACAGCACTCGGGAATTTTTCATTGAAGCCAAATGCAATAAGCGACTGCACCAGCATTGCTTTTTCCTTCATTTCGTTTCTTTTTTCTCTGATTCTCTGCATTTATTATTGCTATGGTAGCCAATCAACAAAATTCCAGTTGGTATCCCTCATGCATATATTTTGAAACTTGTAGCATTTATCGTAGCAGATATTAAAAGCTGCAAATTGATAACAACTTAAAGTTGTACGAGTGACTTAATTAAATCTATTTACATATTCAGCACTTTAAGACTGCCAACTGCTCGAGGACAATAATAAATGCACTCCAACTAAATCGTTAGCCAAACTTTAGCAGGATTTCAATTCTTGGCTGACGCTGCAGAAATACAGTCGCCAAGTGCGAGAGACAGCAAAAGGCATAAATGTTTGGCCATTTAAGTGCCAGCCGGACGACAAGAAGAAATATGCATTCAAAAATAGTAGATGCAAGCAAAAAGAATACCACGCTTATTGAAATTAAATACGTATACGTTTGCAACTGGCCTTGAATTGAAGAAAGCTTTGAGAATCATAGTGTGGTCAAGTGCTTTTCAAGTGCAGTAAACTTTTCAGTAAGTAAATAATTGCATACTTACTTGCTCAGCTATTTTAATATTTGCGCTAGACGGTCACATTAGTGATTTGCACATGCTGCACATGACAGTGTGGATGTGTAGTGCAATGAGAAAATTAACTCAACAAGTTAATAACTGCATGCAGAGGTATTTTGGTATACGCACTAGGCGGCCACACTGTTGATCGGCCATTGTGAAATTCAGTGAAGTGATGCAAATTAAAGTGCAATAAGAAAGTGAAATGCAAACTTATAAAATATATATTTTGTGCTTGTGGAATACTTAATTGGTAAGTTCAATTGATTATTTATGATACTTGGCTGCTGGATATTATAATGATAACGGCGATGTGCTGTGTTGTGTTCTGAAAGCTTTGCAAGTAGCAACTTATTCCCCATCTCGCTGAGTGCTACAATAAATCACTGTGGGGCATTTTATTCAGCCACAGCAGCTGCAGCCACCTTCAGCTCGTCCTAGTCGTCGTTGTCGTCGTCGCCGGCCACGTTGTTGTCCTCGTGGTGGCCGTCATCGTTGCGTCATGTCTTTCGCTATTATTTCGCTTGACATTGCGCTTGTCTTTCATGTTGCAGGGGCGTTCGCAGTGCATTTGTGTCAGAGCGTGCATAAAGCAGCTGCCTCAGCCAGTGCCCTGCAGCAGCAGCAGCAGCAGCAGTGGCGGCAAACGGCAGCAACTCTAAAACGACATTGAGTTACATGCAACAAACGTATTTTGACAACTGAACATGCATGGACCAGGCCAAAATCTGTGCTGGAGCTGCAACCGAAACTGAAACTGAAGCGTTCGCCTCCGCTCTTGCATCTCCTTCGGCTTCTGCTGCTGTCGCTGTCGCTGTTGCTGCAAATGCATTCATACAGCGCAGCAGAGCACAGTCATACAATATGCGGGCTGGCAAACTGGACAGGTTCTTTCATGTCCAACATGACAACACCGAGAGTTATGGACCCACTTGCCATATGCCAAGTGTGAGATTATACGTCTCCTTCCTCCCCACGCTTTACATCACTCACTCAGTCGCTCGCAATCCATGTCTAATATGTAGATACATGAAGGTACATAACAAGAAACAGCTCCGCCTCAAGTAGCTAGTGATATTATGCAGTTGATAGATGGCAGAGCGATGTCTCTAAATTATGTCTCTTATGAAGAGATTTTAGCTTGCCAATAAGTTTATAATGATTCGAGCAGAAAACGATTTACCATAACTCGGGTCTTATGCACTTCCCCACTACACATGCTTACTGCATTTTTTTGAATTCGAGTTTCAAGGTTCCTTTGGGGGTCGCTTCTCTTCATTTTCTTGTGCTTAGCCGTTGACAAACTACAAATTATGTTCGCCTTGACTGGCGACGAGTATATTTATTGTACACGTATTTTGCATATTGTGGCATTATTAATGCTACCCGCTTTGCCGCAACAGTTCAGATCATTAATCTTTCTTAGCCGCCGACCAAGGCCAAGGACCAACAGACGAGCATAGAACGTGCTCGCAGCTCGCAGCGAATTCCTTGAATTCCGAGTTGTTGTCACCTGTAAAACCAAAACAAAAACCCCAAGCGCCACAACACACAAAATCAAATAAGTCGAGCAAAAAATAAAAACAATGCAATGATTAGCAATGTGCCTAACTGCTGACCAGATAACGACTTCGCGTCTGTTTGTGTTTGTTGTGCTGAAAAAAGTGGGAGCTCTTTGTTTGCCATTTGGCATGATAAATGGCCAGCTGACTGCTCTATGCCATCGGTTATAATAGGTGGTAGGTCAGTTATTGGCTAGCATATAGATGTGTATAGTATGTGGCATATAAGTTTCTTGCATTTGATTGATGGCCTGTGGACTTTGGCAAATTTGTTTGATTTGTATTGCAACTTTAAAGCTGTTTCGCAGCTCACTTCAATACGTATGTGCGACACAAGCTGTGCACTGTGCACGGGGAAAACCCACACGGCGCCTTCTCAAATGGCCCAGGCTCCAGCACATACAGGTTTCGGTGCCCAGAGGCCGTATACGCAGCTCCTTTCATGCTGGGGCCCACGCTGCCGCTGGTGCTGGCGACGAGGCTGGAGCTGGGGGTGAACCACATAAGTAAATATGAAAAGATCATAAATTTTCATTCAATTTAATGCCTCAGCAAACAATTTTTATAGTCAAGGCAAAAAAGTGGCAGTTTTGCAAGAGATGGAGAGAGACTCTCTGGCCTCAGCTGCTCGGGGCCTGATTTTTCAGCTTGCAGTGCAGTCGAGGCGAGCTCCTGACAGTCGCTTTAACAGCTTGTTTTGTATCCACTTTTACGAGCAGAGCACACACACGCAGAACCGTACTTCAACTTAAATAAACACATGTATGTGGGGTTATCTTTGTCAATACTCCACAAGCGTTTACCTTCTGCTTGCCAAGATACTTGGCTGAATAAAAAAATTATTTTCAAAAGCTGCAATTATGATGCGGGATGCTTAACTTGCGCTTAAAACAGGCAATTGACTTTGAGCAGAATTTTTTATATATAAATTATAATATTATTACAAATTATTGAGCTGAAACTGTAAACTTATATTGTATAAAACATATCTAGCAACATTTGTTATTCACAATCTACTTTTTTACGCTCCTTTTGTATATATTTTATTATGTTTATTTTGATTTACATTGCCTGTGTGTTTTCCCTTTAAAGCAATATCTTTCTTATATATTTATATATGCTTTTCAGTAGAAATAATTCACGTTTATTAAATTACCGACTAACTTATACAATTAAAATGCTGGAGAACTTAACGCAAAGATTTATGACTGCTTTAATTAATACGCCTGCCAAATTAATGTAAAACTGTCAGCTGAAAAATATGAAGCATTTTTCTAGTTACCGTTGCTAAGCGACTTCCACAAATAGGAGACGCGATGGAGACGTTCCTTGGGGTAGTTTCAAGTCCGAGGAGAGCGGGTGGATTCGCAGTGGTCATTCGTGGGTTCGTTTCGTCTGCCGTCGGCAACTTCGTCACGTCCCATAAATCACAAAATTAATCCTTCTTGAGTTTATTAGCAAAAATTGACGTCGCTCGTTATCTGCCTGCCCAAGCAAGTTCTTCTCCCTCCTCCCCCCCGAAAGCAGACAAGTAGCAGAGTCGACGTAGACAATTGAAGCCATAAATTATGCGTACATTGGCGCTGTCGATATTTAGAAAAACAGTTTGGCCAATTTGCCAGTGGCCAACCAAGTTGGCTGCTAACTGATTGGCAGCCACAGCTATTGCCCACAACGGGGGCTTCCACGAGTACGCTTTGATATTGGCGATGATTGTGAACTACGGGCAATTTGGTTCATTGTACGACACTAACCTGGCTGACGACAAAATGCAAATCGAACAAATCTGGCAGAAAAAAGTCTAACTCCTGTCTAGACGCGATTCGTGCTCGCGCTGGCGCGTCGTCTATTTCCAACGGCATCTTCGCAGCATGTGGCAATCAATTGCCAGCCATAAGCAGAAGAAGCATGGCCAATATACTCAAAAATAACTGTACACTTAAGATCAATAGACGTGTGCAGACGCCGCTGCACGAGCTGCTTATGACCGCTGAAATTTATAGACAAATTGAACTGTCTAGGTATGTGTGCTTTAAACCAAAAAGTGACAGCAACAGATCATAAATTGAGGCGTTGCTCAAGTGTGAGACACTCAGCAGCTAATACCCCATAAGATATTCTTTTTGAATTTGATTTATCTAGCGACGCCATGTCTAGATGTCAACCTGCATTTGATGGCTGTGTGGCATTCGAAATACAACAAATGTCTTTTGAACATTGTCTTATTTCTCAGCTCAACCATTGAACTATATATTGAGCTTAAATGTTGTATTAGTTCTTCGCATTTTACAAATTACTTTGAGCTTTATGGATTAATCTAATTGTGAATGCAGCGTAGACTAGCAAAGTGAGTGAAATTCAAAGACTTGAATTGCTGTTAAGAAGGTACAATCCAATTAAACTGACGTGCTTTATAAAGAGGAAGCAAAGTGGCACTCGAAAAATTACGCATTATTTGCCGCACAACAGCAGCGAATATTTTCATAATTTGCTGCACCTTTGAGGCAGCTTCGGATGCCTTTGTAGGTATGTGTGTGAACGGCATTGTTGCATTGATTGAGGATAATAAGATCTAATGATATAATTCACTTACGACTAAATAAAAACGTCTCCTGCGAAGACATCACAAACAAAGCCATTGGAGCGTTAATGGCTTCAACATTTTGTTGTTGTTGTTGTTGTTTGTTGTTGCTGCATGTACAAATAACAAATTGAATTTCAGCGACGAATTATTTTGAAACTGATTTCAATGTGATCAACGGTCCATGGCAGTCAGTTTAAAGCACAAGGACGAGTATCTCCACGACGAGGACGCGACGCGGACGAGCACGAGGACGAGGGCAAGTAATTTGTTCGCATTTGCTTCATGGGCAGCAAACAAGTAACCAAGTCGAGTCGAGTCGCAGTCGCAGTGGCAGCCTCAACTCTCGACACAACTTAACTGGAAGTAACTTTTTTCTCTCTCTGTGTTGATGTTGCTCTGGTTATTGTTGTTGCTGCTGCTACTACGCATCCCAGTCACGTGTTGCCACAACAACCGCCAAAATTGTCAACAGCGAAAAATTGGGCGGGCGTGAGTGTGGGCGCGCGTGTTTTGCTAGCTGATGGCGCTGGAGATGGCGACGACGATGGCGATGCTCCAAGGGAAAGGAACAGAGAGAGAGAGGGGGGACTGTGCTCGCCTACAAATGAGCATGAAAAGCAGTACAAAGAAATTTCCGGTAGTTAAAGCGTTGCCTCCGATGTGGCTCCCACTTCTTTCATTGCATAGCATATTTTTCTGTGCTGCGCCTTGTTGTCCTTTCATATAAAAAAAAGGAAAGCGAACAAAAATGAAAATTCTAGGGAATAGCTAATGAAATAAGCACTGCAAGGCGGCTGCTGCTTCTTTTGTGCCTCGCTCGCTTTGGGCACACACACACAGACAAACTTACACACATACGCAGCTAGGAGCGCACCCTCGCAACATCAGCAGCAAGTTGAAGTGAGCGTTGCGTGGCCGCAAAAGGAAGTCATAAAAATATATATACATACAAATGTAAATAAATAATAAATAATATGCAAATGTAATAAACAAAGCGATGATGAAGACAAACAACAACATTCAGCAGCCGGAGCAATAGCAAAAGCGCCAGCAACAACACAAGAAAACAGTTGAATGAATCTCCGTGCACACTTGACCACATTACCGTCCAACAATAAAGCTTTTAATGCATTGAAAAATTCTTAAATATTTCCCTTCATGCCAACTGACAGCTAAGCAGCGGCTTTTCGTTTCCTTCCCATTTTTTTTCACCACCTCTATTTCATAGATATTTCACAATTTATGCATATTTTTTGCGCTTCTCTACAATCTCAATTTTTTTTTCTTCTTTTTTTTTTTTTGGTCGGCAGGGGCCGGAGCACTTGTGGCTGGCTGTCAAAATCACAGAAACTCAACGAACCAAAAACTTGAAATATATATATATTCCTATCCCAATAACTAAATGTGCTAGGCAAAGCCTAGAGTGCGTGTGTGTGTGTGTGTGTGTGTGATGCCAAGTTATGCAAAATGGGCCACAAAACTACGAGTACAACGCATGCCATGCAAATGCTGGCAAAACAGATTTTTAACCAACTATTTTTTTGTTGTTTTTTTTTTTTGGACCATTCTTTTAATGGGGAAGCGAGCCAAACGTTTAGCTACACATTTCTTGGCAGGAGCACGGCCAAAACTGTCTGACTTACTGGCTAGTTAGTCCTCTACCAAATTGGCTGCCAGCCAGCTTATGTAGATTTCTGCAAGCCAAACACGTGCCTGAATTTGCGTTGAGTTTCAGTTTCCACTTTCCACTTTTGTCTGTTTCCCCAGCAAGAGAGTGGGTGTGGATGTGTCCCAGGATGCGGTTGCTTCTGCGGGTGTCAGCGGTGTGTGCTGGCATTTTGGATGGCAGTGATGAAGCCTACAACTTTACCAAGCCATATTTTTTCAGATTTGCATAATTATATGTGTGATTTATGGATTTGAGAGTGTGTTTAATTCGCTGCCTCTGTTGTTTTTTAAAACTGAGTTTCACGAGTTAAAGTTTTGCAATTGAATCTGATTAACGCCACTTCAGAATGCGTGTTGTGTGTAGTTTCAGTAATTTAACAAACTAATTGATAATTTTAGTTTAGAGCAAAAAAGTAGGGAATGTTAATAAAGTGAAGTTCATTTCATCGACTAGAGTTTCTTAGTCGGATATTTAATACGCAAATGATAGAATACAATCTAGCACAAAATATTAGAGAATGATTTCACAGTATTACTGTGAGCTATGAGTGCTTATTTCATAATTTTTTAAACTGTTGGTGTAAAATGCGCTTCACGAGATTTCCTTAGTCTGATATTTGTCTTTTAGGTAATAGACTGATAGAATACAATCTAGAACAAAATATTAGAGAATGACAGAAATCAGCTGTAAGCTACGTGAGCTTATTTCATAATTTTTCAACTGCAATTCACGCGATTTTCTTCGTCTTCTTGAAGATTGTTATTTGTCATTGGTATGCTGTTAAATGCAATATCTTGAATAATGCAATTAATAATAAACTGATAGAATACTGATGGCGAATCCGATAACAATGCGCAAAGAGGCGAGCGCGTAAAAAGCGGAAAATATATTAATCACAGTTCATGCCATTGCAATAATTTCAATTTACGCGCCAATGTGACAGTGCCAAATGCAACAAAGCAAACAAAAACACAGAAACAGATGAAAGGCATAAAATACCCGCGCGCACACAGAGAGACAGAGCGAAAGAGAGGGAGATAGAGAGGGAGCGAGTGCACTGCATATGCAACATGTTCGACTGCAGCCAGTGGCAACGCCTCCCCCCGTTGCTTCTCACTCCCCGGCCAGCTTTGAGAGCCACCTTGTCTCATTGCTCTTGCAATTTCGCCGCCTTCCGCTGGGCGCCTCGCTCACCCTCCTCCTCCTCCTTAACGCTTGTCGTTGCTATTGAGATAAGAAAATTTATTGGCTGCGCATGTTCTTTGTGACAGATTTCGATTTATGTGCCTTTTATATGTTTGGCATGAGCATTTTTTATTTAAATTTCTTTTGTCTCCCAGCACCGACAGCTTGTTTGCCCATTCCGCTTAAAGTGGGAATCCTTTAAGTGTTGCCAGTAATGAGAACATGGACGAACTCGACTTTGGCCATAATTAATGAGCGCCAATTGAAAAGTGGCCATTTGCGATGGGCAAGTGAATGCCGGCAGACAAGTAGCAAGACTACTAAATATCCTACAGATGAGCTAGCTAATAAAAAATATTTAAATTCTGTAAATATTTTCGGCATTTCTGTTGCTCGTTTCTCCTCCCGTACCACTGAGTATAACTTGGTTGAACAATAAATTACGCTGGCAAAAGTGTCTAAATGCCCGGCTACTGGCAGAGCAAAAATACAGGAGACATTGCCACAGGGGGCAGGCAGAGTAAGGAAGGAGATAAAAAGAGGCGAGTCGCAAAAGAAGCAAATTGAAAGAACTGTGCATGTGGTTAATGTCCATTTGGCAGCTGCCTTTGCCAGAGCCATATGCACTTCGATTTGCACTTTGTCCGCCCGTCTCAGCGCCTGCCAGGGTAATGAAGAGGGAATCAGGCAAAGACTGCACTAGGTGTGGGAGAGGGAGACGGTGAGCGAGGCGAGGGAGTCTGACTGGGCTGGTCGTCGTACTGCTGCTCGATTCGTTCAATCCCATTTAATGCTGCAATCAGCTTTGCTTTTTGAGCCTTCTGCTACTTTGCACAGTTCTCTTTCTTGCTTTTTGTCGGATTAATGTAAATCATACGCCCTGTGGCAACTGTCAGCTTGTTGCTTGCAGCATCTTAGATATGCAGATTCGCACAGCAAAGTTAAGTTTCTCAAATCAGTTTGCTGCTCAACTTGATGTGCCAAGTTGGTAGCAATTAAAAAACATTTGCCACAATCACTTTGAGTTGCGTCATTAAAACAAGGGTCTCTCATAAGCTAAGTACCATATGATACTTTATGGCTGCTGGGTAGACGACGGCCAAAGTTCTGGCCAAGTTTTGTTTTGTTTCTTTGCGCCTTATTTGTATGCTGTTTAATTGCTCCAAAGATGAAATGCTCATAATGGTATGCAAAGCGAGTTGATTTTAAAAATAGAACAGACGCACAAATTATGCAAATGCTGAGTTGGGTGCGGAGCACGGAACACAACAGAAATTGTTACCTGCACACGATTGCAGGAGGTTATTAATTAGTGCTGCAATTAAAACAAATTGTGGGACATCTGACATTACCAAATGAATGGTAATTTTCATTTACATTTCCACTCCCATCGCCATTCCGCTGCCCGTTTTCTTTTCAGTTTTCCGTTTGGGCTTCGCTCGTAGTTCCATTGGGCATTAACATTGGCAGCTGGCTATGAGTGACATTTTCGTGCTGTTTATTTATGCCGTTTGACTTTCACTTTGCCAA
This sequence comes from Drosophila rubida, assembly GCA_035046165.1. NCBI lineage: Eukaryota > Metazoa > Arthropoda > Insecta > Diptera > Drosophilidae > Drosophila > Drosophila rubida. Next base: position 10,710,983 of record JAWNOF010000012.1, on the reverse strand, counting down.
CGAAATTTTCACTTACACTTTGCACTTTTCTTAGGCCACACGTCACTTGTCGAAGTTGTGCAAAGTTTGTTTGTTTGTCATAAATGAAACGCTGCTGCCTGGCTGAAGTTAAAACAAAAACCAACAAACTGCAAACTGACGAGCGCAAAAGTAATGAAAAGCCAGCATAGCAGCAGCAGCAGCAGCAGCAGCAGCGGCGGCAGCAGCAGCCAGAAAGAGAAGAAAAAAGACTCGCAAAAAAGGCGAATAACTTTTCTTGAAAAGTGAAAAGCAACCAAATTACAAACGCAAGTCAAGTCTTCCACGAGCTAACCAAATAAACCAGAGCGACCGAGATGAAGGTAGCGGCGCGATGAGTAAACGAGCGGGACGGCAATAGTATACGTTAAAAGGGATCAAAGTTGCTTTTGGTTGCCGTTGCTCGTAATTTAATTAAAGACCTTTGCCTTCGGTTCACTCGCACACAGACTGACACACACACACACACACACACACACGCATTTAGCTGACCAGTTGAACAGTGTACACTGTGCAGTGGCTGACTAACCCACTTACCAAGCAGCCAACAGTCAGTCAGGTTTCTTTGCTTGATTTTTCCATCCTGCGTCTCGTCTTACAGTTTCAATTTCAATTTTCAGTCATCAAGTTGACTCTTCACTCTTCACTCTTGTTGTCTTTTTGCTTGTTTGTCAGACTTGACGACTGTTTTCTTCTTTTTTTCGGCGTATCATATCAGCTGGAGGTTGACTGACTTTTGCGACATTTTAATTTATATTGAATTAGTCATAATGCCAATTCTTTGGCATTTCGACTTATGAGATCGGCTAAGTGTTACTTAAGAAACAAGGCCAATTCTGTTGCAAGTCAAATAGTGAGCATTTCTTTGAAATACATCTGAGCTGTATTTGGAATATTTATTATGTTTGCTATTTCGGTAAGCCTTTACTTACGTCCACACAGCCCACAATAATTAACTGAGCAGCTCTTCTTTCTGCGGAAGATGCTAATGAATTATGACTGAATGGCATTTAGCATGAAAAGTGCCCTGATGACTATTTAAGGATGTTTATCTCGACATGGCCTTGATGCGCCATAAGAGCTTTCTAATTAAGCAAATGGACCAATATTGTTAAGTCTTTTCAATGCCGTTTGTGGCCTTTGTCCCACGCACATATGCCCTCTGATTTCGGGCAGCGGGGGCAAGACGTTGAAGCGGCGTCAGCAAGCGGAATGTTGTGATAAAAATAAGACCCAGACATAGCCCAGGCATTAGGTAACACTTGAAACAATTGGCAAAGTTCTCACTGCGCTTGACTCTCGTCTCGGGCCGACTCGACTCGACTCGACTCGACAGTTGCTATTGCTGTTTTTCGTTGGCCGCTTTGAAGCACACAAGTGCATTTTTTTTGCTTGTTTATTTTTTTAGACATTTCATTTCAGCCGCCTCTCCGCCACACATCTCTCGACGACTTGTTGTATTTACGTGCGCTTTACATTTTCATTTTGGCATTGGTCGTTCTTCTTGTTCTTCGTTCTTCGCCTTTGCAGTTCTCTCGCCCGGCATTCGTTTCAATTAAGCAAATCCCCTTAAGTGCCAAGGCGTGTACGTTGTAGGTTCGTGGGACGCGCTAAGAAGTGCGGGGTTCGAGGAGCAGCTTGGGCAGCCGGCCACTTTGTCAACATAGACTAGATCCAGCAATGACAATAGCTGTGAGAGAGAGAACTGCTGAGTTCTCGGGGGCTGCGTTTAACAATTAAAGGGATGCACTTGAAATGCCATCACGTATACGGCGCGTAAACAACACGCTAGACGGCGTGAGCTGCAAATCAAAACGGCAGCTCATGGCCCACGGTATATACACTGGACCACCCTCGTCGACAAGGCCCAGCGACTGGCTAGCTGCCAGGCGAAATAGATGCTGCTGCGACTCAGCTCGGCCCCTCCGTCGATGGCGCATGGCGATGGCTATGGCGATGGTGAGTGTTTGATGTGACCCGCAGCATTGACTGCGTGTTCGCCCTAGTATCTCGCTGGCTCGCTGGCTATTTGCATATATGCGGGTATTGGCTGCGCCTGAGAGTATGCAATGCCAGCTGCAATGCGGTTGAAAGCTGTTCACTCACTCACACGCGCACAGCACACTTCTAGCCAGACACACGTACACAGCGACACAGTGACACACACACACAGTCATACGCACTCCCGCACACACATACAGACATATTCAAAGTAGAACTAAGCGTCGCGGATTTGATGATGTGACGTTGAGTAAAGATGATGGATTCATCAGCGTATGCAAAATGCTGTCATACGCTTTGTCGTCAGTCGTCCTGTTCTCATCTTTGCCAGCGCTTGTCGCTCGTCCTTGTCGTCCGCCGGGCCCTTCCCCGGTTTTTGTCGTTGCCGTTGCCGTCGCCGTCGCCGTCACTCTGCCCGCTCATCAACATCAACATCATAGTCGAGCATGATGCCAACTCCGACGCGATGATAAACGAACGTGATTTTGTTGTTGGCTTTCTCTCTCCTTTTCGCTGGCCAAATCCGCAACCATCGCTCGTCGCACGTCGCACGTCGCCCCCCTCTGTCTCCTCCGTTGCCCTGCGTCCATTGCCATCTACTACTTGCTCGTCATTGCTTTCCCCGTCTCGCATTGCATAAGTTTTAGTGTGCGGCGCATAATGAAAATTTCATGTAAATGAGCATAAAATATCTTTTTCATTTCACTCCGAGCCAGTCAGCCATTCAGCCAGGCAGCAGCATCAGCAGCAGCGGCAGCAGCGGCAACCGAGACAAATGTCAGCTTATGAATTAAAATGCCTTATGATGCTGATTTTTTATCAGCAATCTGTTCCTGCTGAAGTTCCTCTTCATCCTGTCGCACTGACTACGAGTATAAAGCTGACTGATAATTGCGCATGATCTGCGCTTTGCGAACAATTTGTTTTTGTCTCCGTCCAAACGATGAGCTTTAAGATATTCCACTCATATTCTTATTGTAAATAATTGCCAGTATGGCAAGCTCACATACATATCAAGTACTTATTGTTTTATTCAACGGTAATGCTAATGCTCAATGTTCTCTGTGGACATCGATTCCTCGAACACTTGTCGCGGGTGTAAGTCAAGCTTATTTCTTGCCACTTTGTCTCACTTTCCCGGGGCGCTGGGCGGGGCGGCGCGGCAGCTTCGAGGCACTCGGTGTCGTGTCTCTCTAGGTCTCTTGTCGAATCACTTGAGCAGCCGTGTAAATGCAAACCACTTGATAATGAGCATGTCGCTATAACAGCAAAGACGGACGTCACGCCCCCCGTTTGGCGCTGACCTCTGGGCGGCCATTTAATCACTAATTACATGCGCCGTTGCCAGGGCGAACAATCAGCCAGCAGTCACCTGGGGTCATAATTAGTGTAAGCAAATGTAGAAATAAGAAATCTTAGACCTGGCTAAAGACAAAAACAAAGAAAATAGAAAACGTGCCGTGGCACAAAAAAAGAGAGAAAAAGAAAAGGAAAAAACCGGGCGAAAGAGAAAGAAACCCAAAGACTCAAACTCAAACTGTGCACAAAGTTGCGGCCAGGACAAGTAGATGTCTCGGTCGTCAGTGTTTGTTGCTGCTCAGCGTCTTCACAGCGCATTTGCTGGCCAAAAGGTGTGAAAATACAAACAGTTAGCTGCTTTGGCTTTGGCGTGGCGATGGCTGCTGCATCTTTGGTGTTTATCGCTTTGTGTTCTGCTTCTCTTTTTCTCTATTTATTTCGCTTTTTTTCCTGGCCCATCTCCCATGCGAAGCGGTAATTAAAATTAATTGGAGGCTTCTCCTGTGGTCAAGCTGTGAGCTGCCGCTGAACTGTGTGCGCAGCTATGGCGCTTAATTAACGCGTCCCGCATCAAATTTACTAATGAATTTTGCCCTTTAAAATTCATAGAGCGAAGCTTAAAGACAATTCGGTTGTCGACGCTGTTGTTTACGTTGCTGCTTTGCTTGGCTTTGCCTTGCTTAGCTTTGCTTCAAACTTAAGCGAAAGTATCCCAAAAGCGCACTAAACAAAACAGTCAATAAATTGTTTACATGGCAAATTGATCCCAAGCGTGCATTAGATGAGAAAAAATGAGTTGACTTTGAGTGAAAATAACAACAAGACGGAGAAACGTTGGTGCTCAGCCACAGCCACAGCCACACTGCAAAAACAACTTTGCAGTCGAGGCATTTCAGTTGTGGCGTTGCTCTGGACATTTGGGGCGTTCATAAATATTGGAATCTATGAGCCAGCCAGCCAAGCAAGTAACGTATTAAATCTACATCAGCTCCAGGAATAAATAGCTCAAACACTCGTGCCCCAAATAGTCGAGCTGCAAACTAAAGTTTTAATTCAATCATCAGAGTTGATTGAGCTGATTGTCAGGCAGGCATGCATGAACTGCACTGTTAGCCGCATCTCTTGCAGTTTTGCGCAATGTTTAATTAATTATCAATTAATGTGTTACAAACCACAGAGGCATTAATTTCATACGCCGCGTTGCACAGCCGCAGACAGTGCTGCAGTGGATATGGCAACTGGACTGTTTGCCGCACCAATTGGATGCATGTCAATCCATCAGGGCTTTGATTATAATCGATTTCTTCGCTTCATAGACGATTTAGTGGGTATATTCGTTGGCATAAATTTGTGAGTCAAGTTACCGAAATGTTTCAATTTGCCAAACTTGGCTGCAAGACAACTTTATTTTCGGCGATAATTGCAGTCCCTGAGCGTCAAATCGGTGCCGTTAAGAGCAGCTATGCTTGGACTGTGGCAGCGTAAGTGAGTTTTGTCACTTCACTCAATATTTCACTTAGCCGTTGCATGCCGTAGATTGCCAATCGCAGCACTCGATAAACGAAGTTTCTGACATTTGTCCTTGAAGTGTCCGTTGGCACAACGCAATTGCAGTGCGTCGCCTATTTCCCGCAGGCCATCAGGCCTTCGGTTGCATTTGTTGTTTGGGCGCTGTCATCAGCTTGCCAACTTTTAGCAGTGTCCTGAAGGCCGTGCATTAGCGTCATCGCAATCCAGCAACCCGTAAGCCACGTTGCTCCCAGTTTTTGGCTATGCTACGAGCTAAGCATCCAGCTGTTGTTGCTGCTGCTTGGCATTTTGCACTTGTCATGTGCATGGCGTGCACTCAGCCACCGAGCTCGGGCGGCCAAAGTAATGACAGAGTGCAAACAATTTTCCATTTGGCCAGAATGGCCTTGAAATGTCCGAGCATAGTTTTACCTGACACGGAGTCAGCTTATTCTATTGCCAAGCCACTGAGCCATGCGATTGGGGGGCATGCGACGCGCGCATTTGTGTCATTGCATATTTAGTGAACTGGCATGCTACTTTTCTACTTTTTGTTGCCACTACTACTTGCTGGCTGCCACTTGCTGCATACCCAAGATGCTTCAACGAGCTGTTTCAGCTGCGGGTCTTGCCGCATATTTGCAGCGAGCATCCGCCGCTTGCAATGCGGCACATATTTTTGTCTTTCCTTCTGGCAGTGCAAAAGTTGAAATATATTTCATATTTTACATTCGCTTTGGGAGCCTCCACCACCATCCGTCCGTCCGCCCGTCCGTCCGTCCGCCATTTGCTGGAGGATTTTGTCTCTGTTGTGTCTGCGCTTGTGTCGGTGGCGTATACGTTATATGCACTTTCTGTGGAGTGCAATAAAATGTTTTGCACACAAACTTTTCTGCTGCTTCGGCTGCACCAAAGTTTCCCAAATACTTCTGCCCCATTGTTATTGCCGACTTTTTAGTTAGATTTGCACTTTTGTTTCGCCTTAGTTGGAGGAGTTTGTACGCCATGATATCCGTAATTTTCGCATTGTCCAATGCGCAATAGACACTTTGGCATCGTTTGGCGATAAATGACAGCCAGATGGCGGATCAACTTTGGCGCGCATTTCGCACAAAGTATGCGAAAATGGGGGATCTAACAAGAGAATTGATAAAGAAATATGATTTATTGTACTAGCTGTTTGTAGCTTAAGCAACGATTAAAATATTGAAAGCAATACTGGTAGGAATAGATACAAATTAGTCTTTAACTAATATCGTCTTAGCCCGCATAAGTTTCCTCTATAATTGACTAAGTTTTGGTCGCATGGGTCAACAAATTGTTTTAATCATATTTGCCTTAGATTAGACAAATTGTTTGCCATGTTTGGTTTGTTGTTGCTATATGCGAGCGAAGCCGCAGTTCGCCCGGAAGACAAATGTTTCCTGTCTGTCAAACTCTGACTGCCATAAAACTCAAACGTGGTCGCCTTTGTAAACTAATAAGACACGCAGCGGATATGAGAAACGAACTGAACAGAACAGAACTGAAGAGAAGCGAAACAGAAACAGAAGCAGAAGCAGAACAGAGCCGAAATACAACAGGAACTCCAGTGTTGGCTAATAGATCATTAGTTAGCAGTTTGCTGTGAGCTTTTTGGGTTCTGCTCATGTTATTTGAATATTTATTGCATGCATAACTGTAATTTATTGCCAGACATTTGTCACCAAAGCGAAAGCCAAAGCAAAGCTTCGCTCCGTCGTTGTGCTCTGCTCATTGCGCATAAAGCCAAACTGCTCTCAGTTTTTCAATGCCTCTGACGTATGCGTAATATTAATTACGAGATGGGCGGCCAAAGTGAAGCGCGCCTTGAAAGCAACTTCAAACACACACATTCTGGTAATTGGAATACGCTGAAGTGATGATGGAACAAGCTGTGAGTAGCGAGCATAGAGTATGTTTATAAAAATGATGCTAAACTTTATGGTTGATGATTATGTTGATGACATTGTTGTCAGCGTTGTCTGGGTCGTTCCCATCATTGTCAGCATGCTGCAAAAATGCAAAAATAATTCATGGCTGATAGGGGGCGGGGGCCGGAGCCGGGGATAGCATTGAGAACATCGCCAAACAAAGGCAGGCGGCAAGTCAAAGTGCGATGCAGCATAAAAAATGCTGCAAAAGGAGCAGCGTGTCGTCGAGTACATTGACAGTTGACAGCAAAGATGCCGAGGGTAGGGAACGAGTCTGAGGCTGAGACTGAGACACTATGCTGCTGCAAAAGTTATGTATGCATACGTGCTAGGTTACTAGGGGTAGCTAAGGGTTGTTGCAGGAGCCTGCTTCCGAGGCTGCCTCACGAAATTGCTTGTTTACTTCAAAGCGTGCAATTCTTGTAGCATCAGCTGTGTCATGGCACAAAACAATGCTGTCACTTGGGCGAGGCTGACATCCAGCAAAGGCAGCAGCAGAGGCAGCAGCAGCAGCAACAATAACAATAACAATAAGAAGACCAACAATGGATATGGCTGAGTGCATTTGAGGCGTTGCACATCAGCCGCTGCTGCTTGAGATTTGCCTGCGCCTCATGCGGCTAGCGGATATTGCTGCGGAAATTGATTGAAACTTGACAACATCTAAAATATAATGGTAATGAGATTGTCTTTGGCTTTAAAGTGATATGACACTAGCCATTTACCTGCACTTAGAACTGTGCACAAACGTTTTTGGACCAAACAAATTACCAGTAGACATCAATGCAGTCGACTTACACAGCTAGAGCAGACTACTCTCAATATTAATTATGATGTGCAGCTCAATTTGAAATGCAATTGAAAGTGCAAAGCTATACGAATAGTTAGCATTGATTTAAACACATACTTGTTTTGTTTTGCTTTGTTAGTTACCCCAATTGCACTAACTACTGTTTGGTTGATCCACTTATCAGCGAGCTGTGATGGTTCAATTTATTGTGTTCGGCAACAAACCTAAATTGTAAAGTCATGTATTAAGCCGACATCAAAAATGGTCGGAGCATACACACTTAATTGAGCGCACATTTCAAATTTTAATTTGGATTCAGTCGCTTGTAACAGGGCCGAAATACATCAAAGGAGGCACATAAATTAGCTCAGCGCACAAGAAGACGAATGGCTGGAAGGGGACAGGGCCAATGCTCTCGAATGCGAGTAACGTCTACAAAGTGACATATGAGCAAGTGCAACTGTGGCCACGTCTGCAACTTCCGAGCTTCGGGCGCTTGCCAGAAGCTCGTTATATGAATTTGCTGCAATGATTTCTCTGGCAGTTTCATTTCCCTCTCTCTCTCTCACTATCACTCTATATGTAGTGCTGTCGTACAGTGTGTCAGTCTTAGATCCTTTTTTTTTTTTTAATTTCACCATGGGAGACAAAGTAACGCATCAGTGAGAAAGTCGAAGAGAGATGGCAAGTTAAACATAGGAGAGGGGTGAACGCCGAAGAGTTAGGGGGCGAGCGAAGCAACGACATTTTCAGCATGAAAGTTGTCAAACATGACCATTTGGCATTGTCGCAGCTATTGCTGGTTTTCAAGCCACAAATCTATGCGTTGTCTGCGCCCTTCCTTCGACATCCATTTCTTTAGATCTACGCCTGAGTGCACATGCAAACGTTAGGCTCTCGTTCCATCCAACCAAATGCAGAAAAAAAAGAGAAAAAAAACCATGAAAAATGTCAAAATGGTAGAAGGAAAATGTAAGAAATGTTGTAACTTGTCTCGCTACACACATATAACTCATACGCCATGTTTGCGTAGACCAAGAGGCAGACACACAGAGACGTTGTCCTCGCCATCGCCAGCGCTGGCTGTTCTCGCTCTGTCCATTTGAGTGCACAATTTGAAAAGGCTACTTGGCTCCGGCTGCCCTTGAGGCAAATGCAGCAGCCATGACGAAGATGCTAGCGACAGACGGCAGCGGCAACGGCAACGGCAACGGCAATGTTGCATTGTCAATTTGTGTGTGCATTAAAATTGTTGCGAAATGGCGGCTCGTAAATGGGCAAATTGTCGCAACAAAATATGACTGCAGCCTTGTCTTGGCGGCAATGGTGTGCAGAGCCTGTGCCTGACCTTATTGAATCCCAAGATTATGTTACTCAAGCGAAACTCATTCGTGCTTAGCCCTGGCTGCAAAGGTGACAACAACAACAACAATTGCATCAAGGTTCGAGTTACAGAGTGGACTAGCTGTGGAATAAAACTGTTGAATTTTCATGATTTCTTTGAAATTTTTTGAATTTATTATTGAATTTATTTAGGTTTCATTTCAGTTTGTTTATTGTATTCCTTGTATGTTTTGGTTTGGTTTGGGGACTTTTCTCATGTTTGTCTTGGTTTTTCAATCGAGTGCTTAAAATAACATACATTTATATCTTATTTGCATTGTATTCTCATTTATCATAAATATTAATTTCTGTATGCACTGATAATTTACATTTAATTTAAATTAATTTATTATCAATTAGCTAAACTTACTTCATCCGCGTGCCACGCTTACATACATACATACACTTATCTCTGACGCATTCCGTTTCCGTTTCCGATTAGTTTTGTTTAAGAGACATCACGTTTAAGATACATTCAGATATATATGTCTATATATAATTATATCTATTCAATATATTTCGACTTTTTGTAGTTGCTCTAACTGTTTTCTCGTATTTGCTTTTGTATTGCGTAATTTTTACATTTTAAATCTAAGATTTTAAAGTTTCTTTTACTCAATAACGTTAGTATAAATTTGCAACGATAATTTACAGAGTGCAGTTACATTTAAGTTTGTTTCGTTTTTTTGTTTTTAATAGATATATATATATATATATTTGAAATATATTTTGTATACGTCTATGAAAAAATACAAGGTTTAAATTGCAATTTACACACATTTTGTAATTGATAAAGAAATGTTGAAAACGTTTTAGTCTTTTGGATTTTTAACTTTGAATACGCAACTAATTTACATTGATTTATGACACATCGATTAAAACTCATTGGTTTGACTTAACTCTTTGCTATTTACATAGAATGAGCTACTAATCATTTATGCTAAACTAATTGCAGCTAATTTCTTTTTGTGTGGTGAGTGTGTGTAAGTGTGTAATTTACTATGTATAAATTTAATTTAAATTTTCGTATAATTTTAATATAATTGCCAAGAAGTTTGTTTTCTTTATCATGTTGTTTTTATTGGATTTACTGTGAGTTTTCTGTGTGAGCTTCGCTAGTCAATTACGTTAATTATTAATTCATATTGAGCTTAAGTTCTATAATTTGCTGGCGTTTTTGTTTTGGTTATTTTGCAATAACATTTACAAACATTTACAGAGTCAAATTGAAAAGTATTTCATATTGATGTTTCATTTGATTTGAACGAAGTTGAATGCTTTCTTTGTTTGTCGTCTGTCATCTGTCGTCTTCTGTGATTACTTACTGTAAGGAAGGAACCTTTTCATATAATTGGAATTCTTTGTTGCTGCTTCAGAGTTTCAAATATTAAAGTAACGTAATAAAACTTCCCATTACTGCCAAAGTCATAAACTCTAACAATTTTCCTATTTTTCTATTATCTTCCTTGACAATTATGACTAGCGTTAGGTTGTGCCAGTTCTAGATACACTGCATATTTAGTGGAAATGGCGAATCGCTTAGCCGTCTTTGTGAGTTTTGCAAAATTCATAATACATTTCGCTGATTGAACTATGACAATTTAAAATAAATTTTCGAATCTGTGCATCGATATCGCTAGACCGCCGTATCTGCTCTTATATACTATTTTCAGTGAGTTCATTTCAATATGTCGATTCGCAAGTTGCTGTTGCTCTTGTTGGTTACTAAAGTTATGGCGATGTTTGCTGCATTTTCTCAGATCAGATATTTACGTTATACATTGACATTTATAATTAAATCGTTCTAATTGCTAGCTTTATTCGTATGTACTAGTAAATGGGAAGTCGGCAAATGGCGATTAGCATAAAATAGAATGGTTTCATTTGGTTTTGTTTTGCATGTAATTGGGTTTTTGGCAACGCTTAGCCTAGACACAAACCTCAAGGAGCTGAATACTTACAGGACTACATAGACTTAGACGCAGCTCTCCTGCTGCGAATACATGAGCGGCGTACGGACTGTGACAATCTCACGCGAATAGGACTTGCCCACGCCCGACAAGCCTGAGAGCGAGCTGCTGGGACTGGCCACGGCCGCCGTCGAGGCGAGCCCGCTGCTGTTGCTCGAGACGAGCATTTGGCCATGTGCCAGCTGCTGTTGCTGCTGCTGCTGCTGCTGCTGCTGGGCCTGTTGATGCTGCTGGTAGGAGGGCGGCATGGGCATATTGCCAGCTGGATGATGCTGCAACTGTTGATGCATCATCTGCATCATGGATGCCGAGCTGTGCGGCATTTGCGATTGACCATGCTGCTGCTGCTGCTGCTGCTGTAGCTGCTGCTGTTGGTGCTGATGATTGTGCGGCAGGGTGTGATAGCCGCCCGGATGCGAGGGCAGCGTATACATTTGCACCGTGCCCGGCGACACGGTCGAGGGTGTGCCCTGCGATCCAGGCGACGAAATGCACGGCCCGAAGCCGGCGCCGGCTGCCGTGTCCACCTGCATGGCGGCGACAGCGGCCCCAGCTCGTGTCTTGTATGCATCGATTTGCGCGTATATCGTGGGCTCCTCGAAATAATCATATGTGGGCGGCGGCGCATGCTGATGCGGATGCTGCAGTCCGCCCGCATTCGGCTTGTGCCGCTGCAACGTCGCTGTCGCTGGGATGCTGGGCAACAGCTTGCGCATACTCGAGCCGTGTGGCAAGGTGCCACCCAGAGCTGGCTGTTGTTGCTGCTGCTGCTGCTGCTGTTGCTGTTGCTGCTGCCGCTGCTGTGGTTGCTGCTGGCCTGAGTCCTGACCCGACTGACTTTTCTTGGAGCTACAAGCAGCGCTGTTTAACGATAGTTCGGCATAGTGCAGCTCATCATCCTGCCACACAAGTGAAAGTGGAGAAGAGAGAGAGAAGTGAAATTTAATTTTTAGCAACAATTGAAAATATTTGCAGTCATTAAGTTGAAGCTCATTTCATTTTCTTGCCAAAAGTTGAGTATAGAGTAGTTTGACTGTGCTCAAAAGTTCGCCAAACTTTTGGTTGACAGTTTGCTAACCTGTGCGAACGGTAACTCACCTTGCTGCTCTGGTAAGCGCCGCTATCCGCAGAGCTGGCGGCGCCAACGCCAACGCCAACGTTGACGCCAATGCCGATGCCAGCTGTGGAGCCAGGTTTGCAACTGATTTCCGCCTCGCTGGTTGTTGAAAGATGTCCCGATGGCGTTTGTGTTGCTGATTTTTGTTTATATTCTCCATCAACTAAATTGGGGCAGAAGCGAGCCAGTTGTATTTGATACACGGTAGATGGCAATAGCGCGAGAGCAAGAAAGAGAGTGAGAGAGGTAACGAAAGTTGGTTTAGTCAAAAGTTTCAGCCGGTTGATGTTGTCGTTGCTCTTGTTGTTGTTTTTGTTAAGTAGCATGGCAAAAGTTTTTCGGCTGGCCACTCACTTCCCCGTGCGTCGCGCCCGTTAAATCTGTTGGTGATTTTCGGGGCGCAACGTTCAATTTTCGGTTCGCCTTTCGCTGCGTTTGCCATGAAATTGCTTTACGTTAAGAAAATTGATTAAATTGTTGAGCTGTGAGCTGTGAGCTGTGAGCTGCTGCTGCTACTGTTCCTGCTGCTGCTGATTTCTTGATTGCCATTAATCAAGCTAAACGTGCAGTGGGTAAATTCGTAACCAAACTTAAAGCTAACCACGCTCAACGCTGCATACTTTAAGGCAATGTGTAAGACAAGTTACTGCGCTGCTGTTGCTGCTGCCTCTCGACTGCAGACATGTGAGCAAACAAACACATACCCAAGCAATGGCAACAGCAACAACGGTCCGCCTGGCAGCAATTAGCTGTCATTTAAATATTTCAACACTGGCGCAAAAATGCAGCACACCCACCCACCCAGTTTAGAAGCTTGTTTGTGATTGTGCTTCTATTTGTGCTGTTTGCTGGCTGGCTGGTTGACTTGTCTGTCCTTAAGCCGTTTGCTAACGTTCATAAATTACAGACAGACGCAGAGCATTCATCTGCAGGTTAACGCAAGCGTTGCCATCGCAATTGCACTTACCCTCATTGTATGGCACCACATCGGGATTCTTCTCGTCGTACATCTCCTCGGAGTGGCTCAGCGGCAATGAGATTTTATCCTTAATTTGCAAATTGCCTGGACGTGAGAACTTTGCATTCGAATGCGCAAATTTCTGCTGCTGCTGATGCTTATGTGAGCGCAGCTTCAGCGCCGCAATCGTTCCGATTCCGATGCAAACAAGTGCCACCAGAATGCCCACAAATATGCCAATGGATAGGATGGGTGTCAGCTCGAAGCTGTTGGCGCCCTGAGCGCTGCCTTTGTACGAGGTTAATGCAACTGCAAAGACAACAAATTTAGATGAGATGAGGCAATCGTGTGAAAAAATCACTTATAATTTCAAACTTATTTTAATGCTCAATTAGACAAAAGTATCGCTTGGCTGTGGCCCAAGCAGTTGCCCCTTAAAAATACCCTTCTTACACTTCTGTTTGTTCACTGCGCCAAGCAGCAGCTTCACTTTAGATAATAACGCAATGTTATGAATTTTTAATCAATATTCTATTTCGTTTGGATGTGGTTAGGGTATTTCCCTTGCGTTCTGTTTCGTGTACTGCTTGTCATATTTTCTCATTTTCTTTGGACTTTTGTTGTGACTTTTTGGAAAATTAAAACGACGGCTCAAGTTGTTTACCCAAAAATGTGTCTGACGGCCAGACACAACCGTCGGTCGACCCTCTCACAAAGCACACAGCAAAAAATAACGAAACTCTTCTAAACTTTGCTTTACGGCATTTTGCTTCGGCTAATTAGTATTACAATTCGCCTTTGCGCGGCATTTTCTTCGTTTCGGCAGCGGAAAACCTCCTGAAGACAATTCATTAATGTTAATCATTTTATATAATTTTTTGCGCTACTTTGGCGCTTGCATAATTTTTTATATTTCTCGCTGTTGTTGTTGTTGCTGTATCTTAAATGCAAGGCAAAGTTTCTTGTGTGGAGCTTTTGTGGAATTTACAATTCATTGGGCAGTTTAGCGTAATTAAATTGCGAGACAGCATGGTAATAAGCGCGAAAAGAAATCTCTTGCTCGTCGCTAATATTAATGCTGATACTCGGCACTGTTTGCAAGGTTATTAAATGCCATGCAAAGTTATGCAATTCCTTTTCGCTCGCTTTGTGCCGATAACTTTGCGAGAGTACAGAAAACATTAACATAAAAAATTCATAAATGACAAACGCACGCGCCACATAAAAATGCATTAAAAATTCAAAAGTCTTTGCAAACTGCTTCGCTTAACATTAATATTTTCATTTCGCAACTTGGCCTACACTCGAAGTCAAAAGAACACAGTCCAATGGAATCTATGCCGTTTCTGTTGCCTTTCAGTTTGATTTATGATGCTCCATGTCCAATTTTTTACAAATAAATTAAAACCATATGTAGTTTTTAAAGCAAAGTCTTGTTTGTAGTAACTTACCAGTTTGCTTCTCGGCTGCCTTCAAAGTGTAGCCATCGAGAGCCACCGATTCACTGCGTCCACGTCCGTTGACTGCATAAATATAGATCCTAAACAATCGACCTGCATCCAGTCCAGTCACGCTAAACATGGCAAACTTGGCGCTGATATTGGCCTGCAGGATGCCGCTGTTTTGGTCGTAGATTTCCATGAGAAACCACTGTCGCATTCCGCCGTCGAAACCTGCAAATTAATTGAGATTCAAATTGTCGTGTTAGAGACAATGCAATCCATTTGCTTATATGATCATATTAAAAGGATTAACAACATTAATTCGCTCCATTTCGATTTAATTGTTGGCCAAACAACTGGGAGCAGCAGTTAAATGATTAAAACTTGCATAGTCCTGCCTATTTTATTACTTTCTCCAACATTGTCGACCCTCCGAGAGCAATTCAGAGCAAAAGCGAACTTAACAGAAATATTTCGAGTAATCTAAAGCTACATTTTAAATGCCATTTAATAACACCACAAAAGAACTGGCCGCTCACTTGAGAATAATCCTCCAGTCGCCCCTTTCTCTGCAGACTCGCTTTCGGAGCCACACACACATACACAAATGTGGCACCCTTTGGCTGGAAAATAAGACGGCTAAAGTTGTTGTTGGCCTTCTGCTGCCGCTGCTGCTGCTGCTGCTGCTGCTGCTCAAATGGTACTTCATTCTAGACACAAAAGTCGGCTTAAAACACTTGCGAAAAATGTTAAAATATTTTTGTAATAAAGGCGGCGGCTGAAAAGGTTTCTTTGGCCTTTCCCACGACCAACCGAACGAAGCCCTCCCAACAGCAACTACTTGAGCCAGGGACTAGGGACTCTCACTCTACCGATGTAGAGAAATTGTTGTGTAAAATGTTTTATATGTTGCGATGAATTTAGCTCGCATTGTTGTACTTATTTGGCTACTCTGTTCTTCCTCTTCATCTTCTCTCGGCTTTTGTTCTTCTTGGTCTGGTTGTAGTTGTTGTGGTTGTTAGTGGCGGCGGTGGTGGACAGCACACAAAGGCTGCACGGAAATAGAGTCAAAAGAATGTGCTTCGCCTTTGCTTCAAAGGCCTTTGTGCGGCATCATTGTTTGTGGCCAGGGGTCGACGTCGTCGTCGTCGTCTTCGTCATCGTTGTCGTCGTTGCTTGGCTATGGCCAAAGCATTTTGTGAGCACTTTAAAACGTTTAGCTAATGAAATTTGCCTCAGCATCGAGCCGACAACATGGCAACAACAGCGACAGCAACAGCAACAATAGCAACAACTTCATTGTAATGGGTTAATTTTATTTACTTGGACGAAGGCAGAGCTACAATGGAAATTGCGCAAGTGGAGTAAAAATAATAAAGCAAGGGCAAAGGCGACGGCAGCAGCGGCAACAGCAGCAGCAGCAGCAGCGGCAACAGCAACATCAGCGAGTGAAATGTTATAAACTGAAATTTTATTATATTAAACCGACGCTTGATGAGTTTGGTTAGTTGCTTGCGTTGCTCATGGCTTTGTTTTGCCCACAGATACAGAAGGGGAGAAAGACTGCGAACGGGATTGGCGAAGAGCAGTGGAAATAAGTGGCCAATAGGTGGGCGAGTACAGCGAGAGACAAGGGGTAAGGCGAGCTGCCTTCAAGTTGTTTGCGAGTTGCCAGCAACAGCAACAGCAGCAGCAGCAGCAGCGGCAACAGCGCATTGAATTGAATTCGAGGCAAGTTCTTGTCCTGCCGCACGTCGAGTTCGGTTGCGGCAACTTGGCCAACTTGCGTGCTGGCTTATTAAAGTCGAAACGTGCAGCGACCGCAGCTTAAGTTGAGTTATTATAAAAACAAAAAAACAAGCAAGCTGAGTTCGGGACTGCTGCTTGCCATAGGGTTTTCTCCCATATATTTTCCTTCTCTTTTTTAACTCTGGGTGGCGTCTGCCATTTGCTTTAATGTAAAGTGCAATATAAAAAGTATCGCGCTTTATTGTTGTTGCTGCTGCTGCTGCCGTTGCCGTTGCCGCTTCTTACCAAGTTGCGTTAAAGTTTTAATGATGCTGATGACTATGATAATAATGTGCAGCCACTAAATTAGCAGGAATGTGGGGTGTGAATGCCGGGGGAGCGTACATTAAATGGTTAAAGCGAGGGCTTAAAGCAGCGCCTGCCAACACGGCGAATACGTAATGCCAGCCAGCCTTGCACACGGCACTTAGCTGCGAAAGTTTTAAAAGTCAGCTGCCTGAGTAGAGGCAGTAAATAATTGAATATTTAATTAAAATATAAAGAAAAGACTTATATTTTTTATGAAAATTATTATAAAAAAAGCTCAACTAATTTTTATAAAAATAATGTAACCATGTAATTAAGTATACGCAACGTCTGCGCGAATGTAAGCGGGGATTAAGACACAAGAGACATTTAGCATAAGGTGGCCAGGCGAAGGTAGGGGATGTAACGAGTAACGAGTCACAGCAGCAAATAGTAACGGGTAATGCGCCATTAAGTATGCAGTTATTATGCGCTTTTTGCTGCACTTTCAGCAGTCGCCTCGTTATGCTCCCGCTGTTTTTGCTTCTGCTGCTTCGCCTTGCTTTGCTTTGCACTCGAGAGCATTTGGAGGGCTGCATAAATGCATCATAAAGTCGACTGGTACGAGTACAGTCGCAATTTGTGAGCGGGAGGACATTTCCTTACTGTCTCACAGTCCTTACTGTCTGCTAATATGCAGCTCTCTGCAACTGAACTTTGAACTCAGCCTCGTAGTCTGAGCCCGAGTCAGAGTCGGAGTCGGAGAGCTGCTAACAATTTGTGCTGCTTATTTTGCGCTTTGCTCGCATTTTGTATTTTGTGCTGTGCCTTTTCTTTTCTTGCTACTTCTTGCATTTCCGTAGCGCATAAAATATGCGAATTGAATTTGTATTTAAAGTTTCGCTGAACATTTGCCCATCCTACTTCTGCTCTTGCCGTTGCTGTAGCTTCTGCTTTTACTTTTATTGACGGCAACTTGCATAACAAGCCAAAACATTTTGTATGAACAAATTTGCGTTTAACTTTTTTTTGGGTGGCTAGCTGGGTGAGTGAGTGAGTGACTGACTGTCTCTGTTGCCACTTCTGCTACTTCATCATTTTATGCTTCGACTTTAGTTATTTCGTTAGTTTTCCAGTTTCGAAAATTTCGTGGAAAATTTGTGTGAAGACTTTTTGGCATTGAAAATGTAGCAACATTTTAGCAACGTTTTCTTTCGACAAGCTTATATATAGTTTGCAATCTCTCTAAAGCATTTTTATATACTTGTATGTATGCACGATTGTCAGTCTGGCCATCTCTCAGCGTGTTGCCTTTCTAGTTTTATGCTTTCATTGCAATTTTATTATTCGACTGTATCTCGAAGGAAGTTCGCATAGCCGGCTGCCAAAGTGCACTTAAGTTGCTCATGTATTTTAAATGAGTCTGAAAAGCGCTACAGGAAACACAACATACTCATACACATGTACCATGATTTCCACACCTCACAACCACCCACCCCCCGGCAACTGCCCCTCGTTGCCGCCCGAAACTCTTTCCCGGCCATTTAACTAGCCATGCAGCACATTGCTTGAGTTGTGGCCAAAGTATTGTATGGATTGTGCTGCACATGTGTATTGAGGGGCTAGACTTGAACTTTTTAGCCATTGATTGGCTCATCAGCAATTATAAAAGCTGGCAAATTGACTGGAAAATCTAGTTAGTTTCGTTTTTGGGGCGGCGCGTTCGTTACTCACCTTCAAGGCAATAAACCTCTAATGAGTCGGACGTTTGATTGACCACAGTGCAATTGGTTGGCGCTTCCGGCTTGCCGGCAGCTATTAAATGGAATACACACGGCTCCTTCTGTTGACCCACATTGTTGTCGGCCCAGCACATGATGGTGCCAAAGTCCATTTCCTGCAAAGTGATAAAAATAATGGCGAGTCGTTAAAGACGCATATTAAATCGCATGGCAAACGTTGGCGTATTTCAATCGATCATAATTAGTTATTTTAAGTTATTAACCACGTATTACGATTAACTTTAATTGGCACACCTGTCGATTAAGCGGCTCGCAAATGCAAGTGAATTTAATGAATTATCTAGAATGTTACAGAAAAACGTACTTAATTCATTAAATAAATAAATTACACAACAATGCATTTAAAGCTGCGGCTTCACGGTGCTCTGTGGCGTATGCGTAATATGCTTGTCAGTCCAGCTGATTGATCGCAGCTGTCAATAAGTCTTTCATTAATATAATTTCATGTCAATAAGCACACACACACACACACACACACACGCCACTTACATGCTCGTAAGTGTGTACACTATATCTATGTATGTGTATATAAATAAATCCTTGTGCGGGGTCGAAAGTTTTTCCCAAACTGGCAGTAAAAACAAATGAAGCATTTTGCGGCTACCCATTTGGTCTCCCAATTCGGAGAGTCTGCGATTGGAAAGGCCAAAAGAAAACTATGTTAACATGCCTATAATGTATGCCATGTGTCCTGCTTGTACAACCTGATAAGTGGCCACGCCTGCGGGTCCATTGTTGATTCCTTATGTGCCTCCCTTCCCCTCTCTCTCTCGCTCGCACTCCCCATGCATGTGTGTGTGTGTGTGTGTCTGTTTGTGTTTGTGTTATGTCAAATGTTGTGCTAATGAAATCCTCCAACTATATTACGGTCAACTGCACAACAACAGCACTCAATACGATTGATTTGTTTGTGCTCTCACACACACACACATAGAGCTACACACTGCTGTTGAGCTGCGACTTAAGTTGTGTGTCTGTTTACCTTTTGGTATTGTTGCTGCTGTTGGCCTGAAAAATAAGCGCACTTAATCAGCACTAGGCGTCTTGAACTCATTAAAAATTAAAATCACTTTCCCCAGCTCGTTGGCTCAGTGCGCCTCAAAATGTCAACGTAAATTGCAGCTTATTTATCAGTCCGAGCGCGCACTTATATTACCCACCACCCTCCAAGTTGCCGCGAACCGCCGCGCTCAACCACCCGTCGGAACGTCCGCCCGCCCATCACCCATCAACCGTCTCAACTCAACTCAAAATCGGGCGTTCTTGTCATTTTAATTAGGGCAGCAGAAAAGAAAAACACAGAAAAGTAAGAAAAAGAGAAAAGTTTTGTTTTTCTGTGTGTAATTTAAGAGCAGTAAATGAACGAACAATTTATGGCGAAGATAAAATGTCACAGGGAAAACTTAAGGAAACTAGAAACACGAGCTCAGATTGTGGTCAACTTACAAAGCGCAGACATCAACTTTGAATCAAAATTCTTTCTTCGAAAATTAATTTCGTTTCTTTAAACTTTTTGTTCGTCTACAGAACAAAAACACATTTGATGAGTGTGTTTTTTCTATGATAATATGATTTGGCCTTTACTTAGTTTGCACTGAAATATGATGCAGTCTAAAGTGTCAATTGCTGATATGAAGTAATCAGCTTTTGTGCAGTTTCTTGCCAGCTCTGAGATTAATATTTTATCAAGTTTATTGTTAACGTTTTATGTAAATTATTAACTGCAACTTTTCGCAGTACGTGGCAGCGGTGCAAGTGTTAAAAGTCTGCTCGACTGAACAACAACGGAGTTATGCACGCTTATGTCATTTGCAGATGCACAATTTATGCAAATTTATGACAAATTTATGAAAATGGAAGCACACATACTGTTGCATATGCGTGTCATTTAATATTATATTATTTAGCAAAGTGTTGTCACAAAGGCGGCAACTTGGCAGCTGCCAACACTGCGCATCAACACCTACATATCCACATACGCCAGAGTGTCGCAGGCTTTGTGCGAATGTAACCACAAGCAAGTTGCAGACACACACACACGCACACACACGAGCACACATGTGCACTTTGAGGCAATAATAAATTTGCCATACACAGAGAGTGTCTGCAAAATGCAAAACTAAAATGCATAGCACACTTTTGGGGGCCGAAGGCTCGACTGTTGCAACTGTCAGGGAAGATGCTTAATAAATTTACAGTTTCCAAGCAGTTTTGCCAAAAATGCTTTTGCCTCTGGAAGTATTCCTATGTGTGTGTGTGTGTGCGCGTGTGTGTGTGTTTCTGTTCGTCAGTGCTGAAAATGTATGCCCTAATATTTATTATCATTTTCAGTTTGTTTATATTATTTTAATGTTGCCGCAACTCAGCGTAAATGTTTTTGCAGTTGTGTAGCTGCTGCATAACACACACACTCACACACACACAGAGGCAAGAATAACAATTGCTTAAACTGTTGAAGGCATATTGGTAATAATAAGTACACACACACGCACACACCACACCATATGTGTCTGGTTGTTTGTGATTTTGATAAATTTTTGTTATTATGCTTTCGAGTAGGTTGAAGCTGATTTTTTGCGCTCGACGCTCTACGCTCTACGCTCCTCGCTCGTTGCATTTGCCGTGCATTCTTGTCTAGTGGCGACAGTCGAAAAATAAATGCTATTATTTATGCATTTTAATTAAAATTTGAACATTTCAGTGACAGCTTAATGAGTTTTTCGGTCATTCTCCAATGACACTGCGAAACATTCGACAATTTTGTAAGCTGTTTGCACTGCGAGTGTGGTGTGTTCTCTGCGCACAGTTGCGGAAAAAGTCAAAGCAGAAATGCTCACATACGCAATACATAAATCGCACAAATACATATATCTGGTGAGGCGACGGCGACGGCGACGATGAGGATGTCAGAGATCAAGAGAGTTGCACTCTGAAATGCCAAAGCATGGTGGAAAAATTAATGAGCTGTTCGTTGCCTTTGAGCAAATCTCACACACGAAAAAAAATAAACGAAAAGAGCAAGAAAAAAATGCAAAATGAAAAGAAAATCAGCCCTGGCAATGTCAACGTTGATGCTTGAGCTGCGGCTGCGGAAACCGGAAACAGCATATATGACAACAGAACGGAAGGGATTTTTCATATTCAATTGAGCTAAATGATTTATATAGGGGAGTGTGTGTTTGTGTGGGTGCCTGAGAGAGAGATAGAGATAGGGAGAGAGAGAAGGAGACTGCAATCAGTGCCGGGAGACTGTTTGTGAACGGAACTCATTTGAATGCCGTTCGACTAGTGACATTTTTCTTTTGACAACTGAAATGTGAACACAGTGCCCGACAGACAGCAAAACAAGCAACCATTTCGTTGCTGCTACAAAGCAGCAAAATCCATAGTTAACTCTGCCAAAACCACACAAATAATGTACATGTGATGCCATGTTTAGGGGGCGACTGAGGTCCATCAGCACATGCAACTGGGTCAGCAAACCGAACTGGCCAACTGACGAGACCAATGAGACAACGCTGCATTTGCAGCTAAACAACTGTGTTCGGTTTTAAGAGCTGTCGCTAAAAGTTAGTGGCCATAATATGTCCATTGGTTGACAGTTCTACTTGTTCTTTCCACTGCTTAATGATGGGACAGACAGTAGCTGCAGGCCACCACAAGCTTGTGCCAAAACATGAAACACTTTCAGTCATTTAATAGAAATTATAACGTGAAAATTGTCTGGGTGGAATGGAAAGTTGTGTGTGTGTGTGAAACGTTGAGCTGTTTGCGAATTGAATTTAATTAGAAGCTGCTCGATGAACTAAACACTCATCGAAGTTAAAGGCTGCAGAAGCACTTGTCTATCCATGATTCCGTCTAAAATGCAGCATTGTTTTTTTGGCAGACCATAAAAGTTAAAAGAGTGGCAGTTGCAGCTGCTGTTGCCGTCCAGTTGCTGTTGCAACTAGCCGTTGCGGATGAATACTCGTATGGGAAAGGCAGTCTTTTAGGGTGCATGGTTTGAAAATGAGAAGCGAAGATGGGAATGCGGTAAAAGGCAGCTCATTGATAGCCAATTTGGCTGGTCAATTGGCAGGGAGGAAGTCAAGTCGAAAACGTCAAAATGCAATCGCAATCGCAATCGCAATTGCAATGGGCAATATCGATGACGATAACGCTGGCAATTTCAACGGAAATGTTCTCCAATTGTCAGCCATAGAATTGGGGCCAATTCCAGATTGGCGAACAGCGCTTGTCTACGATTCGACCATATGAGTGCGATAATGATGTGCAGCCGTTTCGCTATTAAAGGCAATTGCAGTTGCTTTAATATTATTAACTAACCACTGTCCAGGCGCTTCTGTTGATGCTAGTGTTGCTGTTGTTTGGCATTGCCGTTGGCATTGGATTTTAATTAGAAAGCAGCACTAATAGAATTTTTAATTAAAAATTGCCCGTTTGCTTTAGCTCTGGCTCTGGCTCTGGCAGTGGCTAAAACGAAAGCTTGGATGCCTCCCATTGACTTTTTGTCTGGCGGTGTTGATTTTACATTTTATTTGACAACGTGACACGCACACACGAGCGACAACAACAACAACGAGAACAACAACTATGCCGGCAACAACAACAACAAAAGGAAACAACAGTTGCCTATTAATTAATATTTCGTCGTTTAATTGAGAACTGGCAGCTAAAATGTTGCTGCTTCGTCTGCAATTTGGCCAAATGTCAAATGTGTCAATAGCAATTTCACTTCAAAAACATGAAATGAAAATGTAATTCCAGCCGAAAAAGCTCTAAAAACCAAACGACGCCCACAGCAAACACCGACAAGCACTTAAAAGCGCCCACACATACACGCTTATGTGTCACATGGTATTGTAAAGGGTGTTCCCATGTTTAGCATTTAACCTAGTGCCAGTGTGTCATTTTCCATAATCCAAAAGAGCACGGCGGAGGGGGATGACGGTGAGGGGATGGCAAACGATGCGTGCGAAAGGCACACATGTGAGAGGAGAGACGCTGATGACATCGCTGGGCTTTATCAATTAGGTCATGTAAATATCAATATGCGACATTTAGTCAGTCGGTACTCACCTTAACGGGGGTATAGGTCAGCGTGGAGCCCTGCGCGGAGTGCGGCCGAAAGCCGCTCTGTGGCATATCGAAGGTCTCGGCAGTGTTGTTGAAGGACCATTTAAAATTCTCGGGCGGCGGAAAGGCGTCCACTTCGCAAACGATTTCGGCCGCCTCGCTGCGTGCCACGCCGTAGATTTTCTTTTGATCGGGTCGGCAAATTGGTTTATCTGCAAAGTACAACGAAAAAGAGATGATAGTGAGCAGAAGAGATAGACAGCTAGAAGAAGTTGCCAAACTTTGATATTTCGAGTGCATTTTGCTGTTCGGCTGTTCGGCAGCAGCGGCGCAGGCAAATCAATAATCGCATTGCTCCGGCAAAAACTTAATGCAATAAAGCCCCAGTTTCAGTCCCAGCAGAGTTCGAGTGCACGTTCTCGCAGAGCCAGCTGAGCTGGTGGACAGGTTTCCGCTTTTGCTTTTACATGCCACGCCCTGGCACTGGCTGCAGCCTTTCAAACCGCACTCAAATCCTAAGTAGAAAAGTTTGCCCAGCAAAAAGCAACGCAGATAGCAAGTCCTTTGCATCCATGCAAGCTTCCTTGTGTTGCGCATTCAAGCAACTAACTAAACAGACTCCGAAACAGCAACAGAAACGGCACAAATAGCAACAACAACGTGAGCAGCAAAGCAAGCGGAATGGGGGGAAACAACAGAAAACAAAAGAACAACATTGACCAAACGTTAAGTGAAAGAAAAACTTGGCGAAAAGCGAAACTTTTGAGCCGTAACGTAACGTAGCCAGAAAAATTCAATTTCTTCTAATCTCCAGCCTGGCAAAAATCTTGTAACTTCAACTGCAACTGCAACTGGAGGTCGTTCACAATTTATTGTTCTCGAATTTGACAACTTGGCCAATGTCAAAAGGAAACTGTAAACAAATTTCCAATGAGTGCGAAGTATTGAAATGGGGAAAGGCAAGTGAGTGTTAGCCTGACATTTGGGTTACAGATTGGATTTTTGCAGCTGCACTGACGAAATACGTTGCACCATGCCGTGCACAATTGTTGAAAAGTGTGACTGGCTGGGCGAGCAGAAAGCTTAACCTGAAACAAAATGGCAGACAAACTGGGAGTGCTGTGAACAGCAATCCTGTTACCGAAATAGACAGTAGAAATCAGACGGGAAAAGAAATAGCACAGGAAATGAAAGCATAAGGCAACACTTCAGAAAAAAAAGCAAGGAAGCCACAACAAGAGCATAAGAATCTGGGTGCTAAATTGTTTGAAAAAAGGCCAACATTAATTAACAGCAGCAAGCTCAACACTTTTTGCCAGTTTTGCAAGCAAATTGAGCCTAAGAGCTGAGCTTGAGCTGAAGCCAAGCGGAAAATGTAGAAATATTGTCAATGCCATAATCTGACAATTCGTGAAACTAATTAGAAATGTAATTATTAACTCTTTTTGGGAACAATGGCTTCCGTTCTAAATGGTTAACTTTGTTAGCTCGTGTAAAGGGTTTCCCGGCTATTAGCTGATTGATAAAAGGAAACGGAAATGCGTTCATTCAATAAGAAAATAAGTAAATGTTAACAAAAGCCGGGAAGCCAAGAAAAGGGCTTTTTGTTGGCTTCACCACATGCCTGACCAAACTGCTAGACTGACGGTCGAAGTGCTGAGCTGCCCAACAGCTGGATGCACGAAATCAAAGCTCCAGTAACCGCAATGGCACACGAGTGTGTGTGTGGGTGTGTTGCCAAGATGACTGCGAGAGTTGAATCCGCTTCAGTTCTAGTTCTGCAGTTGGCGAGCACAATACAGAATGCCTACACAAAAGGCATTCGAGCAGGACACAATAACGGAGGCGTATACGCAATAAAACTGCAAGAGGCCCGCACGAGCGCACATTGTGGCACTCGACATCCCCGCACTTGCAGTCTCGCCTCGCGCCTTCTGGCCCCACTCGACCACTCAATAATGCCGCTTTTTTGTGTGTCAAAGGTTCTCACAAAAGCCCCAACAGTGTAGTGCAGCTGGAGGGTAAGTGCGCCCACCCCCAACTCAACCTAACAGTCCTGCCAATATCGTGGACATGGAGGTGGAGGTAGCTGCAGCCAGCAGGATTCGATTTAAAAGGCAGTTGCCATTTAAGGGCTACGAATGTTTGTTAATGGCTCAAACCAATCGTTGGCCATGTGCTAACAGAATGATGGCAAGCCCAACAACCATTCACAGCCTTCATTTCGTTTCGTTTCGTTTCGCTTTTTTTTATGATCCAAAGCACAATAATAATGGCCGGAGCCATGCAAATCAACACATGTGAAATGTGGGACAAGCTTAAAATGTTGCGCCTACGCAGCGCTGCACAAAGCTATAACTTTTCCGGGATTGTTCTTTTTTTTGTGTGTGCTTAAAACTCAACACGTGCCCCATAAAACTTGACATGTAAATACTTGCAATCGTTTGAAAACAACGTTTTATATACTTGCAATCAATTGAACGAAAGCGCAAAATAAATGGGACGCACACACACAGTTTCATCAGCTTGAAAGTTGCGCACATAATTTAAAGTCTGACAAATCTCATTGAGCTCGTCTTGTACTTACACATCACTTTAAGCTCCACAATGTTGGAGTCGCCATCGCCCTCCACATTCGAGGCGGTGCACGTGTAATTTCCGGCCTGATGACGAGTGACGCCCTGCAGCGCCAGATCTCCGCTGCTCACAATTACTCCGGCGCGCTGATTGTGCTGTATGATTTGGTGCTGCAAAGCGACAAAAGAATTTAAATGAATGAATGCGAAAAAAACAAAATCTCTTGCAATTAGTCATAAGCTATTTTATTCTTTGTGTTTGTGCTTGTGTTTTTGTTTTGTCTTCTCTTCAGCATGTCTAATGAGCGCTGCTTTTGTTATTGGCTAGCATTCACAGAGAGCGAGAGACAGCAGGGGACACAACAGCAGACCATGTCAGTTATATGGCAAAAGGTGTGCCAATTAGTGAGATTCGAAATACGAAGAGCATCAAATGCGATTTCACTGTCATAAGCAGCTTATTTCACTGACCTTTACATAACCTTTGACTCCCTCGAGAAAACGCAGTGCAAACGTGCAGCATATTAAATGTGCTCTAGTTTCGATTAAATGTTATTATAGATATTTTATGAAATCCACAAAAAAACAACCGCTATCTAATTGTCTGTAGGCATACATCTTGGCATACACTTTTGCAGCAATTTCTCCGGCTGCGTTTAAGCTATTTAAACGAAAAGAAATTACTATGCAACCCTACACACAGCGGACGGCTCTGCTCTGGGCGCAAGGTCAGCAGCAGCTTCATTTATTTTGCGCCTTAGCCGTTTGCCTACACCATAAAATTCCGGTCGCTCATAAACGCGCACTCATACGCGAGACGCTTCATTAGAGCTTTCGGGTGGCAGTTCGAAACGTGTTTGGCATCTGCAATGTAACTGAAAATCAAGCAGCAATATTTACTTTAATTTCACACATAAACCAAGCCCACACACATATGTATATCGGGCTTGACCTCTATGAGGAGCACGTTCGTTTGATGCGGGGGCTGGCTGCGCCTTTGGGTTGTGCTCGGTTCGACGCGGTGCGGCGCGGCGCTTCCAATGCGCCGCCACTCGACAAGATTTTGACGCATTTCCCAAGAGCCTTGTGCCATTTAGCAGCAAAACAAATTCGCACTTTGGCTTTTAGACCAGCAACTACAGCAACAGCAGCGACAACAATAACAATAATATGAAAAGCAACAACATTGAAATAAATAAAAATGTGTATAAATTGTCGACAAAAGTCAAAATGGCAAGGCAACAATAGCGGGGGCAAGAACAACGACTACGGACAACGACGGCAAGCGGGCGGCGAACACAATGCCTTTGTGACCTTAGCACATATAATATAAGTAGAAGCACAAACAGGCAAACAACAAATACATTTGAGAATATGTGCAAATATACAATAAGAGGAAACAATGCAGCGCGTGGCAACACTTTGATAATAGTGTTGCCTACTTTCATGCGAACTGGGCCACAGCTGTGTGCCGCTCGTGCGCCTGCACAGGACTCGCTTCGCGCCTTTTGTCTGCAGCTGTCTGTTGTCTGGCAGCCAGCGTGTTTAGCTCGTGCTCTGCGCCTGACTCCGGCTCTCAGCGAAACAATGGCCATGGCACACACAGTGCTGGCGGGACAGCGGTAAGCACTTGTAGGGAGTCTGATAACTCACAGTTCAACAGTCATCAAAATATTTACCGTTCGAACTGAATATTAATGCATTATCTTTTGCCGTGTGTGTGTGTGTGTGTGTGTGTTTGCATTTGACTGTTTGCTCTTTAGATAATTGATACTTTTTATTCAGGCCAAGTGGGCGTATACTTAATATAATGAGGCCATTTTAAAGTCTAACCAGTGGCGCACGCTATGCCTGCCATTGGCTTTGCCAGACACACACACGCGGCGCGAACTAGTGTCGGCCTTGCAGCCTTGCCTTTCGCCTCCATCGCCCCATTTAACAGCTTCAATTCCCGTAGGTTTTACTTAAATAGCCCCAAAATGTTGCCTGCCATTTGCTGAGCTCAGCGACCCGGGGCGTTTTCTCAGCCCTCGTAGTTGTTGCTGTTGCTGTTGCCGTTGTTGTCATAAAACAAATAAAAATGTCGCCAGTCGCACAAAAAGTAAATAAAGTTCAAGGTTGTCACAAAAAATAAGTAAAGTAAAAGTAAAAGTAAATAAATAAGAGACAAAAACCAAAAAAAAAAAGAGAGAAAAAATGATTTCGCCTCAGCTGAGCTCTCGCTCAGCAGAGGATTATTTCAATAGTTAAGGGCACATCCGTTGCAGCTTTTCCGCAGCAGGGTTTCCGCAGCAGCAGCACCTCGTCATGGCAGGTTTTGAACCCTTTGGCAGCCGTCGTCGTCCTCTCAATGCTAATGGCGCATTTTATGTGCTGTCATTTTGTTTGTCTGTCTGAAGCGCCTTGACATGTTTATTTGCCCTCCACTTCAATGCTGTGGCCCCTAACTATAAATACCCAATTAGTGTTGACCATTTATTTAATAGCTTGCCTGATTGCGTTGCTTCTGCTTTTCTCTTGTTTTTTTTTTGTCTTTCATTTTTTGCAGTTTCTGTTTTTTGCTTGGTCCGGCTTTATTTCAAGTTTAACTCGATTTATGCGCAAAATTTCGCAGAGTGCAAATAGTTGTTGAAGTTGCAAAATTGAATGTTGTCAGTGTGAATTGAAGTGTTGCCGCTGCTTTTCTAATCAAATTTTACATTTTCCGTTTATATTTGCTATTTCAGTTCTTCCATTAGCACACGCATGTCTTATATGCGTAGTTGCTTGTGTGTGTACGGGTGTGTGTGGGTGTGTGTGTGTGCATATATTTGGTGAAGAACTTTTGCTGCCAGCAGCATTCAGAGTCGGTTTACTTTTTACCCTCTGCGTTGCGGTTGCTGGTCGTAGCTCTGGCAACGTCTTTCATCAAAGTTCTTGCCAGCTTCTTAATGAGCATGCAAAAGTTTATCACACACGCACGCACATGGAAAACTTTGCAACTGTGCGAGTGTGTGTTTCTGCAAGTTTAATAAAACTAATTGTTAATTTAATTTGCCTGCTCGTCGTTAATTGTTAGCATGCATAATTGAATAATAACTGACAAAGGCGAAACACATCAGCCAGTTGTCCCCGCTATTGTTAGCTCACTCATCTTTATATAGAGTTGAAATTGCTTGCAGAAGCAGCCGCAACAATTTTCCAAATTCCGTTGTCTACAACAAGATGGGGTTCAATGGTTTGCTTTCAAAACTTAACGAATGACATTGAATACATTGTGTAGAATGCAGAATTAATCTGGTTTATAATTGAGCGTGCTCAGTTAGCTGACAAAAGATGCTCACAAATAAGAGTTTATTTAATTCAATTTGACTTTTAATTGCATTTCAACTTGCATACAAAGTGCTGCTGCTGTTATCGTTGTTGTTGTTGTTATTGTAGCTGTTGCGGTTTCTATTCGTTGGCATTGCGAGTGTTGTTGTTGCCAATTAACAATTGACTTGTAATGAACGCCCACACACTACAGTTGACTTGGCTTTTGCCATTGGCTTTGTCTCGTCTTTGTGGGCGCCTTGAGAAATGGTTTTTGCTTTCGCAAAACAAACGCAATTTGCCATTTAGCCTTGAACTCATTACGCATACGCCATGTGAGCCATTCACGACATGTCACACTATCGCTCTCCCTTTCTCTCCAGTTGACGCTCTCTCCTTTACTCTTTCATATGTTTGTTTGGCTCGTTTCCATTTCATTTCCTCCTCTTCCCCCTCTTTTTTTTTTGCTTTTCGTTGCTTGCTGTTGCTTCTCACTCAACTTTTATTGTTATGCCGTTGAGGAAGGCAAATGAGCGCCGACAATTGCTGCAGACTAACTAACTGTGTAGTTTTCTTGTTAGCCCGTCAGCATGGACACGAGCTGAATTTGCACAATTGTGTGTGTCTGCGTGTGTGTGTGTGTGTATGAACACTTATTGAGTTCCGTTTCATTTTGAGTGTTGTCTATTTGCAGTTCATTTGCATTTAACATTGAATTTTTGGCCTGACATCTCGCATTTCAATCGCCATTGATTAACTTTTTGCACACACTGTCGTCTGTGGCTTGCCAACCCGATTTTATTGATTTGCACTTAGTTGTTTCGCATTACAAAATATTGCTTACTTATTCAAGGCAATCTGTGTACTGCGCTATATCTCTCACAGCTTGTTTGTCTGTCTCGCTCTGTCGAGAAGAAACTTCAGTTCTTTGTACTTTTGTGTTGCCTACTTTTGTGCGCAGCTTATGGCCTAAAAACTTTTTGGCCGTCTTCAAGTTCTGTGTTGTTGTTTATTTATTATAATCATTTGCCAAAGTTATGTTTTGTCGTAGTCGACAACATTTCTGTTGCTCCTCATTGCTGTTGTTTAGCTTATTGTTTGCGCATGTACTTAGTTCTATTGACGTTGTTTCTGTTTCTGTTTCTGCCTCGTCTAATGAATTCAATTAGCATTCATATTATTCATACACTTGATTCACTTCTTGCCCCCCAGTGCATTGAATAACATTTATTTGCTTGCTCTCTCGTCCCAGTTGCCGTTGTTGTTGCTGTTGTTGTTGCTGGCATTGTTGTTATCTTTTGGTTTTGTTTATGCAAGTCTGCTAAAGTTTTTGTGCTACTTGTAAAACTAATAAACAAATGATTTGCCACGCAAACTTTTACTCTTTGGCCCTTGGAGTGCTCCATCCAAGCCAGCCCCCACTTTTTGGCCACTTGAGTCAATTGCCTTAAAATAATTGGCCAATAATTCAGTAAAAATGACCACTTAATTTCAGTTTCATCATAATTTAGTAGCGTTTCTGCCGGCTCCTTTTTTCAGTCCATTCACTCTCTTACACACGTCTGCCAGGGGCACGCCAATGCCTGGGGAATTGCCGGAAGTAGAACAGCCGTATCCGTGTACACAGCTGTCTTCAGACCAAATTAGAGTACATCTGAAGGTCACTGTGTTTAGCATATAGAATTCAATTCGTTTCATTTTTAAGTCCATCGAATCAAAGGCTTAGGTGCAATAAGTTGTTTTTTGTATTTCATACTGCGAGTATAAGTTATGAAGTACACTTTTGAAAGGAATTTCAATAAGCTGTGCCTTAGAAATAGTTTCCAAAGTCTCTCTCGCTCTCTCACTCTAACGCACACTGACTGCTGGCTTTTGTAGTCGCTCAATAAGTCCTGATAAATCTTGCATTTGAAAAGTGTTTTGTTGGTACTTACATTATGCTTCCAGACAACTTTATAAGCGGCAGGATTTGCATGCACTTTACACTCGAAATAAACATCATCGCCTTCCTCGATATCCTCGGGATTTAGATTTGAGCCCAAGTCCAGCTGTAAGGTGGGTATAACTGCAACAAAGATAACAATACGAGTCAGCGAGTAACTGTAACTATTACCGAATTTGCATGTTAAGTGTGCGTGTGTTTGTGTTGAAGAGTTGTTTTCTTATGTGTTGTGTCTGGTTTTTGGACTAGGCCCAGCAAATCGAGTGCAATTTGTGTGCGCATGTTTTTGTTTGCAGCCAAAAGTTTCGTTCGGCCCACCAGCGAAAAGAAAACAGCGCAGAAAAGTAGAACAGAGAATCAAAAAAGAAATGGGGTTAATCTGCGCTTATCTGTGATTAGTGTCGCTTCGTACTCTTGCTCTTGCTCTGGCTCGTTCCTGGCGAGTGTCTATTCTTTGGGAGCACCTTTCTTGGAAATGGTTTTGTTATTATTTTCCAGCCTTCTTCTGCTTGGCAAGTTGCCGTCGACGTCGCCGTTGTCGTTGTCTTTGCCACGGCTGTGTTGCTGTTTTGGTAGTTTGGTCATGGGATGTGCTTACTGTTTTCTTTTGCCACGTTTTATAAACAAGTTTTCCTTAAGCCGATTTCGCCTCTTCGCAAAGACTTGTTAATGAAAATGAAAATCGCTTGCCTAAGCCCAGCGAATGACAGAAAGTTGTTGAATTGAGCCAGAAACGCCACGCAACAGAACAGCGACTGAAAGCCAAGGCGAGCCCAAGTTCTTTGCATAATTTAAAGACGCTTTTCCCTTTTTTCCAGCGCCGTTTGCAAGTTGCTCAACAAGTTCATTAACGTTGACTTTAAGCCCAGTTCGTTAAAGCGCCCACTTCGCCAATGGTAACAGCAACGGCAACAGCAATGGCAACAGCAACAGCAACAGCAATGGCAGTGGCCACGGCAACGGCAACGGCAATGAATGACAACGTACAACACATTCTCTTGCCTCTGGCCGAAACTAGAAAGTGGAAAGTGGCTGGCTGCCACACTGTTGCGGTTAGTTGGGCTTAAGTGGTAATAACTGTCACTGGCCAAGCTGGTCAGCGTGGCCAAAACTGGTCAACTTTGCTTGGCTAATGCATTTTATGGCACAAAGTCCGTCGTAGTCCGATTGCTCGTCCTCAGAAAGAAAGCAGAGCCGAAACCCCCCAAAACCCGTAGTTGCAGCTTAACGTAACGACTTTTGACTGCCACTGCCACTGCCACATTTTGTTGCAGCTTCAGAGAAATACTGCACTGCACCGTAGTTTTGTAGCAAGCCTCCCCGCTTGCAGCGTCTCCATGCTTTAGCTTGAGCTCCTTTTACTTTGGCTCCGTATGTGAGGCCTGTCATTGTCTGTTGCAAAAAGTTTAACAACTGCTCGTTAGCAGCCCTTAAATTGATTCCACAAGCTAGTGCTGGCTGCCTCCGAGTTGGCCATATAAATTACATTAACTGAAAAGTATTTCTTCTGCCCAGGCCAAGCCAAGAGAAACTGAGAAAAATTGGCTTAGAGTTAAATTAATTGCAAATGGCAGACGGGAACTGCAAAATAGTTTTGCAAATAATGTAGATAAAATGCAACTAAGAACTGTGTGGCAAGGATAATGTACTATGACAGGCTTAAAATAACTGAAATACTCGTAGCGGAAACTATGGGGGGGGGGGGGCTGTGGTTGGTGTTGGAGCCCGCCCATATTTCTCAATTTTACAATTTTAAAACATTATTTTGCCCATCTTGTGGGATGACGTTTCGCATTTTTCGTAATATCATCAGACGTTGAAAGCAGCTTAATCAAAAGTTGAACATAATACTGGACTAAGCTTTTGCCATTCTGCCAGTTTTTGGAGTGCTGCTGCTGCTGCGTCATTATTTTTATTGCGGATATGACTTTAATTTTTAGCGGTTTCCTTTTCATTTAATTTTTAATGTTAATACAAGTTGATTGTGCGGAAAATGAAA
Source organism: Drosophila rubida (assembly GCA_035046165.1). Lineage (NCBI taxonomy): Eukaryota > Metazoa > Arthropoda > Insecta > Diptera > Drosophilidae > Drosophila > Drosophila rubida. The sequence continues at coordinate 10,677,821 of JAWNOF010000012.1, read as the reverse complement.
TCTTATTCCCCGCTCTGGCCCTATCTGCATCTCTCTTGTTTCTTTATTTTTATGGGTCTGGGTCTGGGTCTCTGGGTCAAGGTAGTTGCGGAGCGTGGGAGAGAAATGTCGTGAAATTTGAGATAACTTCATTTTATGACAATCTTTTTATAATGCAAAGTAATGAGACAATTATTGGCTGCTCATTTGCAGCGAACTGCACTCAACTTTTCAATTTGCCCCCCAAAAAAAATTCAAACAATGAAAGCCCTTAAAGAAGACACAAAATCTTGCATGCTCCAGATGAAATCACAAGCAAGCAGCAGGATGTCTGCCAGTCAGCCAGTCAACCAGCCAACCGAGAGGGGAGCCAAAATATTTTAAGCACGCTATAAACATGTAAATGAGTATGGAAATTGAAATTGTTATCTAATTTTTTATATCAGCGCGCGACGCGCGTTAAATTGAGAGTCTGCGTCAAGACGGCCCTCCCACCCCTCCCCAAACAGTCCACGCCTTTGCTCGTGCCGACAGCAGCTTCTGTTTCTCCAATGCTCTCGAGCCGAAAGGAGTAAAAGTTTGCCATGCGACGGCACCGGGGGAAACGATGCGCCAAAAACTCTTAGATAATAGACGTGGCAACTGTTTGCGCAACGACAGTGACAACGGCAACGGCAACGACGCCAGATTTCTTGAGACTATTGAAACATAAATGAAGCTCACATGTTGTGTGTGTGTGTGTGTGTGAGTGCTGAGTGTGCCTAGGGTCAAAGTCTTACGAGCTGCCACTATATAGATAGTGTATTTAGCACGACGTTTGCAGGCTGGCAGGCAGGCACAAGTTGCCTTTTTAATATTTTACCAGGGAAATGTTATTAAGAAACTTTCGGTTCACATTCCTGCCTCGGCCCATAAAACAAACGTTTGACAATTCGCGCTGAAAGTCGCGAGGCGCACAGAAGACGAGTATACTCGCATATGAAGAGGAAATCGCTCCATGTCTACGAAATTTATATGCAAATCAGTATCGATTTCAGGAACATGGGCGATAAGCGTTTGGCACAGTTTATGCCATTCCCTCGACATGTTTGCCACACTGCTCCCGTGCTTGCCAGCCAGAGTTAGTTTATGTGCCACTGACAACCATAAAACAAAGCGCGTGTTCAACATGCGTGTAATTATTTGACAGGGCGAATGAGAGTAAGGGGAGCGCATAAGCTTTATTGACTTTATGCGCCGTTTTGGGCCAGGTTATCCCATTTGTTCGGATTCGAATTGAATAATATCTGAAATAAAAGCAGGTCAAGGGTTTACGTGCGCGTTCAACTTTCGAAAATATTCCGCGTGTAACTGCATTAAATCAATAGAAAAACTGGGACAGCAAAAAAACAAATTTGATTATATCAATATGGAAAGCGTTGTAAACGAAAAACGGGATAAAAATTCATTTAATCACATAAAAATCAAATCGATTTCAACGGGCGAACTCTATCTTTAGAATGTCTGCGCATGATTTGCTTGAAATATGTTTCTCTTCGAATATTTGTGATGGGATTTACTTACAGAACACATTCAGTTTCATGGCCGTCTCGCGAATGCCGTTGCGCACCAGCTCGTTGGTGGCCCGACAGGATAGCGCCTTGCCGTGATCCTCCCTGGTTGGGGTAATCGATAGCACCGATGTGCTCACATTGCCATCCTCAGAGACCTGCATAAGCTCCAGTTGAGTGGTTTGTTCTGGGGCCGATGTGTAACTCACCTTCTGACTGTGGCCATGCATCTCTAGGTTGCCCATCCACCAGGTAATCTTAGCCGGTGGCCTCGATCCAATTGCCTGGCACTCAATCTCGTATTTACGGTCGGCCGACATTGGCTGGTTGTTGAAACTGATTTCCACCAGAAGCGGCCGCACTGCAAATAAATATACAAACATACATACATATCTTTACTGTTGTGTGTGTGTACATTAATATTTATAGTTAATTTATATGCTTAAATGCAGTTTACGTTTCTTTTATATTTTTTGCATGTTCGTGTTCGTTTTATCGTTAGCGCAGCATTTTGTTTATTTATTCAAATTGTGTGTGAAAATCGAAAACGCAATAAAAATGGACAGGCAATGCAATTAAAATTAATTGCAGCGAATTACGATTGCAAGGCTCGTTGACCACATGTTCAACAGCAACAAAAACAACGACAACAACAACAACAAGTGTAGGCAGAAACAACAATTGCCATGAAATTGGCATGAATGTAGCAAGAATTACAATATGTGCCCAACTTTTACTTTAAAGCAAACATGTATTGGAATAATATTTTGAATTACTTTTCAATATATATATATATATTGGTTGCTTGGCAATTACAAACAATTATACACGACATATTAGAAACTTCGTCATGTCAACTAGACTGACATCTGTACTTGATATAGACACTAGGCGACGTGGCTTGTTTAAATCAATATAGGGGGTGGTTAAAGCCAATTGAGAGGAGACAACGCAGGGCCTGGGATAATGCTGACAACTTTGCAAGCTGCAGGAACATTCGCAAATCCCAAAGTTGATTTGGATTTGTTCAATTAAAGCGTAAATGAAATCTAAGTTTAAAGCTTCATTAGTATGCTGGCAAACAAAACAAAATGCATAGAGAAAGACACAATAATAAATAATTGCCTTTCTGTCAATTTGGCAAACACGATTATTTTTATTTAATTTTGCTTTATTGCAATCAAAACAATGAAATATCTATGCTGCACGAAATGGATTTGTTGAAATTACAATAAACGTAAATATTTCGACATATATAACAATAAGTATTTGATTTGCTGCATAATTTAAAATCTTGTTAATATTTATTGCGGTCGCAAATTGTTTACATGCCAAATTAAAAAGCAACCACACCCAATCAAATCGCCATATTCAGACACACGGACACAATCACACATGCAATCATTTGTTTGTATATACATTTTTTTTGTTGTGTTGCCAAAATCGTTTATAAAACATATATAAACACGGTCACGTAATGTGGCCAGGTTCATTATCGCGTTTACACATTGTTGCCATAATATTACCTAGATACAAATGTATTTATTTTTGTTCTCCTTGTTTTTCTGCTTTCCCTACTACGACGACTGATGTTTCTCATTCGATATTATAGTAAATGCAATTTAAATTATAAATAGCGAGTTTCAAATTGCAATTCGTAATTTAAATAAATATCATACGAAAGACATATTGCAATATTGTAGTGCAATGGTTTTCCGGACTTTTCACATACCCTTTCAAAGTGTTTTATATAAGAGTTGGAATTTAAAAATCTACTACATATTTAATGAAATTTCAAGAATATTATGCAATTAGGGCGCTCCTTACTTTTTAAAGAAATAACAAATTTCTAGACCCTAGCTAACAAGAGCATTTAATTGGCTCTCTATTCTCGGATTGCACGTAATACGCATTGTTCGGCTACAACTTTTGCAATCGTTATTGTTGCATTTGCTGCGGTTCGCCGCGCATTGCGTGCATTAATTTAAAGGCATGACATTTCAGTTAAGCCATAATGGTATACTATGCGAAAAAGCGAGGGAGAATACAACAAAAAATATATATATAAAAATAAATAAATGTATAATAATAACCTACAACATTTTATTTATTTAAACCACACATCTGTGTGTATATGATGTATGCGTGCATTTCCCTTATACGTATCATTGTTTTTTTTTATTGGAAAAACACTCGAAGGTGTGAGGGAAGGGCATGAGGTGCGTGGTTTTTCAGTTCTACTTGATTGTAATTAAATTAATTATGCCCATTTGCATTGGAAAATCATTTAAATGTTTAATTAAACGCACTACATTATAGAAAAATGAGACAGTGCCAAAGCTAAGGCCTGTCCGTAATTATTTATTCAAACGAGCCTATTTAATTATTAAATAGTTTAAAATATGCAAAGACCAGTGTCATAACACATACGAGTACTCGTACCAAATAAGTCTTTAAAATTGTGCAACAAAAGAAGGAAAAAATTGAAATAATCGCTTCAGCAATTGACGACGACTCGTTGGAGGAACGACTCGTCACAAACAAAAACAACAAGAAATTGAGCAAAACTACTTAAATTATGCGATAATGAGGTTACCCTTGATCTTCGTGTGAGAATCGTGACATTAGTAATCTAATTGTTAGTGGCCATAAAATTACCTAATTAAGGTCATACTTATTATTCAAAACTTTTTGCTTGCCACACGACACGCACGAGAGCCAAGCAACAGCACAAATACCACCACGCAATGGCCAGAGGAGTCGGGTTGCCTTCATTCAGCCCACCTCAGTCTTTTCTTTGAGGGCTCGTGCCAAGGTCAAGTGGTGGCATGCCACAGCATATAAAACTAACATAGGAATCGCTAGGAATACGAGTACCATGTGCCTCCACAGTGTTATACGCTTACTTGTCTGCCATATTAATTAACACTGTTCGAGGAGTCAGTGACATTCTTTGGCCCCACTCTCAGTCTCGCTTACCCAATAATTTCAGCGCCTTTATTATTGACGTGTTAAATTTTATGTCGCCTAAGTGCGACATTCCTATACTTGTGGCACGTACACAATCACACACACACACACACACACACACGTGAGTGAGCGTGTGGGGCAATAATATCAAATATGCGCATCACCATCTGTTGTCGCAAAACATTTTTACTTTTATTAGGCCAGAGCCTAAGTAAAAATTGACAGCAATTGCTTTTTCTTTTTTTGGAGGCACTGAGAGACGCGCCAAAGTACCATAAAATTCTATGGCCAATCTTTGGCTGTTAGCGCAACGCCTTGGGCATAATATTTGGCAATGGATGGCAGCAAGCGGCAAGCAGCCAGCAGCAGTTGCTGTGGCGGTGGCGGTGGCAGTGCAACAGGATCTCCAGCCAGAGTTTGGGAATTGTTTTTTGAGAAAAGTTTGCTTATTTATTTCGCAAAATTGCGGCACTTTGCATGAAATTATTATTAATAGAAGACCATTCGAAAATGCCATCGTGTGACTATAGAAACACCATTTGCTGGCGGTTACCCAACTTAATGATTAAATAATGTTTCCCAAGAAACTTGACAATGTTTCAACTAAGACAAGGACGCAACACTCGAAGAGTTTCAGCATGCCAAAATACAAATTATATCAAAAACAACTTTTTTGCTTAAAGTGTAAACATATTTCTCTACTCTATTTGCAAACTGAATCTTAAATACAAATAAAATAATTGAAAACAAATTATCAGTGCATTTGCGAATCTTGAGCTTTGTTTGCCATCGCATGGAGAACTTAATCGGGGACTCGCACAAAATTGCCAGAGTTGGCAATGGAAACCAAAAACTGTTTGCAAATAGCGTAATAGTAAATATCACATCAGCAGCAGCAGAAGCATTTTGCATAGTGCTCGGCATTAAAGCATCGAAGCGAGTAAATACTAATAAGGCTTACAGGATCAATCCTGAAACCGCTTGCACTCTCATGAACACACTCACAGATTGTCTGCCATTTAATTCAATTTTAGCATTCGCCCTGCAGTCGAGTTCAGTTGGGAGTCGCGCGCAAAGGGCAATTAAAAAAACTGTTCACAAAATAATAAATCCGTTTGGCAATTCACTTGAATGCAAATGCATTCGACCTTAAATGCGGCAATGAATGTTTTGTTGTCGCACCACTAAAAATATATCCGAAAGGCGCATCGACTGTAATAGCAGCTGTAGCCAGCCAGGACATCGACGTGGACGACAGCACGAGTTTAAACACAATGCAGAATTTCAAAACTCCATCTGTTATAGTATCAATACCCTATTCAAGGCTGCTCTGCACTTGCCATCAAATGTGTCAGCAAAATAATATTCTATCTATTTTTAAATCAATTTCTTCAATTTAATTAAAAATAGCTTGCCTTAAAATTGAACTGCATACGAGTATGTGCCAGATATGCAAATGTTTGTTTAAATTGTCAGAGTATTGCATCTTCGAGTTGGCCAAACTACATATGTTCTCCGTTTTATTTTAGTTATGAAGCTGCATTTTGTAATATTTGCATAAGCCATTTTATTATCTATTACATATATACCGGTTTTTTTTGTGCAGTTTGCTCATTTTTTGTTGTTGTTTGCTGTCGTTGCTGTGGATGGGTTTTATCTGTGCAGCTATTTGTTAAAAGTTTTATCGCAACGCTTAAAAGCAACTTGTGAGTGGGGTCAGTATGAAAACATCGCAGGCAAAAAAAAAAAAGAAATCAAACCAAATAAATAAATAAACTGTTTCCAAACCGTTTTAGCACAATATTTCGTTGAATAGTTGTTGTTCTTCTCAACATTAAATATTTGACAGTTTTCTACTCAGTTTAAAGTTGCAGCAACTTTAGTTAGTTACATAAATACACTATATAAGGTCGATGGTACTTACGATAGAGCTCAATCGTTATGTTGGTGGCCACATATTTCTTGTGGAAATTACTGGCCTGGCAGGTGTAGACCGCATGCTGGTGGATGCGTGACAAGTTGCGCACGACCAATTTGCTGTTGATGGTGCCATCGTATGTGTAATCGACAACGCTGTTCTGGAGTTGTCCATTCATCAGCCAGGTGACAGTTGGTGGTGGCGAGCCTGCGGGAAGAAAGGACCAGCATTTAAAATGGCTTTAAAATTGCCTGCAATTTAGGATTATGTGGTACCTATGAAAATAATTCGAACATGTGTAGATTCTACTCCTACTCTACTCTACTCTCCCCCAGCTAATATTTCACGTCTTAAATTTTATGTAAGTTCATTTGATATGGTAATAATGTTCCTGGTTTACTTTCAAGTACTCGAAAATAAATGCTGTTGAGAGTAAGAGAGAATCGCTAATTTAGTCTTACTTTTTGTACGCTAGTTAACTAGGCGGCAGCAGCTCGTTCGAGCTCTCTTTGTCGTTGTCGTTGGCGTGGCACTTAAATCAACACACATTACTCATACGCAGCGTGTGGCACTTGGTCGCTCTTAACGACTTCAACTTAATCAAGCACTGAAATTAGCTTTTGTGTGCGTATATGAGCGCACATTAATTTAATAGCTGCGGGTAGGCCATGCCATGTCCATGACCAGATACACTCACAACACTGTACACTGTACAAAAGGGCAAAAAATATATAGCCCAGTTGAGCTTTTGGTGGTTGTGAAACCACTGTGGGCACTTGTGTTGTAATAGCTCTATAATTAGCAATGCTATCATTATTATGAATTAAGGCATATGTCCGGCCATTGTCCCATTCAAAGTTAACCAATTATTTGCCACTTTTCTATGTCTTTAAGTCACTACGGGGTGTCATATCTCTGCACTGCTTGCCCCGACTATCTTGCAGTTTTCTCAGCAATATTTTAGTCAAGTGCCATTTCAATATCATTATTTGTTATTTATTTAGGCAGATTTCTTTTGTTTTTAGCATTTCATTGCGAACTAAACTCGGTTTCTGCGTTCTATGTTATTGCCAAGTGCCATTAAATCCACCTGGAAATTCAGCAAAACTAACAGACGGCAACTGCACTTGATACCTATGAAAAATGCGACACACACACTTACACACAGGTTTGTGCACATACATAGAAATATAGTGAGCGCACATTACTTTGATTAATAACTGCCATTTGGTTGAGTTTTATGTTGTTTATGAAAATATTTCACACACTCAAACGAACACCAATTCTCTCGCACTCTCTCTCTCTCTATTCCGTTCTACAAATGAGTGGGTGTGTGTGTGACTGTTTTTATTTTTTTTTTTGTGTTTTTTTGGGTCGCAGCATTTTTATGCATGCTTCTCTAAATGTGTATGTGTGTGTGTGTGAGTAGATTAGCGCATATGTAGCATGCGGCTTAATGGTCGCCTGTGATTTATTAGCCTGACAGCCTGAAAAACAGAAACAGCGAAAGCTAGGCGAGATAGTCAGCGAGAAGGAGAGCGAGCGGGCGTGGAGGAGGTCAGACTAAAATTGAGTAGAGCTCAAATTTGATTTGGCAATGCAATTTTTTTTTAGTTGAACAACTGGCGCGCACAATGCTTAAAGCAATTGAAGTGATTGTTGCAAGTTGGCCACGTGCCACACACAACAGGGGCAATGTGCGTGCAATTTGCACATAAATTTAGTTAATTTGCGTTCGTTGCGACCACACTCAACGCTGTTGGCCTCCACGCAGCCACTTCAAGAAATTTAATTAACGTCCAGACATTTGTTGCAAGTTTCCAGAGCTCAAATGGTACGCGTTCTGCGTGCCAACCACAGCCATCCACAACTACCCCAACCCCGACACCAAGCCGAGCTCCAACCCATTCGCCATTGTCTTTTATGGCGAACATTTGCAGTGTTTATCGTTGTGCTCAACTTTCGCTTTCACTTTAAAGCCCTGCCAGCTGTCCTCAGCTTTTCTAATGTCAACACAAGGTGCCAACATACAAATACTGACACACATTTACACTTTACACTCTGTACGACATGCACATATATGTATGTAATGTGATGTGACGTGTGCCACTGACTGACTTGCATTCTACTTATTACAACTTTTGCGTGTGCGCTGCAGACGCACACCATGCTTACATTTCCTGCTCGTCTCTTCGAGTCCGTCTTAACGAAATTGCATTCGAAATTGCTCAACAGAGTATTTTGTAGTCGTGCTTCGCGAAGTACTGTGCGCATATCGCTTCAATTTTTCTGTTTTAAGTGCAGTGCCAGTTTTAGTGCTGGCTAAAACGGGTTTTTGTGCCAGCAGCGACGTTTTAGCATTGCTTTGTCACTCCCACCAGCGTGCCTCTCGCTTTCCGTCTCTCTCCCAACTGTTTGCAGCCCTAATGAGCAGCGGCGTTCAAAATTCGTGCTAGTTCCTTTGCAGCTCAGTTACTTTTCGCCTCACTTTATGCCAAATGCAAACTTAAAGCCGCCATAGCATACTTTTCAGCGCACGCCTCACTCTGCACACTCACTTATGCACTTTTACACACTTCGGCTGGCTGAGTTCTTCTTCTTCTCTTACGCTTATTGTACCATTTGCACACACACAAACACACACACACACACACATGTGAGAGTGCATGCATGCAGTTGTGTTGTCGGGCTTGCTTTAGTTATGCAATGCTGAAATATTTGCTTGTTTAGTTTTGCATATCTTTGCATCTGCTACTGTAGCCAGCTACTGCTTGCTGCATGCTGCATGCAGGAGTTGCAGCTGCAGCTGTTCGCGTGCGCGGGTGTATGCGGAGGATGCCGGCGCGGGGACAACACGCGTGGTGCTGAGGACACCGAAAGCACAAAGTGCAGGCAAACAAAAAAACACTATACTTATGTAGTATATATAAGATAAAACTACGACAGCAACAACAAGTTTTGTTGCCTCGACTGCTGCTGATGGTTACAAAAATGCACTGCCACATAAATATTTTTTATGTTCTTGCCTTTTCTACGCTTTCAGCACCCGCTCTACACACTCTCTCTCTTTTCTTTGTCTATGTGTGTGTCTGGTGTTTGGCATTTGGCTTTTCGTGCCCAACCAAACGGTCATTGAGGAAGTTGTAAAATAAATTTAAAGACTACTTCTGCTAGCTGCTTCTTATGCTTTAAAACATTGCGAACAAAACAAAAACAGGAACCCACTTGCCTTCAATCTCTTTTTGAATTGCCAAGTTGTCATTTGCTTGGCCCAGGGAGCAGACTGGGCCATGAGCCTTGAACATGTTGCCGAATTTAGTTACAACAATGGTAGAGAAAGGCAGCTGCAAGGCAACCCAATGTTGCCAGCTAAGGCGCAAATGAAGACAACTTTTTATGCATGAAATTTGATATGAACTCTAATGATGCTGCCTTGCTTTAATTAAGGATTACGGGCTATTGGTTTCCAGCACCACTACACAATGAACGAAGACGGCACGCAAAAGCTCGCCTCATTAGCGACTTTCACGTTAATCGCATTATGCTAAGATAAGCTAAATATAGCTAAACAAACAATACCTGGAAACCACAAACGCCCTTTAAACATCCATTTTATTCGCGTATTTAGCATTTGGCTTAATTGTTGAAGTTTTGATGGTAACACAAAAATAAACTTTCCCTTTATAACTTTCGAATTGATCTAATGCAATCAATAAAAAGCCACAAATTTGTCTATTAAAATGTGCAGCTTTTAAAAGCCGAAACAATAAGTGGAAAATGAGTTGCAAGTTATGCAAGGCAACGGCAACAAAAAGAGCAGCTGCAAAATTTGCGGCATGCAGTTTACAGCAAAGTTTCGCCCGTTTGTTGTTGTTGTTGTTGCTGCTGCTGCTGATATACGTTTCTTTTTAGTTTGACTTTGCTTTGTGGGAAACATTTTCTTGCCTCCTCCCCGTATTGTTACATTTCCGTGCTCAAAATGTGGAAAAGAAAAATTTTTTTAATAAAAATGCTCACAATTTTGTAGCCAACAACCTGGCCACAACAGGCAAAAAGTGGAATTGCGCGGGGCTTGGGGTTCGAGGGAATGCGCCGCAATAGCAACAACAACAGCAACAACAACAAAAAGAATATTTTTACTATGTCAGCCGCGCACTTTGCCAAAAGCGGAAAACGCCTGCACTTCCGCTTGGCACACACACACACAGAAGTGTAGTCCTCATTTATCGCTGTTGTTGTTTTTATAGTATTAAAGGTAGGTGAGGGGGGGCACACGGAAGGGTGCAAAGGAAGTGGCTTAGAATATGTGTGTGGCAGCGTTTTAGGCAAAAGCCGCCGCGTGTAAAATTCATGACGTGCCAAAAAGTAGGCAACGCGAAATATTATGCATTAGTAGCCAGTCGAGTCAGTGCTTTTGGCCAGGAGGAGTTGCCATGTTACCACATTGCCATTCAGCCAGCAACAATGCTGGGCCCCAGCTATATTATTCCGTATGATGCCGTAAGGCGGGAGTTAATTTTTACTACCCTCGCAGTCTGTGTGCGGCTTTATAACTTTATTTCTACATTCAAACATTTGGCTTTGGCTTTAGCGTTGGCGTGTCGCGCTCATTTGCAACTGTTGCCAGACTCGCCCGCTGCTCAGTGCGCCCCTTTGTGCTCTTTGGCTAACTGCAATAAAATTTAGTGCTCCTTTGTCGTTTTCGCACACCCTTAAGCACCTTGAGGCCGCTAACCGAAATAAGCACTTAGAGTCAGAGTTGGTCTTTGGCCTAGGCGCATTCATTGCCATATCCATCATCTACTCCACTTTTGACTTACTTCTCTTGATTGCATTTCTTTAAGTGTCTCAACTTCTCAATTTTTATAATGGACATTGCATGTTGAGTGTCGGTTGTAACTTTGCTCGTTTCGCCTATTCTCCCATTGCCTCTTGCCTCTTCCTCCTCTGCTCCGCTGTCTTCTTTGACCTGGCCTGCTCAGCATATTGCCAACATTTGCATGTAATTTATTTCCGGGTTCTGTTCACCATTTAATGGCACAGATTCGGCAATTGACACATTATTTCACAAAACCCCCCATATTTCAAGCTCGTCGACTTGCGGTTAAATAGCGCATTGCACAACATTTCTACTTGGTTTGACAGTTGTTCAATTAAGCAACAAATCTGCAGGATTCCGACGTTATGTCAATTGCATGTGAATGCTATTAAATTTCGAGGAGAGTGTTGTGAAAGCGCCGAAAGCGGAAATAAGTAACTTTCTACGACTTCAAAATTACTAACCATTAATAATAATTATATTCCTTTCGCTGGACGATTAAATATGCCCCATGAGTCTAATCGCTTGAGCTCTCAGCTGTCAACAGACTTGACCAACCACTTGCCTGCAATCTAAGGCCAACTTTTAAGTGCTGCTTCCCCCGAATCGCAGACTCGCAGTTGCCACCATATTTGCCTTTCATGCTGTCAACAACTGTAAGTTGGATGTGGTCGCATTTGTAGTTTTATTTGGTCGTACATTTAGTAACGTTTTCTTGGCCCCGTTTAATTGGGGGCCCAGTTTTTTGTTGCTGTTGTTGTTGTTGTTGTTTTGTGTATGTTGTGGTAGGAACGCAAAAGAAGGCAAAAAACAAACAAGAGGCAGTCAGAACCCGTTAACCCGCCCAGTCAACAACGAGAGGCAACTGCCCAGTTGGCAGTTTCGAGTGCAGTTTTCTTCTTGCTGGTGATTTATTTTATGTCAACGTTGACATGTCAAACCATTCAAAGTGGTTTCGCTTCCGTTTTTCCCCAGAGTTTCTCCAGTTCACAGTAGTTCACAGTCCGCAGCGATAAAGCACGCGATTGCTCTACTTGTTATTCTCCCAGTCGTTTGTTGTTGTTTGCCGTTGCCGCTGGTGTTGCTGTTGTTGGTGAGTGTGACATACTTACTCCGAGTGTAAGCTATTGTTGTTTGCGCCCGGCTTGAAACAGAAGGCACCGAATGCCACACACACACACACAATGCCCATCGCTGAGTTTTCTTTCACTCTGCGAGCTTTTTTTGGGGGCTTTCATTATCAACAATTGACTTAAGTGTGATATGGCACATGCACAACACACACACACACACACAAGCGTACACGTATGCGACTGTTTCAGTGCTGCCGAATGCCTGTTGACTGCTGCCTATCGTCTGGTCCTCCTATTTGCTTAACAATTGTTTGGCTACGCTCAAAGGCCGCCACTTTCTTTATTTCTTTGCATTTCCTTTGCACCCCATTCGACTTCGCTCCCGTTCCGCTCCCGTTCTCCCGCTCGCGAGTTTTAATCCTTTTGTGTGCGTTGTATATTTGAGAAATTGACTTTGGCGTTCCGTTCTCTTTGCCATTCGCCATTCGCCATTTGCTATTCGCTTTCAATTGGCTTTTTTGTTCGCTGACTTTTGTTGTCGCTCCTTACAATTGAACGTTATTTACCTTATTTATTATTTGTTGTTTATGCCGCGACCCATTGTTCGTTGGCCACAAAACCACTTTACCTCCGCTTCCTTCACCACCCCCCCTCATCCGCTGCGTCTATTGTTTTTTCCCATTTCTCAGCGCGATTCTCATTTTCGATAAGTTTCGTGCACGAAATTTATGTTTTAACGATGACTGTAAACTTTAATTGCTGATTGCATTTCATAAACCCAAACGAAACCCGGCGAAAAGTTCTATTTGTTTTCTTAAGCCGCTCGCAGTACTTACCGCCAAAGACGACACAGGTGACTTCCAGACTGCCGCCTTCCTCGTAGGGACCTGCCCGCGAATCGATGCGCATGCGACGTTCATTGTAAATATTCGGCTGCTGCGGGGGCACTGTAAAAGCACGAATCGAGTAGATAGCAGCTCAATTAGTTATATGACATCCATTAGCCAATCAATTAGGCTGCAGCTAAAGCTCCACTTTAACAATTCGAAATGAACAACGGCCGCAAATCACAAACAATTTGTGCATTTGTGCAACTTCAAACAGAATGCTCTTAGCATCGCTTCGACTATATTTACTTATGCTCTTGTGTGTTTGCATATTCAATTGTGAGCTTTGCGGCCAGCCAAAAAATCGTATATTTGTTTTACGCATGGCATTTAAAATAATAATATCGCGAAATTAATGCACACTTTTATCGGCTTTGTAATGTGGCTGATGCATTAATGACGCTGGAATTTTAATTTAATTGGTTCATAATTTATAAATAACCAATAAACTGGTTTTCACTTGTGCTTAGATATTTTTGGCATTTTCATTAAATTAACAATTCATTGTTATTAAAATTGCTCGTAACGAAAAAAAAGCAGTTTTACGTTTTATAGTCAATTAAAGTGTATCGAACAGTGTTTTGGTTGTTCTAGTTGTGTTTTTGAAACACTGTCCCGTGAAATAAATCAATTTATTATACGCACCAACAACTTCCAGATTGACATTGCTATTTCGGGTCTGAGACAGCTTGAAATCCACGCGACAGCGAAAGTTGCCCGCATCCTTTTCCTGTTTTAAATGCACGCAAAAACAAAACAAAACAAAACACACACAGATAAAAATTTCAATTATAAAACTGTTGTACTGCGCTGACACTTTTGCTTTGACTTTAGAGATGGCCTTGACTTCCAGGGGCTGGCTGGCTTACCTTAACCGGATTTATAATCAATTCCGCCGGCTCCTTGTGCGTGCGAAAGACGGCTCTGTCCTCGAGGACCTCTTCATCACGCCAATGCGAGGGTGTGCCCGCGTGGGCGCCACGTGTGTCATAGCTGTCAAAAGATAAATGCATGAGGTATGCTTGCTTCATGAGGCATGCGACTTCAGAGCGAGGCTGTCTCCGCAACTCACCTATAAATGGGCAAATTGTTCTTGTACCAAACGACCAGCAGCACTTTGTCATCTGGCAAACTGGAGCCCACATCGCATTTGATTTGTGCCGAATTATTGACAAGCACGCGCAAGATTTCCCCATCTGCAAAGACAAAGGACACACGCACACACACGGTTACATAAATAGATGTTTCTATAGTGACAAACAGTGTAGATGTCGTCGTATATTGAGCATAGAATTAATTATATTACCCACGCCCGACCATTGCACAGGCCCACGAAATTTGGTCAATTATAATAGCTGTACTTTCATGCGAGGCTATTGTCGCTGATTGTGGCAACTAGTTGGTTGCCCAGCAGGGCTTTAACGTTACCATAACGCGCCTAAAGTAGACAAATCTGGCAATTGTGGTGTTGTCGCTGAAATAGTTTCATGCGCTTAATGCAGCCACATCATTTGGCAAAGCTTTAAAATATCGATCGACTGACCAGTAAACACCAACAACAACATCGACGCTAGCAAAAACAAAGCAGCACAAAAAAATCAAAATAAAAGAAAAATAGGAGGGACGACAGAGTGAGAGAGGCAGCAAAATCACAACATCCATAGAGGCGGCCACATAATGCGCCAATGTGCCGCAAAAACCCGGCCAAAGCCGCCGCACGTGAGGGAAGCTGGATGAGGTGATTACCCAGCCGCATGCGGATTACAAAATGGCAGCCATTTTCATGTTTTTCACTCTATGTATGTGTCTGCTCTGGTCTCTGTGTGTGTGTGTGTGTGTGTGTATTTGTGTATGCGGTAAAAATGCAATGCGTATAACGTGGAATGGAAAAAAAGAGGCAAGCCGACCAGCACATCAGTGGTAAGAATTACAGCAACAGCAGCAACGTTAACAACAACTGCGAATTGCGAACTACGCTACGGCTGGGGAATAGCACGAAAGCAAACTGCCAACAAACGCCTTGGGCCAGGCTTTTGTTTCTAATTTTGCACTTGTGTGCGCAATGTCCTTTCTCGCAAAGGCAGGCCTACGCAGCCAGCCCCCCTTGCCAATCATACACACACACACACACAGGCAGGCAGGCATATGGAGAGAGGGCACCGACCAACACTCGATTTGGAGCCGGAAGGCACTGCGTCACTTTGTCCACAAACAAACGGGCGACCACATGATAAATAATCGATAAATTATGTGGACACATGTTTAATCTAGCATGAAATGGAATCATTTCCCTTCAATTTGTTGTTAGCCAAGCAAGCAACCAGGCAATAACAACGGCAACAAGACTGCGCAAAAACAACAAAAATACACAACAGATGTGCACTAGACAAAATTGTTGGTTTGGCGTTTCAGGGGGGGCAGAGGAGAGGTGAGTGCCGGCTTATTTAAATACAAATAATGAGCAGATTATAAATGCCAGAGCAAGCTCAAAAGTGCGCGTGTGAAAGGGCCCCCTCTTTGCACTTACTGAATTATTGCGCATACGCCATGTTCAACGTAGTTCAACACACACACTTGACACGCAGCAACAACAGCAGCAGCAGCAGCAACAACAACAAGCAACTTGTGGCCCAGTGACCGCACACAGCAATTACATTTTCCATCCATCCCCCCATCCACGCACCGCCTCATGCCCCATGCTCCATGACTCCATAGCTCCATGCTATGCACACCGCATAGACTCGTAATGATAGATTTATCATTTGCTTAATTGCATGACTAGGAACACGGCTTTAAGGCTGTGGCAGCAGACAGCTAAATTCGGTTAATTAATAATTTATTTAATTACCAGACAGTTTATTAAGTGTAGCTATAACACACACACACACAGTCGGACATAGAAACGTCATGTTATTTAAACTCCTACTTCTCAAGGTGTCTGACTGATTAGAGAGCAATTGGACATGGAATCAGAGCAGACCACTCAGTAATGTTGTTAAATGAACTATTAATGCGATTAATTATATCGAAAATGTGAAGATTATTGTTGAGTGCAGAAACTACTGTTGATTATTTACGCTCTTGCACATTTAATTTAAATTAAATCTTAAATTGCATCATTTTAGCTTTAATCGCCAATGAAATTGTTCCTTGCGCATAGTATTTAATTACATATTAAAAGCTCAATTTATGGTCGGAAGTTGTCGTGTAGCAAATTCTCTATTCTCTACTAACTCAATGCGCCACTAATTACATTTATCTCCGCTACGCTTCTCGTTCTCTCGTATCTCACAGTTGTACTCTGGGTTATCTTCATGCTGAGCCAGATACAATGACAATGCTGCTGCTCCTTATATATATAAAGAAGAACCACTTGCTGTTGCTGTTGTTATTATATTTGCCAACCATTGTTGCCGTCTGCTTTAATGTAATTGAACATTTTCTAATTGACACTTGTCACTGGCAAAAACATTTTCAGAACTTCATTTTGACGCATTTACACACACATTTATTTCAATTTCCTCAACAACAAAAGCACCAGCAACAGCAGCAACAGCAGCAACAGCGCTACCACCCGCTTCAACGGCACCGACAACAATAAAAACAACTATCGCACACATGCATAGAAGCAGCAGAGCACAGACAAAATAAAGTTGTAGCACAATGGCTGCTGCTTGACAATGCTACACGAAACGTTGCTTGGAATTTATTGCAATGGCATCGCACAGCAAGGTGAATGCGGAGGAGATTGCCACTGACTGCAGTCAAAAGAAAAAGCGCTCGCCTGTGCAATGCAGGAGCAGCGACTGGCATTCAGGTGTGGCAATCTGGCCATGGCATCCTCACGCCAGCGCTCCCACCCTGCCCACCGTCGCCCTCTCGTCTCGTCCTTGGCAGTCCTTGCAGCAACTAAATACAAAAACCACGTGACAATGTTTTTAGAGCAGCTGCAGTGGCTGTGAGTGAAATGGAAAAAACTGGAGATAGGGGAATGAGCCTCAAATGGGATTTGCAAGCAACAACGGCGAGTAACAGGAAAAAAAGCGACCCAGCCGTGTCTATGCTCAATGGGAGTTTCTCGGCATGCTTGCAGCTAGCTACAACTTTGTGTTGCGATAACCACATGGCAAAACGAAAACCACATTGGCATGCATCAAGCTGAGTGAATCCGCCCGGCAACGGCAGAGCAAAAGAAGCAACTAATATCGGATAACTAGTCGTATGCGTGATAAGTTGTCGGTGCTCCAAATGAAATGCTTCAGAGCTATTTCCAGATTAAGCTAATTGGATGGTAATAAATAGTTACCTTTCAGCTTTAAATGAGGCATATCGACCACGATTTGAACACAATTTTAGACAGTGCAGCCAATTTACAGTCACATGAATCGGACGAGAAATGATGTCAAAACTTTGCTCTTAGAACTTAGCAAGTGGCCCGAAACCATGCAGCAAAGTTGACTAACCAAATAAACTAAAAATATATTCTAAAAGTTTTAAATATCGACATGAGTGGAAACTATGAATTGATTCGACTGTGAATGAAAAATCAATTGCGAAAACTTTTCGCAGTGACACGTGGATCCCAAGGGTCGCCGGTCTGTGACCACACACACTACACACACACAGTTATGGTTCGCTGCAGCCACGTGCCATGTTTAATGGCAATTTTTTCATAGCTCACGGACATCGTTAGCGCAAATTGTTGTTGAGTTAACAAAAGCTGTGCTAATGCCCAATGACGTGAAGGAAACTTCCAGCAGCAGCAGCAGCAACGGTAACAACAATTGTCCAATCAGAAAATTAGAGAAAAAATCGAAAAGAAAAAAACTAAAATAAAAAGGTAAATCAGCCAAATGAAGCACAAAAGCTGCCAGCATTTGTGGTGGCGTGGAAAGTTCGCTTAAATTCTTAATTTCGACTGAAAGTTCAGTCTGATAAGCCAGCGAAATAAATCACAATTTCGATGCGCTGTAAAGTATGCTACGATCGCGACACGTTTGCTGCCAAGTTTCGGTGGCCGAAGTTTATTAAACGTCTCGCGACTTTGGCAATAATTTCGATTTGGGCATGCAATAAATTTGCTTTAATGTGCAATTTATGGGACACCATTTAATTAGTTTCAGTTGAGGCTCAGGCCCCGCACCCGCACCCAGCCCCAGCCCCAGCCCCGTATCCCTCCAAATTGATGTTGACAGAGATTATTGGCTGGGCACGTAATGCCCGTGTAGCAACCAGACCCGTCGAAACCATTCCTCGCTCCCGCTTTGTCAATGCTTCCACACAACTGCTAATGGCCCGAAGTTGCCACTGGCATCTACTTTATTTGTACGTGTCGCTGGGCGACTTGTTCCCGACCATAACTTCCGCTTTACGCCCATTGACCTCGTCAACATTTATCTAACGGTTAAATGCCTCACATGTGTGAGTTTTCCCCGCAAGATACTTCTGCTGCTTCGCAACACACTCCGGTATCGCCCCATTGTCTAAAAGTTCTTTGCGAATTCCTCTTTTCGACTTGCTCTCGATTTATATGTGTTTTGCAGTTTGCCTGGCATTTGTTGACTTTGCGTTAGTTATGATTATTGCCGTGTTTATTGCGCCTGCTGAAAAGCCCTTATCAAGATTAATTGCTGGAAAATTTTTATGCCTATCGCAAGTGACACATTTGGCTAACGCCAATATGTTTTGCCTACTGGCAAATTAGAGTGCGGGGCACAGGGCAATTGCTGGGCCCCTCATTTAAATAGTCACTCAATCGACTGAATAGTTTACGACTCATTCTGACGACGACCCTAGAATGGATCGATATAATTTACATTATTCAAATGAAATATCGTGTAAATTTTTATGGGGCGTTGTTGTCAAGCCCCGCCATTGAAGCGTGCAGAGGCAGAGAGTTGTTTGAAATATTTTTTAAATAGCTCATCAAATATTAAAGCGCCACAAAGCACTCTTGATTGAGCTGTCTGAACTGCTCTAGTGCGGCAAAGGGGAGCGGGTGAAAATAAACACCATGCTGTACAGGAAATATGTGTCAAGTTGGCACTAACTATATGCTATACTCGTGTGTGAAGTCCTTTTCGTAATTTCTATTGTACATGAAGACCTTAATTCAACGGAAATAGTTGGGTATTTTTTCGGTGACTACAATGGTAAATTTAACCGGAGTTTAATAATAATTTCAATGCAATTACAGTGAATTAAATGACGTCGACAACTTCTCAGTCAACCCCTTGAAGTCCTTGTGCACATTTCAAAATTCCCAGTACTTGTGAGCCCTAACCAAAAAAATATAAATGCTTTCGAGTGCCGTAACGCGAAACAGGGGGAGCAACAACAAAAAATGAAAAAAAAAAACGATTACAACATGCAAATTATAATTGCGCTATTAAAAATTGCATATTAAATGCAACACAGCAGCAACAACAAGAACTGCAAGAAACAAGCTGAGAGCATGAGGGGCATTAGCAAAAACAAGTGGCGGGAATGTGTAAGCCGACGCCGAACAGTAACACGAACCACATTAGGCAATGCAATAACAATGGCAACAATGTACAAAATCAGCAGCAAAAACCAGCCGAACAGCAGCAGGCCGAAAGTGCTGGCAAATAGTTTAAAACATGATCGCAGTGAGGGCATTTCACGCATAAGCAGCACTCCGAGTTTGCCCGGTCGCTGTTGTCGTTTCTGTTGCTAGTTTACTGCCAGCAGGCAGCAAAACCTTGGCCCATTAATTATTCATTGATTAGCAACAAATGCTATTAAACATGCACCCAAAGTGTTTTGCCTGCAGCCTGCCGTCTAGCAACAGGAGACTCTTGGCCCGTTGCATGTGTGTGGAGGGTGCATTTCACAATGTACGTAAGTAGTTGTGCGTGCGTGTCTATGTGTGTGTGTGTGTATGTGTACCCATGTCACGCACTTTAAACTGTCATTTGTTTGCCTGCTGCCTTTGGAAATTGCCCAATTGTGCGATACTGCCCCCATGCCAGGCAAGCTAAAAGCGTGCTATAAATTTTCGAATGCTACTGTCAGGCCATCAAAGAGCGCTAAACGGCTTACACTTTGCGCATATTTGGCCGGACCACACCCATGCCCACACTCACTCCCACGCCCCCTCCGCCCACACTCACGCCCACGCGCGACAATAACAGTTAATGCTGCCGCTGCTGTTGCCACATCCAAGGCCATGAAATTTCTCTTTTCACTCTGTAAATATTTTGCATACTCTATGTGCCAAAGGTATAATTAAAAAATTTGCAACTGCTTATTCGAATTTCACAAAAGAATTACTCTAATTTCAGTGCACAAAACCAACTTTGCTAACTCTCATCAACGCCGCAATCTAAATATTTGAATTACTTCAAATGCGATTACATTTAATTTATTCGCGGTATGCTCGCAATATGCATATTCATTTAGCCACATTAAAGAGTATCAAGAGTGCGGTATGTTTGCACAAACTTTGCTTCAGCTTGTTGTTATTTCCGCTCGCCATTTTATTTTGCGCTGAATTTTAATTTAAATGTTTTTGGCAGCCTTTTGGGCGCTTCAAAAGGCAAAAAAAAAAAAAAAGTTGCACGTCAACGGCTTTTAAGCGCTGATTTTATGCGGAATGCGGAGAGAACGGAGCGAACTAAGAGTCGAGGGGCTTGATAAAAATCTGAAAATGGCCAGTAAAGCGAACATTTTTCAATGGCATTTTTTCTCTCTCGACGCCGCAGTGTGTGTTCGCTATATAGGTGACCCTGAGCTGTGGTTTTTTTCACATAGAAACTTAGGTCAGGGGCTGCGCAGAGAACGCATACACGGGACTACACCCACAAATACACAAGCAGCAGCAGCAGCGCGTACATGTGCAAGGGTCACACATAGAACACACATGAGTTATGCAGCTGATGCCCTGTGTGCGGCTTTTAATTTGCTTAATTTTGCGCTTAGCCGCAGTAGAGGAAGAGGCAGCAACGGCCGTAGCAGGAGCAGCAACAAAAACAGCAGCAGCAGTAGCAGCAGCAGCTGTGTTGGCGGCCACTTTGCCGCAACTGTAACCCCTTTTCAATTTCAATGTGAAAGGATTTCATCAAGGACCTCACACTTTTTACCCTATCGCCGTTGCTATCTCTGACTTTGCCCGCTCTGTGGCCGTGGCTAATGTGGCAACAGCTGTTAGTCATTTTTAAATGGAATTTGCGGCAACACATTCATCTGCCATTTTGCTTCTGCGCCACATTGATTAATTGCACTAATTTAAGGTACTTGAACCTCAGCATGTGCAGATATATTACTAAACTATTCGCAAATGCCATAAACTATTCCAATAACCTGTCAGTTGATCACAAGTATGTTAACACACAAGCACATGTGAACGAACTGAGAAACGACAACCGGGAGCTCATCACTTTGTTTGCAGCACTATTTGTACTAGTAGAAGTATTACTATCTTTTTTGATTCTATTAAACCGACAAAGTATCTATCAAACTTGATCATTTGTGGGTTTTGGTTTCTTTAATTAACAAAATTATGGCAGTTATAAGTCTAAACTTGCTTTCATTTTAAATAGAACTCTAAATCAACGCAGTGGAGAATAACATAACATATACTTATTTTGAAGTAACTAAATTTCTTCTTTTCTTTTAGATTTGCATTGCTTTATTGTGCATACAAATTGCAGAATGGCTCAAACGTTGTTCGTAATCGGTCTCCAATTTAAGTTGTTCTGCGTGAATAACGACAAGCACTAAACTCGTGCCAATTTTCAAAACTTCCTACACGCTTCATGTCGAATTGTAGACTGAAAGCATTTATCATGTCTGACCGCTGGGCAAAAGCCTTGCATAGCGTCGGATGGGTCGAAGTTGCCGGCAACACACTATGCGAATAAAGAGCACGATAACCGCACACATCTAAGCACAGAGACCGACAACAAACAAAAACACATGAAGCACACTCAGGCATATCCCTCCGGCAATCTGTGGCAGCTTCCAACGCTAGCCTCGAAATTGATTTCATTAATATTTCAAAAGGTTTGCCTGTCACACACGTGTATGTGCACGTATGCATGCCAATGGCTATGAGGCCGTGTGTGTGAGTGAGTGTGTTTGAAGCGTAGAGTGCGAATCAGGAAGGTTAGATGGCTGTTCGCGGTGTCTGCGTATCAATTAACCTGTCTAACACTTTGTTGTGGTTGCCACTCCCATGGCCATGCAATACGCCACACTTGATTAAAAATGCAAAAAAAAAACATGCCAGGAATTACATTACGCATACGCCACGCAATACAGTCGAGTCGTGAATTTCCGGTAGACTGACAGTTTAATTGACAATTTTGTGTGTTGTTTATTGTTATTATAAATACGCCAATGGAGGTTTGAATATGTTCATTTTCCATTTTTTTTTTCTCAAATTCCCGAAATTGGTTTAGTTATTGGTTTAATCACGTTCTGCGGTTGTCCGCAAATAAATATATTTGGGGGCCCAAAGGCCACAGCTTTAAGAGAGACTGAAAACAGAAATGCTGGCTTGGCTGGTGCAAAACGAAAAAAAGAATCCAACACAAATAAATAAAAGCGAGAATGAGATAGAGGAAACACAATTTAGCTGACCTTGCACAAGGCACTCAGACAGATATCAAAAGACAGTTGAAATTCGCCAACGCGGCAAAAGTAGACCCTAACTTATGCATAGAATGACGACAAGTTCAACGTACCAAAAGGACATGACCAGACAGTAAAAGCCAAGAAAATGCCGGCATGTGTTTATGTGTGTGTGTGTGTGTGTGTGTGTGTGTTTGTGTGGTCTTGTGTTTGACTTTCAGCTTGCAGCTAAATTGTTATCAGCTCGTATTTTAATAATGGCCAGCTTAAAGTGTAGGACAAGAAAAATGTTTGCCAACAAAGAGGCTGACAACAAAAGATGGCCAAAGAAAATGTAAGAAAATCATTAAAAATTCTGCAGATAAAGACGAACGAACGGACGACTGACAGTGGGACAGACCAATCAGAGAGACAGACAGAGTCAAGCGTATAGAATACACACAGCCTAGGTGAGTTTCAGTCTCTGCACATGCCGTAGTATTAAGCAAAGGCCAAATTAATATGTCTGCAGATACAAAGGCGGAAAGATGACGATGGGGCGAGACACAGAGCGAGACATCAGATGACAGGAAACTTCTGGACAAGATGTATGGCAGGCAGTTATCACAGCAGGAGCAGGAACAACCGGGCAACAGCAGATGACATTAGTAGTTGCTAAAAGTAAGTATATAAGAATATATGTATGAAGTCAACGGAAATGGTAGAGCATAAGGCAAGCTGAGCACTGCACACCGAGAGCTGAGAGCTTACAGCTTGCCAGGATATTCCATCTCCTTTTGCAGCCGCCCGGGCTGCCTAGTTGCCTAGCTGCCTGGCTGCCTGGCTGTCGGGCTGCCTGGCTGCCTGGCCTATGCTCTGCAGTTACTTGATGATGACGACTTATGTCACTCGAGTGTAATTTACAAGCACTAGAAAAAGTGAGCGCAACCATGGGATGCAGACACAACGGCTTTGAGCAGCTGCACAGTTAGACACATGTAGCTGAAGTGGGTGTTGTATCCAGCTCGCAAGTGTTGCCATGATCCAAATGAAGTATGTCAAGTTCCCTATTGCAAAGTACACATCGCACTGACAACCATTCAAACCATCTCCAAGTGGCATTTGTTGGCTCGGCAACGCACATTCGTATATTAACTTACAATCTGCAATATTGTGAACGATGTCGTTAAACCTCAGGATGTCAAAAGGTGCTGAGGTAAATGTGTACAGTAAAGCTGCACTTTTAAAAGGGCAACCACAAGGACCACAATGAATGAAAATTGCCCTAAGCCGATTGCTGCTAGAGATAAGGCGAGAGCAACCCTTCACGGTGGACATTTTCATTGTTGTCTATTTATCATAAATTTTCTCTGCTCGAGCACAATCTTTTAAGCATGGATCTCGAGCATAATCTGAGATATTTATAGACAATATAAAAGAGAATTTAAATCTGAGTACATTTCATGGTCTTGGAAATAAACATTCGATGCAACAAAAACATTCTTAGCAAGGGTTTTCAACGAGAAAATGTATAAAAGAGAGTTATTTATGGACGTTATTGGAGAGCATGAAAACGTATAAATAATAGATGAAAGCTTGAATTTGCATTGAGTTGCCTTTTAAAGAATATAGATTGGCCGCCATTTCAGTTCATTAATAGATCACACGACCATCAACAATATTTCTTCCAGCCACAGAAAACATTTGGAACATGACCCCAGACCGTCCGTCCATCAATAGACTCGGCAAATACAAAAACAAAAATTAAGGAAAATCCCGTAAGAACGAAAAAATTGAAGCTCACGAACAACGTAAACAGAGAGCTGGGGAAGCAAGAAATGATTTCCACGAAATACACAAACACACAGGGAAAAAATGTAATACACAGAAATAAGTGTGTTGGAAAATTTATTTCATCAATTTAGAAGTAAATTGTTTGGAGAATACAACGCAACAGCAGTAACAATAACAACGGCAAGACTATAAACAGCTTAACTAATACACGCACACAGCACACCTCAAACACACAGACACGTGTACATACACAGACACACGCTTGTTTAAGTATAATGAAACGGGAAGTTGTTGGGATAGCAGAAATAAATGTGGTTGATAAAATTTGTCGTAGTTGTTGTTGTTGAGTCTGCGTGAAGAAATCGATTATGCTGAAATCTGTTTGTTGTTAAAGCTGCCTCACAGTATTGTAGGTAAATACTTAAGTGATATACGAGCCAAGGCTGCGCAGTTCGCTATGCTAACGGAGACAAATGGTGACTGCAGCAACAGCTCTACAACTTGAGCTGCATATTACGCATACGTCGCGTGGGCAGCGCATATCTCCACGTATAGTGCATGGATGGCAAACAGCCAGCAGCAGAGCTGAGTTCTGGGCGAGCTCGGCTCGCACAGCTCGCACAGCTTTAGTCAGATAAACAAGCTAGGCAACCTAGAAACTTGCTGTTAGTGTGTTTGTGGTGGAGCGTCGTGTACATGTGTAAATTACGAGTTTCGCACAAAAGTTGCAACAACAGCAGTGGGATTGGGCAGGGACTTGCAGCCCGACTGCCGCCGGGAAGTAGTAGTAGTAGTAGTACGAGTATCTCGTTGCCCGGCAGTCAGGCAGTTGCCCTTGCATAGATACATGCTCCGAAAGTGGCTAAAAGTGTACGTAAAAATGCATGATATATGGTAAATGTTTTGTGGCATTTTTGGCTTAGTTTGCAGGTCTTAACTGACGCTTGTAGCTGCCAGAGTATCTGAGCTGGCGTTTGCCATCGCCTCCGTCACCGCCTCCGCCACCGTCACTGCCGCAGTTTCTTGCAGCTGTATCTTGGGGCACACATAATGCATACAAATTGTGGCATTTTGTGTGTGCTGGTCTGCTCTGCATTTAAGCATTGAACATGACATTTAACGATTGTCATTGATAAGGGCATGTTAAAAGGAGCAAGTGTGGAACAACAAGGACCGTGTGCCCTTGTTAGGCCAGCTGAGCCATCTGGGCTTCAGTCATAGAGTTGAGCTCTTAAGTTGTGTGCTCGCATGCAATTCAAGATGAAAAGGTATGCCATGAATTAAATGCTTTCACATGAAACTTTAATATTAGACTGGAATAATAATAAAGGCGCCCAGGTGCCTTTGCCTCGCTCAACTTTTAGTTAGCAGTTTGGCCAACTTAGTTGGCCCAAGGCCAAAACATTTAGCCAAGTTTCAGCAAGAGACTGTGAGCAGTGGCAGCAGCAACAATTGGCCCTCATTTTTCTCACATAAATCAGGCTGAAAATTGAGCAGCAAAAGGAATAAATATGCACATAAATAGACTCACCACTGACCACAAAACCGCAAAAATCTTAAACCAGTGACGCTGCTTCTGCTTCTGCTTCTCTGCTTCAGCTGCTCGACTCCAGCTCAGCGCCACTTCAACAAAAGTTGGAGGCAACTTCAGTGTAATAGAAATTGTACACTAAAATTGAATTATCTTTTGACCGAGGCACAATTTAAAAATTACTCGCTTGGAAAATTCAATCAGCAAACGGGCGGCGCAGCAAAACAGCAAAAAACAAGCACACCTTTTTATCTACCCAGACTCCTACGCTACCACTCACTACCTGCTGCCACTAAACCCACATTGCTCGCCTACACAGTCTTTAAGTATGTGTCTGTGTAGGTGTATGTGTGTGTGTGTGTGGTTCGCAAGTAAATAAATAAAATAAAACGGCAGCAATTGCGGCAGAAAGCAATTTTGGTAGGCACACACCCAAGCACACACACTCACACACACACACGCAGACAAAGTCACTTTAAGAGGCAGCCAAAAATGCTTAAGATGCCGCCAAGTCCAGGCAAAAAATTTACACAATTTTTGCTTCCTCTTTTACTTTGTGCCTTTTTTTCGTTACTTGCGTCTTCTTTGTACAAAGGCTTCAAGGAATGTTGTTCTTGCCTTGCGAGCCGGGCCTTGCTGCTGTTGCTGGTTATGTTGACTTAAGCTTTAAGCTGCTCAACTGAAGCGCGAAACGGCAATTTGTGCCTGTTGTTTGCCGCCGTCGCCGTCGCCGACGTCCCGCCCTTCTCTATGCCCAGCAACCAACAGTCCAACGATTTTGGGCCGCAGGCCATTCGCACGCATTAGCGCCGCTAAGCAGGCAACGAAAAAATCAAAATCACTTTGCCAGCTAGGCCAGAATACCCAACTAAATAAGTGTATTCCTTTTAAAGCTCTGCGAGCCTGCTATGCGTACTAGCTGTGCGTACAGCTAAAGTAAAAGTTGTTTCAGCGTGTTGTGGAGAGGATGTAGCAGGAAATGCGGGCGTTGCATGTTAGCAGTTTGTTAGTTTATTTTTCACTTATTATTTGGCGCCTTCAAGTGCTGTGACTACACACGCACATTCGGGTCCAGTTAATACACATTTCGAAATCCAATTTCCAACTTTAATGTGCTTTTTATGCAGCACAATGTGGCGTATACGCAATGTGGCTGCACGTTACTTGCAGATGCCAAAAGAAGAAGAAGCGGCGGCAGCTCATTACATTTTTTGGTAATCATGAGTGTCAGATGCCACAACAAGGACGACGAGAAATTGTTTAGCCGTTTTCCCAGCTTTTCTCCAATGTGATGTGCTCATATCTCACACACTTTTCTTCTCTCCCCTCATTGTGCGTGTTTTTTATACTTTGCGTATGAAAATCTCATAGAGTTGCTTTTAAGCGCACTTAATCCTGCTTATTTTCACCGCAAGAGCAGAGCAGGAGATCGTCGGGCAGGCAGGTGAGCGTTTTGTGGGTTACTCGCATTGCTAAGCTGACTCCTCGATACCAAAGAGAGAAAAATAAAAGGTATGCTATGCATGTGACACTCACACATTCGCAGAATCACACACATAACACACACACACACACACACACACCCACACCTACGCTGGAAATTCATTACACAAGCAATGTCGAGTAATGGCTTTGTCTGTAAGTAGCTTGTGATTGAATTGAGCCAAGAGGCAACCCAACTGCCAACATCTCATTTGGCTCTCGCTCTCGTCGTCGTCGCTGTCGCTTGCGTCGCACCTGACAATTGTTGTCCCCACTCTGTATCTATGAGTATCTGCGTCGGTCATGTGTGTGTGTGTGTGTGTGTGTGTGTTGCGGGGCGCTAGAGTATGAGTGTAAAAAGGAAATGAAAAATGAAATCAAAGCATTTAAAGCGCCACATTCGCTGACATCCAATGCTGGCTGGCTGTGACAGCACGCGTACCCCTTTTGGCAACGCTCTTTGCTGCTGCCATTGGATAAGCGCTTGATCCTTGTTATTTATGCGCTATGTGTGTGTGCGCGCACGTGTGTGTGTGTGTGTGAGTCAACACACGCGTACCACATGTGGAAATGTGTGCACAATGAAACCTTTTCAATTATTTTTGTTAGCGTTGCTTGGGTATTCGGGTTCAGTTCAGGTGTTTACTTACACCCGACTCGCAATTTCGTCTCTCATTTTGAAATAGGTGTGTGTTCGTGCGACAGAAGCATAGAATTATATACACACACAATCCCAAATTTAGCACTTTGATGGTAAATTGTATGCTCACTGCACTGCAACATTCTTGAGCTAATTATTTAGCTCAGCAACAGAAGAAACTAACGACGAAGTGTTGCATTTAATACTGCGTATTCATTTCTGTAGCATAAATCACTAAAGTTAAAGCAGTTGCACCTACATGCAAATTAAAATGCATTTCAATTGTTGCTGTAGCAGGCAATTAGATTAAAAGTGCACTAGTTAGCGCCTAAAAGCAATTCGTTGTAACTATTTGAAGGCAAATACTCGTACTCGTGCTGGTATGACAATAAATAAGCATGACATTAATGTCTTGGGTAAACAATTTTAATTTCTGTATGCAGCCCAGAGCCCAGAGAGTTTTGCATTTATAATTGGCACAGACAGACAGGCAGCCAGACGTTGGCTGAGGAGGAGAGGGCGGTGTGCAGTCGAGTGCGACATGCAAACCAACCACACTTGTATGCCATTCGATGGCGCATGCTAGTGTCAGTTGCCTCGAACTCCAACTGAAACTGAACTGAACTGAAACTGCTGGCAAATTATGGTAAAACATACAGCGACGGCGGCTAATAGCCGTTCCCACAGGCCCACAGGGGGTCCTAGTGTTCTCGCATTTGTATTGGTATTGGCGGTGGTGTCGCCGCCGCTGTCAGTAGGTGACGGTGCATACGAAACGAGGGCTTGGCGTGCACAATACGCCATACGCCAGGGATAGACTGACTGACTGACTGACGGGCAGACTGGCAGACTGACGGACTGACAGACAGACAGATAGACGACAGGAATGGCAGACAGACAGGCTTATACGTGTGTACAGACAGCAGAATGCTTGTGGCTGCGGCAAGGTGGTGTGGCAAATGGCTTGCATGCCGTCTGGGGGCCTGGCTCACAATGCAAGTGACAGTTTATGGTATGCAGGTATGCAATGCATTTTATTTGCTTTCGATTAGACGCTAACTTTGCCGGCATTGCCTTTGCCGCCTTTGCCATTACACTGCAAGCCCTTCCCTTGTCATGTTTGCCTTGTTTGTTGGTCTTGTTTATTGCGACTAATTTCGTGTTAAGAAATTTGCAAATACCCAAAGCTTTGACAACGTCTATCCAGCACGTCGTGTGCTGCTGATTAATGCACAAATGCCGGATGCATATCGGATACGGTTCCGGTTCGTTCTGCTTGAGCGCTTTTTAATTTCTAGCCAAGGGTCTGAGTTGGGATCTGTCGGTGTCCCTAGATCTAGGTCTGTGTCGGGGTCCGTCTCACTTGGCTGTCGTTGTCTGTTGTCTGTTGTCTGTGTCTGGCTGTCAGCAACAGCTGTTGTCGATTTAAATGTGCAGCGCACACGTTGAACTTGAATTTTAAATGCCGCACCGCAAATAACATGTTGTATGTGGTCATTAAATGTCAGTTGCACCAAAGCAAATACTCGTGCTAGCGAGCAAAACAAACTATAAATTAATATACCCGAAAATGGCCTTCAGTCTGAAGGCAAGTCCATAACTGTCAGTTGGATGGATGGTTGCCCGAAGGTCGTTAACTGTCATGGCTTCATTTCGCTTCAATAAAACATTCATTTACAATCATTTCACAGATCCAACTCTGATAATGTGCAATGAGAATTGAAATAATTAATATGTGAACAAGTTGAACTTTACGCCAATTTAAAGCGCTTTTGAATTTCACATACCAAATTCAGTTTGCTCATTCACAGTGTCTCTAAGTATTACTTAGGTGAATTTGCACTTCATGCCCGTTGATGTGTGACAGAGTTTGAAAATACGTGCGCTAGTCTCTGCAACTATAATATGCAAAATCAACAAACTACCAGCGACCGTATCGATGGAAAGGCGCAGAGCTGATGATATTGTCACGTAATGCGATGGTCGACGCAAAACAACGTAAAAGGAAAGCCAGAAAAAGTACGCAAGCAAAAGACGGACGGGCAGCTTGCAGAGCAGACAACTGCTGGTGTACGCTGCGTATGCGCAATCTGCAGAGCTGCAAAATTTGTTTTGGAAAATCGGGGCCAAAGCCAAATAAACATAATTTTTTGTTCAAGTATCAACAATCAGGCTAAAAGCCATGTACAGGTGTGGCTCACGTTCTCTCGTTTGTAACTGTGTGTGTGTCTACTAGGAATGTGTGTGTGTGTGTGTGTGAATGGTTTGTATGGTGGCATATGTAACAATGTTTGCATGGCCAGATTCAGATTAAAAATTATGCTTTGTTTGCCAACTGTCAGCACAAAAAACGAAACGGCAGCGAAGGCGTAAAAAACTTTTTTTGGGCCACAATGACAACAAACCAAACAAAAGTTGCCAAAAACTTTGCGCAGCGCCTGTTGACGGCGGACGAGGCGACTCCGTGTGTGCGTGTGTATTTGTGCTTGTGGCTGGGAGTGTGTTATACCTTGCACCGAAAATATGTGTCAGCTGATGGTCGTCATAGCTGTTCTGCTACTTATATACCATAATAATGGGGCTGCCCCCGAACAACAACGCAACATAATAATCTCCTTTTCAGAATTCGCTTCTATTCTTGTTTTTGTTTTATTTCATCGCAATCAGCATTTTTCTTATTTATTTTTTCTGCTTCCTTCTGGCTTTTTTTTTTGCCGTTTTGAAGATTATTTTGTAAACATGCCACTAAAAGTTTTCCACTTTCCTCTAAAATACTCAAACCAAATGCCAACATCAGCGACAACGTGTCGCGTTCACATGCTGCTCTCCTCTCTCCCTCTCGCTCTCTCTCTGTCTCCCTCTTTTGGTCGGGCTCGCTCTATTTCTCGCACTACGTGAGTGTGTGTGTATGTATATTCTGTTTTTTTAGTTAATTTAAAAAGTTTTTCGGTTGCTTCTGCTTCGGCTGCCGTTTCTTGCTTTTTTTATTTTCAATTCTTTTGCTTCCTTTTTGATTTGCAGCAGTCAGAAAATTGGTAAACGATTCGTCGTCGCAATGCCTCACGTTGTAGAAGCATAACATTTTGTAGTTGTGGTTGTCGTTGGCCTGGGAAAAGTGACATTTGTGCGCCTTTTATTTTGTCAAGGAATTGCTTTTACAGTTTTTGGTTCGTTTGCTTTGCTTTTGGCTGCTGCCACTGCTGCCACTGCTGCGCTGCTGCCGCTGCTTCTGCTTCAAAATGTTTCTTTTATTTATGTGCTGTCACTGAAATTGAATTAGAAATCGCATGTTATGCCAGCTGCCCCAGGTGCTCACTCCTGCACCCCATTCGATTCCATCTATGGACTGCGGATGGGGTTGGGTTTGTTTTACTAAGCTCTAAAGCATTTCAATTGATGGTGGTCAATGCATGTAGCGATTTTACAATTTGCGACCCTCGATGTGCGTGAATATATGAACTGACTCGCTCAACTCAAGCGTGAGTATCTTAGGTCGCGAGCCAAAAAATATCCCGAATATTCTTAACATTTTCATTAAACTCGTGTATTAGCAGAAGAAAATGTTTTCAAAAAATTAAATGAAATTGCTCTACAGTGGAGGAAGCAGAGAGAGAAAAACGTTTAAATATGTCACACGCTTCAACTGCAACGCAGAGCAGGATGCACGTTTAGCGCACTTTAATTAGATTTCATTTAGAGCGTGTCTCCTCGGTCCTGGCAGACAACCAGACCAGCTGCTGTCGTGGACAGCCCGGCGTCTGCCATGGCGAGCAGCCTTGCGACACGGACGCGGACACGGACGCGGACACGGACCCGGACATGGACACGAACGTGGCCTGTTGACAAGAACACTGTGTCCATGTCGACCGGCAGAAATGTAGCGTCGCCGCTCGCCAACCATTCCACCGCTTAATGCCCCGACTCAACGTCGTGTATGTGTTGGAGCGACGCAAAAATTTGGTGCCTTTTGCGTGAAAAATGATGGAAAATAATTTGCCAACGAGATGGCTGCGAAGCTGTAGCTGGGGTAGATGGAAATGGCCACGAGGCGGACTTAAAGCAAACTCTAAGTGCTGTTTGAACGTGCATTTGACGTGGCCATTTGGTACACCTTTTTCAAAGGTACGACCGTATTCCCAGGACACTGCCAGTTTCCTTGTGCTGTGCTTCAGTGTTTACATTTTGCCGTTGCGCTCTTCACGTTTTGTCGTCCTGTGTATTTAGGTGAAATTTATTTTACTAATTATTATGTAAGCGCCATGGCAGCGAGCATTAGTAATTAAATTAAAGCACTCTTTCGTGCTGTCAAAATTGCAATGCCACAATATGCCACAGTTTCGCATTGATCCCAAAAGTATTGGCGTTGATTAGCAATCAGTCGGTTGAAAGCGCTTTGATACTATAATATTAAATGAGACTATACGCAATTGATGCTATCAAGCATTTATATGGTATAACTCAATTTTCGTTAAATTTGCTATGAAAAAAAATTCCCATGTTCATGGAAAAATGTGAGCTGCGCAATAATTTTAAACATGCAACGAAAATAAGAGATCAACAACAAAATGCGAACACAAATTTTTTTATATAGCACTCTTGGGATAATCAGCAGTGGCTGCGGCGGTGGCGGTGGCGGTGGCGGTGGCAACAGCAACTACATCAGCAGCAGTCCAACAACGCAGACACATAAAAATGAGAATTTATGCATTTTTTAAGCAGCCCGGCAAAATAGCCACCGCAGGGACTGGGCGTGGCAAGGCCAGACCTGGCTAAATGGCCGCCCAATGAAGCAGGTGACGCAGGTGACGCTTTGGATTTGTGACTACAGCACTGGGAAGAAAAAAGAGCAGGAGCCAATAACAAGAAGAGCAATAAACAAGCTTTGCGCACATGTCGCCCATGGCAAAAAAGTTAATAATGAAGTTGTGTAAATTGCATAATTTTATATTTATTAATTTAACATTTTTGGGTCCCTCCAACTGTGCTCAACTTTTGTTCATTCGCGAACAAAAGTGAACAAAAAATGATTACCGCATTTTTAAATGCGAACCATAAAAATTGTTTGGCTCGCAATGGCTTGCCACCCAACGATGCCACTACAAACGAAAAAAAAGTCAGGCAAAATGGGAGTTGAATGCGGCATTTAAATAAACCGCCAACAATTTAGTGCATTTTTTTGTTTTTGTTGCTTTTCACCGAACAATGCGAAGAATTTTTTAAATGAGAAATTGCTCATGAAAGATAAATGAACGAATGTAATTTCCACTCTGCAATTAAAATAAATGCAAGAAAAGTGAATCGAAAAAAAAAATGGGGATTATGTTATCTGATTATGCCGGAATTTGTGATTCAAATTTAATTACCACACGCACAAAGTTGACTTAAACTTAAAGAAACTCAATACTGGCATTGAGACTTGTCAGCAGCACTTTATGTAATTTACAAAAGTGAATTTAGAAAGTTGTTGCAACGTGTTTTGATATTTTTTAATTACTTGAAAATTGTATTTTATATTGTTTTAAGCTCATCAAACTCATGCAGGCTCGCATTTTCGCAGCTTTTCCGTTGCTCGAGAAGCAGAAGCCTTTAAAAAAGTTTGAAATGAGCAATTAAAATTTAATGACTTTGCTGCTGAATTAAATTTAATATGCTAAATGCTTGCGATCTCCTTGTCAGTTTAAATAAAAAATAATAAAAATCTAGCGCACACAAAACGTAAAATTAATATGCTGCACTTGACTGGAGAAAAGTTTGATTTGCGGCTCAAATAAATAAAAAAAATATTCAATTATTGGCCAGACGAGTGTATACAGTAAGCGACGCTATAGCAATTTTAATTAATAATTTTAATTAAATCAATACATCAAACGGGACCGGCAACAAATATATACAGATATCTTTATATATAATATAATGAATCAATAAAATCATCGATATTATAGACTTAGTTTGTAATTAAATTGCTCACCTGGCTTATATCCGTCGCTGTGCTCGTGAGTCTCAATTTCAGTTAGTTGCAGGATGACACAAATGAGGAACAGAGGCAGTGGACTGAGTTTCCGTGAATCCTTCATCTTGGTCCTTTTGGCGTTGTAATTTTCTCTCTCGTCCAATGACAAATTCAATCGCTACACGTAAATGTGTGTATGTACTTTGCAGGTGGCAGGAGCAGCTACATGGGCATAAAAAATGCAAATACATTCGCCTCACTTTGTGCAAACATCATTTCAGATACGAGTTTGTACACGCACCTCACACACACACCAACTCAACTCGTCCGTGCACAGAAGCCAAAGATTTGGTGGCTTATTGCACACGTGTGTGTAGATGTGTGCTGGTGACAATTTCCACTCTCGCTGTTTTATTCATTTATTTATGTGCTGTTGTTGTTGTTGTTGCATTTTTTGTTGTACGCGTGCTTCAATCCTTTTTGTTTTTGCTTTAATTTTTTCACTTAATTAAAAACTTTTGCGCTGCACATAAATTCATTTTAATATTTACAAACAGTCGCCCTTTTTCAGCTGCTACTGCTGCTGATGTTCTTGCGGTTGCTCTCGTTACTTCTGCTTGTTTGTTTGTATTTGTTTTCTGTTTTTTTTTTTTGGATTTATTTATTTTTTTTGTCAAAACACATAACCGTTAAGATGAATTTTTAATAGAATTTGACGAGGCGACCAAGTAACTTTAGTGGCGCTTCTCTGCCACACACACACACACACACTCTTCACTCGCCTGTGGATGTGTGAGCATGAGTGTGTTTGTGTTTGTGCATATGTGTGTGTTTGTGTGAGTAAGTAGATGTTTGTTTATAAATATTTAAAATAAAACGCGCACGTGTTGCACATTTTGAGCGGCTTTTAACGCTGCTCTTATTCTGTCACTGCTTAAAATTTAATTTCAAATCCTTCTGTCATGTTACCACAGTGCCTCAAACTGTGTATGAATGCGCGCTCCTGCAATTAGAAGAGAGAAAGACAGAAGTTCGTCTGGTTAGTAGAGTGTTTTTGCTTGCTTTTATGCAACGCCTGACCGTTCGGGGATTAGGGTATAAATAAATGGCCATTCATTTGGCCAGCGATTACATAATGCCACATAGACCAAGAGGGAAACAGAGAATGAGAGCAGAGTGGAGCGAAAAAAGTAAAGGAAACCCTGATGCCAATCAATAATGATAGATTAGCTCTGTCCGGGCATCACACAGTTGCCTCGTAAATTATATACAAGCCGCTGCGGCTGCTCTTGTGCCTGCTGTGCTAGCTGAGGCTGATGTGCCTCGTCTAAGCAAATGAATAGCTAAAACTTTTCGCACACCACATTAATTGAGTGAGCGAGTACGTGTGTGTGTGCGTGCGCGTGGCTGGGAAAACTCTACTCATGTGAATCAGCCTCCAGCACGTGCCATGTAAACATGCCCCATATGAAGTTATTCCAGCCATACGCAATCGAAATGTCAATAGGTTCATATTGTTGTTATACAACACTGCAGCGCTGTATCAACTCTTGCCAGGCATGTCTGGCGGTTCTAAACGTCTAACAGGCTAACAGGCTCTTGGCAACAACTACGGCGCCGACTACAGGTAATTGACAAAGGAGTCATGAAAACTTTGACTCGAAAGTTTCGCCACGTTTTTTGTTTAACACGCAGCTCTCGCCCCCCCCCCCCCCCCCCCCCCCGTCCTCCAAAACAAGCTGACAAACTTGCATGACATTCCAGCGACTGCCACGTCGCAACCTCAAGTTTCCCAAGCCCACTCAAAGCAAATGCCAACTGGGATCAAGCGCCAGATGGAGACAAGGCTGCCATGCTCCTTCCGTGCCTCCCACGCAATCATCGCCCCGCCGCCGACTCCCTTCGGCAAGTTGCGTTGACTAAGTTTGCATTGGGTAATTAAGAGCTGTGCAAGTGTTTATTGAGAGAGAGAGATTGCGTTGAGGAGCGAACTTGGGCTAAGTAGTTGTTAGTTGCTAACTAGTGCAATTTGACAGTAGTAGGAGCGTGTAGTCTAAGCACAGCAAAAGTTCAACCCAAGCCGCAAAATAGATTGCAGATAATCTAAAGCACTGACGCGATTAACAGTTCATTTTAAGTTTCGAACAAGATATAATGAAGCGAAGAATAATTTCACGATTCATACAAATATTTCGTAACCTCGTTCGCTGTGTCGATAAGTTGCTTCAAAAAATGAGCGCAATGTGGTATGTAAAAACAGGTCCCCAAACTAATCGGCTAGCATAAGTTTGTAAAGCAAGCAACTTTATACTAGTGTACTTTAAAGTTTTTTGCTGGAGCCACTTTCAAGCATTTGCTAGTCAGTGAACCCATTGCAAGTTGCATATTAAACAGTCAGCAAATGACACATTAGACTACGAACAGGCTGCAAAAACTTGGCCAATGTTGAGCAGGAACAAAAAGCATTCAATTATGCCAACAATATGCACACATTTCAGGCAAACAGACTAGCAAACGCAAACAAACAACAGCAACAAAAACGAGCGGCAACAAAAACGATATTCATAAAACTATTGCTCCGTGTGCGCTGCTGCCTAACAATAACGAACGAATAAAAAACGAACGACCAAAAAAAAGAAAAAGAGAGCGCGGCGAATGGAAGTGAATAAGCAGCGAGTGCAGTCGAATTGGGTGAATGTTCTTGCTTTTCTTGTTGTGCGATGAATATGATAGTTTTTACTCTTGCTGTAAAATCATTTTGTCTGTCCTGCGAATGTCCGTGAGTGCCTCTGAATGTTTGTGAATCTGCCTGAATATCTGTGAGTGGCTGCCTGCCTGCCTGCCTTCTGCCTGTGAATGCCTGGTGGCGTTTAGCGCATAAATTGAGCGCAGCAATTTCATTTAAATGTGCACAATAAACTTAGTTCATGACCCCTCGAGCATTTCGGCTCGGCTCTGGATGTGTTGCCATCCCTTTCAAATCCCATATGTCTGTCTCGTCGTCTAAATCACATTAAATTTGCTGGCAAAATGCATAATGCAAGACCCTTTTACCTAGCAACTGCAAGGAGTTCTAGTTCTGTGGCAAGCAGCTGCTATAGTCTGCCGGAAGTGCAACACACACATACATACCATACACACATACGCAGAGCTACACCCTCACGCTTTGTTGTTGGCCGTTTGACAATTGAATTCAAATGAATTGCGGTTGAATTTTATAACAATGCAAGAGTCAGCAACACGACAGTAAAAATAAAGTAACTGCATAGGAAAGCCAAGGAAAGTTTTGAAAAATAGCGAAATCAATAAGCACACACACATGTACTCCATCTGATAGATTGACAGTCGGACAGACAGACAGACAGACAAGGTAATTTAGTCGCTTGACATGCTTTTTGAAACTGACAAATGTTGCGATTTGTCATTTGTTTTTTTGCGAGCTCGTGACGCTGTCTTGTTGAGGTTTTCCTTTTAGCATTTCCGCAAATTTCATTCCATTTGCATGTGGTTCTGTTCTCGAGCTTTAACTTAAAGTTTCTGATAGCTATCGATAATAGCATAAATGTATATTTATTATGCGCATTGTTATTAGTGCGCAATTGAGTACTTTAAACTGCCTAAGGATCTGTTTGGCACCACTCCAAGGAGGAACACCGGCACTCAACTCCTTTATTTATGCACATTTGAGCATCCACTTCGCCGCCTGCAGCATTCGGTTTTAAGCATTATTTTAATGGGCCGCCTTCTGAATATTTCATGTACGGTATATTTATTACAACGCCTCAGCTTAAGCATTTTGCTGAAATGAAACGAGGCACTCTGAAATCGAGTTGAAAGTATTGCACCTGCAGCTGCAGCAGTTGAAACAATTTCCATTTGCTCTCCTTTTCAGCTGCACCCTCAATTTCCGGCAAGAGGCCGACGAGGCTTATCCGCTGCCCCCAGCTGCCCACCGCTGGCCACGCCCACATTCATCGGCTGAAAAAAACATGGCACACAAACTGAAAAAAAGAGCAAATATCCTTACGTTCAAAATTTGTAGTATATTCGTTGTGTTTTCATTTTATTTCAGCGCTGTGCCAAAGAAATGTGTTTTAACTTGCATTTTTAATATCGAGCGTGGCAGCGACCTAAATATTTGCAATGCTGTTAAATTAAAAAAAAAAACTCACACACACACACACCAACACACAGTCAGGGGAATGTTGGCGTCGGAACACGAGACGAGGACGAGAAATCAACAACGTGCCGCAAGCGTAGGACCGTATTATAAAAATGGCGACAAACGACCGGAAGTAGCGTGGCAAAAAAGCGAACATATATGTATGTATTCACATAGACACACAATCGCACACACAGGAAAAAAGCTAACCAGCCGCCTCAGCAAAAGTCCTGGTGCGGACTTCCTTCGCTGGTTTAAATATAGCCAGGCCAAAGCCGAACCCGACGCCAAAGCCAAAGCGAAAGCCAAACAGTCGACAAACGCCAAACGCACGCCAACAGTTTGGGGGCGAGCGGTGTGAGTCGGGACGGATGGGCGGGCGGTCTTTGCGACAACAAGGGCGCATCCATCGCAGCGCATATAATGAGCCAGCAGCTCCATGGCCGCGACATGGCCGTTGCTCATTTCCAGGTCGACGTAATTTGTCCATAATTTGTCTGCGTCTTCCACACAGACAGCCAACTCGACTGCGACTGCGACTGCGACTGCGACAGCGACTGGGGGAATAGGATTCGCGTAGAAATGTGCTGAAGTTGGGTGAAGTGTGGGGACTGATTGTCTGTGTCTCGGCGCTTTATCTACGGCGCACTTAGACGCTATTTATGTCTTTTTATTTTTATAATATGCATCCGACCGCAACTTTTAGGTTTGTGGTTATTTTGGTTGCTTTTGTCTGGCAAAAGAATTGTTAGGAAATTATGAATACAAACATACAAGGAGACGCGTGTGGCCAAATATAGTCAACTGCTGTCTGCGTAAAAGCAACCTGTCCCCAGTGTCCTTCCCGGCGACTGATAAGCGGTCTGCACACGTGGACTGGACATGGCCCACTTTTCGGGGGCTGACGAGGCCATTAATCTAAGCTACTCACACGACGCCAACGAAAGCTCCGAACCTGAACAATTGTCTGTGATCTGCGGACAACGTGCTAACAACTTTTTCACGCTCAAATGCAGAACCTGACATTGTGGCTGTGCGAGTGTGTGAGTGTGCCTAATTAAAATGGACACGAGTTAATCATGTTGATTGTTTCCACTGATTGATTGATTGTGTCGGCTGGGGCTTCGGCATTCGCAATTCGCCATTCTATTTGGATTGTGGTTCGTGTTACGAGCCATGGAATTTTCTTGAAAATCACAAAATTAATTGGAGCCTTTTGTACGAGTAGTGTGTCTTCAATTAACTACAACCGTAAGTATATTAATAAGTCCAAGTGATTAACGCATCACTCACATAGTTGCGAAACGAGACAGTAATTCAAATTAATTTGGCAAATTTATTATTAAACCAAAGTGCATTTTGAAAACGAGATGAAATTATTGGAATGAGCAAAATTGATTTAAATATTTTTAACAAATTACGCATGTTTCCTTTCGCTCTTCAAAATGACATTTTAAATAGCCATAAATTAGCTGCGAGAGCACTTTAAATTTGTTGTCGCTTGCTGGCAGCAGGTTGCGGGGCCATGGTGAGGGGGAGAGCGAGCACATTATGTGTTTTTATTTAAATATATTCATGAGGCTGCTGCCTGTTGACATCGTGCTGTGAAAACAACTATAATAAAAACAATAACAGCAGCATGAGCAACAGCTGCAATGACAATAACTCTCGCCATTGCATGCACACACATCAACGCACACACACCCACACACACACACACACAGTTGCATACTCACACATACCTAGGCGAAGCGTATGCAGCTGTTGCTGTCGTTGCCCCCCACATAAGTATGCTGCACCTTTTTTGTTGCAATAACAAGCAAAACTTGCCCTCTAAAGCGTTCTGTTCAAATCTCCGGTTGAGTGTGGGTCTTGTGTGTCTTGACTGCTCCACATGTGGCTTACTTGTTTACGCGTGTGTGTGTGTGTGTGTGTGTGTATATCTATTGCATCAGCGGTTGCAGCTGCTGTGGCTCTGGCCCCGCTAGCTATGCCTTCCGTTTTTAATTGAAAATGTTTTGTTTTAATTAACTGACGCGCGCTTTTTATGGCCACATGCCCTTTGGCCCCGCACCCGCCCCTTTTCTATTACATAGCCACACATGTTGCCTATGTATTGGAGCTAGGCCTGTTAAATGCATCGTTACTTGGGATTGTTTGAGCGTTTTGCGCTCCCCGCCTCGAGCCTTGGCCATTGATTTTGATACGTTCGGTGTGTCGAGCTGTTATTATGATGCGCTTTATTGTCACGCAGCTGCCACAAAATGCTTCATGTGTTGGCCGCATCAAATTTATGTTTACAGCACAAATGGGAAGAGCAATGAAAAGTGTGTGGCAAGGCCAAGTCAAGCGTTTCGCACAAACAATGCCGCATGTCGCAACGGAAACGGATGCTGTGGCGCTCAAGTGTATATATAATGTGTGACTGTGTGTGTGTGTGTGTGTCTGCTCGTGCAGCGACACTCAAAATGTTTGGGTTATATGAAGACATAAACATAAAAGTGTTTTATAATAAAGCAAAGCGTGAAATAATTCACAGCGCAGTGCTCAGAGTCCGCACCAAGGCACAGAAGCCAAGCTGACAATTTTTATAGTCTTCTCTTCTACTCACACACTCACACACACACCCGCATAAGTATACAGAGAAAGAATCGCACATGGACACGCTGACAATGATGTTAAATAAAATATTGTTTATATGCCAACATAATAAATGGCCATAGCCAACAGAGGACTCGTAAAGTGCACGTTAGTCATCGCCATCAAACAAACACCTAGGACGACATTATTAAAGCCATAAGAGTTAGCCGGCGTAAACGTTATGCGCCTGCTGACAATAACAATTACGACAGATGGGCTAAACGAAAATGCCACTTGCAATATGAAATATTTAACTCGCTGGCCCCGTCTATTTTCCAATTGCGACAGTTTACAGTTCAATTCCATATTCCATAACTGCGAGCTGCATAATCCCGATTCCCTCTAAATAAGTTAAGCGAATTCACTTTCATTATTTAGCAAATGGCTTTAGTATTTACTAATTGTCACGGGAATAATTGTCCGGTTGACCTAGTTAAGGGCCTCGCAAGCCACAGAGCGAAAGGGAAAGCGCACAGCGAAGAACGTGTTTAAACAAGAACATAAAAGCCACTACACCAGAGGAAGGACATGAACACATGAAGCCGGATACTGAGCTGAAGCCGGAGCTGGAGCCGGGGTCAGCAGCTGTTTGGCTAACCCCGAAA
The DNA here is from genome assembly GCA_035046165.1 of Drosophila rubida. Taxonomy (NCBI): domain Eukaryota; kingdom Metazoa; phylum Arthropoda; class Insecta; order Diptera; family Drosophilidae; genus Drosophila; species Drosophila rubida. Next base: position 10,636,248 of record JAWNOF010000012.1, on the reverse strand, counting down.
ACTGTGAGCGACAAACTCGTGGGGCGGTGGCAGAGTTGTGTGCTGCGTTTAGTTTGGAAAATTGCTAATTTATTATTTTGCGCATTTAAATATTTTAAGTGTCCCGCAGGATTTGCACTCGCATGCACATGAACGAGCATATACGGCAAACACAACAGCACACACACACACACTCACACACACACACAGGGGCGGCGCGCGCGCTCGCTGTTGCCAGATAAACTTGCAAGGACACTAAAAAATTTGTCGCCAGCCCGGATCCCGCTGAGTCTTGTGTGCTTCGTCCTTCGGCCTGTGTCGTGTGTCCTTTGCCACGTTACAGCCAGCAGCCACGTTACAAGTTAATATAATTTTAATGAAAATTAACATGAAGCCAGGCACTTTTTGCTCTACACGCTTTAATTTCCCAAAAGACGTGGCGACACCGTCAGCCCTGACAGTCGACACGTGTGTGTGTGTGTCTGTGTGTGTATAGGAGAGTAAGGACATGTGTTAGTGCTGCTTTATTACACACTCACACACAGAGAGATTGAGCCTTGCGTTGGGCACACACACACATTGAGACTAGTTGCTGAAGCCGACTGCCATTTAAGCTGCTCTCATTTTCAGTTCTCTCTTTCGCCTAGTTATATAACTTTTAGCTTTTTGCCTAATTTGTTGGCGCTGCCGCTGCCGCTGATACTGTTGATGCTGCCGCTGCTGCTGCGACTGTTGCACGTTTAGACGGTTGAGTCAAGTGCGTTCTCGTGTTGGGATTTACGCAACTAATTTTACATAGGCGAAATGGCTGAAATGGCTGCTTTGATTTATAATACCTTGAGCTGGCTACGCCCAAGCGCACTCGCCGTACATTAAACTACAGCCTCCTGCCTGCCACACACTGTCTTTGTACACGCTGCTGTTTACCAGGTGGGCGTTGCTGGCAACAGTTCATAAGCCTTTGAAACATGGCACGCGCTCGTCGGCTCAAATTTTGCAGCAGACAAAAGCACTCGCGCAAAGCACACGCACGCTCGCAAATCCTTTGCAGACTCTCAACTTTTCGGGGTACGCGATGACAAAGTCCAATGTTTGGCGAGCACCTTGATGAATCTGCCCACGTTGGACGCTAACAAGCATATACATAACACAAATACACCTTGCTGCTCTACAAAGCCTTTCAGAGTAGAGAGACAGCAGGCGGTGGCAATTAGTGTGATTTCTGCATATAAGTAATGAAAATAATAGCAGTCGATACTGCCACTGGCATTTGGGACTGCGAACGGCAATCGAATCGTATGTAAATTACCATCATCATCAATTACACTTAGTTAGCTGCATAATCAAAATGTAAATGCCAACGAACACTCGTACTAATGACTATTCAGAGTTTCAGCTCATCTCATCGACGAATCTAATGTCAATTTGTCTCAATGCAGCTGATCATTAGTCTTACTCTACCAAGGGTCAGTCGTCCGGCCATTTCATTAACATTTGTTGATCACTTGCTAATGCCCAGCAAGTTGGCAAGTTGCCATTTACAAGCAGCCGAGTGGTCGACTGTTCACCGGTCACTGTCAATTAGTTAATATATTTGTGACCAGCTTTATCGGCAATCGCTAATAAATAAATTCCACGACCTTTAGCAACAGCTCAAGTATCGGAGAGGCTGAGCATGTCTGTCTCTCTGTCAGTTTGTGCCAGTGTCTGGCGCTGGCCATAACAAACAGGACGCAACGCTTTAACACAACATCAAATAGCAACGACTTGCCGCACAGTCTGCCTGATATCCTGCAGCTCCTTGGTGGCTGCTGCTTCTGTTGCTGGCATCTTTTGCTATCACTGCCTTTTTTTTTATTAGCTTTGTCTTTCAATCTGTCTCAATGCCTGTTATGTGTCTTTTATTTTATTTGTTCCCGTCGATACTTCTGTCGGCGCTTCTGTTGTTGCGACTGCTGGCGAAGCAAAGTAAAATCGATTTTTATTTGCCAATAGCGTTCAGTTTGTTTGCAGCTTTTGTTGTCAGTTATATTAAATGGTTTGCTTTGCAAGCATCAGCTGGCTTGACTCCAGCTGATTGAGAAGCACTTCACTTTCGAGTGCCCATCTGAACTATTAATTATTTATATACGAGTATGAGCCGTCTCGGCAGCATCTCTTCTAATTTGATCTAAAAATAAGTATTCCAATTAGCAGATGTGCAGCCTACAAACTTTGGCGTAATTATTTCAACTCAATTCCATTGATTTTGCAATTATGGCAGCAAAGGAAGTTGCGCCGAAAACTTTTGCTCGTTAAATTTAAATAATTTGCCTAAGATTGTGTAGCGCGTCTTTAAATTATAATTAATAGGCGTGGCCGTTGAGCTGCTGCTGCTGTCGTGGCAACCCGGTTCGAGTTTAAGAATTCCTAGTATTGTAATTAAGCAAATGGCGCCCATGCCTAATGAGCTTAGCGCGCTTGCCTGTCGCACAATCGCCCCACGATTGGCCAAATGTTGCACATTGTTGCTTTTGTCATATGTCAAAGATGCCAAAGTGCCCGCCGGTAGAATGTACAACATGATAGCAATAGCAATAGCAATGGCAACAGCAGAAGCATCAGCAACAGCAACAGCAAGAGCCATGGCAGCAGCGTCAACGAGCTGCAAAGGATGCTTGGCCTGGAGTCACAAGGACTTCAGCCTTGATTGAGCATAGACAAAAAGTGCCGCCATCAAAGCCAGCCCCGACATATCAGGCGCTATCTAACGCCGCCCTTACCTGTCAGCTTCTGCAATGCCCCACAGCGACACGTTGCTTTTTGGGTGCTTTGCACTCAACGTTAGCCCACTTTAGCCGCCGTTGTATTCGTCAGCTTTTGTTTCAGCAAGCGAAAAATGGAGCGCACGGCAGATTTAGATACTGATAGTCCGTCCGTACCTACGTTCGTTCGTTCTATATGTATGCATGCAGGTGTGAGTGTGTGTGCGTGTGTGTGAGTGTGTGTACTGGTGTGTAAAGTGCCTGCCTAACCAATTTGTGTGCCATACAAACTAATGTGCTTTGATGTAGCTGCTGTCGCCTTAGTCTAACAAGCGCCATCACACACAAAAAGCATTGCCTACTTTTTTGGGCGGCGCTTGACAGCAACAACCACAAAGACATCGATCAAATTAAGCAAACACATTTTTTGTGGGCACACTCACACACACTCACATCCTCTTGCATGCTCTTCGCTTTAGAAAATGATTCGAGTTGACAAGAAAAGTGTCACACGATACTTTATGTTCCGCTGGCGCATTGCGCATACGACGCTTGTGCCGCGCCCCGAAACGCGCCAGCTGCAATGTGTGTGAATCAATCAAAATCAGCGCAAAATTATGCCGAAAATTGAATTATTGATTCGATTAAAGCGCACCTCAAGACACGCACACACACACACACACACGAGCGCGCGGCACAGGCACACACTTAAGCAAACACTCAAGTAGCAAATAAATAAATAAGCAGCGGCGAGAAGCTGCCTGAGTATGCGGAAGGAATGAAAAGCTTTGCCATTTTAGCATGCCTGGCGATCAAATTACGCACACTCCAAAACACACACACACACACACAGAGAGAGAGAGACTCACACTAACACATTTATACATGAGCATTACAGTTACATTTACCGTTCACTTATGTTGCGCCACGCAGGCACATTAAAGGCCACAAATCGTTTCAAGCGCTCAATATGCAAACACATTGCCATTCACTGGCTGATTCCCTCCATCCCCTTCCCCTTCCACTTCCTCTTCCCCTGCCCATTAACTCGCTCTCTTGCTCTCTTTCCGTTGCTATTTCTCTCCTTGCTGTGTGTCGCTTGTCGTCTGTGTGCCACGCAAAGCGCTTAATCGTCTATATTATTTTATACACACACACACATATACACACAGAGGGGCCAGCACGCAATTGTAGAGTGAGGATTGGGGCTTATGCTCGTACCATCATCCATCGATTACAGTCACTTATTTATGTGTTTTCTTATTTCTGCGGCGCTTTCATTTTGTTTGATTTATACCATGCCTGCTTTTTATATACCCTTAACTTGGCCAATGTGGCTAGACCATACCTTGAATTCTGGCTCTTATCTTCACTAATTTAGATTATTTTCATGCTGGAAATTTTGCATGCCAATTAACTATTATTGCCATTTGCCAAATGAATATTGAATAAAGATATTTTTTTATCGTAATTCGCTCGCACAAATCGAATGATAACTTTACAAATTTTTGATTTAATTCAATTTATGACAATTTGTGAATCCTTCCATCGATTGCGTAAGGGCTTAATTTGTTCGGTGCAGGCAAAACGAATTTTCTTTCTTGCTTTTGCTGCTTTCATAAATAGCTGTGGGCTATGAAAGCAGCAGCAAATGCTGTCATGTGCTGCTCTCCGCCATTTTGTGTGCGCAATTAAGCGTTTGATGTGCGCTTTTCGTTTGAAAATTAGGCAGAACAGCCAAAGTAGCCGGAGGCAACCTAATATCTTTCATAAATAATTTATGCGATTTGTTTGCTGATTTTTATTAATGCCAATGCATTTGTGGGTATAACTCACAGCTCCGACTGACTGTCGGTCTCTCGGTCGGTCTGTCCCTGACTTTTGTATGTGCGTCTGTGTGTCTGCAGATTTATAGTTTCAGCTGAGAAGTTAAATCAATTCTAAAATGGCATTTCATTAGCAAATCTGAATTCCAAATGACAGCAACATTATTATTTGCTTCCTAAATTCAACTTGCTCGTTCGCATATGAGACTGGTCGTGGTTGGGCAGCTAAATAAACTTATGTAAGTGGTGGGTGGCGATTAGCGCTGATTGAAAAGCTTTGCGATATGTACCGAGATGAAAGGCAGCGGTTTTGAAAGAGATTAAATGTGTTAAAATGCAATGTGTTGGTTTTTTTATTGAACGGTCTTAGCAAGTTTTTTTTTCCTGTATGCCAAATCTCTTATTAAATGAGGATTTGTTTCGTTTTGTGTAAATAGTTTGGAATACGCTTATTACTTATGGTTAACATAATTTTATGATAGTATTATTGATTTTATGCAAAGCTTTTCACCAATTTTATGCATTTAACTTTCGTTACATCGTTTAAGGTTCGACATATTCAGTTTAATGTCGGAATTCACTTGCCAAAAACTTTATGTGAAAATAATCGACAGACTTTCTAATGCATATTTAGTTGACAACTTGGAATTATGAGCATCTGGCTAACAAGTATAAGTTGCACTATCTTTACCGCTTTTAAATATTATGCAAAGAACTTAAATAACAGTTTGCACTCACATAATACAAGCATATTCTGGTTAACTATCCGCTCTCACACAGACTCTTACCCATTTACTTAGTTTGTATGTACAAGGACCTTTCTTTCACCGTACTCTTTCTATCCATTTCTACTGGACAGCTCGCAAAGTTGTCCTGCTTTTGGCCCTGTAGCTGGTCGCACTTGTTTCTAGTGCTGCCATAAAACGCTGCTCGACAGCCATGCAACAAATTGCGTTAGGATTCTGAACTCTTGCACCTGTGCTGCACACCGAGCTCCCCACACTCGTTCTGTCTGTGTCCTCGTCGTTCTCTATTCTCTATTGCTCTATATATCTATAGTAAATATGATAAATCACCATACCCTCGAATGCCACTGCTGCTGCTGCTGCTGTTGTCCATGACAAATGACGCAGAGCCACGTGCTAAAGCCCCAGAGATTCTGGCAATGCTGCTCCACATACACACAATATAATCGATGCGATTTGATGCATGCCAACTGTATGCCATATATATATATATATACATGCATACGCATTGAGTGTGTGTGTGTGTGTGAGCGCACTTATGTAGTACTCTTACAGCTACAAGTTGAGACCATGGCCATGCATATATAATACTTATATATCAGCATGTTTATGTCTCCTAAATGTGTAGCATAAATATTCATTTTTATGGCAAAGACAAGGGCAACTCTGTATGTATTGCTGTGCACATACATACACATACATAGGTACGTATGCGTCTGCGACTGTGTGTGAGTGTTATGCAGTCAAAATGGCGGCAGCTTGCCGTGCTCATTGCGGCGGAAACGGAAGTGCTTAAGAAGTAAGCAGAAATCATAAACGAAAATCACGTAATGCTTTTCGTGTTCGAGCAAGCTAAGCGAGCGCGCGGGTTGCGGACACCTCTGAGCTTCTGTGAGCGAGCGAGAGAGAGAGAGAGTGAGTAGCTTGCCTCAAGTGGCAGGTGTTGCAGCAATGATTTTCAATTTTACGCGTGAAAGTCATGCGCTAATTTTGTTGTTGCCATTTGCCTATTCATTGTCATTTGCCACACTTACCTCCAGCTCCGCGGCACTTCCACCACGCCAACCAATTGACATTAATGACACGCCAATTTGCCCTAATTGAGATGCTAGCTAACGCCAGCTTTGTTGTCCCCGATATCGTACATTTTTTAATTAGCCCGGTTTGAATCGTGCTTCCTTTCGTGCTGCGCGTTCGCTTACTCTCATTTCTTTCTTTTATTTTGCAGCGTATCTCTTTGCTTTTAAGTTAATTAGCTCTCAGCTGAGCAAGCTGTTGATTTCGAATTTGATCTTTTGTGTTCCCCTTGGCCGCCTCGGCTAATATTTTTCAGCTTGCAGCGCATGAACATCGAGCTGAATCAGGTGCAATGCTGACCTTCCACTTCAGCTTTTGACAAAGTCGTCGGATTCATAGGGTCTACTTTTAACGAGCATATCACAGCTCCCCATTGCCACAAACCCAGCTGCCCCCCGCCTGCCGCTGCCCAGAAGTTCACTCTATTCATGCAAATCCTTTCAATACGTATGCAAAGACTTTGCCTTTGGCCTCAGCAAAAATGCGTTGAAAATATAAAAGTCACGTAACTGGCTGTCGTTTCCGGTTGTGCCGCACACGCGCCACACCACATACTGCTGCCACTACACACTACACACGCACACATATATACACACACACACACACACAGTTACTTAGTTGGGGCTTAAGAATTTGTTTGTATTTGACCGCTTTGATTACGCTTCGATTTTTGCCATGGAAAGCAAAGAAAAGTGTGTGAAACTTTTTCCTGTTTGCCAAATTGTTGCCCCAAGTTTTGGCTTTAGTTTGTGCGCTCCTCTCATTTTCTATTTTGTTCTTTTTTTTATTATGCGAATATGCTACTCTATGGTATTAGTGAGAAAATTACTTTATTTATATGCAATATTGAAAGTTGCCTCAGCAACCATTTACTACTGACTTATACATATATTTATATACAAGCTATACACGTATTTATATTAAGTATACGTATATGCGTATAATTTATGATCTAGCTATGCTTTTAGCTCCAAGAATACGCACACACACACACACACACAGATCAAAAAGGTTTCTCGTGTGCATAGTTTTTATGCAAAAACGATTTGCGGTCGTGTCCTTTGAAAAATATCTAGAGCTTGCATATTGCGAGGGTTAATAAATTTAAATTGCGGCACATAAAACAGAGGAGTTATAGTCTAGACAACATATTAACTGTTAATTATGTCACAAGTGAAATGTCAGCTCAACAAAATAGTTGCAACTTTTGCATATATGCAAAAATGTTGAACAACATTTCGTGCTGAAAGTTTAACGACAGTCTAAGGACTGAGGCAGCAGCCAAATGGCAAGGCAAATACTGCGTGGGAGTGAAGGAGGGAAAAAATAGAGAAGTTTTTGCCATTGGCGAACCGGCAAACAGTCAACAGTCAACTTCTACTTCATTTGGATGGCGCGCTAAATTGCGCAAAAAGTATAAAAAGGGAATATCAAAAGGCAGCAACAGCAGCAGCAGCAGCAGCAGGCAAAAATGATGTGCTTACCAACAACGCACACACACACACACAGTTGTACACCTAGAGGGAGACGATGATGCGTGTGCTGGCATCATTTTCATGCGAGGCGCAAACTTTTTCTATGCTCGTCACATAAGCGAAGCCTAAGCAGCAGACAGACGGGGGGGCGTGGCGAGGGTCGCTGACATGCAACGCGCTTTCAATTTCAGCATGTGTGAGAGTATCAATGTGCGCGAGTGTGTGTGTGTGTGTGTGTGTGTGCGTGTGACTGTGTCTAGGAAATCTTAAAGAGCAGACAGGAAATATTTTGTTGCCTGCTTCTGTCATTTTTCTTTACTTTCTTTGCACACGTCACCAGCACCACCATCACTATCATAATCATCATCATTATCATCATCTGGCAATGGTGATCATCATTTGTGGCTTCTGCTGTTTGGTTTGTGCAAATCCTTTGCTTTTTATTTTGCACACACGCACACAAACACACACACAGACACACTGGCAGCTCACAGTTCACATAATTGTGTGCGTCCTTGCACGACTTTGCTGCTGCATACTTTTAGGCTCGACTCGGTTTTAGTTTTTTACGTGTGTTTGCTTTTAATAGCCATCTGTTTGCCTTGCTGTCAGCGTTTTATGCGTGACAAACAAACACATACTCATACACTCACACACTCGCACACTCACACACACGCACTCGCATACTCGAGACGGAAAAGTTTGCGTGACTCTTGGAGAAATTATGCCAAAAAAATGTAACAAAACAAAGGGCAAAAAATCTAAAAACTATGAAATATATTCACATTCGCCTTGAAAACGAGTGGCTGCCAGCTGCTGAATGGTTGGGCAAATGTGTATCAAGTAATGCTGATTAAAGAGTTAAGCGACTGTCACGCCACTTCCCAGTAGAGTTTGCCTGCCTGGCTGCCTGCCTTTTTGGTGTGGTAACCAAATGTTTGTTTGTTTCTGGCTTTCTACACACGAGCTTATCACGTGGCCCAGATGAAGTAGTAGTTGTAGGCACTTTATTAACTCCTGTGGCATATTTGTTGTTGCGCTACGCCTTTGATTTTGATTCGGATTTGGATTTGGATTTTCATGTTTGTTTGCCCGAAATGTCAAATATGTCAAATTAATTTTCATAGGACGTGAACTACATGGGCATGCATGCATGCATATATGTACGAGTATTTGCTTGGCTTTCTAGATAATTGAATGGCATTTTTATTTGCTCATTTCATATGACAACTCTCGTCTGTCAGCCTATCTATTTGCCTTTGCGACATAGCAAATTCATTTTGATAAAATTCATAAATACCTAAAACTATGTCACAGTCGTCCTAGACCCCCACAAAGCCTTTGCATTTGGCGTGTGGAATAAAGTTTCTTACAACCTGTATCTATTTTCACTTAGTTATTTATTGAAGGCAATTAGTAAACAATTCAAAATTGATTATAAATGGAACCAGCGGCATGGGAAAACGAGAAATTAATTGAGGCACGTGTGTCGAAAGTTTTTCAAATTTATAAACGGGTTGCATTGACCCCTGTGGCGCTTGTCTATAATTTTTTTTAATAGTCCTAATGATACTCAATAATAAATAAGTCAATGGGCATGTGTATATTACCATAGGCTTATCTATTTCCTAGTCCACACACAATACTTTGTAATAATGCGTGGCATGAAAAAACTGTGGCCATGCGAGAACTGTGATAACCACATCATTTGCCGCATTACTAACAATAACAATAACAAGCGGAACAACAACAACAACAACAACAACAGTGATCGACAAGGACGCCAGTGTGGTTTTGGCTCACGAATTAATAAATAATTTAGTGGGGTGCAATCACGAAATTTGTAAGAAATGTATGCTAATCATGTACGCCCACGAAACACACCAGCAGTGTGCATATGTGTCGCAGTTCTGACTAATCAAACACACGCCTCGTCAACTGGAAAAGCATACAAGCCATTAGATTAAGTAGCGATTTTAGCCATTAATCAATAACCCCAAGGGTTGAGATTGTGACCCAAACACACACTCGCACACACACAAGCAAACATGCACGTGGTTGGAACAAGCATACAGACAGACAGACGGCTGCTTGGAGCTCCTATTCATTAATTGTTATTATTAGTTTCGAGTATATGACAACTGTCAGTCAGCTCGAATAAATATCATTTACCAGAGACCATCAAGTGGGCAAATAGTAAATTATATTGAAGTCATGAAACCAGGCAATCAAATGCACATCAAATGTCCGGCAGCAGACATTGCACCCAAATATTGGGCAAACAAGCAGAGCAAAAAATACTTTAATGCCACAGAAAAATAGCAGCCAGTGAACGACTTCACTCAGCATCACCTGACCGTTTGAATGACTGACTGGCAGGCAGGCAGACGAAGAGGAAAACGAAAAGGAAATACGTAAGTAGGTGGCTCGAACGTACGAAAAGAAAAAAAACGGAAAACGGAACAAAAAAGATTGCTCAACATGAAGCAAAAATACAAATGAAGATGCAGCAGCAGCAGCAGCAGCTGCGGATGCGGATGCAGTTGCTCGCTTATTTCGTATATACTTAAGAGTAAAGTACATATTTTACTTAAACATAAGCAATGGCTATTATTTTAAGTTGGCCACGCGCTGGCTGATTTAATTTCAGGCTATTATGCGCCCACAATGCCAACGGTAAATGCACAGAGAAGCATAGAGCAAAAAAAGCGATACAGAAAAACAGCAGCAGCAGCAGCAGCAGCAAACGGAGCAACAAACCACAAAATGGAGAGCCAACTAGAGTGAAGCGTGCCGCACTTTTCGAGGTTGCAACTAACTTAAAGTGCACTGCACCACATAGATACCCTATCTGCTGATCGCACTCCAAAGCACTTTAATGTTGTTGCATCTTTGTGCAGTCTCAATAAACGCTTTCAATGCGAAACCCCTTGATTGGACTTATGCTTTAATTAGGTTTTGCAGCCACTTGAGCAAGGGAAATAAGCATATGCCTCACATGCAATATACCCTTCAAAGTCCAGGTGCGCACTCTATTTTATATATATATTCTCTGTATATATGTTTGGAGCAAAGATTGTGTGTGTGTGTGTATAAATGTGGCTGACCAGTGAAGTTGGTTAGCAAACTTGGACTGAAAGCTGGTTAAGAGTTTGCTGCTAGCCGAGTTTTGTTTTGTGCTGTGCTGTTGCATTTCTTGGTTTTCGTTTTCTTTTTGCTTTGGACGCTGCTGTTGTTGTTGGTGGGCGCAGATTTGGGTCGAGCATCTGAATGAGTTCACATTTTACAGCTGCTGCTTTGGGTTAACTTCTCCTGTCGGCATTTTGCGCTCTTTTGTGTTTATTATTTTCATTCTCGGGCTGCAGCTGTGTTTTCTTGCCTGAGTCAACATTCAGAATAGAGTAGCCCCATTTAGAAGAAGCAAGCACACCGAGTTAATTTTACATTTTCGATTCTTGATTGCGTTCGCAATTGCGAATGCGATTGGCCAAGCCATGCAAGCCAGCTCAGGGCTTTGATACGTATAAATTTCAAATACTCGTCTACCGAATTCCAATTACACGCATCGTCTACGCTTTTGAAACAATTTGTGGCAATTAAAGCGCTTAACTAACGTAAGCTTCGCCTCAAATATAAAGCAAATGCAATGCAACCAAAAGGAAATTTCAATTGAAATAGTAAATCAAGTACTACTTAAAGATTTAGCAACTCTACAGACAGCAATTAGAAAAGTATAAACCAGAATTTTCTATTTCTTTTCGAATTTATCAGCTTTGAAAGTTGTTTGTGATATTATGAAAAATTAAATACTGATCTCTTTCCCTGGTCATTTTAAGGATTATCCCCAATATCAAGACTCCTGCTCTGTGCGTTTAAAGCAAAAACTATAGCAACTTTGATTTATTTGAAATTCAAACTGTGTGCACAGAGTATAAATATGTATTTAATGCACAAAAAAGAACATCGAAACTGTCTAGACTGAAAGCTAATGCTCGAATGAAAAGTGCCGCCCAAAGCGCACAACTTTTTCATTACAAGCAAACTAAGTAGTCGTACAATCAAAGCGCAGATTTCATTTCACATTGCATGGGGGACAAGCCGCTTTGATTACCAATCCGCAACCCCAACAAGCTAAGCCTTGCCACCTGCTACATGTTGCCTACCATACTCGTATATGGCAGCGCAATCACAAAACCAACGAGTGTGTGAGTGCTGGTGTGTGGGTGTGTGTGCTTAGGCATTTGAAACCTGATTAGCCAAGCACTTCAAGTGCCGACTGTTTGCTGGGGACGTGTATGTGGAAAACTTGCGAGCGAGTAAGCCAATTGCCACGCCCCCTTGTGGCATGGCATTTCGCAGCACTTGTGCAGCAGCAGCAGCAGCACGGCGGCAGCTGTGTGAAATTTATTGTTTCAAGTTAATGCCACTTGATGGATTATTTGCTTATATCTGCCACTTTGATTTCTGTTTCTTTCTTTTTTTTTTTGTTGCCATAGCTCACTGCTAGTTGCCGTATTCTTTCTCTTTTATTAGCAAGCTCACACTGTGTGTGTGTGTGTGTTTGCCCCTTTTTCGTAGCTGGCTTTGTAACATGATAGCCAAGGCGAGGCAGAGTCGGGGCAATTGACTTTTAAAGCATTTCAATTGCAGTTCTCAGCACTGAGCACTTTGTGTTTGTTACTTATGACCCATTCGGTTAGGCAGCCAAGTGGCTAAGTAGCCAGCTAAAGAGCAGTTCATCTGCTCACTTTCTTGTTGCCCGACGATCGAGCGAACTTTGGGTGAACTCATCAACTCGTCAAGTATTCAAATTAATTGCAAAACTTTTCATTTTCGGACAGGCCACGTGTTGTCATCCTCTAAGAGATATAAAAGTATATAGAGTATATATATGTATAAGCAAACATAAATCTCTTTCGTGTCTACACATCCTATTTGGCATGTCTTTTACTTCGTCTTTGCTTGCGCACTGCTCCGGCTCGACCTCGAGGCTTGTCAACAGAAGGCAGCAGTGAAAGTTTTCGTGCGCCACGACAATATTTACATGCTGCATTAAACTTGCTCTAAAGTTATGGCCCGGTTCGGTCCACTTGTGCTCAAAAAGTTGAAGCACCCAAACGTTCTGTCATGCTGCTGCTGCTGCTGCTGCCATCACTTTTGTGGACACATTAAAGTTGCGCATACGCCAGGTTGGTCTGTCCCCTTGGCCAGTTATGTGATTTATGTGCAGGTTCCCAACGATCTTAAGCTTGGCGGTATTTTAATAATTTAAGCGGCAAAATCTGAGACAAGCTGCGTATCCAGGCTCTGCTGCTCTGGCGCACTGCCAAGCCACGTTGCGCTGACTGAGCCGAAAAATGCAAAAATATCCTCAGCAATGTTGACAATGGCGCCAACACAAAGCGCATTTGGCAAGCGCCTGCAGCAATGCAAACACTCACACCGCAGCTTGTGCGAGTGCGAGTGTGTTGCCTGTGTGTGTATGAGGATGTAAAAATGTGTTCAGCAAAAGTGAAATAGCAACAATATACATGCGCTATATATATATATATATATATGTGTGTCTACTATATTGGGCCAAAGGAACTTGAATGTGCGACTACGACGAATAGAGAAGAAATAAAAAGTAGGTTATGCACAGACAGCATTTTAATATGATTTTCATGGCTTACTTTCGGCCAGACCAAAGCGACAGGCGACAGACAGACAGACAGACAGACTCGCACTTGCACTCGCACTTCAAAAACTGAGCCAAATTCGGTCGCTCGACTCACTGACTGCCTGACACAGAAATGCACAAGTTGCGTATACGCTACGTGTGCACAAACAAAAAGGAATGAAAGCAAAGCGAATGAAATAATAACAAGGCTTTATGTTGCCATAAATGATACTGTCATAATTTCGAAATCAAATTAAAGTCGTTCGTCTTCTATTATAAGTGGATTATTTCAAATGCGTTGCATGGCAGGCAGCAAACAAGTTTTATTCGAGCTTTAAGTTCGGCAAGGCAAATAAATTGCAGATATTTGATTGGAAAATCAATGAACTGCAACTCTGCAGTTAAGACTCTCAACTTATCAATGGAATTAATCCCAAAATTGAATTGCCTCTTAAAGTAAGCACGAACAATTCGCAAACTAGCTGTCAAGCACTAGACACTTGATAAAAGAAATAACGTATTATACAATCTCTGGCAGGACTAATCCGTTTCAATGATAGTCGCAATACAACAGCACTGAGCACACTCTTTGGCGCAATGCTAATCTCTCTGCTCGCATGGGGACGAGTTTGGTTTGGTGTTTGGTATTCGGTACTTTGTATGCTACAAGCTTATTTTCAGAGAACATGTCGATATTGTGTTGTCAGTATATTTGCAGAATATTTAAGTAGCTAAATATATGTATGTTGTACGAGTATGTATGCACTTACACAGGACGACGCGTCGTATCCTTTCAATAGCATATACTCCGCTTTTTGTTTCTGTGTTATTTTTTGTTGCGTTTTTTTTTTTCGTTTTGTGTTTTTGGGTGCTTTTTACGGCCTTTGTAATAAAACCAGCCCGAGGGACTCTTGTAGTACTCGCTGCTGTTGGCTTGGCTTGCCGCGTTCGCTGTTGTTGTTGTTGTTGTTGTTGTTTTTATATTTGCTGCTGATGCTGTTGGGGGCGTGTGAGCATTGAGCAAGTTTTATGCAACAAACGAGACGCACGCATCATCAATTGAGCAGGCGGCTTGCCGGCGGAAAGGCCAGGATGGCCCGGCGCAACAAGGATCAATGGCAAACAATTGAGCAAAAAATATGGCAAAGTATTTGTGCGGATACGAGGCATCAATTTTCTCCTTGCTTCGCCTCGCCTCGCCTTTTGCGCACTGACGCCTTGGGCCTTATTTAAAGTAGCGAAGCGCGCGAGCGATGCGAACTTTATTTATGACTCAATAATGTGTATTTTGATTTATGCATTGTGGGCGCGTATGCCGCAAAGTATGCCACACACACACACATGCACAACTGAGGCACACACGTACACGCACGCAGACACTAAGTTATTGTTGCTGTTGCTTTTGCTGTTGCTGTTGTTACTTCTACTGCCGCTACTGCTGCTGCCTGAAGCTAGCGACGCAATTTGCATAACAACACAAAAGTGTAAGGTGGAGCCAAAGAGAATGTTTTGCTTTCTTGCACGTGCACTAACTATGTACGTTCCGTATACACACACTCTCGCACACACGCACACACAGCATTCAACAATTAATCACTGTGGTTATTAATGATTTTGCCGCACTGATTTAGCACACTCGATTAACAGATTCCTTTTTACTTATTTTTTTTTGCTTTTGCTTGCACGCGGCTATTAGGAATATTTAGCGGTTAGCGATTAGCTGCAAAAAAGACGCGATTCGCGAAACTCGAACGTGAACGTGCATGCAGCGACGAATGTTCCTGGTTTTGAGCGGTAAACGGCAAACGGTAAACCGTGAAACGGCACACGACAACGGAGCAGCCAGCGCACACGACAACTACACAAATCCACGACCTTTTCAGTACTAAAGCGACTTTCATTCATTGCCATTCGTGCAATTCGAACGGACGTCGCGCGGCTGCGGCTTTGGTTTTTGGCTTTGGCTCTGTCTCTGGCTCTGCCGTTGCCATCGCCATCGCCATCGCCCTCGACTCGCATTCCGCTTTGGGCTTTGGGCAGCTTCGGGTCGCGCAAGTTCGAAAGCACGAACGCGACTCGCACGCTCGTGTCGCAGCTCGTGTCGTGGGAGAGTTTCGAATATGCGTGAGTGAGTGTAACAGCCGAACAGCTGGTGGAAGGGGTTTGCGGGTGTTTTTAAGTGTGCCAACCAAGGCGAAGCTTTCTCGCAGTCAAAGTACCCAGTATTCTATGATTGTGATGAGCTCTTGAGTGGAATGTAGGTTTTGTTTGTGGAACGTAAGCTGCTTGGTTGTGCTTGAGTGGTACTCAAACGCGCACAATGTAATGCGATCAATTTGGCTACTTCATTATTTATACAACTTGCATGAAACCCATTACGAAATCCTCGGCAAATTCAAAATATTTATTTATACAACTCTGTGCTGTTTAAAACTGTTCAAAGGTAGTTGTAAATCCTCTGAATAGTGTCCTACCTCAATTCGAACGGCCAGTTCTTTGGAACAAAATCCACCATGCCTTCTTGTGGAACTCATTACACTTCTCTCATCTCAGGAACAGAGAGCGAGAGCGAGAGAGAGAGAGTATCCGAGTGTGCTCTTTACGCTCACACTTCATTGCGCTCTCCCGCTTACAACGGAAGTGCGAGAATACAAATTGCTCGGCAGCTGCAACTTGTCTGTTCACAGCAGCAGCAGCAAGTCAAGTCGGAAATTATGTTGAATGCTGCACCAAAAAATTATGCTTCTCAAAGCAAGTCCTTAACATTGCGTGGCTACAAGAACACGACCTCAATCAAGCACAAAGCCAAAGAGACAAAATTATGGTTGCATGCGATAAACTAGAAAAGCGAGTTTGATAAATATTCAAGAAATTTCCCTACTGTTGCCGGTTCCAAGGATGCTAAATTAGAGTTCACAATTTGAGTCGATTTGTTGTTGCTTCGCTCCGCATCCCGCTCAATGGAGTCGTTCAACTGGATCGCTGTTCGGCTGGTTTCCTTGCCACAGCCATTGGTAGCGCTGGAATTAGGAACGCTCCGCTGATTTAGCTTCTAAGCCGTTCATTCATTAATAAGATTTGCTTAATGCTCTTCGAAATGGTATGCGAAAAAGAACGGCATAATGAGGAAAACTACCGTACTATACACATACTTACGACGGCCCCGTTACGACAACGGGCGCGTGTACGCTTTACAACGGCCACGAGCCGAAGCAGCGAATCGCCATCGAGTGCGTTCGTCTGCCGTCGCAACTGCAGCCACTCACGTCCTGCTCTCGCTCTCGCTATCGCTCTGGCACTCTCTCTCTCTCGTGAAGCGCTCTGCTTTCGAACTCGCGCATGCGCGCACTTTTTTTGTGGACTCTAAGAACTGTGCTTCGAATGCATTTTTTGAAACACGAGCGAAGGTTTCGTAACGGTTTCGCTCTTATACCACTCAAGCAAAGCTCGAGTAGCATAAGTGGGTGTTGTTGTCCGTCTCGATTGCCCCTTAACCGACTCAGATCTAATTTAAAAGTTGCGAGCCAGTGTTAAAAACCGTTGCCGTTGATTATGCGTAAATCACATGGGATATGTAAATGTGTAGTGTAGTCGTATGTATGCAGCCAACTATTTATGCTCAACTTGGCTGGCAGCGAGCGCATTAAGTGAAACTACCAAAAATTCCATGGCAAAAGCATTCGCAGTCACACCCAACGTCCGACCATGGTGGCAGCCACGTCGTGTGGCGAGTGATGTGACTATGGCTTCAGCTGCTGGGAAATCTCAACGCTCAACCGCTAAGCATGGCATTTCATCAGCCCCAGCCAAAAAGCTTAGCAACAGCAGCCAGAGCAGTGAAAGCAGCAGCAACGACACCAAAAACCAATCCCCAACCTCTGAAACACCAGCAATGCTGCTGCTGCCTCGGTGTGGGCGAAGGAAGTGCACTAAGTGCAGTGACCAAAATGCTGGCAAAAGTCCCGACAACCGACTCCCGACTCTCGACTCTCGACTGCCTGACTCCTGATACTGTACCGCCGGAAGTGGCGCCGCTGTTGCACATGACTTTGTAGCTATTCCGTTTGCCGATTCGCTGTCGTTGTCCTTGTTGTTGCTGGGCGTGGCGCAAAAGTTGCATTAAATTTAAATCATGAGGCGGCGGTTTTTGTGGCAAGCAACTCGCGCAGCCTCGCAGACAAGCGAATTGACTGACTGACTGACTGACTATTCGAACAAGTTCAGGAAAGCTAAGCAGCGCGACGCATTTTATCATTAAAAGTTGGCGCAACTCAGCGGAGTTGCAACGAATGCGGCATGCACTAACCCACAACAAATCTTTACTTAACTACAGGGTATATCTGGAACAACAACGAAAGACGTTTGGAGTGCAAACTAACGATTTGTGCTGTGGAAATTGGTGGGGCAAACTAACAATTACATAATTACACGCACTTTCGCCGTGCATCGTCATGAGAGGCACATACATCAGTCCGCGGGCTGATCTGTTGCAGAGGCAACTAATTAATCAGCTGGCGTAATCAATGCTTAATGACGCAACAACGCACCGGCATTTAATTGGTCTCTAATTAAATCAAACACTCAATTAAACGCAGAGCAATCAGAACAATGGCTTTAACTAGGTCGAAATCGATTGCTGCGATAATGATGTGTTACCTCATAAATCAATGCGCACTTAGTATACGACTCTATTCGATAAAACTACAAACTTTGCAATTATTATGTCAAGCCTTGTTTTGTTTCAACCGTTTTCATTAATTAATGAGACTGCAACCGCAACACATCAAACTGGCCAAGATGCTGAGCTGACCACTGGCCCAAACCGCTGCAACCTGGCCAAAACTTCAGGCGCCTCAAAGGACTGGAAGCCGTGTAGCATTAAAAAGTTCTAATTTAATTATTAAACAGCCATTGAAAGTTATTTATGTATGGCTAAGTAAAAAACCAAATTAAGCACACACACTCGAACACCCCCCAAAAAAACACACACACAAACACTCAGACTTCAAGAGGGGTTGTTAAGATGGACCGACGGGAGTTTCTTTGGTCAGCGTTGAGGACCAGCGGAAGTATTTTGTAGCCATCCTTAAATAAATAAACACGCTGCGATGAAATTATTTCCTGGCATTTGCACACAAACAATCAATTATCGAAAGGTAAGAGAAGGGAAATAAAAACTTAAGACGAACATAATTAATTTGTGAACTATATAAAAAGATATGCTTGCATTTGCAGATAGATTATATAAAGAGATCTCGCCGGTCTCCTCGTTTTGGACAGTGCAGTCAAGCTGTAAATTTATTTAGCCACACATCGAGCGAAGGTCCAAGTGCGCTGGAGCACAAAGGAATGGGGCCATCGAAGGACAACTCGAGCTCCTGCGGCCAACTGTGGCAACTTTGCTCAACAGCAGCAACACCGGCAACTTGCAGCTGGCAACTTGCAACTCCTATTGCCTTGTTGGCTGTTGCATGTGGGTGAGAAGCGATCCATGCATGCGACTGCTCTGCTACGAGGTGTGGCAAGTCCTTCTTGTGCCACAACAACTGCTAACAAAAAAGAGGAAAGTTTTTCGGGCACGTGTGTGTGCTGCAGTTAGTGAGGCAGACGCATTCACTGTCGAGTGTCGGGCGAGTTGGCTGACTAGCTGACTGGCTTGCTTAAATATTAAAAGTCCAGGCAGCTAGCAAAAAAATGAAGGCAAACGAAATGAGGGAAAAACTTGGCAAGGCCTGGTCGCCGCTTGTCGCACGTCGTCACTTAAGCAAAACGCAAAGTTTCACTCGCTGCTCGCTGCTGTTCGCTGTCAGTCAGCCGTGGCATCGTTGGCGTCGTGGCTCTCTGCCTGCGGTCTTTGTTTAAAGCAACAAACAAGCGGCGCAAAAAAATTGCAGTGAGTGGCGAAGAAGAAACTGCAGCAAGGACATGCGTTAAGCTAAGCTAAAGTTTTGTCGCACCCACACTTCGGCTGGGATGCGACGCGCATTTAACATAAACAAACTGCACTGCTAGTTACTAGTACACTTTCTGGCATTTTATTTATTTGTTACTCTTCTTCTTTGTTAGCCACGACTTGCAATTTGTTTTTCGAGCAGCGTTTTTCGAAATTTTTGGCAGCGCTGCCGCCGAAACGTGTTTGGAGAACACAAAAAGCCTGAAACAGTTTGAGCAAAATATTTAAATGCTATCACAATTCCATCACTTGTATTTGTTGCTTTAATGTTTGAACTGTGATTGCAGCACAAATAAGCATACGCCCCGTGTGCTGCCCACATTCTAAGGCTGCGTATTGAAACTGTAAACATTCGAGCGATTTCGCAGGTATTGCTCACGGGGCGCTTCGCAAATATTTTGCAAAATTTCGCTGAAATAGCCAGCGGGTTCCGCATTTAAATTGTTTATGTATCTATGCAAACGAGTGGGAGAATTCGTGCAAGACAATAGTCACAGCTCGGCCAAGACGCAAATATATATATATATATGGCATATATACATACAAAACGTGTCAAAGACACGTCTATGCACGTATCGCAAGATGTGTATTCATTAAATTTGTATAAAAAAATACAAATGGCATAAATTTTGTGCAACGAGTCGGGGTCTCGCGCCGTCGCCGCTCCTGCTGCCGTTATCCTGGCAAATGTATGGGCAGAAGACGAGCTATCTATGTATGCTATATTATTCTTTACTTCCACCTTGTACCACATGCACACGTACGTATGTGTGTGTGTGTGTTTGTACGCAACCCAAAGTAAGCAAAACGGTTGCCTGGAAAAACAAGTAACAGTTTTGTTGAACCAACAATGAAAACAACAAGCAACAGCCAAAAAAAAAAAACGGAGAAGCAGCAGCAGCAACAACAAGAACAATAACAAATCGGCACTTTGCTTTTGTTTGTTGATTTTTCTGCTCGTTTTCTTTGGCTCGAATAACAGCCACGAATTTACAATTTCGATGCGTGGTCGGCGGGGGCCGAATGCGAATAAGAGATACGTGGCTGCGAAGATGCGCAGATACTCGACCACATGTAACTTGGCACTAAGAAGCATCCAACGGACACGCTAGCTACACCTACAAATGTTTTAGCACCGAAACTTTCAGCTGGTGTAGTTTTATGGTCGCCGTCACGACGACAAAACTGCGGCTGCAGCCCCCAAGTTATCGATGCTGCACTTTAGAGTGTCCACCGAAACTTTGCAACTTGCTTGTAGTTGCACAAAGATTACGCAACAGCGTTAAAAGCTAATGGTGTACCTTCGTGAAAGGGATACAGCATATAGTATGTATACATTATGGATTGTTGGGGTGAATTATGTTGCTTGTGACCTTAAATATTTGCTTTGAGCATGGCTGACGTTGGCACTCAATTAAGGGCAATTAGTATAATCGGACGGCAAGTGTTAAGTCGGGTGCTGTCTTGCAGCCATTATCGAATTGTCGCCGGCAATCGACTGCCTATTTATTCATTAGGCATAATTATCGGGCTGCTCGAGTGCAGTGCGCCAACAAAGGCAATCAAATGTAATTAAACGCAAGATTAACTCTAATTATAATTAATTAAATGCTGCGTCACTTTTGGTCATTGAGTCAACTGAAATGCAACTCGAGCGTCGAGTAAACATCAAAAGTGCAATTAACTATTAACAGTTTATGCTCAAATAAAAACGTAAAGCCCACACAACACATTCAATCGCACACGCATTAATTTCAACACACGCACACTCGCTTTGTGTATGTGTGTGTGTGTGTGTGCGATTAAGGCCTGGTTAAGACCAGGGCGAGGCATCGCAACGTGCTGAGTGCAACATTTGTCGCACGGCATCGTGCATCAACACCAATTCCATTTGCATAATCAATGCATATTTGGCGGCAGCCATAAATTAACAAATAGAATTTAATTGCATACTTTTGGGCGCCGCTCAGCATCGCGTGCGCACACACAAATTAATAATTCATTAATGCGCATTAATTGTCGCGCTGCCACCGCCGCTGCACCAGCAAAATCAAAAACCCACAACGAATACAGATGTTTATTGGCTCCACAGCCCTGACAGCCCTTCAGCCAACTAACGCCTGTCCCCCCTCTCTCGTCACAGGCGACTACCACTTCCTTGCTGGCTGTTTAATCGCACCAACCGCTGGCAAATTAATTGCAGCCTTTGTTCGCATGACTAAAATTAAAAAGAGAATTGAAATACCCAACTCAGCAGAACGATTTAAAGCAGAACCGTTAATATTTATTGCGATTTATTTGCCTGCGTCTGATATTTATGCGAATGTGTAAATTTGTACATACATTTATTATACGACTATATAAATAAACACACATCTCTGATTGGGCGCGTTAAATTGCCACCTTTGTTAAACTCTGCGGTCGCACTGCAATTGTTGCTTCCTCTGCCTGCACCTGACATGCAATTATGAACAATAAACACATAAGCAAGTTCACACACGTGTTTGCTCTTACACTCTGAAAGAAGGTTTGATTTGTTGGAAAACAGAGGTAAATATTTATTCCTTAATCTAATCAAATATGCATCTGGGTCTTCAGTAATCGCTACCATTACGACGCCAAGTATTTTCTTAATTCGACAGTTCACTGACGTGTTTGCACTTAAACTCTGCAAACACTCGCTTTAGCTCTCAGTGTTCAGCGTTTGAAAGTAGTTTCGATTTATTGGAATATATAGCTAAATATTTATTCCTTTATCTACTCAAATATGCAGCTGGGTCTTCAGTAATCGCTTACATTACGACGCAAAGTATTTTCTTAATTTGGCACTCTGCAAACACTCGCTTTAGCTCTCAGTGATCAGCGTTTGAAAGTAGTTTCAATCTACTGGAATATATAGCTTAATATTTATTCCTTAATGCCTCAAATCTGGGATTTCAGTAATTGCAAACATTCCGATGAAGAGAACTTTCTTATTTGGAATAAAACATTGCCGTCGCTATTTCTAGACGATTTCTCTATGAGGCAGGCTGTTTATCAAGCATATTCAAGCCAATTAAAAATAAATACCGGTTTTAGAGAATTCCAGGGGCGCAGCTCGGATTTTTTAATTTATTTCCTATGCCGTTTCCGGCACTTTGCCGCCCACGCGGCCAGGTTAAGTGCGCAGGCAAAGATGCTCTTGTATAAACGACCTTTAAAGCATGTTGCCCACTTAACGGTGCACAAAACAAACAAGCGACACGCATGAGAGCCCACACACACACACACACACACATACACACACGCACGCAACCACACACACGCACAGTCGTGGCATACATTGACAGGAGGCATTGCAAGTGCGTTCCATGAATTCAATCAATTTTAATGCAATTTAAATTGCATTCTCTTGTGAAAACATACAATGCCCACCATCTACACATGCACACACATGCCGTCACACAGCAATGCAGATAGCATGCACACACTCAAACACACACACAGACACACTCGTGCACGAGCTGAGATGTGTGCCTACATTATGCTGCAAGTGGAAGCATTGCAATGCGTTAATTGGTGGCCACGCCCGATTGTCAGAGCTGGCCAAGCAACGGGGCTGCAAGGATGGCAGGATGGCAGCATGGCAGGATGTGTCGGATGGCGCCGTCTTGCGCACGCTATTGTTTATATTGTTTCAACTGCCATTCACATTTATAGATGGCCTATGCGCTGCGCTCTCTGGCCTGGCTGCTCATGATATGCTACAGTTGCACGCATCCTTCAGTTCTTTACTGAAATCCAAGCAACTGTTGACTGTGGCCGAACAGGTTAATTGCTCGTCCTGGCTAAGCAGCTTATTCGAATTGATACACAGCCTGAAAATGTGGCGCAGCCTTTATCACTTATTAATCACAATAATATTACTGGCAGTTGGTTTAGTTGGTTAGCTACCACGATAATAAGCTTTGATAATGCACTCAGAGTGGGGAGAATAAAATGCATTAAGTAGGCATTAAATTGCTTGCACTCAATAGAGAACAAATATTAATTTGACTATCAGCAGCACGTGCAACGACTCTGCAATCAATGCAATTGTAATCGTAATTTAAAGTTCTTCTAATCGTGGCACGTACAGCACGAGTTTGTGTGCGTATGTATCTGAGGCTGGTCTTGGCGATAGAGTTTGCCAAAAATGCAAAACCACATGCATTTTGGCTTTAGTGTAAACATGAAAATTCACAGCAATTTTTGAGGGGGGGGAAAACGATGCAAATACGAGTGGCAGCAACAACAAACGACAATTTGTTGATGGTTTTTCGGGTATGCCGTACATACTCGTAGCGAAAAATTAATTTCCAATGTTATGTCAATGTTTTTGCGGCTCCCGCCCGCCTCTCAACTGTGCGCTATCGTTGTACGTGTGTGTAAATTAAAATAATTTTAATTACGTTTGCGCACACCATTCGAAAATTGCCAAATCGCAACATTCAATGCGAATACGCCCATAATTATGCAATGATTATTCCAGCCGTACATCCGCCTGCTGCGGACTGTGGACTGTGGGTTTGGGTTGGGTTTGGGCTGCGTTGGCTCGGACAATCGCTGTAAACCGGTCGCGATATCGAATTATTTTCTAAGCCCCGGCATTTTAGCAAATTGTAACACTATATGTGTGCGTGTGTGCGTGTGTGCGTGTGTGTTTGTGTCAGATAACCAGTGACATGTCAAAGGCGACAAAGCATAACGAAATTAATTGTGCGCATTAAAAGGGATTGCGCAAACATTAAAATGGATTGCGTAAAAAACATTTAATTGCCACAGACTAACCAAATGTGATAATAAGCGATTCAATTCTACACTAGTTTTAAGCTGCTCG
Source organism: Drosophila rubida (assembly GCA_035046165.1). NCBI lineage: Eukaryota > Metazoa > Arthropoda > Insecta > Diptera > Drosophilidae > Drosophila > Drosophila rubida. The sequence goes on along the minus strand of JAWNOF010000012.1, from coordinate 10,611,931 downwards.
CTGCCTTTGACCCGCAAACACTTTTTAAGCATGTTCAATTGAATGCGAACACTGCCGCTTAAAGTCATCTGAGGGATAATCTAACTGCACGAGTGTATTTTATATTGATATTGCGCATTTACAAACAGATTTGTCATACGTAATTCCACGCAGTAATAAAGATACAAAAACACATGTAATTGAGGTGGAAGCGAGTGTACTCGACTCGCAAACACCCGCTAGCTATGTTAGAGCATCGTCTATGGCAAAGCAACTGCTTCGTAGGTGCTTATCCTTTAAACGGCTTTCATTGGTTAATAACACTTTCGTGTTGCGCTCACAGCCATTATTTATTTATGCTTCATGTTTTATCTCTATAAATAAATACAAGCACTTGGATATGTACGTTTGCTTATATATATATAAATATTGTTATATATATATTTCAGAGCACTTAATTTAAATATGTGCATAACTTGCAGTCAAGAAAGGCAGGCAGGCAGTCGACGTCGCCGTCGACGTCGACGTTTTCTGAGCACCTGCAGCATCCTTGAAAGAACCAGCACACAAAGCGTTTGCCCTCCCTCGCTCTCCCTCTCCGTCTCTCTCGTGCCGTCTCGTTGTGCCACGAAACTGCATATTTCACATATAGTATACAGAACACCACACTATCCTATAGTATAGTTTACTATAAAAAATATAAGCGCTGCGCTCACTTCCAGAAAAATGAAAATGCTAAACAAAGAAAATAAAAGCAAACGCCGCACGAAAAATGAGCGCAAGGCAAAAAAGTAAAAGAAAAATGCCGCAGCTGAGAGTAAAACGCCCAACTGTTGGCCCTAGGGGAGCAGCGGCGGGAACTGCGCGGGGGGGGGGGGGGAAGTCGCATTATTTTGTATTACAGCGACTCTATAGCTGACCCCAGAGCTCAGCTTGTATTGCAATTTTTCAATTTCAAAAACAATTTTGCTCTGCCAACATACATACGTGTGGTCAAAGATAAGCTCTGTAAATATACAACAACAACAACAACAACAACAGCAACAAAATCACGAAGAAAAAGGTAAAAAAGAAGAAAACTACAAAAAGCGCGCCATAAAAACCAAAACGGCAGCAAACCAAAGCGAACCGCAGCTCAAGCAGCTACTACAGCAGATCAAAAATGGCCAAAGCCAGAAAGGCGGTCAAAAAATAAAAATAAAAAACACACACACCACACTCACACACACCACACATACACACAGTCAACCATACATGCAGTGTAACAGGATGAGCAAAAATAAAAATATTCGCATTTCGTGGTGGGAGGAAAACGGCGTTGGTGGAGGGCAAAAAGGCTGGCTGGCGGCCAGCGTTGCCCAGCAGGACATGGCACACAATGAATTGTGTTGTCCAGCATTTAGTCCTGCCATACATATAGTATAGAAAGAAATAAGCGACCCGCTGTGCCCCAACCAGCGGCCAGCTCAAGCTGAATGCGAGCGCCTGCCGGGCTCAATTGACCCGCTGTTTATAGCTAGGTGTAGATGACTTGGACATTTGCTCCAAATCATTCGGTTTTTAAGCCTTGGAATTCCTCGGCACATTTATGGGTCGATGTCAGATTCCTTGTTAATTTAAATGCTGTGCATCAAACTTCTCCCTCACTCGATCGATCACTGCTGTCGACCCCAAAAGCCAATGCCAGTTAAATCGTGGTGCGCTTTGAAGCAGTGCAGCATGCAGTGCACATACATAAAAACCAAAGCCATGTTATAACTTCAACTGCAACAGCGATAACAATTATTGCAGCAACTGCTACAGCTGCCAATGCCAGTGACCACAAGCACAAATGCAGCAGTGACAGCAATAACAGCGACAGAGAGCAACAGCAACAACAACAGCAGCATGCGGCAGCCATGTGCCACATCTCCAAGTATATTAACGCTTGCGGTTGACGCAATGCGTCTTAGTTATTAAGGGCTTGTGTTGGGGGCTGTGGCAGCACGACCATTACGCTGGCAGACCACTGTTGATGGTGCGTATACGCAACGTAGAAGCGTCAAATAATTGCTGCAAGGCCACTAAAAAGATGAATTAAGAAGTGCAGCGAATGATACGAGTACAATGAAAAAATTAAAGTAACATTTGTAGTTTACAGTTTTGGTGACACACTTTCTAACCTGCACTGAGAGCGTGGCAATAGTGCGTATACTTAATGTGGCTTTCGGAAATGCCAAGTAAATTGACAAAAGCTGCATTGGCAGCACTCAGAGGCTTTCGGCGGCAACAGCAATAACACAAACCGCAAATCCCCAAGCCGCTATAACATTTCTCAAACGTTACCATAGAGCCAGCCAAAGCAATGCGATGCGATGCGATGCGATGCGAGGCGAGGCGAGGCGACGCCAAGCCGCGTAAGCCGCTAACAGCCACAAACCAAGCCAAGCCAAGCTAAGCAAAGGCAAACAAAAGCTTAGTTGAAAGAGCTGCACAATAAAATAGCAAATAAAAAAAAGCACACTCTAATACAAAAGCAAATCAACGCAAATGCAACTCTCAATTGCTATTATCGACGAACGCAAAAAACAAGAACTCAAGCAGCTGCTGCTGCTGCTGTTGCTGCATTGCCGTTGCCTTTAGTAAAATTGTAAATTGCCTTTTCCGCTAAGAAAATGCTGCTCAATTCCAACAATCCCCCTTTCTCACACACCCGCGTCTCGCTTTCTTTCACTCTTTGTAGCTGTTTCTTTTTCACTTTTTCGTTTTTATTAAAAACCGCGTAATGGAGTGCAACGTATTGGCTGTGCATTTGGGCGCTCTGTCCTCTCTGCTGCACCCGAGCGAGGTTCATCAGTCGCTTTGTGTGTGCAAATGTGCGGAAATGCAATGAAAATGTAATGAAAACGCCAATGAAATTTTGTGCGGCCCGCAATGGCTTTCACATTGCACATTGATTTCTCAGTGCTCAGTGCAACAAACACCACCGACTCACTGACTGGCTGACTGACTGTCGATGGCTTCAGCTCAAATATCAATAGGCTGCCCCCAGACGCATCACAAAGCCATGTACTCGTAATAAGAGATTTTCGCCCCAAACTGCCACTCTCTGTCGCTGCAAATCCACAGAGGCAGACAGACCTATTCAAGTTGCAGGCAATCCAATAGCATGCCAAAAACAGCAGAGCAACTAACAGTTTCAATTTGTACGTCAGCCGCAAACTGCTTGTAGATGTTATAGCGACTCTAATGTCTTGTCGTTAAAGCAAAGCTGCAGGCTCTATTACTATTAAGATGTCGTATTAAATTGCCGAAGTCTATTGTTATGGCTTAAACAGTTAGCTTGATAATTGATCGACTCAAACCTAAAGAAAACTGCAAAATCTGCCTGAGTTAAGTAGCTCGCGATTTTGTCTTGGAGAAGAAAAAGAAACCAGAGCTGAGCTTTTTAATTTGAAAAAATTGTCAAGCATCAAAATACTTTTAGACGTCGCCAGCACGAGGCAAGAACGGGACTTGTTAGACCGCCAAGACGTGGAGAGTCACACAGTCTTACCTTCGCCAGCTTGTTGTAATCCGTGTGGTGTGCGTGCAAACAAATCAAATAAATTATGGAAAGAAAATGTAGAGTAATGTGCGAAAGAAATGGCATTCGTCGCTTGCTTGTCGCCCGCCGCTGCTGCTGCTGTTGGCCTATTCATGTGCGCTGCTCAAAAAGAGTAAAATTTTGTTACCAGCGTTGCAGCAGAAATAATAAAATGAGCGCAAAAAAAGGGGAGGAAGAGAAAAAGAAAGGTACGTAGTAACAGGCAGCATAAAAAGTGGCAACAACAAAACAGTAACATCATAATCAGCAAAAAATATTAATGGAGTTTTCATGTTTATAATGTCATTAGCTCACAAATGCTGCGGATGTTGTGGAAGCTGCTGCGCTGCTGCTGCTGCTGCTGCTGTTGCTGCTGCTCTCGTTGCCATTGCACATGTGCCATGATTCTCTGCCGCATATTTTGTATGTGATTTTTTTTGTTTTTGTGTATATATTTTGAGATATTTTTTTACTCTTTGGTCTGATGCTGCTCTTTACGCGCACAAGGAGACGCCCATAAACATGCGACACACTCACATAGATGGGGGGACAGTCTCACAGACACATAGACACGACTATAAATGTGTGAACACTAATGTGCACATTATGTTGAGGCACATTATGCGAACTGCTGCCGTTGTCGTTCTTGTTGTTGTTGTTGTTGTTGGCAAAGCCAAAGGATTGAAGCGGGCTTGGGAAGAGGCCGAGAGAGAAGGCTCGCTGCCCACCAGACCATGCACAATGAGTTGATTGTGGGCCACGGGGGCGTCGCCAGTTAGCTGGCAACACTCAGCAAGTAAAAACCCTTTAACTCATTTGTTTTGCTTAACACACAGGAGCCACCACGGCGCAGCAACAAGCAGCTGGCAAAGGCAAGGCTAAAGTCTCGCTTGAGGGGCAAAGGGAAAGGGAAGGGGAAGGGGCCACTCCGCTTGGTGCTTTAAAACAAGAGGCGTGTGAAATAACGTTTAGCTTGACGTGCCGGTTCAAACAAACACACACCAAGATGTACAGAGCACATATGTATTTAAAATGTGTGCCAACGACCCGCAAGAAAATTGGCAGCAAATTAACTAAAATCTTTAACCGAAACTATAATGTTATAAATGTTTGACTAAAATAACAATAAGAGCTGCTAACGAGTAGCGATTAAAGATTACATTGTCTAACAACTTATGCTGAATTCCAAACAAAAGTGCTGCTTCAATTGAAGTGCACTAAATTTCCTAGTGGGGCTCGGGCAACATTGTTGTGCAGTGAAATGTTAACATGTGGTTGCGCACCAGCATTCATGTGGGTTCCGCTTATTTGTACTTTAACTATATGCATAACCATATATATATACGTGCATATATTTATAAATATTATGAATAATATAAACTTAATGACTTGACACTTTTTTGTGTGTCTGCAAATTTGATATATATGCGCACATGCCTCCAGACAAGCATGTCGCTTAGTACATAAAAAGAATAATATTCACAGCCCGTATATGGTAGATTACACGCACATAGCGATAGACAGTCGTCGGTTGTTAACATCTTCATTGTGCCGAGACGTAAATTGAATGAAGAAACAGAATATTTGCTAATTCATGACAACCCTGGCGCAGACCCCTTTCGAACCCTTTCGACTCCCACGACTCTAGTCAATGCGTCGCTGCGCCCTTTGTCTACTTTATAATGATAACATTTTCGTGTTTTACAATGCTGTAATTTTTTAATGCGCTCAATATGAGTCCCCCAACACGGGACGCACACGAGCAAAAGTAGACAATACACCCAAAGCAGCTCACATGCTTTTCACATACTTAACAGTTTTTGTGGCGCGATGTTGCGTCGTTTTTATGCTGTCGGTTGAGCGTGTTTTTAATGTGTCACGGTTCATTCATTAATTTTAAGTAGTTTTCAAAACTATTAAGCTCTGCGAACAATCTCTCATTGTGGTTGCCAGATTTTGTTGGTGTGGCGGATGGGTGGACGCCCTCTGCTGTCAGAGTTCAACGCATTGCTTGCCTTTCAATTAACAATTTTGTACGCGACTTAAATGCATTATTAAAGAGCCCAATCAACGCTTCCGGAAGCGGAAGTGAACTTCGAGTAAAGTTGTATATTTTTGGTTCTCTTTTTATCGTATTCCTTCCTCTTTTGCAAACCCATCGCACGTTTTTGATGGGGTTGTCGAGGCTGCCACGGAGGCAGAGTTGTGCCTCACTGCGTCACTGCAACAGCATGATGAGGCATTTACTCCCGCGTTTAGGTTGCCTTTGTTTGAGGCCAGCAAAGTTAGCGCATTTCATTTATTCATGTTTTCTTGGACCATCTCCTGTTCACCAGCTACAGCTACTGTTCGTCCTTGGCTCTCTCCCATTACGTTTTCGCCAGCACTGCGCGTCGCCAAGTCCGCTGCTAAATGTAATTTTCCGTTGTTAAATCCTGTTTTTCAAAACTTGTTTCCAAAGTGCAAAGGAAGTCAACTTGAGCGCAACAAGCAAAAAAAAAATAAAAGCGGGAAAAAAACTCGCTTCAAGAAAAAATGCGAAAGAAAACAAAATGTATGACAGCAACAGAAAAAAGGAATGAGACAAATGTCTCCGCCTGAAATGAAATAAATAACTTGGCGCTCATCAGAGTGAATGCGCTACCCCCAAAGAAAATGAGGACTAAGCAACTGTAGGTCATACAATGGTCGACCATAGACGATCAAGTTGTCGGTTGAACATCTCAGCGTTAGTTTCGCCATGCCGAGAATTTATCCTATAAACTGACAAACAAAGCACGCCAGATAACAACAATTATGTGCCGGGGCTGACAGGCACCGGAGCTCTGAATTCTGTCCTGGAAACGGAAATGTGTAGCATTTCTTATGAACTCGTCAGTCCCAGTCCCACGGAGCAGACATAATGCATAAGTTATTAAGGAAGCGGCGACAATGAAGGCAATAAACGCATGAAACTCCAGCAGCGTACAATCCACTCACTGTGTGTTGCACCTATCCCACTCGGCCTCAATAATTCTTTACCTGGAATGGCTGTCAATTTAATTATCATACATTTCATTATGCATATCTGAGTATATCACTTCGGCTACTCTCTCAATTAGCTGTGCCTTATCTCCTCTTCTAAATTGAATTGGGCATGGAACGTCTGCTACCCAAGCGCACGGAATCAATTGCCTTTCTCAATCCCAGCCAGAAATCTGTTACTTTAATTACAGTAATTTGATGCAGTGCGCCTTGATACAGAATCGAGCGAGCGAGTCCCTTTCACAATTAGAGCTCGAGTTTGTTATAAACATTCTGGGAACGCCCAACTAATTACAACTTCTTATGTCCCCGAACACATTTACTTTAATTAAGTTATGTCCGGGCCCTGGCCTGCGCCCAGTCCATGGCTTGCTTCAAAATGACAAATGCGCCTGCGAACGCCTACCAAAAAAGTTTACAGCATTTCGAGCAGGTCATAGTTTTTATTTGGGGATTCACTGGGCATGTTCCCCTTGACCCCTTGGGGTGCCCCTTTTTTGTAGTACGCTTGCCGGCAAAACAAATTTACGGCATTGCTTTTAGTTGTTCTCGTTATTGTTGTTGGCCATAGTTGTGTTGTAGCCGTGTTTGTTGTTGCTGTTGCTGTTGTTGTTGGTGTTATTGTTGGCATGGTGCACACATTTCAAATGTACATAATAATTCACACGCTCTTTCACTCCCTTGCTTACCACAAAGGGAAGGCGAGCCAGGCAGGGGAGCAACGCACAAATCTACGCCAAAAGTAAAGTCATAAGAAAATGCATAAAACATGCCAGCATAGTCGACGACGACGGCGATGACGACGACGTCAACGTCGCCAACACTTCAGCTGCCAGCAGGCAAAAACTTTTCCCATCATCAACCACAAACAAAAGCCAACAATAGAAGGCAAAGGGACAGCAGCATCAGCCAACCGGCCGACCAACCAAAACCAAAAACAAAAATACAAAAAAAAAAGTACAATACAATACCATCATGCTTCCAAGTGGAGTCCGAACCCGAAAACCGCCCCTCGAGCCAGTTGGTAAACATAAATTGCTGCAGGGCAGCAGCGGCAGTGGCAGCGGCAACGGCAGCGGCAACACCGAGAACAGCAGCATCAGCAGCACAAACCGTGGCAGCATAGGCAATCCTGTGATACAAGGACCTCGCTAAGCCACAACAACTTTGCAGCAATTAAGCTTTGGTCTGCCATCGGGCGGACAGAGAGCCGAGCACTGAGAGTGGAGAACTGAGAACGGCGAGCCGAGAAGAGCAAATAATTTTTAATTGTGCTGCACAATGCTGTAAAATTAATTCATCTTTTTCACACTCAAATAAATTGCTGTTGACGCGACGCCAACGCTGACAATAACAACACAGCAACTAGAACAACAAGAGCAGAGCGGAAGTTGTTGTCGCCGCCGTCGTCTGCTGAAGAGCGTAAATAATTACTTTTTCTTTGTGCTGTTGCCAAAACAGTTGCAATTGCTTTTGGCTTGCACTGACCCCCTCCTTCAGTCCCTGCCCCCCTCGCCGTCTTCACTAAAGCAGAGCAGCAGCGACGACAGCTTGCAACTGCAATCGTGGCATACATTGCGCATACGTAACGCGGGTTTGCGCTGCAATTTGTTTAATATATTTACGCCCATTGCTTGTTGCCAGCGAACTGCGACACGGTAAAAAAACAAACAAACGCTGCCATAAACAATTTATATTTAATTATGCGTAAATTAGTCACACACACAGACACACACATAGACACACAAGCACACCAGCACGAAGCAGCAAAGGGCTGCAAAAAGCGTAGCATACTTTTCGTTGCGCTCAAAGTGTTGGCACATGACAAACACTCACAAGTTTTTGTGCTCACTTGCTGTAGCTGTAGTTTCTTCTTGTAGTTACATGCGGGCGACTGAGCTCTTTGACTTGTTTTTATATTTGTTTTTTACGCCAAGTGCCTAAGGGTGCTCCTGATTTTCTTGTAATTTACGCTAATTTCTTGTGCAGCAACATAAAATGCAGACGGATCTCTTGTGCATTTCAGTTGGCAACTAGCTGCAGCTCAGCAACATTCTGAAACTAAGAAAAAGACGAAACTACTTTGAGTCTGTGAGTAAATAATTTCAAAACATTCCATTCATTTGCCGTTTAATGTAGAATGAAACGCCTGCCCACATTTGATTACACTCTAAACGCTGCCAAGGCAACCTGTCAAGCTTTGAGCGCCAACATCTAAGCAGGCAACTCTTGCTCAGGCACGTGGCAGGCTTTAGAGGCTCCTCAGTGGTCAGTAAGTTAAGAAGAAAATTTAAGTAAATTGAGTGGTATATAAATAAAATATTTTGGATTCACTTAGAGCAGCCCTAATTTGCATTCTACCGAATTTGATTTGAGAATCCCTCGCTGATCACAGCTGTCGCGAGCAGTTAAGTTTGTGCTGACGTTGAACTACATTTTAAATTAATAGACGGCAAAATCAAAGCTAAAGTCAAATGCTTGGAATTCTGTTCTTGACAAGTTTTGTTATTGATTTACACAACTCTCGCAATTTCCTTAGAATTCTGATGGCAAATTCAATATGGTTCACGGAGTTAGCCGAGAATTTAACCGATAACTTCAACAACAAACTCAAGAAACTTTCTTACTCAAATAGTTGCCTAGTCTTTACCTGCAAAACTTTGTATGTAAACACACACACCGACCAGACACATAGATAGACACATACATATGCATAGTGCCAATATTTGCACACTCATTAAACAGCGGCGAGGTGCGCGCCGAAGCCCGCTGAATTTATGGCGACCCCGAGTGCAAGCTGTATGCATTCATAATTAACTTGTTGTACTCTGCGTTGTGTATGCCCCACACAGGTGCATGAAAAGCGAGCAGGTATTTAGCAGCAGGCGAGACATTTATTGGTAGCTGCATCCCGCCAACGTTGATGGCCCTGGGACCTCGGCGCACAACATGGAATAGAAGAGAGCAGAACAGAACAGCACAGCACAGCACAGCTCTGAACAGAACAAGTCAGCAAGAAGCGTTGCACTTTAATTTATGAATGGAACACATGGGAGGCAGCAATGTTATGCAAATACTCGAATGGGAGCAATGGCACCATAGTATGGCGAAACGCATAACGTAGGCCATTTTTAATTTGCACACATTGTGAATGGGGTCGGGGGTGGGGTCAGGGGTCTGGGGTCTGGGTCTGGCTATTGGCACAAATGCGAAAATTATGTGAATGCGCATGTGAATGAAATTTGTTAGCAGCCGCTTGACAAAGCGACCTTCTCAAAAGGCAACGTCGTCTGGCGAACCCCGACGACGCGACGTCTGACGAGCCCCAACTTACATGATGGGTGCAGTCGCTGCACGTGAGCGCCAACGACAACGACAGCAACAACAACAGCAGAAACAACAAATGTCGAGAGCGAAATAAACAACAACAAAAATTAAACGACAATGAAACGCTTGAAATGTCTGTGACCTTTGGCAGAGCGGCGACAAGTTGGGGCTGGGGACGCCTAGTATTTAGCTCGTTACGCCATCAGCACGGCATCAAAGCCGCACGATTCTTACACTGCTCGACAGTAGACTCCCCCGAGAATTCGCACAACAATTGTTATTAACCAGACGCATTAAACAAATGAACAGAGTGAATTAAACGAGTGCAATAAAAGTGTTGGCGCGTACATGCGACTCAATTTCACATGTCATTCATTAATTTGTCCCTAAGCCGATGACAGGCAAATACAACGACAGCTGCAGAGACAGACAATTGTATCGTGTCATTGTGCAATCTGTAAACAATGCATTTGCCATGTTTTAAAGATGTTAAATTTATAATCAATTTGTTAAACGCCCGACTAGTCATTAAGCTCTCTTATTGCCAGCAAATTATCATGCTCGAATTTTGCCGGAAACAGCGTCATTCAATTGAGTTTAACTCTTTCGCTTTTTATGACTATGCGTTGTTTGACCCATAACTAATAAATATAATATGCTAGCCCAACTAGCGAATGGCATTGACCCAGAATATGGATGCTGCATTTTTTATTAACCAGGCATCAATGAAATATTGAACATTTTCACACATGCCAGCCAGCGCCATAGAAAAGTTCAACTAATACTGATTTATTTATTCTTTATTTATGTAATAGCATAAATGCTATCGCTGCCAAACAATGGCCAAAAAGCTGACAAGGGCGCTGCAAGCGGGCGGGGAAGCGGCGAAGCGGGGAAGCGGCGAAGGAGCCATTCGCGCAAATGGTCATTTATAACGATTGTCCGTAGACTGTAGACCTTGGTCCTGGCGTTACATAATAATAAAATAGAGAGAGCTTAAGGCGGGTTGAGGGCGACGAGGACATCCTTTTCACTTTTCATGTTGCATCATTTAATATGCGGCACATTTAAACGCTTTATCTCAAGCGGCCATTGTAAGGGCATCGAGTATTTATCATCAATCAACGCACGGCCTGCTACACACACACGCACTCGCAGTTGCGAGAAAAAATTATATTGATACTGACAGAGCCACATACATACATACATGCAGACATACATACATACATATATACATACATATATACAGACATACATATATGAATAGTACATCCGCACATGGCCATTTATGACTTTTGCTGACGTTCTTCAGATTCAAATAAACTGAAATCCAAACTGGACTACCATATCTCTCTTTCTCTGCTTCGATTACGGTTTCGGCTTCGGCTCTCGATGTCGCTCCCTTTGCTCTCTTTTGCTCTTTGCTCCTCCTGTCTCTGTTTTATCCCAGCCTCTGTTGATTGATGAATCGCACATGTAAATTAATTTGCTGCCGTTTTCTTAATTTCTTTTTGCTTGTCAGGCTTATTTGGGGGCCGATGCTGTGACGTTCTCGTCTCATTGTCAGTTGCCGACATTTGTAAGCCGCTTAATTGCTTTATTTCTCTGCCTTTGACTGTTCGTTCTATAGTCCTGCCGCCTTTACTCTCAACGTCACAGCGCCACTTACTTGCCATCATTTTCCGAAGCTGCGACTGCTCCTTACAAATTCGTCTCAATTGCCTTTTTCTCGGAATTTCAGTACTAATTCTATTTGGCAAGGGAATCGCAAAAGAATTGTGCGAACTTTTGGCCAATGCGATTTGCTACGCTGATATCAAAAGCTTCAACTGGGGAGTATTCACTAACTGATCGCGTTGCACACAAGTGCTATGAGTTAAAGCTTTGACATCATTTAAATTACACGAAACACTCTTCCATTCAATCTATTTTTAAAGCTGTACTTTGTCATTCTATTCCATGGTTTACTTGAATTAGCCAACTAAATGTCATTGTTCCTCATTACATTGTTTTTTTGTTATTTATGCTCGAATTATAGGGCAGTTGAGTGTCGCATCATCGCAGCTCTATTACTGCTCTCTTGTTATTTATATGCTGGCCGTCTTTGATATATTTAAAAGCATTTGCCGCCACGCAGCACAATTGTGAAAGAATGCGGCAACAAACACATCAGATGCGTGTGTTGGGCTTAACGATAAGTATCTATGTGTGCGTGTGTGTTTGCATGTGTGGGTTTATAGCCGACTAACCAGCGCAAGAAGCATCTGTATACGAGCATGCTACATTGAAGTTAATATGATTTACATTTACAATTGGTTGTGCTGTCAAACGGGCTCAAATAACAACTGCCATTAAAGATCAATCAAAAGCGTTTATCCTTGATTATTTGTCATTATCCTTTTTGTACAAACCGCAGCAACAACTGCTGCCTTAATCTCAGCATTAAAGCCGAGCCATTGCCATTGTTGCCTGTGGCGGGGGGCAGAGGGGGGGGCCCATCGAAACGGTCCTTTATTTATTCTGCACATTTCAAATGCGCCAGCCACACGCGCGTGATAAATGACATTAATCCGCCATGTTCAGCGATTCCAAGTGGCAAAACGAACACACACACACACACACAGAGAGATAAAGAAGGGGGAGGGGAGGGTATCCAATCAGCCAACGAAGACTGCCCACTGTCCTAGGCCTATTATCCAGCCGTTTGCTGTTGTCACCGCCCTGGCTCCTGCACCTTTGTGTTGTTGTCGTTTCAACCTTTCATGCCCAAACGGTTGTTGTGTTGTTAATAGTCGAACTCGAAAGTCTGCGCAACGATAAGACAAGTGGCTTTGATGCTTTAATATATAGACACAGGTACGCCGAGCAGTCAGTCTCTCAGCCAGTTGGCTATTAATATTCATTAGGGGCTTCGTTGCTGGACGCCGTTTCATATGCGCCTAAATGCAGACAACAGCAGGATAGCACATCATGTGAGTTGCCATTGCGAGCATTCCGCAAAACGATTTCGCCCCCAAAACTTCAATTACACAAACTATGAATTGCAATTACTGTTTTGCTATTGCTTGCGTCATATATTTTGGAATGCAAAGAATGCGTTTAAATTTGCGCATTTGAATATTTGGCGAATTGGAAAATTGCTTTGTTCGAGGTATCGTATAAATTGATTTCGCATAAAGTCGGCAGACAAGCCAAGCCCGTTCCATGTGCACCTTTGAAGCTTTACACGCTTCGCTGTTTCGCCTTTTGACGACTTTGTCCTCGACTTGGCAATCATTAATTTATCAATCTTCTGGCGCCTTGGGAGCGCATGAAAATTTTCAGCTGCCAAGCTCACAGCTTTTTTATGTGCTTTTTTATTATGATTATTTCTTTCTCTCGCATTTCGCTTCGCGGGCAAAACAAAAATCACATACGAGCCGTGGTTATAATGTGCGTGGATCGCACGCTCTCCGCCATTTAGCTCTGGGACTGGGTGGCTGTTGGTGGCGCTTTCAAGCTGGGGCTGGGGCTGGGGCTGGGTCCTGTGGGCGCTTGTTGCTGACTGACAAAATAAAGTCAAAAATCAAATGTTTTTGATATCGACTTTGACAGCTTCATGACAGCGCTCAATAAATTTTGATAACGCGGCTAAAAGAGTCGGCGGCGGGCATCAAGAAATTGAAAAGGTAAGGAAGAAATCCGAAATCAGAAATCACAGTCGCTTGCTGCCCGCCCGCCTGCCGCGCGTCTGCCTGACTTTCATAGCCTCTCCCACTCCCTGCTGCCCCGCGTGTACAGACACGGCCCTCACACTCGAGCTCAGACACAGATGAGAGACACGAGGCACATAAAAAAGCAAAACAAACTTTCACAACAACACACAAAAAAAAGTTGCTGACAGCTCAGCTCAGCTGAATTGAGCTCAGTACGGTTTAGAAGTGCTTGTGTGTATGCTCTCTCTCTCTCTCACACACTCTGTGCGTGTGTTTGTAAGCGTGTGTGAACGTTGGTTTGTGTAACATAAGCCTTTAGGTGTTTATGGCGCACAACAACGCGTAATTGCTTAGCGGCAAATGCCACTGAATAATAAACAAACCAGTCGAGTCACACACTGACAGTCACAGTCAGAGTCGGCAAGTCGGCAGATTGGGAGGCCAATACGCGAAGTGTTTGTAGTTTATGAGCAATTAATATGCTTGTGTTGCATCCCGAGACCAAACAAGGCCAAACATAATGAATGTCTCGGCGTCTCGGGTTGGGCAAACACTCAACTGTTTGACAAAGCGCGGTTTGCCAGCTGATAAGCACTCTGTGATCAATTATAGTCCGACGTTGGAGCATCTTGTCCAAATGCAATTTCCTTGCCATAATTATGCACAGGAGTGACAAATAATGCAATCCAGTATAATTCATTTCAGCCAAGCAGTTAAGCGTAATTCGCTTTGAAAGTCCTTCGTTTCGTTTCGTTTCGCTTCCAGTAGCGAATGGAAAACCTCATTATATGTTCTGTTCACTGAACCACAAACTCTTTATTTTATATTTCGAAATAATTTCTGCTAAATTTATTTATTGACTATTCGAATGCGTTCTGCCACAGCTAATCACAAGTTCCATCGCTCCCCCTCCCCGCTCCACAAAAAAAAAAATAAAACCAACAAAAACCGAAAAGCAATCATATGCCAGACATCAAAATGAAATCCAAACATTAAGCCAAAGTGCGCGTAATTTTATTTATTTATTGATAATTTGCAGCTCTGTCATACACACTCGAACACACACACACACACACACATACAGATGCACACACAGACGCACATATTTTATATTTACCATCACAACCACAAACAATTTTTACGCGTATTTAGGCGCTTTGGGGCTTCAGCTGCGGATTTGTTGTTGGTCGATTGGCATATTTTATGCCATCGAGTGGCACAAATAATAAAAAGTGTGATTTAACTTTGATGGATGACAAATGCGAGTCTGCCTTTTGATCAGGCTGATAATGCTGACACAGGCAGATGCTCAGCATCCACGTCCCCATCCAGAGGCTCACCCACAAATTTGTCTATCAAAGAAAATTGCGTTGGGAAAAAAAGGCGAAAACGTTTATTCATTGCATTTAATGAAATTTTTGTTTGATTGAGTTCTGTCGCTATTCCCCCCCTCTCTTGCTCTGCGCCTCTCCCAGTATTATCTGTATGCATGCGTATACGTAATATGTGGATGTGTAATATAATAGCTGTTAAAAACATATTTATGCATAAATAGCTGCACGTCGAATGTGTTAGCACTACGGACACCAATTTGTTTATAAGTGCACGTCAAATTTGATCGCATACAAATGCTGAATATGTTATCTGACATGCGAGTACTCATACTGGCACACGCTCCTCCTTCGAGTTCGCATACTATTTATGAATAATGTGCCAAAAATGTCTATATGTCTAAGTATATGTATTTCTATTTATTTTAGTCGCAAATGGCAGCACGTCGTGTGAGTATTATTCACTTTGAACACAGCTTTTAACGCACTTTGCAATGCGCTACATTTGAAACGCTTTGGCACTGCACGCACTGAAGGCAACGATCTTGGCTCCATTTAATAATTAACTTAAGCAAAATGTTTCTAGACTGATTTTATTGT
The DNA here is from genome assembly GCA_035046165.1 of Drosophila rubida. Taxonomy (NCBI): domain Eukaryota; kingdom Metazoa; phylum Arthropoda; class Insecta; order Diptera; family Drosophilidae; genus Drosophila; species Drosophila rubida. The sequence goes on along the minus strand of JAWNOF010000012.1, from coordinate 10,596,410 downwards.
GTATTAAATACTTTTGTTTGCGATGATGACTTTTATGCAATTATTTTTATTTATTAATATTTTCATGATACACTGTTTAAAAAGAGCTCATAGTTTAAGCACTTTATGTTTTCCAATTATTTTGTTATATATTCCACATATAATAGATATTTTAGCTCTTAATAAACTCTTAATTTAAAACATAGCGCAATGAATCTGCCAGTTAGCCGAATCGCGCCCAGGCAGCACCCCAATGCTTGTGCTGCTGTGTTGCTCTGTTATGCGCGCTCTCATGACATAGGGTAATAGTAACAGCAACAAACACACACACACACACATATTACGCAAAGGAAATTATTTTTTACCTTTACCTTTACCTTTACCTTTGGCAATGCTTTCGCATTTTTCTTGATGCCGCTTAAAATGTAAAACACGTTGAAAGAGTTGACAACTCGAATGTTGGCAAGCTCCAAGGCTTCATCAGCTCCCCCAAAAAGCAGCTCACAAATACGGCCAAGTCATTTATATGCAAGTCAAGCGTTTGCCAAACTTTATGTGAAAAATTGATGCCAGCTACAAAGCAGCAGCATCAGCAGCAGCTCCACCAGCGAAGTAGCAGCAACAGCAACAGCAACACAGCACGATGATGATGATGAGACGCAAAGCCCTAACTGGGAGGGCGCAGGAGTGTGTGAGGAGAGGAGGCAGAAAAGTGACGACAACATGCACGTGCATGCATTTAAAAAAAGTACCATGTGCCGTGTGCGTTTTAATTTTCCCCAAATAGCTAAACATAATTTATAAAACATACTTCTGTCAGCCCAAAGCAAAAAACGTATGGAGTGTAAGAAAAAAAGAGGAAAATATGTAGATAGGGTTACAATGGGCCACTTTTCAAACAAGCACACACAAACACACCCACACACACACACACGAATACTAATGCAGAAGCGTGCAAAGAGAAGTGTGGGGCAATTACACGTGCTGAAACAAAATGCCGGTGACAAAACTGACGCCCCATTAAGCTTGCCGAAACATTTATGACCCCGAGGGTGTCATGATGACACGAGACAGACACTGAGCCCTTTGGTTGCGATTAGCAGCTTGTGTGTTGAACTCGCAATTCCCCTGCAAAACACATTCAGATCTTCCTTGTCAGTGCGACAGTATATCATTCTTTTTCACAAATCCACGTCAAGCACCCCACTTCTGTTGCTGATTATTGTATAACTATTCTTTTCACATCTGCCTTTTCAATAACTCACTCCACAAAACGGAACTCCAGGTAATGCAATTGCATTGGTACTCGACGAATACTCACCAGTTTGTCCGCTGCCAACGGGAAGCTTCCCAAGCCCCAAGTGAAGAGTCACATTGAGTGAAGGCTATTAATTCCGCACATATTTAAAAAGTCGGAGGAGCAGAGGAGCAATGGCCATGCACTGGGTCCGAGCATAAGGTAGATTTTGACACATCATTTGACACCGGGTGTCAGGCTTTACGCCCGAGATGAAAATGAAAAGTTGCCCGTCCCGTTCGTAGTGGGAACCCTGGAAAAGGTGTAAAAGGCGTAAGTTATAATAAACATGGCAGCAGCCACCAGCAGGCAGCAGCCAGCAGGCGGCAAATGGTAGACGGCAGCCAGCAGGCAGCAGGCAGCAAGCGGCTGGTGGCAGGCGGCAGGCGGCAACTGAAGCTGCTACCCATCAACAGACCGATGAGCCTTGATAAGTAGTATCCTGGCCAGCGGCAACATTTTGGGTCAGTGCCAAAGTTTCACCGTTCAAAGTTTCACAAGCCCGGTTTGTACTCACAGAAAATTACATTTTATAAATAGCTGCAGTTACTGGGCGCTCTGGGTTTATTTTTGACCTGAAATTTTACAAGCTGTAAATTTCTGATGAGCAGCAACAGCGTCAGAAGCAGAAGCAGAAGCCGAAGTAGTAGCAGCAGCACCTAATGAATATTTTCGCTGGGCTTACACAATTTCCTATGCATTTAGCTAAAAAATAATTAAATTGCTCTGTCGCCACCGCCATTTTAAAGACCATTTCCCTGTCAGAGAGTTTGCATTTAAACAGTTTAATTAGATTAAATAATTTTAAAATTTGATCAAACTATTTACGTTACTTTTTTCATTTTAAACTTATTATACCAATATTGCAGATTCCAAAGCATTTGCTGTCGAGTTTTTTAGTCTGCTATTTTTGATACTCTCTGTGTGTCCTTTATTGCTCATTGAATTTCTCAAATATGTTCATTTGCTTGACAAATGTCACAACTGAAAAAGCCAGCTTAGCCACCTTGAAGAACATTAAATACAATTGGTAATAATTAGTATAAGCACTCACAAATAAATTAAATAAAGTAATATTCTTACACTTATGTTGGCGGCAAGATTTATTTGAAAGATGGAGCCAGCCGTGAAGGTAATATTACGCTGAGCATTGTGAAGAAAGTGCCGCAAAGTCGACTTGTAACTTGGAGTTGCATCGAGCCAGTTTGAGTTGAAGATGCTCAGCGCTAACTCATCGCAGTCTGCGTCAATTAGAGTGCAAGTGTAACAGAATGGGAAGGTCTGACAAGTGAGAGCGAGAAGATATCCAATTGAGGCGATGCCAGTGGAGAAATTGGCAAAGAACATTATATTAATCATAGTGAGACCGAACAATAGGCCAACCAAAAGGAATTGTATGAAAATAGTCGCAGAAAAAAACGGTCGTAAGATATCGCAAATGCTGGAGAAATACAAGAATATTAATCAATAATAATACGTTCAAAAAAGTGAGTTCTGTTTTCCAATTACTCTAATATTTTCTTGTGGTCCGCAATGCATTCTTTGAGGTCCTGGTATTGCTGCTCCTCGCTGCTATTGGGATCACTGCGCAAATTTTGAATGCGATTCTTGACCAAATCAATATTTAGACGTATGATCATGCCAAATAGGAAAGGATAACTGTCATTCACTTGATTGTACATTATTCCTGATCCCATGAAAAGTATTTCAAAAAACGTGGCAATATAGAAATAGAAAGTATTGGTTCGCCAGTCAAAAACGGGATTATAAATACGCCACGGAGTATTTCCTCGCAAGACCGCAGTCAACACAGTCATAGTTCCAAATGAGACGTAGCTTGTAAAGTATAACATATAGGCCATATTGCATATTCTGGCAGTACGATGCACTGCCAATTGCTCCTCGTCCTTAACATAGCGTTTGGCGAAATTGGCTAACAGCTCTTTGAATGCAATAAAGCGCCAGGCATTGATTGCAGCCAAAACAGCCTTAAGGAAGGCTCCAGGACTATTGATACCAGCTTGCAAAGATGTAAAGAGCTCGCCAGGTGTGAATGTGCTGAATTCGGTTATGTAAGTTATAGTCAATCCAATGGGCAAATACAAGGCACACGACAGCAAAAAATATTTCACAAATTTGTACAGTCCACAATAGGAATAGAAGCTATCCTTCGACGGTGGCAGCCAACCCATAATGGTCATGCCACGTCCCAAGTACTGCACAGCATCCGTAATTTGCATTCGATCGGTTGCAGTGGGCTCCCTCAAGTATTTAAATGTTGCTTTTTCACTTGTCATAATTATCTGATTTGCTGGCTTAACTCGATGCGACTGTAAACAAGACTCAACTGCTGATGACCATTCACTTGAGGACTATTTATATGAGTGCGCTGACAGCTGCAGTTGCTTTCATAGCTCTTGTCAATGGCATACCCTGTATTTTTATTATTACTGCATGTAAGGCATCCATGACTGTTCACCTAGCAAATGAAAATCAAGATTTAGTTTAGATTTTTCCAGACTTGCAATTCCGTAAGCCCGGTGAGTGAATTCCTTCTATGAGCATGCAGTTGCAATAATTATAGATTATATAGCTAATAATTTGAAAAGGAAGAAAAAAAAGAAATTGATGTCATTGGGAAAATCGTCACCAGTTGCCATATTAAAAAATAATGTGTGCGAAAACGTACTTGACAGCTGTTAATCCCACAAATATTTCAAAATCGAGCATAGAGTACGCTAAATATTATTGCTTTCATTGTCACAACTGGGATGAAAATAGAAAGACTATATCAATCATAAAGATTTCAAAACTCTTGTCGCTTGGTGCAGAGCTTTAAATATTGTGCACATAGCATTTGAACTAATCAATTTTTAAGGGCAATTCAGCTTGGCAGCAACTTGTACACCATTTTTTATGAACTCTTGCATACTTTACGAGACTGCTCCCTGCTGCTTCAACTTCTGCTGCTTCTGCTTCTGTTGCTGCTTCGGTTTCTGCTTCAGTTGCTGATGCCGTTGCCGTTGCCGTTGCTACCAGGTGTAGAGCTATCCATTGCCCAAAAACTCTGTCCAGCATGTTGTTCATATATCAAAAAAGGAAAGTTATTCAAAGCCGCGCACAGCACAGTGGCGCTCACATGGCCAACGTTTTGATTTATTTAAAGTAAGCAAAAGTTATGCCAAAAACGCCATAAGAATGGTAAATTATGCATGAGCGCGTCCCGAACGAGTCCAATACAGTGTATGTGTATGCGTGCGTTATATATATATGCAGGCATGGGCGTGGCATACACCTGGGAAATAAGCAAAGTTTATGTGTGTGGAGCGCAGACGAAGTATAGCTCAAAAAAATTGATTAATGCACCGGACATATCATTTAATTAAGCCGCAACCGCAACGCAGACGCAAACGCAAACGGCGAGAGCAGCCGCGACTGGTTGGAGTCGAGGAGGACATCATCATTAAAACGTTGACCCACTCGACTCATTCAGTGGCGCCTCAAGGTATGCAGTGCACACATTTTAACGGCCACCGGCCAAATAAGCGACACATCGCGTCGTTGTTATGAGCGCTAAGTTGCCATCAATTTAAGCAAACTAATCTGCTGACGAGGCAGCCAGCGAGCAGGCGACGTTGATGCTGGTGCTGCTGATGATGTGTTGCTACTGCTGTGGCAAGCATAACATAAACATGTATTTGCACAGGTAGGCAACAAGCCAACACAGTGGCCAACAGGCCAAAAGGCCAGAAGGCCAACAAGGCAACGCCCAACGTATGACACAGCACAGCGACAGCATGAATGTCAACAGCGGACAGCTTTCAAAATGAAGCTGCCACATCAGAGGGACATAGACACACAGACACAGAGAGAGACACAGGCAAACAGACAGACGGACAGCCAGACGGACTGACTGACCGCCAAAACAGCGAACGTGCGAGTTGTGGGCGTTGTTTCATATGGAAAAGTGGCGAGGTCACAGCGTAACGGGATGCCGAAATTAACCCAGAAGTGCAGCGGCCGCAACAGCAGGCGGGAAATCATTTCTGGGCATTGTAAATTGCCAGGCAGAACATCACGGCCCCAAACAACACAGCAACATAGAAGCACAGCACTAGCAGCAGCAGCAGCCAACGGACAACGGACAACAAGCCAGCAGGAGCAAGCCGCGTCATTCCGGGTAGCGCATTTAAGTTGATCCAATGACATCAAATTGGCATTTTATGCGCCAATTTTAAAACGGTGCCACGACTGCAGCGAAACTCTAATTATGTGGCCGGGAACGCGCAAACAGTTTAGTCAGTCGCCGGGATCACCAGCAGCTCCACCAACAACTCGAAATTGCCATTTGCGTTGCTCCGAGAACAGCACAAATTGAAAGGCATCGGTTGCTTTTCGATTTGACTTCCATCGCCGTCTAACCAAAGTGGATACATTTTAATACCTGTGTCAGGCACTGGCATTTCCTCTTTGCATACTTTATGACTTGACAGATGCCTTCATTTTTATGCAGTCTAATTGCCAGTTACTAAAGCGGGTCACCTTTTGTTATCCGATTATTGATGGAAACTCGCATAAACACTGTAATTTATACAAGGAAAACGAGGTCGCTGAAATTGTGTGGGCTTCTGAAAGGGTTTTCGGAGTATTATTCAATGAATTCGACAAGATTTTGTATGCGTTATCGGTATTACTAAATCGTTAACTAAATGGCTTAACAGCGTAATATTTAGTTGGCTTTAGATGACATACAAACTTGGGAAAATATTCACCTGCAATATTGCTAGTGAAGAGCTTCCAACTCGCCAACAGTGTTGAGTGAAATATTGACACAAAAATCGATTCCAATTTGCGAGCTATGATTTAAAAATAACTCATTAGCAAATTACCTACAAATAATTTAAAATACTGTAGGGATGTTGCACTGAAATCGTTATTACTGCGCCAATATTATGTAATAAGAATGTATTGTGTACAGCCAGTAGACTAAGTGTTTTGATTAGTGATCGTTTGGCAAAGCCCAGTGGACGTTAAAGCGCAAATCTACGCATAATTAGAGCAGCTGGCAACGGGGCACAGCTGGATTCAAGTTCAGCATCATTAGCCAACAGTAAAAAGGAGCAACTATTATTATGGCATTAATTTGTGGGCCACAAACGGAACAAAATGGCTGTAGCAGTAGTAGTAGTAGTAGTAGAAGTAGTAGTAGCAGCAGTAGTAAGAACAGCGCCAACATGACAAGCAACAATTGCAAAAGAAAAAGAAAATTAAAAGCAACTTTCCCAAGCGACTTGCTGGCAGCAATCTAATAACAACATGTTGCCCCCTCATGTGTGCACATGTGTGCGTGAGTATGTATGTATGTGTGTGTGTGTGCGTAATTACATGACACTTGACGCTAAGCAATTTGTTAGCAAAAACTGTCGCAACAATAAAAAAGAACTACCAGGGCAGCGAGAAAAACAGTCAAACAAAAGTCAGAATTAAATAAAACTTAATGACAGCGCGCAAGCAAAGACGACAACAAACACGACGAGAACGAAGCCAGCGCTCGAGCACGATAACGAGAGCGAGAACGAGAACGGGAGAACGAGAGTGGAAAAAAGTTGGGGAAAAAATGTTGCAGGAGCTGAGACGCACAGCCGGACAACTCCCAGTAGATGTCAAAAGGCACAGCTCAAATTGCAGGCCAAGCGACGACCACGTCAACCTCTCGGCCCCACTTTGCCAGCAACACCATTCACATCACCCTTGACATGCAGTGACTTAGCTATGCGTGCCGTATGACCAGCCTACCCCAAGACAAAGTCAAATAAGCTGACAACACAGACACAACTGTCAACAGTCGCGGGCCCCCTCGACAAAAGCCCCAGTGACAAACGAAGTCAACTACTTATTTAGGGGTGTTCCCTAAAAGGCCTGACAATGCTGGTGACGTTCTTGCATATAGTATGTGCTAATATACACATACATATATGTTATGTCTGTTGTTCGTCAGCTAATTGACGGTTTCCTTTCATGATGCCAAAATATTTATTAATTTTAACAAGTATTTCGGCAGCATTAATGCGTCGACTTGTCAAACTAGTTAAACACATTTGCGCCTAAAAGTCGGCAACACTTTTTGCTATTTTCTACATTGTTTGCATGCCCCACGAGCAAGCAGCCGAGTCTGTCGTGGTAGCTGACAGGCATTTCACACAGACACAGACACTCACACTCACACTCAAACACGCACACACGCGTGGATGCAGGAGTAACGGCGCATGTGAGAACCCATCTACCAACTATACAAGGACTAATATTGTTTCACAGTTTTCACTTCAGTTCAGTTTTTGCAACGTCTTTTTTTTCATCCTGCTCATGACGTTGATGAGTTGTTGCTGTCTAAGTGTCAAGCGACGCGTCAAACTTTAAACTACACGCCAACACCCCAAATGAATTGTAGTTTAGCAATACGCGCGCGCTTGTGTGTGTGTGTGTCGTAAGTGTGTGAAATGTTATCTGGGCGTGCTGTCGGCACATTAATTTTTCGCCCCATACTCGTGGCACTCAACTAATCTGGGATCTGCGCTTGCTTTGACAGCACTTCCGTCGAGGCAAAACCACTTGACTGATACAAAGGTGTCTGGCTTTGTCTAAGCAAATGCCAACAGCGAACAGACAGCAGCACCAGTAGAGTACGTCTAGACTTTGGCAGCCACTCCCAAGCAGCCAGGGAGGATGATTCGTGAAAAAAGCCTTTCCCGAACTGGCTGCAGCCAGCTGCCTCGTCGCATACGACACACGACAGCTCGACACTCGTTGCTTGTCAACGCCCAAGTGATAGTAAAATGAAGTAGTGCTCCATACCTCACCAAGCACAATAAAGTTACAAAACCCAACAAACAGTCAAAGCCAGCATTTATCATACGACCCCCAGCCAGTGTAGTGTGTTGGGCAAAACCAATGCAATCCTTTTCTGTTTTTATTCCCTGTTTTTTCTTTCTTTTTTTTTTGGGGGGGGTTGAAAGTGCATTTTGCAAATTGCAAAGTGATTGACAACAACACCAGGAACAAGCCCAACGCCTGCACTGACAGGGCAGGCATCAACAACGACAACGACCACAATGCAGCAGCCTAAAAGCGTGCTACACTTAAACTCAACTCAAGCGGCCACTTTGTTGTTTGTCCCTGTCCCTCTCCCTGCCCCATGGCCTGCTGCTAGGGGGGCGGCACACCCCCTAATTCTGTTGGACTCGTAGCAAGTTGAAACCTTTTGGCTTGCTGCTTGTTGCTGTGAGTGATTGCATTGAGATTAGGCGCGAGCTTCGGGCGAACCAAGTGCATGCAACAAAGTCCAAATATGTGATGCAGATAACGTTGCACTTTTGCAAATTCGTGCAGCTGGAGAAGTTGCTGCTGCCGCTTGTCAGGCACCAGGCACACAGGCCAGACTCCCTATATACAAGTATATGTAGTGCAGGCACATCCACTGGCCCGGCAGTGGCAAAAACTGCATTTGCGCCCGACAGAATGCCTGCCATTCTGTTGTTGTCTTAATAATGCATTGACAAGGGGCATACAAATATCTATGCCTTGCAAGGAGTGCCCCGACGGCGAGGGAAGACTGTCAAGTTATGCAAGCTTATGCAACATAGAGAAAAATAAATACATTTATTAGTATAATAATTAAATAAACAATTTCAATACTTACATCTTTCATTAGATATTGATCTTTCAGTTATTATTTGTAAATCCGAATGATTTGTTTTATTGTTTTCTTTGCTGGAGCTCACAGATGGCACGAACTCTCCTGACAGCCCTCTGGCATCCATGCAATAGGCCACAAAGGTGCATTGAACTGCAACTGCTCAGCTGAAGTCGAGAGCAGAGCCATTCAATTTGGTTTCCTGTACTTTAGTTCAGTTGAGTTGAGCCAAGCTGAGCTGAGCTCCAGTTACTGCTGGCCAACTGGGTCAACTGTAACTGCAGCTGGACCAATTTTAACCGAAGCTTTCAACTTAAAGCCCCGGCAAACTATACTATAATTAAATATTTATTATGATGCCAGTGACGCGTAGAGTGGTAGTCAGTTAAGTGAGGTAATGTTTGGATAATGAGTACTTTCACTTGGTCGCCGTTGTTTCCGTTTCCGTTGGAAACGTATGGCACACAATATGACAAATGAGGCAACTTTTATTAAATTATTACATGCATTATAGTCGTCAGTCAGACAGTTTCTTGCGCTCCAACTTGAAGTTTTCCAAGTGTACACACTTTTGCTCTCTGCGAGTATATTTTTCTTTTTTTTTTTTTTGTTTTTTTTGGCAACTGTCATAACGCGGCAGTTGTTAAGGCTAACTGTAACTGTAAGCAGTAAGTGCTGCCACTGCTGCTGCTGTCTCACGTTGTCAAATGAAAAATGAACGCGACAATTATCGTAATTGGAGCAACCAGACCAACCAGGCCAGCCACAAGGCCAAAATCCGCGCACACTCGCACTCGCAATGTGGGTGAGCGGACAAAAGGGATGCTAAGATTGCGGAACGGCAGGGGAGCTACGTTTTTCTCGGAAGGCTTATAAATTATGTGCTTTAAAGCCCTAACCAAAAACCAATTAACTAAATGCAAAGCAGTCAGGCGAGCACACTACCAACGATTTATAACTTTGATGTGATAATAGTGGACATGTATCAGTCATCTGTCATCTATCCTGAGGCCCTACTGAATCATCAAAGCTGGTGCAAAGTTTTAAAGCATCAAACAAAACAAAACACTAACGCAAAACAAATGCCAGAAAATGCAATAAATTTGACATCTGCTAATACATTATAAGTCGCGTAGCATTCGCCTTCTTTCACAGACTTTGCCAGTGGAATAGAAAAACTCCTTGGCACTGTGGTCATAGCATTATATTGTTATTTTATGCACCGACTCTTTTTAGCAGGGGGCGGAAAGTGGGTCTTTGGAGGGCTGGCGGGGGGATAATGGCTGTAGTGAGAGCAAACTAAGCGACTAAGGCCATTTGCCAGCTAGAGATACGTTGCAAAATGCATTTTGTGTTGCCATTAGATAGACCAAATTATTGGACAGAAGCAAGCTACAAAAACAAAAGCCCCAAAAAGCAACTACCGAAGAGAAAGCATGGTCTATACGAATCGCAAATATTCTCAGCTTGCTGAACGAATTGCCACAATATATGTTGCAAAAACTGATTTGATTTGATTCCGATTTTCACAGGTGAATTTCATTACTTAATAGCAAATTTTCACTTCATTTGCACAGTTGAGCGGAAGTAGACACATTTCGAAATGTTTTCTAATCAATTATAATTTTATATTTAGTTGACTGGAAATCATAAACTTCAACTATCATTTGTAATTTATATGTGTGGCTTGTATTTGGAATTTCACAGCCCAACTGCTCGCTGTTGGGTAGTGTATTGAAAGCCAAAAAATAAAATCCTTTTGGTTGACTACTGTCAAGGTAGTAGTCCAGTCGCAGTCTCTATCACTGTTTCAGTTCCAGTCTTAGTCTCAGTCGCATTCTCAGCCTGAATCTCGCTTCTTGTTCTGCTTTTGGTTTGGTCTCCGGCTGTGCAGCTGTTGCAAATTTTTATGGCACGCGGACACGTTGTGGGCGTTTTGGGGGTGGAGAGGACTCGCCACTAAAACTGCGACAACTTTGCCGTGGCATATAAAAGTAGCACAACGGCAGCAGGCAGCAGGAGCAGCGGCAGCATCAGAAACAACAACAACTGCAACTACAAGAATTGCCAGTTTAAAGCGCATATAACTTTAATGCTTTTACCTTTATGTCTAGCACTTTTACTACCCACCACAAGTACAACTACAACTACAACTACAACTACGACAGCTTCTTTTTGTTGTTGCAACGAAATTCCATTTTGAGTTGGCAAGTGGTCGTCAGACATGGCCACGCCCACACAACTTAATTGAAAAATTCTAGAGTTCCTCACTGGCATCATAATTGAAAATATTTTTGTGCTAAATTCTGTGGCTACTGCGGTGCGAACAGAGTGGGAGGCGAAGGCCAAAAACCAAGGCCCGAACCCTTAAACCCGAAGCTGTCGCCAAGCAATTCTATTGTACTCTGGCCAATGGACTTAAGAATCCTTCTGGCCTTGGGACAATGACAGTTGCCTGCCTTCAAACGAAGTTTCTATGAGTGTGAGATTGGACATTGGACGGAGCTTCAAATGAAATCCAAGCTAAAAATCCGAAGAGCGTTAAATATTTGTGATTCCACTGAGGTTTACTGCGTTTTGAGTGTCATACCATGAAACATAATGAAATATACTTGTAGTGCATATATATTGGGAGGTCACAAGTATGAGGTGCAAAACCATAATGTTAGATAATTCCGCATAATGTTCAAACTACTAGAAATATTCCAATTCGCCTCCCTTACGCTACTCTACACAAGCCAAATCGAATAATTTATTCAAAACTAAAACATGGTTCAGTCTGGTGCAGAAATCCGTATAATTTAGCTATCGAGCAGAGAAATAATTCATTATACTCGCATATAGTGTGCAGTTTGAGACACGTCCAATAGCCTCACATAATTGCTCTCCATTTAAGCATCGGCTTCGTTTCGCTTTTGTTGCTTTTGGATATTTATGACTGGCGCACGACATCGCAGAAGCAACTCGAAGCCAGCACACAACGCAACCACAAACAAGTTTTAATGCACAACTTTTTAGATTTCCGTCATAATTTCTTTGCCAGCCTGATAAAGATTGGTGCATATGTGTCTGTGAGTTTCAGCGCGCGCGTATAGATATAGAAACGCCTCCATTACCACCATAAAGCATGAAGCATAAAGCATATACTTTAGCCAACAATAAACTCAACTTTATGCACTTTCAATCCCCCCAACTTGTATGCACAGATTTAACTGCCTTGCCTCCTGCTGCTTCATCTCTCACTCCCTCTCTCTGTCTCTATCTCTGCCTGTCTAACTCCGACTCTTTGGTTGCCCGTTGTCTTAGCCGAGTACACCAAGTCTACACTCCCAAGGAGTTCAGCACTTTGCGTTGCAAGTTTTGTTTATATCTGAGACAATTTTTTTAGCATAATTCTAAAATATGTACCTACTAAAGAAAGATTTAGATCTTCAATTATTTCATTTTCATTAAATATTGAATATGTTTAGTTTTGGGAAAATTAAAGTTAAGATCTCTAAATATAATTCGCATTAATCATACAAATTGTTATCGCTAATAATTATAGTGTAAGCAATATTCAGCGTAAGCAGTGACTGGGAAATCTGTGTGTCTTATGTCTGCATCTAATGGAGTTTCCTCTCCCACATTTTCACACACACATGCAAAGTTTTTGGTTTTCGTGACGATAAGAAGCAGAAAACGAGACGGCGGCTTCCTGCCAAGGAAAATTTATGCATGCTACATAATTTTGGGCTCTATTACTTTTCGGTTGGGCAGTGGAAGGAACGGCCACAAAAAGAGGCAGAGTATAAAAATGAAAAGGAAACTTAGTGGCAACTCGAATGCAATTCAATTTGATGTCAGCTTTAAAAAACGATGGGGCAAACAAATCACCCAACAAAATCAAATAACTATAATTTACCTGGAGGGCTTTATCGCGATTGAGTTGCCAAGCTCGATGCCTTCCACTCCTAAACCGGCTACTGCAGCTCCCGACATTCTACAGGCGCAAAACTAAAGCACTTCGACTGATTAATTTATTGAAAACGACGTGCGACGCGCTCGCGCTCGCGCTCGCAATGGAGGAAAAAACAGTAAGACGTCGACGACAACAACAAGAGTGAAAAACAAAGAGTGAAAGACAAAAATCTTTGCTGGCATCCTGACGAAGGACGCAGGACAATAGCTGGAACTGAAGCCGCGACTTGAACTCAAGGAGCTGGAGCTGGAGATGGGGATGGAGAAGGTGCAGAAAAAAACAGCAGTAGCAGCTGCTGCTGCTTCCGTTTGACTTGCTTCCGCTGCTGGCCGGCGAAATGGGCGAGATGCTTAAATTGTGATAAACTAATAAAGCGACAAACATTGCAAGGACGCGCGCTGTCAGGATATTTACTTTTTACAAGCTACCTGGCACAGGCATAAAAATTCAAATTGAAAATGAAAATGTTCGAATCGAAAGAAGTCACACAGATCATGGATATCAGATAGCAACCGAAGCGCAAGCCCAAAACTGAAGCCCCCGAAAAACCAGGCGGACCCTCATCAGCGTCAACTGCCTTAGAGTCATAGCAGCTTCCACATCCCCTTGCGCATACCCATTTACGTCCAGTTCAGTTTCTGTTGCTGTCTCTGTTTCAGTTGCCAGTCCCAGTCAGGTGCTATAAATTTTGCCTGGAGCCTGGCTACGCAATTTAAATAGCAAGCAGGTAGTTTTTTTGTTGCCCGTGTTCCTTGCCCTGCAGTTGGTAAATATTTAAGGGACTCTGCCGCAGAAAAAGTAAAAAAAGAAAGGTGCAAAGTGTCGCCTTAAGCGACTGGCAATCTGTTTTGCATTAATTCATAAGCCGCTTGCGCCTGACAGGCCAGCTCGAGACTCTGGCAACTCTGGTTCTCTGGTTCGCTCTCGCTCCTCCTCTTTCACTCACTCTCGCTTCAGTCGAACCACTAATACACTCAGCTCTTGGGTCTTGGGTTTTGGCCTTGTCAATATTTTTGTACACCACCCACGTCTTATTTTTATGCGTAACTCACTTGCAGTGGCATAACTTGAATGCCCAGTTCCAGCCCAACAACTGTTTGTACTTCATTTGCCTTGCATTAAGCTCTCGTCCTTGCTGCCTGACTGCTGCTTGCTTGCCTGTGGTGGTCCTGGCTCATCTTTAAGTGCAGTCGAGGTCGTCCGTTGGACGGACATTTGGCGTAAAAGTTTACTTAGGCTCAATGCTTTTTAAGTAAGTAGCTGCTTGTTCTACCACTTGCTAGTCGCTTGTTCTTGTCGTCATTGCTGTTGTTGTTGTTGTTGTTGCTGTTGCTGTTGCTCTGCGTCTTCCACTGATTCTTGTTGGTGTTCTTGCGGCTGCTCTCGGCTGTTTAGCTTTCACTTTGGCCGCATTAGTTTTTTGTTGCCAAGCCGTATACTTAATATTGTGGCAGTCCCGTGACCAGTTGCCTAGCAGCCATTTGACTACGGATAAGCCTCAAGTGCATAAGTTATACCTCAAGGCGTCACACTCGAAGGTTCTTGCCACACTTTTCTTCGGGTGTATTTCTTTTCTGCATTTTTTCTTGCGAAACGACAAGTCAATGGCGGAATAAAGCCAATTGAAAGTCAATGTTTCAATCTCTCAATCATTTCCCAAAACCCGACAAATATACTTTGCCCACATAACTTAATCGCGCACATGTCTCTATTGCAAGCATATCCTATATCCTATATCCCGTATCCCGTATCCCATGCCCACTCCCATTCCCATATCTCATTCATGCGCACTCATCGTTATTCGTTATGCTTGCACACGCCTTTAAGTTGAAAAATTACGCATACGCCATGTGAGCGCCACGAGGCAACTCGCTGGCGAACCGAGAAGCAGTCTTAAAAATTGCTTACATCGCACATTTCTCTTACGGCTGTCTTTAACAGCAACTTATTGTCAATTTTGTTGATAACAGACTGTTAAATCTACACACACACATGCATGCACAGAGGGGGCAACAACTTGCTCATCACTTGAGCGGAAGTGTTGGCAAATGCAGTGATTTTCAATCTCAATGCGACATTTTGATTATTTCCATGTTAGCGTGTGAGCATACCAGCAAAAAGGAGAAAAAATGAATACTGTACACTCTCTCACACACACACACACACATTGACACGCAACACACACACACACACACACACAGCGACACACACTTACATATGACATCTGCAGCAAGTGTCAGAGCTCGGCGCACGTTTGCCGCACCGGAAGCGACGCTTGTGCAAGACGGAAATTACTTTATGCTACACACAATGTCATCGATGCCGCATAAGCAGCACTGAGCATAGAAAACATAGTAGATAGTCAAACTTAACAGAGCGCAAAAGATAGAGAGAATGACAAAAATAGAGGAAAACAGCCAGAGAGCGACAGAGAGCGAGTGAGTGAGAAACGGAGAATCGTACGATTTCTTTCAGATTATGATTGCATACCCAACACTCAGCTGCAGTTGCAACTGCAGCAACCTCTTTCGGTCAATTCTTTAGGAAAAGGGCCCGAAAATTCGAATGCACAGCACGCAACAGCCTTGAGTGCGTGAGGGTCTCAAATGAATTTAATTAGAAAATTTTGCGCTTCTTCGCGGCCGCAACTCGAGCAACTTGTGCAGCTTGTGGCCGAAAAACTTTGAGCACTACTCGCTCCTCCCTAAAGGCCAGGAACTAAGAAATAATAATACTCGCTTTCAATTCGCGTATTTTTTCTTAATTTTTTTGCCACTCTTCTCGTGCGCACAAGTTTTAAATGATGGCTGAAAATTGATGCTGCAGTAAAATATATATAAAACAGAAGGTTTCAAATTATACCACATTTTAAATATAATATAAACTGCATAAGACGGCTCAACATTTTATTCAAGAAAAAACAAAAAACTTGAATTCCACTTGTGCAAATATCAAAATCTAAATAGATAAGAACTTTTCAATCTTATTAAAAGTTGCAAACTTTATGCTACGCAACTTCGTTTGCTCAATACTGCACTGCACTGCAAATTTGGGGGATTAGCAAGAACAGTTTTGGTGCAAATAAAACTACAAATTTAACATCTAATGACTTCTGGGGAGAATTACAATTTGTGAATTTATGAGTCGGCTACACATGTACGCTGCATTGCTGCAAATACTCTGAACATCTCGAACGCCCACGAATGATACGGCTCATAAATGCTTGGCGTTGTCTCTCGCACGTTCTGCAGTGCCAAAAAGTTCGCCTCAAATTACAAAATAAATCAGCAGCAATGTGACTTTTTAATGTGGCATTGTTGTTCTAACGCACGCATACACACGCTCACAGACAACCAGGCCACCACAAGCGCAGTTCCCACCCATATTTACCAATGGAATGCAGAGTAAGAAAATAAAAAACAGTTTATAGAAAGCAGAGCGAGCGGCAACAAGAAAAAGTTGTCGCTGCTTATTTTTTGTACAAATTGATGTTGTGTTTGACAGTTGAAACTTGCAACAAAAACGACGCCAAATAAATAAATAAAAACAGTTACGACCAGGAGTACGACGGCGAGGATACCGACGTTCGCGTAGATGTCGGCGTTGTGGGGCGTTGCAAAAGGCAACGATGCCAATGGCAGTAGCGTAAAAAAGCGCTCCAAAAATGTTTTAAAATTTACACAGTTAAATGTAAAAGTTTTATTTTCGTTTGCAAATGAATTTCTGTAGTGTTGCGTTTTGCAAGTTGTTTGCCATTGTGCCAGCGTTAGACAGTCAAGCCAACTTGCCAGTTTGGCCAACTTGCAACTGCAGCAATTGAGCCAACGCCCAACTGCAACATTTATACCAACCAGCCAACAACACACAGCAAAGCAAAAAAAAAACAAACCTGTTGGCAGTCAATTTAGTTCAATTTTTTTTTGCTATTTTTGTTTTTTATTTCGTTATTTTGTGAGCGTTTTTGTGTATTATTGTTGGCCATTTGATAACACACAAAAGTTACTACAAGTGTTTTTTGCGTGTGAACTCTCCGGAGAACAGACACAGTTCAGGGTTCAGATTGTTGCCCACTAAGAGCTTTATGGTATCATGAAATACGCAGACGGCTGATTTGAAACTTTGAACAGTTCTATCTATTACTCGCAATGCTTACAGCCAATAAACCATGCTTCGTGAAGCATGTGCAATTTTGTATGCATTGCTCATACGCAGCGTGCACCAGTGCAGCTTTCAATTCTATTATGCGACTACGTGCAAATCAACACTGGAAGGAAGCGCATCCTAGTCATCCAGGATAGTCCGTCAAGCTGAAGTAAGTAGAATTATTAGTGGCAATGTTGGCAATAAATTAAGGAAACCGCAACACTAATTGAATGTTGCCGTACAATTTGCGAATACCCACATCAATTTGCCAGCCTATTTGCGTCGACTCGTCTGTTTCAAATGGCCAAAAAGTAGGGATTGACTTCTTGTGGTGCCGTCAAAGTGCAACTAAATTAACTAATTTTTCAGCAAAAGCCACTGACCGAAGGACGCTCAGCTCAAGAGATTGGGAATTCACAGGAGTCAACAAAGTTGCCAAGCGTGAAATTGCAACATCAAAAAACCCTTCAAAAAAGGAAGAAAAAAAAAGCAAGCTGCAAAAAAGCAGGAAACCCAAAGCTAAACTGAAGCACTAAAACTATAATACAATTTACTAAAAATAGTAGACAAGCCCTGTGCACAAAGGAGCACTAAACAGCTTGTGGCACACGCACACACACACGCATACACAAACACACACACACACACACATGCAAAGCGTTAGGGACACTCTGGGAGTGTCATATGTAAATTCTCCCCTGACGCCATTGACAAAGACACTTGAATGCAAAAAAAAGCAGAAAAGAAAAATTCACACACACACACACACATAGGGAAAGAGGCGCACTATAAACTCAATGTATACATTTAGGCGCACAGCGCTATAAATTGTAGCATACTTTCGGCCAGCAGCAAAACTCTAAAACACAGCACACACAGTTACTCCGCCAGCCATATCAAAAGCAGAGAAAAGCAAAAACAACAACGACGACGACGACGACGAGGACGATGGCAAGCTGAAACTTATCTGTGTGTGCCCTTTTCCGAGGGGTCTCAGTGCCGCTGTTGCAATGACCCTAATAACTGTCTACGGGCATGTTAAGTGTCAGCGGCGACATGCCACTGTCATGTCTATCTGTGTGTGTGTGTGCGTGTATGTTGCAATATATTGTCTATATTTCTTGTCAGCAAATAAAGCGACAAATAAATAAAGCTGCTAAAAAGTTGAACGAATGAAAAATCAACGACTGGTCGTCAGCCTCGACACGAGCAAATGCTAAAAATGTCAAATTGCGCCTAAAAGCAGACCGCAATATTTTGTAGTCGTGCCTCCTGCAGCTCCCCCGACAAAACAGAAAACTATTCCCAGCCTCCCAATTCGCACTCTTCCTCTCTCTCGCACTCGCAGTCGCTCTCGCTCTCGCTGTTCCATGCCCACTGTGTATATCATTCGCTGCGTTGTTTTGTGTGTTCCGTTACTCGGCAACTTTTTCCATTTACTTTGGCTCATGCATTTTTCAAAGCACAAACGGCAAATTGTTTCTCTCGCTCCACCCCGTTTCCTTAAGTGTTATTTATCTTTGGCTCCCACGACATTACTCTAGTTCGCTCTCAAGGAGAGACCCGGCCCCGGACTCTAGCCGTGTCGACTCAAGTCAAGTCTCCTGCGTCTCAGGGGTTTGGGCCCGCGTAATGTACGGCTGGGACTGAGAACAGAGACTCGGCTTCAGCCTGGCTGCCAATGTAACTGGCTGAAGCAGGATGTCAGCGTCAGTGGCTGAGGCAAACGCACGGCGACCATCTCAATTGTCCAGTTATACAAATATTAGCTTTGGCCGATTTTTGCTTTGCATTGCAGTCGGTGCAGCCAGCAATGATTTCGGCCTCCAATTGTTCAAGTTTCAACGCTCTCCCAACCCACGACTTGCTTGACATTTAATTATATTTGCGCCCGAAAGTAGACAATGAAAAGTTAACTTGGGCAGAACTTAACTTGACGCAGACCTCACATTGCAGTGTGTCACCAATTTAGTGATGGTGATTGAATTAAAGGCAACTAAAACCCGACAAACTTCAACCTGAACCGCACACATTTCGCATTGCTCTTCACTTTTTCCTGCAGTCATTCGCGTTCGGATCACAACCTCTCATGGGTCCACACATTTGCATTGCACAAACGTTTCAATTTTGGGTTTTTCTTTTTGCCGCAACGAACGCTTTTTGTTTCATGTCGTTTCGTTTGATTTTGGCCGTAGCTTTATTTGGCTTAGAGCCGAGTTGCGTGCTTCACTGATTCACTCGCTCTGCACATCTCGCGACCTCTCTTGCTCACACTTGCTCCGTCCCGCTCCTGCTCTCACCTTTCGCAGTGTCAACAGAGTGTGTTTCACTTCTATTAAAGTTGCGCTTCAACTTTTGTTCTTGCCGACTTTAAATTAACAGCAACCAAGTGGGCGCAAAATGTTGCTTTATTTATTCGTTGATTTAACATTTCCAATTTGCGGGCAACCTAGAATTTAATTTCAGTGCGTGGGCATTTTAAAACCTACAAGCTTTGTAGATATATTTTAAGTAAGAATTTGCTTTCGATGCAAAAGTGAAAGGTGCTTCAATAGAATTGAAAGGATTTTGCCCACCTGTATCTGCATAAGTCGAACTCTAATTTACGCCAGAGAACTGACCTGAATGTTGCAGCATTATCCTACAGTTGACAATTGGGAGCTGACATTCTACAAGCTGTGGTTTAAGTTTAGAACCCTTTTGAACTGCTTTATCCCCAGCGGCATTTGCTATTATAGTTTATGACTGTCCCATATAAAAAGTAAATTACAGCAGAAAAAGAGCTGCACAAACGAGCTTAACGCACAGAGAGACGCCACAAGCAAAATCTAATAAATTTTATTACAACAATGTCATAAAATTGTTACACATATACATGCGTACACTTGGACTCACATAGATGACAAACATATCGCGTGGAACACGAACAGAATATGTATGCGAAATATTTTGTAATTTATGCGAAAATACGCATATTTAAGTTAAATGTAAATATTTAAGTTGCACATGAAATTGGATGCCCTGTAAATGTCTGATAGAGCCCAGCATGAAGCTGCTATAAAATTCTAAAACCACAAAAAGAGTAACCGAAAAAAACACCAAATAGAAGTTCTCTCGTTAGCAGCGAAAAGCAATAACAAGAAAACAAAATTTATATATATATATATTTATACATTTCAGCGATAAAAATAAATACACTCACATACAAACATACCTGTGTATATAGGTATATATGTGACAGGTTGTAAAACATAACATCGCGCGATATTTATGTTTATTTTGCATAGACAGAACGAGAGCGAGAAGTAAAGCGACTAAATGTGAAAACTTAAAAAAAATATCAACAATAACAAACAGCAAACACAAACAATGTCAAGTGCGGATGCTAACCGAAAAACCAAAAAGTCGAAAAGACATAAGGACGCAGATCCTTTGTTTGCCTATGTGCGTGCAAATGTTCCAGCATATCGCCAAGTCAATGTGTGTGTATAGGTGAGTAGCTGTGCATGTGTTTGCCAACCATTTTTGTTTGTTTTATTGACGACAACAACACAACAAAAAAACACTATCTAACGCTGTTTGTTTGCATTGCGGTTGTTATACCCTTTGAGTCAAAGCAGTTGCATGAAACACTTCGCATTTAACACTAATTGAAAATAAAGAACAAAGATTAGAACTATTTGGTATTTACCTACAATACTGAATAATCGTTAC
This sequence comes from Drosophila rubida, assembly GCA_035046165.1. Classification (NCBI taxonomy): domain Eukaryota; kingdom Metazoa; phylum Arthropoda; class Insecta; order Diptera; family Drosophilidae; genus Drosophila; species Drosophila rubida. The sequence goes on along the minus strand of JAWNOF010000012.1, from coordinate 10,575,626 downwards.
TTTGTGCCGTTGATAATCTGAATGAAAAGATCACATTTATATTCAGACTAAAGGGTATCAGCACGTCGACTGTTATTCGGTTGTTTACCATAGCTAGTCGGTTTTGATTTGCTTTTTTTATGCATATTTATGCAGTTTTTATAGTTCTTTTTATCTCGCTGTTGTTGCAGTTCTACAATAGCCCTGACAATATGCATATGCTGCAATAGCTTTAGCCCGTCGCCTTGGTGGGGCTTAGCCTCAGCCTGAACGTAATTTAGCAGCTAACTAAATCTGGGAATTTATTTCGCTAAACAGAGTAAGCGGATGATATCGGTTTTTATTTTGTGTACAACGCTTGTTTAAAGCCACTTAAACAAAACGTTTTATGCAACCACTAAATAAAAACGTAATAACTTTTAAACAATTTAGCAACTTTATTGAAAAGCTAACTATAAAATAAGCCTTTTATATATAGGCTTTGCAAATGGAATTTCACATAAAAATCAATATTAATTTTTCAAATTGTCAACAAAGTTTGAACACAAAGTTGGTTCGGTCATTTGCCATGTTTTTTAAATGCCGATATTCTTATGCATTATTTAGCAAATTGCATAGCTAACGTATAAAGCTCACAATTCACAATAAAATATGTTGAAACTGCAAGGAATTTAATATGCTGCTAAAAAGTTTTCACAAATTCAAAAACTAATTGGCAATTGCATAAGACTTAAAATTGACATATTGAAATGTAGAAGTAAGACATAAAAATGTTACGCAATTGCCTCCACCACATGCACATCTTGATTGATATCCTTACGCTTCTGGCATCCTTTTTTGTATCCGTACGAAACTGCAAAACGTTGGTAGGCTTATAGGGCAATGCGCTTGCTCGCAGATAGCTTAAGTAATTGATATTTAGCTCTGTCTAAGAGCTGTTAATAAATGCCGAATTGCTGAAATGCTAACATGTTTCAATGCACTGGCTGCCGCAGGCAACCAAAACATAGTCAAATACTGCCACTGACACCGGAATTGAGTGTGTGGGATTGACGGGAGTGGGACTGGCTCTGAGTCTGAACCGAGGACTGCAGCTACTGGTACTGCAATGAAAATAAAGCGTTACCACAGCATCAATTGAAACTCAAGCGCCGAACGGCTGCCAAAGCTTGTACAAAAAGACCCCAACACACGGCGGCACACACTCGCACACCTTTTCAATGTATCTACACATTTCCATGTAGTTCCCATGTTTGTACTGCTCGGGCAACGTGTGTGTGTGTGCCTGTGTGTGTGTGTATGCACATTTCAATAAATCGTTCAGTGCTACAATAACACGAGTTGCCGTTCTCCGCTGCGCCTGAAACTAGGCAACATGCGCTGGGTGTTCACTACGGCTATGGCTAAAATAGATGGGCAAAACGTGCAGGTAACATGATTTTGAGCGCGTTTCAAGTGGCCAGCCGCAACCTGCTCGGCCTCGTCCCGAACGGCTCTGTCCACCACAGCCCAAAATGCAGTTTGCATTTTCTAGCTTAAAGAGATTTTCATTGCAATAACCTGGCCGAAAATGCAACTCTGTCGCTCTTTACGTGTATTGTGTGTATGTGAGAGTGTGCGGCCCCTGCAGCGCGCCAATATACAGCTCACAATTTTCAATTGCCAACTAACTGCCACACAAATACACAGACACAGTCACGAAAGAGACACATATAAAGATAGACAGATGCAACTTACATATATATGCCATTGATAGTTCGATAGCCAGGCTCAGTGCTCCGCCGAAGGTAGCTGGCTGCATGCATATTGAGTTCATTCATTCAATCAATATTTAGCCGTTGAAATCGCGATTTACGCGCATATTGCGCAAATAACAAATGAAAAGTGCACGACTAACGCACCGAACGAAAAGATTTATCTTTTGAACGCAGCTTGCAAAACTCTCTTCAATGGTTTGCTATTTTATCTTTTTTTCAAATCAATTTTCGCATTCCTCTCTATTTTTGTATTTCTTTTCTCTGTCTCTCCCTCTCCCTCTCGCTCTACCTTTTGTGAGTGGTGACGGTGTAGCGCGAATATAAAATCTATTGAATTTTTTCCACGACAGCAATAATTGAAATTAATTCAAGTGATGTGATAGAGCAACAGAGCGACGACATCGAAGTTAAGACAGAATCAGCTTACGAGTGCGCTCATTTATCTGCATTTCCACTAATTATTCTCGAAGCATGAAGCCAAATCTTTTTATACTTTTTCCCCCCATTAGCTTAATTACATTCTTAATAAACACTACAATAAGAAGTTTGGCTCCTTCATTTAAGTGTTTGCGTTTTCGAACAATTACGAAATATTCTATTAGGCTTTGCGTTGAATTTAAAAATGCATCCGTATAAAATAAAAATAATTAAATTTCTTTAGCTGTAAAAAACGCAAAAACTGTGCAACGCTATTTGAACTAATAACTCAATTAATAACTCATTTTGGCCGTGGAAAACAGGAACTCCACTGCCCGAGCAGCAGTTGCCCATCAAATGCAATTTATGACACACGAAAAAAATCACTGCTAAAAGCCCCAGGCCGTGTCCACAAAATGCCTGTAGTAGGCGCACATCATTTTCCATGCGAACTTTTTATAAAAGTAACTTAAATGACTAACCAGCAGCATGGAAGGGGAATCCAACTGCGAGATACAACCGAAAAAAAGCAAAACCAACAAAAAAAAATTACCCTATAATTTGATTACACACAAAAAGCAGAGCAACTACAAAAACATCACAACTGCAGCGGCAGCAGCGACAACATTGTAATTCAATTTCAGGCACAGGAAGTGCACACAAGCAGCAACAAGAAAAACAACACATTACAGCCAGCAACAAGGAAAAAAAACAACAACGTGCCTGCTAATGAAAGTAACGACGTCCGAGAGGGCAAAATGACGTCCAGGGCGGCGGGAGGAAGACTGAAAGCAGCACGAGAACGGCAATAAAAAAAAGCACAAACAAATTGAACTCTTAGGCTTTCCAACAGTAAATTTAAATTAGTTTAACTAAGGAAAACAACTGAGCTAAAGTGTTGCCGTTGTCGGTAGTGCTAAGAAATACGCCCGGCGAAGACTGTGAATGCAACGACTAAATATCACACTGCATGTCTGAGGAGAACCACAGCAATTAGAAAGACTAATTGGAGTATATTAATATAAATGGAACGCCATAGTTCCGGCATCTCTCGAGTGGCTTTAAACAAAATATTGCGCGATATGTTGTTTACATTCTGAGCTGTTACTTGGCAGTAACAGCCTCCAACTATTTATCATAATTACTTTGCTTACAAGTGGCTTGGCTGTTGAGCATGCGAGAGGAGTGGAATGGGGGCAACTTTTCAAGCTTGTCGAATGCAAATAGGCTGTAAAATACTTGGCGCAACTTCCTGTCAAACAGTTGGCTTTTTGACAAAACCCCCCGAAGTGGCATATGTGCGATTTGTGTGGGGTGTGGACGACGAATGGTGTCGCTGGGCGGGAGAGAGTTTGCCGCAGGAAACGGAAATGCGCATTTACACGTAACATTAACTGCTGCCTGTGGTTTGGCCAGAAACCCAGAGTGAGGCAAACAAAAAGCAGAAAGCCGAAAAACGCAAAATCAACAAACAAACAGGGAGCTGGATACGAGCACCACCCAACAGCCAGCCACACTGCTGACTGCCATATGGTAATGGTAAAAGCATTAAGGTGTACCCAACTCCCGATGATTTAGCCGTGTGTGAAGTTATGCGCTAAGCGATGACGACGGTATTGACGGTGGCGTTAACGTTGGCGTTGGCGCTGACGCTGGCGTTGGCGATGGCGATGGCGATGACGATGGCATCTTCAATATTTGCATAAATCCTTCAAAGCACACCAAGTACTCCACAAAATATTCAAGCGGCAGCAAGTGCGGGCGTTACATCGATATCGTCTAATGTCTAATGCGGCGTATGCGTAATGTGGGCAATGACACTTGAAATCAGCATTCAAAGCAACGAGCATTTGCAATCGTCGCTCATTTGAACTGGTTCGCTCATCAAATATGGTATTTAATTAAACTATAGTCATTTTCAAATGATTCCACTTCGATTAGAGTTTTTTGTACATTCCGCTTGTGCATCGTTTACAAGCTGACGCCCTGTTGAATGTGTTCCGTTTTGAAATTAATTCTCAGTCCCTGGTTTCCATGACTGCAGTTTATGAAGTGAAGCAACTACAGGGGTGGTGAGAGGCAGCCCGGCTCCGCTTGGCTTTGCTTTGCTCTGCTTTACTCAGCTTTACTTTGGTCGTTGCCTTTTGCTCATTATAGCGCCGCCGAGGCGGGCTATTAATCATGAGCTTATTGAGGCATAAACGCGTTGAGCCACAGCGCCCACGTCTTTGGCATTTGGCGCCCTGGGTGTTGCTAAATACACAAGCACAAACACACACACACACACACATACACACACATAGAAGTGTGCCCTTCTACTTGGCTGATGCTGTAGCGCTTTAATAAATATTCATTTGATTTAAAGTCAGAAAATTGTTGGTCTGGAGCTTGATGATGCTGCTGCATCTTGAGCTATTGTACGCACACCTGTTTGAGGACTTGACACTGGCAAGTCAGTAACAGCAAATCACACACACACACACACACGCATAAATGAAAGAAAACACTCTCAACCGCAAATTTACATAACGCCTGAAGCGCTTGTGAGCTCCAAGCTCCCATTGTCATCTGATATGACCACGAGGAGCACACTATACGACTATACGAATATACGACTATACGACTATACGACTATACAAGTGTACGAGTACGAGACGCTCTGCTGGTTGGCATACCCAAACAATAGCTGTCAAAGTATCTCATGACAGCAGCCACACGCACACACTTCTGCGAACGCACACATCGAGGGCTGCACTATACTATACAGCTAGCTGACACACATGCAGAGCAATCACTCATGCCGACAGCCCGAGGAGTTTGGGGCCGCTCATCGGCAAGTAGCAGACATTGCCACAGCTCCTGATAAGTGCCCCCGTTGGGTGCTTTTTACATAAGCGTCATGCATTTATGTTTATTCAAGTGTCAGCCTGCCAATGTGCCTGCGTATGTATGTACAAACACTACCTATTTACGTACACACACACACACACACAAACGCGCGCGCGTACTTCACACACACACAGTGGCATAAAGCAAAGCATTTGGCATGTAATGATTTATCGACAATTGTTCGCAACGCGCGCGCTCACCAAACACTTAGACCTCAATTTGTTTGTCTCGCTGAAGGTAAACGCACTTAACAAGCGACACACACACACACACATACAGCCCAATGCCAAACGGTGTGAACGCTGATTGCCTTTTGATTTGAGTGTCTTTAAATCTAAGTAACAAATGTTGATGTAGCAACAAACAATTGACAATATATTTATAAGCAAATCACATTGCAAAAGAATAATAAAAATAATAATTATTGATCAATAGCGTTGTCTCCATGTCATGCACCAGTGATTCACATTATAATTTAGCTTCATCATATTCCCACCTAGCGCATAAATTGTTGAAACTTGCCACATTACGTATACGACGTGTTGTTGTGCGCATAAAATATCTATAAAGACGCTTAAAATGTGTGTGGGAACCCTAGACCCTTTGCAGCAGGGGTCAAAACTTTTGCACATAAAACTTGTTGTTGTTGTTGTTTTTGTAGGTGTCCTTGTCGCCGTCTCGCGCATATGAGTGAGTTGAGTGCGTGGAGGCTGCCACTAAATAGAGTTACAGTTTGAGAACGAAAGCCGGGGCTGGGTCTTAATTTTCAATATTTTGTGAGCAGACTGCAAAACTTTACCAGCAACTTTTTCACGCAGAATAATACTTATCATAATTAATTAATGGAAAGAATAAAAAAGAACCGAATTCGTGCACTTCAGCGGCAACAACTCCTACTTTAATGTAGCGACAGACGGACATCGTGCAAGACGTCGCTTCAAGTTGAATTTATTTATATGGCCTGCACTTGCAATTAGTGTGGCAGGCAAGCACTCGGCGTTGTCGGACAGCTGCTAATTTATCGTTTGTTATGTTTAAAATACGAACGAAAAAAAGAAATTAAATATATAAAAGTATATAAGAATTTCAGCACTGGCTACAGCCATTAACGACCATTGTGTTAAATATTTTGCGAGCAGACAAAAATATTTGCCAGCTAAGAAAATGGCGTTGCATGTGTGCAAGTGTGTGTGTGTGTGTGTGTGTGTGTATGCTACTTTTAAGCCATTTCCCCCTTTTTGGGTTCTCGCTTTGCTTTAAAGCTGCTGCCCTAACATTATTGCGGCACATTAATCACGGACAGGAACTAACTGCCCTCGCTGACTGCCCCACCACAGCTGAAAGCTGAAAGCTGAAAGCAAGAGTGTTTTAGTGTCTGCTGCTGCCTTCTGCACTGTCAAGTGGTCTCTGGCAGCTCTAAAAGCATGCCACAAAATATATGGCCAATGGCAAGCATAAAATTAATATGCAATTAAATAAAATTAGCAAAATGTGTGGCAAATTGATAATGTGAGTAATATTTAATGGCAACTCAATTTGTTTAGCCACCAAAAACTACAAAACACACCAAGATAGTCAAACATACTCGATACACGTATTGGCATTTCAGTGGTTCGGGTCAAATAATTTCACCCACCACTTTGTTTGCCATCAATAATTATGCGTAAATTATGCACAGCCAAATGCAAATTGTAAACAATAAAGTGGCCACAAACACACATCTGAAAACTGCACGTAAAATGCCCTTTTAAGATTTTTAAGCATTTAACTTCATAACTAAGCGACTTGATTTTATGCTTATTCTTATTAATTGATTTAGTTATCTTGAAATGTATGCAATTTGTACATACATAAATAACGAAATGAGTGGCAACTATCATAGCTTTAGCAAATTGGCTTATTTAAATCAAAGAAGTGCAAGCAAATTCCATAAAAATTATTTTTGCTAGCCATATGTCAGCGGAGGCGATAAAGCGCATACAAAATGTATTTGATCAATTCAAGAATAGGAAAATCAGCACATGTAAATACGCAACCAACCCTATTTAGTATGGTGAGTAATACGCTATCATCATCAGTGAACTAAATATTTTATTACACGTTTATAACATTAATGTCATGAATATGTAACTTTTTTGGGAAGCCATAGGGTATTAAATGAAACATACTTTGTCGCCATTGCCCAACTGTCAGGTTAACACAATTTGGAGCCTGGTGTATTAAAAATGTAGCTTGCAGCTCATTAAATTTAATTATACAAATGAAAAACGTTTGTACATTTAAACAAAAAACAAATCGTATAAAATGTATGTACGATTTGCAGAATTTTGTAATATGAATCTAATTTTATTATTTCATCGTTGCGAATTTTGTTTAAAGCCATGCGTTTGTTATTGTCCATATAATTAATTTGATTTCAATTCGCGCAACTTGCACAGCCATAGCCGTATTTAAAATATGTATAAATTCCGTGGATAATTGTTGTTTGGTTTGGTAATGAATTATACAGTTTCACTATCAACTCAGTTCTGAAATATCCGATTTACCATTCCTCGTAGAAAGTCTCTCTCATTTTGTAATAATATTCTAAAATAATTATATGAGTGAATATTTTTTACAGGGTCGCTTTCGGCTCTGTACTCTTTCTTTGTTACTTTTTCTAGTCTAACATTGAAAACTGCAGTGCCAGAAAATCATATTGTTAGACGACTTTGTGATTATTAAACTTTTACTGCGCCAGCTTTTTTTATTGTTGACCGTGATATTGTAAATCATAAACCGGATGGTGCGCGTCTGTAGTGGCATTATAATGCTTCCACACGCATACACATGAAGGCACACAAACACGCACACACATACATACGTGCATAAATCGTATTTACTGTCGCATGCGGCAGCGTTATGCGGACATAAAAAATATGCATTGCATATCGCTGGGCGCTGTAAGCTGCATATTTATTTATTTATTTGTTACTAGCAAACAAAAGGCATTTGGCATTTTATATCTTTCATATTATATGCCATGATTCCATGGGAATTTTTACCAATGACTGATGCCCTACTGAAGGGTTATGCCAATGCCCGAAATTATATCAATTCGATTTTCAAAATCTGCTTTCAATGGCCGCACTTCGCTTGCGCGCACGATATTTGATTTTTGATGGTTAAAAGCAGGGTCCAGTTCATGTCTACTAAATGCAATTTTATGCACACATCATCACGTAGTAGTTGTAATTAAAAAGAATATACATAATCCTTGCAAAAAATGCTCTAAAAAGTATAACGGTTGGCTGGAATTTCAAGAATGGAAAGCTGTTCCTGCTGCCTGCAATAAATGCAATAAAATAATGCAATTCATAAATATGAAATAAGGACATTATCAACAGATACACAGTGTTGTCGGCTGCAAGCTAGCGAGCATTTAATGCGACGCGTAGTCGAGTGTTGACAACTTATTGCATTAGAACTGGCACTGCAAGTTTCTCGAAGTTACTCGACGATTTCCATGCCTGATGCTCTGAAGCACGTTGCAACTTTAATTTAATCACCGTATAAAATATGCAGTAAATGGAAAATGTTGTTATTCAATTTGCTGCTGAATGAAGTGATGTGTGTTCCATTCCTGGTTGCGAATTACGAGCTGCGCGTCGCGCGATGGAGGCAACCAGAGGTGATGTCGGCGGCAATTCTATAGATGTGGGCTATATGGATATGGGTTCGCTACTGTATGCAATCGGAGGCGTGGCAGTGGGCGACTACTTGAAATGAGTGGCATGTCGTGTCGGTTTCGGGTAGCGTGCCATGGCCATGGCTACTCCAGAATCGTTGCACGGCCAGCATGTTTACGGCAGTGCGTGCAGCACGTTGATGCATGTTTATTTTCGACTGCCAGCTACCGTTGCAGTTGAATGCAGCATCATATATAGATATATGCACATGCACATGTAGCTAACGATATATATATATATATATATATATAGCCAGGTCATAAAATCTGTCGCTTTTTTTGCGCCGCTTTCCTTTCGTGCGCCCACAATAAACAGACGTGTTTTTCATAATGCATTTTTAATATAGCCCACACAGATTGCCATTGCCATTTTTTCCATTCATTCGTTTGTGAAATTCGTTACAGTTTTGCATCCTTTTCGGGCCTTTTTTCTCCCCTGTTGCACCCTATTTATTTATAAACAATCAGTTGGCCTCATTGAGTCGTGTAATATACACCGCGGATAACAAAAGCCAAAACAACAATGAAGAAAACTATTAAAAACACTTTGTGATATACGATTACTGTGTTGTTTTTTCTTCTGGCATTTATGAATCTCGACATTATAAATTCATCACAACATTGAAATGTATCTTAAATTGACTTTCACTTTGCAATGAATTCCACAAAAAATATTTGGCATACTTCCGGTTCTGCTTATTTCCCAATACCCAATAATTGGAATGCATATTACAACAGCATTGATATTGAAAATATTTCTTTATAAAGCAATATTAGTGAACAGTTCGGCACGAACCCGAGCAAATTAAGTTCTCTTCAATTTCACAAATGAATTGTATGTCACTAGCTGCAAATGATAGACTTCAATGTAAGCAGCCACAGTCACGCCCCACTAAATGCACACCAGGCTGGTTGACTGGCTGCCCAACTGTAAGCATTTGCGCGCAATGACCTTCAGTTGGCCACAACGTAACCCCTCCACTGCCAAGGTACATTAATAATTTTCGCCAGCTATTTGCTTACCAATATCAAGTGGCAAGTCATTATTCATGGCCTGCCAGGCAACTAATGATTATGAGCAGTTCACCATGGCGAAGTAAGTGGATTGAGGTGTGGGTGCTGCACAGAAGGACGTGAGTGCAGGCAAGAGTGGGGGGCAAGGGAGAGGAGTTGGCTAGAGGCTGTTCATGCAGAAAATTATATGCATAAAACAAGTGATTATGCTGTCGAGAGAACTTGCTATTATTAGGACTGTAAAAACGGCATAAAATGGCAGAACAAGCGACAAAAGCTTCGCCGTGGCCCAGTCGAGCGTTCGAGTAGAAAAATTACAAGTCAACAACAACAACAGCAACAATAGCAACGGCACAATGGCAACAGCAGCAGCGGCAGCAACAACAACAATAACTACGACGACTAAAATGAAAGCCGCTAAACAGCCTTCAACAATAAGTGCAAGTCAAGCATGAGACTTGGACTTAGCCAGCTTGGCAGGCAGGCAGGCAAGCAGGCTGGCAGGCGGGCGGGCGGGCAGGCTGAAAGGCCGGCAGGATGGCTGGCAGGTGCACAAGCTGGGCGTGGCTTTAACATCCGCTTAATGGTAAAGTTTTTGCATGCGGTCGGTTTCGCCACTTTAATAATGTAACCCCAAAATGTGGGTCAGGACTCGCTTTATGGAAAGTCATTTCGATGTTGGAACCGAGTCGCGCACAGGGCAATTATAACACGACCATATGTTGCTGCCACAACTAAGAGCCTGTGGCAGCTGCAGGTGCATTTTGCACTCTTGTACGGCGAGCACATATACCTGTAAATATATACTGCATAACATACATAACATATTTGTTTTTTAATTTTTGCTTTTGGGGTTGCAACCCGTTAATGTACTGCACTTAAAATTTACACCCTGAAATGTTGCAGCAGACAACTTTAACTAGTAGTTGCATTTATTGTTGTTTCATTGCATTATTTTCTTTTCGTGGTGTAGTCAACTCCTGTGCCAAGAGTTACTTTAAGTGCTCAGCATAGGCCACAGGACTTAACGCGCCGGCAATGTGCGCACAGCTCGCTGCATGGCTGCGGTCAACCGCCACAGGTGCCATTTATAATTCAGCCACAATTTTAATTATGTTGGTAAGGCGCAGCAGCAGCAGCAACATTACTCCTCTATATTGTGTATTGCGGTCAAACACGACGTATGCGTAATCTTAAAGCTCATTATTAAATGCCTGTGCAAATCAATTTGACATTTGATGGCGTGTCGCAAATGCGGTTAACTTAGAAGTTTAAGTTAGTATCACGCTTTTTCAACTCCTTTCCTAGAGATGTGACCTGGCGTTGACTTGAGTCGCTGGCAAGCCGCTTAGTAGCTGGTATTAGCATTTACATGGCTCCTGAGTGCCTGCTAATGGACCAAATATATGTTGAAAGCATCATAAATGTGCTGCATAAAATGACAGCCTTTGAATCGACATGAAGGACAGTAGCTGTCAGATAGACATAAGAAACATTTCACGTTTGAGGGTGTGTCAGATTAACACCTTATGATTCTTTCTTGTTGCTATAGGAATCAAATTGCAATAGAGATTGCGGGGCAAGTAATGCCTGCTCCACTTGCATATGAATCAAGCATGCACATGCCTCAACCCCATCAACATAATAACATTTTGTATTCCTTTCATATACTATATAGCGAGGTGAATAAACTGGCCTAAGGCACTTTAGGACTTCAATTTCTTTTAACTGCACACTGGTGCCCGCTTCCCCTGTTCTAGCCCACTATCTAGCTCTGTCTCTCATATAGTTTGAATTGCCAAAAGCTTTCTATGCTTTCAGCCAATTAGAACTAAATGCAAGCCACTAAAACTCTTCCAAACTTTGCTCGTGTTGTAATATGTGCAATGGCTTTTTGCTTTATATGAGCCATAAAAACTGTTGGCTCTCGTCTCGGTGCTCTTTTTTCTCTGCTTTTTGTACCAGTTTCTTTTTAGTTTTATGACAGTGCGCCTACAATCAGAAGGTGAAGCAAAGAGAAAAAGTTGCTGTTCGTATGCTAAATTTGAGATCGTTAAAGCACCATCAAGGAATGCGCTTTGTTGTGCATTGAATTGCGCTGGCACTTGAGGTTTTTGGCATTTGGCACGACGTTGTTGGCCCATAATCATCATAAGTAATCTAAATTCACAGTTATGCCATTGTTCGCTCTCCCCCTTGAGTTCTTAAGAACAGTGCATAATATTATGCTTAGTTCGAGTTTTTAATAGCATTCGTAAAACTGAGTCATATTTTCGTGTTGTCTGCTTGCCTGGTCAAGAGTGCTGCACATGAATGGAAGTAACTCTTAACTTTACTGCCTCAAGCGAAACACACACACCTCAACAGGAGGAAAGCATAAAACGCAGCACTGTCTGCTTCTGGCCAGGAACATTTATGGCTATTGTAATTATAATTGTTTTTCGCCAGTGTTACACACAAACTTGATTAAAACGTATACAATCAGGCGCATAAATATTATTGTGTCCAGTCTGCTGCAGTAGCTTTTCATGTGTTTGTCATTAATTAATTATAATTTTCATTTTATTATTATGCATTCGAAAATATTATGATAGTCTAAAGCTTTCATAATTTATATGCAATCAGCTTGAACGTTTTCTTTTGTTGTTTTGCCAAATAAAAACTGTTAAATGCATAAAATGGTTTCTTTCTGGCCAAGATTGATTTAATTGGCTTTTGTAATTATGTAGTTCATCAGTAAACTTTTTGGAAAAAAATCAGGATGTTATGTTTGTAACTTTTTGCATTCAATTAGTTGAGCATTTATGATAATTACAGCAGAACCTTTTTAAAGCATTTTTTGTTTTTGGAAATGTTTTTGCACATTTTAATACAATGTTTTTCTATATTTCAATATAACGATAGCTGTTCAAAAACATTATGCCCAGTTTTAAATTATAGTTAAAAGAGGCGATATTTAATTATATGGGATAATAATATAATCCCCATCAATTAACATTTTTAAAAAGTAGAGAAGAAAAACAAAATCTTGCCAACATTTCAACGTTCTCATTCTCTCTCCCCCACACATTTACTTAATTAAAATATGAATAAAATAGTATAATAATGTTGCAAACATTTTTACAAAATTTCACGGTATGGTGATTCAATGGTTGAATTGGACGATAGTTGTTTGAAATATAACGTCCGTCTTCAGATTTTAAAAAATATAATTAAAATATATTATGTAAGCAAAATTGACAGCAAACCTTCAAAACATCTATCATAAACAGACAACAACAGTTAACCCATCAGGATGTAAAATTGTTCCTTTGAAGTCTTGATGTTTTGCACGTTGATAAACAATATGCATTTCAATAACAAAACGTTTCTTATTTAGTTTATGCTCTGATCCGGGATTATTGTAAGTTCCCCAGTCGAAACGTAGCATTTCCGTTGTATATGTATCGTTGAGATCTGCTCCTCTTATTTGTAGCTGTTCATCATTTTTTGTAAATCCAATTCTTTACATGTATGTTCTTTAGTATGTAGTTTAAGCGGATTTTTTACATTATCCAAGTAATTTACAAATTCAATGTTGGGCAATTCGATTCAAACTTGCCACAGCTTACATCTATTTTCTTACATGTTAACATTTCAATTTAATTCTCCCCATTCTGCGCCTCTCTGATTATAATCAAAATTTTCAAAATCAAATAATTTAAATCCAACTGAAACGTTTGCAATGATTTTTACAACCGATCGTACTGTCGACTCGTTCAAAACTAAGATGAACATTTTTACGCTTATATTTCTATAGTTTATTTAATTATTTGTTAGCTATGGTTGTTATGGTAAAATTACTGTTGCGAATTATAATTAAAACAGCATTTTTGAGAACAAAAATCTATTCAGAAAGGCCAGATCTTCGCATCATTTATCATAAGCTACTTATACCCAGAGTTAATATATTCTCATTTTTCGATGTGTAAATGACAAAATATTGAGAATTCAGAATTGTTTTTATTTAACAAAAAATATTTATGGTTTATACATGTAATTCCAATAATTAACGTCATATACTGATACTTTTGGATTGTAAGTTGTAATTTTACGATTGTTATTGACCAATGGCTTTCCATTTTCATATTTAAGTGAATAAATATTATATCCTGGGTTTGGATGCAATATTATTGCTGTTGGAAATACTATCCAATGGACAGCTTCATAACAACCAGGTGTAGTCAACGATCCATGATAAGTATAAAATGTATCTAACTTTAAAGAAAACAGAATGGAACCAACTGTAAGTGATGTGCGTGTATATGTTGAGCTCTGAAATTTAGCAATTTGACTGAGGTGCCCGAAAAATTCTGGAAGGCCTTGCGAAAGACGTAACATTTCAGGGGTTTGAGCTGTAGAATTCCTCTTCGGATGCGAATTCCTCTAAAAAGTAGAATATTGAGAAACCAGATTGAATGAATCTAATTATTAACGTACATTTGAAAAATTAATCATTATAGCCAATACAGCTAGTCCATCTGTCTTCGTGGCAGCTGTTTTTATGTCACTATATATTGAACGCCGATGGACAATATGCATTTCCGCATCATGTATATAGCCATTAATACCATGCTCAGCTCCAAAATGCGATTTTGATCCCCAATGCAAATGAAGCTCTTCTGCTATATAAGTACCGGCAAGATCAGCACCACTTATTTGTGGATTTTGATTTCGAACTGTTTGTCCAATTTTCATGCTGCCTGAATTCAAAAATTTATGATGATAATCAATCAAATTTCAGCAGCTCACTTACAGGAGTGTCCATTGTTAATTATTTGTGGATTACGTAGGAAATCTTCAAAGTAATGCGAAAATTTTAGATTTGGGATTCCTTTAAATACGGCCTGCAATAATTTATTTTTTACTAATTCTAATTTAACTTAACCTCTAATTCTTTTCCAAACTCACTTGTTTTTAAACTCACTTGTTTTGTTTTTATATTAATTGGTGATTGCTGTTTTCCACTTTTACATAACCCACCCCAATCTAAACCATTCTTGGAATAATCCCAATGTTCTGTAACATAAAAATAAATCAAATTTGAATAATTTCACCTTTTTACATTAGTAATGCAAACTTACTTCTGAATCGGTAGCTAGCTTCTTCAATATGCACTCCATGAGTCATAGCAAATATTGCCATAAAAACACAGATAACAAATTGATACATTGTTAATATAGATGAAAATATTTTTCCAGTTGTATTAATAACCAGTTGAATTCGCGACTTTCTCACAACTGCGACAACTGTGTTTGCCAAAAGGTTGAAGTTATAATTTCGTTTAGTTTACGGTGTGAACAGAAATTGTATAACTGGCATGGAATGAATTCGATTATATTGCTCTTCTAGATTCCACGTTAAAAACAAAACTGATAGATAATATTACAAACAAATTTTTAATGGAATGTTAAGTTTACTCTTGTGAGAGAAGTAAGAAGTATGAAAATGAAATGATTCAAATCCAAATGAAACATTTGCAATATTTGGGTAGTTCGTGTAAGTATTTGTTAGCCATGGTTGACATGGTAAACTTACTTAATATTTATTGTTTTTACCAGAAATTCCAATATTGATCGTCATATAGTGATAATTTTGGAGTGTAAGATGAAACTATACGGTTAGTATTGATCATTTTCTTTCCATTTTCATATTTTAGTAAAAAAACATTGAATCCAGACTTTGGATTTATCAATATTGGTTTTGGAAAAACTATCCAATGGACAGACTCATAACAACCAGGTGTAGTCAACGATCCATGATAAGTATAATATGCATTTAAGTCTAAATTGAACAGAATCGAACCAAGTGTAAGCGATGAGTTTGCATATGTTGTACTCTGAAATTCCCTAATTTCATGGAGATGCCGAAAAAATTCTTCAATGCCTTGCTTTTCAGGGCTTTGGGCTGTAGAATTAATCGTATTGTGGGATTTCTTCTAAAAACTTAAATATAGATAAATAAGATTGAATAAATCTAATTGTTAACGTACTTTTGAAAAATCAATCATTACGGCCAATACAGCTAGTCCTTCTGGATTTGAAGCAGCTGTTTGTAAGTCACTATATATTGAACTTCGATGGACAACATGCATTTCTACATCATGTTTTTTTCCATTGATTCTATGCTCAGATCCAGCAAGCTTATGAGTTCCCCAATGCAAATGAAGCTCTTCTGCGATATACGTACCGGCAAGATCGGCACCACTTATTTGTGGATGTTGAAGTTCAACCGTTTGTCCAATTTTCATGCTGCCTGAATTAAAAAATTATGATAATAATCAAATAAATTTCAGCAACTCACTTACAGGTATGTCCGTTATTAGTTATTAGTGGTTGACGTAAGAAATCATCAAAGAAATACGTAAATTTTAGATCTGGGAATCCTTTATATACGGCCTGCAATGATTTATTTCTTATTAATTTAAATTTAACTCAAGCTTTGATTATTTTTAAAACTCACTTTACTTTTTTTGAGATTAATTGGTGATTGATGTTTTCCACTTTTGCATAACCCATCCCAATTTAAACCATTCCAGGAATAATTCCAATGTTCTACAACATAAACACAAATCAAATTCGAATAATTTCACATTTTTACTTGGTAATGCAAACTTACTCATGAATCGGAACTTAGTTTCTTCAATATGCACTCCATGCGTCATCGCAAATAATATTGCCATAAAAACACAGATAACAAATTGATACATTGTTAATCTAGATCAAAATATTTTTTCAGTTGTTTTAATAACCAGTTGGCTTGGCGACTTTCTCACAAATGAGACTGAAAATCTCCATATCACAGAGCTGTGTTCGCCTAACGCTTGAAGTTATAATTTCGTAAACTATAACGATATGGACAGAAATTTTCTAATTGGCATGGAATAAATTCCATTATATTGCTCCTTTAGATACTACGTTAAAAACAAAACAGATATATGGTAAATTAGTATTAGAAAAAATGTATATTGAAATTCAAAAGTTTACTTTGCTGTATATATATTTATATTTAACAATTTATTATGACTTAAACTAAGCTCAACTTTGTATCCATTTATCAAAGTATAATACAAATACTAATTGTTTTGCCAGGCATTGACTCAAAAAGTGAATTATACATTAAAATAAATAATAAATTTTCAAACAAGTGTTTTTATTTGCAATGAAACACACAATATTTCACATACCTTGACTAACAAACTTGGCAGACTATTTATTATGCAAATATTTACAAAATAAATTACTGCACAAAAACATAGCCACAGCATAAAGAGAAGCAATAAAATGAATATTCATGCGCAAACACAGTTGCCAGCATATGAATACTCTCTTATTTATTCACAATTTAAATATTAAGCACAAGTATCTTATATTATACATCTAATTGTTTGAGCGAATAAGAAAATTATTAATTTGTATCTAAAAATATAATTAATCTTTTTAAGAACTAGAACCACATCCACTGCTCTTACTTATCGTCTTAATGTTGAATTTGAATTTGCCTATATTTTGCACCAAATTAGTATTATTCAAGTTTCAAATGCTTTTGGGTATTGTTAAATTACATTTACAAAATTTGACAATTGTGGCATTTACATAGTTGTCATCTATTCGAACTGACCGCAAAAGAATAGAACTCGGCTTTCTTTGTCTGCATGAAGACAACAATATTTACTTAGTTTCTGTCTTAATGGAAATTTAATGTTGTTTAATAAATCTAAAGAGAAATGCAGCAACAAATAAATAATGATGCGCCAGAGCAGCAGAGCAAGCAACTATATAAATATTTTTAGCTTTCTGTTCAAGTATTTCTCAACAGTTTTCACATATTATGGACAGAGTTCGCTTTGCAGTGAGCTGACACATAACTAACATTTAAGTGTGTTAAGTATAAAATGAATTATGATGAATTAAGTATTATAATAATATATTTACATGCTGCCCATGAAAGCCTTACGAAATTGTCATGAGTCATGCGCCTCTAGTGCGAATGAATGTGCTTGTAATTGACCATATTTGGTGCAGAGAATCCTCAAGAGTCACATTATGATAGCCTACATAATTAGCTGTTGTTGTTTTCATTTTTTGTTTTATTTTTTGTTTTTGTCGATTGGCACGCCCTCATGGCACAGCTGCTGACACGCCCCCGTGGTAAAATGCACGAGCGAGACTCTATCACACATTTTCGATACAAATTGTATGTTTTCGGTGCACGGGAAATGTTAAGTTTAATTTAATTGCCACAACAAAAGGCCGAAAGGAGCAACCAAGTGGCCCAAAGCACAAGTGGAAGCACATGGACAGACACACACATACACTGCTAGCTATTTGTCATTATTCACACACACACACACACACACATACGGTAAAGCAAACAATCACACTTTCACACAGCCACACACGCACATGCAGACATGGCCATCATTATTGTTTCGCACATTTGTCGTTGTTATTGTTGCGCTTGTTCAGGATATATTTACATATGCATAACCCGTGTATATTGGCCAGACATTTCAGGTTTGTGTGCGTACAGTATACATGTTAATAATAGTACACACACACGCAGTCAGACTCATATATAGTCGCAGGCGCCCCAATGGAAATTATTATTGTGCCGCATTTTTGGCCTTTGTTGGCTTAAACGTAACCACACATTTGGGGAAATTATTGTTAATATGCAGCTGCGCTCCAGCCGTATCTGCGCTTACCTTTATTGTGAATACCGCTTACATACGAGTAGAGCCCGCTCCCAAAACGTATTCGGCCACCACCGCAAAATACCGCGCTTACCGTTAATAACCTGACTTTGAAGCGACGCCATCTGGCATCATGTTTATAGCCACAATTCATTTGCCTGCCGCTTGAATCCCAATTATGAGGTCTTCATTGCTGGCGTACAGCATGTCAAATGCTATTGCAATCAGCCTTAGCGGGTTTTAATGCTGAAAATGTGATTAGTGCCGGCTATTTGATATAGTAATCCGATTCAGCTGAGCGGAAACAAAATGCAATGGACGTAGTATTTTCAAAAATATTTCCTCAATGACTGTGTGTCACATTCAATTAACGCTCCCATAAAACGCAATCAGCTTCATTTCATTTCTAAATGCCAGCTAAACCCCTGCTGTTGCGCTCAGCAGACGCCTAGTTATTGCAATTGAAATTTCAAAAGATAATTAACATAATAATATTGTATACAAAGAGGCAAAGTCCCACACCTTTATGCAGATGCTAATTCACACACGTTTGCATTGTCAGGAAAGCGCAGAGAACTATGCATCGGCTGTAAGATACCACGCAACTAGCTGCAAAGCAATTGACATACAGTAATGCGAACGGTATGCTAACACATGGATTGACTATGATAATTACTTTGATGGGCGCACCTTAATTTAACCAAAGCCGCCCTTTATGCATTCTATGCGAGGTATAATAAAAGGCAATATGGGACTTGAAAATAGCGCAGCAAGTGAAATTTATTACATCCAACGCGCGCGCACACGGATACACACGCACACACGCTCACACACAGGCAGCTGTATGCAATAGCACTCGGTCACACACAAGAACACACGCACACACACACGCAAAGTTACAGTTACATGGGCTCACATTAGCGTTTACTATCAACTGCAGAGAATTTGCATACAGCTCCTCTCCGGCCATGAAACACTTTGGCACAAATTTGAATTTTATTTGCTACTTCCGTCCTCATATTGTTTGAGTAGGTGCAGCTGTGCATATGCATGTGCGGGTGTGTGTGTGTGGGTGTGTGGGGGGGGGATGTGCAGGCACTAGGAAACTGATGAAGTTGCATACGAGTATTATTGTTAGCCTTGGGGCGCTTTGCTTTTGCTGTTGCTGTTGCTGTTGTTGTTGCTATTGCCAGGCAGGCAACTAAAAGTTATAAATACGTCATGCTGCTAATGTGCTATAATTTCGCATAAAACTAAAGAAATAAGTAAAACCTCTTTCGACATATTACAACAATACAGAGTACGAACAAGTCTTTTCACTGCTCGAAGGAAGCACATAAATAAGCACTTTACCCATACGGATTAATGGTGTGGCAGAGCAAAATGCAACTTTCTATTTGTTGCCAACTATTCGTGATACTTACCTTCACCCCTCTGATCACCTGTAGACAAAGTTTATGTTCCAACAGACTAGAAACTAATATTTCTATAAAATGTAACTTGCACGTTTATCTCTTATGCACTCGTAAAAATTCATTGGACCGCAACAATATTCTGATAGATAAATGCATTGCATGCTTAGAGAGTTCATGACTTTTCGAAGGGCTGTCAGTTATGACGGTGAAAACCGCATTTTCCTTCTTCAAATTACAATGCATTTTCTCAATGGAATACCTGTATATTCATTCATTATTATCCACCTATTTGGCGGTACAAATTGAGTTGCGAAAAGTTCGCATATCAAATTAAATGTGCGCTGTAAATTTACAGCGGAAAATTGCATTTCATTTTGTGTGGGCTTCTGCCACACTTGGTATGAAACGAGCAGCGTTGTAGAATATATTTCTACGAATTATGCGCCTAAAGTAGGCAAGTGAACGGACCAAAATTTTGGCCTCTCAAATTCACTTTGAGCTAAATCACTAATTAAAACCCGTTGACCGTGATAATGTTTACACGCTAAAAGCTATCCAACAGGCCCAGAGGGAGTCAATTCGCTGTTAAAAAGGCACACAAAAAAACACACGCACACACCCAAAATGTCTGCTGGAATTCAGCTATGTAGAGACGTTGATGTGTGCATTTTGTTGTGTGTGGGAAGTCGAAAGTAAACAACGCGGATAAATAATGAGCAATTAAGTATTGCTTCATTTACTTTCTCTGCGATTGATCGATCCCTTGTAGGAGAGTAACCGGAAAACTTTATCTAAAAAATAAATTAATTGGTAATCATCTTAAAATCTAAGATCTGCTAAAAGTGCTAGAAATAGATATTGTGTTAGTACTAATTTAATTTCCATTTCAATTTATGTTAAATAAATAAATTCACAACACTAAAAAAATAGTATGAAATAATTGAGCTAACAATTGTAAATAGTTGTAAGTTGTTGCAATATGTAAGTTGCACTCAATTCATACTTCAGTTGAACTCAATGTTGTCGTATTGTTTAAGATAGTAAAAAACTAGGTGTCCTACCCAAAATCAATAAACAAATATTTACTCAAATCCGTTCACTTCATAACACAATTTTTTTATAATTTTTGCAGTCAATCTAAAACCAACTCTAGTCCAACAGTCCGTGGAAACCTCTGGTAAAAGTGAAAAAGTGCTGTATTAAAATCGCACTTTTTGTAGAGATTTTTAATTAAATCGCGAAAGATATATACAAATATCTCGTTTATGTGTTTGCGCTACAGCCGAACAGGGAAAAAAGAGAGCCAAAAGATATGATATGCCAAATGACATAAGGTCCTGTAGAGGACATTTTATTTATGAAAATATTCGAGCACGCTGCAAACATTGAAAACGAATTAACGCAGGGTATATTGGTGTATATAAGCAACAGGCGGATCATGCGCTTAAAATAAGAGAGCTAATGGAGAAACGAGTTGGGTTTATGAGTGCCGTTGCGTCCAGGGTGATTCCGCATAGTGTTCGTTCTCCCAGCTGCAGTTTTCACTTTGCTTCACGTACATTTAGTTTTTCCAACTAACTCGCACAATTGAATTACAACGGCTTTTCATATGCCAGTGAGTGAGTGTATGGCTATATGGCTATATATATATATAAATTTCGACTCTTCTTTTTTCTTTCCCTTTTTTCGCCTCTCTTTTGAGGGTACGTAATTTGCACAAACTGTGCACTGAAATTCGCTGACAAATTACTAATTGAAAGCGCGCGGAAACTGTGCATGTTGTCGCAGGCAGGTGGGCGTGGCATGCACCAGAACTACCCACCATCGGCCACAGCCCAGCGCTCTCAATATGCAGTGACCCGTACGGTCCACGTTTGTTTGCCCAAATGCACGACGTGTGGTGCGCCTAACGTCAGGCTAAATTCATATGGCTACTACTACAAAAAAACAACAACAACAACTGGTGGTACTATGAGCACTAGTTAGCTGGCATGATTCTAACGCTTGTGATGTTGCTGGCGCTGGATGCAAATGCTGTTTGTCGGGCCCAAGGCTACCGCTGTAGCTGGTCCGCCTGCCTGAATGGCTGAATGGCCGAATGACTGACTGAATGACTGATTTATATGCAAAACGTGGCGAAAACAGTTTTTCAATTAAATTCGTTTGAGTTGTCGTCGCGGATTTCAATTTGAAAGCTGCCATATAATTTATTAGCATTAGCCACACAACGACTTGAGCACCGCCACCAAACAGACACGCAGAAAAATGAGAATGAAAATGAAAATCCTGCAGCGGCAAGCAAGCAAGCTACCAAAAAAAAAAAATGAAAAACCGTATATAATGAAAGCTGAGCTTCATCAAATGCGGCTCAATCCAATAACACAGCAAATGAAATTGTGACAAATTTGCTTTTCACTTTGGAAAATTAAAAACGCGCACATAAAATACACACGCACACACATACTCCCAAATGCAACACAAAAAAAAATAACAAAATTTTCATTCATCATCACAAAATTTCGCATGATGCCCTACTTGAATGGGCTGCTCTTTTTCTCTGAGTTGGGCCACCTTGACTACTCCATAAGAGCAGAGGACGACATCTGACATATAGGCTTACAATATACTAATAGGATTGTAATCACAATGCAGAAAAAGAGTCCCAGAACGCTCTAATTTAAATATCATTATTGCATTTTGTATATTGCCACCACTACTCAATTTATTTATGCTGTTTAATTCATTATGGTAGACTTATCAATATTGGGCATAAACTGCGGATTTTTGAGTTAGAGCAGTCGGCTGTCGGCGATGGCTTAAATGAAGTTCCCTTTTCTGAATTTTATTCTCAATTTTTGTTTGTTTTTTTTTTGCGTTAGCTTGGCAAACTTAAATCCGAGGCATTTGATATTGATTTACTTAAAAGGCAATATCAGTTTGCAAAGCAGCAGCAGCAGCAGCAGCAGCTATGCTAGCAGTGGTGGTGGCAGCAACCCTTAGCAGAGAAGGACCTTGCCCCCTTTACCCCTGCCATATCGAAAAATGCGAAAATTGTACAATGAAAATTGGAGTGAAATTAAACTAGAGCCCACAGGCGAGTACGTCGCCGTTGCCGTTGCCATTGCCTTGGTCTCAGGATGAGGCACAGACTAAGACCGAGGCGTAGACGGAGACGGAGATGAAGACGGAGACAGGCTGTCCAGCTGAATGACTGGCTGACTTGTTGGCATTCATTTGGCCGTGTGGCCAGCGTAACTTTGGGACACTTAAGCGACATCGCACTCGAGAATGTCTGGGCCCCATGGAGTTGGAGTGCCGGGAGTCGGTGCCATCATGTTTCAGGGCCACGATATCGTTGCCCCCGCCTTCCTAATGAGACAAAAATTGCGATTTGAATGCAAATAACTGCAGGGCTGCTTCAGACAACCTTCTAGCCGGACAACAATTACATAGCGTTGAAGTGGGCGCCCACCGACCGGGGAGTGTGAGCTGTGGGTTTTTAGCTTTGTCAACTGCCATTTAAATTTACAAAATGAAATGCAGAAGGCATTTCTGGGCTTTGGTTTTGTGCGAAGCCCTGTTGGCATTTTAATGAAGTTCTTTAAGGCCAACAACGAACAGCAACAGCCAAATCTACTGCCAATGAATGGAAGACTAAGTTTGTGAGCACTGGCCACAGCATTCTGGGCAGGCCAGGTAACGTCTGTTTGCATTTAATTAAATGCCAATATTTGAATCAATTTGCATTGTGAATGTGAAAAATGTGCGGCAGTTTGACTAATCAACTCTTGGATAACATTTCGGCGTCACTCTGCATATTTGTATTCTATTAATTTGACCATTGACAATGCCATTTGCCCAACTGCTGCTATCCGCTGCTAACCTGGACACGAGCTGCTCAGAGCAAGAGTGGCATTTCATTTGACTTAGCCTGACAACGACAGCATTGCTCTCTCATTTTGATTTGATTTGATTTAGTCCGTGTCAATTTGCCATTTCCTATTCCAGCGAAGAATTCAATATATGCACACAATTTGATAAAGTGTATACAGTTGTGGGATATCAGTTCCACAAAAACAGCAAAGAAGGAATTTAAGTCAGTATTTGGTTACACCAAAAAGTAATAATTATTATACTACTAAATTTAATAGATTAAATTGCGGTCTTTTGGCAGTTTCAATTGACAAATGCAATTCGAGACCACTGTTAAGGTAATTTAGGAATTTCATTACTTGAACATATTTGAAATTATATTGAAGTTTGAATTTCAACTTCAGTTTATTGTATCCCATTAACAAAATGCATTTCGAAAACACAATAAAAATTTATTTTTATATATTCGATTTGTGTAATTGAAATGCATATTCCTTTTAAACATTTGTATTTATTGTATTTCATATTTAATTTTTGTCAATTTTCAAGCATGTGAAATCAAGTTGCAATATTTTTTGACTGCAGTTTTATATTTGTTTTGAAGAGTGCACGTTTTTGCGCAACTAACAAATCATTGAACGACATTGTAAATTTGATTTGATTAAAAGTGAACAAGTAACCGCCTTTAAATGAATATAAATTATGTTGCATGTGCATTTGTTCGTCTGTTGGAATTCTATAATTTATGCAAATCATTTGCAAATCTCTTTAATTTAATTTATGAGCACAGTCCCCATACATATGTCCACACGAGAGGTGTTAATTTATAGAAATGTTTTTATTAATCCAAGCTTTTTTATAGCATTTGCGTTTAACGGCTAATAATGATTACCAAACAACATGTTAAAACATTTATTGGGTTTTTCCGACATAATTTAATTATGTTGATTTTTATGCATTTAATTACTAATTTATTTACATGTTTAACAAATACAAATAATTTTCATTTGCACGCTGCGAAAGCTAAATTGATTGCCGGTAAAATGCTAACGTAAAACTTGTTTTTATACCATTAATCAGCGTTTGTTTATTGATTGAACAACCTGTGCCAATGGAGTTGGTGCAAAAGTTTTTATACAAAACTATTTCAACTTGAACAATTGAATTCAAAGTGTAGCCATAATTCATTATAATGCAGACTTGAAACTTTAAGAAATGAATATCCCAAAATTACTAACGAAATTTTAATAATTTAAAACATTAGCTTTAAGCAATTAAATTGTGTATACGCAACGTGCATCAGGCAAACAGGAGAAATTAGTTTATTTCGAACAGGAAATACCAAAAAAAAAAATACTGCTCAACTGCGCATAAACTGGTTGGCTTCTGCTTAAGTTGGCTGCTAGTTTAGCATGGCATTTGCTTTGTTGTGGCCTTGTGAGCACCGGCCACTGCTTTGGCATTTCTTTAAAAAGACGTTTTGGCTTTGGCTTTAGCTATGACTATGGCTTTGGCTATGAAATAATATGCTCACCGCAAGCTTTTGCTGTGGCTTGTTTGCCAATACAAGCCAATACAGCATAGCAGAAAGTTCATCAATCAGCTCAGCCTTAAGATTCATTCCATAACATCAGCCCCAGCCCCCGCCCCCACTCCCAGTGGCAATCCCAAACCCAAATCCGTTCCCACTCCTGTAAGCATTCGTTGCTGCTGCATTTGATCAGCATCCTTCACAAGCTGTGACGCAATTCGTGCGAACGTGTCTCAATAACAAAATTAACAGAAATTGCAACATATTGTGCGAGTGTGTGGCAGGCGAAGCGTATGGGGCATGCGGCACGTGCGTGTGTGGTATGTACAAGAAATTGCTGCAAAAAACCAAGCTAAGCGGTCAGCAACTGTGTCAAAAATTGACATTGCACAACCTATTTGGCAACAAAGTATTAGTATTGCGGTTGCCACAAACTAAAACCTTTTATTAAACAACAAATGCTCGAACAATTCTCGAGATTCGAAACACAATTCACACAAATCACTAATTTAAATACTTTGCGCTGGAAAGTATGCTACAATAATTTCCATCTTTGTATATGAAACGAGTATAATTACATTAAAGACATTAAATAGCACAAACTGTGAAACCTTCTCAATTTAGCTAACATTGTGGACAGTGTAAGCCACAATCAAAAACTTCGGATGCAACTTTTACACAATCCGGCACAGCTTGAGCTCCACACCAAATACAACAACAACAGCAAAAGCAGCAAGAAAAATGCTTAATGAAGCGACTGCTGCTGCTGCCGTTGCTGCCGTTGCTGCTGTTGCTGGTGTCGTCCCCTTGCCACCGAACGGGCAACAATGACAAAAGGGTCGCAGTCTTTGGCAACTGTTGCCCGGGCCAAATCATGGACGGAGTTCGTTTCACGCCCATTCACACTGCCAGACGAACTGGGAGAGAGGGAACTAGTGTCTCTGAGTGGCGAGTGGAGCGAGGAAGCAACACATGTGACCAACAGCTGGACCACTGGCAATACCAAAAAAGCGGAGGCCGCCCATTGAATATCATAGAAATAGAAATACGTACGTGCAAAAATTTGTGCGCTTGATTAAATTTGAGTCACCATGCTGGCCAGAAGAGAGTGAGACAAAGCGAAAAAGGGGGCGAACAGTGGCGACCAGTCCGTGACCAGTGGCAAATGCCACAAGTGTGAGTCAAGTTGAAAGACAATCAGGCGGCAATTTAAAACCATTTTCACTGCGGGCAACCGGCCACCAGGAAGTCACCACCTGCTATGGCACAGTGAGGCAATCGCAGGGCGGTCAGACAGACGAGCGGGCAGCGGAACGTGCAGCTTGGATACGGTTGCAGTAACTTTTGCTCGATTAGTTTTGATTTGGTTATTTGGCATTAGGCAATATGCTTTTTACTTTGCCCAATTTCTTTCATTTTCCCCATTGTTGACTTTCTTTCGCTCGGCTCCAGCCAAATAAACTAATTTCATTGCCCGGACTCTGCCCAGCTGCGCTCCGTGCCGTGCCCCAGCTGAGGGTCGGTTGTTCCCCAACTTGTACATTCTGGACTTCGGCACATGCCACACTCACTCACGCACAGTCGTTTTTTATTGAGAAGCTTTGCTTTGTGTTGTAATAAACCTGTTAATATTATATAATTTAAAAAGGTTGAAATATTTAGTGGAAAACAACTCGCCAGTCGAAACTGAATTAAAAGATAAATAGATAAAGTAGTTAATTAATGTAAAACTTCAACTTGAAATAGCAATATTTCAGTTAATTTTATTTGCAATCCCTACAGTTTGGGGATTTACGTGCGTGCTGATAAAGTTGCATCTTTGTGCTCACACATGGCGTATACTTAATATGCGCTAGTGTCACGTTTTTGTGCGAAAATCAAAGCATTGAATTCTCTTATTGCTACGTGGCATAAGCCACAAATTACACTTTCAACTCGACTCCCAATGTGGTTGCTTTGAAAAGCAAAGCTACAACGGGAATTAAGACATTAAAGCGCCTCTCGCCGGGGGATGGACAGCAAGTGGGGGGAGTGCACTGCTCAACGTGACCAATCCACGTGCGTCAAGCGTCGAGCGTCGTACGTCGCCCAAACACCTCTATAATTTGATATACAACCAGAGAGGCGAGTGCTGAGAGTCAGATCGTTTGTCGCGCGTGTTGTTAGGCCCTGAATGAAAGGCATTACACTTCCGTTAAATGTCGCTATTATTTAACAATTTTGTTTATGTACGCTTCCCATGCAGAGACCCCTTCTGTTCCATCCTACATACGTGTGTACGCACATACCTCCATACCATGTGGCAGCCAGTAGTATGGGGCGAAAAAAATATAATTTATGGTTACTCAGACTACCAGCGAAATGGAAGAAAGCGGAAGGGGGAAACTAAATTGTCGTCGCCAATGTCGTTGTTGTTGCTGGGAGTCGAAACAAAAAGTAGGAAAACAATTACAGCTGACTTAACACTTCCGTTTCTTGTTGCAAAAGCCGCACACGTTTATAGAGCCAACGACTTGCCACTTGCCACTTGCCACTTGCCAGTTGCCGCTGGCTGCTGACTGCCGACTGCTGACTGGCGACTGCGGACCCGCAGAAGGGAGGAGAAAGACGTTAACACACTGCCCGTCAAGCACTTGAAATTGTAATTTAACACGTACACAACACAATACACCTTTCTCATTTTTTGGCCAGTGATGGGTTGCGTCTGGCCGCATGTTGATGGTTGCTGGAAACATACGTTGCTCCATGCGAAATAATAGCCAAGTATAAACATATACGCACAACTGTTTTTCAAGTATAACATTTTATTGGTTTCATTGCGTTTTAAAATCATGAAAAATTCTCCAAAAATATTCACTGAATAATGATATAAAGCACCTTAAAGAAATCATTCATGTTGCGATTTGATTTGTGCACTTACTAACTAAAAATATTATCGCAAACGCATAATACGTATACGACCACGATTACAATAAAGTTCTTTTACACAAAAAAATATCGATCAATACTTATTATAATTTCAATAAGTACACATATGATTCATAGACGTAGACCTCGAAAACATTTGTGTGCTTCTATGAGTAAATCTGTGAACAGCTGCCTTCTTAGTTTTAATATCGAGTCAATTCCTGCAATTTATGCAAGAGTGCTTTTCAGAACGCACAAAAAGATTATTAATGAGGTGCAAAAATAAATAAATTCAATAAATATATGCTTTCTCGTGAACATCTAAAAATATATTAATTGAAAATGAGTTTCTTTCTCAAGAAACGTTTACATTCAAAATTCACTTTTTCAAAGTTTTTTCTTTTGGTAAATGAGTAAGGTTTAACACAATATCTGAGTAGTTGAATAAATGAAGAGTGCGATATTCAATATAAAAGTAAAAAAAAGTAAATGAAATTTATGCGAATCTAGTTAACGATATTGTGTAAAATTCGTTTAACTTTGTCTTGTAAATATTCGAATAGATTTGAATGAGTCTAATGTTTGTCTCTTTAGAATTCGAGCCTACGCAATTAATTTGATAACTAATTTGATAAGAATACGAAAGTCAGTTGGCTCCACGCCTTTTTCAAAGATGCGCGATGCGAACACAGAACTGGCGCTAAAGAACATCAAAAGCGCAAATAAATTAAACAATATTGCGCAAATACAGTTTGTTAATCATACGGACAAATGCATGAATTATGCATAGTTTTTGTGAAACAATATTCAACATTTTGTTTTTGTTTTTGTGCATTGATCTTGTTGCTTTGAAATAAATTTGAGATACACAACTCGAGCATAGGCATTGTTGTAAGCTCTCTAAAGTAAACCTGAAGCGTTTCTACGCAAAAGCTTAGATATAACTGGGCGGCATAAACTACGATTAAGTTTGTGTGTGTGTGTGTGTGGTATGAGGCAGCTTGTAGCAGCTCACTTTGGTGACTCCGGCGGTGCATTGGCGCTGCCAAAGAGTTCATCATATGACGGGGCTGCAAAGATAGAGAGTATGTAAAGTCTATCTAAAATTATCAAAAGCATTTTACTACACGACTTACGCAAGGCATGCGAGCCCGACATCCTGGAGGTGGATGGCAACTGCGTGTAGCCGCTGGCAGCACGTGCTGCTGGCGATGCACTCGTCTCCAGGACATCTTCGGCCAGACGTGGCAGACGTGACGATGATGAATATGATCCAGATGCTGAGATTGCTGGCGACGGCATGGTGTGAGCCAGTTGATAAGGTGGCGATTCCATGACAGGTTCGGCCATGTAGTGTAACGGTGGATACGATTGAACCATCAATGGACTGGATGAATAAGGCATGTAGGGCACATTGCAGCTGCTCCGCAAACTGGCTCGGGCTGACGGACTGCCAAATTGCGAGGACTGCGAGCCCGATGTATAGGATAGCTCGACGCCACCAACAGCTGGACTCAGTGTTGAGTCCGAAGTGGTGGAATTCAAGGAACTGCATTCGCTGTACTGCGATGAATGCGATGGCGAGCCAATGGAAGAGTCTAGCGTTGGATAGACAAGTGTGGCAGCGGCGGCTGGCTCAAAAGGATTGCCAGCTCCTGTCGTCGTC
The DNA here is from genome assembly GCA_035046165.1 of Drosophila rubida. Lineage (NCBI taxonomy): Eukaryota > Metazoa > Arthropoda > Insecta > Diptera > Drosophilidae > Drosophila > Drosophila rubida. Next base: position 10,545,717 of record JAWNOF010000012.1, on the reverse strand, counting down.
ATATCATCCGGTCCGGGCGGACCATTGTCCGGCCGTGGTGGCAACGATGGACGCACAGAACCCAGCCGCAAGGAAGTGTCCTGTGAATAGACCTTGAAGGGCAAGTTAAGCACTAGATTCTTGAAGAAGCCACGCAGCACAGCTTCCACGCGCAGCTCGTACGCGATGGTTATGACGCCGCTGTACTGCTGATCGGTCGGCTGTGCCGTGTCCGGCATGAGCAGCTCGTGGGCAAAGCTGCGCTCGCTCTTTTTGTGCACAGAGCCCGTCTCCTTGCTGGCAATGCCAATGCACTCGACCTTTTGCACTCGCAGCGGCACGTGGCTATAGTAGGTGATATACTGTAAAATGCTGAAAGCACAAAATTGTATGAAATTAATTAATAAATCGCACGCAAGAATATTTCAACTATTTAAATTTGAATTGTTTCGGTATATTTATGCGCTCTGCTAGTATTTTTTACAGCAAACTTCCGATGGTCTTGACGACGATCACATTTTCTGTTATCGATATCGATACTTACTTAAAGCGCAGCTTCTCCACATTGGTTGTGCTGTTATTGATTACCGTGACACAGATGCGCAACGGCTCGCCGCGCACTGCAAAATCCTCGGGCAACAATGCAACCATGGTAATTGGCCGTGTACCGAATAAGCTAATTGTTTTTGTAATTTGCTTCTCCAGTGGGGTGGGATTGCTGCGATATGTTACGGGCAGCGGCATATTCTTCACAACCGTAAAAGGTATGGTATGACGTTCATTTAATGTCCAGGGTCTTTGTATCAGTACGCGCATCTTGTACTTGATACTGCCATAGCTGCCTTTGAAGCTGGAGGGTAGCTGACGGCCCAGCGCCACGTTAAAGATAAATGTGTGCTCGCCGGGTGATAACTCTACACCGTTGGGTTCAAATTCTGGAAGCGGTGTCTCGCTGTGCTCATAGATTTCTTTGCTGGTGTAAAATAGACTACGCGTATATTCATTGTTGTTGGAATTTTTGCGCAATATTTCCATCCATTTGCATTTGCCTTTGCCGGTTACTTGGATTTTGATAGCTGCAATGTATACAAAATACAATTTGAATTAAAGACGGTTACAAAATTCGCCACCTAGTGTACATTTTGTGAACTAGCCAATATCGTCGAAGGGTTTGTGTACCAGCTAAACACATTGGTGCTTACACTATTGCTACACTAAGAAGACCATCATTTTGGTAGAAAAATACTGAACATACTTTGGGCGAACATTTGTATTTTAGAAAAAAAGACTACGGTCCCACCCCGTCACATATGTTTGAAGCTTCAACATCTATTACTTTGTTTGTTAAATAGCGTGTGCAAATCTAAAAACCATACATATTGTATATTGCAAATATGAAATAAAATACTTAAACATACAATTTATTTTAGAGATGTATAAATATTTTTAAATAAATCCGTTTGGCTAATAAGCCGATGGGCCTAACCCAATAATATCGATAAGTATCGAGTCTTTTGCAAAAAACGAAAACCAGAGTTGCCACGTATTTGCTGAACAAAAAACATCATTTTTTCCTTGCATTGTGGAGCAGACAAATATTTAATTTAATTGTCTGTGTTTAAAAAAGGCAAGTAATTATTTGAAACATTTGCAAAAAAAAAAACATGATTAAACATTTGCGAATTTGCACAACGAGTGTGAATGCAACACAGGCAAGAGTATTTATGACAATTTTTTGCCGGGGCCGGACATTTTTTCATGTGGTTCTACAACAATTTTTTTTACTTCAGGACGCTAGACAGTGAAAATATCAAATGGACTAGCAATTGCAACAAATGTCGGACAAAATGAATGCCAACTATATAGCACGTGCCTTGTGCTATCATGGACAACCATTGCAAAAAATCTGGGACGATGAACGCGGCGTCGAAGATTTGCGGCGTTTAAATCTAACGCAACCCAACTACAATGTCTACCAGGAGCGTCAGAAATTTTTTACGTTCCAGGAGCGTGCGAAACGCTTAAAGATCCACCAATTCCTCGCACGCAAAGCATCCGAATTATACGACAAACAATTGGTGGGCAATGTGATGGAGGAATCATGGCTGGCTCAAATGAACAATTGTTTTGTCCACCTGCCGCCAATCGAATACTTCATGAATGCCAAGGATAAGCGCAAAGCGTGGGCCCATCGAATGGGTGCCCTGAAACAGGGTGACGTCGTTTGTGCAACAGTGCAAAAGATCATGACCAACGCGAATCGCATTGTGGTCAAACCCCTTTGCACTGCTGAACCGCTTCACTACTATCTGGCTGACATACCCATTAAGGTCGGTGTGCACCTTTTAAATCTCAATTGATACATCTTACTAATAGCTTATTGCATTTAGGCCATCATATTTCAAGATCAATGGGGTCCCCTGCCGTTGGATAAACAGGGTAACCAGCGCCCCTTTGCTGTAAATGATTTCATACGCTGCGAAGTCTGCAGCGTCTCTGCGGATGTGGAACGTTTAACACTAGGCATGCTGGGTCTATACAACAAAAGACCTGAAATCAAGCTTGGTCTCTGTGATCTAAGTGATTTCCCCAAATACTATATGTACGTATTAAGGAGCTTGCATTGTTTTTATTTATATCTAATGCTTTCCTTGCAGACAACTTCACAATGTGGAGCAATCGAGTGCATTGGACTACGAAGATCAGCTGAATGCTGCGCTTGAATTCGAGAATCCCAACTATGATGTGCTCTTTCAACTCAACGGTCTGCAGCCCAATGAAAATCTAACGCTGATGCAGAATATCAAAGTTGGCTTTCCAGAGTCTGACTATGCGCCTGAGCTGCGACAAAAACAAGCTTCACAGTGGGCATTTCGGTAAGTTAGTTCGAGGCTTCTAATCACGGCTGCTCTCGTTATCAGGTCAAATTATTATCAGTTTTGCCGTTGAAACAGCTCAGCCGTGATTGAGGCACGAAGTGAGCATAGCTTTTATATAAATAGTATATATGCATCAACAACATTTGTATGTATATTTGTCCATATATATCCATTGCACCCCTCAACCACCCGCTTGAAACCACACACAAACACACATTATCCGGTACGATACGAAACCACTCAGCTCCGTGGCTGATGGCATTGAGCACTTTAAAAATGGCCAACAAGTCGAGGCCTTTCAGTGCCTGAACAAGGCCCTGAACATTGATCCGCGCAATGTCGAGGGTTTGGTGGCGCGCGGTGCGTTGTACGCGAATCGGGGCAGCTTCTTGAAGGGTCTCAAAGACTTTGAGAAGGCGCTATTGTTGAATAAATACCATGTGAATGCGCGTAAATATATGGGCGAAACGTTGGTCGCACTCGGACGCAGCTATGAGGAGGAGAATCGACTGCCCGATGCCATCAAGGCCTACAGCGATTGCCTCAGTCTACTGCCACAACATGAGCAAGCACGCATATCACTCGATGCACTGCAGCAGAGACCGACTGTAGCTGCTGCCGCGGCGGCCTCCTCTAGCCTTTTGACAACGTTGCAAGCAGCAACATCGGCAGAGGTGCTGCATTTGCCAGCAAGTAGTGCCACTACAAGTGCAACCATTGCCGTATCCTCGGACGATTCCAGCTCATCGAGTGACAGCGAGGACAGCGACGATCAGTGTAAGTGCCATGCAAATAACTTAACTGTATTTGATTACGAAAACACAAAAAGCAATTGCATTTTTTTTAGCCGGCAAATCGCGCAGCAATCAATCATCCTATTTGCCCATCGAACAGGATAAACGAGCGGTGAGCGATGCTCAAGCGGTCAATGAATTCAAGTTGGATGACGACGAGACCATGAGCAGTGTGCGCAAACTGCTGCGCGACGCCAGCAAGCACAAAAAGTCCAAAAAGAAAGGCAAAAAGAAGAAGGACAAGGACAAAGGTCAGAAAAAGACCAGCAACAGCAGCAAGAAATCAAAAAGCAAAACATCGGATGAAACTCCCGCGCTGACGTCCACCGAAGCAGCGCTGGAAATGCTGAAAAAGATCGATTACGCCGAGGCATACAGGTAAACTGGCTAGCCAAATGACACCCTGGATCACTTGTATTCCATTTCAATGAACAAACCGTCTGCCTGGCATTTGATCTGGGGTCGTTGGCCCGTCATTTGACTTCAGCTTGTATTGATCAATCTTCTTGCTTTCTCAAATGCATGACGAACTTTTAGTAGCCGGGATAAGTATGCTAAGTGAGTTTATTCCAATTACTGTGCACTTTATTACCTTTTCTTTGTTTCCCCCCACAAACATTTGCAGAATCGTCAATATCAGCAACAGCGATGAGCAGCTCAAGTCGCATCTAAGGAACTATTTCAAGGGCAAACAACGCTCCGAGACACCGCCACCACCACCACCACCGCCTCCTGCACCAACCTCAGCTCGCAAACAGCCAACGTCGCTATCCGCTTACAATGTCATGATGGGGCCAAGCACCTCGAAACATGCTGCAGCTGCAGCTGCCGCGGCCAGCACCGATGATGAGCAGCCGCCACCAGCGCCCAAATTTCATGATGGCAAACCTAATAATCAGCAGCAGCACAAATTCTCCTTTCAAATCAAAAAGCGGCCGCTGCAAATGGATAAATTTGGACTGTTGCGTTTGGCCACGCCGTTGAGCTCACACTCGCAGAGTCGCAGCCGGAGTCGAAGTCGGAGTCGCAGTCGGACGCCACGGCGTCGCAATAGTCGCAGTCGCTCACGCGGCAGACGCACATCGAGGCGGCGCGGCAGCTCACGTTCGCGCAGCCGGAGTCGAAGCAGCCGCAGTCGTAGTCGCAGTCATTCACGCCCCTCCAGATCAAGAAGACGACGTTCGCCCCGTTCACGCTCTCGCAGTCGTAGTCGCAGTTTTACCCCGCAACGTTATGGTGGCGGATCACGTTACAGAGGACGCGGTGGTGGCGGTGCCTGGTTTAAGCCTCGCTTTGAGCCACGCGACAGACGTTCTCGCTCACGTTCCTTCGGCCGTGGTGGAGGACGACGGACACCTTCGCCATTCGGCTCCAGACGCAGTCCATCACCATTTGTGCCGCGCCGCACACCATCGCCGTTTGTGCCACGACGCACGCCATCACCTGCTGCTCGGTATCGAAGGACGCGCTCTCGCAGCATCAGTCCACGCCGCCATGGAGCACCGCGCTACCAGCCGCGAGGTCGTGGGCGTGGACATGCGCGTGGTCGGTTCCAGCATCGCTGGAACAATTTCATGGACAACCGCAACAATGGCAGACGCTATACGCCCGAGGAGGACTTGCGGCCGCCGGGCGAGGACGATCCTACCATCGAGGAAGTGGATGAAATGATTAAAGAAGCACAAAAGGAACGCAAACAGGGTATTATCGAGGGCGATAAGGACATAGTAAAAAAACGCGCCGCAAACAACACTACGTCTAGTGATACTACTGGCTAAAAATGTGGAAATCCACAAAAAATTTGGATATATCCAGTGTTAAGTTTTCTCTCCTATGCACGTAGTTCTACATATGTATAATGTATACTTGAATATTCATTCGAAATGTATTAAGTATCCTAACACACCCTCTTCTGATATATATAAAGCTCCAACACAAACCTGAACACCAAAATAAAGAAAGCTTTCGAAGCAATTTGCATGGTTTGCATGCAATAAACATTAAGTACGAAATGCAATTGTTATTTATCTCGCCATAAACACATTAGTGGGTACTGGGTAAGTGGTTTTTATATGTAGACCAACAGCTAATTACTTACACAAATTCTAATCAATTCGCAACATACGCCTCATTTCTTATTTGTTTGCAGGGTATTTGTTCAAAGTGATATCAACAGTTGAAACTGTTTGTTATTTTCCTAACCAATTACACGCACACAACTCATGTAAGTCTGTCTGTGTGTGTGTGTTTCTATTTATACCTAAGCGCGTGCTTCGCTCCTCTCGCGAGACAACAACAAACCCATTGCTCAAACCGGCTATTCACAATAGTCTTACTCACACATGCACACAGAGTCGCACCAGCCAGAGAGAGAGAGCGAGAGCGCGGAGAGTGTATGTGTGCATATGCAGTTGTTGTGTCCAACTAAAAATCGTATGAGCGAGCTACGCATCAAATGTCTGGAAGTTAAAAGGCAGCCTCAGATAAAGCGTCCCTTGGCCATTCAGTTGATATTTGCCTGCCGGCAACAGCAGAAGCAACTTTTGGAGCCCGCTTAAGGGGGAATGTGTGTGTCTGGTTGTCGTCTGCCTCCGTTGTTGGTGTGTGTGTACATTTTGTTTGCGCACAAGACTTTGATTTAGAATTGAAAACCGCGACAAGTTATTGTAATTAGTACGTGTGCTAAAATTTAATCAAACTAATCGATAAAAATAGAAAGCGAATAACACACACACACATACACATTGGCACACATTCTCATTCTCAATACTATAGAAGTTTTGCGATGTAAGTGAAAAAGCAGTAAAATTTTTGCTATTGCCAAATTTTATATAAGCGTTGTTGCACTTTTCTCACAAGACTAACAAGAATAAAGTGCACGACGCTACAGTAAATTGCGGATAGAAAAGCAAAATGCAGAAGAAAACAACACGCGGCGGCCGTAGCTTTTGTTTGGACTTTGAACGATAAGAGCGCACCCACAAAAACAACAACGGCAACTACATCTACTGCCACCGTGAAGACAAAGAACTTGAAAAGCCGTGCTTGTTGTTATTGTCTGTGCGCTACAGTTTCAGTTGCCATGTGAGTCTTATGGCCACTTAGAAGCCGAATGATTTCGCTGGCAATATGAATGAAATATAAAATGGAAATTATCGCGAGTACAATTTGTAATCGAGTTAGTTAAGCCTTATCATTTAATAGTCTTTGAAATGTTAGATAGGTGATATCTAAAAATAAGCTAATGTGATGTTTAATATTGACATCGACATCGAATTACATTTTGCTGCATATTAAAATAAATCAACAGACTTTGATCACCCTTATCTGACGCTATCGCAAAATAATTGCGCCAGGTAGTCATTAATACATTATCTACACAGAAAAATAACAATTAAGTACAATAGTTTATTTATTTTCAAAACATTTTTTCCATATCTCTTGCAGAACAAACTCAACCCAATTACCATATAAAAATGTATACGAAAATCTTTCGTGCTGTGATAATCGGTGCTCCTGGGTCAGGGAAAGGCACAATCTCGGAACGCATTGTGAAAACTTTTGGATTTTTGCACATTTCGTCGGGCGACATTCTACGCCAGAATATTATCAAAAACACGGAACTGGGCAAGAAGGCACAAAGCTATATTGCCGCCGGACAACTGGTGCCCGATGAGATAGTGACAAAGACAATGATCGCCCGCATTACAGAGGTGGGCAACAAGTCGTACATATTGGATGGATTCCCGCGTAATAGCGCCCAGGCCGATATCTTATCGAATCGCTGTCAGATTAATGCTGTTATTGATCTAAACATTCCGCATGATGTGATCATTGAACGAGTGAAACATCGCTGGATTCACGCACCGTCCGGCCGTGTCTATAACATTGGTTTCAATGATCCCAAAGTACCTGGCAAGGACGATGTGACGGGCGAACCGCTAACACAACGAGAAGATGACAAACCCGAAGTGGTAGCTAAGCGGTTGCAGCTCTATGACGAGCTTATGGGACCAGTTTTGGCGTGGTACGGCGAGCGTGGTCTGGTAACCACATTTAAGGGTCGTGAAACCAAAGAAATTTGGCCACGCGTCGAACGCTTCCTTAAGGACAAGGTCAACAAGGGTTAAATAGATAGGGTATTATGTAAACTACAAAGACAGTTCAATTAAAAGTGTGCACAAATATTTTTTATGAATAGGCAGGCAGCTGATGCTTACAAGGAAGATGTGTTCAATTAAGGCAAATCAATATATATATATATATATGTATATGTTTCTATATACATATTGTGGAGGAGAACGGGGGTTAGGAGTACGATCCATTGCAACTAATTAAATTTAATTGCGAAGCCTTACAAATTAGAATCGAATCAAGAAACTAAACGGTTCCAAATGTATTTTTCTCTTCAACTTATACATACAAATGCATTAATAACTGACATCGAGGCTGGCAACTTCAAGCCATCCAAAACATTCCCCTCATAAAAGTGTTTTGTTTTGATATGATTATTATATATATACTTGTACTTGTATAAACGCTCCTAAGTTGGTGCTCTGATAATAAATCGTTTTTTATATTACCCACTGATAACATGTCGTTGCTGATTTTAACATGGAGCCATAAAACGTATGGCGAAAACTATTTTTGTACTTCGTTGGACATCAATATGAAATTTCCGAGTAGTTTTGCTTCTACGGCTTCCTGAATGTCTCTTCATATACAAATGCCCTACGCAGTGGACCGTAGGGCACTTTTAGTTGAAACCACAACCACTGACGAGTGTTACGCTCCCCATTACGTTCTCTCGCTCTCAATCTCACACGGATGCAAAGAGCATATAACATCACGCACACAAGCGTATTTGCGCTCAATTGAGTGTCATTTTAACAGACACTGATTGGGGTCCGTGTATGTTAACGAAGTTAAGCCAAATAACAAGACGCCACACTGTTTGATTCTCGCAATGAGTTGACACCACACATGAGATTCGAAATACAGTCCCACAACTGATTAAACAAATGTCAACAAATCACAAGTGCTGCGTTCATATTGAATCGTCAGCTGTTTTGTTTTTTTTACGGGCATCTGTGTCAGCATAACCAGCTGTTGAGCATATTATAAAATGTTGTTGAAAGGCTATAACGATATTTAAGCTTCTTGCACACAAACATCGAATTGCGTAATAGATAAATTGGAATACAACATGCTCTTAACCATCTGTACTTTTGAAGTGAGCGTCTTATTCTATGAAGCACTGTATTGAGAGCAACATCTCTCTTTCGTGTTTTGACCAATATTACGGCATTTCTGACACACATACAATTGCGCACACATACAGACAGAGTTACTCGCACGCCACACCTGCCCCCACCCCGCATACACACAATGAAACGGCGCGTAGCATTTCCTGAATCAAATGACCCCAACAACAAAAAGTGCAATTGGACGCCTATCGATGAATGACAAAATTTCAAGAATTTGCAATCGAAATAACATAAAAATCCAACAACAAACGTAAGCGTAAAATGGCTACGGCGCTTTTGTTGTTGTTACTTGCTGTCCAAGCATCTTCTTTGTTTATGCCAATGCGGCCATAACGAAACCAGCGATGACAATGGGCAAAATAATCTCAAAAAACTTCACTACTGACCACAAATTGAGGTCCGTGCCTGACTCACCCATGATGCAAGCTGGGCTTGTGAAATGAGATACATGTTCATGTGATGACTTATAATAATAACAGAAGCAATTTACCTCTTATTTTGGTTCGCTTATTAAGGTTCATCCAAATCTCGCCGCGTATGATCTGGCCGGCATAAAAAATGCGCTCTGGATTGTCTAATCTGATGCATAATCGATCGCTTTCCATGCTGCTGATGTTGGTGCTGCTTCTGCTTCTGCTCCTCTTATTAAATTGTCATCCAAAAATAACACATATAAAACGACTCATTTGAGCGGTCGCCGTGCAGAACTACCTACAACTACAAATACAACATTGTTCACTTTTTATTAACTTGGCCGGTAATCAAGTGAATTTCTTCAATAGTCACGATATAGGGTAGTTCCCATTATATTTACGCGCACGGCACTTTAATTGAATAAGACCAACCACGGCAACTATTTTAATAATTAACCAAAAGTAACTAGAAACGTTGTTGCTTTTGTTTTAGCTTGCCTCACGATAACGATAAGCGATTAATCGAACCATGTCAGCTGACGCTAAATTCAGTTCGGCGTTGCCACATTGCGTTTGCCATTTCAAGCGCTGAAAGCTTTGATTTCAAAATGAGATAATCTACTATATCTGGTTGCGAATATGTTTAATTGATGCAGTTGCCACACATTCAAAGTATTTACTGTGATTTTAGCATGTAGTTCCCCGCAGAAGCGATATATATCAAAAAGTTCAGCGTCTGCACCACCAGAGCATTTGATAATTTATTAATCGGATTCTGCCTCAGTATTAATTCGAGGCTGCTTGTGTTCAGTTCTTTGGTGGTCGCAACGCGGCCAGTAGTTGTGTGCCCTGACCTCGTGTGTGTGTATGTTGCTTTCGGTTGTTCTGTCAATAAAACAAATATACTACAACAGTCCAAATCCACAAAAAAAAGTCCTGTTACGGTCTGTCACCAAGGCTTTTTGTGTTTATAGCGTTCAAGCTTTAAGCAAAGATGAGCAGTAAAGTGAATTTTAGCTTTGAAAACGTCTTGGGCGTCTACTATGCTGGTCAGGTTGTTTCCGGCACAGCTGAACTAATTACGGAACGCTCGAAAACTATCCGCTGTAAGTATCGAGTTAAGACGTAATAATAATTCTTTGTAGCAATGCATGACGTCATGGAGAGCTGTCTGCTCCCTCATCCAATTCCATTGCGTAGACAAACCGAACTCTCAGGGCTTGACTGCGCTTCATTAGTATTCGAGCCGTCATTGTTGTTGCTTTTGTTATTGTTATTTTCTTTGTTATTGTGCCGGTCGGTGGATAATGTTGCTATTCATATATACATATGTACATTCATTCGAGTATCGACTATATGATATTACTGCGAGAGTAAAAATAAAACTAGTTTTCCATTGAATTATATGGCTGCTGTGTATTACAATTGCTTTTATTGGATATTTGAGCTCGTCTGTGCTGAACTTTGATTTGTAAACAACAGATAGTTGTAGGCACCACAACAAAAATATTGTATTGTATAGTGGTCTACAAAAATTTAACAGAACTTAATAATGCTAGGATTAACAATCTCTGTGTGTATTTTACGTTCACACGCATTCCAAAAAAAAACCTTAATTATGTTTCAAAACTGGTTTTCTAATGGGCCTAAACTGCTGTGCGTATGTATACATAGTGTTTATATGAAGTCAGGGACAAGTCAAATGAAATTGAATTAAGCAAAATTTAACTGGACGAGTGATCTATTGCCGGCGCCCACATCATGCTGCTTTAATAATGTAACAATGAAATTAATGCAATTGCTCTGATGTCTCTTATTACGTGCTGTACTTTCATAGCAATCTATATTACTGTCAACGGTTTTGTGGAGACGCGCTGGCAAGAGAACGTCGAAAAAGCCGGAGCTGATGGCAAGCCAGTCAAATCACTGGAAACCCATACGACCACACAGATCTACTACAGCAGCGATAAGTACGTCTATGGTCAGAGTGGCGGATCGCAGCTGGAGTTGCCCAAGGGCAAGTATGTGTTTCCTTTTCAGACCACCATACCGCCCCAAGCGCCCACCTCTTTCAATGGCACACACGGTCAGATTAAGCATGAAGTGACGCTCACTATAGATCGCGCAGTGCGCTATAATAATATATTTAAGCAATGCTTTACTGTCATACTGCCCAACGATTTGAACGCCAAGCCGGCGTTAGCGGTGAGTGTAACTTCGCTATCGATAACAAATTTTGAATTGTACATTTATCGATATTTCAGCAACCGTTGAAGCGAATTGACGAGAAAACCTTTTGGTGGGGCTCGATTTTTGGTGGCAACAAGCCAATGGTTATGGATGTGAGCACCTCGTACAGCGCCTACGTGCCTGGCCAGAAAATACACTTCCACGTAGTGCTCGACAATCAGTCGGATGTGCAGTGCCAGGATGTGAAAGTGCGACTCTTTAAGAACGTCACGTATCGCGGCAAGTCGAATGATCAGGAGCAGCTAAAAACGACAGAAGCTCGCATTGCCGATAAACATTGCGGCGAGGTTGACAAGCACAATAAGGCGCTCTTCGATGAATACCTACTAGTGCCACCCACAACTCCTTCCACACAAAGCGAGCATGATCCCATCCGTGTTAGCTACACGCTACGGTTCATAGCCAAAACCTTTCGACTGCATGGCGGCGGTGATTTGGTTGTGGATTTCCCGCTTGTTATTGGAACTGTGCCGCTGCTGGGCAGTGCAGATGACAAGGGGCCAGGACAGAAATCGCAGCAGACCAACACCAATGGCAGTTATCGTGCTTTATGTAAGTACCAAACACATTTATTTTTTTTGCAAATTAATAATCTTCTCTCCACAGCTGAGCCGAATTTCCAGGAGGATGTAGGTACTGAACATTTTGAATCCAACACTTACAAACCACGTTATCCGGTTTACCAATTCGATGGAAAACCGGCAGAAGCCAATGGAGGCGCTGCCAAGACACCCGTTTCAAGTCTTTATCCAAAGGCTGTGGATACAACACCAGCAGCTCCAGTGCATTACACTCCCAATCCTGTTTCGCCACCAGGAAAACCAATTGCCACCGAAATTCAAAAAACGCCACCATATCCAGTGCAAGCACCGGCTGCAGGAGCAGCTACAACAGCTCCAGACAGCAGTTTTGAGGTGCTTGGCTTTAGCATACCACCTGGCTACCAGCCTACGCCCACTGCACCAACTGATGCAGCTGGCTCCATAGGCTGGAAGTAGTTTTATTTTTAAGTAAGCACTTGTCAAATTTTATATATATTTAAAACACATTTTCAAACAACAACAAATAAATATCAGCAAAGTAATAAATTCAAAGTAATTGCGCGCCATGCGCATCTAGTATTTTGCAGTATGGTTATTTCGGTATACTTATCGAAATGCCACATATCTGGCAACGCCAAGCACCAGCTGTTCTTGGCATGCACTTGACGTAATTTGGAGGCCAAGTTTTGTTTTCGATTCCAATCGAATATAGCCGAAAAGCGTATTGAAACCGGTTTGTAAAGTCTTTGGCAAACTGCAGTAACCCATCACAGAGCGGCAACATAAAGTTATTACGCATACATATACATGAAGACACGCTTGGGGCAAAAGAAAGTTTTGACGCAATCAGATTGCCGTTACTTGTAATTTGTAATGAAGAAGCGTCGTCGTCGCACGAGCGCGCAACCAAACAGTAAGCGCTGCACTCTGGCAGCGAACGGACAGTCGAATAAGTTGGAGGAATACTTGGAATATTTATTAAATTGCGTTTTGCGAAGGTAAGTTATTCATTTGTTATGCATATCGAATGCAGGCGCACTTTATCTGTGTGTTTACTTTGGCAGCATCAGTCGGCAGGCCTGGCCACACAACAAAAGTGAAATCGCTGATAAAGAAGCGACCTCACTTGAATGAATGGTTTGTTGAGATCATGTTGAAATTGGCATAGCTCAAAATAAATATCAACCACAACCACAGCAACAACTTCAACAACAACAAAAGGAGGTGGAAGCGCTCCGCTGGGCATGACACCTTGTAAGTTTGGCCTACGATCCGAAAAAAAAACTAAAACATTTGTGCTATTATTTCACACTTTAATATGGCAATAATTCGCCACACAGTAAAGTGAAGTCAAGCCGATTGGAGGCGCACCCTGAATACCAGCGTTTTCAGTAGAGCGACGACAAATTTGTGTAAAGCTATTTTGTGTTTGTCTAACATCAAATTAATGCCGTTGTCTTTCTGTTGTTGGTTTTCGTATGATTTACAGAAAGGCCATTGAAGACGCAGCCGCAGCAATAAAAGTGAAATCAGCACGAATACCTTCACACTTACGCACACACTCGAACCCTCAAAGTCGAGCCATTGACAACATTCGGAGCCGTCGAACAGACAAGCACGAGTAGCAATATGACAAGCACTTCGACTGCCACGCCCACAGCCGTCTCTTCACGGCAGACGCACAGCACACGTGAACAGCTACAACAGATTTTCGCAGGCGGCCTGGCGGCGGCTATAACGCGTTCCACCTGTCAGCCGCTGGATGTGCTTAAGATACGCTTTCAACTACAAGTGGAACCCTTGGGTTCGCGTCGAAGGAACTTGAGCGGACAGTTAGTCCGCGATGCGCAGCTTACCTCCAAATACACCTCTATCAATCAGGCGGTGCGCACTATTTACCGGGAGGAGGGCTTACTGGCTTTCTGGAAGGGCCACAATCCCGCGCAAGTGCTGAGCATTATGTACGGCATCTGTCAGTTCTGGACGTATGAACAACTCAGTCTGATGTCTAAGCAAACGCGTTTCCTTAAGGATCACACACATTTGTCAAACTTTATATGTGGCGCCACAGCTGGAGCAGCTGCAGTCATTATTTCCACACCGTTGGATGTAATTCGAACGCGTCTTATTGCACAGGATAAGAGCAAAGGATATCGGTAAGTAATTTCTCTGTTAATTTTGGGATAGATTATTAAATTGATCTGTAATTGATCTGGGCAGCAATGCAACACGCGCTGTCGCTGCTATTGTGCGTCATGAGGGAACACGAGGCATGTATCGTGGCTTATCTTCGGCTCTTCTGCAAATTGCACCTCTGATGGGCACCAATTTTATGGCATACCGACTGTTCAGCGAATGGGCTTGTACATTTTATAAGGTGGAAGATCGCATCAAGCTGCCAACATGGGTACTTTTGGTGCTGGGCGCCTCGTCGGGCATGTTGTCGAAGACAATCGTGTATCCGTTCGATCTAATCAAGAAGCGTCTACAAATCCAAGGTTTTGAGCGTAATCGTCAGACTTTTGGACGAAATTTACAATGCAATGGCGTTTGGGATTGTCTGCGGCTGACGGTACAGCAGGAGGGATTACGAGGTCTATACAAAGGTGTCGCTCCCACGCTGCTCAAGTCAAGTTTGACGACGGCCTTGTATTTTTGCATTTACGATAAGCTCAAAGAGGTGCGATGGTAATGTACAGAATCAATTCTATTCTATCTATATACTAGAGTCACTTAAGTAGGGGAAAAGTTGATGGCACCGAATCTACTATTTTGTATACATATGTAAATTTAAAGAAATGAACAAAAAACAGACAATTGATATTAAGCATAATTTAACTGTTAATTAGTTGTTTTTAGTACGGGTTTGTTTTTATAATTTTTATTTTGTAATAATAGTCGATAAAAATATGCATAAATGCATAGTTGCTGCGGTAATTAAAACATTACACATTTCAATTATTTTGTTTATTTCGAAAAGAGTATTCACTCATCGTTAATATTATTACATTTGAAAAGCTTTTGATAGTTTCTGTTAACCTGGTCTCACTATTGTGGCGAGCTTTTCTATGAAATTAAGTCACTTTCCGGTGTTTGTTTTTATTTATCTACGGTTTAAGTTTCGCTGTTATAATGTTGCGTTCATACTTTTGTGACTTCAATGTAATGCCCCTCAATTACAAAACTTGGATGTCTCCGGAACAAGCTGAGCGATTCAACCGATTGGATAATGATGAAATTGGGATGACATTAGCATTAGAGAAGCGACCAATACTTATAGTCTTACATTTGTTTGCCGACAATGTGACTCATCTGCAGCGCTGGCTGGATATGATCTATCAGCTGGCTGCAAAGGAGTTGTATGGGAACCAAATTGCGTTTTTTGTGGATGATCTATGGGCAACGCATATTTTCGGCTGGGACGGATATGTTTGTCGAGCTGAAAACTATCCCATGGAATCACCTCCCTTAATATACGGAAGAGACGCAGCGGGTAGAGTGCATTTCTTTGGCAATGACAAAGGCCCCGATACGCCTTGCCTCGAAAGTTTAGGACAGTTTTGCAAGCAACTTCTGGAAAACTCACTGCCGGCGCCAATGGAATATAAAGATAAAATCCAAGTGCCTGATATACATTTGAAAAATTTCAATGAAATTTTATATGGACAAGAAGAACTGGATATTGTTGTATGCTTCTACAGCTCACACAAAATGGGAACGCCAGAAACTGCCAAATTTCTAACGGATTTGGAGAAGTTAGCTGCTAAATTGCAACAGGAAAATATTCAGTTTTGGAAAATGAATGTACAAAATGAAAGTCCACCCAAGAAATTCCAAATAGAATCCACTCCAGCTGTGTTTTTACTACCTCGCACCCAAAAACATAAACCTATTCGCTGTTTAGATACAAAACTAGGCTTTTATACTTTAATTAAATTTTTTGCTAAGCATTCCAGTGAAGAACTTCTTTATTATGATCGCCAAGGCTTTCCAAAAGTGCATGGGCATTTACTGCAGCCCATTGCCCAAAGTTTTAAGGAACTTAGCGAACATTTAGCGACCATTTAGCGTCAAGCTAACATACCAAATATCGGGTAATATGTTAATCAATAAAACAACTTAAATACTTTTCTATCAAAATAAATCATATTCTGTATTTGTACCCAAATTTGGTGTAATTCATGTCGTATTATTCAAAAAAATCCGCAACAACTTAAAATAGGAAACCATAGGCATTATTCGATAGTGAATTACCAAGGGAGCTATCGATAACTTGCTATCGATATGTGCGAGACTGCAGCAGAGCAACATGTTGAAATTGCAATCCAAAGTGGATAAAGAAAGACACGCTGTTTTTCTAAATCATAGACAATTAATCAATAAAACATATAGTGCAACAGTAACAGATAATGAAGGATATGAACTCAAATCGCAATTGTTTCATTTTCAACCCAAGGCAACATCGCAATTGGAGTCGCGGCAAAGGAAACGCAAGCGAAAGTTGAACGAGGCGCCAGAGGAGGAGCATTCAGATAACATTGCCGAGTATCTGCAGCTCTTACCAAAAGTATCTGAGAGTTATGTGGAAACAGCTCTGCCTCGTTACTGGGAGGCAGAGTACACTCTGCCCCAAATGCACGGCAGCAATCAGAGTGGCAAATTTCAAAAGTTCCAGAGCCACACTAATTTGTCATATATTATTCCCAACGATGTGCGCTTTTACAATCACAATGTGGAACAGTTGACAACATTATTGCCACAACTATTGCCCAACTATGATTTAATTGTATTAGACCCGCCGTGGCGCAACAAGTTCATACGACGCATAAAGCGCTCCAAACAGGAACTGGGCTACGCCATGCTGGACAATGATCAGCTCTGTCAATTGCCCCTCGGCAAGCTGATCCATGAACGCACCTTGGTGGCCGTTTGGTGCACGAACTCTAGTCAACACCAGCAGGCGCTGGAATCCCAGTTGTTGCCCAGTTGGCGCCTTAGACTACTACACAAACTTCGATGGTATAAATTGAATACGGATCACCAGCTCATTGGTCACTTGAACCCTGCAGATATCACCCAGAAACAGCCCTACGAGTTGCTATACCTGGCCTGTCATGTGGACAGCGAGGCAAGCTATGCCTCAGTTCTGAAGTCGACAGATCTGTTGCTTAGCATACCCAGCATTGTGCATTCCCATAAGCCGCCACTCTTAGATTGGTTGCGTCCACACTTGCAGCTAGACGAAGATCAGAAGGAGCCTAATTGTTTGGAGCTCTTCGCCCGATACTTGCAGCCAAACTTCACATCCATTGGCCTGGAGGTGTTGAAGCTGATGGATGTGCGATTATACAACCAAAGACTTTAAGTAGTTTTTATCAGTTAAAACCAAAATTGGCAATGTCACGAGAATTATCCATTTGTAATTAAGCAAGCAGGCCTTCAGCAAATAAAATGTATATTCTAATTCCAAACATTTTTCTGGAAACAACCTAGCAACCTTTTCGAATTGTTTTTCAAAGGATTTAATAACAAGTTATAAAATTTGTACACCATCCAAATCATATGAAAAATATTAATCATTAATCAGATAGTACATCCTTTTAATTATTATTTATAACGCATTATCTTGAGGTTTATTATTGTTTTTATTTGTGTACTGTTAATGAGAGCAAATGCAACAGAAATTTTGTATGTGTAGGCGAAATGTTAAACATTTGTAGTATGTGGGGTGGTGTTGTGTGTTTGGTTTTGTTGTTTGTGTGTTAAATTAAGTATTAAAATATTAAGCATTATTAATACACATGTATTTGATGATGTTGTTTTTGTTCTGCTTATTCATGACCCTGAGCCATGGCTGCTGGATTGGTCGGCTCGTTGCCACCGCGCTTCTTTGAGCCCGAGACGATGTCATCGATGCGTAGCAATAGAATTGCAGTCTCGACGGCAGTTTTGTAGGTCTGCAGCTTGACAGCAAGCGGTTCCCAAATGTTCTTCACATTCATGTCGACAATTTCGCCAGATTCACCATCAATGCCCCAGGCACAGACGCCGGCGCCTTTGTGAGAAGCATGCTTGGCACGCAGTGCGGTCAAGGCACGAATGGTATTGGCGCCACAGTTCTGCGCCAATGTGCGTGGAATGATTTCCAATGCTTGCGCCACGGCCGTGTAGGGTCCCTTCAACTGCTTGCGGGTGAGCACCTGGGAAGCAGCCATTTCGACGGCACCACCGCCAGCCACTAGGCGTGGCTCGAGCACCAGATTGCGGGCCACATGCAACGCGTCTTGCAGATTACGCTCCGTCTCATTGAGTATATCCTTGCTAGCTCCGCGCAGCAGAATAGTGCAGGCCTTAGGCTCCTTGCACTGTGTGACAAACGTGAAGTACTCGTCGCCAATTTTCTTCACCTCAAAGAGACCGGCACCAGTGCCCACATCCTTCTCTGTCAGCTCCTCGGTACGGTTGACAATGGTGGCGCCACAGGCACGCGCTATACGCAAGTTGTCTGTCTTGCGGAGACGTCGGATGGCTGTGATGCCTGCCTTGAGCAGATAATGCTGTGCCAGATCGGAGACACCCTTTTCGGTGAACACAAGGTCGGGCTTGACGGCAATGATGTCGGCGCAAACACGTTGCACAAACTCCTCTTCGATTTGCAACATACGCGTAAAGTCCTGCTCGCCAATGATCTCGACATTTGTTTGACTTTCGCCTTTCTTGTACTCCAGGGAGCAGTCGAGCAACACAATGCGTGGATTCTCAATGTAGCGACGCATCTTGGCGTGTGTCACATCCTTGTTAATCATGACGCCCCTCAGCACACAGGACTCATCGATGGAACCACCGGGAATCTTCTCCACCTTGGCATAACTAAAAGGACAACCAACTTCAGTGAAGTGCACTTGAAGATATATTGATACTCTCCTTACCGCTTGATATCCACCTCCAAGCGTCCATTCTCATTTAGCGTAACAGTCTCAACGGCGTCCAGTGCAATTTTGACAGCCATATCGGACCACTTGCCAATGAATTTGGTGCCCACACATGCCTTGACAACCTCAGCCATCTTGGCCTTATCCTTGACATCCAGCAACACACTCAGATCGGACTGCAAGTGGTTGACAATATCCTCGAGAGCCTCACGATAGGCACGAATGATAACGGTCGGGTGGATTTGCTGTTGCAGGAAAGGCTCGGCAGCGGCAAGCATTTCTCCGGCCAGTACAATGACCGAGGTAGTGCCATCGCCCACTTCTTCGTCCTGTGTGCGCGCAATCTCGATCATGCTCTTGGCCGCCGGATGTTGCACAGTGATTTCACGCAAGATGGCATTGCCATCATTGGTCATCACAATGCCGCCCATGGGATCCATAAGCATCTTTAACATGGCCTGGGGGCCCAAGCAAGTGCGGATCACATCGGCAATGGCCTGAAAAAACCAACAAAATTCAGAATCTTTTAACAGATGGTCAGATGGAGGCGCAGCAACAACACCAACAAACACAGACATGTGAGTCACACGCTTACACACGCACACACACACGATTGCTCACACACACTCATACCTTTCCGGCTTGAATATTCTCCAACTGCACTTTGCGGCCCGATTCTCTTTTTGTGTTTTGACCTAAGTGCATAGATTTATTTAGTAAAATGCTGGGTTCGTCGAAATAATTATTTACTTACTCAACACAAGTATTGGTTGCTGTCCACCGAACATGTTTATATCGGGTTTTTAATTAAATTTTATGTGAAAATTAAAAGAACTCGTGCCTCGCGTTGTGCTGCTGTTGCCGCTGTTCGAAAGAGAATGCTTGACGTTTGTTTTTGAGGTTAGGAACGATGACGCACGATTCGAGAAGTTTCGATAACTTTAATTACATGGAACTATTACTGGCGAGCTAAATAAAA
Organism: Drosophila rubida; assembly: GCA_035046165.1. NCBI lineage: Eukaryota > Metazoa > Arthropoda > Insecta > Diptera > Drosophilidae > Drosophila > Drosophila rubida. The sequence goes on along the minus strand of JAWNOF010000012.1, from coordinate 10,525,682 downwards.
TAATTACGACACAAATACTAATTTTTCAAGTATTTATTTAATTGCATAGAAAGTGTAGCAAGTTCAAATAAAATGTATCTGGCTATCAAAATGTGTAAAGACTTATCGAAATATAATTGTTATCGGTTGCGCGAATTGGCAACACTTAGAAAACAGCTGTTGCGGTTTTTGTTTATAAACGTATTCGTGCGTTTTAGTTTATAAACGATATGGAGGCCAAGAAAATATCCTTTGGCTTTAGCAAAGTGGCTAAAAAGCCCAATATATTGCCAGCCTCAGCACCAAAAGAACAAAATAAAGTGGAACTTATCAAATGCCTCGAGGGCAAAGAAATCAAACTTATCGCGTAAGTTGGCTAAAATTTTTGTATGTCTACAATAATTAATTTCAATTATGTGGCATTTCATCTAGTGAGAAGCAAGAGGATGTGCCGCTGGTCATTCAGATGGTTACCAATCAAAAAACTTCCACAGCGCTGGCCAGTCTTATGAAGAGGCGAGCAGTCCTGCTAGGTGAAGATGATGCGGAGCCCGAGGACGCGACCTCAGAGGCGCAATCCATAGCTGAAGTCACCGGCAATACCGAAGGTAGCAACTTGGACCAACGAGCGGCACGTGAACTGCTGGCTGCCGCGCTGAGCAATGGCAATGAAACCGTACAGGATGAAAAACTTGTGCTGCCTGTATTAAAAGCCGATGAACTACCACTTGATGGCGCCAAGGAATCAAGTATAGATGACTATGATTCCATACCCATACAGCAATTTGGTTTGGCCATGTTGCGCGGCATGGGCTGGAAGGACCCGCCGCCCAAAAAGAAAGGTGTGGCTCCTGTGGACGATGCTCCTTTCATGCGACCCAAAGGCATGGGATTGGGCGCTGATAAAGCACTTAAATCGAAGGCACTACTGGTTCAGCCCGAAAAGAATGAGGTGCTGGAAATTAAAAAGCAGGCTTACGTGCGCATCTTGGGTGGTAAACTGAAGGATCAGTACGGACAAATTGAAGGTTTTGACGATCATGCCGGTCGCGTGATTGTCAAAATGGCAATTGGAGGCGCCAAAGAGGCGTTCAATGAGTTTCTCTGCCAACCCGTGTCTCGCAAAGAGTATTCGCAATATGGAAAATGCATAAGTAAGCTAACAACTATATATTTACTTAAACAGAAATTAAAGTAATTGTTTCTTGCAGATACGGCAAAGTATGAGGAGTTTAAGAAGCAAGAAAATGAACACGGTCAAATAATTATAAAACGTGAGAAGTCTACAGAAAGGAAAGACAGTATGAAAACAGAGCGCAGGGACAGACAACGTGAGGAGGATCGCAAACCGTACAAAACAAAAGATGAAGATAGATCGTATAGGTCAAGGGATGAAGACCAAAAGGCATATAGATCAAGGGATGAAGATCGCAAGCCGCACAAGAGCGAACAGCGTAGCATAAAGACTGAGGATCGTCGAGCTGACAGCAGGGATTACAAAGAAGAACGTAGCACTTACAAACATGAGGAACGCAAAGCCTACAAGACAGAAGATCGACGAAGAGACGAAATAAGTAGCAGCAGTAGTCGACATCGCGATCGTGGTCAAGAAGATTCACGCAGCAACAGTTGCACGTCGAAATCGAGTAGCCGGCGTCGACAGCCAAGCACATCCGACGAAGTTGATGACACTGGTGAATCAACGGAAAGCGATTCCGATTCAGCCTACGAGCGCAAAGACAAGAAAAAGTCAAAAAGTAAATCGAAAAAGAAGTCGAAGAAATCAAAAAGTAAATCACATCGCCATCGCCATTCAAGTGACTCGCAAGATGATAGCGATTGCAGTATGGATGAACGCTCACGACGTCGCCATCCCAGCAAACACAAAAAGAAGACCAAGAAAAGCAAGCATGCGCGTTCTCGATCACGCTCCAGATCCCGCGAAGGGCGTGGCAGATAGTACATAGAGCAATTGGCTTTACTTCAATTCAAAACTTTATTTAAATATGTATGTATCGATCCATCGGTAGACGACGCCTAAGCTTTTGTATACTTATGCGGGATTATCATTAAATTTCATCTAACTCACAAAATTAATCACAAAATTGTCTTTTTCTTTGTTTTGTTCTTTGAGATTCTTGGGGCCCCATACTACACACAATATACGAGAACTTAGATGTTACGACGTATAGGAATTCAAAATATCTTACGTTTAAGTCATGGTTTTACAACAAAGTTAGTTGGTTGATTACGTGAGAGAATGATAATACTTTCAATATGCGCATAGTATACTTTGCTCTTTATGATGTGATTACTAATGTAATTGTTTATGAATATAGTAATGGCAAGTTGATGACTTAGTTATTTATGTATGTGGTTTCTTTTTGGTCAAATGTGGCGAACGCGTTTTTATGGGTGAGGGTTATGTACGATGTAGTGTGCATTATAGTTACATATTTTTAAAAATGCATAATGTATAATGCAATAAATAATTAAGTGAATGCTCATTTACTGTAACTTCTTCTTGCCGTATTGGATTTTATCATTGACAATTTTGGAAGCCTTTTGAATGATTGACTTGAAAACGTCCTTTTCGTTTAGACCAGGCCACAAGGCTACCAAGACAGTGGCGCAGTACATGAGCAACAGATTGTTGATGATAGCGCCAATCCAGGCCAGAATCAATAATCCCAGACTAATCACAATCACAACCTAATGAGAAATGTGCATATGTTAATACAACTTATTTTTTAACGAAATTAATGCACTCCTCACCAATGTAGGCTTGCGTTCCTTAAATAAATACTCGTACCACTCGACAATCTTAGACTTTATGTTGTACAACTGGCCGCAGACTTCTTCGAACTTAGCCTCTTGTTCGCCGTCCCACTTGCCACCGTTGGATACTAGACGCGAAAGCAGTGGCAGCACAAAGTCCATGAAAAATGCCAGCAATGTCAGCAGCGAGAAAAGCGTTATGAATGATAAATCCAAGTACCACAGCACCAAGTACAGGACACTAATGGCTCCAAAAACAACAGCGGCGTAGTATTGCTTTTCCCAGGTAAGAACACCATAGGCACCAACAATGGCATTGCGAAATGGTTCCAAATCGTGCTTTAGCTTAATTTGAGCACGCTTCTGTAAGTTGAAATTGTTTTCATGATGGCGGCATTTGTTGCATGTGAGCATTTTTTGCAATTGCCAATTGTGTCCTTTCTTACCTGGTCAACTTGTGAAGTTGTCATCTTGATTGCTCAGCTTTTTTTTTAATGTACTTTGAATTGGGTGGATTGTCGTTTAATATGTGTAAATCGCCTACTGTTTAGCGTTATTATTATTATTTTTTTCGTACTTGGGAGAAAAATCAATTTGTTTGGTCGAGTTTTCTGAAGGACTGGGACGCTTTTAGGGGTGACCATAAAGTCGATATCAAAATATGCCATTTAATGTCGAAATTATAAAAAATATACCAACGGTAAAACTAGCTAAACTTTCATACGAAACAATTTTGAATGAAACTGATGTATATAAAAAAAAAATTTATAGAAATTTCCTGCGAATGCTACATTGTCGAAGACGTTTTTAAATGCTTCTAATCGAAGTTATTTAAAAAAAAAAACATTTCGTAAAATGGAATACTAAAAGTATGTTAAATAGGCTTAGAAGCAACAATTAAAAACCTAAAGTATACTCCACTAAAAAGGACTTCCGGTATTTGTCAGTATTTTTGTATCAATATCGTAATACCTGCCGAGGGTGGCAGAAAGCAAAAAGAGCTGCTACTGATAAATACTTACAAGTGAAATCGAAAAATGTATCGTTGACTATACTCGATACTTTGGCAAATGACTTGAACAAATTAACCCAAACTTATTTTAGCTTTTTGTTGATTCAAATCTAGTTTTTTATATTCACAAAATGAGCTGCCCAGGCTTTGGTGAAGTAAACATACCGTCGTCTCGCGCCTTTTGGGACGATTGTGAAGAGGATGAATTCGACAGCATTGAGCCGGCATCACAGTGAGTGTGCATTTTTCATATTTATACATTGAGGTGATTTCACGGAAGTCTGTTAACAGGTTGCATTTAAATTTTAATGATGGCGAAGAGGAAGCGCCCATTGCAAGTGAACTCCTTGTGCTTGTCGAAGGACCACAGATCACAGAATTTTGCAACTCTTCATTGCTGCAAGATGCAAAACACATCTGCAGCATACCGGCTAAAGGTTCCTCGTTGCATCTGAATCCCACCAAGGCTCACTTAGTTGCCACACTAGAAGAGGATTTCAATAACAGTGGTGAAGTCACGGAACTTCTATTGCCCTACGCACAACTGGCTAAAAAGGTGCTGACGATCACAGTGAAGCCCAAGATGGACTACAAAAGCGAAGATATCAACAGATATCGTGATGAGGTGGCCATTGTACACAGCATTGGAGGCACAGCAGCGGATAAGACAATAAGCAAGTTGGAGGCGCCCAATTTCATATCGGGCGTAGCAGCTGGAGGTGAGTTTTCTTGCATTTAAGCTTCACTTGCATGTTTATGCATCTGCATTATTCGTCTTTTCTCAGTTGCTAGCTGGCGCCAGCAGATGGAGCTGCCCTTCAATTCGTACGTTGTGTATGTCGACAAGCTCCCCATTGATGGTGTTACTGCCGGACCCTTGATAAAGCTATTGCAGCAATCCGGCGTGCACTGCAGTGATCGTTATGTGCCCAAACCCAAGCCAAGCTCTTATTTGTATTCATAAGCACTAAAATTGGAGATGGGGTGGCATGAGTGTGTATATTTGAATAAATTGGTTGAGGCATAGAGAAAAATCAAAGGAAATCGTATAATTACTACAAGTATTTGCCTTGACACGGTTGCCAAGTTGGTGTTAGCAGATGATGACCTTATTATTTCAACACGTCAAAAATGCTCAAGTTGAGCTCTTTGCGACGCTGTTCCATATGCGCCTTGGCGATCGCAATAAACTGGGGACGTGACAGCAGCGAATACGCCGGCACCAGCAGCGAAGAGATTAGCATATGTAGTTCCTTGTGACCGCTGCTAAAAAGATCGAGACCCAGCTCCAAAGCGGTGCCAAAATCACATTCATCTACCGCAATATTGGCAGCATTCGCTAACGGCTGCAGCTTCTCAAGAACTGCCTGCTTGGCGTTGTCACTGTCAATGCCGAGATCCTTGCGCTCGAATAGCGCCAGTATTTTCTTGAGTTCTGCATCGCTGACCGGCAACGGACGATATCCTTGCTGTGACTTGCGCTCGTAGGGCACAACAATGCCAGCCCGGTGAAAGGATTTGGCCATGACGCGTTTGTTGCGCTCCTTGGTCAAAGTATCCAGATTGGGCAATGGATTATCACTAAGGTACTGCTTCACGGCTTTCTTGGTGGCCGTCACTTGGGCGGCGTTGAAGGGCGTGCCAGCGAAATCATGCTCCAAATAATAGACGAATGCATCGAAGATGTTGCCAGCAATGAATTGAAATTCACAGTTCTGTGTGGCATCATTGCGCGCGAGCAGCAGACGATCTTTGTCCTGGGGTACATCACGCCAATAGCCATAGTGAATGCCTGTGTTTTTGCGCACAAATACCGTTTGGAACTCAGGCGGATCATAGTAGAAACGCCAATGTCTCAAATAATCACCGGGTTCACCAATTTTGGCTTTGTGAAATTTGCCAGCAAGAAACTCAAACGGCCCAACTAGCTGCAGTTGGAACAAGTTTTCGATGTGCAGCAGAGCGGCTGCTTTGGTTGTATCCTTCTTTAAGCCATTGATAAACTGCCAGAATGAATAAAAATCTGCTGGCATCTCGACCAGAAATTTGTGTCGAATGAACTCGTTACTCTCACAGAGATTATCGTATTCCTGTTGCACCGACAAACGAATGCGCTTCTCCAGTATTTCCATGTAATTCTTGCCAGCTATGTTGTTCATTGCCTCCTTATGCAGCTCCGCTGTTTCCGTTTCATAATTGCCCACGTCCTTTTCAGGCTCCATTTCTGTTACAGTCTTTTCGTCGCCTTGCTTGTTGTCTGTTGATGATTTGCGTTTTGGCGCCATTTTTAGCGTTTCTGTTCCCTTACTTGGATGATTGTACTTTTCAAGATGCGCCTCATTGCGCTGATAGCATTTGTCCCAGTATTTGCAGTCTTGCTTTGGCATTTTATGAATTTTAATTATTTAGTGCACATTAAGATGAAATAGACTGAAAAGCTTTTACTCTGCTTCTTGCCGGCAATCAAACACCAACAAATGGAACAGTGTGACCGCAAGCCGTGTATCAATATATACCACAAAACAATTTGCAGACCAAAATATATCGTATTTGGTATTTCCATCAGTACTTTTAATTATGCTCACATGAACGCTTTTATAAACTGCATGACTGAGCGATACTCTGAAATTCAAATATTTAAACGAATAAAAATGAGCATATATGTATATATGCAAAATGTAATGTCATCATGTAGGTCCCATTCATCTCCTTAATACATGTTAGAGAATGATTGGTTTTAATTAATGTTGTACTTCATTCAATGAATACAAACTTTTGCAAAAGAATCAATTTGATGGTTGGTTGGGTTGGTTAGTTAGTATTACAATAAATGTATGTATATATATGGGCAGGCGTTTCAAAAAGAGAAAACACAATGAAAACTAAAATGCTACTAATCCTCGACAGCGCACATCACCGAGTAAACGCATTCCTCCTTGTTGATCAGGTGACAGGTTTTATTGACCAGCGACATCAGCTGATTTACATCGGTGGCCCAATTGTTTAATATATCCGATGCGCTCTTCTTTGTTGTAAAGTAGATAATGCCAGCCGGTCGATCGATCTTGACGCGTATTGTGTCACTGTTTGCCAACTTCGACAGATATTCCTCGCAGCGGTTTGTGGGCAAATTGAGGAGCTCGCTCATGCGAGACAAGTGCAATCGGGAGTAGTACATTGCGATGATACGAATATTCTAAAAAAAAGAAAATAAGCATTTAATAATATTGCTATTGTTTGCATATTGATAGTGATCAATAAGTCGGATATATAATAATTGCAACCTACATGCTCTATCAGGCGATCCTTGAGCTCAGTGATGCACTTCTTGCCATGCTTAGTGCTGTCCTTAAACATTTCATTCTCGGCCAAAACCATACCAAAGTCAGCATTGAAAGTGTCAAAATTAATCAGCTCCTTCGACATAAATAGACGCAATATTTCCCTAAAAAAACAAAGTAAAATAAATATATAACCATAAACTTAATAAAATAAAATTATATAAATTACTTGTAGACCGGAACATCTTCCAGCTTCTTGTTCTTAGATAAATGCGCCATCATGTCGCTCTGTTCGTTGTCATAAGGCGCCAGGACACAGTATAGCACAGCGCAGACAAGTTTGTCGGTTAACTCTTTTTTCTGTGCGTCTGTCAGCTCTGTTTCCAGCTCAACTGTCGCAACAGAGGTAGCTTCTGACTTCTTGTCATCTTCTTCCTTGGTCTTTTTATCATCACTCTTTTTCTTGTCATCGCCTGTCGATGATTCGACAGCAGCTGGTGCTTTTTTACGTGGCGGCTCGGCAATTGCCTGATAGTGACGCGAGGTATTTAGGAATGATGTATCCCGATTCAGCTGTATCATTAAATTGTAAAACTTAAGCTTGAGATCATGCTGGGCCGGATCATCGAAGAATTTGATGCTAATCTTCTTGGCAATGATCTGTGTGGACACATAGTCCTCCTTTAACAAACACAGTCGCATTTGCTCTAAAATCAGCTCGACCTTCTCACGCTTATCCATCGAACCATACGTCTCCACTTGCAGTTCTTCCATAACGGCAGCTGCCCCAGCCACATCGCCGTCAGCTTCCTTGATGTCAGCTAAGATTTTAGTTAAACGAGCCCGCTCGATTTCCACATAGATCTTGCCCTCGGTCACCGAACGCAGAGTATCGATTAGCTTCAGCTTGGTCTCCTTGTCGGGCGTCTTGTCCACGTATGTACAACACTCTTGAATCATCTTCACCACTGCTTGTTTTAACTGGGAGCGGCGGCGCACCAACAAAGAGACATATTCATTAAGGGCATTCCAGTTGCCAGCCTCGAGGCAGATCTGACAAATGGCGACCAGTACACGGGAACATGAGACCATGTCGGCGCCCAGACGCGTCTGTTTTTCCAGTTGCAGCATCATTTCGATGGACTCGTGAAAGGCATCGGGATTCTTTTTGGCCAGTTCCTTGGCCAGTGGAATTTTCTCATTGCAGGCGGGTTCGTAGTCCACCTCCATTTTGGTAATGCGACCGCCATCAAACAAATATGTATCCATGATGAGCTGAAATTAAAGGACTTTTGTTGACGTCGTTGTTGTTGCTGTCGTATTTGTTGTTGTTGCGGCTGCTCTTGGCTGCTATGACAAGGCATTTTTTGTGTGTACCGCTACTTACAGTTTATTACGTACAACTCGAACAAAGCGTATTTATTAACGTCCAAATAAGTTATTGCAACTTTTTGCCACAGCGTTGAGCGGCTGCTTTTTGTATTAAATACGTTTTAACTCGGTTTGAAAGAAATAAATGCGGTGAATTTCGATCAAAACTCTGCAGAAATTTGCTTACAAATGACGTTAAGTTGGCTGCGCATAAGTTCAGTGTTGAACAGTGTCGAGGAAACAGTATATTTTGCAATTGAACGAAAGAGCCGAAACTACTTTGATTTAAATTGATATCGTAAGCGGCGAACAATATTAAAGTCGCATACATATATAAATTACAAGCAAACAACTTAACATAATATGCGAAAATGACAAGATCGTACAGAAAGTACAAACATAAGGTAAGTTTTGCAACCCTGGTGTTGTACTGCACAACACTACCATCGCTTCAGTCTTTGTTAAGCCGCGAAAAGTTTTGGTAAAACACAATAAATAGTGCATTGTTCCCGTGAAGTTAACACCATTAGATTAGTTTGGCTTGAAGAGACAACGTTGCGATATACGTAATTAATTGTTTGCACAGAGCCGCAAGCGTTTGCTGTTTAAACGCTTCAACTACAATCACATTTTACGCGCCAATTTAACAAGCGGCTGCAAAACTATCTACAAAATGGCACAAATTCAGGAATATCAAGATTTGGTGCTGGATGCGCTGGAAACAGTGCAATTCAAGCTGAGTAAGTTCAAGATACTGATATGCAAAGCGATTGTCCATTTAACACACTGTGCTTGTGCTGCTTGCAGTACGCGACAAGGCGGACATTAACAACGATGCTTTGATATTTCACCCGGCGATGGCGCATCAGATTTTCGGCGAGTCCGAAACCATTTTTGGCTATCAAGGATTGCAGGTGCGTGTGCTCTACACGGCCGGACCGTTGCACATCTATCTAGGCATTGAGTATGAAAAGCGTGTCAACGAAATCTCCGCTGGCGAAATCAAGGCGGACGACGTTGTTGCCACCATCGCTCAGAGTTTGCCCGATGGCTGCTATTTCATCAATCTGGATGAGTTCCTCAAGACACTGGACAAAGCCGACAAGTTTCAGCCATTCGGCGAGAAGCTCAGCGAGTACACGCAACGTGGCGACGATGGCAGCGAGCGTCAATTTGAGATCTATCAATGTGACTACAAGATGTCTTCCTTCTTGAAGTTCTTTGCACGCCTGCAAACGTTTATCTTATGGTTCGTCGACGCTGCCTCTTACATAGACACCGATGATGCCCAGTGGTGTTACTTTATTTGGTATTTTGCAATTGCTTACACACAATATAATGGTTCTAATTGCGTTTTTATTGCAGCTACGAGAAGTACAAGAACAAGGATGGAGAATATCAATATGCCACTGCGGGTTACACCACGGTGTATGAATATTATGCGTATCCGCAGAACAAGCGGCCACGCATAAGTCAAATGCTGATATTGCCGCCATTCCAGAAGCTGGGCTTGGCCACACAGCTCGTGGAAACGATCTACAAGTTCTATCAGTCGCAGAAGAATGTGGTTGATATAACCGTCGAGGATCCTTCCGAGGACTTCCAGCGTTTGCGGAATTTTGTGGATGCCAAACTGTGCATCGATTTAAAGAGCTTTGAACGCAACGAAATCGTCAAAGGCTTTAGCAAAGAGATGGTGCGTGAAGCAAGGGAATCCCTAAAGTTGAATCCACGGCAAGTGCGTAAGGTTTACGAACTGCTGCGTCTATACTACACCAATGTGAACGATGAGAAGGAGTATAGAGCATATCGCCTGGAGGTAAAGAGGCGACTAAATGCCGTTTACTATAAGCAGTTGAAGGATCTGCAGAAAATGGAGCGCTTCAAAATGGACACGGAAATGCTGCGCGCTCGCCTGCCCAGCATGAAACAGCGCATAGAGCAGCTACAGGAGGAATACGTGCTGATCGAGCAGGATTACAAGAATACCATTGATAAATTGCGGGCTTAAGTGAAGTAAATATTACACAAGACACAAAATGAAACATGCCCTTGGGTGTTGATTAATTTATTACGTTTTTCGGTTCTTCATATGTTGATTACAAAATACAATTTGTTGCTATAAGCCTACAGTAGGATTTTGTCGAATAAATATATATTAAAAGTATATGCATGAGTGTTGTGGAGTAGAACTTGAGGCGTGTGTGTATCTGTGTGGGGCACTTGAGCAAGTAGAGAAAAATCATATTTGTATACAGTAAAAGTATAGCCTAAAAATGTATTGATTCACTTTACAAGAATTAAAAAAAGATCGCATATTGGAAGTACATATGGGTTACAAATACATATGTTGCACGTAGATGGGGAGTGGGCATTATAATTGTGGTGCTGCAGCAGCACATAGACCATACAACTAGCATGAACCATACTCCTCCATCCACTTCTCAAAGCGTGCCACATCGTCCGCGGATACCGACTTCTTGGTGCGCTGCTGTGCATCCTGAAAGTCCTGCAATGTGATCGGCTGATCGACATCTTCGCGGCGTATTTGCTTGATCTGCTGCGGCGTGCGGCCCGAGATTAGTCGCCGCATGGCCATCATGGAGGCGTCGCGGCACACATTGCTGATGTCTGAACCTGAATAGCCCTCCAGCTCATCGCCGATAATGCTGGGATTGAGATCGGGCGACAGCGAGACATCCTTCAAGCAGAGCTTAAGCAGTGCCGCACGGGTTTCCTCTGTGACCATAACAAACTATTAGCTTAAGTCTTGAATTTGGATGGTTTAGACTCACCATTCGGCAACGGAATGTAGATGCGTTTTTCGAAGCGTCTTCGAAATGCCTCGTCGATGTCCCAGGGATGATTTGTCGCCGCCAGCACCATGATGACCTTATCGTCCTGCAGACTGGCATTCAAGCCATCCATCTGTATGAGTAACTCCGCCTTGAAGCGTCTACTAGCCTCGTGCTCTGAGTCCGACCCTCTCGAGGCGCACAGCGCATCGATTTCATCAATGAAAATGGTGCTCGGCGCATAGAAACGCGCCATTTCAAACAGCAGGCGCACCAGTTTCTCGCTCTCGCCGCGATATTTGGAGGTGAGCGTGGAGGAGGACACATTGAAGAACGTGGTGCCGCATTCCGTGGCCACTGCCTTGGCCAGCATGGTTTTCCCAGTGCCCGGTGGCCCAACCATGAGTACTCCGCGCCATGGTCGTCGTATGCCCTTGAAGAACTCGGGCATTATGATGGGCAGCACCACCGCTTCTTGCAGTATGGTCTTGGCTTCATTGAGGCCCGCCACATCGGTCCATTTGATGCAAGGATGTCGTTGCAATATGTCCTTCTCCAGCGTGTCCACCAGATGACCCTCATAGCCGAGTGGCGAGAAGTGTTTGGCCTTTGTCTTCGGCGAGCATCGCGGCGTATTGTGTGTGGTGGATTGTGCCTGTGAGTTGTCCTCCAGCGATGTGGTCGCATCCTGATCATCAGAATTCGAGTTCTCATCCAACGAATTCTTCTTCAACGGCTTGTGCTTCAATGTCAGCTGCGTCGTCGTGCTCAGCTTGCGTGCCCTCAAACGCTCCACAGAACGACTTTTGCGTACCGCGGCCGTCAAGGCCGATGCTCTTCCTGGGCGTCCGAGGCGCAAGCCGACGCCGGCGTTGCTGGCAGTGCTGCTTGCTGCAATGCCCCCCACGTTGCCCGCACTTCCGTGATGACTCTGGCTGAGACTGTTGCTGTTGACATTGCTGTTGATGGAGGGCAGCGTGGGTTGCAGTTCGGGATCGCGGCGACGCAACGAGGAGACCCAGCGACTGTCTTGCTGCTGCTGCGAGGGAAACGGCATGGCCGGCTGATTGGAGCGGGGCTGTGGTGCAACCTCTGTATCGGAGACTGCGTTTAATTGTTGGGTGAGCGCACAAAATCAAATATTTCTTGGACTAACCTTGTGTGGGCAGTCGTTGCTTCTGGCGCAACGGCAACGCACCTCCAATGCCCAACCCATTGGGTGCATTTGGGCCCAGGTTATTGATGGGCCGATATGATGAGGCGGCCGATGTATGTGAATGCGTATGCGGATGAGCACTTTCTGGAGGCGAAGGCTTCTTGACGGCATTGCTGCGCGATGGTCGGCTGGTGGTGGTGATCTTGGTGAAGGCGAACGGCGACAATGAGTCCAATATCAGGGAGTCCATCATGCGCGCCATATGCGAAAGGCTTGTGGGTGGCGTTGACGAGCTGCACAAAAGTGATTAGATCATTAGATTTAATTAAATACTGTCACTAATTAGTTGCCTAGTTTATTTTACTATACTATATTTAATAAAAAAGGTTTGTATTTTTCTGGGGTTGTCCATTGTAATTCATTGTTGTCATTCACATTCAACTTGGACCACGCTAAACAAAGGTCATTTACTTGTCTTATCAGCAGGCGCAACATCAACAAGAACAACAACAATAGCGGTCGCAACTATTCAAACAATTCGAGAGCCTTGCGTGTCGCGACATTGTGTGCCTCAAGTCTGGCCAAAGCTTGTCTAATTCTGTCTAGCCCTGCCCTGCACACCCTTTGAGACTAGCACACACACACCTGTACAGATAATACTCAGGAATTTCTAGGAAGTACGGCCTGTCATATATATGCGAGTATGCAAAACAGTTCAGAGAGTTCAATAAACTTGAGTGGGGAGGGAACAAGAAAACAGCGCCCAGGTTATTGACGTGCCGGCAACAATTGTTGTTATTGTTGACATTTACATGCGTCATCACCATTAACTTTCAACTCATTTTCATGTTCACATGGAGCGCGGCTGCAATTGCCATTTCTCGTTACGTTTTATTTTCAATTGTCGCCGCCATGTAAAGATTCCAGCACGCTAAAAAGTATGCTACAAAATTTTGTATTCCAGCTTTTCGCTGCCTCCATCTAATTAAGTTGGCCGCGGTCCGCCATATTTTTCTATTGCTCTGCAAGCAGCGGTAACAACCGGAAGTGTTCTTATTGCGCGCTCATAAATATTTGGGTTAATGTTTTCAGATATGTGAGGGAACAAGCTGAACCCGCGTGCCAGAGTTTGCAGAGATTGCTGTTGATTAGTTGGGCACAAAAACTGGAGCAATTGTTGTGCCCATGGAGTCATTAAATCCGGCTGATCCGCCTAGTTGACCCATTTAGTTGTTGACTCGATGGCTTAGTATCAATAGATTATTGCGTTGGCACGCTTTCGAACTACTAAAAGGCCATATTAATAGAATTCTTGATTGATGACCAAACACAAATGGGCACAAGGCTGTTATATAGGAAAATAACTGGCAAACTACTGGAAATCTAGATGGAACCAATAGGTTACCATACCCATTTATTGAAGCCTATAGCTGCAAATGCAGCCAAGTGCCACTGAAAGAGGTGTTTATGTTAATTTTTTATGAAGAAAACCAGCGCAAGTGGACGTCTATTTATGCAAATTACAAGTGGCAATTATGACAAGCAAAAAACCCACTTGCCGGAAAGGAAAAATACGACAACAGGGCTGATAGTAGGTTAAGGGCTGGGGACAGTTCGCTTAAAGCTAAATCCATTACTAAATTTCAGGCAATTTAAAATTAAATATAGTCTGGTGCGTGCAGAAGATACACGCAATGTGCTGGCAAGGTTAAGGTTAACATATAATACATGATATAAAAGAGAAGAGGCACTTTAAAGTTGCAAATAAGTGGAAGAAGCACGTTTGGATTTTAAAGTTGAAAACCGCCTGTTCAATTGCAATTATTGTTTATATAATTACCACTGATGCAGGTCCCATAGTGAATGATAAGGCGTGTGTCTATAGCCAGACATAAAGGGCACCGCCACTTCGTATTGCACTTGAAGATTGGGCGGAGATTGCGGTCGCAGGGCGACAGCATTGCGCTCCAGCGTGGGATTGGAGCAAGTCATCGAACGTTGACGCATAAATGGATGTTGCTGGGAACTCGTCGTGTCGTTCTGATTATTATTGCTCAACATTTGAGGTACATTTCCCGCAGTTGTTGGTGGCGCAGCTGCAGCAACCGATTGACCCATGCCAAACCAATTTTGTGCATTTGTATTGAACATTGTTGCATGCCAGCAACAGTAATACTTATAATTTGAAAACGCACCAAAATATTTGAATAATGTACAAAAGTTTGACGGAATTCTCACAAACAGTGCGACGCAACGCGAGGTGGCATCCACCAAACGACTCAAGGGTTGTGCGCCAACTGACTGACCACAAAACTGGACGTTCGACGACGCGTCCACAACAAAAAGCTAGCTCATTATTTACATGGCGGGTAGTTTCTGTTATTTCTGAGTATACTCGTCCGTGTGTATGGGTGTTCTAGGTGTATGTGCATGCGAAATGAGGTTAAAGGAAGTGTGGCTTTGAGTGTATGTTTTTGTATGTTGTTGCTGCTGTTCATTTATTGCCTCCACCTGAGTCCAGTGGTCAATGCACGCTAGCTCAAGTCGACTCAAACTCGAACAAAAGATTCCATCGATTTCTAGGCGTTTATATACACATATATGTACAGCGGTATATATTGTTGTGTATTTTTATGTATTAAAATGATTTCTTTGTAATTATGAGTTTGTTTTGCCGGCTTTAATGGCGCGCTCGCATGCGGCTTAAGGTGCACATTACAGGGGAAAGACCACTTTTAAGCACAACGAGTATTTGTGGAAATTAATTCGAAATAAAATAATTCTAAGCCTGGAGTGTCTTGTCAACGATTTGGCATAAGCAATTCAGCAAATGCTGCAAGCGAAGGTCAATTTTATCTAGTATTTCTACTTATAGACGAATCAGCTGCCTGAGATAAAAATCAATATGTATGCACTTGCTTTTTTCATTTTATTATTGCGACTGCCAGGCCAAGGCACGTTGAAGTGCCCCGGCGGGCTTAAAAGGGTGGCATATATGGGAGAAAGAATAAAATAAAACATGCCTACTGCTGCCTCTAACTCACCCTGCTGCGTTCATCATAGGCAAATATGTGGAAGTGGAGTCCACAGTGCGTATGGTGGTATTTCCACGCAGCACAATCTTTTCGCGTGTGGTGCGTCTGTAGGTCTCCTCGCCGCGCATCCTTTCTCGTTTTGTTCGTATTTAATTTCGCAAGGGAATCTCCGAAAATTTTTCACTATTTATTTTTTTAATTGTAATTTTGTTTACTTTTGGCCGAAAAATGTGAGATGTGTTGAAAAATTTTGCGTCTGCTCTTCCCACAGGCAATGTCAAACTGAGCAGAGAGCGAACGGAAACGGATGCTGGCAAGACCGCAGCTATTGCGCTCTCCTTCGATTCTGCTCTCTGCTCTCTTCGCTCAGCTGGCGAATTGCGCAACTTTGAAAGTGCAGCACCGCGAATGCTGTTGCTGTTCGGCTGCACAAATGGTCACTAACTGGTCCGCATTGTTGATGGTCAGCTGCATTCGGTGTTTGGCCAGCAAGTCAGCTGGTGATAGTGGTGAAATTGGGGGATGTTTCCATATGCAATCTGTTGGGTCTGTAGTGTTTACAGTGGTATTCTTATGATGTTTTGGTTCCATACCATGATTAGAATGTCAAACTAATTTCTACAAAAGACTTTTTATTATTAAACTATTGGTTATAGCTTAAACTCCCGCCAAATAATAAGACAGAAAGTTAATTATTTTTTAACCCACTCAGAAGAACAAATAAATATGCATTTTTATTGATCGATTTTTAAAAAACTACTTATAAATTCTGATAGTAAATGACCATTCGAAAATAGTTTTACATTTAAGAAATTCACACATTTCCCTTATTTCTTGTACAAATTGTTTGATGATCATAACTTTGAGCTTTACTTAAACGCTCAAATTGCATTTAAAGAATCGTAAATCATACATTTGTTTAGGGCAGTTATTAACATAAATTTTCGCACAAATTGAATGAATGTGCAATGTACGTCATTATGTCTTGCATAATTTAAAACAAAAAACTAAAAACAAAACATTTCGAAATTCTTTTCTTTTTTTTTTAAACTAATAGTGTCAAATGTACTCATCTATATATATCAATATAGATATAGTATCTTTTATAAGTATTTTCAATAAGTATATAAACCGTTTCTAACAAACACGAGGCACGTCGAAATGTAAGTAGAGCACAAAAACAGAAAATCATGTTTTATATCTTGTAGTTTTGTTTCCGTTTGCTTGGGAATTTGGTGGCTTCAGTTGCATTGTTTGTCGACTCGACTTTATAAGGTTGTACGTGTTGTATTGCATCTTTTCGTTATGATAATTAGTTTTTTTTTTTTTTGCTTTTTCTCATATGTGTGTAACGCTAGAACATTGTAACTTTAACAATAACTTTAACGTTGCTAGTTTTGTTTTTTTTTTCGGAAAATATTATTACGTCTGACTCTATTAAAAAGGTGTGCGTTAATCTAACAGCTGTTGTTTTATTCGGTTGCAATGTGCACTAGAGAGTTAAAGTTGTTCTTTATTTCGTCTGTTTTTTCTTTTTTTTCAAGTTATTTACAACTAGCACAACAGCTTCCTGTTCTGACGTTTTGTTGTTTCACTAATTTGGCGAGTATTTTAGTACTACTTCCACGATTCAATTGTTTTATTGAAATTTGCGCGTGGATGTGCGTGCCTTCCAGGCCTTGACTAGATTGTAGGCAAAGTACAGGGTAAATCCGTGTATCTGAAAGCCTATGAAGCAGAAGGCATACCAGAACACACCATATGGGAAACCCTGAAAGGAATTACGGAATGATGTTTACTTAGTATTTGGATTTATTTAATGAACTGTTTACTTACGTGCCAGACAAAAATGTCCGTTTCATCCAGTTCGACGGACTTGTCCATGGTAATGAACTCCCAAACGTCGGAAAAATAATAAGCAAAGCAATACAGCAGCGGGAGCATAGCCAGCGTCAAAATGGCAATCATATATTTTTGCATATCGCGCACCTTGTTGCCACGTGCCGCTGACAGGCCGAGAAACGAGGTGAGCAGCGATGCGGCCCAGACGTATTCCCACCACAGCGGCGGTGGCACCTCCAACTCTTCAATTTCTAGCACAAATATATCCAAGCGATCTAATATGTCCGACGTCAGCTTGGCCAGCATGACAAAGAACAGCAGGGCATGAAAGAAAATGCAGTACTTCAGGCGTGATTTGTTCAGCAAGCTACAAAAAAAAAGACGAAAAATTGTATTACATTATATGTTTGATTGAATAGTTTGTTTCCTCTTGTTTGATGGGTCTCCGCCTTTAGCTATCCAAAATATGTATACAAACAATGCATTGTTGTTGTTTTTGTAAACAGGCACACATGCTGACTGTCTAGCTGGCACTTTGCCCACCCACCACCCACCACTCCGCTTGTGCTGCCTGAACGGCTGCTTGTCTGGCTACTGCAGGAGCTGTAACTTCACTGCAGTCAGTCCATTAGTATGTTGTGACCTTTTGGTTGTTTTTTGGCAATGATGGTGGCAACTACTTGCAAGTAATTAGATAATTTTGCAGGGAAGATTTAGAAAGTGTTATTAACCTAATTTGATATGTGTTCGCCACTTTCTGCCTGAACTCGAAGTCATTGCCATCGGTGCCCGCGACCATTGGACCGCCGCGAGTTGCCATTTTGGTTCGTCAATTCGATGCCGTCTTTTCACGTCTTTCAACAATTTTAAATGAAATTTAAGTCTTAAATAGCACTTTAGCACAACATTAGCTCGAACCAGCGTGACCACAAG
Source organism: Drosophila rubida (assembly GCA_035046165.1). Lineage (NCBI taxonomy): Eukaryota > Metazoa > Arthropoda > Insecta > Diptera > Drosophilidae > Drosophila > Drosophila rubida. Next base: position 10,507,500 of record JAWNOF010000012.1, on the reverse strand, counting down.
TTAAATTTCCAAATATACTATTTGCTTCGAAAAAATACAGAATATACCAGCATTTGCTTTAAAATACGGTTACATTTATTGCATGTTCTACTCGATTTTGTTTAATCTTGAAACTGCTTTAGGACAATATTGGCAGAAAATAAACAGACATTTCGATTTCAACAGTTCTCTCTAAAAATATAAACTTTTTTAGCAGTGTTGGCCAGGTGAAACAGATAAAATCGTATTATCGATAGCTTAGTATTCTATGGGAGGCCATAGTCGATTTTTTTTTTATCGAATATAGTTTTATAGTGATGCCAATAGCCGTTAGCTTTTAAAACACTTTATTGAGAATACGACTTAAACAATTTATGTATAGCATTAGCTTAATTTAGTGCTTTTAATATGCAAATGAGGACTATAATCAGTTCTAATTTGACCAATGGGTGTGTAATCACCTTGAACTGTAGCTCAGTGCTGGGACACAAGCGTCACCACCACCTGTTGCTTGTTTGCATTTCAATCCATAAATCAATTCCGCAAGAGCTAAACAATGAAGAGTGCAACAAGCGCATATTTAAAAATAAAATTGTATAGCAAATACACTTGCATGCATATATACAGACATTTGGCGCTCTTACGCCTCGATAGCTTCACGTTTGTGTTTTTGCTCTTTACTCACTTTATGCTCTGTTCGGCTACAAAAGCCGAATATGTCTTAATGTATAATCAGTTCAACGGCGGAATTCACTACTATAACGTCTTGGTGCGAGCGCATGCGATCGTCAACGGAGTTTTCGGATAAAATATACTTTTCCCGCAAACTTTTAATGCCAGTTATTGATAACTATACTCTACCCGTTTTCGCAGAGATCGGAAGCTGAAAAGACTATACTTGCTTAACGGTAATTTCTTTCGTTAGATGATATATATAGTGAGCATGAGTGTAATATTTGTGATTTGTAAAATTAATGTGTGCGCATACTTTCATATATTTTTGTATGCCTTTCAAGACTGACCTTTTTGGCTGACGCTTCTGTTCGTTGATATTGTGCCCAAAATTTCAAATATTTTTAACAATTTCGGTTTCTTGCACCTGCGTCGATTTCCGCTTGTCATCGTTGAATTTTGGCGCGTGCTTTTTCATTGTACTATATTCATGTTTTTGGTTTCGGCAAAATTTATAATAATAAATTAGTGAAACAAAGAATATTAGTAAATGTATGTACGTAAACGTAACCTGAAATTCATTTTGCATATCATCGATAAAAAGAATAAGATATAATGAAACAAATTTGATAATTGTTGTGTAAATAAATCGCTTTGTTTCTTTGCAGCTGCTGTTGCGCCAGTTATTTCAACGTATCAAATAACCCAAAACAAGTATTTTAATCTATACTCATAGACCCAATTATGTCTGCCCTTGCCGCTGAGAAACGCGCTTCCTTTGCGCGCCGTGCCGAAAGTTTGGTGGAGCGGGTGAGAGTTTTGAATACCATTTATGAGGTAATCGGCATCAAGTGACCAAAAAGCGTGAGATATAACAATTAGTTTGTTCTCCCTAGTTGTTGTTGTGGATAGCGATTGATGTTTGCATGCTTGTTTGCTGCTCAATTGAATTTTATTTGCAATTCTTACACACGCCCGTTGCCAAATTAGCCAAGTCGTAAATTATTGCCGCAATTCGGCAAATTTAAACATATGAGCGAGTATATATGTACACAAACCTATAGTAAGTCTTCGATATTAAAATTTATTTGATTAGACGCCATTGGCGTGGGTGCAAGACATTAGATACGCGGACGTGCCTGTTTGACTTGGCTCGTTGCCCTGGCTTTGGTTTGCTCATTTAATTAATTCCTTATAATATATACACATAAACATGTATAGAGTGAGCGCATGGCATGCACTTGGCGTTTATTTATTTATTACAACAATAATTAGTTGGGCAAATTTATTATAACAAGTTCAAGGACACGACGTATTTGTATTGATACCAAAAATGTTTGATCTTGGTTTGAAAATTTTGATTGTAAATTCATTCTAGAGGTCACAATACAAAAAAACGAACATTCTGAATTATTTGAAAAATAAAATTGAAAATGGAAAATGGAATTTTAATCTAGAGTAAATATTTGTTTAACTAGAGCTGCCAATTATTTGTTTCCCTGTTTTTATTTGAATTCTATTATAGAACATAATTCGATTATTTCGGAAGCTTTCATACTTGATTTAAATGTGATTTCGTTGAATCAACGATTTTGAGGGCAAGTTAAAAATAGACTTTAAAAATGTAAATGACTCGTGAAATGCGTCTTTTGTCAGACTGTGACTGAGGAGACAATGACGCATTTGCAATTATTCCAATTGAATAAAGAGTGGGTAATAAATGGTTACATCGAAGTCTATACACATTCAGAGCATTAATTAAGTGGGTGAAGCAACAACAAACAAAACAAACTTAAAGAAAACATGTTCGAGCATATACCATAAGTTGGCCAATGACCGGCCACTTAATTTATTTTGTGTAACAGAAAATTTAATTGAACGCCAAATTGCGATAAGCGAGGGTTGCTCTAATAATTTACTAAGCAATACAATTACATCGCGACGATCCACCCAATACAGCTCCAACAAAGCTCTAAAATTGAAGAGAAAATCGAGGGAGCTGCTCAAATGTAAAATATCTATCAATTTGCATTGGCTTAAGTTTGTCTCCACTCAACATTGCATGGCTCCTCTTCACGCTGAGCATTTTCAACGTCTTTATCGGGCACATATTTGTGTTATCAAAAATAGCAGCGCAAATAAAGGAAATTACGTGGTGAGAGAATGAGAGCCATGGAAGCGGAGCGAAGACAAATACATAGCGAACAGAACGAGCAAAATAAATGAACGATAAAAAGCTAATAAAGTGCAACATAAATAAATGCGTGCGTAAATATCGCGTGAATACATCGTGCAAATGAATTTCATAGAGAGTGAGAGTGATAGAGAGGGATAGCGTAACTGTGAGAGCGTCAGCGACACCCAGACAGTGTTAGCGACATAGAAGGGAAACTGAAAGGCGGGAGAGGCAAACAGAGAGAATGAGCGAAAGAGAGAGAGAAGTTCACCCGGCTTGTAACTTGATTGTCAGCTACGCCAGAAGATGGAATTCGTTGTACTTAAAGTCTCTTGCTCCGCTTGCTGATATCCTCGTAGTCTTGGCACGTGTGCTTGTGTTGCTATTTGGGCTTAAAGTGTTCTCTGTTTTTACTCCGTGGTGTGTGTGTTTGCCTACTATAAGTAATTCACTTTTGAAAGCCATGCACTTGAATTTGGCTGGGGGCCACAATTTAAAAAGCATTAAATTCCCTTCAAGCATTTCTCGAGCATTACAATTTGTGAAACGCTTTGTTGGGGTCCGTATCTCGTATCCTGGGATACTGCAAGTCCTAACTTAAATCATATTAAATGTAATTCGAGCTATTTAAGTTTATCAATAGAATGCTCCAGCTCTCCGTCTGTCACAAATTTCATTTACACATTGTTAATGCCCTTAACTACATATAGAGTGTGCTTTTCACAAATCCTCAATCATTTTATGTGCTTAATGCGCTTTATATATTTTTAATATTTGTTTAGCCTCTGTTTACATTGGAAATAAGCCAGACAATAATTCCCAACAAAGTCCTTTGCTGTTTGATGTTTTCACATACATTTTTATGCTGATTATTTGCAGTTATTTTATTTGAATTTCAACTCGGTTTTTTTGTTGCTAACCACTTGGGTTCCATTCGAATTTAAAAGGGTAATTGTGGGTATGTGGGAAAGCGGCTTAAAGTGTTCGTTGCGTATACGACGCGTTGTTCACATTTGTTGCGCAATATTCTTTCTTCTTTATCAAGACGGTAGCAGATAAATGGCAAGTGTAATGTTTTAATTTCGATTTAATTAAACAAAAGGCGAAAGGGGTGAGCGTAGGGGGGCGTATGATTAAGCGGACAATGTGAGACATGGAAAGAAATTAAGCAAAAAGTGAAAGCAGAACCACAACAGCAAAAGAAACAACAAGAATAACAACAGAACAACAACAGCCATTGTGCATACACATAAACAACACATTAACTGTAACGGCAAGCTGAGCAAAGGCAACAACAATGTCACTACAATTACCTAGGCAGGTGCGCAAAGTAAACAACAACAGTAAAAACAAGTACAACAAGGATTTATATGAATACACACGCATACAAACACACACGAACACACGGGCTGGAAGAGAAAATACAAAAGACGCGTTACTTAAGCGATGGGCGGCAGACGGCAGTCGGCAGTCGGCAGGCGTCAGTGAGGGGCGTGACAATAAGTCAACAAACAATGGCAAAAGTTGCCTAGAGCTACTCATTGCATACTTTAAGGCGCAAAAGCGGCAAAACAATTGAAAGCCCCTAAGCCACTTGCCACTGGCAATGCCAAGAAGTTTAACCATGCCAAGTTGTGTTGGGCGGGGAGGGGGTTGGGGGGCGTGGCCAACGTCTACGCCTCTGAATTGCTATTGAAATTCGTGCCAAAGTTAAACAGTTTACAGAAAAACAAGGCAAATCTGCTAAATGAGACTGTGATTGACTGATAAGTTGATTGCGTTGAATCCAATTCGGGGGCACAATTCGAGCCGGCAATCGTTAGGCATTCATCTGCTAAATCAAAATGAAAAAAGGAACCATTGTAAAATAAAGCAGCACTGATTAGATTTGCCGTAAATGTAATAATAAATCAACTGATTGAAGTTTTGCATTTGCCAAATGAGCACGTACTTTTAAAGCACATTAAAGTTTTCCGCAGTAATTTGCATTTTGTTGGAGAGCGAGCATGCTTAGTTATACGAGCGCGCCACATTTTTTATGCAGCTTCGAATTTCATTGCGTCCACGTCAAATTTCTGCGCTGTGTCAGGGAAAAAAAACTCATCAGACTTATGGCCACGCTCATTGACAGCCGTGATACTTGTAGTGGAAACGTGAGCAGCATTCACATTCACTCTCCACATTTACATTCGCATTCGCATCCACATTCGTTATCAGCAGCATCGTTATTTCAGCAGCATTTTGTCAGCTGGCAGCGCATTGTTTCTTGATTTCATATATCTGTACGTGTGTGTATATTTAATATGCATATGGTAGTAGCTATCCTCGCTTGTTGTGGGAGAGTGCATTGTTGTTCGACCCAGATGTTGGGCTGTTGCTGCTGAGGATGTGGTCGGGACTGTGGTTGGCATTTCGGTGGCTTGACCTACGCCACGTAAATTCCAAATGCGCATATCTCGTAAATTTCAGCGAAATGGGGAGCTAGGGAATGAGTTAGACGACTGCGAGGCTGATAAAAATGAATGGTGATGGCATTCAAGGCATTTTGCCGCTCGCTGCCAAATTAGCGCATCAAAACAAAAAGGCGCTCAGCAGCAGTAACAACAGCAAAGCGGCCGCGCGCTCTAGAGGAAGAGAGAGGAAGAGTGAAGAAAACAATGCAGCCAACAAAGAATAAGAACTAAAACAAAAGGAATTTTTCATGTGAAATACACACACAGACACAGCCATGGACACATGTACGTATAGAGTGCGTGGGTGCCAGAAAGCATTGCGCCCATAAGTAGGCAACGATATTTCGCAATGCGCTCGGCACATTTGCGTGGGCGCCAATTTCACAGCGTTGCCAGATGGCCAGTAAAAGTAAATGAAATTATTATTTCAAAAAGGAGAAAATTTAGTGTTCCAACCAGCTATTCAATTGAAATGTATTCGATAGAATTTGACTTTCTTGTCATTAGAATTTCAAGCAAACCATTGGCTAATTACTTCGATTAATCTTTTGCTTGTCTGGCAGCACCAGCAAACTGCTTGCCGACCCAACACCTGGCCAACTAACTGCCCTACGGCAACATTCAAATGCCCCCACACAGCAGAATTTTAAAGCTTCTTTTTGCGTCGTAGCATCTTGCTCAACTACGTCAAAGGGGCAGACTACCATTTCCACTGAACCCAACTCAAAACCGTACAGCAGTTTGTCCCCTTGCCCTGCAAACGCACCCCAACTACAATAACGGTAACTACCATTACCATCACACTTTTCGGCATTTTGTTTTGCTAGCCGCTTCGTCGTTGTTGTTGTCGTCGTCGTCGTATCGTCATCGTCGTCATCGACGTCGACGTCGTGTAGTTGTCGTCGTGTCTGCTTCGTTGCTGCTTCCGGCGGCATCTCGTCCAGGCAGCGTTTGATAAGACCACACAGCAGCAGTGGCAGCAGTCGTTGCCGAGCGCTCGAACGTGATTGTCGCCACCGCAGTACGCCAAAGAACGTTGAACAGCACGAAAACAAAAAGAGAAGAAGCGCACAGTTTTTGGGTGAACGTGCCAAACGTGTGTTGTGAATTCTGTTGCAAGTGCTTCTGTGCGCCCGATACACGCAAATCGAGAAACGTTTGTGTGTTGAAAGTTGAACTGTGCGAATTGCGTTGTGAATTTTCCATTGAGCAATGTCCAAGCCGGTTACACCACAGCATCGTTCCGCTGGCGCCGCAGCTTCCGGTTCGGCCGAGAAGATTAGCGTAAGTTGTCCGTAGTTTTAGTTTGCACTGCTGTTAGCCAGCGTTTGCCACTTTTCCATTGCATTACGTTTTTCGTTTTACTTTTATGGAGTGGAAGTTTGCCATTTGCCACTTAGCCGCTTTGCAGCCTCATTTGGCTGGCGTGCATTGTTCCTGAGTTGTTTCGTGTGTTTAATTATGTGTTTAGCGCTGCCACATGCCTGTGGCAGTTGCAAGTTGCAGTTTGCAGCTCGCCACTTGCATTGCTGTGCCATTTCTCACCTGCAGCCGTTGCATATTTGAGTCGCTACGTGACTTTTGCGACGACTCACGACACATTTATGATGCTCAAGCCTTAAGCTGCGCCTCAGTTAGATATATGGGCGCTTGCAACGCCACAAAGTATGCAAAGCCCGCTCAAGCCCTGTGGCCTTGTCAGTCGTTTGAGTTTCAGTTTGTGTGTGCTGGCGGTCGCTTTGGAATTTGTTAGCTGGTGTCTTTTGGTGGCTGGCTGGCTGGCTGGCTGGCAGGTTGCTCTCAAAGGGCATAGCATACTTTTTGGCGTGCGACTCATAAAAATTGCATAATTGTCGCTTCATCTGTGTGTGGTGGTGGTGGGCGAGCTGGGCTGTAATTGTAACTGTAACTGTTATAGCGACTTCTCAAATGTGTGTGTGTGTGTGTGAGTGTGCGTGTGCTGGGTGACCATTACCGTTAACGGGCTCATTTTACGTGCCATTTGCGTTCGCATCTGGCAGTCCAAATAAATTGAGCTGCTCGAATGGCCAACGAGTGTTGCTAGCTGTTTATTAAGTTTGTTATTAACGGCCTTCCATAATTGTCAGCGCAAAGACATTACGAGGACGGGGCAATTAGGTATGCCTGTAATTTACGGACATTCATTTATTTCTCTACCTTTTCTTAAACTCGCTCTATCAGCTCTCAGCTTTTTTTATTTCTCCCGAAGATGTGCTCGTAAATTAAGTGGCAAATCTCTTAGCCATCAGCTAAACATTTTTATCGCAGAACTTAGCAGATAAATCGATTTGTGGCTCACTCAAACTGCGTCTTTGTGCAGCTTGGCTTGTGTGTTTAACTGAATCAGCAGACAGACAAGCTCGTACTCGTAAAGTATGCAATCTCCTCTAGCAGCTTAAGCCAGCGCAAATGTTGCATGCTTTGTGGCTGCCACGTTGGCGGGCGAGGTCGCATTCAATTTCAATTCCAAATATGCTGACAACTAAAACATATTTCAGTTGGCTTCCCATAATAATAACATTCCACTTGCCACACATTTTTTGCGTGCTTCAATTTGGCAAGATTTCGTTTGCTGTTTTTTTGCCCCACTCGACTTTGTCTCTATTGTTCTCAGTTGACAAACGAAGAATGCAAATTTAATTAAGAAAAAGAATCCGTTTCGACCCTGAAGGACTTTTTATTGTCACTCGAGTTAAGCGCGAGATAATTGGAAATATGATAATCATTTTCTGTACATTAAATGTTCTGTTTGAATTCAATTTAATCATGACATGCATTCAACTTTGTGCACGTTTCAGATATTTTCCGTGATGTTTTCACAAATTTCTTCTCGTCAACTGAACTTTTAAATTAAGTTGCAAAAACACAGCAGCATATTTCTGATTAGTTTTATTGAAATTGACGCTCGCCTCACTTTGTTAGCGATCTGCAAATGTGCAACTTTAACATGGGGGGTCCAGGGTATCAACATAACCATTCATTTAAAGTTCAACTTTTATTTTTTCATTTGCTTTTTATGTGATCCCCCAAATGTAGAGCATGTGCAGAGCGCCGCAGGTTGCCGTCATGGACCACGCATCCACATATGTATATATATGGTATATTGTGTGCATATATACACACAAAGTAACACGCACACATAATCAAACGACTTCCATTTACATGAGTCTCGTTATTGCTGCATAAGAGAGAAAAAATATTCTGCCAATTTCTTGTGTAATTTGTTGACTTACACGGTAAACCAAAAATGGAGCAAAGATCACAGCACTGCTCTTTCACAGCTCTGCACCCCTCTCTAGGTCGGCAGCCCTTTTGCGGATTTCTTTGGTTGCCTTTTTGGATTGTCTAGGGCATCGGTTGGGCAAGTTTATGGCCTTGTGCATTGAATAAACTTTCATTACACCAAATTGGCAGAGTAGTGTAAAAACTGCCACGCCTCCATTTCATTCTGAGTCTGTGTGCGTATGTGTTTATGTCAGTGAGTGAGTATTTATTACGGGAGGCAAGGGCCACTCGCATTTTTCCCCTTTGTCTATATATTTACACATAGTTTTGTTTGCCCAGCTTTGCGCTGGCCGAGCATTCAAGTCGACTCCAGTCGAGCTGAGTCGAGTCGAGTTGCCATCAACATTTCTTGGCCTTCTGTTTGCCTTGTTATTTATTTGCTTGGGCTCAACTTCAATTTGTTGGCTGTCCGTCAGTGGATTTACAATCGCTTCTGGCGTTTAATTGCATTTTTAATGAAGTTTTTTTTTTTCAATTTCCATTAGCGACGCCTTCAATAAATATTGCACATACGCAACGGGGCTTTGACAAATTTGTGGGCACAGCTGCTGCTGATGCTGCCGCTTCTGCTGGAGAGCTGCCATATATATAAACGTGCATGCTTCTGGCGACATCGTTGTGTATTTTTTCTTTGGCTCTCTCTTTTCCGTAACTTTGCCCATGACAAAATGCTGAAAGTTTTCAAGGCAACATTACGCATACGCCACATAAAACAAGCAATACCCCTCGGCATCTGCTATCTCTCCCATCAGTTGCCAGCCATAGAGCAAGAGGCACAATAAAGAGACTGTTGGAAAAAAAAACTTAAATGACCTTTAATTGACGGGTTTTACAACCAGGCCTCAACTCGGTTTTGTCTATTAAAAACTCACTTAATGCGACCTCTAAAGTTTGCCGCTGTTTGCTGGGCATAAAGAGTGCAAAGTTTCAGGCAACACTTTGACGTTTGTGTCGATTGACAAAAGTTTGCTTGGCTGCCATTTCTCAGGTACTCTTTGTCTAACGACTTTTATTACGCAGTCTGCAAATATCCTGCGCCGGGATTCGTATTCACAGTTTTTCAATAAGCGTGCCGAAGCATATAAATATATCACGTATCACGACAGCTGAAAACTTTGCCACCACCCACCGCCGCTAAACGGGCGTGACACATCCTTCGCCATAATTCTTAATTGAGCTTAAAAGCTGAACCGGCGAACAAGAGATAATTCCCAATTAGGCGGCGATTTCACATAATGAGCAGCAGCTACGCTAAGGCGGCAACAGTTAATACAAATTATGGCAACACGAAGGCGTAAACGGCCAGCATGGACGTAAGAAAAGTTTATGATGCTCACTAAATGTTGTGCTAACGACCTGAAAGTGATTTAGATGCTCATAACACTAATGTACTGATTAGCTTATACAGTGATGAATTGAACATTGCATTAACTATGCTTATTGAAAGTGTGGCATGATTTGAGAACCATTTGATCAGCTCATTTGCATCTCAGTCTAATTGCACTTCATGCTGCTAGTTGCGTGTTGTGTTCATTTTGCAGTCAAATGTTGCTTTTGATAGACGTTAATGTGACCAATTAGTGGATGCTGCATTTTAAATATGCTTTGCAATTCCAGCTGATTGAAAATTAATTAATATTAATGTGCGGCCAATGACTGTCAGTGAAGGTGACTGCCAGCGGTTAAATGGAGATGTGCAAATTATCATAATGCGGGCACACAAAACAAACACACGCGTTTATCGAATGCGGATCAATAATATGTTATTCTGCTGTTTCCACTGCCCCCTCACTCTGTTGGGTATAAAAAATACACTCCAACACTCACACGCGCAGACAAAACAAAAATGTCAATAATTAAATTTGCATTTTGCATGCCTTGGAGATGTACGAGTATATGGGAATTTACGCAATGCTCTCTCTGCCGTATCAAAAGTGAAACATCAATTTGATGGGCAAACCGAGACATCCGAAATCCGTTTGCCAGGACAGTGGGATGGAGGGGGTCTTGGCAGGCGACACATGACAGCACTTAACCGAATATAAGTACCTATCGCAGCTGAGTGGCACATGGCTGCATATTACAAGCAGCCACTGTTTCCCATTATACCCAGCGACTAATCGAATGGAGGGCAGATCGACTACCATCAACTATATTTTTAACTGTTGTTAACTGTCGAATATCTTCTGAAAGTAAGTAGCTAACACTTGCTCAATCACTAATGGGTGACTTTCAGTCGATCAGACTGCGGCACATCATTCTTTCTTGTGTACTCTGCCGGATGTGGCAAGCGATGTGGGATTTCGACAATCCCCAAAGTATACGTGTAGAGAAGTGTGTAGGCGTGCGAATTTATTCGTGTATCTGTGTCCCTGCCATCCATATAGCTGCGTGTGTTTGGATTTGGGTTTGTGTTTGTGTTTGTGTGTGTTATGAACCGAAAATCCATTTACACTTGAATACATATTGGTCATCATGAAGTGGACAAAAGCGTACAAACTTCGTGTTAAGCACCAACCCACAAACAAACACTCCATTTCGTTGGCCAAAGAGCAAAAGAGACCGACTATGTAGGGTTTAAATTATGAATGCAATAAATGTAACTAACTGAAATCCCGGCGATTGAGTTAGGCGTGTCTGGCAAACGGAAGTGCTGATTAGCTCATTGGCCACCGGGCAAAGGACGCGGCGGGAACATGCGCAAAATTGTGCTAACCAGAATTGAGTAACAAGCACTTTGTTAGATAAACTTTGCGTTCAAGTGTCGCGCTGTCAGAGCTGTGTCTTGTCTCTTGTAGTGCACTCAGCCCAACGACTTGACTTCGTTCTGAGTCACGTTGAGTTCGAGTCGCTGGTTTAGTCGCTGCGAATTCGCACTGTTCTTTAAAGTAAACGTAATTGGTATTATCTGACGGGACTAGCACTCAGGTTGTTTGCATATCAATCTCAAATCTGTTTGCCAAACCAACGTTTTCTTTTACGACCCGTTATCGTTTTAACATTTTGTGTGTTTTTGCTCCTCCTTGTTGCTGCATCGAAAAACACACAAAAGCTGCAGACGTTTTGATGCGATGTCGGTAATACTAAAAAGCATAGACAAGTTTTTCTTTCGCCAAGGTGAGCACTGCACAGCATGCGAAATAACTATAAGAGCGAGCAAGAGAGGGAGAGTGAGAGAGAAAGTCATAAAACATACCGTTAGAGCAATTGTATTTTCATGTTCAGAAAGTTGTTCGTTGGCTCTGGGTGTTTTGCCTGTTGGCTCTTTGCTCGTTTTGCTCATTTCCATTCCTTGGCAGCTGTGTCGACATACAAAACAAAACAACAGGCTTAAAGCATGGCCAGCACCGAACAGCATTGAAATACCTAGACATGTGCACTAAACGTTGCCTTTTGTTTGTCGTTCTAACCATGCTTGAATGCCTGGCAAACATGCATGAAACTGTATCACTTGGTCATGATATATGGCTATAGTTTGTGCTCTATAGTATGTGCTGAGGTCTTCATACATATGGCTCAGGCAATGCCCTCAAGCGACAGCTAAAAGTTGCAGCTTTCCAAAAGGGTGTGTGTCTGTGTCGATGTGTGAGTGTGTGTGTGTGTGTCTGTGTGGTGTGTGTGTACGTGTCAACTCATTGACCTCATTGCCGTTACCCTCAGCTCTTTGGTAGTTGCTGCTGCTGCTGCTGCTGTTGCGCTGCTGCTGCGACTTCTGACTGACGTGTTTTATATTTTCATTTTCCTGAAATCGTTGACGTTGCCAGTTTTTCATTTTTTTGCTCTGCTGCCGCTGCTGCCACTGCTGCCATCGTCTTCCCATTGCCTGTTTCCTGGCTGACTCATGTGGCGCTTTTGCACTCGTTCGGCGTGATTCTGTGCCATTACCATTTGGCCCAGACCGACAGCCAACAGCCAGCAGCCAACAGCCAGCAGCCGACAAGCAACGTTTTAATGTCGTAATCGGATAGCATCGACCTCTGTGCGTGGGAATTTTGAGCTGACAGCATGCCCAGGCAGTTTTGATTAGACTTCCCATTTGGCAAGAATGTGATATGTGACCATGTCGGGGGTCATCAGACACGTTGGTTACACAACTCACAGCGCAGGTTGCCTTAAAGCCGAGTTAATTAAGTACAGAGCACGAATAATAACATAATTACACTTTCTCTTAATTCCAACAGCATTTTCACTGCGAAGCTTAAACACAATGCATGCGAAATGCATTTCGAATTAAATGATAGCTTTAAATCTCTTACGAGTTGTGAGCTCTATTTATTTTAATTACACATGTCTCTAATTAATTGCATTTTTCGGTATCCTTAAATAACCAAATCCGACTAGCAGCTTTGACGCAAATAAACCACATTTTAAATTACACGTCAGTGTGAGACATCAAAAGTTCTCCCACACTCTCTGAGTGCGTTGCATGCTCCAATTAGCAACCCCTTCTGCATTTAATGAGGCATACGTCAATTAGACGATTTCTCATCAACAAAATATACATATATCTCAATTGATTGAGCAGCGCAAACAATTCAAAACATTGACCCATTGAACAGTCAATTAAAATGCGCGCCCCACGGCAAATGCAAAAGTAACATTAACAAGTATTCGAATAAAATGCAAATCAAATGAATGTATGTGTATTTTTTCTTAATTGATTGATGGCAATATTTAACCAGCGCATGCAATAGGAAACATGGCGCTCGCGGCAAAAGCGCAAATGAACAATTGCAGTTCACAATTGAGTAGCGAAAACCGCAAAGGAAAATCGAGACACCTCACAAAGCTTTAGTGCGATCAAAAGTTTCTTTCATTACGTATACGACGTGTGCGGTTAACGGTGCGTGCCGCCGTGTCGATGTCGATGTTCTTACTTGAGCTGTAGCTGTGTGCTGTGTTCTGTGTGCTGTGTGCGACAGCTCAACAACCGCAACATCAATCATCGAATGCGTCAACCTCAACGATAAGAGCAGACGACATCTTAACTGCGTTACAGCAACGACGAATGCAGAAGCAGTTAGCTTCGATGTGGATGAGCATTGGCAGGTCGTAAAGTGCAGTCAGTGAGGCGCGCAGGTGCTCGTCCATCAGACTCTGTGCAGTTTATGGCCAATTTCATTATTTACAATCGCTTTTTATGGCATTACTCCAATGTTACTTTATTCCATCTCTGCGTGCATTCGCAAGCGCTTAAGGATATTTATCCCTTCAGCTCGTATGCTCATAAAATAAACAAGTTACTTATACGAGTATGTTGCATGTCTGCACATGTTTGATTTTAAATTCCAACTTGGTCGAGTTTTGCCAAAACTAAAAATTATTCTATAAAGCGATTGTGTTATCATATGAATCGTTTCTTTTAATAAAAGTAGTTTAACTTGCGCCATAAAAAAGCAATTTGCGTCATTCATACGCTTTTTTATACCCGATAATTAGAAAGTAGAAGGCTAAGCTAAACTACTAAGCTACACTAAATATTCTTGATCAGCGTACTTTTCCCCCGATGGAAAAAAAATGAAATAACAAGAGCAATTTTCATACCAGATTGCGTCGAATGCTTGAGTGTTTGTTTGGCAACTAGCTGGTTGGGTTTTCAGTTTTTAATTAACAAAAATTGATTTGCAAATGTTCAAAGGAAGCAGCTTTATAAGTGACTCTTGTGCCTCGCCTTTTCAAGCGCTCAATTAATTGCAATTGATTTGTGACGACAGCGATAGCGCGCGCAATTTCCATGTTGTTTATTCAGCAATAATTCCGGTTTGCTACTGCGACTGCGACTGCGGCTGCGGCAGCGACAGCAACGCCCAAACAAACGTCTAGCCCAGGCCTATTCTCACCACTCCATTTCCATTCCCATTGGCAGTGCCATTGGCAGAGCCATCGTTATGGTGGCCATAGCCATTGTCAACGCCATTATTTGCGTTGTTTTGTTTGTTTGCACAGCACTTTGCAGCGCAACAGCGTCCCCTGTGTGCAGCAAGGACAGTCAGCTCCTGTTCGCCTCACAGAGAGGGGCGTGGCACTGTCATAATGTGCATTGCTTGTTAGCGCCAAGCAGCAGCATTAAGCCTGAAACTGACTCTCTTGTGCTGCTCATGTTCGTCGAATGCTGTATGAGCCACGACCCGGAACCGTTATGTAAATTTGCTGCAAGCGGCCACAAGCCAACAGCAACATGTTTTATTTATGTTTTTAATTTGAAAGCGCAACTTTTATTGGCATTTGGCAAACAAATGACTTGCAGCTGGCTGCCAGCGACAGCCGCAACCAGTGGGGCTCTCAGTTATTCTGTTTCTTGTGGCTTGTTTTTTCTATTTTTATTCCCAGTGCTAACTCAACGCATACAAATGCTATTAAAAGTTGGTGCTACATTTACATAATACTCATTTGTTTATCTGTCTATCTATTTACTTGCTTAGCAGAAGCAACACAAAAAAAAACAGAGAAAACACTTTAGACTACATTAAGGAGCTTAGGCAAATTGTATTGGGCCAAAGATATTGACGAGAGCCCTTAGAAACGGAAAATGTTACACTGGCTGGTCTTTTGACACTTTTATAGTTTCCATCAATTTCAATAAGTGTTTTCCGCCAGTGTGGGTGTCTGTGCAGTGTGTATGTGGGTGTGTTTGTGGGTGTTTGAAGGATACTCGGTCGCAGTGGACAATAGCCGGAGCTTGTCGATATAAGTAGAGGTCGAGCTTGTTGGGTATACATTTAACTTAAGCTTAAATAAATTATAACTAGCTCATTGTTTACAGCTCGCACTATTAAACAAAACGTAATTGCAGCAATAAATAATGTTTAAGCTTAAAGCTTACCATATATAGTATGATTATTATAAATTTTATGATGATTAATTCGACATTTATTATTTAAATTTACCATTTCCGCTTTAGACTCGCCGCAAAATTCCATTGCCTACTTTTTAGGGCAGCACTTTGCACTATTGAAAAGTTTAATTTAAATTCAATTGTGATGCATGCAATTGACATTTAGCATCATCATAGAGCATCTCCCCCTCAATTTATACGCTCTCCTCCTTCGTTCATAAGAAGCCTACACAACAAACAACAAAAACACGAAAAGCGATACGCATTTTTTTTTTGGTCATTTCATGCTCAGTCATTTTTCACGCTTCAGTTTGTTTTAATGGGAACGTGAAAATGATTTTGCCTTTTAGCTTTACTTTTTTTTTGGTTTTTGTAATTCACTTTTTGCTTTGAAAACTGCCTGTAACGCGCTAACAGTGCATAATATAATCCAATTAGTATTTAATTCGCAATGTCAATGGCATTACAGAAATACAACATCAGCACGGAAAAATGCGGCGATCTGACAGTCATAGTTCAGGTAAAGTTAAAGATACTCGCAAATATGCACAAAATTTGGCTGACTATCATTGCTTGTCTGTTTACTCTTTAAAGGGAGATCTGTCGCAGCAGGAGAAACGCGCTGTATTCATTACAGTGCATGACTTGGGCTGCAATCGTAAGTACAGTAAATTGGCATAAGTTCATTAGACTAATTATGTGCATTGCATGTACGTCGCATTGCCAGATAATTCTTTTCAGGAATTCGTGAGCAGTCCCTGCATGACGGAAATCAAGGAGCGCTCCTGTTTCATACATGTCGATGTGCCCGGCCATGCGGACAATGCCGATGCCTTGGCTGAGAACTTTCCATTTCCATCGCTGCAGGCCTTGGGCGAAGATCTGGTCACCGTTCTGGACTATCTGCACGTGAAATACGTAATTGGTCTAGGCGAGGGCGCCGGTGCCAATGTCCTGGCACGCTTCGGTCTCGCCCATCCTAGCCGGGCACTTGGCCTCATTCTGATCAATGCCACAGGCAGTGCTGCGAGTGTTCTGCAGTCCTTTAAGAGCAAGGTGCGACGTCAAGTGCTAACTGTTTGCTTAGCAATTAATGCGTCGTGTGGTTTTCTCTGACCATTGCAGTTTATTAGCTGGAAAAGTGATGAGGTGGCCCAATCGGCTGAGAGCTTCCTAATGTATCACAAATTTGGACATGTAAGTTCGAATTGTGATCGTTATTCACACACTCAATTTAAGTGTGTCTCTGTGTGTATATCTGTTGTGATTGATTAATCTAAGTGTTACTTTCTATTTACTTTCCAATTTGTTTTTGTCTATTTTATGTTGAACTTCTGTGCATTTCGATTGCACTTTGCAGGTCATGGAGGTAAACGAGTTTCAAAGTCTAAAATTAAATAAACCCAAAATACAACCGTCTCTTCAGCTCTTTTTAGACATCTCTTTATATAGTCTCAGAGCATTTCGACTTCAATAGTTTTAGGTCCATTCGCAGCATGTTCAATAATATTCTATCTTTATTGTTTCCTTTCTTTTAGCCCTCGGTGCGTAGAGCTCAATCATGAAATCGGCCAATATTAAAATGCAAAATTTCTCAACAAATTTGTATAGTTTTGTTAGTTATGCATGTCATTTTGTAAATTGCCTGCTTGTAGTCTTGTACTCAATATGCTTTATGTTGTTGCATTGCTTACAAATTAACGATTTTCTAATGCAATTACTCTGCTTACTCATAAATGCACATCGAAATTCCTCTGAAATAATGATATATATAGCAAATTGTTGGCGACAACCCCGACAAGGACAAGATTGTGGCTGAGTATCAAAAGCGTTTGCATCGATCACTGAACAGCAAGAATGTCGGTCTCTATGTGAAGGCGTTCATGAAGTACGAATACCCATATATTTGATAAGTGCACTATTAATTCAATTGAATTTACAGTCGCAAGGATCTGACACTCAAAGGTTGCAAAGTAGATGTTATATTGATTACTGGCATGCTAAGTCCGTATGCCTCGATGGTTGAGAAGTTGCATCGCGATGTGGAGAAGGAGCGCGTGACTATCTTGAAGATTGAACGTGCTGGCGATGTTTTGGCCGATGCTGTAAATATGCCAACTTGGTTAACATATAACATATATTCCATTAACTTTTGTTTCCCTCAACTTTTCTAGCCCTCGAAGGTTGCTCAATCCATACTATTGTTCTGCAAAGGCCAAGGATTGCTCACTTCGGTCGTAATGCCCGGCGTTGACCGTGGACGGTCCTATTCTACTGCCAGCTCAAGCTCGTTTGAACGCCGCTTATCACGCGGCATTTCTATGGAGGATTACGACAAACCCAACATACGTCGCCTCAGCATAATGAACAGTGAGTCGCCCAAAAAGGAGTAATCAACAACACAGTTTCACGTGTGAGAGAGAGAGAGAGAGAGAGAGAGTCAGCGATGAGTAGAGAAACTAAGTTAAATATTATGCATATTTAAATTAAATTACTTAACTTAGTAACAAGCCATAATTAACGAAAACCACAAATAAGTAAACAAGTTATATTTTATGAGAAGGCAAACAATCAGTTTTGATGCAATCGTATTAATTTTAGCCAAATGAACAACGTGAATTTTAAGCCAAATTTTAATTACCTATGTAATAATTGTTTTTAATATCAATATCTACAACAAAAATGAGAAACAAATTACAAATTTAACACTTAGAGTTATGTAATTATGTAATCCCTAACGACCCACCTGTGAAATCCAAAGAAAACCGATCATATCTCAAGTCAACTTCCAATTGTTCGAACTTAGCGACTAATGTGTCTGTAACTACTATTTATAATATATTTATATGTATCTATTTACTCGTTCATTATGTACAAGCAATCATCTATGCAATACCTCCGACTAGTACACTGTACCTAAGCAATTGAAAACTAACTTAACAAAACACGAAACAAAATTAAAATAATTGTGACTCCCGTTGTTATTTTGATTTCCACAAATTTTTCTATATCAAGCATATGCAAAACAGCAAGAAAATGCCGTTTCAATAATTACAAAATATATACAATTATTATATAGTGTAAGTTGAAAGCACCACAGCATTAAGCTGCTTATTTAAAGTACCATATATGAAACTAATAAACAAGGCACACAAATTACATATTGTGTTTAATCAAATGAACGAAGCAATGAAAAACGAAATAAATATATTGTAGTTAAGCTTTCAAAGCTTTCTAGCTTAACGGTAACCATATAACCATTACCATATTGGCTTTTAAGTGTGAAGCAATGCTTTAGACACCAGTTTCTAAAATAATCCAAGCACTCAACAATAGATGTAGCAACCGTTAAATAATAAAGTTCAAATCGGAAAACATTATCTTATTTCTATTTCTGTAGATTTCGAAATAGTCGTTTTTTAATTGAGGTCGAATAAAATCATTTGCACTATAAATGATTTTTCTTTATATTGGGGTTTATTACTAACATATCATAATTATAATATATATATTTATATTTATAAAAAAAAAAAATGGGTTTCCTTAGTTACGGAATGGTTTTGAAATATCTCTACACAATTTCAAAATTAGCGCGCAATATACAAATATTTATGGTATTTTCTATTCACAATAACAAAATGGTATATCGCAGTATACTTTTTATCGATGCAACACGGTATATTCGAAAGTCTCGCATGTGGGCACACTGTTTGCAACTCATTTTTATAAAAATAATAAAAAATAATACACTTGCAGTACAAAATGTTGTAAATAAATAAATAGAAATATATTCGTCGTTTACAGTGAATCAGACGTGCTCGGCTAACTTTGATTGCATAGCTAACTGCATGGACGCGCCACCGCCGACAAAGCCACCCAGAGGCATAAAATATGGCAAGGATGAGGTACAATTAAACAAGTCTTTAAAAAAAAAATCGCTTTACAATACGAGAACATTAAATAACAATAAAATAATAAGAATAAGCAATGCATACGTTACTCTCAACCAATCTTAATATTGCTACAAATATGGGTTGCAAAGATGGATCTGATGACGACACCGCTTCTGCTGCGGGTTAAAAAATCTACAGTTGTTGTTGTTGTTATGTTTCACGCCCTCTTTGATATTTGATAATAATAAGCAGCGAATTCATCACAATTGTTGTGCATTTTGTTCTATTGTAGTCCGCCGGTTGTGGCTTTCTCGTCAATGTCATTAAGTCTCTGGGCTTCAGCGAAACGACCGAGGAGCGACAAAAGGAGAAGCAAAAAATTGAACAAGAATTCAAGCGTTCAGATTTGCGACTAAATGAACTTGTCTCACGGCATGACCAGCAACTTACCCAAGTGCTGCCACTATTCAGTCAGGTGTCCACCGAGGTCACAGCCAGTCGCGAGCGCATTCATGCGGTCAAGGAGAATCTGGGCGCTTGCAAGCGATTGCTTCAGTGTCGTCGCGATGAGCTCAAGAAAATGTGGACGGACGCAGTCCAGCACAAGTATGTGCTGGAAATGCTGGAGCAAATGTAAGCTTTGAACTTTGAAATAATATGCCAGTTAATGCAATTTACCTCTATAACAGCCAGGAGTTGCGGAAAGTGCCTCAACGAGTGGTCAGCTATACAGCGAAGCGTCAGTATTTGCATGCTAGCAAAGCACTGACGGATGCACTGGCTACTTTAAATGGACCACTGTTGGGTGTCGAGGGCTTGGCTGATCTGCGCGCGGATCTGCAATCGCGACGCCAGCAGCTCTATCAACGCCTACACGAAGAGCTCGTCACTCAGGTGTACAAGAACTCGGCTAACGAGGCGTTTCAGCGCAGCAATTCGAGTCGCCTCAATTCCAGTTTCACGCGTGGTATTGGTGCACGTCGCTCCACGGATCGCATCGAGGCGAATGCGCGTGTGCGCAAGGCTTTGAGTGACATGGCTCAAGGCTTTGATTTGGACAAGGCGGAAATTATTGAGGATGCTGATTTGATTGATCCCGAGCTAAGCATGAGTTACTTCATTGCCATTATTGTGGAATGCTTTGGCATGCTGCACAAGGTGCCCGATTCACTGGAAACGCTACGCGTCCAAATCCAAACGGAACTCTTAAATGTGGTGCGTCAGACAACGCATCAGCTGGCAACTGGAGGAGCACTGCAAACGGCAGCAGCTGGTGAAACAAATCCGCTGCTCACGCTGCTGGAGATCATCTTCAAGCAGTTCAAAGCGATAGCCAAGACACACACGCTGCTGCTGAAGAACTATTTGGCTGTGGGCCAAAAGTATGCTGTGGTTGGACCACAGCCGTATGATCTGACGGATTTCTGGGCACAGGCTCAATCTGTGGTAAGTGAAGCTATAAAATAGTGTTCACTATTGTCCTTTTCACTATTATTAAACGTTCTATCATTACAGTTGCAATTGCTGCTCACGGATTACTTGGATATTCAAAATACGTCAGCGGATGAGAGCTCGCAAGCGGGTTTTGCCGAGCCAACAAACAATATCAACTCCTATTTTCTAAGACGCAAAGTTCCAAGGTAACAAATAGATGCAAAACCCAAAGTGTGGTAATTAATTTGTATTTTTATACACAGCACCAAGAAGGCCATGTTTAAGTTTGACAAGTCTTCGCACATAGCCAGCAACAGCACGAATGAAACGTTCAAGGAGCATCGACGCAACGCTTCAGATGCTTCAGTGGATGACAATTTGGGTGGTACTCTGGGCAGCGGCAAAGGATCTGTGACTGGTCTCTTGCCGCACGAGAAGAAACAGCGCGAAAAGTTGTTGATATGCACGCCGGATCAGAATGTAATCACCAAAGTGTATTTGCCTTTGATGGGATACATACAGGAAATTGAGAACTTTATGAAATGCAAGCCAGGGTAAGTTTACTTTATATGTTATATTCATTTTACCTTACTATATGTATTTGTGTTTTATAGACAACCTTGCAGTCTACATGACTTTGTGGATAACTATATCAAGGATACATTCCTATCCAAGGGTCACAATCGCAACTTACAGTTGACCATTGAGTCGCTGTCCAAGAATCAGGATGCATGGCGTGCAATTATAACACCCGAGGAGATGAAGACACTCAATTTGAGCAGACCGCTTTTGCAGTCCACAGTCATGGTTGAGCGGCGACTGGTGGAGACAAAGAATCTTATCGAAGATTTGCCTTGTTACTCCGAGGAGCTGCTGAAGATGGTGTGTGCATTGTTGAAGGCCTACCGAGAAATTTGCCAGGCTGCTTACAGGGGAATAGTGCAACCAGACTCGGAAGATAAGCGTATCTACAGCGTGGCTTGGTTGAAGGACGAGGACATCAGTCGCTTCTTAAAGTATAAAGCTAACTAGTATAAAGCTAATACTAATATTAATACTAATACTTATTTTCGCTGTTTTTGTTGCAGATCACTGCCCAATTGGACAGATTTAAAGACATCGAGTCAACGTGCTCGGCATACGCGTAAATTGCAGCGCACCAACTTTGAGCCATCTGAGGAGGAGAGTCCGTTGCAAGTGCAGCAACGCAACATACGTGAAGCTGAAATGCTAACCAGTAATTTGGGTGAAGGCGGCATAACCCAGCAAGAGATATTGGCCGACATCAGTGTGCTCAAGGAGTTGGCAATACTACAGGAGAGTATGGAATGGTTCTCGGTGCGCGTCTCCGAGTTTGCCAACGAGTTGCGACGTCCCTTGGTCAACGGTTTGAACTCAGCGACTGCTGAGTGCACAGCGAATGTTGCCATCAAGGATGGCACCATCAAAGTGATGACTAATCTGGCTTTGGAATTCGATGAGCTGGCTAATACATGTCTTCTGGTGCTGCATCTGGAAGTACGTGTACAATGCTTTCACTATTTGCGGTCCAAGTCGAGCATCAGAACCAATAGTTATGTGGGCTCAAAGGATGATATACTGGAGCCGGATCGTCAGGTGTCGGTGCTAAACAAGCGGCTATCCGAAATGGATGAGGCATTCAGTGCCACGCTGCACCCACGTAAAACAAGGGTAAGAACTCCCTCTTTAAAGTTATGATCCTTTTATTTTGATTGTCTATTCTATAGTACATATTTGAGGGATTGGCGCATCTGGCCGCACGCATACTTATTCAAGCGTCCAACTACTTGGAACATATTGATCAGATAACTGTGCAGCGCATGTGCCGAAATTCGATTGCTTTGCAGCAGACACTGAGCAACATAACTGCATCCCGAGAAGTTGCCTTGGATCAGGCGAAACATTTCTATGAGCTGCTCTGCATGGAACCGGATGTAAGTGTCTGATAACTTTGCCCATAGACCAGCTTATTAAGATAATTTTGAATTGCAGGAAATACTCAATGCGCTGCTGGAGCGTGGCACAGAGTTCTCCGAGATGCAGTTGCTCAATGCATTGCAGTTGTCCTGCAAGGCATGCGGCATTACAGATGCCAATTTACTGGCTTCCTATCAACAAAAACTATCCGACATATTGGGCGCTAAGCCCTCCAAGGGTGTTGTTGTATAATAGTTAGTTACACAAGCTAAATGAAATATCAATTTTAAATGAATTGCGCCTTGTATGCCCACTCACACATACATCAATAATAGTTTTTAACGTGTAAGTGCAAAAACAAACAAAAAGAGTATGCTAATGTTAAGCCCCTAAAATTGATTATAAATGTTTTGAACATGTTGGCATGCACTTGGTGTTGCGATATATAGTCCTTTATAAATCTATATTCTAAAGTTCATGAACATTATTGTAATATGGCTTATACACAATAAATGAAAATATAACAACGAATACAGACGCAGTTCAACCTTAGTTTGAATTTACAAAATGAAGAGTGCTATTTTAAGTGAGGAGCAGTTTCGTGCTCGTGTGGAGCAATGCTGTTAATTAACATTTTGCGCTAATATGACATATCGGCCAGCCGATGGTGGCCAGCACTCAACACCATTCAAGCCGACGTTTCTCAACACTCTATACCATTTGCCGCCTGGAGAAGACAACAAACGCATAAATAAATAAAATATTAAAATGCCTGAGCAAACCGAAACAAGTCCCAAACTAAATGTGAGCAGCAGTGAGATTAAGTCACCCACCTACGATTTAAAAAAGTTTCGACTGAAACGCATACTCAACAATAACAGTAAAGCAAAGAGCATCACATTGCTCGGTACTTTTCCAGACTTGTCCGAATCGGACGCCGCAATTGTTGTTTTTGAGAAAAATGGTAATTGGTGAACATATGACCATGTTCAATCTATGGGCTAATATATTTGTTGTTGTGCAGCTTATCGGGAAAGCGATGTGGCAACAGAGGAGAAGGACAGTGAGTCAGACCTGAAGCCAAGCTACTTTAGTAGCGAGTTAAAAGTGCGCACCGACTTTGTGAACAATATTTATGCCAGTTTTCAGTGCGTGCCCAACCCGGAACTGTGTGGTATGTGCAGAATCAAGTGTGAATACCTTCCATATACCTAATAATATAATTTTCTTGAACAGCCGTGAAGAGCAATGTTATTTACCCGGCAACTGATAAACATATTGAGAAATATTCCATTTGCCAGAAGTACCTCATTAACGAAACGCCAGATCTCTATGAAACCATAACACTGCCCTACATTACTTCAAGTCAATTCTCACTCGATTGGGTCTATAACATTCTTGATCACAAGCAGGAAAAGGAACGCATAGTCTTCGAAGACAACGACCGCGAAACTGGCTTCATTTTGGTGCCCGATTTGAAGTGGGATGGACGCAATGTGGAAAACCTCTATTTACTGGGCATAGTGCGTAACCGCGACATAAAATCGCTGCGAGATCTCAATGACAGCCACTTGCCATTATTGCGCAACTTAAGGCAATCGGCCAAACAAGCAATAGTGGAGCGTTATGGCCTCAATCCCAACCAGCTTCGTATGTATTTCCACTATCAGCCATCGTTCTATCATCTGCATGTTCATATCAATCCCATTCGAAACGATGCCCCCGGCATTTGGTGTGAGAAGTCGCATATGTTGGACACGGTGATCAACAATTTGGAGCTGGTGTCGGATTATTATCAACGTGCCACGCTGCCGTTTGTGTTGTACGAGGGCAACAAGTTGTTGGACTCGTATGACAAGCAATTGGCTGTGCGCAAAGCAGCTGCAAAAGAGGAAGAGAAGGTGGACGAGCAGCATGATGAGCCAGCAGAAGCATTCAGCGATGAAGAGCCGGAGGAGGCGCGTCAATGCAAGCGAATTAAGCTTAGCACCCCAGAAAAGCAGTTGGAGAAGGATAACACTGAAACGGAGCTTGTGGCACCGCCGTGTGCTTAAGTAGCGTATTTTAATCAGCAGCAATAAAAAGTATTATCAATATAGTTTGATAAGCGCAAAGATGAATTAAAAATTGCATTGGAAATTTTGTCAGTTTTTTGCATTTCTTTATTTATTTATTTATTAATAGTGTTGCTATGTCTGTTGTGTATTTGTTTTGTTTGCTTTGCTGCTTTCTTCATGCTACGTTCCGTCTGTACTTTTTTGCAATTTGCTGTTGTATTGAGTTGTTTGGTGGCCATTTGTGTATTCTAATATTTGTAATACGTTGAAATACATCCACTTTGCCATTTTTAGGGGATTCGATTTGTTCTTGTGGTTTTTGTTTTGCTCGTTAATGATCAAAAATTTATATCATATATATGCATTTAGAAATCAATATACATATTTTTTGAGGGCGCCTAAATGCTATTTTTGAAATAGGTTGAGTTTATATTGTATTTTGTTTTGTTTTGTTTCGCCATTGTCTTGGGATTGCGTGTGGCAGCTGCCTTTGAAATGTTTTTGTTTTACTTTATCATATTTATAGTTTATAGATTAAATTTTCTAGCGTTGTATTCGAAAAAGCCGAATTCGATTCGGGATTTTCGAAAGTCGTGCTAAGCGAATGCTTCGATTTTATAAGCTCGTCTCCTTCGTCGGCTCTCAACGAGTTTACAGCAGCTGTGTGAGAGTGTGTCTGTATGTGTATACGTGTATGTGTGTGTTCGTGAGTGTAGGATACACAATCTCGGAAATCTCTAGCCTGGAAGCCTTGTACAACATCGTTTAAATATACATACATACATAAATATTTCAAATACATACATACATACATATATGTGTATATATATACATACATACATATACATATGCAATACATACATACATATATAAGCATATATAAAAATAACAAAAATAATAGTAGCAATAAAATCGTAGTGTGTAATTATGCCATTAATAAAAACAATGCGCACCCCGTCGACGGCTTTGCCCCGAATACTTTCATCATTCATCATCACTTCATCCTGCATCCTGCATTATTCATCCGCTTCAATTGCTGTGGCTGTTGTGGATTGGTGTGCCCTCTGCGACATCACCCTGCTCCTGTTGTGGCACATACATCACCGCCGCCGCCGCTGAACTGGGCGATGTGTTCACCGACATGCTGCTCGTCATCGTCTTGTCCGCATCCGATATCGACCAGTTGCGCTCCAATTGCTCTAAGGCAGCCATCGTTGCGGTTGTGGTGACACCAGCGCCCGAGCTCTCGGAACCGGCGCCATCGTTGAGGACGCCGGCTCGCAACGTTTCGCCGAGCAGAACCTCGATCTTATCCTGATCGTCCAGGTGCACAAAGCCGAGGCGAACCAGTTCGCTGGTCAAATCAGCTGCCGTGTCCTCCTCGTTTACCTGACACGTCAGCTGTCGGTTCATTTTGTCGTCCATGCGCAACAGTATTGTCATCTGTATGTCGCTGCTGTCCTCCTTCAGCTTCTTTACGCTGCACATCATGTTGACAATGCGACGTGATTCGGTATCCACCGGCTCTGGCGTAGCCGATTTTACGGAATCAGCGCGTTCCGGGGATGCGGCACGTGAACGAAAGTGTGGTGGCTTCTTGCCGCTGTATGTGATCAACGGATAAACACCGTACTTGACATCCTCGACAAACTTTTCCAGCTTGTCGGCGCCGGGCACGTCGGAGAGGCGAAATTGGCGTTCGCTGTTGCTGCCGGACATTTTAAGCTGCGCCATAATCACATCCGGATGATTATAGCGCTGCATCAGGCCATCGAAGGCGGTCTCGCTAAACATGGTACGATTGGCGGGCGAGAAGACCAGACAGTGGGCGGCCAACAGTTTCAAAGAGTGCACCTGTGAAGTGACATTAATTAGTTGCAAGTATGTTCAAGATGCGTTTTTTGCTTACCTCGAAGAGTAGTGGATGAAACAGCAAATCGCTGGCACTTGGTCGATCCTGCGGCTGCGGATTCAGACACTTCAGTATTAAATCACGCTGCAGATCATTGTCCAGGCTGTTGATTGTGCGGAGTATGGTCTCCTCATTGATGGCCGTCGATTCGCTGTTGCTCGACTGCGGCTGTATCTCCAGCGCGGCCATTTCCAAGGCGCACATGCCGAAAGCATAGATGTCCACAGCCGCTGTCAACTGCTCGGCGGCACCATATTCGGGGGCATGAAAATAGTGGCCACCACGCTCCTCTTGTCGTTCCCGTTCTCGGTCGAGATGCTGACGTCGCACGCTGTAGTGCACGGCATCGGGGACGACGGAGCCGATTTTGACCAGACCATTGTGCTGTATGAAAATGCTATCACAGGTTAGATTGCCATGAATGATGGGCGGCGAGCAGGAATGCAAATAACTGAGCGCGGACAGGATCTGTGTGCACCAGCGGCGCCACGATTCCAACGGCAATCGCTTGGCATTGCGCTTGGTGCGCTTGAGGAACTGTTTTAGCGACCCGGACGACATGTACTCCGTAATGAAGATGACGCGCGGCCGTTCCGCCTGTGTCACGTCCGTCCAATACCGATGGAACTTGACAATATTCTGATGGTCCAGCTGCAGCAGATTGTCGAACACCTGACGCATCTTATCTTCCTGGGTTTTGAGCTCCTGCAGCTGCGCGTATTGCACCTCGTTCCAAACGACCTCAACACCCTCCTCGGTGTCCATGGCCAGATGCACACAATCGATGCCGGGCACATCACGCTGATCGACCTCCTCGCGTCGCTTCAGCCAGCGTCCGCATGGCGACTCCTCCAGTATTTCGCTTTCATCCTCTGAATCATCGCCCGATTCACGTGGCGATGAGTCCACAGCCAAATTGGCAACGCCGCCGTCAACTTGTGTAGCTGTTGTTCCAGTCCCAGTTGCTGTCCCAGTTCCAGTTGCTGTTGTTGTGCTTGAGACGACTCCAGCGGCAGCTGTTGAGGCACCAGCAGCTGCTGTTGCAGTGCTCGATGTGCTCGTCAAAATAACGCTGGCGGCGCCCTGTGTGGCTGCATTTGGACTCGGATTGGGATTCGTTTCATCCACGACGCTACCACTGCTGCCGGCATTTGCTTGGTTGCTATTTGACATTAGGGTGCGGTCGTCGTTTGCTTTCGTTTGTTGCTTGTTTGCTCACAAAAGCAGTTTAACCGCTGCTCTCAATATATGTTGATTATGTTGATGTGCTTGTTGCTGTTGTTGTTGTAATGTTTGCTCAACTTTGATACTTTTGGATTTTTCTTGAAATTGTAGAAATCGTGGTTTTTGTGTTTGCTCTGCTCACAAACAACAACAACAACTACTCAATCTGCCGCTGCCACTGCCGCTAACGTCGCCGTTGCTCCACAGCCGCAACTTCTGCCCACACACTCACACACACTGGCACACCTCACACATGCACATACACAAGCACGTAGCACACACACTCTCTTCTCTACCACCCTTCCTGCTGCTCATACACAACCTCTGCCTCTGCCTCTTCAGCCGTTGTTCAATAACACTCTTTGATGTGTCGCTCTGCCGTTTTACTGCCGTTCGCTTCCTCACTGTTTAATTCCTTTAAGTGTAGCAACGGTGTGTATCAATTAACTGCACTTATTGGTCTTG
Source organism: Drosophila rubida (assembly GCA_035046165.1). NCBI lineage: Eukaryota > Metazoa > Arthropoda > Insecta > Diptera > Drosophilidae > Drosophila > Drosophila rubida. The sequence goes on along the minus strand of JAWNOF010000012.1, from coordinate 10,479,156 downwards.
ATGTGCAGCAGTTTTGGCTTGTTTAGGCGTTTTTTTCACGCTTTTAAAACACCCAAAAAATGTGAGTAAATCGATGCATCGATGCTATCGATATTTATTGGCCGATATATCGCTGTACCGATGATTTGTATGCAGTTCCTTATTTATAAGCTATCGAAAACTACACTGATGGCTAGTGTGACCACTTATGGAATATTAGACACCTTACATTAGCACTCATTTTGAAATTCCTCTTTAAAGATGTTTAGCTGTTTGTGGACTAATAATTCATTAAGCAAACGCCATGTATATTTTTGTGCATTTGTTACAATTGCTCTACATAATAAGACAGATTCTAACAATGTAGCACTGCTCAAACTGGTATATTTTACACTGTAAAATAGTAGATTTTACCAATTCATTGTTTGTGGGCACACTATAGTCGGCTTGTACTCGCGGTTTTAATAAAAGTTTGCTCCCGAATATTTATTTAAATTGATACTTATGCGCAATGGATAGCATTATTGGACGCAGTCAGTTTGTTTCAGAGACAGCCAATTTGTTTACAGATGAAAAGACAGCATCTGCACGAGCCAAGGTTTGACTTGCCGCCTTTACCATTCGATGCATTCATTAGTGATGTCTCTCCCTGTCTCTCATGATTTAGGTGGTCGAATGGTGTAATGAATTTGCAACTGCAAATGCAACGTTAAAATGTGAATTGATTGTTAAAGTGCAAGAAATCGTGCTGGGCTCATGCATCGAGTTGGCCGAGGAGTTTCTGGAGTCGGTGCTCTCGCTTGCCCACGATCAAAATCAGGAGGTACGCAAGCAAGTTGTTTCGTTTGTCGAGCAAATTTGGTAAGTTGGCTAAACAACCTTAAAGATTGTAACTATATATATCGGTACTTGCAGCAAAGTTAAAGTGGAACTTCTACCTTATGTGATCAATGTGATTTCCATGTTATTACGAGACAGCACGGCTCAAGTTATCAAACGCGTAATACAAGCATGCGGCAGTATTTACAGAAATGGATTACAATATTTATGCAGTCTAACAGACGCCACGGACAGCGCCGAGCAAGCTTGGAGTGTGCTTAGCTTGATTAAGGCTCAAATTTTGGATATGATTGACAATGAGAATGACGGCATTCGTACAAATGCCATTAAATTTCTAGAGGGCATTATTATTCTGCAGAGCTATGCAGATGAGGATAGCATGAAGCGGGAGGGCGACTTCTCATTGACGGATATTCCGGAGCATTGCAAACTGATTAGACGCCAAAAGCTGCAGGACGAAGGCACCAATATATTCGACATAATGTTGCAATTTCATGGCACCACGCACATCTCATCGGTGAATTTGATTGCATGTACCAGCAGTCTATGTACGGTGGCGAAGATGCGACCCATATTTATGGGCTCAGTGGTCGAAGCCTTTCGGCATTTAAATAACAATTTGCCGCCCACACTGACTGACTCGCAAGTCAGTTCGGTGCGCAAGAGTTTGCGAATGCAGCTGCAAACGCTGTTGAAACTGCGTGGTTCGTATGAGTTTGCTGGCACCATACGCAATATCCTAATGGATCTGGGTGCGACTGCCAATGAAATACAAAAGCTACTGCCCAAAATGGACAAACAGGAAATGGCACGACGTCAGAAACGAATACTAGAAAACGCTGCACAAAGTTTAGCAAAGAAGGCGCGATTGGTTGAACAAGAGCAATCACAGCAGCATCAGCCACGCGAAATGGAACTGGACGAGGAGGAGATGGAGCGACAGCGCCAGAAGAGCACGCGTGTCAATGAAAAGTTTCTTACTGAGCATTTGCGTGCTACAGAGACTGTGATTAATCTGGTTGTGGAGTTTCTGCCCAAATTGCCGGATGCGGCAACCGAAAATTTCTTGACTGAATATACACCCATCAAACAATTGACCTTGCCCCAGCAAGTGAGCAATATTGCGCGTCAATTTGGTCAGCAGTTGACCGAATTGCGACTTGGTCCGGGCTCGGCTGCCTTCAGCAAAGAGCCGCCCATGAGACCTAAAACCATATCACAGACACAGCCAGGCCTTGCTGCTGTAGAAGCTGTTCCAGTGTCTATGGAAGTGGATACACCTGACAGACTCAGCGAGCAAGAGCTACAGCGCAAAGAGGAGGCCACAAAGAAACTGCGCGAAACTATGGAGCGCTCCAAGGGAGAGCAGACTGTCATTGAGCGCATGAAAGAACGCGCCAAGACGCTTAAGCTGCAGGAAATCACAAAACCCTTGGCCCGTAATCTCAAAGAAAAGTTTCTATTGGAAGCTGTCATGCGTATTCTCAATTCGGAACGACAGTGCATCATGGGCGGCGTGGCTGCGAAGCGACGCAAGCTGGTTACCGTCATTGCAGCAACGTTTCCAGATAATGTGCGCTATGGCATACTGGAGTTCATATTAGAGGATGTTAAGCAGCGCATAGATCTTGCGTTCTCCTGGCTGTTTGAGGAATACTCACTGTTGCAAGGTTTCACGCGACATACTTATGTTAAGACGGAAAATCGTCCCGATCATGCCTACAATGAATTGTTGAATAAACTAATAAACGGCATCAGTCAACGTTGTGATTATAAGGAGAAAATCATTTTGCTTCGCCGTGTTTATCTAGAGGCTCCCATTCTACCAGAGGATGCTATAGCTCAACTGGTACAACTGTGCTTAATCGAAGAGTTTATGCCGCATGGCTTGGAATTGGTCAAGGATTTGGCTGTGTTGCGACCTCCGCGAAAAACTCGTTTTGTCCGCATACTTCTTAACTATGCCGTACACGAACGCGCCGATCTGCGGGAACGTGCTTTGGCTCACTTGGTTACTATCTATCATGTGCACAAAATAGCGCCAGCGCGTATTGATGAATTCGCATTGGAGTGGCTGGAGTTTGTGATTGCAGAAACACCACCTAAGAATATTTTCTCGCCCGACTATGGCAGACCAACACCGGAGGCAGCTTGGAAGGAAGATACCGCCAAGGTCTGCCTGCTGCTAGCGTTGACACTGCTGCCCTATAAGCCAGACAGTAAGTGAACCTGAAACTAATGTCTAGTGAGGGTTTAATTAATGATATAATTATTGCAGTTTATCTGGAGAAGGTCTGTAAGGTGTTTTTGGAAACCTCGGCGGAATTGAAGCGCACCATTTTACGGAGTTTGGATGCACCCATTAAGAAACTGGGTGTCGAAAATCCCGAACTGCTAAAGTTGCTCGAGAACTGTCCTAAAGGCTTGGAGACGCTGGTCATACGCATCATTTACATATTGACTGAACGTGTGCCTACATTGCATCCAGACTTGGTGCGTCGAGTGCGTGAACTTTACCAGAACAAAGTCAAGGATGTGCGTGTGCTTATCCCTATTTTGAGCGGACTGTCACGTGCTGAATTGATCGCTGTGCTGCCGAAACTAATCAAGCTTAATCAGGCTGTGGTGAAGGAGGTTTTTAATCGTTTGCTTGGCATAGGTGCCGAGTTTGCCCATCAGCAGATGGCGCTGACTCCAACGGATTTGTTGGTGGCATTGCACACCATTGATACAAATGTGTGCGATCTGAAGGCAATTGTAAAGGCGACTTCGTTGTGCCTGGCTGAACGTGAGGTTTATACGCAGGAAGTTTTAATGGCGGTGCTGCAGCAGTTAGTTGAAATACTTCCCATTCCAACACTGATGATGCGCACCACCATACAGAGTTTAACGCTGTGTCCGCGTCTCTCCAACTTTGTGCTAAATCTTTTACAGCGTCTGATACTGAAACAGGTGTGGCGACAAAAAGTCATATGGGAGGGCTTCCTGAAGACGGTGCAGCGATTGAAACCGCAATCGTTACCCGTCATGTTACAATTACCTCCGCCTCAACTATCGGATGCACTTCAGCAATGTCCCGATCTCAGACCTCAATTGCAAGAGTATGCGGAAAGCATACAGGATGAACCAATGAGTGGTATAACCCAGCAAGTACTGGATATCATTAGTGGCAAATCGGTGGATGTATTTGTGACGGTAATATTAAACTATTAATAATTTATGAGCAGTTTACAAATAAACGATTTAAATTTTTAGGATGAAAGTGGCGGCTACATCAACCCTGACAATATTAAGAAGGAACTGGTAGATCCCTCAGATATAGGCATCATTTCAACGGTACCGGTGCTAACTTCCCTGCCACATGCAACTCCAATGCCTGTACCTGCACCGCAACCTGTGCCAGCTCCTGCGCAGAGTGAATTAAATCAACCACTGCCACCTGGCGAGGATTAGTCTAATAATAGATTAGTCGATTTTGTTAACTTTATGGATTTTACTAAAGTTTTAAAAAATGTAATTAAATGCTCAAATCATTTATAGCTCGAACATGCACTTAAATGGATCGCGGTTTATGAAGGGTTCGCCAAATGAGTTTAGTTTTTTTTTCCGAATCTGTGGTAAATTGCGAGATTAATTGAATGGAAGAGTTAACTTTATCAATGAATGTTTTATGGATTATAGCTATAAGTGGGCATACAATCTGTTCTATACTTAGGTCGAGCAATATAATCGTCGATGGGGGTATATGGGATTATCTGCAACATAAACATTCCAATGTTGATAAGTGTGTGACGTTCGCGATTCAAAGAAAAATTACAATAATACCTGGAAATAATGTAAGAGACAATAGTTAATGCACTTTATTCTTTAATCACTTCCTTTTTAATAATTGTACTATTGTCCTATTATTATCGAATAAGCTCAACTATAAGTGATTTTCCTGTTTAGTACTAATTGCATTTTATTGCAGATAATCCTTCTTATCTTCTGATTCCTTATTTATAAACATGATTGATAGTGAAAAACCAATTAATGATAAGTCTTTCACAGGCATCTACAAATATTCAAGTGCAATATTCGTCCAACGTCAGTTGTAGCTCAAACGTTGTGCGATGCAGACTCGATTCCTGTTAGCCATAATATTTTTATTGATTGCGCTGTCAGGCGCTTTAAATATAAGATCAGGTGACATTGACTTTTTTAAGTTATACAATGACCCAGAGGCGCATATAAATATTAAAGAACGACGCACGACAGTAAGTCATATACATAGAGAATAAGCTATCAGTTTATGAGCAATCAATATCTTTTACTAGAGTGATCGTATGGCTGCTCATGGTTATCCGGCGGAACATCATCATATTGTCACCGAGGATGGCTACATAGTTGGAGTGTTTCGTATACCCTACTCTCATAAGCTTCAAAATCAGAATGAGTACCGTCCCATTGTGCTTATTCAGCATGGTTTGACAAGTTGCTCGGACGCCTGGATACTTAATGGTCCGGACGATGGTCTACCCTATTTACTGGCGGATGCAGGATTCGATGTTTGGCTTGGAAATGGACGTGGCAACACTTACTCAAGAAATCATACGACTCTCTCACCTAAACATCCCTATTTCTGGCGTTTTAGTTGGCATGAGATTGGTTACTATGACATAGCAGCCATGATAGATTATGCCCTAAAAACCAATGGACAGGATCAGAAGTCCATTCATTATGTTGGCCACTCACAGGGCACTACAGTGTTTTTCACATTAATGTCTTCACGTCCGGAGTATAATGATAAGATCAAAACTGCCCACATGTTCGCTCCCATAGCGATTATGACCCACTTGGAAAACGAATTTGTGAGATCTGTGGGTCCGTATCTGGGAAATCGCAATATATATTCCTTACTGTTTTCAAGTCAAGAGTTTATACCATACAATGACTTTTTATTGGCCTTACTCTTTAATTTCTGTGAGCCAGATCAGATGTTGCGGCCACGTTGTGACCGGGTCATGGACAGGCTTTATGCTGGTGGACGTGTGAATATAGTAAGAAAAGTCAATCTATTTATATTCAAGAGTTATTAATCTCTTCTATCGCTTTCAGACTGCCATGCCCGAGGGGCTAGCAACTCATCCAGCTGGTTGTTCCACGAATCAGATGATACATTATTTACAGGAGCAACAGTCGGGACATTTTCGGCAATACGATCATGGAATAGCACGAAATCTAGAACTATATGGTTCTGAAATCCCACCTGATTATCCTGTTGAAAAAATAACTTCTAAAGTGTACTTGTGGTATGGGTTTAATGATAATCTTGCTGCAGTAGAAGACGTTCTTGCTCTGGCGGATCGTCTTCCGAATAAAGAAATGCGACCTATGGAGGATCTTCTATGGAACCACGGCGATTTTGCACTAAATATGGAGGTCCGCAAGTATTTAAACGAACCTGTCGTTAACATAATGAAAAAGTTCGAGGAGGACAATAACTAACTATTAAGAAGATAATTATTTGTAGTGTTTAATAACAAAATAATTCTGTTGGCCATTCATTATCAACAACATTTTTGTATTATATACTTATACTTATTTTTGTATTATATACTTATAATTATTATATAATAATTAAAAATGAATCAAGTATTCACACACTCAGCGAAAGAAATAATTCTTATGCAGGAATTTAATTTAATTTAATGAATAAAAATTATGTCATATTTGTTGATGTTTTTTAAATCAGTTAATTAATTTACAGTTTAGTGCCTTTGTTTGGTTTTAATTTTTAAAGAGCAGTACAAATTGTATAGCATGTTTACGTTTCTCTCTCTTTGACTTCTCTGTTAACTAAGAGTAAATCAAAGTGTGCCAGGGCATGTAACAGTTTTGCAGCAGTCGAAGCAGTAGCCACCGAGGCATGGCAAGTAAAAAACACACGGAAGCGTTAAATTGGCTCAAGTGTGCTCATCAGAAACAGCTAGAGTGCTCTAATTGAGAATGTTAAACTTTTTGACATGCTGTAATTATTATATGTATTTCTTTTGTAATTTTATAAAAAAATTACAGCTACGTCTTAAAAGTTACAATTTGGTTGGGGTTAAGTGTTAAAATAGAGACACTATACAACTTAAATCAGTTACACCCTTTTATATATATTTAGTTACAGGGTGCAAGAAGCCAACGACACAAACAAAAGTGGCACAAAGTCAATCAGGCAGCTACGGCAATGACAAAAAAAGCAACAAATTCGAATCCCTTGGAAATAATGTCAAGAAAAGAGCACCAAAGTACAATTGCGTGGGCAGGGTCAAGGAATTGTGGACGCACGTTTAGTTAAAGTTAAGCAGGCGTTGATTGTTTTCGGCGCTGGCCATAAAGTCAAACTAGACTTGCCTACCAGACAAATTAAGAGGCCAAAACCAAGTAAAAGCAAAAAAAGTACAAGAATAATGTACATAATGTACTTGCGCTGTATCCAGTAGAACGGGTCAAGTGTTTTCATTTGCCGCTGTGCGTTATTTTGCATATGCTAAGCTGTTTTTATTTACGCATTCGCTTTTTCTTTTGTTTTTGGGTTTCGTGCGTTTTTAAGATGGCTCGCCATTTTTAATATTATTATTTTTAGACTTGTTCATTTCTGGAAAATGTGCCAAGAGTCTATTAGCTTTACCAGAGTTGAAATGAGTTAAACAGGCAAAATGAAGCAGGCGTCAAAATTAAGCTGGTCTTCTACAGTCGGCGCAAAATTGTGGCTTTTTACTTGGTTTTAGTTAAATTATAATTAAATTTTGTGTGGCACTTTGTATCCTTTTGATGCCAGCTGTACACATAATATATTTTGTTTGTATTATATTGTGGTCGGCAACTGTGGGTCGCTGAGTTCGACCCAAACGCTTGCAATGATATCTCCGGGCACACTGGGATTTATGATGTTAAAAACAGAAAATTTAATTATATCTTTTACTACACGGCTGCACGTATCTTGAACAAATTCAAGAGCATCTCATACTAGTTAATAAATTGACGTCAGCTAACAGCTAATGCAAAGTACACATTTTATTTAATTCCCTCTTGCATTTGACTGCACTTGAATAGATAGTTTTAAATGTATGACGTATACGTCACGTTGAGCATTTCGTTGGCTGCTAAATTGGATTTTCGCACGTATTTATGTGTATTGTATAACCACGCTGACTTGCGTGCAGTGCTACAGTTTTAGACTTCTTGCTAATGCCAATAATGATTACAAAACGTTTACGTTTTCATTTACATACGCAACATGGACAATCACAATGCAATTAGTTACCATAAGTATTCGTTAACTAAATGTTTGAATTAAATTATTACACAATGTTTTCTGTGGAACATTTAATTATTTAGAACTTAGTATATTCTGTCTAAATTGATACACAATTCATATGCATTCAGAACTGTGATTGTATTGTGTGCCATTGTATGACTATTAATGTGCATTAGTTCATTAGTTGAGCTCAATGAAGCGGTATATAGAGTGCAATGTGAACGACAACGAAGCAACAATTGTGTACATAAGCAACTATGACTCTGTCTTGATAGTATAAATATTTAAGCTGCCAGTTGCAATTGAGATCAGACAGCAGAGATTTCTGCTGTTATTTCTTATGTAATATTCTATTTTGGTAGTGCAATGCTGGCGTATGCGCGTAATATGAACGAAAACTTTTCCTATACTAAAAATGTTTTCAGTCGGATTAAACAAAATGCGCCGCTTGTAAATTTAACAATAATTTTGATGTGTAGGTGTGTCATTCATGCAAAATCCTCTCTAATCAGTCATGGAACATTCAACTGATGTTTCTGCAAAAGAAAAGATAACTAAATAAAAATAGTAAGTAGTTTAGATATTTTTAGTTATGACAAGTAATATAGCTTAATAAGTTTCAGAACACAACTATCATTCGCATGTTGTTTAAAGTTCACAATACCGGTAGCTACTCGCAAGTAGCCAGTTAAAACCAAATAATAAGACCAGTTAACACGCTATCAGCGGTGGCAACACATTACCTGTCTGAAGATGGCTTGTAAAAGCGAGACGATAGGAAAAATACCTAGAATAAAATTCTACTAATAATCTAAAAGTCAACGCCTTACTTCAAATAAATCTAATGACAGTCCCGGACTTATTCATAAACCTGCGGACTAGAATCATGTGGGGTGTGATTTTATCAATTCAATGTACATACCCAAGCTAAATCTCATGATAAAGCCCACTCCCACACATAGTCAGAGGCGCTTATACGATTTACATGAATTATGAGATCGTCTCTGATAAGTGATGCTCATCTCAAACCCATTGAAGATGCTTTGTCCGTGTCGTTTTTAAGTTCAGTTACTCGTTGTGGTCTTTGCGTTTCGCTTGTGTCATCGGAGTAACGGTCATAGTATAAACCTAATTAATTGTTATCCTTTTGATTACGGATTAGTTTGTGCTTATTGAAAGTGAGAAAAAATAATATTACAAAATCTGACGTGTGTGTGGCGTTGTTTGGGTACAATTCATTAAAATGAAATAATTTGTTATGTGATAAAATGTTAATTAACATTTGTGAACTTTAAATGCTAATAATTACAGTGTGAGCAAATTATTTGGCTTAAAGTAAACTTTTTATTTGACCACAAATATATTACTTTAAGCTGATTATGATATTAATTCCCAAACTACCCACAACATATTCAGAATATTAAATAACCTAATTTTTATCTTAAAGCTGATGAAGAAAGTTGTAAATGGTTGTCATTAGGAAATACAACGAACTAGTGACAAAAACTTAATGAAAAATCGAAGAAAAATTGCAGCATTGCTAGTTTTGCTTATACTTTATTGTGAGTGCGTGTGAGTGTGTATTTGCGGCAAAACTAATACAAAAGTAATCAAAGCTGAATGCTGAAAGTGCGCGGCGGCAACACGACAGGAAGTCAATAAAAATAAACACATTAAAGCAACTTGCGGTCTGCGAAATTATGTCAACGACAATTAAGGATGAGGGAGCGACGACAATGGATCCATTGCCGACTGATTCAACGTCGACCGTGGCCAAAGCGATTGCTCAGACAGTCCAGTTCATAATTAGCAGCACAACATCAACACCAAAGCCACCAAGTAGCACAATCTCACACAGCACCGCCAGCACTGCCTTCCTTACCACAATGCCAACAACAACAACAACAACGACCACGGCAACAACAATTGCTGCAGCGGCATCAGCAGCGACCACAGCAACTACAACGACAACGGCAGCCGTAGGCACGGAGAAGCTCAGCGTGAGCGATTTAAGCAGCGCTCTGCAGCATTTTGGAATTGTTGATTATTTTGTTTTCATTGCCATGTTGGTGGTCTGTGCCGTAATTGGCTTCTATTTCGGATTCATCGAAAAGAAACAGAAAAAGAAAAAGGGACAAGTGCCCACCGATGAGAAGGATGGTGCTGGCGTGGCTGGCATCGAAGAGCGTCGCGGCTCGGAAGCATTGGATTACTTGGTTGGCGGACGCAAAATGAAAGTGCTTCCGGTCTCGCTGTCACTGGTGGCTAGGTGAGTTACAACCACAACCACGCACACACACAGTTACAGTTACTGCTACTCTATGTAAATGCGGTGGGGGCTTACCATTGTGGGCCGCAGGATATACGAGGCACATCTAATTGGTCGGATGATGTACAAGATGGGTTCGAGTGATATGTGGCCTGGTCAGGCAGTTTTGTAATTATGCCTTAAATTGAATTGTACACGAATTTGACCCATTAATTTTAAGCCAATTTGACTTGAAGTAAATTAGTTTCTATGGCGAAGTCGACATTGTTAATGAAATGTCGAAGGAGGATAGTATTTATAATGCAAAATAAATACACTTGAAATTTTCAATTTAAATGCTTTGGACCTTTGTACGTCTGACTGCTTGGTCAATATTTTTGGGCCGTGCTTCTGGAAATCAATCAAAAATATGCGCCTAATTTCACTTGATTTGCTGCAAGGGGGTCGCGTTTAACCGTGCGTATGCGTAATCCAGCGAAATTGTAGGCAAAATGCCAGCCCAGCGGTAAGCAGCGTTGTCTCGACCGTTGTTTTGTGAAGCCAAACAATAGAATTGTTATTTAAACTTGCCAAAGCAGCAAACACAAATCTGTATAGGCGTACTAGTATATGATAAAGTATTCAGTGTCAGGGTCAAGTTGATTATGGCTGATGATTATGCAGATAATGCTCTTTGATATGGCTCGAAGACTTGCGGAACTTTGTCGGTAAATACCGAGAATCTGACGCATAAATACAATTTAGCAGCTCGTTTCGCTGCAAAGCCGGGCCCTCGAACTAAGCCGGATTGAAGTTATTTAAACTTACGGCAGCCGCAAACTCAAATAATTTGCCAAATTACTTTTTTGTTTTTGGGCCCGACCTTGGTCCTGGGGGCCATTCCATTTGACACGTTTGGTCAAGCACCTTTCGAGGAGCGCGCACAGTTGCTGTAGAGGTTGCTGCGCTGCGGTTCTGCTTTGTCCCGGGCGTATTGTCACCGCATTAATGACTGGCAATAGGAATGCTTGTGATTCTCCTATCCTGCTTTTGGTCATTTGCCTCGCCTGACAATTGTTTTGTGCGCCTTTTATTGTTATGGCATTCTGTTTGTAGTCGTTTTGCTTTCTGCAACAAATTCTGGCGACGTGCTCTGAATTACAATTACATGCCAGCATTTTTTCCCAGATTCTTTTGAGATGTTCCATTATGTTTTTCGTTCTTTCGTTCCCTCTTTCTCTCCTGCGATTTATTAAATAGGTCCCATGCTTGCATCTGCATACTTCAACGCCACTCGTTATCAACTTTTAATGGTGTTTTGGTCTGCGCGAAAAAAAACTTTTATTTCACTTTAGTTTCGGTTCGACGCAATGCATTTGTTTAGAGGCTAAATTGAAATGATTGTTGTGACATTTGCCATCAGTTCTGAATTATGATTACCCTCTTAAATGAAGAAACTGCTATCAAAAGTTTATTAAATTTTACTGCTCAATCACTTAAATGTTTTTATGACAAATTTATATACATTGCAGCTTTGTTTCGGGCATTTCGTTGCTGGGCACTTCAACGGAGATCTACGTCTACGGCACCCAATATGCCTTCATACTCATCACGCTGGCCATATCGGGATTGATATCGTGGTACATCTTTTTGCCCGTTTTCTGCAATCTGCAGTTGACATCCAGCTATGAGGTAAGCTGAACGTTGTCTGATTTCAGATTTCTGTATCGCTTTGTGGGTGCATTTTATTTCCATTCACATTGAAATATTTTATAGCATGCATTGCACAACAACAATTGGTATATATATTTAACTTCTTTAAGCCTGGCTGTTGTCTGTAAATTGTATTGTAAATTGTGATTTATTCATGCATGCTAATGTGTAAGTCGAAAGCCGAAAGTCGAAAGTCTGCGTTATCTCATACTGCAATGGCATATTTATGGTGTCGTTATTTAAATCGCAGCGAGAAGCACGCTCGGGCATAATATCTGGACAGAGCTGTGCAGCAGATCTGCTCTACTTGCAGCTAAAATCAAAATAGACGCTTCGAATGGGAATTTGGAAAACAAAAGCGTAGACCAGACACTAGACAAATATGTGTACAAGTTATTTGCCTGTCATGTAGCAGAATTACTCTCACCAGGAAAACAAAAAGCCAAAACCAAATGTAAAAACAAAAGCAAAAGCATTGTTTTCGCTGCTGGAGTTGTTGTTTTACTCGAAATATTTGCGTGCGTTTTGCCCGAAATTCCAAACAGGAGCGTCGGCAACGTAGAGCGAGCCAGCCAATTGTTTTGGGTGTGCAGACGGAAATTTGTACGTTGCTCATAAGTTAGCTACCATTCCTGGCTTACATGGCGCATGAGTAATATTCGATTATGTATGCGCCACGTTGTCAGGCTATATATGTTTGCGTGCGTTCGTGTCTATTGTTTATGTGAATATCAAATGAAAAGTGACAAGAACAGAGAGTAAAATACAAGAAAACACAAAAACAAAATATTTACAGTACTTTGAGCTGCGCTTTAACAGAAACATCCGTCTCGTGGCCTCGACACTTTTCACCCTAACCACAGTAAGTACCAAACACTTTTATTTTCGACCGATCGATCGTTGACTAATCAAAAATTGTTTCGTATAGCTGATCTGGCTGCCCATAGTTATTTATGTGCCAGCTTTGGCCTTCAATCAAGGTGGGTAGACAACCTGTGACCGAATCCATGCAACTGTTTCTTGAGTTCGTTACTTTACAGTGACTGGCATAAATGTACATGTTATCACGCCCGTGGTTTGCATTGTCTGCATATTTTACACTACGGTTGGCGGCTTGAAAGCTGTCGTCTGGACGGATGTCATTCAAACCGTAATTATGGTGGGCGCCATATTCTTCGTCGTCATTAAGGGTACTATGAATGTGGGTGGCCTGGGGGTGGTTATTCAGCGCAATCTCGAAAGTGGACGTCTCGAATGGCCCGAGTAGGTGGCGACCAATACGATATTCAAATTTAAAGTCATCAATATGTGTATGCTTTCAAACAGATTCACACTCGATCCGACGGTACGCATGTCTGCTTTTGCTGTATTTGTGGGCTACACGGCGCACTCCTCATATAACCTGGGTTGCAATCAAATTATCACACAACGTTATATGTCACTGCCTGGCGTAAGGGAAATGAAGCAAGCCTCAATGTGGTTTATTGTGGGTTTAATTGTACTAACCGCCATTTGTTTGTACAATGGTGTTCTGCTCTTTGCCACCTACTACGACTGTGATCCACTCACCACACAGGCACGTCTCTTGACCTACATTTTTGCCCACCTAGAGTTTATGACTAATATGAGTGTTTTGCAGCTGGCTAAAGCCAAGGATCAGTTGGTGCCATTGCTTGTGATGGATACGTTGAGTTCCTTTCCTGGGCTATCGGGCATGTTTGTGGCCGGTGTGTTTAGCGCAGCACTTAGCTCATTGTCCACGGGCCTCAACTCGCTGGCGGCCGTCTTTCTGGAGGACTACATTAAGCCGCTGTATAGGAAACCCTTGACCGAGCATCAAACTGCGATAACTATGCGTCTCTGCACTGTCATCATTGGAACGGCAAGTGTTGCATTGGTCTTCGTGGTGGAACGTATGGGCACACATGTGATGCAGTTGTCCATGACTTTGAGCTCCTTGGCCCAGGGACCGCTGATGGTCCTGTTTGTTGTTGGTCTTTTGTGCCCACGCCTTAACGCAAAAGTTTGTATTTCAGTTTGCAAATGGTTTTCGCATGTAAATGTGACTAATCTATGGCTTTGCCGTTATAGAGTGCGCTTTTCGGTGCCTTTTGTTCCTTCGTGTTCATGGCGTGGCTCTGTCTAAATGCCCAAATGGCAATGAATAGCGGTGAGCTGCACTATGAAAGCAAGCCAACGAGCGTCGAGGGCTGTCAGTATCAGTTCGAGCAGCCGTTAGTCACCCCCGCGAATGCCACGGTCTCAGAGCCAGAGTAAGGAATACAAATTGGCCTGCTGATCATACAAATAGCTAATCACGAGGTCTCTTTTCTCAGTGCTATTGGGTTCTTTGAGCAAATCTATCATGTGTCATTCATGTGCTACACACTCTTTTCCACTTCCGTGGGCCTCATCTGTGCTTATCTTTCGGGTTTCGTATTCGGGTTCCGCGAACTTGAGGACATCGAATTGGAGCTACTGTCGCCCTGCGTCCGACGCTTCTATAGAATTAATTATGCCAGCGTACAACTCGATGACACGCTGCTAACGAAAGGCAATCAGAAATCTTAATTTGTACTTAGTGTAGCAATAAATAATCTGATTAAGTATACGCTGTGTTTAACTGCATCTTGTAACTAACAGCTTGACCATACAAACTCTGTTCATTTATTTATTTTCTTTTTTATTTAGGCCTGCCACTCACATGCAACAAGCCAATTGCATCAGCACGTACATTGTGAATAATGTCATACTTCTAAATGTATACACCAGCAGCATTTAATTGCACTTTGCACATTTCATTCATACAATTTAAATCTCTTCTTGAAGCTAACCATTCTATTCTGTTTAGTACTTTGAGCGGCGCTATGGTGCCAGCATTCGAACCTTTGGATCTGTTTTGTTTATCGTGAGCATGGTAAGCATACAAACAGCGAAATCTGCAACTGCTTTCAATTGAATGTCCTGTGTGTCCTGTCCTTAGCTGCTGTGGCTGCCAGTGGCAATGTATGTGCCTGCACTCACCTATAATCAAGGTGAGTTCTGACTTCTGAATTTCCATTGACACATTGCTACAGCAGAGAACTATAATGCGTTGCAGTGACTGGCACAAGCATCCATGTTATTACGCCCATTGTGTGTATCATCTGCACCTTCTACACGTGTGTGGTGAGATTTAATTAAATTCCTGAATGAACTGAATGATTATGAAAACAATGCACATTTGCTTGCGTTGCCAGGGTGGCTTGAAGGCGGTCATTTGGACAGATGTTATACAGAGCTTTGTCATGTACAGCTCCATTTTGACAGTGTGCATTAAAGGCACCTATGACGTGGGTGGCCTGAGTGTGGTGCTGCAGCGAAACCAGGAGAGTGGACGCCTTAATGCACCTGAGTAAGCATCAAGAGTCTTTTTCTCTCCGTTACTTATTAATTGCGATGCTTTATTGCGACCACAGATGGACTTGGGATCCTACTGTGCGCTTGTCTATGCTCTCCGTCATTGTCGGCGGCACTTTGCATAAGATTCAGTCTTCGGATGTTAACCAAGTGTCTATTCAACGATTTCTCTCGCTACCAAGCTATAAGCATGCCAAGCAATCCATGTTTCTATTCACTGTTCTGCTTATATTTTTGCTGAGTTGTTGCTGTTATATGGGTCTTGTGACCTATGCCGTTTATCACGACTGTGATCCCATCAGCACTAAGGTAAGCTGGAAGAATATAATTTGAATAGTGAATGTAAATGTTTGTTTCCTAAGCTTGCCAAGGCCAGCGATCAATTGCCCTCGCTGCTGATGATGCGTACTCTAGGATCGATACCTGGATTGCCAGGACTTTTTGTCTCAGGTGTCTTCAGCGCTGCTTTGAGCTCACTTTCCACAGGACTCAACTCAATGGCATGCGTCATCTCACAGGACATGATTCGGCCATTGCTAAAGAAGCCTCTAAGCGAGCGTCAAACAGCCATTGTGCTTCGTGCCATTGTTGTCTTCTTTGGTTTCTGCTGCATGGGCCTGGTTAATATTGTGGAAAAGTTGGGCATGGTTCTGCAGTTGGCTACCACAACTTCAGCAGTGTCGATGGGTCCTTTGCTGGGTATCTATGCCATTGGTGTCTGCCTGCCATGGGTTAATGCTAAGGTATAATTGAGTCGCATATATTTTTAGAACATACGAAATGATTCCTTATTTTTTTGAAGAGCGTTCTCACTGGCAGTTTTGTATCATTCATTACATTGGCTTGGATTTGCTTGAAGTCGCAGCTGGCACAAATGCACGGCGAGATTCGTTATCCAAAGATGCCAGTCTCGGTGGCTGGCTGCAATTACACTTTTGACAATGCCACAGCTTGGCAGACTATACACAACTACACGTATGTATGAGAGCATATAACGAATGCAACTGAAACGCAGTTTTTCTATTTATTTCATTGCAGTCCTTCCACGGAACGTAACATATATCATTTATCATTTTTCTGGTACACCGCTCTGGGTGGTGTGCTCTGCACTGGGGTTGCCTTGTTGGCTAGCTTCGTTTTTGGCTGGCAGGATGTCTCGCAGTTAGATCCTGGCTTAATTACACCTTGCATGCGTCGCTTTTTGCCCAAGCAAAATTATCAGGCAATCGACTTGCAAGAACTGTTTAGTCGTAAGACTAAAGCGGAGGCTAAAAAAGACACCGAGAGCTTCGAGTAGTTTTATGAATAAAATACTTAACAAAATAAATAAATTAATGATTGGTTCTCATTTCTACATTGTAGTTTATTTTCGAATCGCTTTAAATATGTTGTTCTTAAGCGTAGTGTAAGACATTTCATAATGTATGCTGGTCATTTCTGTTCTTTATATTCAGTACTTTGAGAGACGTTTTGATCGCCGTGTTCGTATCTTTGGATCATGCTTATTCGTGGTGATGAATGTAAGTACTTAACTTAAAAGATTTTGTATTGCTCTGTTACTAATAATATGTTACAGATACTTTGGCAGCCCATTTGCATTTATGTGCCAGCATTAACATTGAATCAAGGTGAGTTGAAGCGTAATTTCAATATAGCTGATTACATAGTGTCTTAAACTTTTCGTTCAGTTTCCGGTTTTAGCGTTCAGACAATCGTCCCGTTAACTAGCTTGATATGCATTGTCTACACCAGTATTGTAAGTTGATTTCGCATCTATATTTTTCATATTAACTTCAATTTGTTGTATTTCAATTAGGGCGGCATCAAGGGCGTCGTCTGGACAGATGTCATCCAAGGAGTGGTGATGGTAGGCGCCATGGCTTTTGTCATTGTCAAAGGCACTTACGACTTGGGAGGTTTGTCAGTGGTTTTGGAACGTAATCGTCAATACGATCGTTTGGTGGGGCCTGAGTAAGTAGGAGTAGGATTCTAGCTAGATATACTTTTTAATTTATTTTGGGAATCTTTCACAGCATGACTTTCGATCCTACCGTACGCATGGGCGTCTTAGCCTTATTTATTGGTGGTGCCTTTTTCAAAATGCAGGCCAATTGCATTAACCAGGCAGCGGTGCAGCGTTTCATGACCTTGCCCAACATCAAGGCAGTGAAGCAGACTTTAGTAATAGCTCTGACGGGCTTCATCATTGTCATGGCCATGTGTATCTATATTGGCATGCTGGCTTTTGCCGAGTATTATCACTGCGATCCCATTACGACGGGCGTGAGTAACACAATTTTTATTCAGTTAAAACTTATACTCACCGTTGTTGATTTCTATTTGACAGTTGGCACGCGCCAAGGATCAGGTTATACCGTTGTATGTAATGCAAAGTGCAGGCGTCATACCTGGCGTTGTGGGTCTCTTCGTGGCAGGAGTGTTTAGTGCTGCGCTCAGTTCTCTCTCCACAGCACTCAATTCACTTTCAGCTGTTGTACTCAAGGATTTCATTGAGCCAAATCGCAGTCGTCCACTCACTGAGCGCCAGACTGCTTATGTACTCAGAGCTGTGGTCGTTGTCTTTGGACTCATCTCGATGGCCAGTGTGCCAATTGTGCAGAAATTGGGTATGGTTATGCAGCTCTCGTCAACGGTGGCTGCCATCACTTGTGGTCCGCTTCTCGGCGCCTTTTCTATTGGCATGTTAATGCCTAATGTCAAAACAGAGGTAGGTCGTCAACTTCGTATAAGAGATCAGTTATAATAGAAACCATGCACTTCACATTCTTGCAGAGTTTACTTACTGGCATTTCGGTGGCTGCGAGTTTCGTTGCGTATATCGTCGTGCGTGCTCAGGTTGCCTTGGCCACCGGCCAGTTGACATTTCCCACCAAGCCCGTTTCTGTCGCGGAGTGCGACTATAGTTTCGAATTGCCCGCCAGCTGGAATGCCACCACCATCAGCGGCCCGTAAGTTGTTGCTCCAGCTCATTAGGGACGCACATGTTATAGGCATTAATCTATTACTCTCTTCATTAGTGAGGCGACACATTCAAAGGGCTTCAGCCTGCACGAAGTATCTTTCCTGTGGTATACTTTCATTGGCGCTATGGGAACGATACTCTGCTCGCTGCTGGCAACGCTCTATTTTGGCAAACAGGATGTGCGTCTGGTGGACAAGGAGCTTGTTGCACCTGTACTGCACAAGTACTGGTATGGTTGCTACGAGAAAGTTTCTAGCAACGATGAGAAAGTAAATTTGAAGCTGAACGAAACTACAAAGCAGTAGAACTGTGACGCCAAGTTTCGAATGAATATTAGTTTTTGTTGAATAAATTGCATGAACACCAAGGCAATTGCTGTAGTTTGATTTTAGTTCTAAGTTGTACATCTTACACCAACTGGGATTCTTTAAATTTGGTACTTGTTAACTACATTATTATGCACTTGCCACACGGTTACTTACACACACTCACTCTTTCAGTACTTTGAGAGACGTTTCAGCCGCCGCATGCGTTTGTTTGGTGCCTCTCTCTTCGTTCTCAAGGCGGTAAGCTAATTTGCCTGCAGTATCGAAATAGCAGATATAAAATATTTAAGTTTTTAATTGCAGATCATCTGGTTGCCCATTGCCGTTTATGTGCCAGCTCTTACCTTTAATCAGGTCAGTGGAATTGGCGTTCACACGATTACGCCGATTGTGATCGTCATCTGCACTTTCTATACCACGGTCGGTGGCATTAAGGGAGTCGTCTGGACGGATGTTGTGCAGAGCGTCGTTATGTATGGCTCCCTAATGGTTATTATGGTCAAGGGAACTATTGATCTGGGTGGTCTTGATGTTGTCTGGCAACGCAATTTGGATGGCGGGCGTCTGAATACACCTGAGTTAGTTCACTGCAATTGATTCTTTCCTGCATTATTTAAATTTTGATTTTCCAAACAGATTGACGCTTGATCCCACAGTGCGCTTGAGCATCTTATCGGTATTTGTGGGCGGCACATTCTTCAAGCTGCAGAACACGTCCATTAACCAGGCCACCATACAGCGTTTCATGTCCTTGCCGTCGCTGAAGGAAATCAAGCAGACGCTTTTCTTATTTAGTATAGGCGTGACCCTGCTCTACATGGGCTGCGTTTATGTGGGTCTTGTGTGTTATGCCACCTACTACGACTGCGATCCAATGAGTACTGGCGTGAGTAGTCTTAAAATGTTATTGAGCTGATTGAACTAACTGCAGTAATACTTTATCTTCAGCTGGCCGGGCGCCGGGATCAGCTGGTCCCGTTGTTGGTAATGCGAGTGCTGGGCGTGGTACCCGGTCTGCCTGGTCTCTTTGTCTCCGCGGTCTTCAGTGCTGCCCTTAGCTCGCTCTCCACGCTACTCAATTCGTTGTCTGCCGTCATTTTGGAGGACTTTGTGAAGCCTAAGATGAAGAACAAGCCCATGACGGAGCGAACCATAGCCTTGACTATGCGCCTCGTTGTTGTCGTATTCGGCATTAGTTCCATATTTATGGTGTATGTGGTCGAGCATTTGGGGATGGTGCTGCAGCTGTCAGCAACACTTCAATCCAGCTTGTACGGCCCCATGTTGGGCATCTTCACCGTGGGCATGTTAATGCCTTGGGTGGGCGAGAAGGTAACGCAAATAAATCTTACTCTAATTACAAGATTTGAGTGCCTAAAATCTGCAACATTTTCAGTGTATGTTTGTGAGCAGCATAACCTCGTTTGCAATAATGGCTTGGATTGCTGTCAATGCGCAAATCGCCAATGTTACGGGCACTTTTCGCCACACCAAATTGCCAGTTTCGGTGGAGCACTGTGACTACGAATTCGATATGAATCGGTACCTCAATTCTACGGCAGAATAGTGAGTAATTTGTGCAACAAATAAGCTATCGTTATTGATTTTGAATGGTTTTTATTTAAAGTGAGCCTCACAACGGAACTTCGGTGTACCACATGTCATTCTTGCTGTACACTTTGATTGGCGCCGTCTTGAATATTATATTCTCGAACCTGGCCACCTTCATCTTTGGGCGTCAGGACGTGAATTCAGTTGATGCTGCGCTTCTGGCTCCAGTTGTTCAGCGTTATATACAAAAGAAGGAATATAAAGCAGTGCAGTGCATTGTCAAATCCTAGTCTTTCTTTCAAAATGTTTATTTTTTCTGTTCTTTGTATATTCTTGTTATGGAGAAAGGAGGGTAAGTTGTAGTAAGTGTTCTGGATCGGTGCGTTTCTTTCTTACGTAGTTCAAAAACCATCGCGCTTGAAACTCGCTTAAAAAATAGTTTAGCTCGATGATTGTTTTCAAGGCACAAGAAGCAACTCTCCTTTCTAGAAATTAAAATTGTTTATAAATGTAAATATTAGAATACCCCGATTTGTTTCAATATATAATTTTATTGTCTGCTTTACACTTACCAGTTTTCAAGCACGGTTGAGGAAAATATGTAATCATTTAGAGGCTTTCATACTCTTTAAATAAATATAACAATACTGAACTTCTACGACATTAAATTTATAAAAGAATAAGAATTCTATCTTGATTAATAACATTTTGTCAACATACTATGGCTGTCAATTGTAATCCCTGAAATACATCTACTAAAAGGATAAGAATTGACAACCACAGTTCAATGCAAACAAACTAATTATGCGAATTTGTCAAGAGGATCAGGAGTGCGCTCGTTCATCCTCCCTATTGGGCAGTGTCTTACTGAGCGTGCGCAGCTTGCGACCCAGCGAAGAGTTAGTGCTTAACAGAAAGTTAATACCCTGCGCCGGGGCGGGCGAGTGGCAACGACAACGGCATTTCTTAGCGGAGGGGGTGGCGGGAGCTGCCGTTGTGTTCGCCACGCGCCGAGGTCCAAATTGACTCCAATTACTCGGCGTGGGCGTGCGGTGGCTGTGTTGATGCTTCGTCTTGTTGCCGCTGCTGTTGGAGGATGTGGGTGTTGTCATTGAAGCTTCATGCAAGTTTGGCATGCTGGCTGTTCCCTTCCGTGTACGCCGCAGGACAGTGCGATCGGGCTTCGCCGGCACCCTACTACAGTTCGTACAGGGTACCTGCAAATAGTTCAGTGGATTCGGTTCTTGTTGTTCCCAAAGCTGATGCTGTTGTCTTGGCATTGCTGCCGATTTCCCGTTGCTGCCACCATGGCAATGACCGTAAGCGTCTGCCGAGTGTTTTTGCACGTCCTGCTCTTCAATCTTTTGCTGTTTCAGCAGGCGCTGTTGATTCATGGCCCTATAGTGAATCGTCTGACTGTCGATAAGCATTTGTGCAATGAATTTAAATTGATTAAGGCTCGTATCATTCAGCTCGGAAATTTCTGAGGAAGCACGAATCCGTAACACTTTTAAGCTACTTAAAATTTATTGTTTTACTTACTGGCCATTACATCGGTATTGAGTTGCTTAAGCATGCTCTCCTGCTCGGTCATCTCAGACTTTAGCTGACTGACCTTGGAGAGCAAGTCTTCAAAATGTTTTTCCACTGTTTGCTCGACGGCCACATTCACGGCCTCCAGCACATTCTCATACACGATATTGAAGAAATCTGCACAAGACTCTTGCATGTCGTTAGGAGTATCTGATGGACCCGATGGCACTTCAGCCGTCGAAGATGGATCCGCTTCCTGTTGCTCATGATGCTGTTGCTGCTGCTGTTTCAGGTACATTTCTCGCTCGGCTTGTGCTGATCCTCCATTTTGACGATGTGCAAACTGACGCTGCTTGTCCATGGGGGGCAGACGGAACTCCACATTGCGCACTGGAGTCGCTGACTGAGGCTTGGCGCCTGTGCGTTCATTCTGCTCCCGAAGTGCCTGCAGCGTGAGAAGATCTTCGTAGCACAGCTTGGAACATGTTTGCGGCCGGTTGCGAGATCTGGCATTCGAGTCATTCATTGGTCGGCTCGATGGTCGTACACTTGAGCTATAGTTCTTCTTTGGCACGTATACTACTTCGTAGCCGAACTCATCGGGTTGCTTCTTAAAACAATAGTTGGGAAACATTGCTTTAGACGTTTTGTTTTTAAAGCTGGAGCTGCACATAAATTTAATCAATTCGGTTCCGAAAATATATAGTTATACTTTGATGTTAATTTGGTGCTTGTGTGAATGTTTGTGCGGAGGGCGAATGGCTGGAACTTCACTAAGATCACAAAAATTTCGAATTCATTCATTTGCCTATGTATTAATTCATAATTGTTTATGAAGGAAAAAGCCAGTCAGGTTTTTGATTCGATTCGAATAATCATAATTGAAATATTAACTCGTGGAAGTTAATGTGTTCTTTTGTTCCACTTGTCTTCAAATTTCAAATTTCATCCAGTCTTAACATCTTTCAAGCAAATCGGCTTTTGTCTAATGACTGTGAGCATGTTTATATTAAAGTCAAGTCATCACGTTGACGTTCTCTTCTCCCTTTTTCCCGTTTTTTTTTCGTATCGTGACAGTTGTCTGACGACTTGTTTCTGTAATGGCATTTCAATTAGAACTTTGCAAGCAAATTACAAAAGTCTAATTGCAAAAATTATGCAGCCAGCCAACGGAGTGGTCTGTCTGATGTCGTATTTGCACAGCAGCTTTCATTCTGAAATAGAAATAAATGAGCTTTGTACTTACCACATAAAGTAGAATGAGTACTGATTGATTCATTCGTCTTTGTTTAATGTCTATTAGCTTTGCTGCTCATTAAAGCAATTGAGTACAGGAAAATACCAGTCACTTTGATTGAAGTGTCAAATCAGTCTTGAGGCTATTTTGGGGCTGAATATCGAAACTTTGCGTAATGATAATGATATGCCATAAGGAAAATAACCTTTGGCGTTCGCCTGTTTGCGAATGCCAGGAAGACAATATACAATTCTTATGTTTTCACATTTTCTGCAGGAAGTCGCTCAATTTGTTGTGTTGACTTTTCGTATTTGCCCGTTGACGTCAAGAGCCGCAGTCTCCACAACAATTATAAATGAAGTGAGAATGAAAATAAGCCGAGGACAGCCTTGTCCTATGCTTCTGTGGCATATGTCTGTCCTCTTGCCTCTTGAGGCGTCAGGCACTGTTCACTCCTCGCTTTGCTTGCCCTTGAGCTCTTTGTGCGCTGAAGCGTTGAGACCAAAGAATGAAATTTGTGGCGCGTGCCAGAATGAATTAAAATACTTAAAGGACCGCAGAGTTTTGACAATGTTGACCTTTATTCTTTGTATTCTCCCGCTTTATACACATAATTATGAAATAAATATTTGCTTAAATCGAATTGACTAAAACGTTCTGCTCTATTAACTCTTATGCTTTAGTTACAGTTACAGTATATTGTAGTATATATAGATTTTGGTTTTCATGCTTGGACAACTTTTGAACGCTGCGCACTCAAGTGGTGCACTGACTATGAAATGTTTATGTACAAACGATACGCGTGTAGTTGGCAGATTAGAGAGATACGATTAGGTTTAATTATAGAGTAAAGTAGAAATACTTAGGTGGCTTAACTTTAGTTGGGTTTAAAAGAAATGCAACTATTTCGAATTCCATGTAAATAAATAACATCAGTCTGATAAATAGTAGGAGTGTTGTACAAATTTATGAATGCAGATTTAACATCACTTGGCACTGGACGTCAGAATAGGTAAATTAATTATGATTTGTTGAACTTATATGTTGGTGTAAAAACAATTTGGTAACTGTTAAAATAATTCTGCTTTTATTATGCCTCTTGAAATTGTGATGTTAAAACGGCATTCGTTACAAAGTTGCAAGTCGTTGAGTTATTAAAAATAATGCATACCTTTTACTTAGAACGTAATGCATAAATACTTACGATACTATAGATTGCAGAGGGAGATGCTTGCATTGAAATTCGTAGAATATCTACATATAGTTAAATAGTAATTCGCATGAAGTTTCCGCTTTGCATACACAACTATCGCTCTTATTGTCTAAGCCTCGTATAACCTGCCTCGTTTGCCATCCGGCGAATCCGCTGCTGTTCTCTCTCTCATCGCTTACAAAAACTCGGCATCGCTGAACGATGTCGGACCGTGGACCGCAAACGTTGAACGTTTGCGGGTCGAATGCGCCAGCTATCATACCTCCGACATGGCCGGAACTGTAATCACCTTATTGGGCCGCTCACAGATGACCACACGAGCGTTTGTCTTGTTGGTGGAGCGACGTGACACCGTCAGCGAGGTGGTCAGTGTGCGCATGGAGTCGCAGCTATTATGCAGGCGACGGCCCACTGTATGACAGCGATTTTGTTGTGAGTTGTTGCGATAGGATTTGCAGCAGCAGGTGAACCACTTAAAGGGCGGAAAGCGACTGGGGGATGACAAGGGAGAGTTAAGTGGAGTTAGGGATTGTTAGGGGCACTTTGATTCAATGACGCCTCAATGCTTACCTGAGCGTGCGAAAGACCTGTGAGGAGAAGAGGCAGTAGATGAGTGGATTTGCTGCCGAGTTGAGTGGTGCAAGACTCTGGATGAATGTGGCAATGGCAATGTTAGTCTGGGAATGCGGTATCTGCCCGAAGACCTGCAGCAGATCAAAGATGATATAGGGTGACCAGCAGATGATAAACACAAACACAATCGTCAGCGTCATCTTGACCGTTTTGACCTTGGCGCGTGGTATAATGCCCCTGGAGCTGGCTCGGCGCGTTGCAGCTGCCCCGAAACCTACACGTTCTAGGCGAAACACCAAGTGAGAAGCGAACACCAAGGGAGACGTGGAGCAGAATGACAACCTACCTGTGGGCACAAATATTGAGCCTTTGGCCCATATAGTCTTCACAATAATTGCATAGCAGGCGGATATTATGAGCGCCGGGATGGCAAACAATGTTGCCGAGACGAGGCTCATATAAATCTGCCAGGCCATTGGCGAGCCCAACTCAATCCAGCACTGCGGATGACCCTGAATCAGCTTCTCCTCATAGAGCACCAGTATGGGCAGCGAGAAGAGCGCGGAGAGCAGCCAGGCGCCAGCGACCAAATGGCGAGCCCGTTTCCCTGCAAAGGCAGAAAAAGTGCCACAAACATTTTGCTTGTTACGTCGTCAAGTGCCAAACATTTTCCAATTAAAAAAGTTTTCTGACTGCGGGACTTACATGACTTTGAGAAGTTCATGGGATGCGTTATTGCATCGTATCTGTCAATGCTCATGGCCACCAGCACATAGGTGGAGGAGTATGTGACGCACACCTGCGAGAAGCGAATGACCTTGCAGGCCAGATTCCCGGCCCGCCACGATATTGTAATGCGCCATATAATGTCCGTCAGCACATTCAGCAATCCAACGAACAGATCTGAAGCAACGCGAATTGTACAAATTACGCTTTGGGGAGTTTACACACACTCACCTGCCAGCGCCAGCTGCTTGATGAAGTAGTTCATTCGCGATTTGCGATTCTTATTGATGAACATCACAAACAGCACTGCCGAATTGCCCAGCACAATGACGGTGAACAGTATCCAGAGCACCGCAAACTGTTCCGTCTGCAACAGTAAAAATAAGAGAGAGAGAGAGAGTGAGAGTGAGAGTGAGAGTGAGAGTGAGAGTCAGAGGAGATTCGACTACATGCGTGATTTTAAATACGCTTCACTAACCGCCCATAAAATTCATCGTCAACAAAGTGTTAAGAGCGGAAATCACGCATAAAACTCAATTTAATATCACAGCAATTCCAGGCACACACCCGTACACACGCACACACATAAACGCACACTCGCAAGCGCCTTTGTTTATGGCTCTTTAAATAGCCATAAAAATGATAGACACTAACTGAGGCGTAGGAGCATAGGGGGCCAACGTGGGTGTCTGCGACTCGACGACGGCAGGATGTGCCAGCGGAAGTTTACTCTCCGAGCCAACAAGACACGTCAACAGCACCAACAACAACAACAACAACAGCAACAGCAACAAGTACATCAGCACATACAAACATTGCCCGCAGTAATGATAGAAAGCAAACAACAAAAAGTTGTTGCCATCAATTGAAGCCGTCGCGTTCAGTTTGTGAAGGTAATTAGGTTTGCTATGTGCTTCTAGCAGGAAATTGCTGACGAAATAAAGTGCCCGAAAAGCAAGAACTTGATTCTTTGTGTAGGCTTTTGTTATTGCCAAAAGAAGCCGTTAATAATTTTCATAATCTTTAGATTTGTTCAGACTTAACGTGTCTCGCTCGTTCGCAAACTATGTAGCTCAAGGAACTTCTCATGTATGTATTCAATATTAGTTTCGCCTCTTAGTTTGGCTCCAGGGCAACTTCGTCCGAAGTCTAGCAAAAAGATAACCACACGCTCAAAATAAACTTGCCCCAAAAGAAACTTGACAGTCTTGATGGTTGCTTTTGCCTGCCGGCAGACTGAAGACGCCTAAGCTTATGCTACAACTTCTTGGCCAACATTTTACTTAGACTTGTTTTCTTTTTTGTGGCCGTCGCGTCAAATAAGTGAGTATATTTTTGGCCAACTGTTCGGTTGTTCGACGCATTGAAGCAGCTAAGGTAGGCAGCGATTTGCCCTTGCTCTTGGTCGTTGCTCATGTTGTGCAAATTGCCGCATAAATCAGCCAAATCGCTAAATAAGCAGACGCGACCAGACAGACCACCCTCGCTATTTTAACACAATTTACTTCATTTTATAAATAACTCTGCCTCGATTCCCATTCTCCCATTTGAATTTATTTGCAAAAACAAAAATTTAAATACTCCATGCGTTCATTTTTAAATTACGTTTAAAGTAAGTATTTTATGTTTAAGTGATGGTAAATTTTTTTGAATGACGGAATTGTATTTAAAGCCTTTGGCTTTGTGATCTGAAGTATTTGAGCCTGGGTTGCAATTTTCTAGCATGACTTTGACAATTTCTGCTTAAGCCCCAACTCAAAGTAAACCCGGCACCGGCAAAAAAGTTGTTGGAACTTTGGCCATTTGACGTTCTCTCTGCTTTTATTTTTATTATAGCCCATTTTTTCTCGTTTTTTGTTTTTTTGGGTGTGTTTTCAATTTTTTTCGCACTCTTTGGGTGTTGTTGTTTTAAGCAAGTGTTGGCAAAATATTTGTGCAGTGTTAAAAGCTTCGCATATTTGCGGCGCCTTTATATAAGAATAAATACACAAGATTTGCTTGCGTTCCCAAAAACACTTCAGCGAAATTTCAAGTGAAAATTTGGTTTAAGGTAAAATGCTCGGCTTCTCCAATAAATTAGGGCCAGTCTTGAGCATGTTATAGCCTTGTTAATACTTATTGAATATTTTTGTTGTTTTAAATAAGGTTAAAAATTTATATTGCACATATAGATTTTCGATTGAATTTTATTCATTGCTCATGAATTTTGTGGCAGAAATTGTTTTCCGAAACTTATTTGGGAATTTGTTTTTATAGTGATATTTTACTCACATTTTCGCAGTTTATCATGTGCCATAATGTGGGGGGCTTTATAAAAATGTTATAAATGGCATGTTGTAAGCCTTTTTTAATGATCATCCATTGCTGGCTTTTTTTTGTGTATGTGTGTGTGCGGGAGTGTGTGTGTTGTCCTTTTTTGTGTGCGTTTTTGTAGCAAGTCATTATGCCTTTTTCAATTTTGCTTTGCACCTCAAGGAAATTGCCTTTTTGTTAGGAGCAATAAAAGTGCAAAATTTAATTTAGTACCAAAGGAGTTAAGGGAGCAGCCGAAAGGCTAACGGCTTAACCGGTTGCAGATAAGACCGCTTGGGCAACCGTAAGTCCTTATTAAAAGGCAATTTCACAAGAGTCAGGAGGCAAGCGGCCAGTTGCAAGGGCTGTCGAGCTGCAATGCCAAACAATAGTTGCCACCTGTTGCGCAATGCTGCACGACTCCAACGGCGTTGTCTGGGCACCGCAACTATTATGTCTGATTATTAAGTGTGCCAGCCATAACAATGGCAGGCACTTGAGCTGGCGGCTGCTGTGGCATTGTGGCTCCTAAGTGCCGCATAGCCTGCAAAATGGTGGCGTTCTCTTGTGGCCTTCGCGCAACTTAAAGTGCGCTGGATGCGGCTGATGCCGCAGTTGCTGTTACAGTTGCTGGGGCTGCGGTTGCGAATTGTGGCTTTGGCTTAAAGTCGTTCTTAATCGCATTGGTTGACAAATTTCAGCAGCTGCAAATCGTAAAGTGCAGCAACAAGATAAATGTGTGGCCACAAAACACTGGCAATGGCAAATTAATTTCATTTCACTGCAAAGCAATTACAACAATACGAACAACAAGAACCCCAGAGTAACAGTAATAATAACGAAAAGAGAAAAGACAAAACCCTGCAGTTGCAGTCGGAGCTGCAGCTGATGCTTATAAATCAGCAGCTGTTGCGAAGTCCGCAAGCAGCGTGAAAATGGAATATTTGCAGTTGACACACCAAGTTCTAAGAAGATTGTGGCATGCTCTGCTCTTGCAACATATTTATTCAGTTAATGACTGCTTAGAGGACGATTTTTATTTCGCGATAAATATCATTTTCAGCTTTCAAATAATGTCATCTAATATACGATTCATTTTAGATACTTTTTTAATTAAAATCAAGTTCAGGAAGTAGCTTAAACAATTGCTTGTGATTCAGCCATCCACAAGCATTCCGGAATGTTCTCTCGATTACACAATAATTTCGCAACTTTTCCAATTATATCAGATCGGAAAACTGCTCACAAAAGCTTTGAGTATTGTGAGTAGTTTCTTTCCGCGAATTCGAACTGGCAATTTGCGCTTTTTTATTTCACTTTTTATTAATACCGCTTACATTGTGCTTGAGTGCTGAGTGCTGTAACTGGGAAGTAACATAAAGTGAAATTAAATGGAATATTACGTATACGCAGCGTGGTAAGCTGGCGAGAATAGTGAGATAATAAGCTGAATGATGTTGTTGCCATAAAAGCGAAGTGGCAGCTTCTTGGCTTACACTCGAGTTCAACGAACTCAACGCGCATTTGGTGTTGAATACTGTTTAATATTTAAGCAAAGGCATATTGTCGTCTCACACACAAATACACATACTCACGTGCTGGCCGTAAAGGAGATGAGACCGAAATGGGCAGCATATCTGTTAAGTAGGTATAAAAACATGCATTTGGGTCAAGCCGTGCGCATCAATCATGGCTTTTATAGCTGTTATTCGGACAACAATGGTCAGTCGTTGAGTTTTATGAACTACGCTTGAACCAAAGCCACAAAAGCCAGCACCGTGCCACGTTTTGCAGAGCTACTGCGGCAGTGGCCTGAGCGGGGGAGTCACATGAGTGATGTTTGCCGCCCAACAACAGCCGAAAAAGTGCGCTTTAATTCGCCTAATGGGCAACATTTTGTCATCAGCTGGCTTAAATCATTTCGCTTGGCTCACTGGCTGCGCATATTTGGCACTGATGTTGACACAAATTGAAATTAATAAAGCCACCCCTCCACTCTACACATTAGCCCCCGTGTGCGACAGAGATGCAAGCTGTGTGTTGTTTGTGAGTGTGTGCATTATGTTTGTTTACATGACAAACTGTTGACAGCTCGCCCGAGGAATAGACCGAAAGAGAGAAAGAGAGAGAGAGGGGGCGAAGTGTGCGACAGCAACTGCCAAGCGATGCGGTTGTGAAAAATGACCAGAATTTTGGCTAACATAATTTCGGTTAGTTTGTTGGTCACAGCTGGCTGGCTAGGAGAGCTGTGAAAGTGTGGTCAATGATAAGGGGAAGAAGGCTAAATGACGGTATAATGGCATATTAGCTCGTTTTGATGCTGCTCTGTAAATTATTGAGCCATAATATGCTGCAGAATGCGGATTATGGGTTAAATGTGTTGCACAACTTACATAAATTATACACCAAATGAGCTTAAGAATATGTGCAACAGTTTCAAAATATTTTACTGAATGTTGTTCTCTTAACGTGATTCAATTTAAGAAGTACTCAGCAGATGCTGGGCACGACTGAAGTCAATTTAAGCAATTTAGTTGGTAGAAAGCACAAAGCAGCTTGGCAACTGACCCAAAAACACATCAATAAATTTAAAACCTAAAAATTACAATTTCGCACAAACGACTGGTAGATTCTCCTGCCCTGCAAGGAGACATTAATCAAATGAGGCGAGCATAAATCTAAGTGGCATAAAATGCAGAAAAAAGAGAAAAAACCACAAAAGAAATAGATAGATGGCTGTAAAAGAAATGAAGGACATCAGACATCAGTGCTAAATGTTGTTGCTATGCAAAAATGAGCATAAATAAATTAAGGAGCACATAAATATTTTCACAAATGGCCAAACGGCTGGGCCTTAAATAACATGCAAAGGCCAAATTAAATTTTGGCCCCAAAAATAGCAGGAAAATAAACATAACTTACGCGCAGACAGAGGAATACACTCCTATACTGCATTGACCAGACAATCGCAAAACAAAAGGAAGGCGCAGTTTGTTGTCGAGTAAACAATAAATAGGGACACGCGCCTAGAGAACTATGCAAAACAAATTACGCACAATGGAGACAGGGAGGTTCCACGCTCTGGAGTGTGGAGTGTGGTTTTGCCAAAGTTATGACCCCACAAGCACATGTGTGTGCCTCAGCAATTTGCATATAGAACAACAACATACACACACACACACACACAGATATATAGATATAAGCATCGTCGTAGGCAAATCATGATAGCCATGTTTAGAGCATCATGGGCTTAAGTCAAGTCAGGCATAAATTTGAATATTTTTCTTGCCATTTGACTTTGAGTTGGGTTTCGCCTGTGGACGCCCAGTGCTAATTAACACATAAGGAGCAGACACATGTCTGTCTCTGCCCCACTATTTATCTCAGTTTCTATCTCTGTTGTGCTCATTGTGCAACTAAGTGTTGTATTGTATATCTGCCAAATGAAGTGAGCATGACAACAGATTTGCTTGTCGTTTCATATTGCTTTATTTGTTAGGTCAGCAAATTGTTGGGCAAAGCTGAACACAAGCCTGAGAATAGGAAGTCAAGGATAATCAACTAGTAAATATCCTGTACAATGATCTGCACATCCCGTACATATTATTATTAATGCTCTCTATGCTCATTCAAACTCTTTGCCATTATGTATGATAGCTTGGTATAAACTAGTGTAGGCAACTGAACAATTTGTTGACTCTAAGACATCAAAGATAAATACGATTGTTATTTGGGGTTTTATAAATTCTTAGAATTCGATTCTTAGAAAATCATTTATTTTTCTTGAAATTCAAAATGCTAGTCTTATTCTGAGTGGCTTAGCCATGATTAGTTTCCTATTCCGTTAATTTTTCACACTTCAGCTTCATATTCAGTGGACTGCCAAGCTGTATTGTCTTAAGTAAACAAACTTTTCGCTTTGATAGCCTAAATATCATTAAAAGCCAACACCAGTATCTTATCCGTCTAACGGAAAACTTCCTGTGCAAAACTCTTTTAGAACTTTTCGTAACTACCAAAAAGTTGCGCGTAAACAGTTTTTAGTGCAAAGTATTTGGCTTAAAGCTGTCAAAAGCAACAATAAAATGTATCGAAGAATACTTCGAGGACTGTCACTCGCACTTTGGCTCTGCAATCTAACAAATTTAATTAATGTCTGGTCCACAGCAGCACCTTGTGATTAACTAAAGGACAGTAAACGTGAATGCCACTAAAGGCTGATTTAAGGAAGGACACAGAGCAGAGGAATCTGCAGCGCAGACACGAAGGGTCGACGCAATGAGAGTAAAAATGGCGGAGCTATCAGCAGCAAAATAAACTTTTTCTTAATTTGAAATTCCAGAACTGGCAGTTGTCAAAGGACGAGCATGCAGGCCAACAGACAGAAGAACAGCAACAACCGAATCCAACAAAAACTCAGAAAATGGACAATGATTCACATACAAATGAACAGACACACACACACACATATACACCGCAACTAAAGCGGAAACAAGGAACGCTAACGGAAATGCAGCAGCTTTATAAGGAAACAGCTTGGACAAGTTGGCAAGGCAGAAAAACAGAAGGAGAGACAGATAGAATACTCGTAGACCACGCCACAGGACAGGCAAGGAGCAGGCTGGCCTGGCTGGAAAACAGACAGTCCGCTGGCAGTGAAGTGGCCCTGGTTCCAACTAAAACTAGACGCCCGAGTTGTTATTTCTGATTTTGTTGGTTTTACAGTTAACGGACTCTCAGCTGTGGCATGCTTCGTAAAGCTGCAGTGGGCGGCACTTGGCGGCTGACTTTGATTCTATTTAAAGCAAACAACACACAAATGATGCCCCGTCCGTGCCGTGCTGTTCCTTGCCTTGCGTTGCTGTGTCTGGCCTTCCCTTGCCTTGCCTTGCTGGGCCGCTGTCAGAACAAGTAATTTGGTGTGTAAATGAAAAGTGTGTGTTGCCTGCTCGTGTTATGCAAATTGCTGCGGTTTTGTTGCCATTGAGGGATTGGCTACGTGTTGGCCCTTGGCCCTAATAGTTTTCTCCCGAAAAACTTTACTTTCTCGAGTGGAAGGTACTTAAAATGTGTTCTAGAGTCAGAGCGCTGGCTCGCCTGACGCCACTTTCTGTGAACTGACTCCTAATGACTTAGTTAAAACTTTGCATTTCGGATTATAATTAAATTTGTGTTGCAGCTAAAAATATGATGCATAAGTTTCACAACTCTAACTTGCTGCCAGCCCAAACTTTCAAGTATCTTCAGTGTCAGATACTAATTTTTACGAAGTAATTAATATAGAACGATCAGTTGATGTATTCATTAAATAACTATTAAATCAATTTCGTATTACTTCACAGCTTGTAAGCGAGTTACTTTTCGGTCACATTACGTATACGCAGCAAATTGAAAATAAACGACCCGTTTAATTGCAATGCAAACGCACGATTGAATAATGTTGCTTTATGAAATGTTAAATGTGAATCAAATGTCTCTATGCGCACATTAATGTGTGTGTGTGTGGACGCTGTTTGTGTGGGTGTGGGAGGGCATTATAAAGTGCTTTGTGTCAAAGGCAAAAATGCATGGAGCGTACGTGCAACGAAAGCCAAATGCAAGCACGCACTTAATCATTTATGCACTCGCACACACACTCGTACATTGCTGTATACTGTATCTGTCTGTGTGAGTGTGTGTCACATTTGACATTGTGCACGTACAAAGCGTCGAGGCGTTCGCAACTTTTACACGCGCCAGCAGCATTTCGCTTTTAAGTTTCTATTTCTTTCTTTCTTTCTTTATTTCTTTTCGCAACTAAACTCTGACTACTGCAACTGCAACTGCAACTGCAACTGCAATACCATTAAACTAAATTATGTGGCAAATGAAAAATGCAACGTTGAAAGCAAAGAGGAAACAGTGGAAAAGCGTACAACCGCAAAACTTAGCAATGATGCATAAGTGTTCATGTATTTCGGCATTACTTAAACTCTACATGGAACGCAGAGCGAAAGTTTCTTAAACATTTTCCACGCTCGTCGTCTGTCAGCATTCGCATCCGCATCAGCATCAGCGTCAGAATCAGCGTCGGTGGCGGTGGCGGTGGCGTTGTTCATAAAACCAAAAACCACCTTTGGGCCAATGGGAACTGGCAATGGCAATGAACACTGCCAAGGGGATGTTTGTGCCAATTTTATTGAAATTGCGTAAGTGTTGTTCTGTCGTCACACAGAGTCGGTCTGCTGATGCATTTACCTATCACCTGCCGTGTCTCATGCTCTTGCCTTTTTACATTTTCTTTCCCACCTCGACTTCTGTTTCAGTTCTTTTGCCGACTGTCACTTCCGTCACTTTGATGTGGGTGCCGAGATGTCGAACTGAGAATTCTGCGAATTGTATAATGAACATTTTCGCTGATTAAACAATCGATTGCGATCAACGCAACTGATGGGAGGTATTATTAATGATGAAATTGATGGCATCATCAAATTGCGATGATCAATGTAGTTTGCTATTAAAAAGTTCCTTAATAGACTTGCCAGCTAAGCTGAGAATTTGTATAGAGCTATTATTTATAAATACTCATTTAAATTACATTCTTTGTGAAGTATCTTTTGCCGCGAGAATTTTATTAATATATTTCGCAACACAATATGCTGCTGTGGTTAAGTTTCGTCTGCCCTCAAACTTTCCCCACTTGCACTTCTTCTGCTTCATTAACTTCAAAGTAGCACACAATAAAAACAAAATTCATCATCCTGAAATTTGCTGAAGTCATTTAATTTAATTTCATTTAAAGCGCCACAATTCATTGCATACTTTGGTGCGTTGTCAACTGCTGACGCTGACCTAGTTTCGTTCGGACGACTGGCTGCTGTTGACGGGCTTCAGCTGTAGTATAGCAGTGCTTGTACTTGAGTCTAAAAAAGAAGTTCTTGCCTCGGTTGTATTTCAAGTATTTACTGAGCATAATTTCGTTGTCGGTTGTCGCCTTTGCATTTTCTCATTAAGCGCATTACGCGCCAGCACAAAAGCATCCGAAGTGGGATAAAAGGCTGAATGTTGTGCCCTCTTTAAGGCAATCCTCCAACGTTTCATTCGCCATTTTTTTTCATCCACACTTTGCATGCAATTTAGTATTACTTACGCGTATTTTTACTGCAGTTCACATTCTGTTGCAATTATCTGGCCTGGTCCTGGTCCTTAGGCGCGGATTTCAACGCTTTTGCCATTTGCATAATTTACAACTTTCGCTCGCGTTTCGGGAACCATTTTTACGATTTTTTAAGTGCCCCTGGGTCGCGTCTGCAGTTCGTTTTCTTTCATTTTCTCGCTTATTTTGTTTTCGTTTGCGTCTCAACGACCTTCTGCCTGCTGCCTCCTCTCTCCTGCTGTTTGTTTGTTTGTTTTTTTTGCAAGTTTCTTACAGCTGCATGCACCTAGACAAAACATCGGGCGACTGCCTCCGTTGGTCGACTATGTGCGAGTGTGCGCTTCCGTTTCCGACAAAAACTTGTAGCACACTTTGCTGGGTTTGCTATCGCCTGATGCCTGCTGTCTGCTGCATGCTGCTCATACGCACCGTGGTCGCGCTGCATGGCAGTAAAACTGTAATTGACTTGGGTTATGTTAAATTTATTGCCTGCCAGCTCATTCGCTGCTGCCACTGCTTATGCATGCAAATTGTCATTGCAATGACGTGCAAGTGTTGCTCACTTTTTCGCTTTTCCTTTCGCTTTCCCTATCTTCTTTTTCCGCATTTTTTGTGCAACACTTTCGTATTTGTATTCGGTATATTGTCGGTGCCTGCCACATGAACTGACTGGCATTTGGTGCTTATGAAATGAAATTAAATTTGCCTTTTTCGTTATGTTCTCACTTTCCAGCTGACAAGTGTACGAGTATATATGTATGCGAATGAATATGGAAGAGTGTATGGGTGCTCTAGAAGTGCCATTGTTCTGTCCGCACCCTTATCTTACCAGAGCTTATTGTTGTCCTCGTTTAGAGCACAATGCGAAAATGTTGCCTTGTGTCTGTCATTAGGACAACTTCCGCAATGATTACAAATAACAGAAGTACTCGTATCTCAAAGACAAATGTGAACTTATTATCTTAACCAAATGCCTTTTTAATACCCTTAGTTTGAGCTACATTTTATCCGCTGTTACTTAAAGTTTCCTTTGTAGAATTTTAGTTATTTTTTAGCTGATTTAAATAACATAATAGTAATGTATGTTAACGACATATTTTATAGATAGTTTACTTTAATTAATAAAAAATGAATTAAGTGAATACTTTTAACTTTAACTTACAGGAGACTTTTGTTTACACTAAGCTCCCAATAGCAGAATAAATGAATGTGTCAATTCATTTCGCTTCATATCGAAGATTTAGTCAAGGTAACATTGATGAGTGTATTTAGGTTATCCTTGACGGAATACTTATTTGCTGTTATTTTTACGAGAATTCCCTTTGCTAAATACAAATATCAATAATCATACGAAACGAGTATATATTGTCAACAGACAGGACATCAGATATGCCTTGGGGCGCTGCATGTGCTTCAGCGAGCACTCCAAAATGATTACAATAACAACAGTGTGCTGGCAAAACAATTGTGAATTTAATGCTTCTGGCAGCTCTCACCCCCCGTGCTCCTGTGGCACCGCCTGCACCCGCTCCCAGGCGTGCTTGCAAAATACAAATCAATTAGGCGTTAAAAAGAATATATACAAATGCTGTGGACCCGAAAACCCAATTCCTCTAGACGGACAAACATTCTTCTGGCATATGCGTGTGTGTGTGTGTGTGTGTTTGCGACCAGGGGTGGTATACGTGTGTGTATGTGTGTGCGTGTCTGTGTGCGTGAGTGTGTGATTTTTATTTATTTGCTGCTCCAGATCTTTGTGGAAGCCCTTGGCGACGCCTACTTAATGGTTATCAGTGAAACGCTATTAACGCCACGTTGATTTATTGCAATTTAATTTTGTTTCAATTTGGCCATGTTCGAGTATTTTATTTCACAAATTATGTGCAGACACGATTGGGGCGTGGCCAGCCGCTTAGATGCGTAGGCGGGTAGAGCTCTCGTTATTTATAGCGCCCGGCGCATGATTTACTCTTAATGGTCACACAACTGGAAACTTGCCCTAAACTTTGTTTACAGATTGCTCGGTAAATGTACAAATTTTTATTGCCGCACAATAAAACGGCAGCTCTTTCTTATTTCGTATTTTGTATTCGGACTTTAATTGATTTGCCTGTTTATTTTTTATGTGCTTTTTATTGGTTCACTTTAAATGCCGGATTGCTTTGCAACTGTTTTCGATTTGCCCAGTTCTCGTATAAATAAATCTTCATTCTAGCATTTTTCCGCATATAAAAGCTAAAAATTCCTTTGAGTTGCAACCCAACTAGCGCGTACATCACGTTGAACAGTTGAACACTAACTTTTTGCCTTTGTATGCATGTTTAGCATATAAAGCTGCGCCTTTGTATATGCTACATTTATGGGTTCTTTAGCGTGTTCGCGATAGACGAGAAATATAATACGGCAGTGTTCAGAGCTTTACTACCGATTCTTGTGGTTTTTATTTGACTCGTGGAATTTTCAGGCAATATGGATGGCAATATTACGAGTATTTCACTGAGAAAGTAACCATGCCTTTAATGCGAATTTTAAATACAATTACAACAGGCAAACGCGCAACTTTATCGAAGGTTTATTGCCAAAAAATATATGTGTTGCTCTGTTTATCCATTAGCAAGCAGTCTCACAGTTTGTTACTCACACAATCAATTGGCGCTTTAATCAGCACTCAGTGTTTGGCAGAAAAGTTGGCAACCCCTTTTAATTGTGTACATTAGCGAAACAAAAACATAGGGTTCAAAGTTCAAGCGTGACAAATAAACCAACAATTAACTTTAATAGCCATTTCCCCCAAAATGTATCCATGCAACAACAGCCAGCACAGCATCCATGGGAATATATTTGTGAAATTAACACTTTCACTCATTCTTGAAGTTATAGCCGTTGTTTGTCTGTCGTAAAATTTGACAATGCGACTTTGACTGGGTGGTGGCTGGGCGCATTAATGGAGTAGATGCCAAAGTCAAGACGCAAATTATTGCAATTAGTTGGAGAAGTCGTTTATTGATTTTGCTGGCCAAGCGACACTTGGGAATTTGAACTACGAGCCTGTCCTTAACTGCAAAGTGTCAAATAGAAATGATAAGGGAAGGCAATTGGGATAGTCAGGGAATGTGGGAGAGATAGAGAGAGAGAGAGAGCATTGAACCAGAGTCCACGTGGCGCATAAGCAATGAACTGTGGTGGAGTGTCAGAGGACGTGTTAATGCACGGTTAATGAGCATCTAAAAATCAGCGAAGCTGAAATGTCATACGCCGAAAATTGAACTCAAATCAAGGTAATATTAAAGTACACTTCATCACACAACAGGCGGAAGTGCATTGACATTGTGGAAAAATAAATATACGAGTATTATTTCATAAGGCTGCCCCAAGAACAACAGCCACAACAATAACAGCAATCATAGCAACATAATCGAGAGCACGCACAACCGCAGAATCGATGAGCTGAGCTGGACACGGCCAGATCTTGATGGCAACAAATCCTAATGCTTATAAATCGCAATGACGCATACACACACGCACACAGCTCGTCGAGGCGACGTGCCAGATAAAACTCTTGTCAAAATGTATTTTATGGCAGCGCGTAGAGAGCCAACTGAGCCTTGCGGCTTGCGTCGTCTAGTGTTGCACGTTGCCTGCCCAAGCCTGTCTCTTTTTTTTTTTCTTGCCGAGGACTAGTATTGTGTCCGTGCGTTCTTAATAAAATTGATGTTGCATCCATTTCATTACTTGGCTAAGGGCAAATAATGTTGTTAACTCATTTTTGGCCAACCAGCAGACAACAATCTTCCCATGGGTAACATTCGAGGCCTTTTGAGCCTGAGCTACTCAAACATTTTGTTGTCCTTGTGGCTATTTTATTTTGTCAACAATGGAACTGGCTAAATGCAATTAAGACCAACTATGCGCGTCTGTGGCTGACGACTCGAAAAATGCTTTAATTTGTGTTAAAGCACTGCAAGTGTAATTAATGCCACACCCCTGGCCACCACCTCCTCTCTACACATATGCTTATTTACTGCTCCAAGTGCTGGCCAAATACTTCAAGCCCTGCCACAATAAACAAGCAGCCAGCTCAGCTCCTCAGCTCCTTGGTCTCTCCTCGTTCATCGTTGTCGATGTCGTTGCTTCCATCTCCATCTACGTCTCAGTCGCCTGGCAGTCTGTTGTCCTTGCGCAAATTTACGCTCGCAAGCCGCTTATTTCTGCTGCCCATTGCCACCGCATTGCCGACTTGTGGCAAATTAAATTGTTAAAAGGGGAGTCGCCGTCTCTCTCCGTAGCCCAGCGACTCACAGCCTTCGGTTAATGATGCCGCTTTGTGACCGCTAAGCGTTTAACCTTCAGACACTGCGTCGTCGAGACATGTGATATATATGTGTGTATGTATATTATATTTTACATTTACTTTCGCTTTTCTGCTTTTTTACACATGCTTAATGCTGCTTGGCAAATAAGCTTAAGACACATTTTGATGCCAGATTAATGAGTTCTTGCAAGCAACGCCTATCGTTTAATCTTGTTACTTCAACTGACTAACTTGTGTTATCGCATTAAAGACAAGTTTTTTTTATTTTTGAATGATGAAGACAAATAAGTGCATTAATTACAAAGAAGAATTAACGTTCTTTTAATCTTGTCGCGAATGATATAACTCAATAATCATTATCAGGGTAATGCCTTCTATTTGCTGCAATATCAGTTTACTATATTGTATATGGTAGCTGTCATAAAAGTTTCACATCAGCAACAGGCATTGTGTGCGCTATTCTATT
This sequence comes from Drosophila rubida, assembly GCA_035046165.1. Classification (NCBI taxonomy): domain Eukaryota; kingdom Metazoa; phylum Arthropoda; class Insecta; order Diptera; family Drosophilidae; genus Drosophila; species Drosophila rubida. The sequence continues at coordinate 10,439,339 of JAWNOF010000012.1, read as the reverse complement.
TATAGCTTTATTTTCCATAACAGTTGGCCGCAATTTTCGATTACCAACTCAAAGTGAAGCCCGGTGGCAACAATGCAAGTATATTGCTATTGAAATATTAACAGGTAAACACATATTTATTGAAATTTTGCAATATTTTTTTTGTGTCGCGTTGACAAAGAACCAATTAATGTTTGGCCTTTGATAGCTAAGGGTCGCTATTGTTACAGTCATTATGTGCTTATATAACGAGTACACAAGAGGATATATATAGAGCACCATATGACGTCGAACATGACCGGACTAAAAATAAACGTGGAATATGAAAAACAAGTGCTTTGGTCCTTGAGACATCTGACGGCGCAGAAGGCTCAGCCCTCCTGAGCATGACACCCCAGGAGGCGGCATTGAGCAGCGGCTACCAGGGTCATTAGCGCCACAAAACATATGTGATTATCTTGGCCAAAAAGCTTGGCCAGTGGGCGACTTTGTCTGCTGATTAAACATCTAGAAACTGGCCACTGGCAATATTAAATTTTTAAAGTCAAAGCTGAAGGGTTTTCTTTCGAGTGGGGCAACAGCAGCTCGCCCACATACCGGGCACGGGCAAATAGCCGGGGCACGCGCTAGTCGTTGGCCAGCGTTGAGTAGAGTGCCGGCAACGCTTGCAGGCAAGAGTATGGCAACCAACGCTGATGCTGGCGATCAGCTTACAAACAATACCGAGCAGTTGCGTGTGCGGCTGCATAATATGCTTCGATTTTGCCAGCAAACAAGCATAAAATGGCGCAATGTTTTCGTTTTTGCTGCTGGCTAATCGTAAGTGTACGTATATGTGTGTGTGTGTGTGTGTGTGTCTGATTGAGTGAGGGGAGCATTCGGAATCTTCCAGTAGCTGTAGCTGGCAAGGCAAAGCTTAATGCACATCAAATGAAACTGTACCTCATTCCACGCATTGGGTTCGAATACATATTTGTGCGTACACGTTGTAAGGATACTCGCATATTGGCAGCATTGCAGCAGTTGAGCATTTGAGCATTTGAGCTGGCCATGGTCAAAACTTGCTCATGGATTTGGCTGCGAGCTGGCATATTTGACTTTGTCTAACCTTTCGGGCGCCCAGCGTTCGGAGTGTGGTGCCGTTGTAATTGGCATATCTGTGTCAGAGTCATCAACAGCTCAATGTGCCGGGATTAGCCTCCAGGGTGTGTGGCCTTGCGATTGCGTATGTGCGAATGGACTTGTTGATGGGCTATAGTGGAACCAATATACTATATCCAGACTTAGTTTATTGAGCCAACTACTCAATGTGCGTACTACGCGTCCATTTATGACAACTTGTCTATGTGCAGGTTCCACGTGTCGTATACTCAATGTAAATCTTGTGTGCTCAGCTTCACATGATTTATTGCTTGGCGTGTGCTTACATTGCATAACAAATCGCTTCATTTAGGTTGTAAATGTGCTAGATTGCTATAAAAGCAATCCCCTGCATTGCTGCTGCCGGTCCAGCAAAATCCACAGTTAAGCTATTTAAATTTCAAATCGGAGCAAACCCTTTTGGCGCTGCTGACCCGTGCCAACACATGGCACATCATCCGAAAAGAATCAAGTAAATAATACAGGTTCAGTAACCTCTTTATGCCAACATTTTTCTTACCCTTTTATGCTGCAGTTAAGAATTGTGGTGATAGATTAGCTTCAACCCGCCCGTCATACGCCACCCCAACATCCAATTTTGTGTCACGCAGACGTCTTTGAAATTTTGTATTTCTTTCTTCTTTACATGACAGCCGCATATAATTTCATTTATTTGTTTTTCATTTTCAAACAGCAAATTGTTTAGTCTACGAGTGGGACGTTGATAAAGGATATTTTCATGCTTTGACTGCACTGAATCAACAGGCGGCTTTGACAATTTCACTTAATAACCTGCAATTTTGATCGCTTTGTCTTTTTATTGTGTTACCTTTCGATTGCGAAATTTCATGTTAAACACTCGACTAAGCTTAAAGAGAATATTCTATTTGCCGATTAATATATTTTGATAGTAAATTCATTTAGTTCGGCAGCGGTTCATGTCGTGACCTTAAGCCACAAATGTGTGTACATATTGTTGTTCTTTTTGTCACATTCAATATCTCAAAATCGCACTCGTATCAAATGTCTACGCAAAGAAGGATTGCAACACACTTGATATGTGTTGAGCTGAGATGAAGATGAATTATCTGCTTACCCTTGCGGTTCAGTTCTAGGAAGGATACACTCTCGATGGGGCACATAAAAACTATCACTCAAATCAATAAGCTGTTGGCATTTGTGTCTAGGGCCTTTCTTTTGATTGTGGGTTTTTTTTTATAACTTTGTTTGCCACCCAGGAAGGAGAGATCTACTACATATATGGGGGTCCTTAACTTTAGTCTTTGTTAGCCATATGTTGTCTGAGTCTGAATCTGAATGTGCTGCTGCTCCGTCTCATACTCTCTCGTTCATTTTTTTGTTGTCCTCATTTAAATAAACCCAAATTTATGGCGTACACACGCACGCACACTCTTTGAGCGATTGGCGCGTTTTAACTTGGCTTACTCGGCATGTGGAGGCCTGCAGGGAGGCGAGGGGGAGCAGGAGGTTTTTCGGTTTGAGGCTATTTCCGTTCTAACAATGGTTGCTCGTTGGCGTGATTTATACGACGCAGTGTGTGGAGATTTCATTACAATTTCGATGCGTGCTAGACTTCAGTGAGAGCTTTTTTCCCCAGTTTTATAGGCAGGCGGCGGCTCCTTTGCAAATAACGGAAGTTTAGTTTAATCGAAGTTGTTGTCACGACTTGCGACCGCTGATTGATTGCCCAATTGATAAGCCAGACGCCTGGCATGCAAATTAAGTTAAAGTTCGCTCGAAAGCAGATCCTTCTGTTTCTTCGTCTCGTCCGTCTTCTCAATTTTAATTTGCAGCTGAGAAACAAATGTCATTTGCCTTTTATTGTTTGACGCAAAATGAAGTTTTCCTCTCGCACTCGCCGCAATAACAACAGCAACAGCCAGCAAGCAGAGCGAGAACTTGAGCAAAATTCAAATTTGTATCAAAAACATGGCAGCAGCTGCGTCTTCTGCGTGTTTGTCGTCTTTTCGACTCTGCGGCAAACGAATAAAAATCTAAAGTTTGCAGTTTCAAACCAAAGTCATTCACATGCATAAAGAATGCGAGGGCGGCGTCAAAAGTTACTTCAAATCTAAAATTAATGCAGTCTACTCAGTCTTTAAAATCTCATTGACATTGAATGAGCAAATATAAAAGTCTCAAGTTGCTGCTGTAACCAATTGCAGTTTGTAATTGCCGAACCTTGCTCTACGAAATTGCGAAATACAAAATATTCAAGCCACCCACGTTAGCGAACTTCTTCGAAAATCAATTGGAATCAGGAAAGTTGATACAATATGCGTTTCGGCAGCTGCATTGACAGTTGAAGTTGCGGCCACATCTTCGTTGTCGGTTTCAATGCATAAATTACATGAATTGCGTTCGGGGCAGCTGAGCTGCCAGCGAACAAACAGAGTTTTGAACAGCTCACCTACCTCATAAAAGTAGAAGGAATTCAAGTTGTCCATTTCGCCAGCATGTGGAGAGGTTAAATTGTTGCCCAGAGTCGCTGTCGCCTGGAAGTCGCTGCCGGGGGATGTTGTTGTTGCCGTTGCCGTTGATGCTGCCGCTAATGCTACTGCCGATGTTGCGGTTGTAGCCGTTGTGGCCGCCACTGTCGTCTGCTCCGAGCTGACGCTCGTTGGCGCCGGCGCCAGCATCACGTGTGAGATCGCAGGTGTGAAATATGTCAGATTAACTGCAGCCTCCGCTGCCACTGGCACTGCCGTGCCACTCAACGTCAACTCGCTGCCATTGGACGCCTGGGGAGGTGGCAGCATGCCCGACGACACAGAGGCCAGCGTATAGTAGAGCGAGCTATCGAATAGCCTCAGATGCAACATTCTGTCGTTGATTGAAACGCGCCTTAAGTGTGTGCCATTGCCACCGCCAGATGATTACTGCAATGACAAATGCATTTAAATATGTGTAATTGTTGTAAAGCGAAACGTTCAGTAAATTAACAATTACTTTGCTTTAAGAGCTCCCCAAGTGCCTGGCCGTATTTAAAACACTCTCATAAATCCCAAATGAAAAGCTGCATAATAAACGCTTTAAGTACTTGGCTGGCTGAATGCCAAACATTTTCCCTCCGCCAACATGACTTTTCTTGTGTGAGTACCAGCCGCGCTGCTTGTCCTGAATGTGCGTGTATGTTTCGAAATTTGTATATTTGCCTGTTTAGCTGGATTAATTTCAGCTTACGACACCAGCGGGCAGGTTGTGCACTGAACCATGTTATAAGCCTGGCGCCGTATGCGACATTTGCAGGTGCCAAAGTTTGACGCTAAATGGAGATGGAGTTTGATGAGGGTGTGCAGCTCAAAAATGCCTATGTTCAACTTTGTAACTTTGGGGCCGGAGTAAATAAATTGAAGGCAAACTTTTATCAATTGTTAAATGTTGTTTGCAAATTGTTTTAAACCTAAAGAGCGGCGACATTTCAAATTAGTTTTGCAATAAGGGACCTTTGAAAATAGACGACGTGGAGATTTCTTGAGATTTGGTTAAGTTCAGCATCATTAATAACAATTTCTTTTAATACCTATTTTCGATGCGAGCACGCGTCTGCTCGCATAATGCGAATGATATTCAATTAAGCTCGCATTAGCAACACTTCTACACCCACACAAGCGCAAACACGCACAGAAGGCGTCAGTGGACAGTGAGTTTGAATAGCACGTATCAGGGTAGATTATCAGCATGTCACTAATTGAATTAAACATGTGCATGTCTTGGGACCTTTGGACATGCAACTGATTGTTAGATGTCCATAGCTGATAACAATAACTTAAACAATTAGCTTGTTGCCAGCAATGGCAATGTCCTGGCGACACGCACGTCTGTGCACCCTTCGTACCCAAAAACAACGCCAAACGCAACAATAGCAACAACCACGACGACAAATGAAAGGACTTCTGAACTTTTGTGTGGCCTTAAAACTTATGCATGCATATGCTTCGCTGTCTGTGTATCTATCTGTCTATCTGTCTGTCCGTCCGTCTGTCTGTCTGTCTGTCTGTCTGCCTGTTTATCTGTCTGTGTGATTGTCTGTCTGTCTGTGTGTGTTACGGTCTGGTGTGACCTTTGACAGCGGCTTAAAATTAAAAACGTTACAATATGTCAACTTATTAGCCACAAACTGTGGCTCCGGCCTCGCAGCTGTGGCAGAACGTGCATGAAGTTTACAAATAAATTTTATTTAAAATTCAAACTTTGTTGCGAGGTATTTGGTCTACTAATGCGAGCACGCAACTATTTTGGCAATGATTTATTAGTGCACGCACCCCATGGGACGAGGCGGCACCGCATTCACCGCACACCCAAGGGCTTTCGTTTTGACAGATTCAATTTAGTCGAGTGCCTGCCACTTGGGAGGTGGTTACGCACGCCCACATGTCGCCACTTTCGATTCTTAGAAATTTATCACTTTTTATTGCATTTTACATGCGCATAGTTTCATTTATTTCATTCTCTTTTTTTACAGCTTTTCACTTTCATTTGGCACAGCGCCAGAAATGCTCTACAGCGTCTGTTTTATGTTTCGTCGTACACTCGTTATATGTGTGTCAACCGATGTGTGCTGCCCATGTTTTTACCATGGCTGCTGCATTCCCTCTTTGTTATGTGACAACTTTGTGGGTGCTGCCATAAAATAATTACTCAAAATGCGCTACTAAAGTGTCATTTAACTACTAATGCTTTGAAGTGCTTTATGAAATATTGCGCATACGCAGTGTTGCATGTATGCAAACTCAAATAAATTACATTTCACATTTTATTCAAATAAAATTTTCATTTGTTTTGCGATAATTCAGGTGTTCGAAAACATGAATATAAATGAAACTGGGAAACTGGGGAGAATCTGTTTTAAATACTGTTGCAATAAAAGAATTTAGTTTTTAAATTGGACTAATGGCGAAAGCTTGCTTTTGGTAGTATTATATTATACAAATATTTTGATACTATATATTTATTGTTTGCCTGACAACCAGCAATGCAAATCTGTATACTATATTTCTACTTATAGGCGGGCTTACTATATGCATATGTAAATTGGCAAAATCGCTTTGAAGAATTATTCAGCTCAACCCATTTGGACTTTGCATAATCAGTTTGGCATTAAAGTTTCAGGCTGCTGCTGTTAATGCGAATTTAATTTGCATGCAAAATATCAAGCAAAGCTTCTTTCATGGCCTAGACCCGATTTGGGATTGAGAAAGAGACAGAGAGGGAGAGACTAGGAACGATGCCAAGACACCGCTGCGTAAGTATTTTATTTTATTTGTTTTGGACTGCGCTTTGGTTCAAATTGATTGACATATTTTGACTAAGCTGTCAGCCAAAATGCAGACAGTTTCAGACAATAAGAAGCCAAATTTTTAGCTACGAGATTTGTTTTTTTTTATTTGCTATTTTTTGAGAATTTTTGTTGGCTCTGCCTTTGGCAGCTTGTCGATGTTATTGTTGTCACAATTGGCGTTAGCGTCGAGAAGCATTCAATTTGATTGGAGAAATCAGTGCAGAAATCGCTCAAGTGAATGCAAGAGCACTTTGGTGTTGTTGCTTGGAGATGAACATGGGAATGCTAGTACTACTGAAGTGCCTTAAATCTGACAATGGCAAATGAGCAGCTTTAAAGATTGTCGGAGAGAGACTGAGAGACTGAGAGAAAGTGAGACTCACTTGAGTGTGTAATCAATGCGGAGCTTGTCACAAAAAATCCGACAATCTGGCTATCTGACAATCTGACAGCTTAAGAGCAGCCACTTTTGCTAGCTTTGTTGCAACAACATCGAATGAAACTTTGTGCAACGTTGCGTATGCGTCATATAAAACCCCACTGCAGTTGCCGCTGTTACTGTTGCTGTTGTTACTCAGACTTTACTTTACTGCCACTTGCAGCATATTTATGTATTGTTTTCTTTTGTTTTTCCTTTGATTCCGCCCGCTTTGGATATGCCATTAAACCATTACGTTGTCTGCTGTTGCTGTTGCTTCTTTCGCTGGGTTGCATTTAATGTGTCCTGTGACAATTGTCGAGCACATATTGCTGAGTGGCGGAGGACACGTCGCGGCGACGCCATGCTGCCTCAAAATGAAAAATTGATTTCATTGCAAAAATATGGCTGCAACATGGCCGGAGTACAAAGTTTATTGGGTCAACAGATCGTCCACGTTGTATCTGTAGCATTTTTTGTTTCGTTTGGTGTATTTTTTTTTTTTTTTGTTGCTTATGACTTGCTTTGTGCTGTTTGCGTTATGTTTATTGCTGGGTCATTGCAAAACCCCACTGCAGTCCCGAGTCCTCAGTTCTCATCATATGGTGCAATTGCAGTTCATGGCAATCAGCACAATAACGACAAAAGTTTAGTATTTCATTTCAATTTTATGGAGCGTGACGTGTGCTCGCCGCATAAAGGATAATTGGCAGAAAGCAAAGCCATGGGGACTTTGCCAGGACTGAAATCATTTGTTTTTTTTTCATTTTTTGTTTCTGCGCTTGCTCTTTTACAAAATATACTCAAATTTCATTCATATATGAGTTGCTGAATAAGTAACAAACAAAACAGAAATGTGTATAAATAACTTTGCTTTCATATTGTATGGCATTGTTTGCGTGGCTTTGTCTTTTTGCTGATTTGAATACAGTCTCTAGAGAGTGACACATTTGTATGCTTGTTGCGATTGGAGAAATGTAAATTTCGAATGCTTTTAAATTTATCAGAAACGTTTGACTTGATATTTTAGTCATGCCACAAACTGATTTTTACCCCGGCAAATAACATTTTAAAATTTCAATAATGCAATTCAACGTTATGGATATGGCACTAGAGATTATGGAATCTAAAATTTTATTGGACTGTAAGTAAACTGTTAAATGTTTGAAATGTGTTTCAGTGAAATTGCGTGTTCGGGCTGCTTTGTGGCTTATCTTTTGTAAACCGCAGTCCTTAAATACCAGAGATAGCTTCTATGGTAATGACAGACTTCAGACACCATAGTCTGAGATAAATACTGAGAGCCTGTTAATGCGACTGTCGCGCGACTTAAGTAGCCACTAATTTTAAATCCAAATGACAGACAGACATAGTTGCACGTTAAGCCGAACAAAACCGTTGGCTTATAAATGCCAGGAATATAGCCAAGTCGGCTCGTTATGCTGTCTCGACGGTAGCACAAAATGAAATGTATTTATGCCCTGTAGCCTCTTTGCAGGCTGGGGTATAGTCAAATTAAATAATCAGACAGCAGAGAGACGTATTATGACATTTTATGCAGCATACTTATGGGCGCCGTGTAACTTTCCCTTGTGTAGTTGCTTAAGGTATCTGTGCGTTGCACACTTTCCCTAACGTGATATTCTTAGTTGCTTAAATGGTAAATACAAGACGCAACAAAATTGAAAAGTTCGTGGTGGGAGCTGTGTCTGAGGGAAACTTTGTGGCGCCTCATCCAGCGCTGCGCTGCGCTGCGTTGCTGTGCTCGGTGTCCCCAATGACCAAAATGCCGACGCGTCTTTCGACGTGCGGCATTGAATGGCATTTTATTTTATTATTACACACAGGTGCTTGTGCATTTATATTCAAATTTGTAGCACCTGTAAAACAGTTTGGGAAACAATGAAGCCTCACCTGCCCTAGCCAGACGGCAGCCAGCGGGCAAATGCGAAATGTGCTTGTTGAGGGCATGGCATCATTGTCTGGGATCTGGGCTGTCATCTGCATACACCCAGCATGTGCGCACACACACTTGGTATGCGTGTGTGTTGCTGCAACTGTGGCCATTTGAGAAAGTTAGACAAATATAAATGTGTAGCACAAATCGCATCAAAACATTTGCCACTCGAGATTAAGTTTGCATTGAGACTGAGCAACGGTAAATTTAAAGTTTGCACTCTTATCAATGGCCAGACATTATGATTATGACTTGGCCAAAAACTTTTTGGCTTACACGTGTCTGGGACGACGAGACATTTATGAAGGTGGGTAAGGCGCAATACACGATTTTGCTCTCTAAGCTGACAGCCAGCCGGGGGAGCACTTAATTCACCAACTACACCAATGCCAAAAGAGTAAAAGAAAAGGAATCAAAGAAAAGAGAAATGCGTAAACGACATGTAGCCTAGACATTTGTGTGGGCGAGGTTTATACTTTTGCTCACCCTCGAATCAGCCCGAGTCCCGAGTTTATTTAAAGGCTCGCCGAAAGAACATTGCAAACAGAAAGAGCTTGAAATTGATAAAGCCATGGCAGTGCCGATATGAAGCTGATTTATTATTAATTTTCGACCTACACAAAAACACGTCACATGTGCCATACACTTATTATATGCTCTTATCGGTGTCTGTCTGTCAAAATGTCAACAGCTAATGTTTTTTTCATACAAGAAACTTGTAGTTGGCTCGGAGCCAAATAGCAAATGCGCCGTGCGTATGAGTGATATATATGTATGTATGTATTGAAATTTAAACGAAAAGCTCATGTAAATTGATACTTTGACAATGGCCCGAAATATGCAAAGACATGTCTAGTTGATCCGAGCATTAAATGGACTTTAGTTTGCCAGTTTTCGAACACTTTAAGCGCCTGCCAAAGGGCCACCCACACAACCGCACTCAGGGCCATTGCCGAGGACGAGTTTAGACTGCTGGCATGAGAAAATGAAACAAGACAGAAAGAGAGCACTCGAGTGTGGCAGTTAAGCGCCTTTATTGAATGTTTACATTACAACAATTCGCACCTGCACGAGGTGAGAAAAAACAAGAGCATAAATTAAGTGAAATAATTAAATTCATTGTAATGAATGAATAAATAAATGAACGAATGCCGGATGTGGGATGCTGCCTGGCCTGGCCTGGACCGCCCTGACTCGGCATGGCCCATTCAGCCAAGCCTATTAAGTCAATTATAAATAAATTATGCTGCCTTCAGCAAATACTCGACTGCTGAGCCTGGCGCTAATGTAATCGTTCCGAAAATTCAGGCGAGGGTGGCGTTAATTAGCTGGGAGAGGGTAAATGTCTGCCGAGAAGTTATTAATATTATTTATGTGCGTTTCAGGTATGCAGCACAGGTAATTGTTTCACTACGCGAATGAGTTGCTTTTGCTCTGACAGCCAGCATAGCAGGTCGCCCAAAACACAGTCAGCATTATAAAATATGCAGGAATCCTTAAAGTAACTAGTCGATTCACAAGAAGATGCTGCTGGTAAATGCCACTGGCATAGCCACTGATCAAAGATGCCACAATCTATTTTGTATTCAGACGTACTGAGAGGCTAACAGACTTTGGGAGAAATAGGTAGAGACTGACAGTTCACTAGATACGACAACACACCATTTACTTCTATATATAATTTATGCGGTGCACACAGTTGGCAAGCAACGCACTTCGTGTTAAGTAGAATTTTGAACTTGACTTAATTAGACGCAAATGCACAAAATGGCAAATACCACACGCTAAAGACCGCAGCTCCCCAGTCGCTTCAGATATGAAGCATGGCAATAAAAAAGCTGAAAGCTGAAGCCAAAAAAAGAATTTAAGAATAACTAAAAGTCTGTAACTAAAAATTGATCCAGCCAAAACTTTTATTTACACTCACTGATTTTTAATAAATTACCCATTGTTAGCTAGAAAACGGCTAAGCTAGCATCACTTGCCGATTGCTCAATTTATGCGTTTGCGGCTTTGACAAGCCCAGACTCTGTCTCCGTCTCCGACTTCATCTCCTACTCAGTCTGAGGCCCAGAGTCAGACCCATCCCTAAGACTGGCGTAAAAGGCCGTCGCGCGTTAATTAATCAAAAAGCCGTTGATGGTGCTGCCAGCGGCTGCTGGTGGCGTCGGTGCCGCTGATTTCTGCTACTTCTGCGTGGTGGCTGGTCAACGAACCTGCTGCTGCTGTGAATCTGTCGCTATGCGTAAGCAATTAAGACCACGGTAGCCAATCAGAATGCATTACACTGAGTTGACTGAAGTGCTACGGTAAACGCAAACGCAAACGGGAACGCGAACGCGTACGAGTATTTAATTAAAAGGTGAATAATGAATATAGCACGTGTTGTGTCAGGAAGCGTCACAATCAACGTCGCAGCCAACGACGGATACTTCTTGTAGATAGCAGAAAAGCAATTTTGCTTAACGTAAACAAAAACTTGCAATTGCAGGCCACCAGGTCATAAACAGAGGCGAAATTCAAATTGAAAACTCACGAAAGGAAATGGACGCGACGTGGGCGATGCCAAAAGTCCGCAAAGAAAAAGACCAAACAAGCCAAGCCAGGCGGCAGACAAGTCAACAGCCAGCCAAACAAGACACTGAGATAGCGCGCTGAATAAAGACAGAGGTGCAAATAGAATCAACACCTACAGCTGCTGGGACAAAAGCAACAATGGATAAATCGCAAAATTTCACTGGTTTCAATCTGCCGAATGCCGAAAAGTCTTATTGCCACATGTGGCATGGGGAATCAAGCTGCGAGTCGCCGCCTTGTTTAGCAGACCTGTAATTAGAGCAGCGTGGGGGACATGGAAAGCCAGCGGGGGCGAGACATGGCGGCAGGCAAACGTATTTTAATTTGGCGAAATGTGTAAATTTAGAAATCAAAAGACACCAAAGATAAGGTATTTTGTGCTTACACCCAATACAAAACATTGTAAGACCAAAACCTTGTATATATAATCGTTGTTGAATAGAAATTTAAATCTGGAAAATGTTGACTTGTATACCAAAGTTATTGTGTTAGAGAGGTAAAGTATTTGCCAGTCGAGCATGTATTCGCGTTGCTAATCACAGTCAGTCAGTCAGCTAGTCAGTGAGTCAATCAAGCATACAGCTAGCTTTTAAGTCATCCATGTTGCAGACATGTCTCAAAGCGCTCAGGTGTAAAATAATTTGTTTCGTTTCTGCCAGCCAATCGAATCAATAGGCGTCGCGGTTCTTGACAATGTCATTTAACCATACTCCGTGAGAAATAAAAAAGCAAAGTAAGTAGGCTTTTCCATTTGATCGTGAGGGCGCTGCAGCTGACACTTGACACTTGACACAATGTTGGTTAGTGCGTATGCTTACTGCAGCTTAATTACCGCCTTCTGTCTCCTGCCAGTCTTGGGCCACACATCCTGCGTCCCTGTTTCCCTCCGTCCTTTGCCTATGCTTGGCACGTACGCGTCGACGAGACTGCAAAGGATTTTACTCCTTTCATGTGAGCTTAGCGCACTTTTCTCCCAACTGTTTGCATACCACTTCATGTGGTGGGTGGCAGGTGGAATGCGGCAAGTCGCATGGGGCGTGGCGTGTGAATCATGTGTAACCTTTGATTGCCGCACTTTATTCGTACACAAAATCAACCCAGGGCAAAAAGAATCGAGTGTGGAACGTGAGCTCTTCTTGCGTCAATCGCTATATATTTTGTGAGATTTATTTTGATTGTTAAATAAAATCAAATCTTCAAAGTTAAAGCATATCCACTTTTTAAATAGTAACATGTAAGCCGAATGCTAGTAATTCTGTCAGTATTGATTATTGTTAATCGATAGAGTAGAGTAGTAAGTTTAGTAAATAATGCAAATTGAGTCAAATATCTTGTGAGCACACATAATGGATGTGTAATAAACAATGATTACCATTATTCCCACAGCAAGAAGAGTACAAAGTTCACATTAAATGAGTCAAATCAATTTTCTCATTGATTAACTCTTCTCCTCATCAATTGAAAGTACGCACTGACAATTGCACACGCATTTCTCAAGAAATCTTGAAGCGGCACACTGGAGGGTGGAGCAGGAATCACACTAGCGATTCGTACCCTTTCGTGATGCAGCCTGTCTGTCCCTCATATACTTATAGAACAAGGACGCTGAGTAAAAACTTTTCACATTTAAATAAGTTGAGCAAAAAGTTTATTTGCACTCGATTTCAGTTTGTCTGTGCAACGAGCAAGTCGAGTCGCAGAATAACAGAACAACACCGCATAAGAGAGTTGGTTGCACTCTCACGCTACTCGAGTTAGCGTTACGCATTATACGGCGGGTTTATTGAGTAAACTCATGATGGGAGAAGATGCGATTCAGCCTGCACTTAAGTGGCAATCATATTTATATTTGCATTGTCGCAGTTATCCACTCTCAAGTGATTGCTTTTGGCTTACAGCAAGAGACATTAAGTGGCAGTATGACTGGAAAAGTGGCCTGACAAATAGATCAATATTGTTTACTGCTTGCAAGTTTTAAAGAGCCTAAGTTTAATGTTCTAATTGAAATTTGAGAGTGAAACTGGATACATAAACGTGTTCACATAATACAAAATATTTTGGTTGGCAACTAAAATATTTGTGTAACATAATGCATTTTAAATACATCGCGACCGAGATAGTTGGCGGTGTTTTCAGAATTTTTGACTGACTGGCTGACGGCATGAGGGCTTGATTGCCTGGCTTCACACGCGTGCAGCATGTTAATGAGCTGTCGTTCCATTAGTAAATTGGCGTTTGGGGTTTTCTTTGCTGCTGTTGTTGACGTCATATGCCAGGAAAATTATCAAAACGTTGCTGCAGTTACTTGCGTTGTTATTGGTGCTGTTGTTGTTATTTTCATTGGCATTGGCCCCTTGACAGCGATTCTGCCATCATTACTGCCGCTTGCGTTTTATTTTCGCAACAGCAACAGCAGCAGTAGCAGCAAATAACACCCACCAGCCGAGGAAAGCAAAAATAAAGCAAGCTGCCTGTTTTACTAGATTTTTGCTGACAATGCCACATTGTCAGCATTGTTTATTATTGCGAAAAGTTAGTGAGTCCCAGCGTCGTTAGACCTGGCGTCGCACGCAGCCAACCTGTGTAGTCTGCATACATCTCTGCTTATCTGGTCGGCCTGTCCAACACACATGGGCCAATTAGGCAAAACAAAAGTGTTTTAATCACGGCAGCGATAAAATTGTGAAATATGTTGTGGTTTTTAGGCAGGGCCACACAGCTGGCTGCAAGCGAAAGATTTATGAGACGTTTAAACTTGAATTTGTGGTTTATCCATGCGGGTAACTGGACTTGGCCAACAGCCTTAGCAAACAACTTTAAATTTTACTGAATTCTTTCTTTGTGTCGAGATTAAATTCTAGAGAAATTCGCGCAATACATCTTCAGTGAATGAATCGTAATGGCCCTCTTTCTTTTGTGTAGCTTAGTTCCCTAAGGGATTTAACTATGGCTTTAAAAGCGTGCCCCAGTTTAAGGCTTAAAGTGTGCGAACATTACACAAATAAGGGCACATTTATAATAGCTTTCACTTAACATCGTTTACAGTAGTTTAAACTCAGATTGGAGCATTGCTTAGTTATCATTCTGCGTGCTTAATGTGAGTATTCACCTTGCATTCATTACTCATACATATGAATAAATATGTGCTTAATGTGTTACATTACGTATACGCAGAGTGGCGCAGAATATGCAAGGCAAGTGGTTCTCGCACACATATATAGTAGTACATATTCATCCGTGCTCTCACCCACAGCCTGCCATGGAGATGGGCACACATGACGTATGATTAACGTGACTGCCAACTGGATGGCTGAGGTTGCAACTGCAACTATATATAAATTTTATAGTATATGTGGAGGAATGTCTGTTGTATTTTTAAATAATATAAATTACTTTAGCGCTTCGCACGGATTGCGAGGATATGGCAACGATTTTAAATGACATGATATTACCATTAAAAATAATAACTATAAAAAAATTATTGAAACGTCAAGCGCCGGGCGATTTACGAGAATGCACACTTGCATGGCCAATAAAAATTAAATACACATTCAACTGTCGGGCAGCAATTATTGGCCTCAAGTGCAGTCGATAATTAAGCTCAACGTGTTAAGAGCGCATAAATTAAACAGTAATGAGTAAAATTAAATAACTCATATAAAAATATTACTTAAAGACCCGTCAACAACGATGGTGGCCTGAAAGCCCCCGTAGACATCGTAGACGAACACCCGATGGGAGAACAGCCCGCCCGGTAATGTAGCGTGAGCATCATTAAAAAAGTGCCGTGCACAGCACAAAAAAAATAAAGAAGAAACGACTACGAAAACGAGAATAAAAAAAGGGCGGCAGACAGTCAGAAGACAGCCAGACAATTGGACCCCCAGACATTCGGCACATTATTGGTAATCACAATATTTATGTGCGTTTAACGACACGACAGGCAAAATTGTTGAAACAAATCATTGACAGCTGGCACAGCGCATAGCATCCATACATACATTTGCGGTGGTCTTCACTTCACAATAATTTCATTCTTATCTTACTTTTACTTATGTTTTTTTCGCTTTCGTTTTTTTTAGTACTTTTTACTTTATTGCCTCTTTTTTGGTAATTTTAGCAAATTTTTTGTTTTACGAGACTTTGCGTACAATAAATCAGTTTTTGTCTCGAAAAGTACGAAAAGGAATCCCGTCACAATGCTGGCTAAGACAAATTTAACTCTGCTGACAAATAACCTGAAGCATAACAATATTTAAAGTAATGTGTGCAAGTTTGAAAAATTCGGAAAATATTTCATGTTTATTTAAAAGCATAATAAATCAAATTAAATATTTTAAAATATATACAAGTTAATGGTTTATTTAATATAAATGATGATATTTACTTGGCTTAATTTGTTTTAATTTGCAAAACATCCTCAACACACATTCTAAAAGACAATTTTCTAATACGTGTTATATTTATCTGATAATAATTTTTGCATTAAAGTGAATTCTTGTTTCATATTTTCGAAGACTTTATTTCGAAACTGAAACTATAGTATCTCATAGTCAAGAAGTTTCGTACAGCTGTTTTTGCTCTTGCATTTGGGAATTTGCATTGTCATTTTTGCTGCACTGCAACAAAAGCAATTAGCAGATTGTAGAAAAAACAGTTTGCGCTATGTAAATGTATGCACAACAAAATGTTCGTGTTTCCAAAAAAAAAACTTTATTGAAATTGTCTGCATTTTTTTGGCGTGCTGCCTATTTAAGGACAGCTGATAAAATTAATAATGAAATTCCCAAAAGAACGGAACTTTACGTAAAACTATTTACATGAAAAATTAAAGTAAAGACACCAATTTAAAAATACCAATTAAATTGCCGTCGTTGCTGGGAGCTGTCATGGTACAAATTGACTTGATGGTGACCCAATTTCTTAAGCGATATCATATGAATTAAATAATTAGTCCCAGCTTATTCGCATTGGCAGTAAAAACCAGCAAACACAGATATTCAATTAGAAGACACGAATGGCTGACAAATTCAAGTTGAGCGCATTTTGACACACTCCGATAAGACTTGGAGGAAGTTGCAAGCAAGGCTGTCCCAAACAAAGGGACAGAATGACTGACTGACTGGATGTCCTATTTAAATTGTGTCTCTTAAATATGTACATGTGTGCGCGTGTGTCAGGAAAAGTGACGTGGGTGTGTGTATAATAGACAGCATCCTGTTATTGTCAGCCAGCAGTAAAGTCAATGGCATGTAAAATTTGTCAACTGACTTTTCTCCAAGCAAACCAGGATGTGTTGAGTTTTAAGGCTTTGAAACAGTTTTGATTACGCTTAAAAAGGAAGCATCTGTATGCTTTGAAGTCCCATTGTATTGAAGTACCGTTAAGTATGTATGATAAACCAAACTCGATTGATAGGCGCACGTGTGCGGCACAGTAAGGTCAGATAGCATCTGAAAGCCACAAACAAATAAGAAGTGTATAAGCAGAGATACCTATTAACCACGTAGCTGACATTAGGGGAAGAGATAAAAAGAATAACTTTATGTTGTATCGACATTGATTCCATTTCCATTTGCTTTTATCATGCCAACCCAATTCTGATAAGTTTAGGGTATCGAGAAGAGCAACAAAATTAAATAAATAACGCATGACTGGCAAACTAAATGCTGTCAAGTGAAAAATTAGTAGAATGAGCTGCTTAAGTAGCTGCTGAACCTGTAAGTGAAGCGTAAAACACAACTTAATCAGCTTTACCAGGAAAAATATGCCATAACCACCAATTGGAAATTGAAAATCAGAGGAAAAGCTGCCATAGCAGAACGGCACATACAAATGCTACAAATGCCATTTGCGATTTTACACGCACGTATTTCTATTTCTTTATGCTTCTAAGCATTACAGCTACTCTGAACTGGAGTCTGGACTGCGAAGTCTGAGCATGAGTATCGGTATGAGTGCAGTATGAGTTTGAGTACGAGTGTGCTTACGTGATCTAGCTGGTATTTCTGTTGCATACATCGAAGCAGCTGCTGAATCGACTTTGCGCACACTTGAGTGTTGGCTTTAACTTTTTGACTTGATTGCCTGCATATTAAGCGTGCTCCTTGTGCTTTATAGTCTAGATTATTCCAGGAAATATTAAATTCAATTCATACGCAACTTTGCAGATTATTACACTCCAGTTATTCAAAATGCCTTTTTTATGCAAATACAATTAAAGAGTTCGTTTAAGAATGTGCTGCTATGAATACAAGCGGAAGGCTCTATAAATTACACTCTAATGTATTAGCAAGTATTATAAGCTTACCCAGCTTGCCGCTGCTGTGTATAGTGTGTGTAATTGAGAAGAAAGTGATTTTGGAAATGGCCTTTTTTATATGCTTGATGCGATATTTATGCGCAGTTTACAGCTGCCGTAAGTCAGTGCTCAGCCTATCAACAACGCCACACACGACCACGCCTACAAACTTCAACACACACACACCCCCTTGTGCAACGTGGCGTATGAAAAACCACATGATTAGCTTGGCCAAAATATGTGAGTGTGTGCGAGTGTGAGTGCTCGAAAGGCGCTCGGAAAAACTTCTCGGAACAACTTCACATATGTTGTTAGCTTGTAGCTTCGTATTGCATGTCAGTGTCGGTGTCCAGCTAACAACTTCATAAATATGTCGAGCATGTGTATCGCATAACATCCCCACCATCCTCGTCCCCAACTCTCGCGCAGAACACTACAGTTCTCTAACTTCTCGGCAGAGATTTGTGCGTGTCATCGCTCAAAGCGAACCATTTTTACGCTTCCGCTCAACAACAAAATGGCATTAAACGCAGATCAATCACAATCTAGACACCAAACTGACCCACATAGACATGGGATGTGAGTCGAATAGCGGGGGCTGCGTTTGGGTCTGTCCATAACTGACATTTGAACTTTGACGTACGCACTTTTATTCTCTCAGTGTTTTTTTTTTGTTTTTGGCATGAAAAGTTTTTCTATTTGCTGGGTTTTTATGCCTTTTTGCCCTGCAAGTGTGCAGTTTGCCTTCTGTTTGGGTTTATTTGGGTTTGTTCACCACTCTTCAGACAACAATGAGGAATGTACGGTATCTAAGCCACTCTCTCGAAACTTTTTGCCCTTCTTCAGCAGAATTTGCCTCATCTATCAATTAATTAATTAATTGCCAAAAACCAGTTTAAAGCTTTACTAATTTAGCTGCTGATAGATGGCGAGTTGGAATGCTTCCGTTTAGCAATTTTGGAAATTGTTTTAAATATGTGATAACCAAACTTTGGCACAGTTCGGGACACAAATTGAAAACTATTTGCTGCTGCTTGACCGAACTGAAATTTGTCACCAAGTTCACAAAACTTTTGTATGTAAAGGGATAAATGGTTTGTGGGATTTCCCAAAACGAATTAAATCCATATGTTCACATGAATGTGGTTGGATTCCATGGAAAATATTCAACTCCACTTATATTTTTGGGTTTTAACTAGCTTAAATTATTAATAATTCAATGAATCAATTGGATAATCAAATTTATTGACTATTTCTCGTTTTGCAAGTGTTTTAGATCGTTTTGCCTCCGTTGCAACAATAAATGCGAATGCCAAAGATTTTTGTTTGCGCCATAAATTTGATTTCAACGATAATAAGCGTATTTGATGTGAAATTGCAATATGCAAACACATTTTCCATTTCTACCCAGCACATAAATTACATTTCAAGGCATGTGGAAAACTCAGTTAACAAATTTAAATGACTTTACACGCCTTATTTAAACGAGTTCTGCAAATTCTCTGAAGTGGATTATTCGAATACATGTTGACTGCGCTTTTGACAGATGCCAAAAAAAAACTACTTAAATTAGCAATAGATATGTGTGTTTAATTGAATACTCGCACATGAATAAGTGGAAAATCGTAAGCATTTGGCAAGAAGTTAAATTAATTGCTTGACTTTTCGCGCGACATTTGCATTGAATGTTAAAATGCTAAGATTAATCACTGTCAACTAAATATAAATTGAACACATACTTAAGAGCTAAATCGGAGTCCAAGGCATGGCGCTTATATGTTAATTGCGCAATGCAATGCGATACTCACTCAAGTATTTGCCGTGGCATGAATTGCAATTGCAATTCAGATTGCGTTTGACTTAAGTTTGAATTCGAATTTGAAATTTGCAATTTGCAATTGCTATTGCTATTGCTATTGAAATTGCAATTGCTGTAAGAGTGTTAAACAAGCGTCGCCAATTTGCGCCAACAAGTTGTGATTTGCACTTCAATTTTGCAAATTTGGCACGAAAATTTCACTTCGATACCACTTGAGACTCGATGATTTGGTTTTTCGAGATGCAAACAGCTGCAGCTTGTCTGTCTGCTGTCTACTCTGGGCTGACTGCTGTCTGCTCTCTGCTGTGTGCAGTTGCCGTCTGTCGCTCGTCGGCCTGTCGCCAGCAGCACGTTTTATATCTCAAAGATGCACACACGAGTTGGCCAATTAATTGTTGGTCGCTTCGCAAACGTGAACGACTTTGAAGCGTGTTGCAAATCGGTTGACACCAAACACCGCTCCGATATTGACACTTCACTTGAGCTGGTCGCAAAATTCCGCACGGTACATAAATTTTGATCTCGTTATGGTCAATTAGCTTTTGCCAATTGTCCTTCCGCTTGGCAGTTACTGCACTTGGCTGTGTCTTATACAAAACAGAAAACACTCTTCATTTGTACTTATTGCGAAGACTCGAGTTGTTCCGCCGAGAGATTTGGCCGCGTTTTTCGTTTCGGTTCACGCAGCATAAAGAAATTCACCGTCTGGCTCATTCACAATTTCGCATTGAACTGAATTTGTGTGTGGCATCGTCGTGCGGATTTTCCTGTTTGCTGTTGCTGTTGCTGCTGCCACTGCTGCTGCTGCCTCTGCCGACGCACAGTGGGTCCGTTCCGCTCATTATTCTCACGAAACGACTAATCCCCTAGGATCGCTCAAAAACTAAGATGATTTGTTAATAATGTATTTAATTTTACAATATTTGAAATATTTTATTTAAATAATAAAATTTTTGAAGAATTTGTAGTTCAAAGAAAGCTGTTATTTTTACTGTTAAATATTAAGATAGCGTATTTATTAATATTAACAACATATTTGGTATCCATTTTATTGCAGAAGGAACCACAGTGCAGCGTCGACGTCGCGTACGCTGCTTGATTTCACTTCAGAAAGCTTTACCGGCGTCAGACGCCGAAGCTGAAACAGCTGTTTTTTGTTTATGTTGCCCAACTGGTTTTGGCACACATGTTGCATGCCAGTATGTTGCTTCTGCACTTGAATGTTGCACGTCAGCGGCTGCCACTGCACTTGATAATGAGGATGCGCGCTGTCAAGTTGAGAGCGTCAAGTGCTCTGTTAATATTTGTAACGATTCTGGCATTTAATTAAGTTGTCTATGTCCCCAGCAACATTTGTTGAGCAACAAATGCTGCCCAGCAACACGAGAAGCTTTCTGTTAAGCAAAATGATATGCAACATTCCGCCAAAGCTTTCTTATCATCTGACTACCACGTATAAGTGTTAACATAAACGCTCTGATTATGTACGGGAAATCAATCATATTTTTTATGACAACAACAGCCCGGCACATGTTTTCTATCAATTTTTATATAAATTTCTAGAGCTGCCCATCTATTTCGATTGGACTATTAAAAATCATTATAATTTCTAGAAATAGATTTTATTGCTTCGATAAAACAAATTATCTTAAAGATAAAAAGTAAAGAAATTGCATACACGAGTCCGTTAAACACGTTCCGCATTGATTTTTATTCAACACATTTACATATATCTGTATATATTTTTTTTCTTTTATATTTATGTTTTTAATTGATTTGGAAGACTGCTGACCCAAATACCAATGCATTTAATTTCAGACTGTGTTGGGCTTCGCGCTGAATCTTGGAGATAAAAGAGTTATGCATATATGCGACTGAACTCGACAATATGTTTTGGGCATAAACCGGTAGACTGTGTGATACAGTTAAATGTATTGTTTTATATTTTTACTTGCAATTGTAAATGCATGACAAAAAGCCATCAAAATACAAATAATCGTCAACAATCAAAGTCGAACAGAGCAATTTGTTATTGCTAAAAAAAGACGGCAACAGCTGCGTTTATGAATATCGCATTTAAACTCAATTCGAACATGTTCGAAAACTTTGGCAGCATCGCATAAATAAGCGAAGTTTTTTTTTGCTATATCTGCTGCTGGCAAATTTATTGTTGTAGTATTTATTTATTACGCACATTTAGTCATAAAGCACAGCGCACAGAAATGAGACAACGTATTCTAGCGAATCCGACGAATGCCGACAGTCATCATGTTCTGCCGTCAAGTGGAAGTGCTTTAAACATCAGGCAAACAAAAATATAAAAATAAAAATGTTCTTGAATTAAGTAAATATCAACGCGTGAATTTATTTGAATGAATTTATAGAAATATTCATGACAAAAATACCCTAGAATATTAACACCAAATAAAACAAGATTTATAACAGACTTCGACCCTTCCAAATAAATGTCCACATTCACTGCGGATTGCGTGGCATTTTGATTTGTATATTTTTGACTTATAAACTCGATTTGAGGTTTTTAATATGCCCCACAATATGAGGTTTGCAATAAATTTTAAAATGTTTATAAATACATTTTGGCGACGTCTTCGGGTGTAGGCGTTGCATGAAAAGAAATTACTTGATCATGTCGACAGCTGACAAATTTATGCATCTGTAAGATGCTTCTTTGCCTGCTAATTGGCCGGCTCTTAATTCTGGTATAAACACGTACGTCTGCATATACTTTATTTATTTATTTATTCAGTCTCTTAAGACTTAACACGCTTTCTTTATGCACGCGACAATTTACGGCTTGCGGGAAATTTGTTTGCTTTGAGGATTAACTTAGGACCATAAGTATCTTGCTAGACTAGAGAACTTAAGCTGGCCTAATGCCCCCAAACAAGTGTGTCATAATTCATAAGAATTTATGAGTAATATCTATTTAAATGCCTGCTCGTGCCGGACAGTAATGATACTGTAATTAACAGTTAATTTGCCCACATCTCCCAGAAATCAACAGAACCATTTGAAGGACTCAAGCTGATTGAAATAAGTGCGAGCAGCATGCAAGTCAAGGACATCAACTGCAACTGACACACATAAACAAATAAGAACCCCACACACTGGGCGCATTATGGTCGTGCCAACGATGAGATACAAAACGTTGCAATAGAAGTGAACAATTGTGTAGACAAATGCATATCAAGGCAGCAGGCGCTCAAGCACTCACACATGCAAGCCCCTAGTGCGGTCAACTGCAGCATGGAGCTCAGTCAACATGCAACCAAGTGGCAGCCACAGTGGCAACAGGCCAGTCTGCCATAGAAAATCATAAGTTATCAAAATGTCGACTGTCGTTGGCAGAGCATGGCTCGTTTATAACCATTTAAATGTGCTCGTGTATACTGACCACAGTGCGGAAGATAAGTACGTGAACATGTGTCTATTTATGCTTATGTTCGTTATGATATCATTTAAAAGTTGCAGTCAAGATGCCAAGATAGGAAATGCAAAGTTTTCTCGACTAAGGCCTTCAATTCTGACTGTCTGTAGTTTTCTAACAGGCATTGTAATGGTGAATGAGAGCTGGCGTGGCGTGTGTGTCCTTGCCTATCGTATGCAACAGCTTGCCGACTATTGTACGTTATAATGCTTAGAGACATGCGTGATAGTGCGCCGCGCTGTAGCGTGTCCCGCCAGCGCACACACGTCGTATGCGCAATTTGCATAATGAGCAAAGAATCAGAATGGTGGCACATGCGGCATGGTTTTGATTTCAAAGCTCCTTAAGACTGTAAACAGGCCCAACAACAGACAACTGACCCAATTATGTAGCCTTCTTTCTGTTTTGTTGCTGCAAACCATTCTTGAAGTCTTTGGCGTCTGTAACCCGAGGCGAAGTGCGTTATTTTCGGAGCGCAGACTTTTGGATTTTTCTGCCTTAAAGCCATCACGTCGAAAGTGTAGCACTTAGACTGGCATTTAAAATTCCAAATGCGTCGAACAAGATCTGCCAAGCGCTCAGTTGATACACCCACAACGGTTCAAAGGTAAATAATCTAATATAAGAAAAAAACGATAGAAAAAATATACTCGTACATATTTGTACTTATTGTATACGCAAATCCAAGCAGTCAACCAACCAAGTAACCACTTTAAACATCGCAATCAGACTAACCAAAGCACCAGACCAGAGCGGAGCTGAGCTCATTAGCATTTTGATTTGAAGAAATCAAACAAACATTTCCGGCAAAATGAATAGCAGCAAACATTGAACAGCGTCGCGTGTCATTGGCTTTTCACATTCGGGCGAAAAGTTAAGGCATAAATTCAATTTACTTAGTTTCCTTTAAGAAGATCAAATACACATATGTGTATGTGCTTAACCTGCTTTGCCCAGGTAGATGAAGGAACTGCAAATGCCACTCAGCATAGCGCAGCCAGAAAATATAATATAATCTTCATTGTCAATACGTCTGTATTGTTTTTTTTTTTTTGGGCTGTTCTCGAAACAAAGTGAGCAATGCAAATGCCATCATATCACGCTATCATTTTTTTGCTGTCAGGTTATTTTAGCTTAACCCTCAGTTGGATATATACAAATGTGAAATAACTAAAAATTTTAACATTTATCTAGATTTTAGTTTACAATTAAAAACTATATACTGCACTAACAAAGCGAAAAGTTTTGTTGGTGAAAATCGCACATACGCAACTTGTCTAGCCTTGTCTAATTAGTTGTTCACCCTTCTTTTTGGCGGTAAGTGTTTCCTTGAACTCCGGCAAAGGAGACGATTTTCAAGAAAATTGACAAAATGGTGCGCCAGAATCGGCGCAAAGGCATCGAAGAGGTCTATGGCACCAAGTTGGAAGCCATGCAGCCGGGGAGACCTCAGAGTATGGCTCAGCCGGGCATGACCAAGACAGCAACAATGCGCGTCGCGTCTTCGCGTCAGGCAGATTCGCGCACCCAGCGCAGCTATGTCACACCCAATGATTATTATATTACCACGAATGTGCCGCTGAATGCCACAAATATGCGGGCAGCTAACAACAGCATCATGGCGCAGCAGTCGAAGACCTCACATATGCCAGTTCAAATGCAAGTGGCATCCACACAGGCGATGCCATATGGTTCGATGTCGAACCGCAGAAACAAGCCGAGTGCTCGTCAGCCGATACAGAGCCAGCCGCAGAAGGTTCACTTTGTGCAATCTGAGGCAGGTAAGGTCCATGGTCATATGCATCCGCATGGTCACAATACGCATGCCAAGGGGATGCCCATGCAAATCACTCAGCGTACTGTCTACGCACCCAATATGGATATGGAACCAAGTGCCGTCGAGCTGTCCGATAAGGATATGATGATTCATACGAGCAACATGAATGTTCGTCGGCAACATACGCATTCGCATCAAAATCAACCACATCCCCATCCCCATCCGTTGCAACATCAGCTGCATCAGCAGCAGCAGCTAAATAATCAATTAAATACTAACAACATCAATAACATGCATCACAAGCACCAACATCAGCAGCAGCAACAGCAACAGCAACAACAACAACAACAGCAACAGCGTCAGCAACATCAACAACAACCACACCAGCAACAACATCAGCGTCAGGGACATTCGCAGCAACATCGTGGCTTGCAAATGCAGCCTACAATCGACGAGGAGGACAAGGAAGATGATCCCGAAGAGTTCTTTGAGCTCATACGCCAGACTGTTAAAACAGCCGTGGGAGTGAGTATGCCTAACGTACAGGGGAACACTTCGTTCGAACACTCACTTTAATTTCTCTCACAGACAACCATTTGTGATGTAGTCAGTCGCAATTTTCGCGATTTGTCCAGCAAAATGGAACGTTTTTCGAATGAATTGAAGACGACCAACGATCATTTGGCTAAACTGCAGACTGAAGTTACGAACAGTGAGTACTTGACTAATGTGTTTATGCCACTTAAATGTATCTCATCCTTACAGAGGTCATGCACTACGGGGAGGAGAACACCCGCCATTTTCGTTATTTGTGCATGAAATCGGAATACGACAAGATGTTCTACCAGCATCAGACGATGATAACCGGCAAGCAATCCTCAAACAAAGTGGCCGCTGCATCACAGGCAAACCTAGCCACTGCTGCAGTGCCCACCACCACCACCACCAGAGTTGCTAAACAGTCGGCTGCCATCAATCAGAAGAGTGTTAAGCAACAGCTGGCCGCTGCGAAGTTGGGCCCGGGTAACCTCAAGAAATTGACCAGGGAGAGTGTGAAAGCGCAGAATCCTTGTGCTTGCCGCAGTACTTCAAAGACGCCAACCCAACCGCAGATTGAGGAGCGACTGTCGTCGTCGGATCGGAGCGTCAGTGTCAAGTCCTCGGCGCTGGGCGTGCGCGAAGTGTTGGGGCAAATACAACGCTTCTGCACACAAATGCAGCTTACTGATCTTAAGGATGAGCAGCCAAAATACAATTCAATGACCGGCATCTCTGCTCTTGAGTTGAGCAACAAGCCGAGCTCCGGCTCCGGCGCCTTGGCTGGGATGCCAATTATAAACGATGTCAAGTCTAAATCACATGTTACTTCACCATCTGCTGGAGGTGATGCTCTCGATGTTGAGATTGAGACGCCTGTTGATAGCATGGATGAAATTGAAATTGACAACTTTCAATACAGCTCCGATGAGATGTCCTCTTACAGTGATGACAGTGATGTTAAGTTCAGCGGCAGCACCACAGCTCGAGCTCCTCTGCAGTCCTCGAGACCCAAACTGCCCATTCAGCATATTAACAAAGGGGCCGGCGATGGACAGTAGAGACAGTAGATTACTTAAACCGAGCTAACCAACCATAAATTCCAAACACCTGAAAGCACAATAATCCAACTGATCATTTTCCTAAAATAGATTGAGTTACGGTTTAGTTTCTTTGGATCATGCTAAATTTTAACGTCTTGTGCCAAGTGCCACGTATGAATTGCTGCGAATGGAGTAAAGCATAGGTACTGCAACATATTGTTTGGATCATTTTTACAAAATGAAATTTGTTAAATGCGTCTTCATTTTACTTATTAAAAACATCAACAACACCAATTATTTTCTATTTACAAAGTTTCATCTCATTTCAACGACACATGCAGCGGTTCAAAAGAACTTAAGACCTATTTTGCATTTGCAGTCGTAGACGTCAAAGTGCTTGCCATCGTTGGTCGCTTGGTTGCTGACCCATATAATGCCGGACCAGCGGATAAAGACAAGTAATGCCCATTGGTGTCACTAATAACTGCATAATATATTGACTGCGAAATGTGGAAAGACTTACAACGCTAAATACAAAGCACATGCCACGCAGGACTGACACCAAAACTAGGCATAATTACATGAATGAATGACTGGCCGCATGAATGCCTGAGTGAATGAGCGAGTGAGTGACTGAGCGAATGGATGCAACAACAACACCCACCCACACACACACATACACACACACACTCTAACCCTTAAACTGAGCTCTTGCATTTTTATGGGCTTACACGGCTGTGTCAGAGCTGCGAGTGCTGCGGCCGAAACAGTTGAGACAGAAACGTGAACGTGGTCGTGTGAATAACCAACTGTGAAGCGAGTGTGTTTCTGCAATTTGGTTACATATAAGCAGATTGGCAAGGCTGCCTGCCCCTTGTATATTGCATAAACAATTTGAACATTTCGTTGGCCCGAAATTGACCAAAACTGTCAACGGCCATGTCACTTTGGCCCAATTGCAATTAAAGTGCAGAGAGTCGGTGAAGCGCCAGTGGTTAAATTGAACTTATGCAATGGCCAACGTAAATGCCTCGGGGCCAAGTGTTTGGACAGCAGCTTAGCACTACTGCTGACATTAATTAAAAGTGTTATGCAAAACACCGCTTACCGGAAACGCGTGCGAATACTCGTCAAAACTGCTGGCAATGTCAATGCTCATTGCGCATTAAGACCCGCTTTTTGCATTCCCTTTGCCATGGACACTTGCCAAGGATGCCAGTGCAGTTCAGTCGGTGGCCAAGTGATTGCGGCTTACACAACTTTCGCAACTAATTAATATTCATATTAACTATTGCCACCTCAACTTACTTCTTACTTATCCAAAGTTCTTAGCCTTTTTTTTAACCCTTACAACTACTTGGAAAGTAGGTGCGTGTAACTCAAAGCCTGCTTCAATCAGCTGCCTAATTGTAATGACCAATATTTGAACTTCAAGGGTTTGCCACAAGTCAACAGAAGGGGTGCCGTGGCAGCAACTCAAAACACGTCATAAACTACACGTAAACAGTTTATTTTTGCAATTATGGAAAACATTTCCACTCACAATTGAGTGCATTTCTCGGTTGAGTGTGTTCGCACTGGCATAACCATAACAACGGAACCGTGATGCCTAATGTGTCGGCCTAAACCAAGTTGGCCAAAACAAAACAACCGAAACAGGTGCAAAACATTACGGGGGTGGCTCGCTAGTTTGTCAGTTACAACGCATGGAACTCGGTAGAAGATAAACACACACAGAAAAATAAAATAAAAAGAGGAAAGCGAAAACCAATAGAACATAATTGCAACGCGACTCGGTTTGTTAACAAATTGTGCGGTGCCGCCTCAGCCGCCGCTGCCTCTGCCGCAGTCGTTGTTGCAGTTGCAGTTGCAAAGCTGCACCCGTTGGCAGGCGCAACGCAAATTGATTGTCTTTCCGCGAAATAACAAAATACGGCAAACAGAATACGAGTACAATTGAAGCAAAAATAAATAAATCGAATCGAATCGCTTTTGTTTTGTTGCTGTGTTGTGCTGTGTGTGCTACGTCTGCGTACTTCAGTGGGCAAACATAAAACGACAACCCGAAACGTTTAATTGACCCTAAAATTGCTCAAGCGTTCACTTTTAGTTTTATTTTTTCATTGTGTGTTCTGCTTTTGGTAGTTGAAGCCCAGCTCTGAGCAGCTACAGCTCATATTCGAGTCGTGTGTGCTACTCATAAAACCAGCCACTTAATAGATATTTTTGTGTTTTTCATATTCGCAAACTATTGATTTCAATGCGATAACATTAAAAATACATGTACGCAACAAAAAAGAGACTTTGCCACATTAACAAGCCAATTTGCAGGGCATATCAGTGCCGCGCGTAATAATTTCCGCAGAAAATACCTATCGATTTTCTTTTTGTGCTGGCACATTTTCTGCGGGCCATTTACAAATGAAATGAAAATATGGAAAGAAAAAAAACTAAAATATTCGCCAGCGCACATTACTTTGCACTGATACGAACGGAAGAAGCACCAAGCGAATCAGCAGGAAGGGAACTATGCCAAGCCAAAGCTTTGCCAGCGAACTGTGTACTTTAACGCACTTGTATGTGTGTGTGTGTGAGTGTGTCTGTGTGTTAGTGTGACAATTTTTAATGCGATTAAAGTGCAACACTCTCCCAGAGAGTCCAAAGGCACACAACAGAATGGCAAAAGCTAAAATGCTGCACAGAATAGAAGTGAAATGCATAACAATTTAAATACTCACGGCTCGCATTCCCCATTTATTTCTTTCATTTTTTGTCCGCTTTTATTTTTAACAATTTGCAATATCTTCTTTTTACTACACAGTTTACTGTGAATTTACATACGAAAATGCTGCTAATTGTCTTTACATGTTGAACTTTATACAAAATCGACGGAAATAAGTTAACAAAACTTTGCGAGAATTTTTTAATTAAAACACACAAAATCTCAACAACGAAGGCCATGAGTGGCATGCAACGAGGCAGCAAATCGCCATTACAATTGGGTGAGCATTTCATTGAAGCAGCAATTTAATTTCGCAAAATTGTTACATGTTTTGAAACAATACACTTTTTTTTTTTAATTGCTACTAAACTATTTCGATTATATAGACTATAAGATTAATTTGGCTAAAAATTTGACCAAAGACCTTAAATTGATGAAAACGTATAACAAGTGCTGATTTAAAGCTAGTGTCGAATTAGATGCACACAATAATAAATATAATTTTGATGAATATCAATAATACACTTGAAGTAGTGCCCGCTTAATAGAGTTGTCCGCTAAGGAAAGTTTCACAGCAGTCCTTTAAGTTGAAGCCAGCAGTCACAACATTTAATTGATTTCCATTATTTCATTGCAGTGCTAATAGCCATCACAGTGCTCTGCATAGCTCACAGCCATGGCGCTGGCCCTGGATCGGATGCACCACCCATTAAAAAGTCGGCACCGTTGCGTATAACGAAACCACAGCCCGTCAGCACCACCATGAAAACAACAACGGCAGCATCATCAACGTCGACGGCGAACGAAGCGAGTAGCATAGGTGAACAATTGGCACCATTAATATCCTCCACCACCGAGGGCGCCACCGGCAGCAGCGATGGCATCAGTAGTTATGGCACAACCGCAGCAGGTAGTTTAGTGCCAGAAATTTGCATCAACGGACTGCAGTTGGCCGTCAGCAATGCGGATGGGGAGCGAGTAGTGCGCAGGCAGCACGAGCTGGTGGAAATCATAGAAGGCGATGTGCTGCTCAGTGTGCTGACCAGCGATCCAGCATCGGCACTGTTTGTCATCAATCGCGTGAATCAAGCCAACCTCATTTCAGCTGACTTTGAAGTTGGTAAGTAGAGTAATCAAGTTTTGTTGTCGAATGTTACACGTCTCTTTATTAGGCGTGCGTGCCATAAGAGTGGAGAATGCCAGCCTGGCAGAGAATCTGTTGATTCAGGAGGTGCAATACCTGCAGCAGTGCACCACGTATTCGATTGGCATATTCCTGGACTACGATCTGTATAAGCGGCTCGAGTCGATCATTCGGGACTTGGAGTACAATGTCTGGCCCATACCCACGACGCGCTCCTACCTCTTCCCCAAGGTGGCGCATTTGCTGCACCAGATGCCCTGGGGCGAGAAGATTGCCTCCGTGGAGATAATAACCGAAACACTGGACGTCTACAATGACTTCATGGATGCGGCGCGACAGGAGCACATGTGTCTGATGCACTTCAAGAGCGACGACAATGTGTACATATTATTTGGCAATAAAATGCCCAACCACTTCAAGCAGAACGGCACCGTCTTCGTTGTGCCCACGGAGCGCACAGATCAGGCATTCCTGGAAGGTGTGTGGCCTCTTGAAAATATGTCGAAGACATGTTGATAGCTTCTCTTTTCACAGAGCTACCCAACAAGGCGTTCATTCTGATGGAAAACGAAATCGAACTGCGCACGAATGACTTGGACACAATGCCCACAACGCTGGATGAGGTGCTCATTGGCAAGACTGTGGTGCCGTCACGAATTCTCGCCCTGGCCACACCCATTGTCGACCTAATGAACTGGCTGCGCAGCTCCCTGGCCCAGCATTGCAAGCGCGACGAGGAGCTGTATGTGCTGGAGAGCTGCTTCAACTTCCTCAACTTTATTGAGGACTGGCGCACGCCAGAGTTTCGCCATCACCACGACATAATGGAGCTGTTGGCACTGCTGCACATGCGTAAGCTGCCCACCATGACCTTCCAGATGTATCAGAAGAAGCTGGAGACATTGGACGTGATCACGGGTGAGTCGCGCATGGAACTGCGTGAGATTGCCAGCCAGAACGTTGTGACCAATGTGACCACCTACTATCACTACAATCGCGAGAACAACACCAGCCTCGAACTGAAGACCAAGTTCGGCTTGGTGTTCAACTGCCAGTATACGGCAGGCGACAATCGCCGCCATCCGTTTCTGTTCGACGGCGAGTCTGTGATGTTCTGGCGCATCAAGCTGGACACCTGGGTGGCAACGGGACTGACGGCTGCAATACTGGGCCTGATTGCCACGTTGGCCATTCTTGTGTTCATTGTGGTGCGCATCTCGCTGGGCGACGTCTTCGAGGGCAACCCTGTCACCTCCATACTGCTGCTGCTGTCGCTGGTGCTTGTCTTCTGCTCCTTTGTGCCCTTCTCCATGGAATACGTGGGCGAGCAGCGCAACTCGCACGTCACCTTCGAGGATGTGCACACATTGAACACCCTCTGTGCCGTTCGCGTCTTCATCATGA
Organism: Drosophila rubida; assembly: GCA_035046165.1. Classification (NCBI taxonomy): domain Eukaryota; kingdom Metazoa; phylum Arthropoda; class Insecta; order Diptera; family Drosophilidae; genus Drosophila; species Drosophila rubida. Next base: position 10,407,771 of record JAWNOF010000012.1, on the reverse strand, counting down.
CGCTCGTCTATTGCTTTGTCTTCTCGCTGCTGCTTTGCCGTGCTGTTATGCTGGCTTCGATTGGCTCCGAAGGCGGTTTCCTCTCCCACGTCAATGGTTACATTCAGGCAGTCATCTGTGCGTTCAGTGTCTGTGTACAGGTGGGCATGTCCGTGCAGTTGCTGGTTATCATGCACATGGCATCCGAGAGCGTCTCCTGCGAGAACATCTACTACGGCCGCTGGCTCTGGGGACTGCTGGCCTACGACTTTCTGCTACTTTGCTGCCTGGTCAGCCTGGTGCCGTTTATCTATCGGTCGCAGCGCAACTATCGCGAGGGCATTTTGATCGTCATTGGAGCTGTGCTAATGCTCATCATCTGGTCCGTCTGGATTACGCTGTCGTTGTTCGGCGACGAGTGGCGGGATGCAGCCATACCGCTGGGTCTGCAGGCCAGCGGCTGGGCTGTCCTGGTGGGCATTCTCATACCGCGCACGTTTCTCATTGTGCGCGGCATTGAGCGCTCCGATATTGCCCAAGCGCTGCCCTCGCTCACTTCCCTGGCCTTTGCCCAGAACAATCAGTACTCCTCGGAGCAGGTAAGTTATTGTAAAGCTAGTTGTATTGTTACTACTTTTGCTGCATCCACAGAGCGTCTATGAGTGCGTGAATCCCGCGATGCGGCACTGTTCGCAGGAAGAAATGAATCATCAGTCGCCGAGTGAAATACCCACATTGCCTTTACGCGGCGGCGGTCCCCGGCGCCAGCAATTCTTTGCTAATCTGCGCCAGGCCAATGCCAACATAAATCCGCAACGTCCACCGCCGCGACCACAGCAAAGTCCTTCGCGTTCGTCGGTCTGCTCGTTGCCGCCTTCGCCGGAGAACAGCAAGATAACGCGTTTCTGAATCGATTCGTCGAACTCTTCCGCTCCACTTCTAGTCAAACCCCCAAGAACGTGCATTCAGTAGTTTGCTGTAACTTTTTGTTGAAAACTTACCATCTTATCTGTAAACGAACCAATAACTAGATGCCATTTAAGACTTTAACAAAAATAAATGGGAAATACAAATTATTTAAAGGGGCCCACTTGAGGCGCCATTGGTATGTGAACCAACCCTGTATAGCTGGTTTTAGAACTTTAGCACGTGGCATATTGGTTTGTGTATTCGCTATGCGCAAAGCTTTGCTGTGAAGAGCTTTGTAACGGCAACTCTAATTGGCTGTGTCAACACGTGACAAGTGAATGGCTATTAAGGAAAATCGTCTAAGGCTCCTAAAGAGAGAATAAAAGAAAACTCAATATCCTTTTGCGTCACGCGACACTGGCGCTGGCGCCCATTGTTTGGCCTTGAAAGTGGGCGGAGTCCTGCTATTGTGTGTGCGCAATGCTGACGTCAGGCCTCCAGTGTCCACCCCGAGCATTGACCGTGGCACATGAGAGAATGCGCAACAAGATATCAACTGTATGGATTTAAGTATTGCCAAAGCGGGCTCCGCGTTCGCCAAAAAAGAACAAAAAAAAAACGAAATACAAGTAAAATACAAAATACGAAATGAACAACCAACATTGCAAGGCCGCCGAAGAACACGCGACCATTCAAAATGGCGTCGTTTTTAACCGCCGTCGCCACGCGCCAAGCATTAGACGCAAAACTGGGTGGGGTGGGGGTGTCGGGTGACGGGTGGCGGGTGGCGCAACCACAGTTAAGTTATGCCGACAAGTTTTATCTGGATAGCAAGTAGTACGTGGTATGCGCGCAAATTTTGTGTTGCATACTTTTTGGGGCAACAGCTCGAGGTCCGTCGCCAACAGCAAAGAACAGCAACAACAATAAACAGACGACGAAGCAGCAGTAACTGTGTGTAGGCGCCTTGTTTTCCGCGCTTTTCCGGCGTAATTTGCACACCATTTGCCGAACACACACACACACACACACAAACTCACAATGAGAACGGCACAAGGACATTCGCGGGCTGCTCCTTTGCCTGCGTTATTTGTATCTCGTAGCCGAGCAGATTTGCTTTTCCTTAAATCAGATAACAAGCAAAATATTTTGTGTTTCGTATTTGCTGTTGCGCATGTTTATGCATAATTTTTAGCACATTTTTATACCCTGCACACACAGGTGCGAAGGTTGTATTACGAGTATTGCGCTGTGCAAATGGAAAACAGCTGTACAACGCAAGCAGTAGATTGTAAGATTGCAAGTAGCAGCAGCTAACAGTTGATAGCAGCTTCAATTTGAATCTGTGTAAGCAGTGATAATGCAGGGCATTAATTGGTCGATGCTTTAGCAGCTTGAGCCCACTTACTTGCCGTAATTAAATTTGAATTCCAACATAAATAACAAGTGTGTGCTCCACATTATCCTAATAAATGTATATGATGATTATGCAATTTAGCTCAAAGTGAAAGTGACAGAAGTTTATTTATTATTTGAACAGTGACTGAATGGCAGATAGTAGACATAGTTGAGCAGCAGTGGGTTGCACTTCATATATTTTTAGTTGAAGCTCTGCTAATTGCACTTAAGAACTGAAAAGCTGATGGGATTGCTGTCATAATTGCCAGCGTTAAGTTGAATTCCCATGGTTAGTTTTGGGGTCGAGTGGCGGAGTGAAGTGTGCGCCACTTGGCTGTCCAAAGCTCTGCTACGTGACATTATTAGCAGTGCAGTCAGTCCATAGATCCTGCATATCCAGACCACCCCTGTCTCCACACACTATACTCCCAAGTATATTGTCTATGATTTATGACTGGAGTACTGCTAATGATGCCGCATTCGTCTGATGCCAGCCGTGCCAGGCCACACAGCCGAGCCGTCTGGGGCGGGGGAGTGAGTATATGTGTGTTTATATAAATAGTAATAGAATTCCTAAATGCCATATAGATGCAGATGCTGCCAATGCATACTAGATGCTGGCACAGCTCGATTAGCATAGTGTCATTAGAGCAAACTTTTACAATTTTAACTATACATCAAAAACAGTTGCTAAAGTTGTGGATTCTTCGACAACAATAACAATTGAGACATCTGTTTATTGCACTTCCCTACATTGGCCTTTCCCTTGTTTTTCATTTCGTTATTATGCGTGGGAAGCCGATAGAGAGGCGGCCGTGGGATGCGGAAGATGTGGAGGCTGCCTATCATTTGTCACATGCCAAGAGAGCAATAAAACGTTACGGAAAGCAAACATTGCCGGCTGTATGAATCACCATGGCTTTTGTGACGACATCAACACATGCTGTCGTCCTCCTCGTCGTCGTCGTCGCTGTCGCCGACCCCCGCACCGTGGGGGGCATAATATTTTGTTTAAGGTTATCTGTCGTCGGGGGCGCTCAACTCGCATTTGCTAAACTCATTGGCATGTCGCCAAAAATGTCGACGCCATATCCAGAGCCGCGTTTGCCCATTTGATTATATTAGTCATGCTTACAAAAAAAGCCATATGACGCTCGGGCAACCAGTTAAGCCACCCAGCTCAGTCCCGCCCCCAAATTTCCAGCCAGCCAGCCCCTCGCGCCCCAGTCCAGCTGGCGAACTACCCGAGCAAAGAGCCAAAGCCAAAGCCAAAGCCAAAGCCAAAGCCAAAAACTCACACACCAGCCGTAGCTTTTACTACACAACGTCAGTCGACCCTTATTTTATGAAACTACAACGAAAATTTCCACGCTTCGTAGACAAAGGCGGCACGCGGCACGCGGCGGAGGGGTAAGCAGCTGCCGCCCTACGGCGCAGATAACGGCAGGCCAAACAAAAAGCTTTTCATTCATCAAAAGTAATCAGGCGAGAGGAGTGCAAGCGGGCACGGCTTACGTACTCGCGACTATGTGCGTGTGAGTGTGTGTATATCGAAGTGTGCGAACGCATGTGGCAGTCAGTGTAGAGTCTGCGCTGCGCAAAATACCAAGAGCTCTGTGTGCTATTTTTCGCCTATTTCATCGGAACATGACTATTTTGGATAGCCCCCCCAGTTACCACTTTCCGCGAGCAGTCAACTTGACGAAGCTTCTCCATCTATTCACCGTTTCTGCTGCTGTTGTTTCGGTTGCTATTTCTATTTCTGTTGAGCTTGTGTCGCTGTCGCGCTGTCTTCAATTGCTGCTGGGGATTCATTCATGAAATTTGACAGTCTGACGTAGGGAAACAAACAAAGCCATTAAGCTTTTTATTTTAATTGGCCCGACGCTTGGCTATTTTTAGGCAGCGACAGCACGAAATCCAATTTGCAACTTATGAAATGCCATTGTTGTTTAATCTTTAGCTGCAAACAATTAAAATATAAACACATATATTTTATGACTCAGCTTCACTCGCTGCTCGCCGTCTATTGCAGTAGAACTATAGTAAATTATAGCGCCAAGTAGTTTGTGAATTAAATATAATTACAGTAATTGTTAAAAATTTGCGCAATTAAAAGGATCACGTTCTACCTGCTCTCTGTCCTCTCGTGCCTGTCACTTGCGCCGTGCTCTCGCTCGCGAACACTTTCCCTCTCTGGCAACAGCTGTGGGGCGAAGCTTTCGGCAAGTTATAGGCGAAAGCTCCAGCGAATGCAATCCACATGGTAACAACATCCTTGAACAAAAGGATATGCGCGTGCTTTTGTGGCCAGTACGCGACGTTAACTCATGGCATACACACACGGCAGCGGCAAAAGAGAACGCGCACACCCAATACACACGGACACTGAAACAGAAACAGAAACAGACACAGACACAGACACTGAAACGAACACAGTCGCAGAGACACGCATACACTTACCATTCACTCACGCACGCACACGCATACGGAGTGAAGCAGTCACACGCTGTATTTGTGTGTACATATTAACAGAATTAAAGCGCCAATTGCCAATGGCCTAGAATTTGCAGTGGGAGTCTGAATCGGAAAATTGCAATTAATTGCAAGAGAATAAAGAGGAATACGGAACGAATCGCTGGTGAAAAGTGCAAGTGAAAAGTGCCTAGAAGAAGCAGAAATTCACACACAAATACGCGCACACGCATACGCAAACAACACACACACACACGCACAAAGAGAACGTCATATGCCAGAGGCAGGCTGTCGCTTGGCAGGCACATTGACAGCAGCAGCAACAAAGGAAGCACAAGGAGCAGCAGCAGCAGCAGCAGCAGCAACGACAGCAGCAGAGCAGCAGCAGCAGCAGCAGCAGGAGCTGAAGCGGGAGTGAAAAGCATTTTGTGTATCCTATTTTGTGTGTGAGCGAGCGCGTGTCCATGTCCGTGTCCGTGTCCGTGTCCTTAGCCACAGCAGTAGCAAACAACAAAAACAAAAACAACAACAACAACAGCAACAGAAACGACAACAACAACAGCAATTACGGAGTGTAGTTGCTATAATGATAGATTTCAAAACAAAATTGAGCAAATTATCGTATAAAACGTGCCCCGGTTGGAAAATCTAAAAATAACACAACGACAATTCATAGCCAGCGTCTAATACGCCATTGAAATCGTTGCCTCAATCGTGGTCGTACTCGTAGTCGTAGACGTTGTCTTGGTCGCCGTCGCCGTCGCCGTCGCAGTCGTCCTCGTTGTCGAATTCGGTGTCTGTTTCGGTGTCGAAGGCGATAACAAAATCCAAGTGCCGCCTGCGTTGGGCTCCAGAACCAACCGACTTTAAATTATGCATGCACATTGATTTTCTGACGCGTCGTCGTCGTCGTCGTCGTCGTCGCCGCCGTCGTTGTCGCTGTCGTTGTCGTTGTCATTTTCGTTTTCCTCCACATCGCTGTCAACATCATTATCAGCAACAACAGCAACAACAAGAACCAACAGAACAGCAGTAGCAACGACAACAACCACAAGCAAGAACAGCCTCTCTGCCTATTGGCAATCTCGTAAAGTCATTTCTCGTCCCACGTCCTGCTTGCGTCGCATGTTATCAGCGGAACTGACGTCGTCGGCGTTGTTGAATGCGAGTTATCAGCGCACCAACGGCCTAACAAAAGGTAAGCACACGCATACACGCATACACGCACAACAACCGCACTTACAAGCCACAAAATATTATGCATACGCTTGGTACGACGCTGCGTATGCGTAATTTTCGTAGACGACTTGCCAAAAACGTATCGAAAGATACGACGTGTATCATGAGGATATTAATGAATGTTCATTCGACCATTCAATACACGTTTCCCCTGTTCGATTCGACTATAACAACAAACGAACAACTACGAATATTGAAAAATTATTGAAATTGAGTTCAGCAGCAATGCTGTAACTAATTTGAGCAGTAAAATGTTAGCTGAATGATTAATTACTGTGTTATTGTTAGCTTCATGCTGTGGCTCACTGAATTGCGACAGGTAATTAGGACAAATCGATCCAGAAATGATTTCCAGCTGACGCATATTGATAGCAATGACATCTTCGCCGCACTCACAACACAACGCAACAAACTATTGTGCTGCGTATTTAAGCAGAGATTACTATCTGCTTTACGAGTATTGATCATTTGCAGCTCCTGCTTTGTTTTGCGAAAAGGTCAGCAGCGTATTTAATTAAAATGTCATAAAATGCATTTACAGCTCATTTGACACGCTTATTAACACCCGCACATGCACTCATTAACACTCATTCACACACCCACACTTGGCACTCTGTGCCATCCCCCCACTGCCACTGCCACTCCCATTCACTGCAGTTGCTGCGTCATTGTTGCCATTATATTTGCTTTTAATCTGATTTCAATTATAATTGCATTTTATAGCGCTAATGCGATTTGGCGTCCGCTCACTCACTGACTACTGCTTCCACTGCAGCTGCACTCTTCCTGCCCCCTTGACCTCAGTGGCTCTTGCTTAAGTTCCACGTATTTCTTGTGCCTCCTTTTAATGCAATTTACTCGGCTGACAAGTTCTTAGAAACGCAGGCAGGCAGGCAGGCAGGCAGGCAGGCAGGCTGGCAGGCAACTACAGCAACAACAACAGAAGTGGTAGTGGTAACAACAACGGTAACGGTAACGGCAACGGTAACTGGTACCGGAAATACAGTTATAAAATGTCAACAACAATGCAAACTCATGCCATGCAGTTTTACATTTCCGGTATGCAAGTTGCCCAATGACGGCGTTGACAAGAATTTTCCATAAGCGCGTGTGTGATGGTGTTGCTGTTGAAGTGTGTGGGCTTTGCTGACGTTGGTGCAACGATTTTACGACTTGATGTCATGCATTCGGCAACAACAACCACAATGAGAACGAACAATAATAACACTCGTGGCAACTAACCACAACTCCCACACAACATGCAATATTGGTGCGGTGGCAGTTTTTGAGTTTATGGCTCCTATTAAGCCAACCAAATTGCATTAATTATACAAATTGTTGGCACATTATAAATAACCATGCAGTTTGCTTACGGAATACACGACCATTGTTTGCCAATGCCAACTTATCGCTGTTTTTCGATTTCGCTTTTATGGACTTTAAATGAATCGCTGTCGACTGCATGAAAATCGTGCCCAGAGCCTTTGGTCTGTAAACAAACGAGTACATAAATGAAATGGGATAATTTGCAGAGGCCAACAATAATCTGATTGCACTGCGATTGTATTTCAATTCATAGATTATTCAGCTTAGGATTGACCTAGGGTTGGTTAGGATCGGTTTGCAACTTTTATAGTAAGATTTTTAAAGCATCATTTAAACCAAATCTTAGTCTAAGTCAAGCACCTGACAACAATGAAAGCAATGCACTCATATTTCCTATGTCTGTCTTTTTCACACTTGCAGATGAGGCTTGCCTGTCAACGACATTTGGAAAGTGCAGAGCAACAACAGAGGCAGCAGCAGCAACAGCAACACCAACTTCAACGGCAGCAGCAGCAGCAATGACCAAACAATTGACAACAACAACTGCAACAAATGCGGCGTCTAGCATAACACAAGCGGCAAATTTGGCGCCCACGGTTATCTCGCCGACAACAACAGTGGCAACACCGACAATAGCAGCCGCATCGACAGCAACATCAACGGAGGGAGCAACAACATTAACAGAGACAACAACAAAGCTACAGTCTCAAGCAGAGCCAACAAAGACTGCAAGTGCAACAACAGCAGCATCTACAACATCCACAACAACATCTGCTTCTGCCTCTGCCTCTGCTTCTGCATCGGCTTCAGCTTCAGCGAGCGATGCCAGCGGCCGTTCAGCGGCTTTGGAACGTGCCTACGTTCACGATGTCTACGAGCACTGCGAGGAGCCGACGAGACCGCCGCGACCCAGAGTGGCCCAGTTTCTGGGCAACCTGGAGCCGGGCTCGGTTGTCTGCGACGTCGGCTGCGGCAGTGGGCGCTACCTGACGCAGTGTAACCCAGCTATATGCACCATTGGCATAGATCGTTGCTACCGCCTCAGCAAGGCGGCCCACGAGAAGGGCGGTGAGGTGAGTGAATGTCATGAACGCAATGAAATTGTAATTGATGTCAGCAAATTACTCACTCTGGACAGGTGTGGCGGTATTAGGGGTCTGTGGGTGCATACTACACACACACACATACGCAATTTCTTGGAAAACCCGCAACTGTTCACGCTGTCTCTGTCTATCTTTATTACTCTCGCTCTCTCTCTGTCTCTGTCTCTGTCTCTGTCTTTGCTTTCCTTTTCCGTTGCTGCATTGCTTGGCCATACAATTGACCCATTTCGCCTCAACGAGCAAACACAGTTGCCGTATTCAAATATTGGCCAGAGCCCAGTGCTCGAGTGGCCCGAGTTACTCGAGTGGTGGCTCCACCCGCTTCCCCATCGTGTTAACCCAGTTGCCATTATTGCAACGCATAAATTATGCTTATCATTGAAATTATTTGCACATGTTCTCTGTTATTGCCAGCGTTGAGCTTTAATGCCCACATAATTGCAATGGCCAACAATGGAGTCATAAAATGAGCAACGTTTCGGTCATTAGAGAGCACTGTAATAAACGACAGCCGTCTCTGCAACTGCAAACTGCATTCAACTTGTCGCCGAATCGATACTTGGTCGCAGTCTGGGAATTGGCTCAACTGACAACTTTGCTGGCAAGCGCCAAGCATTCATTTTGCCAAAATCAATTTGCTGCAGCTCAGCATTAATTTGTTTTTCAGTTCGGAAAACTTTAAGACTCGCAGTAATTAAATTCTCAACGTCTTTGTTTGTGTGCAAAACATTGTAATCAAGACTGTTGGATTTCGCATGGCTAAAGGAAGAGTGTAATAAAATTAAATGAATAGAATAGTGCGAACGAAAGTTTCGTTAACTATTCCTCGGAACACATTAATCTATTTCACCGAAAAGTTTTAATTGTGCAATGCTCATAATTTGGTTGCCACATCCAAGTAATATTCATTTTGTTTCAGTTTATTGTTGTTGTTATTGAGGCGAAAGCCACAACACAACAATTCCATTTATTTATTGCTGTGAACAATAAATTGTGCACCCCAGCTGCCCCCAGAGGTATGCAATACTTTTTGCAATAATCTATTACAAACGCTTTCGTTTCGCTTCGCTCCGCTTTGCTTATTTATGGTGCCATTTCCAGGCAAGAAATGCCATTTTCTAAGAACTGCAAAGTATTCCTTAGTCCCCATACACCTTATTCACAATCTTGCCTCCCCCTACCCGCAGCCCTGCCCTTCCTTCTAGGCTCAGTTGCAGGCATTTTTCGCATTTAAATTGCATTTACTGGTGGCATTGCGTGGGATTGAACTTCGCATGTAATGACGGCGAGGACGCAACGAGGACGACGTCGACTTAGTTGCCTGGTGGCCTTTCAGAATGGCATTGCAAATGGTTGGTTGCCAGGGTTGCCAGGGCTTTCAAGCTGGTTACATGCCACACGCTGCAAAGTGCTTTCATTTATTTAATAACCGGCCCCATTATCATTATCTCGGCTGGACAGTAACGCAATGTGTCTATGATTGCCTGATTGTTACAATTGCCAAGTCCTTGACATTTTAATGGGTTCCATTAATAACAATTACATGCGTTTTATTTGCAATTTCGCTTGGCATTATACTCGTAGACAAACCAATCGACCCGTGTTATGCCACCTAGACCACTCAATTAGTTGCAATTCTAAAGATAATGGTTTAATCAATAGTTTTGGAGCGGTGCTTGAGTCAGTTTTCCAGACATGCTTCACTTTAAACTCCTCCTCGATATAGTGCATACTATGCAAATACCCGTTCGGAGCAGCAAAAGTTTGCAACCAAAATTATTTAACTCAAAGTATGTCAAATTTGACTTTATTTAATTTTGATGACATGCAATATGTGCTTGCTAGCATTAAGTAAACTCAAATGCAGCAAATGCAAACGCACAAGTGAGTGAGTCACGTGACTTGCAAGCGAATGCATTCTGTTGAGGCAAAAATTCAGCAACAAAAACAAAGAACACGCAAAATATATATAACAACAACTTTGTGGAAAACCAATTTAAGTTTGGCTTCAACTGTGGTATCTGCTGATGGAAACTTTCAGTATGCCTGGCTGGCAACTTTGATTTCTCAACTCGTGCATGGCCTGATTTACTATAATTTTGTAAAGCAATAAACTGCCAAGTGGGACAGACTATGCAGCAGGCATTAAGCCCAGCCGCAAAACCAAATAACATGCACACAACCAACCTGCAGGCGTGAGCTCATAAATTGCTTGCATCGCTTCTTTGCTTTGCTTCTTTTTTTTTTTTTGCTGCTATCCGAAATGACGCATAAAAAAACGAAACATAAAAGACGGCATGGCATGGCGAATGGCAGGCAAAGCGAGCGCAGCTGGATTCGCTGCTCTTCAAGAGGAATCTTTCAGTTGGTCGTGCACCAGATGAGTGCTTTCCGCCAGACACTGCAGAACTTTCGCCTGATTTTACCTGTTTGCTTGTGGCTCGTTTAAGCGCCATTTAAATAAGCTGCAGGCCAGGAAGGCCAACACAAAAGTGCATGCATAAGTGCACACTACATGCATAAGTATATTTTCACTCAGTAGTGTGTGTAATGTTTTATTTTTATTTTGTTGCATTCTTTCGGTCCGTCGGTTTGGCTTTGCTGTGCTTTGGCCTCATTAGTGCGCAACGTGGCGTATGCGTAACGTGTTCCACCTGACACTCGCTGCGACAACGAAGCGCCTGCATTGAAAACCTGTCAACATAAATTTCTAAAGCGTAATGTGACCGACCAGTGTGACATTACACACCCACAAAGAGCAAGTGTGTGTGTGTGCACATGAAAAATGGCAACTGCTATAAATACAATTTGTAAAGAGCATAGAGAAATGTGAGCATGTGCATCCATGCCATCCAAGCCATCCAAGCCATCCACGGGTTCAAAAACAAACAAATACGTGTGTAGAGCAAAAAAAAAAGTAGACAACTTGAATGCCGTTTGAATAAAGAACTAAAACCCGAAGCGAGTGTGATGCATTTTTTATGCTGCGTTTTATATAAATGCAAATGTCTGCATGCTTCACATGCATGCCTCTAAGTAGACAGTATAGTTTTTTATGACCTGCTTTCTACACGGACCCAACTTTCCCCTGCTGAATGCCAATCACGAAAAGTTTAAAGAGTCCATAGTGTTGCTCATATGTCAGATAAATGCACATAAAACTAGAATGTATTGCAACAACAGCTTAAGTGAATACAATAAATCAAACATTGCTGGCAAAATGCGAACGATTTGCTTTTTCGCTCACTACAATTATATAAAAAGCAAAAGTAGTATGTTCAAAAATTATAATGAAATTGCAGCTGACGGAATTAATTATGCAGCTGACAACTCAATTAATTTGCTATTTTAAAGTTGCTTGTTTATTTCACGACCTTCTGCGACTGTCAACTCTGAGCCCAAACACTTATCTTAATTGATATTTTGCGGAATACAGCCAAGGAAAGCTGTTTTACTGCTGCTTGACTTGCAACGTCTGTTGCATAGGCTCTTGCGCTGACATTTCCAAGTATGGTACCTGGACAGCTGTTCGTACCGAGGAAGGAAAACGAAAATGGATGAGGGAAAGCAGCAAAAAATGTTTTTTATTTGGTGGGTCAAGGTTGTAAATTTTGCTGTTGCACACACAAACACACAGCCACCCCCCAAGAGTGAAATACTATCAGCATTATTGCAACGGACAATTTATATTTGTAGTACGTGTAAAAAAGAATAGTTTATTTATGGTTATCTGCGCTATTATATTTTTCAAATGATGAGATAATTTTAAAATATATTCCCTCATGGAGAATGGAAACCAAAAGCTGCCACCGCAATGCCAGCTTCCTGCCTTCCTTCCGTCCTTCCGTTGGACCCCTGGGATCTATATTAACTGTCAGGGAATGCAATTGGTAGTCGTTTCTGTGAACATTTAAAATGGGACTAGAAATGATTGAGCAGCGATTGCAGTACGTGTTCTAGGGAATGCCAATCGCATTACACTTTTCCACCTACACATCAACTCCTACCTGCTAGGTACGTTTGTAGTTGAAAGAGTTTTGTTTATTTCCTTTTTGTGTGGCTTAAATAAAACTATCAGCACTGGCCGTGACATGAAAATGAATATAAATGACGCACATATAACAGCAAAGCAAACACCAGCTAACAACTTACACACACACACACACCCGTCCCACATCAAGCGTTAGGTGAGGTCAGTGCTGCTAGCCCACTTTTAAAAAACCAGTCAACAACTTTTTCAATTGGAATAAAGCAAAACAAGAGCAGAGCAGCAGCTGAACTATCAAAGTGCGAGTCTGTGCCAGCGTGTTTGTGCCTCACACTTCAATGGCAAATTGAGTAAACCAACTGCCAATTTTCATCAGGCAAACGCGTTAACCAAATACCAAATTGTTGCCTCTGCCATCCACGACGAGTCCTTAAGCTAGCTCCTGCTCTTGCCAAATATGCAAACAGTTTTCGACGCCCTCTGCTCCATTTTTGCTGCACACGCACGAAAATTAAATTACATTTCAATTTGAAAATCATTTACTGCCGCATTATATTAAAAGCTATTCATTTATGTAGCGTAAAAAACTGCAATTAAAAGCAATTGGCTTAACAGATTCAATAATGTACATTTTTGTCATATGTGAATTTAAACAGAACAAAAAAACAACAAAGCCGAAGATAAATATTTTAATGTTATTTATTTAATGGGGCGCCGATTAAATTTAAATGGGCTTTGACAAGCTTTTACACGAAATACCATATTAATTACAACATTGTGGAGAGTGTTGCCTGTTGTTCTATAAATACACCTGCAATCAATAAATGTAATACCCAATAGTTTGTTGTTGTTCTAGGTCAAGTAAAAGTAGACTTTCCTTTTCATTTCTTGACAATTACGACAGTAGTCGAATAGTTGACGCGACTATACGAAAATCCGAGGGCGGGAGTCGTTCTATTTTCTGACTGTACTTGTTGTATTATTTATAGCCCAGGAAGAAAATGTTTAACCATTGCGCAAAAGAATTCATGCATTTCAACAGCTAATTTCTGTAAAATATTAGTTGCTTTTGCTTTAATGTGGCGTTCCACTCGTTGAGCTCTCGCAAGGAGTATTAACGAAAACGCCACCATAAAATTACAGCAGCATCTCTGGAATTTCACTGGTTGGTTACTTAACCATGACTTCTTACCCCAATGCGTTGCAAACGTTTGCTGCAGCTTGCACAATTTTTATTGCATACTTTGCGGAGGAGTTTGCAAAGATGAGAATGGGGTTGTATTACTTAAGGGATCTGCAGCGACAGCACTGCGAAAATGTGCGTGGGCTTCGCATGGCTGTGCGAGTGTTGTGTGTGCTGCCCTGCTTGTGCTTCGACGTGGGCGCCATTTGGGTTATTTAATTGGCTGGTTGTGCAGCTTTCCAGCGCCGCTGCTGGCTGCAAGTGCAGTCAGTGCCTTATTTATAGTCGCATATTTCCCTTGGCCATTCACTTAATCATAATCATGTTGTGCTCTTTTGGCCCACAGGTGGCGCTGTGCGACAATCTGGAGCTGCCCTTTCGTGACGATAGCTTCGATGCGGTGCTCTCGCTGGCCGTGGTGCATCACTTTGCCACCACAGAGCGACGCGTGCGAGCTCTGAGGGAACTGGCGCGCATCCTGCGCATTGGCGGCCGTGTGGTTATCACTGTCTGGGCACTCGAGCAGCGACATCGACGTTTCGAGTCGCAGGACGTGCTCATACCCTGGCAGCCGCCCAAGAACCGCACCTACTCCTACTCCTACTCCGACGAGGATGACGATGACTATTTGCCGCCCTATCACGCATACACGGAGGACTCGACCAACTCCAGCCGCTCGGTGGGGGACGGCGACAGTTCGAGTCTGAGCTCATCCTCGCCGGGCGAGTCCTGCTACAGCTTTGTGCGTCGTGCATTACAAGTAAGCGATTATCATTAATTAACGCCGCCCGAAAGTATGCTACAATATTTTCGTACTACAGAAACTCGCTGGTGGCCGTCGTCATGCTTGGTTCCTCGACTCGTGGGCGTCGAAGGAGACGCGCAACGACAGCAGTCTGGACTACGAGGACGCCAAGGATCTGCCTATCGAGCTGCGGCGCCTCGAAGACTTTGAAGACTTTCCCGATCCGCCGCTCTCCGCTGGCCACAAATCGCGCAGCCTCGGCAGCATTCTGCAAACGCCGCCGCGCCAAATAGTCCGCTCACGCTCCAGTGTGCCCAGTCTGGGCGGTCCGCTCGTGCCCTGCGAGACCAAGGCCAGCGCATCCGCTGCTCTGCTGCTGAACGCACCCGAAGCGCAGCTCAACGGAAGGCATTCGCCCACGCCGACGAGCACAGGCAGTGCGGGCAGCACGCTCAGTCGCCGGCCCAAGCTGATCAAGCAGAAGCAGTCGCTGTGCGACGACGACAACAGCATCCAGGAGCCAAGTGTGCCCACCACAAATGCCAACGCCTCGTTTCAAATGCTCAGCAGCTACAACAGCGCCAGTGGCGCCGTCAGCAGCAGCCTCTACACGCAAAACGACTGCGGCCTTGCGTCCAACAGTCCGCAGCCCGGCTCCTCGACGGCATCGCCCCCGACTGGCCTCGCCACTAGTGAGGACACTGCGGCGCCCGCCACCAACTTGAGCGGCTCGCTGCGCAAACAGAGCTCCTTGAACGAAGAGCTGATGGCGGGCAATCGACTGCGGGAGAAGGAGCACGTGCGCAAGCGCATTCAGAAGCAGACCTCGCTCAATGAGGCGTTTCTCTGTCGCTCGGCCTTGTTCTCGAAGCGGCTGCAGATGATACGCGATGGATTCACCACGAAAATCAAGAGCTCCACGGGCAGTCTGGAGCGCGTGACCAAAACGGGCATCACCAAGCTCATGCAGAATATCAAGAACGCTCCAGGTGCCCAGGGACAGACCGCGACGCCAGGCAATCCACAGCAACAACAGCAGCAGCAGCAGCAGCAGCAACAGCAGTCGCAGGCGAACAACAACAACAAGCAGCCAGCATCACCCGCGTCACACACACATCCGCATCAGCATTACCACCATCATCACCATCTGTCCAGCAATGCTGGCAGCCTGTTCCCAGCACATCTGCTGCTGTCCAGCACGTCGAGCGGCCCCGTCAGCTACTGCAGCGTTGTGGACTGCAGTGCGGCCAACATTTGCCAGTGCAGCGCCTACCAGCAGGAGTGCGTTGCCTGCGCCGACAGCGAGCAGGGCAATGCGCGTCGCCACTCGCGCGAGTCCGGCTCGGACTCGTCCAAGGACAGCAGTCTGCAGTCGGACACCAGCATTGAGTCGGAGGACAGCTTCGCCTCGGTCATCTTCATACCCAAGCCGGAGCAGCATCAGCAGCAGCTCAACTACCAGCAGCAGCATCAGAACTCCAGCTCTAGTAACTCCAGTTCTAGCAATGGCGCTGCCGCTGCCCAAGCGGCGCTGGTAGCCGGTGCCACGGCAACGATAACAACGACCACCACAGCAGCCACGCCCAGCAGTCACACGGTGCGGCTGCTGCCCACGAACTCAGTGCCAACCTCACCGCTCATCATGCCCTGTCCGCCGACACCCGCCCACTCGCCAGCCGCCATCCAGGGCACAGTCACGTCGCCGCCGCAATCGACGGCAGCTGTGACGGCTGCCATGGCCATGTTGACGCCAGCCGCCCGCCCGGCGCGTTTCAGCTTCGACGAGGCGCACATCAAGGAGCAGCGCGAGCAGCAGCAGCCACAAGCCGCGACTGCAACGCCAGCAACAGCCGTCGTAGCAACAACAACCGCAGCAGCAGCAGCAACAACAGCAGCACCAGCAGTAACAACCACAACGGTAGCGCACAAGATCACGCGTCAGACGATTCGCGAGATGCCCCCCATACCCAAGTTTCGCAAGCAGCAGTCGCTGCAACTGCAACGGCCCAGCTTTCCGATAGTGCGACGCGCCTCTGGCTCCGGCATGGCGGGCAGCAGCTCCAAGCTGCTCTCGCTGGAGCTGTTCAATCCGGCCACCGATGACCTGGACAGCGACTCCAGCGAGCCCTCCTCGCCGGACTCCATTGACAGCGTCATCAGCGCGCCACGCTCCGCCCAGCTGCTCTCCGCGCCCAGCACCGAGGCGGGCAAGTCCAGCGATGAGTCGGACACGGCGCTGGCGCAATTCCGCGGCGAGCTGCACATCAACAACGCCACCACCAACGGCAATGATATTATACTCAATGCGGACAGTGCGCCCTTGTTGCCGGAGAAGCGTGAAACGAGTCAGGCGCAGCGCACACAGGATTGCAACGAGTTTGCCGAGAAGCTGACGGCGCAACTGCAACGCGAACTGGATGACAAGTGCAATCGCGCCGAGTGCCGTAGTCTGGATGGCATTGGGGACATTGGCGAGTTCCTCAACGGCGGCAGGAGCACCAAGAAGCGCTCCAACGGCGATTTGAGTGCGCTGCGCGATGAGCTGCGAGAACGCCGACTGATGCTCGCCAATCTGTCCACACAGCACAGCTTGCAGCAGTCGCCGGTGTCGTCGTCGACTTCGTCGCTCTCCTCGCAGACGCGCAGCTTCACCATACACGAGGAGCAGGAGGGCGAGGAGGAGGACGAGGAGAACGAGCGCAGCTACACGCTGGGCATCTACGAGCACTGCAAGGTCTCCAAGTTCAACTACAAGCGCAACCGCCACTACAATCTCAATGCCGAGACTGCCTATCTGCTGCAGGAGGATGGCGACAGCGACCAGCGCGACGATTATGATCGTAAGTAGCACGCATATTGCCCAACGTGCCCCTTAACTAATGACTCCCTCTTCTGGCAGACATACGCGAGGAAGACGAGGACGCCGAGGCGCTGGAGGCACGTGGCGGCGATCAGCTGGGCGCTGGCATGCACGAGTATGGCCAACGAAGGCGCAACTTCGGCTCCATCAAGTCAATGACATCCAGTGGGTCCAGTTCGACGGAAACGGTGTCGACCACATCGCAGCCGCAGCATTCGCTGCAGCAGCGCGCCTCCATCGAGTCGCTGGAGCACTCGAATAGCTCAACAGCCTCGCTGGATAGCCCCTCGCAGGGTGGTGGGGCGACCACGCATCATCGCTTCTATCATGTGTTTCGCGAGGGCGAATTGGACGCACTGATCAATCACCATGTGGCCAGTCTGCATATTGTTAGCTCGTACTATGAGCGGGCTAGCTGGTGTGTTGTGGCCGAGAAGGTACAGGTGTGGACGATTTAAGTTAAGAACCTATGGAGTAAGAAAATTGAATACATTGGAAAACCAAAACCCAATAAGTCTCTGAAGCCCCCAAAGGAATTGTTAAATTTAGTCTTTATTACTAGTTGAGAGAAACAAGAAGAAGCGAAAGAGATGAACAGAAGTAACGCAGAATTCTAGCACTAATCTTAAGTAATCGTAACGTAACGACTCTTGCTTAGGGTTGCCAGGCCTGCTCAACGGCAGGGCTGCCGCACTGCATTGAAATTCAATTTCAAGTAAACCGTTTAGTTTTTAAGCGCAAATCGACGACGCAAACGCAAACGAAACAACGCAAAATTAATATTAAAACAATCTATTTACAACGACTATCATCTTTGATTTATCTCAGCTTCGACAATTGATTTTTGAAATTATCCCACTGTTGATTTCATTGTTTTTTGACTTCAAGCTCATAGAATACGTCCATTTGCAACATGACATACAAATAAACAAAATAATAATAAAGTTATAGAGAAAAGTAATTAAGAAGTTCAAATGAAAATTGCTTTAACAGAATCAAATAGAAAATGCTAAAAACCATATCTAGATACATCTATAGTATACCAAAGCTTTATACATGCAAAACAACAAATTATAAACAATATGCCATATGCCACATATGCTAACAGCAATTCATAAATACAAGTAATACGAGAGCAAATCAATACGTAAGTTTTTGAATATCAATAATTGCATTTAAAGCGATATTTGCAAAACTAAGAAAAATCCAATGCAAGAGTAATCAAAAGGGACAATTTGCAAAAGCCTACGAAAATTTTGCGTACCTGTTCTCAAGCTCACAACAATAATTGTATAACAATTTCAATAATTTTTTAATATTCGTAACTTGATATTTGATATATTGCACTTATTTGTTTCCCTTAAATAAGACAAATAAAACAAAAAACTTCCCAAACGGCCAACAAATCCAAAACACAGTATGCATAATTCTATGTTAATACTATTTTTTTCACCTAAGGCGATGTTATTTCAAAAATAACGCAAGTTTTCAATAAATACATACATATATTGCGACTGTACATGTGTTTTTTAGATAGCTAAACTAAACTTTATACCGTACAATATTAGAAAATGAAATGTTGAAAAGAACTTATTAAAAGGCAACTTCAGAACAAAATGAAATCGATTTGTAACTACGGATATACGCTCGACATGCTGAATATGTATTTACGAAACGTTATATATACATAATTAGAATTATGTAAATTGAAAATACGTATTATGTATTTGCACAACCCACACAAAGATTGACATAACAGCCGCAACATACACTACCAGACAAATTCAATAACTTAAAACAACATTTGTTATGCATAAAAAGATACATTAAATAAACTAAAAATACCAATACTTAAAAATTTGAAAAGAATATGTGTTTAAATCCAACGGCACGTACTATAACTCTCGAATGCTCATGATTGGCAGCACTTTCTCTGAGTGGCCGCACTATTGTTCGGCACAATTATATTATTGGCAGCACCAGCCTTGTTTATTATCGATAAATATTATTGAAAAGCCGCCAAAAATGTGGTGCGAACTTTTTGAATACGCAGTATTATTTTTTAAATTAAATTAAAAAATAAAGGACTACTAACTTTTCGCTTATATTCATATTATAATATAATACTTGCATTTTGATATTTTTGTTTGCTTACCTTAATTGAATCAATTGGAAAACCGAACAATTATTCAAATTGGATTTAAAGTTTTTTTCTATTCGAAAGACGGATAAATAATAAAAACAATTGCAAATTGAAATGCATTATGACCAGCATACTTTATCTACCTAATTTAAAATGTAGTACTCAGTTTACCAATAATGTTTGGATGCAGTCGGCAGTGAATTTTATTTTTACAAGAAGCGTCTTACTCTCGATTATAAAAATATCGATAGATGATATCAAAATATACACATGGTTGTAAATAAGAGATTTCGTATTGCGCAGGTCTGGTATTTCGAACGTGACGTCACATTCGTGAATTTAATCGTTGCCGTACCACGTAAAAAACGTTGTAAAGTATCAAACCTTCGCATTTACTAATTGTTTCACACGATTTCATATGAGAAGTTATTTACCATGTGTGCACCGCGAGACAAGAATCACTGCGAATATATTAAAATTGATAAATGCGACGTCATGCGCAATGAGAGCCAATTGTTGCGCACTCCTGCTAAACCAGTGTTCCTCTCAATCGTTCTGCATTCACGCACACACACACGAAACCTCAGCCATCGTATTGGCAGCAACATTACAAAACTTCGTAGTTTTTTATTAAAAATGCAGTGAAAAAAGCATTTAAAATAACTCAACAAATTGCACAATGGCTACTCAAAAGCCTGGAGAATGGGCGACTGGTCTTCTCGCAAGATTTGAGGATCAGGTACGTGTTCTAAAACTCTTTCAATATGTTGCGTCGTATTGCTTTGCGTAAAGTGAAAAAATGTACCTGCTGCTGGTGTTGTTTTGGTGTGGGTGCTGCTACAGAAGGGAGGCTTTGGTGGCTGTGGGGCCGGTGACAGCTTCATGAATGAACTGAAGAATGAAGCCGCAGCGACGAGCAGAAGCACGCATACTCTTATAGTGTTCCCGGTTCATTATTAACGCTACTATTTTTTGAGTAAAAGATTTTTTGTTTACCGCTCGCGTTTAAAATTAAGTATATTATATCAATCTGAAATAATCAATGAAATGCGTTTCATCTGCAGCTTCCCAACAAAATCGGGGCCTATGGAACTCAGGCGCGCATGAGCCAGGACCAATTGGTGGCATGCCTCATTCACATCTCGCGCTACCGCTTCTCGCTGGTCATTTCCGGTTTGACGAAGATGTTGCAACGCGTCAACGAGGCGGTAAGTAGCTTTAATAAGCATTATCTGGTTATTCAATTAAATCTAATAATAATCTGCTTTTGAAGGCGCTGCAAAATCGACATGAGCCGGAACGTTGTTATTTCGAATCACTTGTCATTATATTGACCACCCTCGAACGATGTCTGACCAATCAAACGAAGGATACGGCTCGGTTTGAGGAGGCGATGAATGTCAAATTGTTGCTTCGCGAAATTTCACAATTTGTGGATGTGCAAAGCGACAACAATCCAAATGCTGCTCAATTGAAAGCGCTTGCCTCGAAAGTGCTTTTTGCTCTGTCCCAAAATCACTTCTCCGCCGTATTCAATCGAATCTCAGCGCGTATACAAGAGTTGACATCGTGCTCCGAAGAGAATCCCGACTACAACGACATTGAATTAATACAACACATTGATATGGACATGATTAAGCTAACCAAGTTGTTGCAGGGCAAGTATTAATCAAAGAAGTATTCTATAACAATTACAATTTATTTTTAAATTACAGAAACTATTACTAAATTTCGCTCAAAGCGCGCACCGCCGCTAATTTTGCTTTACTCGCTGGAGAAAGCCATTTGGAACTGGATCGAGTATCATCCACAAGAGTTTCAGGATTTGCAGCGTGGCACAAATCGAGACATATCGACGTGAGTGGATTGTTTACAGTCCTGCAGATAAAGACGCTTTGTTCTTTTTACTAAAAAAAAACCCTCCTTTTTACAGCTGTTGGGAACCCCTTCTGGACTTCGTGGAGTACTTCAAAACTGAAAATAAGAAAAGCAAAACTCTTGTCTGGCCATTGCAAATGTTATTGCTTATATTGAATCCGTCTAGTTTGGAGGCCACTGTCAATGAACTGCAGCAGTCGGAAAAGGAGAAAGAAAAAGAAAAAGTGCCATCAAAGTCTACATCATCGACATCACGCGACAAAGACTTCTCGGCCCGACAATTCATTGAGAGCATTAAACGTGGGCTTGGCCCACATTCGCCCTCAAAACAAGTTACCGAATCGTCGGCAATTGCGTGTGTCAAGCTTTGTAAGGCATCGACGTATATCAACATCAATGATTCCAATAATGTGGTCTTCAAATTGGTGCAATACTTCATCAATGATCTCAAGGCGCTGCTCTTCAATCCCGTCAAGCCTTTCTCCCGCGGCCAAGGTTATAATTTTGCCGACATCGAATTAATGATTGACTGCTGGGTATCCTGTTTCCGTATCAATCCCCACAACATTGAGGCTCTCAAGGTTTGCCTTAATCTCTCCTCACCGCAAGCCTATCATTTCGTAATTGTATGTTCGCTGCTGCGGTGAGTTTCATTTTTCGTAATTCCTACATCAAAAGAATTTTATTTTTGACAAATTCGTTAATTATTTTAGATTGGCACATATTTACGTGGATTTTCGACTGCAGAACAAGAATCCTTTTCGCATTGTCAACCAGCCACGTCTTCCCTGGTGGCCACAGACCGATGTAGTCCATTATCGTTCTGCTGAGCTACGCGCTCTCTTCACGGATACACTTAACAAGGCAACGCAAGGCTATATAGCTCACACACCGCTCCGATACATAACGTCACTAACGCTCAAGTCTAAGGACACACAAAAGGGTCTCACTCGCGCCGAAGAGGGACCAGCTCACAAGATGCTGTTGCTGCTCCTTGTGCGTCTTATACACGCCGATCCAACGCTGTTATTGAATGTAAGACGAAATATTACATTTATATTCTCAACATTAACGATTACTACTTTAGACGCAGGGAAAAGTCGCACATGAAGTGCAAAGTTCTACGCTGGAACTTATTAATGGCTTAGTCAGTCTGGTGCATCAAACAACTTTACCTGATGTCGCCCAAGAGGCCATGGAGGCTTTGCTGGCGCTGCATGCCCCCGAAAAAATAGAAGTTTGGAATCCTGAGGCACCAATTAACACATTCTGGGACGTCAGCTCGCAGGTGCTATTCTCCATTTCGCAGAAGCTCATACAACATCAGATAGCCAACTATACAGACGTGCTCAAATGGTTGCGTGAAATACTCATCTGTCGAAATACGTTCCTGCAACGGCACAAGGACTATGCTCATGTTGGCAGCCAGATCGCTATTTGCAAACAAGCACACATTAAAATGGAAGTCGTCTTCTTTATGTATCTGTGGAGCGTTGATTTGGATGCAGTGCTGACATCACTTTCCTGCTTTGGTCTACTCTGCGAGGAAGCGGAAATTTGCTGCAGCTCTGACGAATTAACCGTAGGCTTTATAATGCCCAATTATCACATCTACCAGGAATTGGCACAACTCTCTTCATGTAAGTGCAAAAAACAGCATTTATTCTAATCAACACTTAATATTTGATATTTATTATATAGCTGCTACGGATACACGCATCTGCTTCTTCGAGAACAGCCATGGCAATGTGTTAAGCCGTCTAACATTGCAGAAGCGTATCATGACACTCCTACGCAAGATCGAACACTGTGTGCACGGTGTCCAGCCCGCATGGGAGGAAACCTTCCGCAACTGGGAGGTATCTAGCAAGGTGCTCCAGACTTATCCTAAGCTAAAGACAGAGGACGCGCAAGCGGAAATGTTTCATCGAGGCATGGGCAAGCGACGTGCAAGCCACCAAAGCTCTGAACACGATCTGGAGGAGCAAATAAATGAATGGGCCAATATGACATGGTTTCTTCTCGCACTTGGAGGTGTTTGTCTGCAGAAACGCAATAGCAATCGACAGCTTTTGTTGCAACAATCGCAAAACAACTCATCAGTGGCATCACTGGCGCAGGCATCGCTTTACTCGAGCTCGACCAGCTCTGGTCATGGCTCTCTACATCCCAGCACAGTATCCTTGTCCACAATACCACCAGCGCCTCCACAAGACGTCAGTTACTGCGCGGTAACACAGTATGTATACTCAATGGGGATTTTAATATACGAAATATAATTAATTCATTTGTAATCTCCTTGTAGATTCATTGGACAACTGCTACGACTATTGGTGTGCAGCAATGAGAAGATTGGTCTTAATATACAGAAAAACGTGAAGGAGTTAGTTGGCGAGGAAATGTCCACACAACTTTATCCCATACTTTTTGATCAGATCAGAGCCATAGTGGAAAAGTTTTTCGACCAACAGGGACAGGTCAATGTGAATGTAACCGATATAAATACCCAATTCATCGAACATACCATTTACATAATGAAATCCATACTGGATCCCAAGGCGAGTAAGGATCCCAACAATGATCAATCGTCGCCATCAGAACATTTGGGCGTAACAAGTATCGAGGGCATGATGTTGGGCATTGTGCGCTACGTGCGTCATTTGGATATGAATGTCTATGCCATCAGGATTAAAACAAAACTTTGCCAACTCGTAGAAGTCATGATGAAACGCCGTGATGATTTGGCTTTCCGTCAAGAGATGAAATTCCGTAACAAGCTAGTCGAATATCTAACCGACTGGGTAATGGGCACATCGCATCAAATAGCGCCTCCCAGCTCCGCAGATGCCTCAATACTAACCAACACGTCGATCATTTTTCGTGATTTGGATCAAGCTTGCATGGAGGCAGTAGCTGCTCTACTACGTGGACTGCCACTGCAGCCTGAGGAGTCGGACCGTGGCGACCTAATGGATGCCAAGAGCGCATTGTTTTTGAAGTACTTTACGCTCTTTATGAACCTTCTCAACGATTGTATTGACAGTTCAGAAGCAGAAAAGGAGCTCAACAATACGCCTTTGCTGCCACCTCGTCCACGCATGGCAGCTGGTAAGCTGACAGCGCTTAGAAATGCCACAATTCAAGCAATGTCCAATCTGCTGGGTGCCAACATTGACTCCGGCTTAATGCACTCCATCGATCTGGGCTACAATCCAGATTTACAAACACGCGCCGCTTTCATGGAAGTGCTCACACAAATTTTACAACAGGGCACAGAGTTTGATACGCTGGCTGAGACGGTGTTGGCAGATCGCTTCGAGCAGCTGGTGCAGCTTGTGACCATGATCAGTGACAAGGGTGAATTGCCGATTGCCATGGCCTTGGCAAATGTGGTGACCACAGCGCAAATGGATGAACTAGCTCGTGTTTTAGTCACGCTCTTCGATGCAAAGCATTTGCTCTCGCCGCTGTTGTGGAACATGTTCTATCGCGAAGTTGAAGTCTCGGACTGCATGCAGACGCTTTTCCGTGGCAACTCACTGGGTAGCAAGATAATGGCGTTCTGCTTTAAGATCTATGGCGCCAGTTATTTGCAAATGTTATTGGAGCCGCTCATCCGACCACTGCTCGATGATCAGGAGGAGACGTGCTTTGAGGTAGATCCAGCAAGGCTGGAGCCCACAGAAGACATTGAGGAGCATCGCAACAATTTGATAGCATTAACGCAGAAGGTGTTTGATGCTATTATCAATTCTTCAGATCGCTTTCCACCCCAGTTGCGTTCCATGTGCCATTGCCTATATCAGGTGCTTAGCAAACGATTTCCCAATTTACTGCAAAACAACATTGGAGCGGTGGGTACAGTCATCTTCCTGCGCTTCATCAATCCCGCTATTGGTAAGTTACGCTTCTACTTTTTGCTTCTAGATATTAATTGTAACACTTTATTTTCAGTATCCCCGCAAGAACTCGGAATTGTGGGCAAACAGGTGCCCAGTTCAGCTAAGCGTGGCCTGATGCTAATGTCGAAAATACTGCAGAACATAGCCAACCATGTGGAGTTCTCCAAGGAGCAGCATATGCTTTGCTTTAATGATTTTCTGCGAGATCATTTCGAGGCCGGTCGGCGTTTCTTTATACAAATTGCATCGGACTGCGAGACCGTGGATCAGACGTCACACAGCATGAGCTTTATCTCCGATGCAAATGTGCTGGCACTCCATCGGTTGTTATGGACGCATCAGGAAAAGATTGGAGACTATTTATCTAGCAGTCGCGATCACAAGGCCGTTGGCCGCAGACCCTTCGACAAGATGGCCACACTGCTGGCATATTTGGGTCCGCCAGAGCACAAACCCGTCGATTCACATATGATGTTCAGTTCGTATGCGCGTTGGAGCTCCATTGACATGTCCTCGACCAACTTCGAAGAAATTATGGTCAAGCATCAAATGCACGAAAAGGAGGAATTCAAGACGCTCAAGTCCATGAACATATTTTACCAAGCAGGCACCAGCAAGTCAGGATATCCTGTATTCTACTACATAGCCAGACGATATAAGTGAGTTAATTAACTTTCTTTAATATAAATATATATTCATATTTTACTTTATTCTATAGAATTGGCGAAACCAACGGCGATTTGTTGATTTACCATGTAATTCTTACGCTGAAACCATTTTGTCATTCGCCCTTCGAAGTGGTCATCGATTTTACGCACACTTGCTCAGATAATCGGTTCCGCACAGAGTTTCTGCAAAAGTGGTTCTATGTGTTGCCCACCGTAGCCTATGATAATGTGCATGCGGTTTATATTTACAACTGCAATTCGTGGGTACGCGAATACACCAAATTCCACGATCGCATTCTGGCACCACTCAAGGGCAACCGTAAGCTAATGTTCCTGGAGTCACCAAACAAGCTGAGCGATTTCATTGATGCCGAACAGCAGAAGCTGCCAGGCGCCACACTCTCATTGGACGAGGATCTCAAGGTGTTTAGCAATGCTTTAAAACTTAGCCACAAGGATACCAAAGTCGCCATCAAAGTTGGCCCTACAGCGCTGCAGATTACGTCCGCCGAAAAGACCAAAGTATTAGCGCATTCCGTTCTGCTGAACGATGTTTATTACGCCTCAGAAATTGAAGAAGTGTGTTTGGTTGATGACAACCAGTTCACCCTATCCATAACAAACGAAAGTGGCCAGTTGAGCTTTATTCACAACGACTGCGACAACATTGTGCAGGCCATAATACATATAAGAAATCGCTGGGAGCTCAGCCAACCGGATTCAGTTACAGTACATCAAAAAATACGACCTAAGGATGTGCCAGGCACGCTTCTGAACATGGCGCTGCTTAATCTCGGCTCTTGTGATCCCAATTTGCGCACAGCTGCCTATAATTTGCTATGCGCCTTAACAGCCACATTTGATCTGAAGATTGAGGGACAGTTATTGGAGACACAGGGCCTTTGCATACCCTCGAACAACACAATCTTCATTAAGTCGGTTAGTGAGAAACTTGCCACAAATGAGCCGCATCTAACGCTTGAGTTTCTGGAGGAGTCTATACAGGGCTTCCAGCGCAGCACCATAGAGCTAAAGCATTTGTGCTTGGAGTATATGACGCCGTGGCTAAAGAACTTGACAAAATTCTGTAAGTCCAATGATGATGCCAAGAAGCTTAAGGTCTCACAGATTCTGGATAAACTGATCTGCCTGACTATCGATCAAAAAGAAATGTATCCCTCAGTGCAAGCAAAAATCTGGGGTTCAATTGGACAAATACCGGAGCTCATCGATATGGTGCTGGATAACTTTCTGCACAAATCGATTACATATGGCTTGGGATCGCCGCAAGTGGAGATTATGGCCGACACCGCTGTGGCACTGGCCTCTGCCAACGTCCAATTAGTGTCCAAAAAGGTCATCACACGCATGTGTCGCGTCATGGATAAGTCGTGCACGAATCCCACTCAATATTTGGAGCAGCATATGATGTGGGACGACATAGCCATACTGGGACGCTATCTACTCATGTTGTCGTTCAATAACTGCTTGGATGTGGCCACCTCTGTGCCCTATCTATTCCACACCATCACATTTTTGGTGTGCTCAGGATCGCTCTCCATGCGGGCCTCGACACACGGATTGGTCATCAATATTATACACTCGCTTTGCACATGCACAAATCCCTCGTTTGGCGAGGAGGCTCAGCGTGTCCTGCGCTTATCACTGGACGAGTTCTCATTGCCTAAATTCTATTTGCTCTTCGGCATTAGCAAAGTCAAATCGGCAGCTGTAACTGCCTTCCGCTCAAGCTGTCGCCATCCCACAGACAAGTGGCTGGGCAATGAACGCGTCACTCAGCCATTGCCTGCAGATCGTGAGCGACTCTCGCTGCCCTCGCTTGAAGTTATCACAGATGCGCTGCTGGAAATCATGGAGGCTTGTATGCGCGATGTGCCCGACTGTGAATGGCTGCACACTTGGACATCCTTGGCACGCAGTTTCGCCTTCTGCTACAATCCGGCGCTGCAGCCCCGAGCTCTCATCGTTTACGGTTGCATCAGCAAGAGCGTGACGGATCATGAGGTTAAGCAACTGCTGCGAATACTAGTCAAGGCACTCGAGTCCTTCAACGATCTGATTTTAATTGAGGCTTTGGTCATGTGCCTAACGCGTATTCAGCCACTCTTGCGTCCAGAGTCACCCATACATCGAGCGCTCTTCTGGGTGGCCATCTCTGTGTTGCAGCTGGATGAGATTACGCTGTATGGCGCCGGACTGGCTTTGTTGGAACAGAATCTGCATACGCTCAAGTCACAAGGCTGCTTTGACAAAAAGGAAACCATAGCGGAGGTCATGATGAAGACACGCGAGAAACTCGAGTGGCACTTCAAGCAACTGGATCATGCTGTCGGGTTGTCTTTTCGCAGCAATTTCCACTTTGCTCTGGTGGGACATCTTATTAAGGTAAGTTGCACCATGCACCACAGGTGGCTGCAATCTAAAACTACCTGCCATTTCAGGGTTTCCGACATCCCACGCCTACTACTGTGTCCCGAACATCGCGTGTGCTCACCATGTTACTCGGCATTATTGCCAAGCCGCTGCATCGTGACAAATTCGAGGTAACGCCAGACAGTGTGGCCTATCTGACAGCGCTCGTGGCAGTCTCCGAGGAGGTGCGCTCCCGCTGTCATGTGAAGCATGCGCTGCCGCGGTGGCCTGCAGATCTCAGCTGCAGCAGCATGGACAACGGCGAAGTACCCAACGGCGTATCGACGGTAAGCATTGAAGTGCAGAGAGGTAGGCATCATGTCTGTAAATCCGCCTTTTTAGATCGGTCAACCATTGTCGCGACGTCAGAAGAGTTGGGATATTTTGGATCAATCAGCTCTGCAGTTTGCACGTCAACACAAAGTACCAACACTTCAGGTAAGCCAATTAATTAGAATTCAAGTATTAACGTATTTAACCACTTAATGAAATTTGTTGTACAAAAGTTGTTATAACCATTTGCTATAGTAACTTTTGGCTACCCAGTTGTTATATTAAGACTATATACTTATATACATTCCGCCTATGTATTCTCGACTCTATCGAAATCAGCCTTTGCATAACTAATTAATCGTTCAATGATATTTTTCTTATCTCTTTTTATGTTTGTTTTGAAAAAAAAAAATCAAATAAAAAACCGTAACATACATTTATCACAATGTAACTCCTATATACTCAATATACTACTACTATATATGCCTGCTGACTCTTACATCTAATTGGTGCTTGTAACTCATCAATATTTCTGTATAATTACATAAACTACTACGCATGAACATGTCATTTGATTTACGTTTGATTTGATTGAGCAAACCTAAAATATATTACAATAAACAAATACAACTATAACCACTACAACGACATCAACATCAACAACAACAACAACTACATCAACAACAACACAACTGTGCAACACAATCGTAGAATGCGCGAGTATTATTCAAAACTCAACGCTCATTTTCGGTACCAACTACAAAGGATCCGAATAATGCAAGCGGCATCGAAGAACGTCAGGTACTGCCTAACAAAACTCTTTCTCTCCCTCTCTTAACTGTAATACTATTCACTAATACCCATTCTAATGAGACCCTAACCCACTGATTAATAATACTTGCTGCTAGGCTTAGATTTACTATTGTACATACGACTTATTTCATTTTAGAAACATTTCATTTCTGCATGGCTTGCCTGTTTGCCATTCCCATTAAATTCATTACAAAATTATTCAATTTTAACACCACTAACAAAGTTATTTCGTAGTAGACAAATCTTTTTCAAAATCTGAATAGCTTTTAATATCTCAATGTCTCGCATTAGCTGTGTTTAACTATTTTAAAACTTTGCTAATAAATTCCAACGTAATAATCGTCAACAGGAACGCGGTTCACGATCGTCAGTATCGAATGAATCAAATGTCTTGCTCGATCCTGAGGTGCTGCCCGATCTGTCTATACAAGCACTGGTTTTAACTGTACTGGCGACCCTCGTCAAATATTCATCCGATGAGGGCGAAACGCGCGTGCTTTATCAGTATTTGGCTGAGGGATCGGTCGTTTTTCCCAAGGTCTTCCCAGTCATGTAAGTCAATGTCGTAACCAATGACGAAATCTTTATCTTATGAAATGATTTGTTGTATGCAGTCATTCATTGCTGGATCAGAAGATCAACAATATACTGTCAGTGTCACATGATCAAGTTGTGCTGAATTCGGTGCAGAGTATCATACAAAACATGCTGGCCAGCGAAGATCCCTCACAGCAACAACTACATTTTCTCCAGAGCTGCGGATTCGGTGGACTTTGGCGTTTCGCTGGACCCTTTACAAAGGTTGGTCTTGTACTTAATTTGATAATGCTTTGAGTGACTATTCAAATTTGTCTCTTAGTACAATATGATGGGAGAGTCGTCGGAGTTGTTTGTGAACTGCCTGGAGGCTATGGTGGAAACATGTTTGCCTGGCGATGAATCAGCGCCCGTGCCGCCCTCACCGCGTCCCTACAACTTAAGCTCCAGCTTGAGCAGCTTAACGCTTGGCTCGCCGACGGACAAAGGTAAGTGAATGCTGAAAGTAGTTAAATTAAATACTCAATTTAGCTGCATAAATAATTAAAATTGCTTTTAGCAAAACTAGCGTGTTATTTAGTAACAAATTTGAAATGATAATTTCGATACACTTGAATTTGATAAAAAGTTATATTCTCTATTTACTCTTTCTTTATGCAAACACCATTACGTTAATATACAGCATTCTCATCGGAATCATTAGACTTTTATGATAACTGCTCCGGCAGCGTCACCTCGCTGCGACGCGCCTCACACAGCAAATCACGCGCCAAACATCGATTGAACGAAAGTCCATCACATTAAATGCTCCACAACAGCAATTAATTTCCAAACCCAATTAAATATTGAACAAGCTTTAGCTAAATTATACACACCTACATACAAACACACGCATACGCTACTGCACATTTGCATTAACATGAGAATCGTGTGCAAACTGAAACTACACTTCGATTGGTAGTAGTTATCTAAGCGCCACTAAACAAATTGACGCCACACACAGATACACACACACAGAAAACAATCAGACAATTGTACTAACTAATACCTACTATTGTGTATGCAAATTGTTATCAACATCTAAAACGAACAAACCAAAATAGATAAACAAAATCAGAGAAAATTACAACATATAAATGCACTTTATAGTATTAGCGAATTGATGTTTGAATATTTGAGAATTGTATTTTATGATATTTATCAGTACCTTGAAGCATTTACAAAAGTTTTTCGATTAATTGTCTAGCACTTTGTAGAGTAGTGTAGATGTCGTAAACGTTTGTTATATTCATTAATAACTAATAAGCAGAAATCGGCTCGTGTTACTAAGAACGCAACTATATTGAATCGCCAGCGTAGTAACTTGGGCCACATATTTTATTATACACTATATATATACATATATAAACATAGAAACGAATATTTGGTGGAAAAAACTACAAATACTGTACCTCAAGTTGATGCATGCGAATTAAAACGTTTTGCATAATAATCCTCAGTGAAGAACCTTGCGAAATTAATCCAATTACCAACAAGAAAAGCTTATACAATATTTTCAGTTCTTAGAAATGTTTTAATTTAACATAGATTAGATATAGCGAAAAGTTACAGCGATATTTTTTACAAACATAGATATACATATATTTT
Source organism: Drosophila rubida (assembly GCA_035046165.1). Lineage (NCBI taxonomy): Eukaryota > Metazoa > Arthropoda > Insecta > Diptera > Drosophilidae > Drosophila > Drosophila rubida. The sequence goes on along the minus strand of JAWNOF010000012.1, from coordinate 10,376,272 downwards.
GATTACTAAAAGAGCAAACGAAATCTCAAAAATATAGATCATAGATAATATCAAGTTAACGCCTCCATAGATAAGCTCTATCTTTATTTTCCAACTTCTCAATCCCTTTCTTTACTGTCTTAGCAACTCATTTAATTTGTATTATTTGTGCAAAATGTATGTATATGTTTATGCCTCTTTTATCTTATTTTCAGCTGCATGAATAACAACAACAAACCCACGCACTAGACGTACCACACTAATCGCAAAAGTTATGCGTTTTTTTAATCTGTTTAAAAAATGTTTCTGAACCCAAAAAACCAAAACCACAAAATGTACAAAACCAAATAACAAAACGACAAGTGTAAAGAAAACATTGTATATGTATGTCCATATGTATATAAAGCAGAGCGCAACAGCTGGTTAAGCGAGAGAAGCCCCACGAATACTACAAATAGAGAAAGATGATCAAGATAAAAAACAAAAAGAAAACATATATATATATATAAACATACATACTATATTTTGGCAGAAATACGAAAATAAGATGAACAATTTTAATACGATTATTAATTCGATGTATGTAGTTATTATTAATACGAGCGTAAACCATAATTGTGTAGTTTAAATAATAAGCACGTATACCTATTCACACCAGTTCCTGAGATGACCACGGCCGTGGCAAGGAGGGCATAACGGCACCATTTGTACCAGAGTTGATTATATAACTACCGTAACAACAAACACCAGAAGCTTTAAGATATCGGCACGCATAAGCGGCCTTTTAATTCTTTTGTATTATACGAGAATCTCCCGCTGCAACTAACAAACATGTAATTAATTGCATTTATTTCATGTTTTTTTTTTTAAGTTCATCTACCATTTCAACTTTTATTTAATTTATTTCATGAACATGCATTTTTATTAAATATTTATTTTTCTATTAATAAAAATTGTTGAACACCAAAAGCCCTTTACAATTAAGCAACCAGACCCAGTCCGCTTTTAATGCAAATTAGTTTTAAGCACTAAAAAAACTATAATGAAAAGAAACAAAAACATTTTAGAGATCGTAAATCGAAATAGTTTTAACGAATCGAACGTTATACTTACATTTGTACCTCTAATTAAACAGTTTAGTAAAATGATAAAGCGCAACAATTAAGTCCGTTATCTTCCTTTTCTTATAAGTCGAAACTAGCACAAGAAATTTACTTATTGACAAATGCAACTAATAAATTTTAAATCAAACTTAACTAGATGGAAAACTATCTAATATACAATATTGATATGAAGTATGAAGTATGCATAACAAACGAAATTGGGAAATGTTATAATACGTTTGCAGTATAAGAATTTGTGCTATAAATGTACGTGTTGCTATATGTGTATGTATTTCAAATCGAAATTTATGTATTGTATTTTACAAAGCGATGGAACAAAACATTTGCACATGTATGCAGCTAACAAATGATATTTATGAAATGTTCACGTTTCGAATCTAGTATCAACGTACAATTATAATGTCGATCAAATTAATTTACTCTCAATAAAATGTTTAAACAAATACCCAAGCAGTTCTTTTAAATTGTATAAATAACACAAAAGTATGCAATATTAAAAACTACGATGGCAATATATCGATCGTATGCTTAATATCATCCATACGTTAGGGAGCTAACCAAATTCGAAGTCTTAATCTTTCAGTGGAATCTGCATACGGGTTCCTTTTTTATGCAAATATTTGCATTTAATCTCGAAGCACCCGAAGAGCAAGTACCAAATGCCAAGCAAATCCATTACGCGCACTGAAAAACCTCCCCCACGACGAAAGGGAATCAGTGCCATCATCATAAAGTGCAGTTTATGTTGTTATTGTTGTTGTCGTCGTCTCTGCATTAACTTCTCGATTTCATGCATACGATTAAACGACCCTCAACTGAACTCAGAATGGGCACACACTCACCCTCAGTGCTAAGGCTCACATTGAGCTATAGAGCCTGAGCCGAGCAGGTGAATTTTGTCAATGGGCAGCAATCCCAGTTGCAATCGCAAAACGCGCCAAACGAGCAAGTGCCAGCCAGCTGACCGGGCCGAATCTGGAGAACCCAATGCCAATACTTGTGGGAATGCTTGAAGTGAACTTTCTCACGATGCGACGCCAACGACACACACCGGCTGGCAAGTGGCTGGCACTGCTACGGGTGGTGGTTGCGGTGGTTGCTCGACCAAACGAGCGCGACCCGTTCCCGTAAGTGTAACGCAATGTCGCGCCAAAGAGGAAATGAGGTCTCGGTCTGGGTCTCGATCTGGCTCTGTTGCCTGCCACAACACTGACAATGGGAAGAGCGCAAAAACGAGACACACACACGCACACGATTCCAAAGGCACGCTCACATTTAGCCGTTGAAGCAAGCGAAGGAAAACCAACAATGCCACACACACAAGTGAGGGTAGCTAAAGGGAACGGGAATGGCACGCATGGGGCACGGTTGCAAGAGTGTGCGCAGCACAGACACCACATCACACACAGCCAGGTCGAGGTCGTGTCGTTGTCGTTGGCTCAGTTAAACGCTGCACGCATCCAGCTCGTGTGTGTGCATCGTGGTGGTGGTTGCTGCTCTGCTTCATCGGGATTTGTCTTTGATGGCTCATGCTTATGCTCTTGCTCTTAATCTTGCCTCTGTTCCTGTTGCGCAGACGCACGGCGACGGCACGAGAATGAGAGTGAGAGAGAGCGAAGTGCTGCTCTCGTAATGGCGCTCGTAGGATCGTGGAGATATCTCTGCACTGAGAAAAAATTACGATTGATGGAAGGATAACCTTATATAAGTTGTTGGAAGTTAGAAGTCAAATAAAATATTTATTTCAAGCTCATTTCATAAAAATATTCATAATTTGATCATTTTAATTTAAATTTTGCCAGTGTAGCTGAGTGGCTTCCGCTCATTTGTAACAGACTACATACCCTGTGCGCATCTGCCACAATGTGATCATACTTGGTAATTTGAACACATTAAAAATGCATCAACCACACTAAATATAAAGCAATCATAAACAATTTGTATATTCAAGTATACACTTTTAAACAAAGACTTCAATGATTGCATTTACTTCTATAAATAAATATATTAAATTAGAATAGTTGAAAAGAAATTATAAACAGGGTATTTAACAGTTTAGCAGCCACACAAGCAAGTTTGCTAGTGGCGCACACGTGCAGCATGCAGTGAATCTTGCCACAAGCAGAGAGCCTGCCTGAGCCACTCACACGCACATCGAGACGATTGACGATCGTCTCGTTCCGATACAAAACGATGGCATCCGATTCGCTCTACTCTGCTCTGCTGCGATCGTTTTGAGCGTTGCGTGGTAGCAGTTAGGGGAGGATTTTGCAAGTGTATGCGCCGCCGACGCTGCTGCAGCTACAAAAAGGATCAGTTTACCTTGCGGCAAGATCATTTCTTAAGCGACTACCGTGCGGTGAACAGCAGCAAGTGCCTGTTGCGGACCAGCATTTCGACACACACCATTCGCCTGGCCAAATTCAAAATTTACTTGCAACATTTCACAAGAAAACCATCATCACCTTAGGCCAAGTCAAATTAGCACAATGGCCGTGGAGGGTCAAAGATTTATGACTAAGACGCAGCACTACCGCAAGGTCACCAAGCCGCTGCTTGAGCGAAAGCGTCGTGCTCGTATGAATCTGTACTTGGACGAGCTGAAAGATTTGATTGTGGATACAATGGACGCGCAGGGTGAACAGGTCAGCAAGCTGGAGAAGGCCGACATACTAGAGCTGACGGTTAACTATCTGAAGACACAACAGCAGCAACGTCTCGCTTGTGGTAGTAGTGCTGGCACCGCACCAACCGCACCCACTTCACCAGCGCCAACTGCAACCCAATTGAACTTTGATAAATTTCGTGCTGGCTACACACAGGCTGCCTACGAGGTCTCACATATCTTCTCCACAGTGCCCGGCTTGGATCTGAAGTTCGGCACACATCTGATGAAGCAATTGGGACATCAGTTGAAAGACATAAAGCAACAGCTCAGTCCCGTGCCCAGCGAAGACGCCAGCGAACCCGTCAACCTTGCGGATTGCAAGCAACAGCGTGCCACAACCCCGGACGAGGATCTAGAGAAGGGGGAAGATGTCTGGCGACCCTGGTGAACTTCATTTCGCCAATTGTTTAGCTTTATTAACCATCATGATGCACATTGAGAGCTTTATTACTCCGGTTTTAGTGTTGTAAGTTCCAATCCAAGTTTTCCAAGCAGTTGCCTCAGTTTTACAAGTATTTAGTATTAAGATATGATGTGATGTTCCTGTGATAGTTTATAAGTTCGTTTTTTGTATTTGATCTCCAATAGCCAATAATTTAACGAATAAGAATAATTTATATGATATCCATAACATTGAGCTTCCCCATTGATCTTCCGATTCGCTTTAAGAATAAAATGCTTTAACATTAACATTTGTATACATAAGAATTCACACTTTCTGCTAATTTTAATCACAACATACATGTTTAAATTAAAGATTTTATACTTCATATTACTTCTATTTAGAAAATAAACACTTTTACAATAAAATAAAAAATGAAAATCAACAAATTTCTGATTTTTAATTATTAATTGCAATCATTTTGCTTCAGTTTTAATATTCATAAAATAAATCACAGAATGTCCAAAATGAAACAAAATTATTTTGTTATTAACAATATTCGACATTGGTGATGTTTTTTCCCGCAGGAAATGTCTTTAAATTGAATTTCCTTATATACTGATCATTAGCAAAAACCTTAAAAGTCAGCAAACACATTGATAATTGATATCACCCTATGAAGATTATATGCAAAATTAATCAAATAAATTCTTAAAAATGTCTCTTAAAAATTAGTAACTGGAAATTAGGTGTTGCTGCTTAGATACCTATACTTATTACTATTATTATTATTGATATTCATCATTTAGTGGATTATTTTGGAATAGTGCATTAATTTATAATATATAAATACTCGTACACTACACTAAAACAACAAATTAATTCAAAGCCCTTTTAACACTACTAGCAAACTTATAGTACGTGGGTGAGCACTAAAACACCCCATAACTCAATTACAGAAGCCTGGAACGCACACGACTTACAGTCAAAAGTCGGAAGTGTGTCCACCGTGCGCCACTCGCGAGTAACGAGCCGCCAGGAGCGTGGAAGAAGGAACGAGCCTCGAGCAGCGAACAGCATCGCTTGGCCCCTAGTCGACCTCGACTTACTTACGAAAAGGTCTTCAAGGATCAAGGGCAGGGGGACAGGTCCTAAAAAGGCAACGGGAACACACGCATTAAGCACACTCGTCGCACACGAGCAATGTTCCCACAGGATCATAACTGGCACAAAAGCCGGGCAACAAGTGCAGGACGAGCAAGGGAAATGGAATGCCAATGCACAAACAAACAGGAAGTGCTGCTCTCGCTGCGGCTCCGCCTAAGTGAAACGCCCCAGCTGAAATGCTGTTGCTGCTGCTGTTGCTGCTGCTGACGTGCGTTCCCACGCCAATGGGCACAACTGAGATGGCGAGATGAGTGTGCAGTTCATTATCCTTTCGCTCGCCCATACGAGAGTTCTTAGGCAAATCATAACACAAATCTAGAAATGGCAGCTGCGCCACAACTGCAAAAAATAATATTCCCATGGCAAGCCAGGGCAGGGCAAGGCGAGGCAGAGGCATGGCAAGGCAGGGGAAGGGCAGCCAGCGTTCCGTTGCCCATTGAGCAGGTGAGCCCAGAACATTGGTGTGAGAAACCAAGGAGGAAAGTGTTTCCCACGATGCTGGCAAACACACGCACACAAAGGTAACGATCCTGCGATCCTGCTCCCTGCAATGCCGATGATAAGGGTGCCACAATAAGAAAGCGAAGCGAACAATAAGAAACAGCGGAAGGGTCGACCGTCGCCAACGTCCTCAAGCAACCAACCCTCATGCCAGCACACGCTGCACGAAATGCCAGCACACTGGAACCCGAGAGCACGACGAACCCAACAAGCAGCAACCCGAAGAACGAACCACGTTTGGGGGTTGTTTTTCGACTCGTTTCGTATAAAAGGCAACGGCCAGTCGTGCACTCCACACACAACGTCTTACACACTCGCAGCAGCAACAGCTCGCAGCTCGCAGCAAGAAATTCACCAAATATCCTTACAAAAATGTCCTCAATGCAAGTATCGGAAATGTCGAAGACGTATCAGTACCGCAAAGTGATGAAGCCACTGCTCGAACGCAAGCGCCGCGCACGCATCAACAAGTGCCTCGACGAGCTCAAGGATCTGATGGTCGCCACTTTGGAGTCGGAGGGCGAGCACGTAACGCGCTTGGAGAAGGCCGACATCCTCGAGCTGACCGTCACCCATCTGCAGAAGATGAAGCAGCAGCGCAAGCACAAGCGCGCCAATGGCGGCGACGACACACTGACCCCCGCCGAGGGATTCCGCTCTGGCTACATTCATGCCGTCAACGAGGTCTCGCGTTCGCTTTCTCAGCTGCCCGGCATGAACGTCAGCCTGGGCACACAGTTGATGACACATCTGGGCCAGCGACTCAATCAGCTGCAGCCCGCCGTCAAAGAGGCGCTGCCCGTGACGTCGCCACTGTCCGTGCACATTGCCAGCCGCGATGCCTACTCGGTGCCCATCTCGCCGATCTCCAGCTACGCCGGCAGCCCCAACTCCAGTGTGGCCAGCGAGCATTTGCTCACCACTTGCTCCAGCCGCCTCAGCATCGATGTCAGCAAAACTGATGAGGCGGTGGACAGCGAGGATGAGGAGAACGTCTGGCGGCCTTGGTAGAAGGAGAAAGGCAAAGGAGAGAGAATGAGAGAGTTAATGATAGATAGCAAAAGTCTTCCAAGTCAATGGGTCAATCACAGACTTCATTGACTACCACTTAGTTTTAAGTTGATCTAAGCGACAGAGAACGAGAAAAAGCTTTAACCGAGGCACAGTTCATGTGATAACTAAGTTTAATAAATTAAATTATCTAGCAAAAATTGAAAAACAAAACAAAACAAATGTTTTCATTCGAAGCTTTCAAGCTGAAATTATGTGGAAAAGCTGCTTATCGAGATACGACAACATTGGACTGTCCAATTGGTCGAACAGCTTCTGGGAATAAGTCCAGGTACAAAATTACGAATAGGTTCGCATAGCGGAAGTGACCCTGCCTCAGCCCTGCCTTAGCCTAAACTGCTGCTACATTTTATCGAACCCTCTGAGCCAATTCGTTGTAATTTTCCTGCCTCATCTTATTGTTACGAATGCTGGCCAGACCAGGCCAGCCAACAAAAAGAAGATGAAATCTCGTAACAAAAGAAAGCGAAAACAATGCCAAGGCCGGGAGAAGAAAAAAGCAACAAAAAACAAAAAACCAAATGTAAAATAAAACGACGATGTCCGTCATGAGGCTACCGTCGGCCGTCGGTCGCATCGAGTTGGTCCACGTCCACACGAGGGGCACCCCTTGAACACGTGTGCACACAATAAGACGGCCCCGAGAGAAATAAAAAATTAGAGACTTATCTCTCGGCGTGTCTAATCGAGTTACGACAATGTCGCTCAGCCTTAGGCTCAATCTTGTAAAGAAAGCCGAGCCGTGTCGATCCCAAACAAAGGGCAGCAAAGGATCGAGTCATTCCATTCTCCAAGCCATCCTTTTCGGCCACTCAGCTAGAAAATCGTCTACACAATGGTCAAGGCAAGACAAACACACACACACACACACACAGAGACACTCACACATAATTGCTTGGGTTGTCTGTCTGATATTCAGGTAAAGGTAAAGGTAAATGATTGCCTTGCCCTAGGGCAATCCAACAACAGGATATCACTTTTTGGCTGGCCCGCATCATTTGCTTATCTGCTGCCGTCGTTGTTGCCCCAAGACCAGTAGCCCCGACGCCTGAGCTGTTAACAATCAATGAAGTTTAAGACTGCAGCATAAAATAGTCAAGACAACGATGAAAAATATGGGGGCAGTTTTAGGGATGCATAACTTCGACCTTGATTAAGATTAACAATCTGGAGTACTTAAATTCAAGGCACTTTTCAGGGGTCAATAAATCTTTAACTGAGCGCTCAGTTAGGAAAAAAGGAAATTTTTACTGCCACTTAATTTGCATTTTCATACAAGAATAACTCTCAGTTAATCGTTATTCATAAGAGGGGACTTCAGGCAATACTTGGCGCGGACCCTGATTAAAAATCTGTACACTAAGATTTGTCTAGGGTCACCACAATAAATCTTTAGGCAAGGAAGTCCCACTACAGTTAAAAAAAAATAATATTAGAGTCATACATTTTTCCCTTTCGTTTTATGGCATCAATTGTTGTTAAAGTTCATGAACTAAATTGATATTTTATTTTGCAAAGATAACACACAATAAACGTTGTGATATTTGCATATTGATCAAACATGAAAGCCGTGAAAAATCACAACTGAGCACTGATCCTCGCCCATCCCTAGGCAGCATAATTGTGGCACGACAACAACAACACCGACAACACCCAAAGATGACAATAAGCAGAATATGGCAAAAGGCAATGGGATCGACAACGGCGACGGCGACGGCAAAGGAAATGCATGCAGCAACAAAAGATACTTAATCTTAAAGGTAAACCCGATGAATGACGAACGAATGTGTTGCAACGTAACCGAAACCGAATCCCAAAACCCGAAACGCTCAAGATCTGCAACGATCGAGCCTCAAGCCTCGAGCTCGAGCTCAAACTCAAACTCGAGCTCTCGAACGCAAGCCCAAGTCATTAAAAATCTACAATACACAAACTGCATACGAATCACTTGAAGGGTCCCAGCACACGCACACACAAATAGGCAGACAGACAGACGGAGCGACACGCAGACAGTGGAACAGGGGGATGGAGGGTCTGGACGAGCTGTGGTACAAAGAAATATCAGAAGCGAAGATCGTGAGAAAATGGTTTGGAACGTGGTTCTCACACGATCGACACACCTGCCCTTTTTTTTATATGTAAGCGTTCGTCTGTGAGTGCTTGCGCATGTATGTATGTGTGTGTGTGTGTGAGTGTGTCCCTGTTGTAAGTATTTCTGTATTCAAGCTACAAGACCACTTACGGGCAAGATCACGAGGAGGAGGCGAGCTGCTGACGCTGTTGCTGCCGCCGTTGCTGCTGCAGCGACTTGAAAGAGAAAAGCAGCGTGCGGTAAGTGTGCGGCAAAGTCGACGTCGTCGCATTGGCCAACATTGTAATGACTGTGGACACACGATCGTTAAGACCACAACGCAAGCCCGAAATAACAAACGGGGTAGGGGCAGCGACACGGGCAGGGGCAGGGGCATCATAAGAGGCGGCCTGTGGCGCGGCGCATGCGCGAAGCCAGCCCGCAACTCGCAGCTCGCAGTCGCAGCGTTTTGTCGAACGAACTCAATTTAGTTTGTTTATGGTCAGAGCGAGAGCGCATGCTTCGTCGACTGACGGCGAGCACAAGAGATAGTGTGAGCCATTGTATAAAAGCGTGTGTGTGTGTGCGCCACACTTATATGGTGTGCTATTGACTCTGTAATATCTTTAATATGGGATGTTGTTACACTGCATTGGCACACGCGCACGTTGCCACTGGACAAGCTGCCCCAGAGCTCTTTGTCTGTGTGGCTAAGATGCTGGCACGAGTTGCCGAGTCTTGCAGCGCGCGCGCACACACACACACACACACACACACACTCAGACGCGCCTCACTCCACTCCCCAGTCAACTCCTTCCCTCCAGCGTTCGCCTGCGCATCTCAATGATGCCTGGCCCCATGGCCAGACGCCCGCTCAATGGCTTGTGTTGGCCGGTTTATACTTATATATGTATATACATATATATTTTTTTATTATTATTATTTTTGTTTCCTTCCTTTTTTTTGGGTTTTATTAAGTGGTGGTCTTGCGCTTACTTTAATACGGCTGCATTAAATTTTGCGGCGTGTGTATATTATGACTGCAGTAGGTGGCACTGCCTGGCCCCGGGGTAGCATCAGCCACAACGACAGCGACTGCAGTTGCCTGGGTGAATGTGAACGCGAATGCGAACGCGAATCTGCAGCCGAGTCGGAGTCGAAGTCGAAGTCGGAGTTGAAGTTGAAGTCTGAATGTAAATGGAGTGGAATTAGTGTGGGGCCAGCACTCAGAGGTCACGTGATGTGCGTACTGTACTGTACTTCATTTTGCGAGCAGACTTCTTTTCAGTTTTGCCATAAGGCGCTTATGGACCGTTCGAGTTGCTCCAATAAAACCGTTAGCGCTTGGCCCACATAACTTAATATTATTATCATCATTGTCAGCTTTTGGGTATCATAAGTTTGCACTGTCAAGGTTTTGCTATTGTGAAATGAAGACGATTAATTCGTTTTGGCAAATAATTCAAGATAATTTATGAGAATTACAGAGAGTGATAAATCTGAAATTTTAAGCCGATTTCTAAATTCATTTAATTACCTATGCCTTGACAAACGCATACTATAGTGTCTCATTATTTTTGGGGTTTTCAAGATTTCTATTTAGTTGCTTGACTTATTGCTATTATCGCACTTGAAATCAGCAAATAAAAATTCTGTGCAATTTGTGCGCAAAACTTGCAGAGAAGATCAAACCATGATTCTTTAATGATTCTCCGCAAACTCTGCGCTCTTTTTGGCCAATAAAAGAAGCGCTTAAAAATAAATATTAAAGATACACATCGATATGTGTGTGTATAAATATAGCTTGTGCAGGTCGCTGTGCCAATGTTACGTGACTAATCACATTTGGCGAAGATTAGCAGCAATCAGCATCAGTGGAGAGTAGGGTAGGTAGTCATCATCATAGTTGTCCACACCAGACACAAAAGCGTTCAATTTGAAGTTCCGTAACCAAACCGCACACACGCGAAATCATTCACACTCACACACACACGCACGCGCACATTCATTAATGTGAGCAATACAGATATCACGTATACGACTCGCATACCGCGATTACCAATACCGATACACGGCGAAGTTTTAAGTGCCTGGCCTGGTCGCGGTCGCGGACCTTAATTTGCGATGTCTGGAGGTCTGGCCGTTCGTCTGACAACGGCCCCGGCGCATGTGCCAAACGGTCAAGCGCAGTTAAAGCTGTCAAAGCAGCAATAACAACAACAGCCACAATGCGAGCCATTGACAGGCGAGTCGAGCGGTTCTCACACTCAAAAAAACTTGTAATAAATGACGTTTCCTAGAATTTAGTTGCTGGCTTTTATATATGTATGTCCATATATATATCGTATATTGCCTTAGTAGTTTTTTTTATTATTTAATTGCCGCAGCAGCGCCGGCGCAAAGGCCCCGCAGTCAAATCGGCGAATGGAGAACAGAGAACGAGCCGTCATTTAATGAGGCCAACTGGAGAGACCCCGCGAGTGTGGGAAAATATTTAGCGACTTCCGGCTGAGGTTTTTGATTAGGATTTCTATGGAGCTCATTATTATGGCTATTTTGTCGCCTCCGGAAGGGCTTCATTGATGATTGAGCTTATCGCTGTGCTGTGCTGTGCTGTGCACTCTGGACACGATGACGCACACTGGCGTCTGATGAAATTCAATCTGTGCCTGTAATTTGAGCTGACCACAAATGAAAAGAAATTTGCTTTGTGTTTGGTTCTTTTTTTCTTTTATTTATATTTTTTTTATATAATTTGTAGTAGCTTTCGTTGAGTACATGGAGCTGCTGGCACTGTCTAGCCAAGTTTACGGCTCTAACGAAGTGCTCCCAGATCGCTTGCTTAGCCAAGTTGTTGGCTCTGGCAAGATTCAGCCAAGCTGGGCTGGCGCGCGGCTTCCAATCCAGCGCATACCTTGGGACGGCTGTCCGGGTAGATGAGTAAGTTGTCAACACCTTTGGCTTCAAGGCTGTCGCCTGCATTGCATTCACCAGGGACGCCACATGGAACCAGAGCTGCTGCTCGCCTCGCTGGGCGCCGGACTGCAGCTGCCGCTGGCGCTGCCGCATTCCGATGGTGGCGGCGTCACCAGAGCTGGACTGGGACTGCCACTGCTGCCGCTGCTGAGCTCGTCGGCGGTCTGCATGGGCACGGCGACACCAATGGGCAGAGTGGGCACCACCACTTGCAAGTAGTTGAGACGATGACCCAAGTGGCTCATCAACTGGGTGCCCAGATCCACGCTGACGCCGGGCACGGCGGCCAAGGTTTTTGACACTTCGTTGGCGGCATGCACGTAGCCGGCGCGAAAACTCTCCGCGATGCTCAGCTTGGAGTCTGCGCTGCTGCTGGGGGTGCTGCCGAGACGCAGCTGCTTCTGGGCGCGCAGCTTCTTCATGTGCTCCACGGTCAGCTCGAGTATGTCGGCCTTCTCCAGGCGCGTGATGTGCTCGCCCTCCTGGGTGAGGCACTCGACCATGATGTCTTTCAGCTCGTCCAGGCACTTGTTGATGCGGGCGCGACGCTTGCGCTCCAGCATGGGCTTCATTACCTTGCGGTACTGGTAGGTCTTGGACATTTCCATTTCCAGCACCATTTTTGATTTGATGTGATTTGTTGATGTAACTTGACGACGATAGCACGCGTAATCCACAATTATTAATTTAGAGTCGCTCTTCTGCGGTTGGCTCTGCGATGTTCACGCTGCACAGTCGTAGCTTTGAATGATTCAGCTCGCTGTTCGCGTCGTGCTTTTTATAGGCTCGGCCTCAACTGCGCTGCGACTGCGACTATGACGGCGAGTGTGAGTGCGCGTGCGAGCGAGATGCGCATTTTGCCTCGTGCGCGAACTAAATTTTATTTATCCTTCTCCCTCTGGTGCGCAGCTGGTGGTGGTGCTGCTTGCTGCTGTTGTTGTTGTTGCTGCTGGCTTCTGTTTACGTATGCGCTGTGTGTGCGCTCTCACTCTCTCGCTCTCCCTCCAGCACTCGCACTCGAGCTCGCAGTGTTTGTGTGAGGGCAATAAAATGACTTGAGCTGCGGCTGCGCCTCTATCTCGTTGTGTGTATGTATCACGCGCGGGCTCTGTGCTGCTTGCCCGCGTGAGCGTGTGTGTGTGTGTGTGTATGTGCTGTTTGTGTGCGGTTGTGTGAGTTGTGATTGTTATACCGTGGGAAACTGTTTCGCAGCCGATTTCCACGACGACGGCTGACTGCCTGCCTGGCCTGACTTCTTCTGATTGTGCATGCTTGGGGTCTTTGGGCTGTCGATCCGTCCGTCCGTCCGTCTGGCCGTCCGCTCGTCTGCACGTCTGACGGCCCGCCTTTAAGAGCTCCGACTCTGGCTGTGTGGCTGTGGCTGTGGCTGTGGCTGAGCGGCAGCCAAGCGAGCACATGCCTTCCATCCATAACAAGATGTTTGCATTTCAATTCATTTGTATGTGGCCGGGTATTTGGACTCGGGCTGCGAACTCGGCGCTGCTTCGACTTGGTCCGTCTTGTCTTGGCTTCAGTTTGCCATGTGCCTGCGCCGTCGCCGTCGCCTTCGCCTTCACCCTTGCAGTAGCTTATGGCACGCTGATAATTGTGGAATCGTCATCGCGCAGCATTTTTGTTTTTATTTTCCTTGTGTAGTTTTTGACTTTGCTCTCGCCCTCTCGCTCTCTCACTCTTGGTCTGTTGTTGTTTTGCCTTTGTTTTTGTTGTTGTTGTATGTATTTTTTTAACGCTTTATGGATCATTGATTGGGATCGTGGGCTTCGTGGGCCAAGCATTACGCTTTTCGTTTACATGATTATTCTTGATTGCCCATTGCGACCACTCGGCTTTGGGATCTGTCGGTGGTTTTTTGTGTTTTCTGTGTGTTTCTTGTTATTGTTTTCTCTCTCTTGATTCGGCTATCTGAATGCATGTGTTCATGTGTGTGTGTGTGTGTGTGTGAATGCCGCGGCTACAACCACTACTTCTGCCATTTGTAGACAATTACCGGCTTGACTGGGCAAAAGGCAAAGTATTTTTATGCGACGTGTGCGCGAAAGTCAGTTGCGAGCTGCTGTTGCTGCTGTTGCCGTTGCCGTTGTTGTTGTTGTTACTGTTGTTGTTAGCACACGCTATAAATGTTGTTGTTATGACTCTATGGCTCGTGCAGTGTTTGAAGCTTTTGTCACGTCACAAATGATTTGGATTTTTAGCACATTTTTATATTTAGCATGACTTCGAACTGTGATTCATCTGTGCGTCCCATAAGTGTCTCAATTTCCACTATTTATAGCAAGCAATCTGTGACACACTCAAATTACAGCTCAAATTTCACAACACTTAATTAGAAGTGGCGAACCGTCGAAATCACATTGAATATGACAACACGAGTGGCAACGCATCATCAGCAAGCAACAACGTCGACAGCAACAATAAACGGGGCACAAGACAAATTAAGTTGGCGTTTTGTACGCATTTCAAATGAGCTACAGTTAACAAACGTTAACAACCTCATCTTCACTCTTTTTTCTCTGTTTCGTCTGCCTTTGTTTGCGACTGACGCCGTTTGCTTGCCGTTGCCGTTGCCGCTGCTGCTGCCGCTGCTGCTGTTGTTGGTCCGTTAAATGAGGCGCGCGCGCGAGGCTGTCAAAAAGCTGGCTGCTCCGGAAATGGCTAATTGGATTGAAAGTGACTGAATGAGTGAAGAGCGACGAGTGAAAAGTGTCTGATTGTCGGCGGTGGTGTAAAACACGAATGCTGCCGCCAAATAGGGGTCGCTCGGCGCACGGTCTCAATTTCATGAGGGCCCATGAAATTAATATTAGATTTGGCATGTGTAAATTGATAATGTTATGCTAAGGGCACGCTCAAGATCATGCATCGTTTGCGTCTGCACTCATTGCGCACAAGACTTTGTTGTGTCAATCCACAGCATTTATTCAAATCGGAGCAGGTTGCTAAGCTATTCGTTTGCGAGAAGAGAATACAGAAACGATGCTGTCATTAAATCAGGGATTATGCAATGCGCATAAATTCAAAGTGATGCAATAGATAAAACTAGACACAAATATGTTATTTTCACTACTTTTTATACTTCAAATTAAATAGAATTTGAAAAGTATTTTATAAATTCCTAGAAATCTTTTAATCTTTGTCTGCATTCACATTTGCTTGGTTTTGATAATAATTCTTCACTTCGTTGTCGTCTTTGCGCTGCTTAAAGGTCTAATTGGATGACGCATGACTCATACGCCTTGTGGGCCCGTGCAATCTCGCAATATGCGTAGCGCATTCCTTAAAGTCGCCCAAGACCAACATGAATGCACACACATACATACACATATCCAATGAAAGACAATGATTCTCGGCTGTGGCACAACGAAGACCTCATTTCACCCATTTTAGTCGATTTACTTCTCTTGTTTTTTTCTTCTCATTTTTGTAAAACAATTTTTATTTTTTTATCGATGGCATACGCACGCGCGAATTTTAGTACCCCCGCTGCGCCGGCGACCAACATTGGGCCAACAACAACAGCAACAACAACAGCACGAGAGCGTGCACAAGCACAGGCCCAAGCCCAGAGACGAAGCCGAGCAGCAACAACGGCAAACAGCAAAAGCAACAGCAACAAGTATAGCGTGTTGTTGAATTAATTTATATCCAACAGTGCGCTTTCAACTTTATTGCGCCGCGAAAAGCAGCCACAACCCGAGCCCGAGCCCGAGCCCGAGCCCGAGCCCGAGCCCGAGCCAGAGCAAGCGCAAGAGTCGGCAGTGTGCGCCTGCCCCCCTGGGGGCCCCCCTCAGCGGCCGCGCAGCAACCCACACAGAGACAGCGGCAACCCATCCATACCGACAAAAGGCACAGCGGAGCACGGGGAGCGGGCACGAGGGCGGGCGCGGGAGCTGGAGCGGGCACTGGCACACACCGATAGTCGACAAGGCACACACACATGCGCAGTGCCAGACCGTGGGAAACAAACTCGTGCCAGTCGTTTCATTGCTGTCAAATAATATCTTGATGGGGATCAACTTGAAAAGATTGGTTGGGGCTGGCTCGTTGCCGCTGCTGTTGCTGTTGCTGTTGCCCCCATCTCGTTGTTGTTGTAGTTGTTGTTGTTGCTGTTGCTGTTTGGCGAGTCGTTGCTGGCCGCTGTTTAGGATGCGGTCGACGCTTTTGTTTTTTATTTTATTTTTTTCTTTTTGTTGTTGCTGGTCTCTTTTTAGTCTTTTTAATACTTTACACATTTGTTCGTCATACCCCAACCGTTGAGTGTCTGAGACAGAGAGAGAGTGTGTGTGTGTGTGTGTGAGTTTATATAGTTATAGCCATGGTCGTAGCTCGGCTTCGTAAACCAGTTTGCCATCCGCCAAAGCGAGGCTGTGTCTGCGTCTTTGGCTGCGGCTGAGGCTGCGGCTGCTGGATGCCAGCACATACTCGCTAAGATCACATAAAAGACCCGGCACGCCCCACATGCCGCCCGCTCCCCCCCGCCGGCTGCTCAGCTTTCGGTCAGCTCATTCGTGAATGGTGTGGCTGTGGCTCGCTTTTATGATGCACTGTTTGCGTTGTGCACACCACATGCGAGCGAGCACTTGGCACGTTGCCCATTATCTTCTTCGAGTCCGCTGGAGGCTAAAGTTTCTCAAGTACACATATCATATTACCACCAGGGCTCCGCGACAAGGCGCAAAGGCTTACAGCGCACCCCCAGCTGGCGTGCAAGCTGTCAATGCCCCCCCTCAACAGTGTGAGTGCAACTTCAACTGGCGACCAAATGACACATGCAGGCGCTTCAGTTTCTCCACTTTTTGATAAACAATGTCAGCCCGTTTTCTAGTCTTCAGGGGAGACCATTTCACACACTCCAACCACGTCCCACTCCAGTTGCTGCAGCGATAACATAAACAGTGTGTCTGCTATGGCAGAGTGAGGGCAACCCCCTGGCTAGGATCTGACAGCCATTAAAAAGTATCTTTAAGTATGCATCTATTGCAGCGTTAATCTCACAGCTCGCAACTCGCAGCTCTCAGCGCGCACTTCACACACACGTCCCAAGGCACACTCAACTTATTGATAGTTCCCCCAGCCGCTTAATTAAAATATCTATAAGATTGCAGGGCCACAAATAAGGGTGCATTTCCAATGAGGAATGAAATGAAATCGAAGACAAGTGGCTGCCACATTTTATTGCTGCAGGGGTCGCACTCGGGATCGAGTTCGAGTTCGAGTTTGAGTTCGAGTTCCACCACACAACAAAAGCCGTGTGGGAAAGTTGGAAATCAAAACAGCATAACAAGTGATTCGAAACACACAAATCCATACAACAGGACCCCAAGCAGCAGAAGCAAACAATTACCACCACCACGACCAGGACGAATGACTAGCAATGCGTGGGAATGCAGTTTTACATTTTGTTTTCTTTTGCCTTTATGTTGATTGCCCATTAGGAGTACAATTTGCACTCCTTTTAACCGTGTGATCCCATCCACAAATATTGGATGTCCTGGCTTCCTTCGAGTCGTGAGAAATTTTACGAAGGAACACCTGCCTTTTGTTTTTTCCTTCTTGTTCGTTATCTGCTGTCCCACTTGAATATATATTTCCTTAAAATTTCGAGGCACCGAAAAATTGTTTCCCACACTTCGTGTATAGCTCGAACAGTTGCACTTTTTGTCCGGATCGGGGGTACGTATTATACGTTTCCTCGCTCCTCCACACTCACACATCTGTACCGAGGAGAACAGGCTCTCTTTGGGCTACCTGCTGCCCTTACAAGAGCCTCATATTTCAGGTTCTCGCTCGCCAGTTAACTATCTTATCTCTCTCTCGCGCTTGTTCACTCTCTCGCGTCTGGCGTCTCTCGTTTCTGCAGCCTTTTTCAATGAGGGTGAGGTGCGTACCACGTACGCGTGTCGGTCGGAGGGTCTTTTTCAATGTTTCCTTAACTGTGTATCTCTCTCGTTCCCTTCTTTCGTCTCTCGCGCGTATGTGTGTTTGTGTGTGCGGCCACAGGAAATGCATTTTGTGTTTGAGCTGCGCTGCCGCTGCTGCTGCTGTTGAGCAGAGCGTTGTGGCAGCTATAAAAGCGAGCCGGGTTTCGGTTGGGAAATCATTCTGACATCGTCAGCGTTTCAAGCAACACAAGCAACATTCACACACGCTTTCCCATTTCCATATCCAAAACGAAAATGTGCCAACAAGTCGAAATCAGCAACAACAACGCCAACAACAAGATGAAGAACAACTACAGCATCAAGCAAGTCTTGAAGACACTCTTCAAGAAGCAGCAGAAACAACAACTGAAGCGCCAGAACTCACTGGAATCCCTCGAATCCGTTGACAATCTGCGCAATGCCGAAGTCGAGGAGGTGTACTATGCCGAAATCGACGAGAACGCCGCCAATGAGAAACTCGCTCAGCTGACGCAAGAGCAAGAGATGGAGACCGACGAAGACATCTATGTGCCAGTCCGATTTGCACGCACTGAAGCCGGCACCTTCTTCTGGACCACCAATCTCCAGCCAGTTGCCAGCGTCGACGCCGATCTGCTGCAGCCTGCCTACTGCTACTCCAGCCAGCAGCATCCGTTTATGCAGTACCAGGATCGTTGGGCTCAGGCTTAAGACATTCAGATAGCCCAACCAGCAAACACATCCTCAATCTACAACAAGCTTTAAACGCATGCAAAACATTGTGATAGCAGCAGCAGCAGCAGCAGCGGCAACAGTACTTAATCGTAACTGAAACTCATCTCAGCGATCCAGCGCTTCCATTAGCTCTTAAGATATTGTGATAGAAAATTGACAGCTTTAAAAAAAAAAAAAAAATACAAAATACAAAAAAAAGATATAAAACTCAAATTACAATTTATTGTCTAATTGGTTCTTTTGGGGTTTTGTTTTCAGTTTTATGAGCTCAGCAGATCCTTCTTGAGAAAGAAACTGATGCACACTTGTTGTTATGACGTCTGGCATTCCAATCCATTGAGTAGCTGGCACAACTTGTTTACGATATGAGCGCTGTTTATCTTCGTTCGTTCATAAAACAAAATTGTTCAAGTCGTATACGTGCGAGATAAGAACGGCGTGTCTAAGAGTATTTTTGAATGCTCTGAGATGTTTCTAGATAAATGTTTTCTTTTTTGGGAAATTTACTCGTTCCACATGTGACGTAATGGCTTTTGGCATATTGATGATAGTGTCGTTGTGTCGCTAGAATTGCAACTGATACTCCGAGCAATTAACCAAAAATGATGTCAGTTCGCAGAAATTTTAATTTTAACTTTACAGACTGCTCTAACTGATATTGCTTTTCCATTTGCAAAGTAAGTCCAACGTTAAATTGTAAACGAAATACAGTAATAGTTGAAGCCCTTACATTTGGGGAATTTGATAACTTTTTGCCAAAAGCGGGTAATTAAATCTGTGTGGCTTTACAGCACTTCGTGCTTATGCTTATCTTGCCGCCAACTCTCCATGGAATTCTTCCACATAACATGACCTTGCTTGGCACTTTTCGCATTCGTCATGCTGTGATAATGGTATAACTGACATTCTTTGGCACCAGTACAGTTGGCGGACATCCAACATTTCTAGTTTCCCACTGCAAGTGGCCAGTTGCCAGTTGCGAGTTGCCTTGTTGCCTGCTGCCTGTTGCCTTGGCTAAGGCCACAGCCACCTGTGTGTGCCCAAATATGGCGATGGTGTGCATAACTTCACGGCAATTTCTTGCACGGGCTTGTCGCCGCGTGTCGTACAACTTATTTATGTGCTTTTCCAGAAAGAAGAAAACAAACAGAAACGGTGCCGTGGCGAAGGAGGAGTTGATGGGGGGTTGGGGAGTGAGTATCGGAAAAAAACCCATATCAAAAACGACAATTAAAATGCAACATGTAGACGTCAACACCTTCCAGTCACGGGCCAGTCACTGTCACTGTCTCAGTCACAGTCATAGTCACAGCTCATGCGAGCAACAGTCACATGCCAAGGCGTTTCGAGGCGGACGTTGAAATTGGGCATAAAAACAGTACCGCGAAAGATAATCGCTTCGGTGTTCCCAACCCATATCATTATCCCTTTCTCTTTCGCTCCCTGGCTGACTCCCTTTGCTTATTTATCAATCACAAACACATTTCTCCTCCACTAAAAATGCAAATTGATGTCACAAAAGAGCGAGTAAAGCGAAAGAAATGCTTAACTCAGAACGCCGACAACCAAATGCTCTATCTACATATTCTACAAATTGTAGAAAGATTCGAATGTGTATTTAAATTATTGGTTATGTCTGTGTCATCGTTTCATATTAATAGGTTTTTGAAATTCCTCTTGTATTCGACACATAATCCCTTATGGAATCAGTGGATTCTTGGGCAGGGCATCAATAAGTTGAATAAAATTCTGGTAGCGCCGTGACGTAAATTAAGTAGCAATATAAGTTTCTGTTAAATTGGCTCCGACAACGCATAATTAATTTCGTATGCGTAGCGGCGAAGAATTGGAAGAAAGAACCATCTTGGAATGCCGTTGTTGTTGATGTTGATGTTGATGTTATGTTGATAATGCTTACGATGATTGCCACCGCTGCGGCCCCTGCTACCGATAGACATCTTCTTCTTTCGAACCCTCAGCTCATTTGCATTTACAAGCAAGTGCGAGTACAACACTTGCATAGGGCCCTCGCCGCAGTGTCTCCGATATGGCCATAAACACACTGGCTGGGCGGGGAGGGCCGAGAGCTGGAGTTTAACGTTCGCCGCTGTGCCCAATTCTCGGACATGAGCCGAGCTAACCACAACGACGACGGCCTTCGCGTGCGTGACCGGCATGCGCTTAGCGGTCATTGATTGGCCAACAGCAACAGCAATCTTTGTTGGACAGTTCTTTGACCATGTCTATGCGCGACCAGCCGTGTGTTGTTTCAACTGAGGGCGCCGCGAGCAACAAGTGTGTGAACACATTAAACGGTGATTAGACCCGGCTCTGGGCCTCTCCTATTGTTTATGTTGTTGTCGTTTCAGCGACTATGTGTGGCTGTGTGGCTGTGTGTCTGGTTGGCTTTTGTAACCTGAAATTAGCCCCTAGAGTTATAGCAGCAGCGGCAATATCATTAGCCACGTAAGGGACAATGTGGGCGGTCAAATGGTACAAGTATTTACCAAAATTGCTTAGATCTCAGCGAATAACACGGTCATTTATCACAACAAAATGAGTTAGATGATGATGATTACAATTTCAAGGGCCTTAAGATAATGGCAATGTTAGTTTAAATAAAGACCAACGAATCTAAGAGTACTTTTAATTACACTTGAACCAGCTAATTACAATTCAGTTTAAGTTAAGATTGTGCGTAAACGATTTCAATAACCTTTACTATTTCCGTTCAATCGACAAAACAGATCAGAATATTTAGCAAAAATTCATGAAAGTCCTCTTCTACTTGTCATATTTTTGTAGCATACTTTTCAGCATCGATCGTGATGCTTATCAATTGCGTGGGGGCTCGTTCTTCACTTGTTGATATTGTTTGTATAGAGAATGCCAGAACTTTATCGATTCATCTTTAATTAACTAAAAGTGGCTCAAATTTCCAACTCACAGACTGGAGAAGTCATTAGTTCTGTTGTAAATATGCATATCTTTACGAAATAAAATGTTTTTGTTTACACAAATGAGAAGTAAACAAATGCAGAGATGACGATCGCACTTTTTGGCACTAGTGACATTAATTAGTTGTTTATAGCGAATACTTCCCCGCAGCTATCACCAAAAAACAAAAACATAACAAAAAAATTGTACTGTAGTGCTGTTGCGATGAGATAAACAAGATAACAACTGTCATCACAACATATAATGATTGTTGATTCTTGATTGGCGATGCTTGTTTGGCCGCTGTCTGATGGCTTGACGGCATGATGCCGACAGCAAGCGTCAATACACGTCAATTAAAGCAGAACAAAGTGTTACAAAGTGTTACTCACCACGGCTGGAATTTCAGGCAGAAGTTTGTAGACCAAAATAAACAACAACGGTGCTGCTATTGCGTTATCAGAATACCACGGCTGATAAGACAGCGTCGATAGCTGCTGAAGTGGCCGCAATATATAAAAATCAATGAAATTGTAGACAGTCACAGCAATTGTAATCAATAGCTAACAAAACGCGCACGTAGCCTACTAGTTCATACAAAAAATTGAACAACGAAAATTCTCAGTTTCCGAAGAAATTCAAACTTATTTCACACTTACCATGATATCGCCAACCTTGCAATTCTGCTGCTGCCTGGCTCTGCTTTCCGGCATTGCGGCAACGACGGTGTCCATCGATGAGGCGGATTGTCCGCAAATTTGCCCATCGGTCTACAAGCCGGTCTGCGCCTCCGATGGCTTCAACCTCAAAGAATTCGCCAGCGACTGCAATCTGAAGGCCAGCAACTGTCGCCGCCAGCGCAATGCGCAAACGGGTAAGTTCAAAAGTTGGCCAAACTGTTCGATGCTCGACTAATGCCACATACACAACTCGATTTAGTCTATGCCCAAACTGACATGGCCTGGTGCAGCTCGGAGCAGGTGGAAAATCTGCACGAGAAATTGGGCAACATCAAGCTGGACGTCGCTGAGTGCCTGAAGCCCTGCAGCATGATCTATCAGCCGCTCTGCGTGACCAACGGCAAGTACCGCGGCCTCGTGCCCAACGCCTGCGCCCTGGAGACATTCAACTGCGCCCTGCAGGTCGCCGGCGCCCAGCCCGCTGGGCTATTGCGCATCCTGCGCGTCGATACCTGCTAACCTGAATAGTGCCTAATAAACAACACGGACAACGCACAATAGTTTTTCATTTGCCCACCTATAGACCCCAACAGTGTGAAAATTGCCCGAGAACAGCTCGAAATTGAAATTTGCCAGCAGGAGAGCTAGAAAACGAAAGTCGTGTCAGGGTCAATGCACCACAGGATCGTTCTCGACTTTGGTGAGCCATCAACATCAAAGTGAAGAATTCCAACGCAATTCGCGCAACACTTTCCGCAAAAAGTTATCTAACGGCAAAGCAAATATGGCAATCATTTAGAAGTTCGCGTTAAATGTAGTACAATAGTTTTTCATTTATTTGTAAATCGATATCACGTTGACAAAGTAAATATTGCGCAAAGGGAAATAAATAATTGTGTGAACAAAAAATAACTAATACGAGACTTGGAATGCACCATGCTGTTCCACCTCGTGTGCGCTTAGTTGAGCAATTAAGCAGCCGCACAAGAGAGCGGTTCAGTCACGAGCATTTACCAAAATGAGATCTGTTATCCGGCTAAGGTGGAGGGGCAACCACACGTCGAGACTCTGTTGGCTAGCAAAGTGTGCCAGGCAGCTGGCTAAAGCTTTGACAGAGCCAGGCGTGCAGCAGATCGTCGTCCACTCGCTCCTGTGTGTTGGCCCAAAAGAATGTGCCGTTGTCGGTGCTAATGTACTGCAGCGGCAGTTGCAAGTCCCACAGCGTGGGCGCTGGCGACGGCGAGGGCGACGGCTGTGGCTGTGTCTGTGGCGGCAGCAACTGTGCTGTTGGATTGCCGCTGTGGCTGCTGTGATGTCTGTGCTGACAGTTGCGTCCATGCTGGCAGGCGTTGCAGCTCTGTGTGCTGGCCTTCTCCACGTAGACGCTGCTGATCAGCGTGGGCGTGTTGGGTGGCGGCGGGGTCTGTGTCAACTCCTCCTGCACCTGCAGTTGCACTGTCTCGGCGAACTTGCTGATAGACTCGTTGGGCGTTGCTTTGTGGCTCTCGTTGCTCGCGTCGACGCTGTGCAGCAACTCGAGCGGCGGCAGCAGCAGCAGTTGTGTGTTGTTGAGATCCACGTTGTTTGGATGGGGCTGGGTGGCAGCCTTGCTCTTGCCACCCACTGTCAATAGTCTGCGCAGTGGCTGCCACACTTTGCGCATGCGTCGCGCTCCCTTAGCTTCCACTGTTGCTGCTGATGCTGTGATGTTGTTGCTGCTAGCTGTCAGGTTTTTCGTATCCAGATACATGGCGATAGCTTTGTTGTATAAACGTGCTTTATTTATAAATATTTCTCGTCGTCGTCGTCGTCGTTGATGTTGTTGTCGTTTGTGCTATTGGCCAGCGAGCGTTGCGTGTGCGCACCTCGCGAGAGTCGTTCGGTTTCTGATGCTGCTGCGGCAAGCGGCGCTCATATTTATATATGAGGCGCTGCCGCTGCGCTGCCAATGGCCAGTCAAGAGTGAAATCGTATTCCGGCTGATCTCACGAGCCCGAACACCGTACGAAATTTGAGTGCACTCTCATGCACACACACACACACAAACACACACACATGCACGCACACATTGGTGTAGACTCCTCATCGATGGCGATGGTGATGGCGATGTTGATGTTGAGGGAGAGGGAGATGAACGAACGCATACGAGTATTTCCCAAATAAATTCCAACAGGAATCCACAAGCTTGTGTGTACTTTTCCCATGCACGTACAATCGACAAGGGCCGCTTGATGAGTTTTGGCTGCAGGTAGATGAAGACGACGCCGGTTGCACAGTGGTGCATGGGCAGCAGTCACTGCGCCCAATTCACATTGTAATCGGCAATAAAATTGTAATTCCCCAATAGTTAAGATATTAATGCCTTTGTGCTCAGTTTGTTCACTCGGCTTTTGAAAACATTGTATTGAGAGGGACTACAAAATAGTTGGCTTGTCTAAACAAATGCTAAAAACGGGTTATTAAGAATGTAGTTCAGTAACTATCTCAGCTACCACACTTTATTATAACAATCGACTTATCATCATAAAAATCGACTTGATTGCTCAGATGCTTATTGTGTCTGTAACTGATTATCATGATAAAAAAAACCTATCAAAAAGCAGCACTTAAGTGTGGAAGCCAAGCTGATGAATTCATAAATGTATTATGAATAACATTAGCAAAAGATCGTACGCGAAGCAATAAAAATGTATTCTCCGCTTGACAAAAGAAAGCGGACTTCGTTCGGCTGGGACAAATTGGTTCGGCACCACTGTGCCATCGCCTGTTCCGTCATTTATGCACGACTGACTTTGTTTTCACATTCACACGGTACCCGAAGACGGAGCCCAGTAGTTGTTGTTGCTGTTGCTGTTGTTGCCGCTGCTAGTTGCTGGCTTGTCCAGCTCAAAGCCGGTTGGGCGCAGTGACGTAGCCTTTTCGGGCCGACCGTTTGTTCTGGGGCAACAGCTGCACCTGCCGCACTGCAGCCCCTCGCTGACTACGACACTGTGCATTTCCGTCCTGGCGCAGGCGGCGCACCGTTGCGAGTGTGGGAAAGGGCTTATAAGAATTTCACTTGGGTTATTCGGTTTTGGGTTTTCGGGCATTGTTGTTGCTTTATATTTTTGTTTCCTTTCTTGAGATTTCTGCTGTTGCTGTTGTTGTTTTCGTATTTTTGGTGTTTTGTTGTGTTGCTGCTGCCGCTGGACGAGCAGCTGTTATTGCTACTTGTTCGCCAGTTTGTTGTCATTTATAATCAAGGCTCTGAGCCCTGGCGCTGATAAGTTCATTTTACGGTGTACGTTTTACGTTCTCCGATCCTAGCCGATGGGGATTATGACATGTTGTTCACACGCTCCGCACAAAGGCAGATCTAATGAGGCCGTGACCTGATTCCACGCCAGTCCTTTCTGCGCGTTCCCACACAACACTCAAGCCGGCTCTAGTCTTCGAAACTAGTCAGCCCAGTCATCGCGGCCATGGACCGAGCACAGCGACTGCACTGCACTAAAGCCTGAGCCACGGAGTCACAGTCAGCTTCAAAGCCTGGCCTGTTGTTGCCGGGCCGGGGGCCAAATGCAACAAACTCGTGCCAATCGCGTGCACACCGCACGCCTGCAGCTTGTGAGCCACCGTCTCCATCGCTTTGGCCACCATTAATCTTGAACTCTCCACTGCACGTCGTCGTCGTCGTCTACGTTGTTGTTGTTGTTGTTGCCCCGCACATTTGCCCCCAATCAGCGCCTAGCTTTGAACTGCACGTTTGCTAAATTGAAAGCGACTTTGACTCCATCTCTGCGGCTAAGACTGCAGCTAAGACGCTTCGTTGCCAACTTCAAATTCAACTTCAACTCCAACTCCAACTCCAACTTCGACTTCGACTCTGAACGAGCTGAGCATGCGCCTGCCTTAACGCCTTATTGGTAGACAACGGGACGGACGAACGTTCAGTTCGGTGTCTTTGCCATTTTATACACTGACCACGTGCAGTATACGCAATATTGCATGCCACTGAATAAATCAAAAATTGAGCAATTGTTGGAATAAGCTTTGAGCTCAATTTAAAGCGTAATTAGCTAAAAATTATATAAACAACTTAGCTACATATAACAATATTAATGCATTTCAATTTAATTTGATGTTTTCAGTCTATCATTTCAATTCACAGTCATACTTATCTTTTTTATTAGCTTCTGCATTAACTTGGCAGAGTATTCGCCTTTCGAGCTGTAGCGTCTGCATAATTCCAACTCTTTTTAGCCGCAAGCATCCAGTTGGCTTTTGGCTTTTGGTTCACACGGCAGGCGACCAAAGAGGCAACATGGCACAGCGCAGCAACTAAGCAGACGGGGTAGGCAAGGAGGCGAGGCGGCGAGGTGGCGTCGCAACAAGTTTTGCGCAAAGTTAGCGCAAAGCTTAAAAATATATATGACAAGCAATTAGTGTGCATTGAGGTTACTTGAAAATGGTTGCGGTTTGCTGTGAGTAAGTGCATGTGTCTATTTTTGCATGTGCCATGCGATTGGATGCAACTGCGTTACTCATACGACACGTGTGACGACGACGTTGAAAGCTAAGGCGTCCAGCAAGCTGAATCACAGCGCAAATGTTGTGAGCTCTTCTTCTGGCTGTTGCGGCGACCGTTGACGCTGTTCGATGTCAGCAGAAAAAAGGCCAAGCCAGCAGCTAACCACAAACAACGGGCTAACGGAAGTCATGGGCAGAAGACAAACAAACATACAAGAGATTCTGCAGCATCATGGGAACTGCTTGTGCCGGCAAAAAAACGTCGCGCCAAGCACAAGTGTCATATTGCTGGGATGGCAATAAATAAAAAAAGAATGTTAAAGCGTATAAAAAAGCAACATTTTATACACATAGTTGTGTGTGTGTGTGCCAGCTGTCTGGCTGCCCAGTAGCTGGAGTCGAGATCAGCGAAAAGCAGAAAGCAAGAAACAGAAAACAACAAAACCAAAACAAATCTCAGAACGACAACCGGATGTTGGGGTTTATTGCGATAGGGATAACGACGACAAGTTGGCTATGCAAAAGTTCTGTTTCGTTATTTTGGAAATCCCCGATAAATGCTCAAAAGCTGAGACTGCTACGCTTTATCGATACGCTTCAACGAAATGTTGGCCACTCAGTGCTCTTCTTGTTATTGTTGTTGTCGTAGTTGTCGCAGTCATCATCATCAGCCAAGCATGCGACATAATTGCGCGAGTTAAAGCCCCCCAAACAAGCGGCAGCCGCAACAGCAACAACAACAGCAACAGCAACAACAGCAGCAGCAACGGCAATCAACAGCAACAACCAGCAGCAACAATAACAACAAGCAGCAAAACATTTCAGCAATCCATCGGATCGCATCACAATCCAGCCATCCGTCCAACGTGTGGGAAACACACGACAAATCTGTTTCCCACGGTCTCGTAAAGTAGGCACAACACAACACACACTCTCAGTCGCAGTCGCAGTCACAGTAGGCTCCCATTTGTGCATAAGCATGTGTGTGTGTGTGTGTGTGTGTCTGAGAGCAGCGCACCAAAGAGCCGACGAATAGGAGCAGCCGTTGAAGCAGCAGCGCAACTGTCATCATTGACAATAAGTATGACATGGACGACGGCAACAGAGACGGCGACGACGCCGGCGGTGGCGGTGGCGGTGGCGATGGCAGCGAGGCACACTGAGAGCCACGCGCAGACCCGTTCTCATTCCGAATCCAAACGAAAAAACAAAACCAAAGCCTCGACTTCGGCTCCCTCTGCAATCAATTTTGAAGACGAGCTCGCGCCAGAGCGCAGTCGGGGCACGCTCTCTCGCTCACGTTCGGCCAATGTACGAGCAGCAGCGCTGGCGAGTTGCTCGACTACGTAAACTGGCGCAATAAGATAGCGCAGTGTGCACAGTGGGCATGGCAGACGATAATCTCACCCATTTTTAAATTCTCAAAGATTGTTTCTATATTTCTTTGCAATAGTATTTAACATATTTACATTGATTACTGCTAAATTATTTAGGTATCTATATATCTAAAATACATTAACAATATATTTGCAAAAAGATTCATTTTATTATATTTGAACCTGAGCGTTTTTATGGTATGTGTTATACCCATGATTTTAAAGCGCATATTTTAACACTTTCCACATAAGATATTTTTTTAATATACCTTTATTTACATTAAGTAGTTGAACCAGCAATACAGTACCATAAAACACATTTGGAATATCTCGTACCGACCACACCTCAAGCAAATTATGTTATCGTAAGGACTTATCAAATAAGATATTTAAATTTAACCCAATTGAATATTACATACTTTTAGGATTGCCAGCACATTCGCTTTGTTTTATCAAAACCTATAGCCATTTTTGAAAATGATATGAAAATAAAGTTTAATAATAGCACAATTTAGTACAAAAACAATTTAAATTATTTGCTGTTTATTACAAAGCTTTCTTACTGGACTATAATATCGCATGCTTAATTTCCAGCTACGCTCAGAAGTATGCTACAAATTTCAACACGAAGGACGAACACGGAAAACATAACCAAAAAAAATACGAAATCGCTAAGAAAAGTATTAAGTATACGAACATGATTAGAACCAACTGAAAATAACAAGCATAAGAACAAATAAAACAAATAGAACTTTACATGTTTTAAATCACTAGTTAACTATTCTCTCACAACCAATTAATAAAAAAAGGTATCTCTATTTGAGCAATATATTAGCACTATTTGGTCAGCCCAATTGCCACCAACTTGGACCCACTGTGCGCAGTGTTGCCTGGCAACCCCAACCCCCAAGCCTGCGCATGCAACGGACTTCACAGTAGCTCTCTTTGTGCGCGCTGCTGCCGAATGTCGCTACCGAGAGGCAAGAGCCGAGACCGAAGCCACGAATGCCACCACAGCTCTCTGTTTGCGTCAATGAATGCACGAGTGTGCGAGCTGAGAGTGAGTGTGAGTGTGTGTGTGTGTGTGGTGCGAGCGATCATGCGGGAGCTCAGTGGCTCAGTCGGCCGCAGGGAGAGCGTCGTATAAAAGTAACGTTGGGAACTTGTTTGCCACTCATTTCACAAACGTGCCGCCTGTTGAACGCAACGCAAAGCGCGACGCACGCGCATCGCCTCCCCAAAGAATTAAAAATAAAGCAAAACGCAACCGTACAAAATCGACGTGATAATGTGCGCCTAAAAGAACTCGTATCGAACTCGAAACCAACACCAGCACCAAGACCAAAAACAAATTAAAATCGTAACCGAACAATTGTGAACGTGATTTGAATCACAACAACATGGTAATGGAGATGTCCAAGACGTATCAGTACCGCAAGGTGATGAAGCCGCTGCTGGAGCGCAAGCGGCGGGCACGCATCAACAAGTGCCTGGACGATCTCAAGGATCTGATGGTCGAGTGCCTGCAGCAGGAGGGCGAGCACGTCACACGCCTGGAGAAGGCCGACATCCTCGAGCTGACCGTCGATCACATGCGCAAACTGAAGCAGCGCGGCGGCCTCACGCTGCAGGCCGTCGGCAACGTTGGCGTCGGCGGTGGCAGCAGCAACGCTCCCGCCTCCAACACCAGTGCCGCCCACGTCGAGTCCTTTCGCTCCGGCTATGTGCATGCAGCCGATCAGATTACACAAGTGTTGCTGCAGACGCAGCAAACCGATGAGATTGGCCGCAAGATTATGAAGTTTCTATCGACGCGTCTAATTGAGCTGCAAACTCAATTGCTGCAGCAGCAGCAGCAACAGCAACAGCAACAACAGCAGCAACAGCCTGCCGTCGGCTATGCATCAGGACGCTTGGCCTTCCCGCTGCTGGGCGGCTACGGCGCCGCGGCCGCAGCCAGTTACAGCGCCTTCCTGGCGGGCAAGGACGAACTCATCGACGTGACATCCGTGGACGGGACGGCGATATCCGAAACGGCGTCGGTCAGTTCGCATGAGTCGGGCGCCTCGGAGCCCGTCTGGCGGCCCTGGTAATCGACTGCCTGGCGACATCAAATAATTTCTAGATCTTATCTTTAGTATTCCAAATGGCTATTAACCGTTCGCTGCAGCAACAGCAGCAGCGACAACAACAGCAAAATCCGTTGTCTTCCAAAGCAAATTGAAGCAGCAAGTCAAGTGATCCGATGATCCGATGATTTTTGTTTGCACTGTGCATTGTTTTAAAATAAGAGTTTTTAAGATATTTTTGATAATCTTGTAAATTTTGTATTTCAACTGTGATATAACTAAAGTACGTTGCGATTCAGATTGTAATGAAATTCGCCAACTTCCTAATTAATTTGCTAAAGTTTCCTAGAGTATAAAGTAAATAAATTAAGCTTTAAATAATGTGTAATTGTTAATTTATGAATTAATTACGAATAAACAACAATTCTCATATCGAACAATATTTCTGGTAATTACTTTAACACACCGATTTCAGACCTCCAAAAGGATGTAAAATTCTCATTTGCAACTAACTACGAGTTAAAATCGAGCATGCTTTGTTTATATTTATAGCATGTTATCGATGCTGTAAAATCTTTGCATAATTTAGAATTGATTCATTGAAAGGGAAACCTCATGAATATGCAAACAACTACGATTGAAATAGAATTGGATGAGGTCAGTTCTGGTTCTCAGCGAACTTGTAGAGATTTTTTTTAGATTAATTAAAAGATTTTAGACGGAACTATGAGTAAGGCACAGTTTTAAAAAATAAGGCAAATGTGATATAAAATTCCTTCTTCTTGCCTGACGTATTGGATCGTATGGTTTCTGTCTTCACATCTCCCATAGAGATCCCAATACATTTTTTAAGGCATCTCATATTCAAATCTTGAAGACTGATGCTTATCTCTGCACACAAAATATGTGCTGAGTATGCATTCAATAGGTTTTCAAGCATAACTTCAACTTCAGCAGTGCTCTCATTTCGAAAGTGATCTATTGCCACACACACGCCAAATCACACAGACCCGCAACACACACCAACACAACACATGTGGTGTTGACTTTTACTTTTATCGCACTGAGATCTTCACATTACATGCAACAAGTACAAGAGCAGCAGCATATCAGAAGTTCGCCGTCAGACAAGCAATTAAGAACTTGTAGCTACTGTAAATACTCGTCGATGTAAATGTAGATGTGCTGTTGATATACGCTATGTGCCCACACATATGCAACAAGTCCGATTGATGCCCCATACGTTCATATAATCAATTCTGATGCCAGCCTAATTGGAGAAGCTCTGATTACGCTCCTATTGGATTGCGAACTGGTTGGCTGAAAACAACCCCTAAACGTTCAGTTGGAAGCCGTTGCTCTGCGACTTCTACCTGCAAGCAGGTAAACAAAAAGGTCAGTAGGATCCTCAGATTAGGGTTCACAGGTAGGCCACAAACAAAAGATCGTTACAAAGTGATGGCCAGCGAATTAGGCTGTCACGGCCATTAACCAGAGATGGCAAGCATATTATTTACGGGATGGCTGAAAATTGAATGTCATCGAATTGAGTAATGAGAACAAAATTGTTTTTTCTTTTAAATTGTATATATATTTTTGTAGTTGTATGAATAAAATCTATCACAATTTCTTAAAGCTCAGTGGAGTGTTGGGACTTGCTGTTCATTTTTGTTTTGGCATTGATCAAAAACGAACAGAAGACGCCTTAAAGCAGGAAGCTGGAACCGTTGCTGATCCCAATAATGGAAGACAATGTTGCGTTGCATTGAAGTGTTGCTCGTGTTGAAGAGAGTGCTTTTTAGGCTTGCACCCAACGATCCTGGAACTGAGCGACGGCAATTTCGTTGGCGGTGTTGCAGTACAGTGGCTCGATGAGATCGTTGTCGGCTGGCAGATCGGAGGTGGCGGTCCAGAAGAAGGTGCCGTGAGCGGTGCGCACAAAGTGAACTGGAACTGTGGGCAATTGCTCGAGCTCGTAGTCCTCGACTTCGCAGGAGGCGGAGAGACGCTCGTTGGCTTCGTTCTCATAGGACTCCAGAGAGTCGGCGCAGGATTTGTTGGCGATGGTCTCGAGATCAGCGTTGCGGCTGTTCTCAATGGACTCGAGAGACTCCAATGAGTTGGCCTTGTGTGTGTTCTGCATGTTCTGCTGCTCCTCGACTTGTTGCTGCTTGAAGATCTTTTGCAGCAGCTTCTTCACGCTGTACGACTTCTTGTTGGCTTTGATGTTCATGTTGTTGTTGACGTTGACGTTCTTGTTCTGGCACATTGTGAGTTGTGAGTTGTGTGTTGGCTTGGTAGCTGTGATGCTGTGCGATGTTTACTGTACGAAGCGTAGTGCTCGAATGATGTCTGATCCTCTGGCTGGCCGGCCTTTTATACCCGCGCAGGACCAAAAACGAAACCCAAGTCGACAGCAGGTCGGGACACCAAGCAACAGGGGTTGGAGTGAGAGATGCAGAGAGGGAGAGAACTGTGCCAGAGGCAGAGGCAGGCAGGCAGGCAGGCAGAAAGATACACCAGATACACTGCGAGCGAGTGTGGGAAAGTACAAGGATACGTGCAGCGAACAAAACAAGTAAACGAGAAAATCCTGCACACACACGCACGCACACACTCAAAAAAAACGGCAGGTGTGTTTTGAAACGGACAGCAGGGACGGACCTGCGCGCCGTTAACCTGCGTGCGTTGGAGTGTATCGGCATCTGGTGCTGCACTGCTCGCACCTGCAGTGTGTGCATAGCAATTTTATCCTGAGCCAGGATCGTGAGAAGCGAGACTTTCTACCAGTTCCCACAGTTTTTCGAAGGATCCTTTTTCGAGCCTATTGAAAAAAAAAGAATCTTTCTGCTGATCACTTTTGGTTTTTATATGCTCCTCGTTGTTGTTGTTGGTATCCTTCTTCGTTGTTGTTGTTGTTGCTGTTGCTGGCAGCTCTTTATGCACTTATCTCGTTTGGCTCGGCATAGAAATCCCTTTTTCGGGTCTTGAACACGTGTGCAACGTTTGCCCCCGAAAATCGTGGGAGAATATTTTCAATTTTCAACGCTCCGCAACGACCCAAACAATTAATGGTCTGACAGTAGAGGCCCAGATCAACTAGTTGAATAGGCATTGGGCTCATTTAATGCGCTGTAATTTGAAATTTATAAAATCTTGTGTCCCGAGGCGTTGCCCAAGCAAGCGAGAAAATAAAAAGGAGGACCATTAAGCGTACAAAAAAAATAAGGGAAAAGGAGAAAAAAATTACTAAAAACGTGTCAGGCATTTTGAAAGCCGAAGGAGTTGCTTTTAATTTTATTTCGATGGCACACAATTAGCAGGCGACTCGAAATGTTTGCCCCTGCCCCAAGTGCTGCTCTGCTGCCGACGTCGCGACGTCGCTGTGCCTTATTAAGGGGCACTTTGTATGCTTCCTTCAGGCGGAGGAGGAGGAGGAGGAGGAGGAGAGGAGCCGATGCACACACGCACAGCGGTGCGCCAGCGTTGTCCTTTTTTTCGATGCCAACATGGGATCGGATCGGTCGCAAGTTGGACACGTGATGGCGCGTGAGGCAGTCGAAGCCATGGGAACTGCATTTCGTGTACGATCCTTTACTTAATGGATTGCCATTGACTGAGCCATAAATAATTGTAGCGTATGAGCGTCCTTATTTTTTCACTTTTTTTTATTGTGGAGCTAGGATTTCTATGCCTGGGAGACAAATTAAGATTCAAGAAGCGTCTATTCTGGTGAGAAGTTGTAGGCTGGCGTTAACAGTTCGTTTCAGAATTGTGTGTGTAGCCAACAGCCAACAGATTGTGCAGTCTTATTGATGCATCCCCAGATTGTGTGCTTAGAGCACAGGACTTATTGTTGTTGCTCTTGTGGGTTAGTTTGAGCTGATTGTGTGTATGTTTTTTACGGAGCTCAGCTCAGCTCGGATATTGCGGTTTAATTGGAAGAGAAGGCAACAATCTAGCCATGTGTTGGGACAGCCAAGCGATAAATAGTTCAACAGATAAGCTAGATGCTGACAGAATGGTGCTCGATAGCTATTTTAGAGTTGTTGCAACAATAGGAAGTGAAGCGAAGGTCTTTCAGCTTACAAATAAATTAAAGCTTTCGATAATTATTGAAGCTTTTGGAAAGGTCAAGTACAAAAGACTTGATTTCTCTTCCACCCAATTATAATTTGATTTATTTAAATGTTCTAAGTAAGTTAATATACAGTACTAATAAAAATAATTGCGATTGAGATTGCTCAATTTTTCCACAATCGTTTGACTTTTCCTGATTCTTTTGTAGCATTGCAATTTTTATTTATAAAAGATCAAAACATACAAGAATCCTTTATTCCAAGAAATTCGTTATACCAAATTACTAATTTGGTATAGAATGCAAATAAAAATACTTGTGATTGAGATTGCTCAATCGATTGACTTTTCCTGATTATTTTGTAGCATTGCAATTTTAATTTATAAAAGATCAAAACATACAAGAATCCTAAATTCCAAGGAATTCGTTATATAGAATGCTAAAAAAATTATTAGGATTGAGATTGCTCAATTTTTTCCACCATCGTTTGAGTTTTTGTGATCTTTTGTAGCATTGCAATTTTTATTTTTAAAAGATGAAAACATAAAAGAATCCTGTGTTCCAAGAAATTGATTTCATAAAAAGACAACTTCATAGTTGGCCAATTCGGTCAATTTATTGGATTTGTTGTGGAACTGTTTCAGGGAATTGGGATTACGGCCTTCAGTGTTTTGGTCGAGTCATGCTACCATATCATTATTATGCACAATTGTGTGTTCTAATTGTGTTTCGTCCTTGGCTCTATTTTGGTTGACTCATTCCCCTGGCTTTCATTTCATGGCCCACGTGCATGCCCAGATCCAAAATAGAATACCAAATTTCTATGGCCAACCAACAATCCGAAAACCAAAAAAATTGTAATGTTCGAAAAGCCCCGCTGGGGGTCCATAGATTCAGGGACAGACTCAAAGATAGTCAGCTAGCTGCTGCTGCTGCTGTTGCGGCTGTTGCCACTGTAGCGGTTACTGGGCTACCGTCGTGCCTTTTAGCCCACAAAAAAATTCGTTTCCAGTGAAATCTTTGACCTGCTCGTTCGATGAACACGTGCACTGATTTCTTATCGTTGCCGATCATTTAAGGTTCAGAAAATTGTAGATTAGCTCGAAACAAAAACCTGGGACACAAAAAAAAAACACACAAAACCCAAAAAAAAAGAAGAGTAAAAATACGTAAAAATATATATCAACATTAACCTGACCCCTCGCCGATTGCCATTGTTAGCAAGTGTTTAGGTTCCTAGCCCAAGTGTGCGTACACACACGTACTTTCGGGGCGGGGTACGACGATCGGGATTGAGATCGGGCGTTTGGGAAATGGGAATGGGAATGAGAACGTGATTCGTCTTGTTTGAACACGTGACGACCTCGTTTTCAATCGCCGCGGGGTGCTGGTGTTACGAGGCCGTCTCAAAATCGCATCGCTGCCAACTGACACGTCTGTGTTTGATGTATGTACCGTCCATGCCATATTCAGCAAGTGCGAAGCCCGACCAAACCCATGGGACAAGCTCAACAGCGCGGTGCACTGCGTGCTACGTGCGTAACATGCAAGCGGCGAATTTTCACACATGTGGCCCACAACGCGGGCACTGTGAGGTCGGGAAATGCCCGCAATCATTAGTTCGCGGCAGATCAGGTCCTGTTACAGGACACGGACATTCCGCCGAAAACCTTGTCGGTGTTAACTGTCCCGATGTTACGGTGTTTCCGTTCTGTGGTGTGCTGGTCAGCGTGAACATCAAACGAGGCGTGCGATAAATTCAAGGAATGTAACCCTAGAGACGACGCGACCGATCACTTGAGTCCGTCTAGTCGATGCTTGCAGACTTCAACTAGCAGTCGACTTATCTGCACTTAAAGAAAAACTCGCTTACGAGTTGTAGCATGCGAGAAAAATATGTAGTGAGAAATATCAAGTATACGACTTTTCAATATGAGCAGAAAGAATTGTGAAAACTAGCTAAATAATTAAAAGTTTAAATGGCGTTCAATAAAAAATTAAGTATTTAATGTTATTTAATAAATTTGTATTTATTTAATTTAAACTGTTCAGTCTACAGTAAGGCAAAAAACTATACTTAATGATAGCCATTTTATGACATCCACAAAAACCTTGCGAATGCAATAATCATTTGTCTCCACAGTGTAGCATTTGTTCTAGTGTTTTGCTCAGTGTAAGCACATGTATGCTACACATGAAGCGATTAACGCATGTGCACTGCAGTTAAAATAACAAAAGATACAAATCGCAGATAAATTTGAATAAGCGACCCACGCGACGACAACGGCGGTTTTTGTAATGATAAAACAACACACCATAACACGCACACACACGCTACACACACACATACACATTTGTGGAGACGAGAAGATTATAAAAATAAAATAAAATGGCACTGGCAGACACATGTGGGGTCCTTTTTTGTCATCATATTACATGCTACAAGCGCGACGTACCGCACAGCACTTGACACGAGACAGCGCGACATGTTGAATTATCTTTTTAGTTTACAAATTAGTATGTGCGCTGCACACATGCGGGAGGCAGTATTCCTGGAATGCACACATTGTTAGTTTAGGACATCATGCATCATGCACAAGAGGATCAATATCGAACAGTTGAAATGAACTGGCAATTGCCAGTTAGCCGCCTTGGCCGCCCATCACTCAGCGCGCACGTGCAAGGCACAAAAGGGGTTGTAATTACACTTAAACTCTCTGTTGCCGTCCTCCCTAAAAACGAGCCTTAACAACACCAGACACACACACGTGCATCACACTAACCACACCAAGGGGTCCGAGTCCGGTTTATGCAGATTCGTTAACAACACGATCGCAACACGTGCAACCTGATCAAGTGTTGAGCATGCGAGGCGTGGACAGGTCTTCGACTCGTTTTTGTTTTCGTGTGTGTGTGTGCCTCGCAACACTCTGGGGCGTCACAAATCGTTCCAGCTTAGGTTTCTTTCGTGCCACATAGCTTACAGAGGGCAGGACCTCCTACTTGAGGCCCAAGGGAGTTCGAATTCAACACAACAAACGCTCGGTTCCGTGGATCTCAGCTGGGGTGTTTGATTCCATTGACACGTTTTTCTTGGGGGAACCATAAACATGCACCTACAAAAGCCGAGTCCCCTAATGCAGTAAATTGAACGCTCGCTCATAAAAGATATCTATATTCAGGCCCCTTTCTGCGTTCTTACATACACACACACACACAAAAATAAACCCTTCACTTAACGATCCCGAAACTAATTATAAAACTGCAGACCCTGAAATCCTTTTAAGACTAATGATTTAAGAGCCGTCCTTGGCTCTCAAAGATAGCATATCTTACTTTCCTATTAGGTTACAGCTCAGACGACGCTCTTAATCCTGGGATCAGAGAGCATGAACTACATTAACAGATTCAATCTAGATAGCTGGAGAATGCAAAGAATTGTGTCAATATTTTGAGGCAACATTAACAAGTCTAGACAGGATCTTCAACAGGACGAGTACAGTTGCATTTGAGAGTAGTTGTCGTTTGTAGCTGCTACAATTATCAGGCTGATGACTAGACAAATCTTCTTTCGAGTACAGTTGACTCCGCTTTGAACTATGAAGTCCTGGTGGCAAATAACATAAATTCCTATAATAACTTCTTTAGTGAAATACAAATTTGACACTAAAATAAATATACGACATAGAAGTGTGTGCCTACATTAAATTCTTTTTAAACTTAGTAACAGATTTAGCTAAATTCATATTTGATCAATATTGAGTATGTATGAAGTAATACAACAATTAGAGTCAGGCGAAATCGTTGTAAAATAAACCCCAATTGGAATGCATTCTTCAACGACCAACGACAAGATTCTATTTAAGAATATAAATGTGTTCTTGAAAACATGTATACTGAAAGCAATGTTTTTGATGTTTAAGTAAACAAGACGAAAATGATTTTTGTGTTTTTAGTTTAGTTTTATTACTATTAAAGCTGTTGGTATTTCTTAATATTTAAAGTTAGTGGTTTCTTAAGGCTAGTAAAGCTGTCGATTACGTTCTTATTGCTAGTTATCAGTTGCTTAAATCTAGATAAAGCTCTTCTATCACAGTTTCACATCGAGTCAATTGGAAGACATGATTCGTTGTTGTGGTTGTAGTTGTTGCTTGTTGCTTGTTGCTGCTGCCGTTGATGGTTGCTGCTGTTTACCAGGGGCGCCACATTGAACTGTTGCTGGCTGGCTGAGGGCTGGCTGCTGCCTCGGATTCCTCTGCATCGCTGTGATAGCCCGATGAGGCAGGACTCGCAGGACGGCTGACTGCAGACGATGGCAATTGTTGCTGTTGCTGCTGCTGCTGCTCTTGTGGTTGCTGATCGGCCTGCAGCATGCGCTGGAACTCCATGCCCAGATGTGTCATCACTGTTTTGCCCACATCAACGCTCATGGCCGGGGTGCAGGCCATCACACGAGAGATCTCGCTGACGGCGTTCATGTAGCCATTCTTGAAGCTGTCCATGGGCAGTGGAGCGACTGGCGCCTGCTGCTTGATGAGCTGTTTGCGCATGAAGACAAGTGCTGCCTCGAGCATTTCGGCTTTGTCCAGGCGCAGGATGGCGTCGTCGCCTTGGAACTCGGCGACAAGTGTCTTCAGCGTGTCCAGGCACTTGTTCATGCGTGCCCGACGCTGGCGTTCCAGCAACGGCTTCTTCACCTTCAGATAGTGCTGTGTCTTCGAGACGTAGGCTGCTGCAGTTTGTGGTGCCATTTTCGTAATTTTGCTTGTAGGTTGTGTATTGAGAGATCGTAAGAAGTGCCTTGAGATGTGCACGGCTTGCAGGATGCTGTGTGAATGATGCTCTTGCCGACTGCAGCGTCGCCTTTTATAGCTGCGCAGTGCAGTTCGAGTTCGAGTTCGGGTCCTGCAGCCAGGACCTGCAGCAGGTAGAGAGCGCAGCAGAAATCTAGAAAACTCTCTCATCTGCTCTCTGAGATCTGTGTGTGCTGAGCGCGTGGGAAAGGAAATCGCTGAGACGCACAGAGCTACGATACCAATAACAATAACACTAACAATAGCAATAGCAAATAGCAATAAATACTATAAGACGATTGTCTAGTTGCGTGTCTGACGCATTGTAGCTGCAATTAAACCGTAAAATGCTGGCCGAGAACAGAGAATAGACTGGCCAGACAATTGACCAACCGTTTGTGATTTGTCTTCCTGGGGCCAACTATAAATTGCTGAAACTTGTAAATGAGCTTGGCTTCGTTCCAGTGAGTATAAAATTCAAATCAACTAAAACCAACTACGATAACTAATGCAAATAATGAAGAGTGTGCCAAGTGCTGTCTGTACTTTCTGGTTCACTGCTCACGCATCCAATCTTGAGCTCCAGTTAGCAATCATGCAGATGGGGTTGGTCGCTCCAATTGCGGATAGTGGCACCCGCAGTTGAGCACTCGACAGACGGAGGGCACTCGGCACTCGGCACTCGGCAATCGCCGTCAGTCGTCGGTCGTCACTCTTGAGTCGTCAGTCGTTTGCTCGATTTTTCGTATCGTGAGAACCGCTCAAGAAACGTCGTGTGTTTCCCACGCGATGTGCACACCTGCCATTTAAGTCGCTTATATGGTTACGATTACAAACACAGCAGCAGCAACAGCAGCAGCAACAACAACAAGATGAGGGCCTCGACTGACGACGG
The DNA here is from genome assembly GCA_035046165.1 of Drosophila rubida. NCBI lineage: Eukaryota > Metazoa > Arthropoda > Insecta > Diptera > Drosophilidae > Drosophila > Drosophila rubida. The sequence goes on along the minus strand of JAWNOF010000012.1, from coordinate 10,336,343 downwards.
CACACATTTATTGCGCCGGCGCGACGCGCATTATCAGCGTCGTGTGGCTGGCCTGACGACTTCACCGTCTAACTGCCTAACTGACTGGCTGACTGACTGACTGACTGGCTGACTGGCTGAGTGACTGTCTGGCTGACTGATTACTGACTGCTTTACTTTAGTTTTTCACTCTTGTCGTCATCGGGTTACTGCTGCTGCTGTGTTGCCGGCGTCGTCATTGTCGATTGTTTAATTTAAATCGCCGTCGCAATGTCGGCGCTACTTGGCTTCAGCTTAATGATTATACCTCAGACTCAAGCCCGAGGTTTCTGCGGAATTGTACGCAATACTTATTTGTACTTTACGACATGCGCTAATTGAACCGCAAAAGAGTTTATGAGCCACAACAGCAGCGGCAGCATCAACATCAACTTCAGCTTGAGCTTTGGCTGCCGCTTCACCTGTTGATTGGCCAAAGCCGAAGGTGAAAAGTTGGCGCTACCATTGACGTGATTGGAATTGGAATTGACTTTTTATAGAGGCTGCCTGGCGGGCAACATCAATAGAACTCAATGGTGGATGTGATTTGACGAGCAGTGGGTCATGTGGCAGCAGCTTCTTTGATCAGCAGGTGCTTAACTCAACCACTCACACACATAATCAATCCATCAAAAAGGGCTTGAGAGCAGGCAGTTGAAGGCCTACGTCTTCGCTCTGCGAAGCTGAGCGATCACATAAAAAGGGTCATAATTCAAGAAATTGAGAAGCGTAATTAGGAATGCCTAAGTTCCTGCAAGGAATTTTATACGCATGACTATAATTCCTCATCCTTTGCTACACAAATTCTCGTCAGCCTATTTAACTCTCATTAGCTGTAATTACTTTAGAAATCTTGGCTCTTTGTGGTACCAATTCAAATAGTTATTCTTAGCATATTTATTTAACAATTTCAGGAAGCGTTCCCAGCTACGTCTAATAATAGTGGTTACCCTTGAGTTCCAACTAGAATGGAAAATTAGCTGGACGATAAGTGGACAATTGTAGAGCTCATCATCATCATTGTTGTAGCGCAGAACAGACCTGTTTGTGGGATACGACTTGAAGTCGTTTTCCCAACTTCTGTCCAACTTCATCTAATTGCTTAAGCCCACTTGAACCTCACTCAAACCACCCCAAAAGTGCCACACACAAGTACGCGTACACGCCACAACAAATGGCAAGTCAACCGCATTTAATCAAACATCAATTGGCGCAACACTCCAGCCACCCAGCCAAGGTGACGCGTGCCACGCCGCACTCCACCTTGATTAAATGTGACTGCGAAAGCACTTGAATCGCAATCCGCACAAGTGCCGATCAAATAGTGCACCTTGTGCAACAGCCAGCAACGCTGCAAATCAAATTCATAAATGCCACGCGACCGCCCAGCGGCTGCCCAGCACGAGGCAAGTGTGCTGGCTGCCACGCGGCGACGAGCTTTCCACAAGTGGTCAGAGGCAAAAACAAATATCAATCAGGTGCAAAATTTGGGGGCAGCGGTTTGGTCGCAGTGTCGGTTGCCGCTTTCGGGGATTTGATAAATGAACGCGTGGCAATTAAGCAAACGCGAAATACGCAACACTTGTGTGAGGCTTTAGAGGTCGCGCGACTTTCGCCTGGCAGCAAGTGCAATATGTGTCAGCCAGTCAATATCCACCACCAAAACGGCAACAACAACAATAACGACAGCGGCAGCAGGAGCGAAGCAGAGCAGAGAAACAGCAGCAGAAGCAGCAACACGAACCGGGCTGTGGCCTAAATTGCAAGCAGCTGCCACTCGAACCGTGGGATATTTTTCCCCTAACCAAACCGAGGGCCATCGAACCTTATCCATGGGAACCACAACTGCTCGACGCTCTCAATATTTATTTTGTGCGTTCGTTATATTGAATACGTACAAAAAAAAAAAACAACAAGGAAACCTCGACAATGAGGGGTGCGGACAACTGACAAGATTATCCTGCACGTGTTGAGCTTGCTCTGCGCTTGCTCTCCATTCTCCCCGACCAACGCTGGCTGGCACGATGCTGATGAGCCTGCGCTGAAAGCGTGGCAGGCGAACGTTGGGCGGCTGTTGCTTTTGCTGCCGTTCGCTGCTCTGCCTGCTCCTCTGCAACTTGCAACATCAGTCAGCCGCGTGCTGGGCACATGTGTTGCCCATGTGGCACTTGTCGTTGGGTGGTGGTGCTACACTTGGTGCTTTGTTTTGGGTGGTGGATGCTGGGCTGGCTATAAAAGCGCGACACTTGCCACGCCAGCAGCACAGTTCTAATTTGCAACGCGACACGCAAACAACAGCAGTTCACGAGAAACTAAAATCGAAGTCATGTCTAAAGTGAAGAATCTAATTGCCAAAATGTTGCAGCGCCGCGGCAAGTGCAACAGCAGCGGCAGCATTGGCAGCCGCAACAACAACAACAACAACTATGAGAGTCTCGAGGAGATCGCCCAGAACCTGGCTAACGAGCGCATGTTGCAAGAAACAACGCTGGCCACACAGCAATTGTTCTTCTGCCTGGAAACCGCAGACGGCTCTTTTTATTGGCATGCACAGTAGCGACAACAGCAGCAACAACAGCAGCAGCAACCGGTAGTTAGAAGCGGTCAAACGAATGAATGAAAACAGTTCTTCAATGGAGCCATCCATCGAGACAGACAGACAGTCATGCCATCTCGGGCGGGGCGGGCACAGCATGCGAAACGAGTTGCATGCAACAAGTGAGCAAATGGGAAACAAGTTGCCAATGCGAGCAGCAATCACCAGCAGCAACAGCAGCCAATGCCAACGACAAGGTGTTAATTAAATACTTAATTCCAACTAATGCCTAGCTTAAATACCTTGTGATATAAATGTATCGATTAATGTCTCTAGTTCATATTGTCATTAGCATAAATGTTGTTAGTTCATAAGCCTAAACAAATAATAATAATGCCTTGCAACGTAAACACAGCACAACTCTTTGTCTTTTATAATCATGTTTGGTGAAATTGAAGCCCAAAGTTAAGCAGTGCACAATTCTATGTTGTCTGCTCAAGTGACAGCTGAACATGACAACTTCGTTTAGTTGCAATTACATTCGCCCACAGCCAACGAACTGCCTCTGCGTTACCCATTTATGTGGTTTCACAGTACTTGGCAGGCAGTTCTTAATTACATAATACTCTAAACATGTCATTTTTCTCAATGAAGTTCAATTGTGCAACATTTGGTAGCGCATAAATACTATTCAATTTATCAGCTGTCAATCTTGATGAATGAAATGTCTACACACAAACTTCAAGCTTATGAGATCATAATTTAATCCGAATTTACGATATGTTAATTTAATCGCCTTGCTGAAAGTTTACTCAATTTCAATTCAATTTGTATTTCGCAATAGTTTTTAATTCTACTCTTTATTCATTTGCTGCACAGCTGAGCCACTGGCAATAACAACCTGCTGTCCTAATTATTATAATGCCATCCTGTGTTGAGATGTGCACCACTTAATTTACCAGCACAACACACATGCTCAATGAGCTTTGCATAAGTCGCATCCTTGCTTAACGCATGCGCCCCCTTTCCAACCTTCCACTTTGCGTGTGTCCGTCGTGTGTTATTACGCGGTTCAAGCATGCGCACATATTCAATTACACAGCCAGAGCCAGAGCGAGAGTCAGAGCAACAACGATGACAAGAGCATTGCAGTGACAATAAAGCGAGCAAGCAACCCCCAACCCCGTTTGCGCCGTTTTCGTGCCCAAATGAGCCCCTTGGGCTTGGAATCGCCGTCCGATCTCGCTTCGCCATGTGCAGCTCAAAAAATGTTCTCACACTCGAAACGACAACAAAAAGGAAAAAAGCGAAATTGTAACGGCTTGCTGTTGAGCACACTCTCAGCACGCCATGCACATCATCCCCCTTCCATGGCGACTGTGTGTGTTGCGCTGCCTCGCTCTGTCGGGCGGTCGACTGCTCGCACTTCCTGCCCGTCTGCCCGTGGCCAAACTGGCCACGTATATTGTTTATATAGTTAACGAATGCGATACATTTAATCTTTAGTGTGTGTCAATTTGCCGTACAGTCATTTAGTTTGCATGCCCCGCACAGCGTCCCGACAGCCTCGTTACACAGTGCCCACAGTTCCTGATCCCTGGTGCTCGGGTCTCGGGCATCGGATCTCTCGCGTCTCGGGTCCCACGACGTGCCCAGGCATGCCACTTAGCGTGGCCCAAGTGTTCAACAGAAGCTACAATTCAGCATTCATAATTGACAACAGCCAGCACAACAACAACAGCGGCAACGACAACGACAGCAACAGCAACAGCTACACCAACTACAACAACAACAGCGACAGCAAAGAGCAACCTATGAGCCACGTCTTCTGACAAGAAAAATAAAATAAAGGGCAGGTGGTAGTTTTTTCGGTAGTACTGTCCACACCACTCGCAATGACTCGATCTTCAGCTCGGTCAGATTTACAGTGGGGCAACTGCACGCAGAACGTACACAAAATTGTTGTTCAACTAAAATCCGAAAAATGTATATATGTTGTACTTACTATTATAATTATTTATCAACTTATTCCTTCTTATTGGCTGTATTTTAATTTCAGTTTGCGTACAAATTTTTACTTCCCACGCTCACAAGTCCAACCTGCGGCGAGCATGAATTTCAAATCCCAGCTAGTTTGCGTGAAAATCCCTAGGAGGTGCAAGTATCGACCTCGTCCCATCACCTTGCACTACCTTACTGCGTGCCACATTTCCAAAACTTCATTCCCACGCACACGCATTTCTAAAAGTCCTAAAATTCACCATAACAAGTATACGACATGCCACGTAAAATCCTAAACCTTGCTTCACTACGGGTAATATTTTCAAAATTTCGGAATGTGTTCTCACGCATATCCCTCAAATTTACCGTATCAACAACAAACCATGCCACGTAAAATCCAGAACAGATTTTCGCCAAGCTCACACATCACCTTACAACTAGCAATTTTTCCGTCGATATTTTAAAAATTTCATTCCCACGCACTGGCTTTCAAGTAGAAGACATGCCACGTAAAATCCGCAACAGATTTTCACCTATATCCCAAAGTTCTATATCAAGTACAACGCACACCTAGTGGAAAACCCAACGAGGCTCATTGAAAAATGAAACTGCCGGCGTGGGTTGTGCCCACTGTGCACTGTGCATAAGGGCTCGGCAAGGTGACTTGGCCTCTCGCTCGCTCGCTCGTTGCATCTCTTTCGCGCCGTACACGGCCGAGCGATTATAACTTATAACACCAACGAGCGAGAAAAATCTTGTGGGAAACTTGAGGGCAAAGTGTTTCCCACGATTCGAACGTCAATGTAAAAGAAAACAGAGAAGAGCTAAAAGCAGGCAACAACGCCAACAACAACAAGCCGCACATGTGCAGCAAACAACCACCACCACCACCAACACACGCACACACGCACACCATCATCAACTTCATCCCCTGCCAAGGCAGCAGAACTTGTTTGAAGAGAAAAACCAACCACCAACCGTCTGCCATCGAGCAGGCGAGGATCGTGCAAGGCGCAGGCGCAGCGAGAGCCGAAACACGAAACACGAAGTACGAGAGACTCGATGCCCGATGGCCGATGCACGATGACTGGGTAATTTGCTCGGCAGGTGGTGTTGTTGCTGTTGCTGTTACTCTCCATGCACGCTCTCTGCATGCGTGCGCTGAGCACGAGACGTGACGCAGTCGAGGCAGAGGGCACGTGCAGCTATAAAAGCAGCGGTAACTGGAGACGGCAGCAACACTCTCAACGCAACCGTCGTGAAGTACACAACGATCTCAAGCAGCAACGAGCAAACGCACAAATTTTAATACCATGGCCACCAAATACGAAATGTCGAAAACCTACCAATACCGCAAAGTGATGAAGCCGCTGCTGGAGCGCAAGCGTCGCGCACGCATCAACAAGTGTCTGGATGACCTCAAGGATCTGATGGCCGAGTGCGTGGCCCAGACGGGCGACGCCAAATTCGAGAAGGCCGACATCCTGGAGGTCACCGTTCAATATCTGCGCAATCTGAAGCAATCGAAAGCGGCTCAAACTGCTGCCGCTGCGCCTGAGCACAGTTTCCGTGCTGGCTACATTCGTGCTGCCAATGAAGTCTCTCGTGCCTTGGCCGCCCTGCCCAAGGTGGATGTCGCCTTTGGCACCACACTGATGACGCATCTGGGCATGCGACTCAATCAGCTGGAGCAACCTGTCGAGCAGCCAACACCTCTCACTCTCCACACGCCACTCAGCATCAACTGTGGCAACAGCAGCAGCAGCAGCAGCAGCAGCAGCCGTGACACCTACAGTCCCGTCTCCAGTGGCTATGCCAGCGACAGCGAGTGCTCTTCGGGCTCATCCACACCCGTTGCTGCGCAATCTCTGCTCCAGATTAGCAGCACTGGCAGCGTCTGGCGTCCCTGGTAAAGGCAGCGATCTGCAATCGTCGAGGGCAAGCGCGCAATTCCAATTCAGCTTTACAATGCTTTACAATGATCTTCATTTTGATTTTAATTAAGTGTTACGCAGTTTTATAAGTTAGGTCTGTGATAGGGCACGTTTATTGACTCCAATTGTAACAAATTAGCCAGAAGTCTGTTAGCCAATACAAATGTTTATGTTATAAGTAAAACACTCGAGAACACAAATACAAACAAACATCAAAACAAGAAATATCTATTGGTATTTTCATTTATTTCGCAGCTGTATATTTTCACTGGTTCTCAGTTGCCAATCAGAGGTCTACTAATTGTCTTCAGCAATTGATGTTAATATGTCAACTGTTGCTTCACGAGCAGCTCGTTCTCCAATCGGAAAAGTCCTTAATTGCATTTCTATGTAATTAATTATTGTGCTACCACTTAAAGCATGTCGGAAATTAACGTCTTTTGTACCTTTACCTTTACCTTTCTTATTTGAATCTCACCAATTCAAATGTAGTCAACCACTCGTAGCATTTTAATTATATTTGAAATTAAAATTAAGGCGGAAATGACTTAGAGTTTTTCTTATTTAACTCCCAGCTAATGCATACGTTTATCTACGGAATTTAAAAACAAAATCTTTAAGATTAATTTCTTTTTTATCACTATAATATAATTTGACATATAAAACTCCATTCTTATGTCACACAACTTGAAAAAGGTGCATTTAAAACCAATTAAATGCATTAATTGTTCTAATTCAATTTAGTGCAGATGAAATAAATTTCGAATTGTTTAAAGCTTAGATAACTATTAAGAATTTAATTAGGACCGGTTTAATGTAATCGCATTCCAAAATGCTTCCCTCAAAAGCAGGGCAAATCTCATTATTACACAATAATTTATTGGAAACGAGTTTAGAATTAGTAAATTTACGTCAGGTAATTGAGGGAGTATGTAAGCAAGTGACTTATAAATAATAAACACTCTTGCTATCTAAAGTGAAACGTCGTGGTATCTGAACCTGACACAACCTTCTATTAATTATCAATTAATCAATTAGCTGCCACAGAAAAATTGATAAATTATTAATGACACATGTCACTTGAACGAACGAGGCAGGCGCAAGGGGGTTGCAAAGAGTAGCACCTCAGTTCACCAAGCTTCACCCATAAAGATCTCACCTCAGTTGGCCCACGAGCCGACTGCTCAGATCACGCTTCTAGCACCCGTCTGACCTGGCGACCCAACGGCGCGAGGCGCAAAGCGCAAAGCCAAACGAAGCCAATATGCCACACTAATTGTGTCCAATAAACACTCATCAGGCGATGGTGATGGGAACGGGAACGGGGACGGGAAAGGGAAAGGGAAAGAGGCACACCGCATTATGCCATCATCATCTGCATACATTGATGAAACAATAAGCCAGAGATGGCACGGCAGGATAACAATGAGAATGCGACTGAGACCCGAGACTGAGACTGAGAATTGGGAACGGCCCACGCACACGCACAGGATGAGGCAGTGAAGTATGCATTAAGGATAATAACACCGGTCTAAAGAGCAACTACAGCAGCAACAACAGCAGCAGCAGCAAAGAGTACAGCAACAACAACCACTGCATGGCGATGCCCAAAACAGCGACAGCTGCAACATTTGTGCTCTGATCCTTTAAAAAAGCGAAGCATGTGGCCAAAAGGAAAACAAACGAGAAAAAATTGTGTGAGAAACTTACTTTCAGGTCGGTTCCCACGCCACGAGCCACAGGATTGCCGATTGTCCTCCATGCCAGCCGCACATTGCAGCTGTTCCCTCTGCCTGCATGTCAGAGGGAGAGAGCCCAGTCGACGGCAGCCCCTGGGCATGCGCGTGCGAGCGAGACGTATGCGCTCATGCGTGCCCTGTTCGCCGAGGGTGGATTCTGAACTTGGCTGGGCAGCAGCTATAAAAGGAACGCTCTGCCAACTGGAGAGCATCATTCACGATACAGCCAGCAACAAGGCAACATCGCAACCAATTTCTTCAACACACTGCGAAGATTAAATTACAAATTTACGTTAAAATGGAATACACAACCAAGACACAGATCTACCAGAAGGTGAAGAAGCCACTGCTCGAACGTCAGCGTCGTGCACGCATCAACAAGTGCCTGGACACGCTGAAGACACTTGTCGCCGAGCTGCGCGGTGATGATGGCATCCTGCGGCTCGACAAGGCCGAGATGCTGGAATCAGCTGTTGTATTCATGCGCCAACAAAAGACCAACAAGCAGACAGTAGCAGCAGCACCAGCACCAGCACCAGAAATGCCATTGGAGAGCTTCCGCAATGGCTATATGAACGCCGTCAATGAAGTGTCACGTGTCATGGCATCCACACCTGGCATGAGCGTCGAACTGGGAAAGTCGGTGATGACTCATCTGGGACGAGTCTACAAGAACCTGCAGCAGTTCCACGAGGCACAAACAATGCCTGAGTCAGAGCCAGCTACTGAATTGAGCATCAACTGCAGCTCGGCGCCGCTCAGTCCCGCCTCGTCTGGTTATCACAGTGATTGCGAGAGTCCCGCACCATCGCCAATGCCTGTGGAAGAGAAACTGTGGCGCCCCTGGTAAATCAAGTAGCCAAGGGCAGCGATCTACAATAAGGCAAAATGCAACGCAACTGTGATAACCGACTGTGATGGCAACAAAACAATTAGCAAAAATAAAAAAAACAAAAGCAAACAAATATATAGATACAAGAACCAAAATTAAATGATTTGAATTTTTATTATGAAGGGTGGGCAACTGGGGACTTCTCTCTTCAATATAGGTAATTTCAGTAACATACGGTGTAATGGCTCGCTGCATTCAATCTCTAATCAGACCATCCAATTAGAGCAGTGACAAGTAGTATGCAAATTGTCACACTTTAGTAAGCTGATTTAGAAAAGATGTATTGTAATTGATAATTGAATTCAATTCAATTAAATTCAATTTTTAATCTCATTATTTTCTTAGCAGTTTTCGTCGCAATGTACTCATTTTTCGATTTTCTTTTATAAAAGTATTTATTTATCATTTCATTTATAATGTTAAGTTTATTAACTTGTTTTAGATAGCTGGCATTATACATTTGCGAATTTGATTATTTGATTTATGCTTGATTGATTTATTAGATTCTTAAAACAAGTAAGTCATATCAAGTAACTCCAATATTTTTTAAAAATGTGGAATCGATATAATAAAACGTAATACTCAAAAATTATTTTGAATTTTAAAGTACTTCCGTTTGAAGTAGTCAGTTAATTTAACTATTTCATAACATATTATTTCTTTTAAAATTAAAGTTCGCGCCAAGTTATCACTACCTATTAATATACAGGGTTGCTAAGCCGATAGGAGTTTTACAACAATTGATAAAACATTGCTACCGGGCAAACACATACAAATTCAAAAATATGCGCCCTTTTACACACTTATTTGAAATATTGCCCCATACCTAACAAAGTGTAACCATAATAGTAGTTCTTTAAGTGGTATATTTTGGTATAATTTCCGACGCAAAATAATATGTTTTAAAATCGAACTTACGGTCACACTAGATATATCGTCGGCGTTTTATTTCTTCCACGCTTCAAAATCACGTTCGCAAATTAAAAACAAATCGGCAATATATATCAAATATTTATCCAAGTAATTGTGCATTAAGTGCTTTATAAAACAATGCCAAATAGTAATTAAATACAGTGGAAAATCTAGAAGTGCAAAATAGACGGCTTAAGCAGATGCGAAAAAATAGAGACGAGAACGAGAACGCCACACAACACATACACGACGCTCAGGCTGGCTGTCAGACGTAGCGAGTCGGTCGGTCGGTCGGTTGAAGAGGCCAGAGTTTTTACGGGCGAAATTCGAGTAAAAATTACGTTTTTTTGCACTGAAAAAAGTCGGCTCGTGCAAATATCAGTGCTGTGTATACGTGCACACTTCAAGTGGCAATAAAATGTGCAATTGTGCTGCCAGCTAAAAGTCTAAATGTAAATTGGTATTGCCAACTACTCCGTTTTTTAATTGCTTTTGTTTATTTTTTGTAGGGCCAATTTTTCTTTTGCGCTGCGCTCGTGTATGCCTCTGTGTTTGTGTGCGTACGTGAGTGTATGTGTGTGTGAGATTTGCCACTCGTTCGTTTGGGGTGCGCGCGCGTGTGTATGTCTGTCCGTCTGTTATAAGGCTGTGTGTGTGTGAGCGAACAACTCGCTGCCGCACAGAACAGTGTTGCCAGCCATTTGCAATTTATATTAGGTTTCGTTTTGTTTTCGGACAATATACATTTTCCCACTTAGTGAAAACTTCTTCGAAATCCCTAAAAACAACACGCGTATATCAACAAAATATTTGTGTTTTGAGTGTGGGTGTGAAATGTCAAGTTAATTTGCCCGCGGTCAGAGGTGGCAACCCTGCGTAATTGCAGTCTGTCTGTATATGTATTGCACACACGGGGTACATTTGTTTGTGCAGAGCGTGCGGCCAGCGTGCGTTGCTTTTGCAAAAAAAAAAAAAATACATGCCGCAAGAATGTGGAGATTGTTTAACAACGACTTTAAAAGCTGACAAAAAAGTGAACGATAGTTTTCCGGCCTCAGGTTGCATGCCTGTTTTTTGCGTAACAATTCTCTCCCAGGCACATGCAACTGTGCGTTTGATTTTTTCGGCGGTAAACACTCACACTCATACCCTCGTACGTGCGTCGTTCTCTGTGTATGTGTTCGTTCACTCGTTGTTGCTGGCATGGCTGCCATTGCTGAGATGCTCACAAAATACGTGAGCGCGTTTGTGTGTGTTAGCAGTATATGGGTGTTTGTGTGTGTGCGTGAGATTCTACGTATCGAAAAAAATGGTGCAAAATAACGACCAATATAACTAAGAAACGTAAAAATTCCATTTGCAGGATACCCGCAAAACCGCTAGACAATATGGAAACACTGCAGTTGAACTAAATATAAAACCCTAACAATAGCAATTAAACGCTTGCAAATTTTTTTATACATGCTCCGGTTGCCAGTGCTGCTAATTTAGGCAGAGGAGAGTTTAATCTCGGTGCCAGGCCGCAGCAGCAGCAGCAGCGGGCAGCGGTGTGCTGCCAACAGGAAGAGGAAGCATAATCCATTAAAGTTATCCGCAGGCCGCAGCAAAAAAATACATTAATAAAGGAAACGAAATAAATACAGTACAACAAAACTACACACGGTTATTTGATGTCGTTGTTCGTTCTTGGGCAACTATTAAATATCGAATAGCAACAATAAAGTAACATCATCAGCAGCAACAACAATGTACCCCCAACCGGTGCGTCACCCCGCCGCCGGGGTAAGTATAAAACAGATTGCAATGGGACCCAATCAAGTGTTTTGCTAATTGCGTTTCGCCCCCATGTCCATCTCCATCTCAAATCTATGTCCACACACACACACACGCACACAAACAGGGACCACCACCTCAGGGCCCAATCAAATTTACCATTGCCGATACATTGGAGCGCATCAAGGAGGAGTTCAATTTTCTGCAGGCGCAATATCACAGGCAAGTATCTCGACGACCCGCGATAGGAAACCCAGCTGAATATTTCCAAAGAATAGATGTGTTGGTTTTGCATAGAAGTCATTTATATAAAAACTTGGTTATACAATTAGTTTACGATTTTAGTAGGAATTCTTATAAAATTGTGGGCTCAATAATATTAATTAAATGAGTTAACAAAAATGTAAAATTCTAATATTAATGTTTAGTTAACATCTAAAGTCTGATCGCATTATTCCTTGTATTTTTCCACATCCTGCCAGCTAATTTCCAACTAATCGTATGATTCATTTGCTCTCTGCAGAAGATTGTACAGAAAAACCATATGAACCATGTCGGATTTTAAAAGAGAGCGAAAAGAAAAGAATGCTCATTCTGTAGGTTTTTCATGCTAGCATTATTGTGCTGGGCTCTTTCAGCCTCCAGCCTGCCTCGATGTGTCTTTTGCTTTGTAAACCGGTTTGCCAGGCAGCGCGCCATATGCGCTGGCTGCTTGGTCATAGGATTTTTTAGCCGGCACGACGACGACGACGGAAACGTTGCTCGAGATTTCTTTCTTTAAACTTAACTAATTTGCCCTTTTGATTATTTTTCCTGTGAATTTCAGCATCAAATTGGAGTGCGAGAAGCTGGCAACAGAAAAGACAGAAATGCAGCGCCATTATGTTATGGTAATAATATATAGAAGCCCAAAATCCAAGGAACTTTTAATTTCAGTGTGCTCTCTTTACCTTTTACTCCTACGCTAATTGCAACAGTACTACGAAATGTCCTACGGCCTTAATGTGGAAATGCACAAGCAAACGGAAATCGCCAAGCGTCTAAACACCCTGATCAATCAGCTACTTCCATTCCTACAGGCCGATCACCAGCAGCAAGTGCTGCAGGCGGTAGAACGCGCGAAGCAGGTCACAATGCAGGAGCTGAATCTGATCATTGGGGTAAGTTTGAAACAAAACAAAAAAGAAATATGGTTTCTCTTTCTTGATCGCAAATCAAGTATGACTGTTTGTTTGCCATTCAGAGACAGCACAGTGAACTTTCGGTAGAGTCTTCAACTATTGCCATAATTTGGCAAGCTAATAAGTTAAGAGCTTTATAATTGCTGGGAATTCCATATCAAGATAGTAGAACTTTAGTATTGTCTTCAGTCCGGTTCTGTCCGATTAGATTTGTTTTAAATCTTCAGCTAAATGCTACAGCTTCATAGAATATGCCAGAATCTTCATAAAGGTGTCTTCAAAGGTTTTCAAAGATGATTTTTCCAGTCATTTTCCCGATATATGCTTTAACGAGAGTTCACTGTATAAATTATCGAAATAAAACTTGTTTAAAACGTTTTATTTTATTTCGTTTAAATATATATAAAACAAAACAAACTATCTTCCAATATCTTAAAAAAAAATACACAAAAATATGAAATAATTTGATTATAAAACGATGCATGTGCGTGTGTATGTGGCAGCATCAGCAGCAACATGGAATACAACAACTTTTAGTAAGTTATTTATTAAATTTTTTTGTTGCAATTTGCGTTCATTTGTTTGTTTGCTTGTTGCGCTAATTTCTCGCCCGCTCTCGCTCTCTCCACCACAACGTGTTTATCATTAAGTTGAAGTCGCCGCTTGTTGTTCTACTTGTTGTCAATGTTGTTGTTGTTGTTGTTGATGGTGTTGTCTGCATACACACACGCACCTACATCAAAAATAAAATAAACAGCTTTGTGATGTCCCCGAGCCAAATAACCATCGACAAAAGGCTACAGCACAGAACAGCCTGTCGTCAACCTGTGCCAATAAATCTCTAATATTATTTACTCTTTAACTAATAAATTGTTGCTTGTGGCTTTCGTTTCATACAGCAACAAATACACGCACAACAGGTGCCTGGAGGGCCGCCACAGCCGATGGGCGCCCTGAATCCATTCGGCGCTTTGGGTGCCACTATGGGCCTTCCCCATGGGCCACAGGGTTTGCTCAAAGCGCCGCCAGATCATCACAGGCCGGACATTAAGCCAACTGGATTGGAGGGGCCAGCGGGCGCCGAGGAGCGTTTGGTAAATACCACATTTCAAAATCAATGAAAGCAAATACTAAAATATTCACTCTATTGCAGCGCAATTCGGTTTCACCAGCGGATCGTGAAAAATATCGTACGCGCTCGCCGCTGGATATAGAGAACGACCCGAAGCGTTTAAAAAATGAGAAACTGCAAGTAAGTATCGACTGAGAAAGAAACTATTGCAAAATATATAATTCATAGCATACTCGTCTCATTATTGTGTCATCAGCTGTTGCTGCCTCTCAACTCACCAAACCGTAGCCTATCTCATATTAAATGTAGTTATTGTTGTCGTTGTTATTGTCTATATGTCCAATACCCAATCTATCACTTCATGAGAGATTCATAATAACGAAATCAAAAAAAAAAAATACACATCGATATATAGCTATAGCTAATTTATATAGCTATAGCTATAATTGCATTTGTAGACTAGTGCAAATGAAAAAAAAATTAAATTGCTGTTTGTGTTGTATTGTTGTGCGCATTTTGTTTTATTGTGTTTGTTTGTTTTTTTCAAAATTATTTGCAGGACGATGAAGGCGAGAAAAGCGATCAAGATTTAGTCGTAGATGTTGCAAATGAAATGGTGAGTTGAGTGTCGGCCCTGATTCTCATGCAACAAAACCAACAACACACACCAACAACTCACACCACACCACACGTGCAGCATTGTGAACCGTCAATTTACTTGTGTTTCAATAACCATTGCAGGAATCCCACTCACCACGGCCCAACGGCGAGCACGTGTCCATGGAGGTGCGCGATCGCGAGAGCTTAAACGGCGAGCGTCTGGACAAGCCGGGAAGCAGCGGCATCAAGCAAGAACGCCCGCCTTCACGTTCCGGCTCCAGTTCGTCGCGTTCCACACCCAGCCTCAAGACAAAAGATGTAAGCGCTTGATAGAATTGATTAGTGTATTATGAATGGGGAAAGAGAAATGGATTTTAACCCGAATATAATAGTAATCCTAAGCTTACAAGTGTAATTTTATGGAATTTCCAAGATATGCTGGGGCATTCCGGTACTTTGGCTTCAAATGTCGCGTTCTCTTGTTTAGTCTCATTTTTTTCGTAAAGTGCTTTGAGTAAACCTGTTCGCTATAATGAACATTTGTTTAATTATATTAAGTGCGCTTCGAGCTTGAAGTGTTAAATGGCCTAAGCAATTATTTATTACGAGGAAAACTAGCATGACTAAGATTCTTTGTTGACAAATTTTAAATAATTGTTTTGTTGTTTTGCTTTACTTGTGCAGATGGACAAGCCGGGTACACCGGGAGCGAAGGCACGCACACCGACACCAAACGCTGCCGCACCATCTCAGGGCCCAAATCCTAAGCAAATGATGCCACAAGGCGGCCCGCCGCCGGCTGGGTATCCAGCGTCGCCGTACCAGCGACCAGCCGATCCCTATCAGCGTCCGCCATCGGATCCCGCCTATGGACGACCGCCGCCTATGCCGTACGATCCGCATGCGCATGTACGAACAAACGGCATTCCACATCCCTCGGCACTAACTGGTGGAAAGCCGTAAGTACACGTTGCACACGACCATACTTCGTAATTCATACTAATCTCAACTCTTCTCTCACTTGAACGAATACAGGGCATACTCTTTCCATATGAACGGCGAGGGCAGCTTGCAGCCGGTGCCTTTCCCGCCGGATGCGTTGGTGGGCGTCGGCATACCGAGACATGCGCGGCAAATTAATACGTTATCACATGGCGAGGTCGTCTGTGCGGTGACAATTTCAAATCCTACAAAATACGTTTATACTGGCGGCAAGGGTTGCGTCAAGGTGTGGGACATCTCGCAGCCGGGCAACAAGAATCCCGTTAGCCAGCTGGATTGCCTGCAGCGCGATAATTATATACGGTCGGTGAAACTGCTGCCGGATGGACGCACACTTATTGTCGGTGGCGAGGCATCGAATCTATCCATATGGGATTTGGCCAGTCCAACGCCACGCATTAAGGCCGAGCTAACCTCAGCGGCGCCTGCCTGTTACGCGCTCGCCATCAGCCCCGATTCGAAGGTGTGCTTCTCGTGCTGCAGCGATGGCAACATTGCCGTCTGGGACTTGCACAATGAGATACTGGTGCGTCAGTTCCAGGGCCACACGGACGGTGCCTCGTGCATTGACATCAGTCCGGATGGCTCGCGATTATGGACTGGCGGCCTGGACAACACTGTGCGCTCCTGGGACTTGCGCGAGGGTCGTCAACTACAGCAGCACGATTTCAGTTCTCAAATATTCTCGCTCGGCTATTGTCCAACAGGTGAGCATTTCATCGAATCGCTTGCAATTGGCAATTGCTAAAATCATATTGCTTTCAATCCAAAGGTGACTGGCTGGCCGTTGGCATGGAGAATTCACATGTGGAAGTATTGCATGCATCAAAACCGGACAAGTATCAGCTGCATTTGCACGAGAGCTGTGTGCTGTCGCTGCGGTTTGCCACCTGCGGCAAATGGTTCGTTTCCACCGGCAAAGACAACCTGCTTAACGCATGGCGAACACCTTACGGTGCCAGTATATTCCAGGTGAGTCAAATCGCGAGCAAACTCCAAACAAATGTTAAAAGCTTATTAGCCTCCCTTGAGTAAACACAAGAAATGCAATCACAATGAATCATTGGCGCATTATATGTGATTAATATAGAGATATAGACAAATAACTTGTTCATATTATCATATCAGGTTTTATGTATCATTCACACTGAATGGATATCTTATTTATATACATATACATTTTCGTATTTGGTTAATTTGTTTATAATCAACCAATTGCTAATTGTTTATTCGTGTTGTTTATATATCGCTTGCAGTCAAAGGAAACATCATCCGTACTTAGCTGCGACATATCAACTGACGACAAATATATTGTGACGGGTTCGGGCGATAAAAAGGCTACTGTCTATGAAGTTATTTATTAAATGAAAAACAAACACACACACATAACACACCAGAGGAAATCCACACTTTTCATTTTGTAATAAGCGCATATAGGTTTTTATTACAACTACAAAGAAAACAAACAACAACACACCAGAGAAGGAAACAACCCATGTTCGATAGCTAGAAACAAGAACGCGAACATTAGCATCAACAGAATGGGCAACGGCTCCAGCGCCTTGCATTGAGAGCGAAGCAAAAAGAAAAATTCTATAATATAAATATATTAAAACAAAACAAAAAAAAAAAGGAAGAAAAAATCTAAAAATTTAAGCGTACTTCTAGCTACTAAGCTTAAGCTAAGTCCAATAAAAGAGTTGAACACAAATTGCAAAATAAAACAAAAGAACCTAAACGTAAAGCAAAAATAATACAAAAAGATAATATTGTAATAATGATTGATGCAAAGCGAGAGTGCAACAGAAATGGAAAACAACTAAAAACAAACAAAAATACTAAAAACAAGAAAATGAAAGAAAAAACAACATAATGAGTAATAACAGTCGGCGTTACCTACCACGCTCACCGAAAGAATCAAGTGCTGGGTTCCAAAACCCAGCATGGAATAGTCATTGCAGGAGCGTTGAGATTATAATTACCAGATGAGTTGCAAGATTGTCAAATATGATGTGAGTGCTTTTAGTTCGTCATATATGTTGTATGTAAGCCGGCAGCGAACTTTTTGACGAGCCAGAAACAACTACAAAAATGAGAAAAAACCCTGATCGAAAATCAATAATTCAAATGCAAAACAAAATTCTAAGTTTTAATTTGTCAATTTGTTTTAAATTAGTGACTGCTACCCTCCTCTATTACTGTCCCAGACTTCCTTCCACTTCGCACACAAAACACACACACATTTGCATGCAGAAAGAGTATATATATACATATATATATATTTATGAGTGTATATATATACATATAAATATAAATGAATATAATAGTAAGCAGTTTAGTTAAGAATTTTACATTATAAATTAAAACACAACAACAAACGAAGCAGAGCGCCGCCAGCACACAAAAATATTCCCACACACCCCCTGAAACACACACATACTCTCTCTACAGCAACACCCCCTCCCACACACACACAACCAACAAAATCGGGAGGCGCCAAAGCAACCCAAGCAAACCAAACAACCTTTTGTCAAATACAACCAACTGTAAAATCCTATGTTTTGTGCAGCTAAAATAACAACAGGAAGAACAAAACAGAATAACACTTGTTTACACATTAGTTTATATAGAAATGAATCGTATATATATGTATATGAATATATATGCAAAATATATATTATATATAGAATGTGGGCACATCTCGCGCCCAGCGAAACATTGTAATAAGCAACAAAAACAGAGAATAGAGTGCAGCACACGCTTCGATTTTTAATTTTACAATTATTATTATTATTATTGTGGTTATATATGTATATAATTATATTATAAATAATTGAAGCAAAACGAAAAAGAAAAATAAAAAATTATATATGTAATCAAATCAAACTACACTATTTTTTGTGGTAGACCGCCTCTTAAAACACATCCGTCGTATAAACGCTACGCTGTCGCGGCAGTGGAGCTCCTTGCTGACGCGCCAGCTTCGTGTGCAGTTCACGCAACGTTTCACACTGACGACCCGAAATCTGCCGGAACTTGTCGATGGCGATGGGCAGCAGATTGTCCACCAGAAAGATTTTGTTCTTCATCACAAAGTTGGGCTGCAAATGGGGAAGAATTATTTAAGTATTATTTTGCTTCATGCAAATAGTTATTGGACTCACATCGACTGCCATGTCGTTTGGCGGCTTCAGCGCGTGCTGCGCTAAAAACAGATCACGCAGCAGCTGCTCCAGGCTCTGCATCAGCGCCTCACCTTTGGCCAGGCAGCCACAGTAGTCGGTCAACTGGAGAAACTGTCGCACAAAGACCAGCGTGGACTGTGTTAGATTCAGCCAAGTATCACCGGTGGTCTGAGCACGCATATCAATGCCCAACGTGTCCAGCTCATGCAGCAGTCGCTTTAAATTCGATTTCGTTTGCAGATTATACGGCTGCCAACTCTCCTCTGTGCGTCCGACGGCATCCAACAAACGCTGTTTCGACTCTTCAATAAGCGACTCGAGTGTGGTGCGCAACAGACCCTCCAAATGGTAGCTAATGTCTAGCCCAATCTCGGTCAGCTTGGTGGCGGGTTTACGCACGCGCTCCACACACTTGGCCACCGCCTCCAGCGAGGTACCTTTGGTAAGGTAGTGCTTGATCAGCTGGCTGGCAAAGTACTGCAGCTCGGCGTTGCACCACACGACAAGAGCTGAAAGCGAAAGCATCAATAAATGCTCAACAGATATATGAGAGTTGTACTCACCGCTGACACAAGCTGGCTGCTGCTCGAAGGCACTAAGAAAATCGCAGGCCACTTGGGTGAGATCGCAGAAGAACAGCTCGGAGATCTCGGCATTGTTGCGACGTGCCTCACGCTGCGCCACACGCAGACTCACCGTGCACACTTTCAGCAATGTGGCACTCGCCTGCCGAGAGCGTCCCATCTCGACCAGAATCTTGAGTGGGCGACGAGCGGCGCGCAAAGCAATTTGTAAATTCCGATTATGACTGTTCGACAACTCCTGAATGAGCACGTTGGTTAGCTTCTGTTCCTGCTGCTTCACCTTGCTCTCAATGGCAGCAGCTTGTGGCAGCTTCTTTTTGTTGTCGGCCACGCGCAAAAAGTCCTGGGTGCGCTTGATCAGCGCCTGAGCGTCCTCAAAGTGCCGTTGGGCCACCAGCGTTTGCAACTCTTCACTGGCTGTGCTCAGCCACTCGGGTGTTTCATCCTCCAGGGATTTGGGCTGCGAGTCAGTTGGACTTTGCTCAGGCAATTTCTCAGGCGTCTGCTGTTGTTGCTGTTGCTGCTGTTTGGCGCGTCCTGGCGGCTGTGGAGCTTGACCCTTCTTGGATTTCTTTTGCTGATCGAAGCGAAAGGCTTCCTCCAACTTTTCAATCCATTCCGTTTTGCCCGCTGCTGTGATGCTCTGATATATCTTTGAACCGTCCGGCGTGATAATGTTAATGGCATTCTTGACACCATCCAAATCCTTGATGTTGATGACAGCGATCTTCTTGGGATCGTACTCGGTTAGAAACTCCAAGCGTCTACGAAGATGATAGAGTTAATTTCTTTTTAAGGGATTCATTTGAAATGCATACTTGTCGTGTTTGACTTTGCAGACAATCAGCACATCGTTGAAGAGGAAAAAGAAGACACGCTGTATGGGGCGATAGTCATTGCCATCTAACTCGATTAGAGCGCCCTCGTTGAGGAATGTTTTGCCCTCGAGGTTGCCATTGAAGCCCTGCACCATTTCTTTGACGGCACGCGTTGCATGACTGTTTTCCACATCCTCAGTGGCAACAGCTGCACTTGACTCCGCTGCCTCCACGCTGTCCGCCGCGTTCAAGTGACTGTTTGTCTTGCCATCCGTCATTGTGGCCAAGATGTTGCGCTGCTCGATGAGAATATGCGACAGCTGATACATCTCCGACTCTAGATCTGTGATTGATACGGAAATAATCGATAGGAAAGGGAAAACTATTCTTAAGTGAAGCTCACGTGATATCTCCTTGGCGGTTTGTATGAACTGCATATAGTTCTTTTTGCAGGTCTGCTTGAGCGTTGCCGACGTTTGCTCATTGTACGCCTCGATTTCCTTTTTGCGCTGCTGCAAATCGCTGCCTCCAACACATTCGCGTGTCAGTTCTTTAGTATCTGCGAAAAATACATTAGTATCTTAAGCCACGTTAATTGATTTGCTTACATTTGTCAACGCTAAAGTTGAAATCGTCGAATTCCTTCATTGTGTAGCAGAGAAAATTGAAAACAAATCTGTGGTATGGCTCAGCGTCTGGTTTTGTTGTGGTGAGCACTACGTAAGCGCTTAGCTACGTAGCAGAGGGGCGTAATGACCAGCACTATGTTGTTTAACATAGCAATCAACTGTTAACTGGGCAAGCTGTTACCGCGCCATTCAATCGTGTACTTCATACTTATGTTTTTAAAATAAAAATACCGACCATACCATAATTGCTTTAAACTGTAACATCACAAACTTTGCATCACCTCAGTATGTAATAATTTTCCATAATGCAGTTTTTCAAACACTCGTCCAACGCGGCCTTTTATGTATGATTTGGAAGTGTGACCAAAAAATTTTTTGAACTATTTCATATGGTCATACTCTGAAAAAATATTTAATAAAACAGCTTTAAGCAATCTCAATTTTTAAGACAAAAGTCGGATCAAAAACATTTATTCAATTAGAAATGAATTGATACTCATTGAACTGCTAAAACCATCAATGTTTGCAAATTACACAGCTGTGCACAAAACATCGCTGAAGCGATAGTTTCCACCTCTAACAACGTCGTTTGTTTTGATGAGTAATTTTCAAGTTAGCTATTCATTCCTACACACACACAGTTAGTTCTCAGGGCGTAAATAGTTAATAATTAATTGTTGCAATGGATTGGCTTTTTGGCAAGAAGATCTCGCCGGATGAGATGCTTCGCAAGAACCAGCGCGCCCTCAATAAGGCGATGCGCGACTTGGATCGCGAGCGTATGAAAATGGATCAACAAGAGAAAAAAATCATAGCGGACATAAAAAAAATGGCCAAAGAAGGCCAAATGGATGCGGTGAAGATCATGGCCAAGGATCTCGTCCGCACGCGACGCTATTCCAAGAAGTTCATGCTGATGAAGGCAAACATTCAGGCTGTGTCCCTCAAAATACAAACGCTCAAATCTCAAAACACAATGGCACAGGCTATGAAAGGTGCGAGGGGGAGTCCGGGGGGAGGTGACTCACATTTAATGCGTATTTTATTGTTAATTGTCTTAACTAGGTGTCACCAAGGCCATGCAGAACATGAATCGACAACTGAATCTCCCGCAAATACAAAAAATTCTGCAAGATTTCGAAAAGCAATCCGAGATGATGGACATGAAAGAGGAGATGATCAACGACGCAATCGATGATGCGATGGAGGACGAGGGCGACGAGGAGGAGACCGATGCAGTCGTGTCCCAGGTTCTTGACGAACTCGGTCTGCAGCTTGGCGAACAGTTGGGTGATTTGCCCACAGCTTCCGGTTCGCTGTCCGTTGCAGGTGGTGCTGGAGCTCAAAGAACTGCAGCTGCTGTGGCCGCTGGTGGAGCGGGCGGTGGTCCAGCATCAGGTGGTGGAGCCGGCGGTGGCGCCGGCGCTACTGCGACCGGAGGTGGTAGCGGAGGCTCCACGCCCATGTCGGATGCAGACGCTGATCTGCAGGCGCGTTTGGATAAACTGCGCAAGGATTGAACTTAGCCCCACTGTTGATTTTTAAGTAAAAATACTTTGATATGCCTGGACAACAAAAGAACACGCTTTAGCATTAAAGATAACAAGCGTATATTTCAGTTACAAGGAGAGGAAAAGAGGAAACACACATTCAACTAATTAAGTTAAGTTTCACTGGAAGCCATTGGCCACAAAGACCCGCTCGACATCCTTGAACACCTTTTCAGCATCCGGACTGGCGTCAATGGTCTTCACCTGGCCGGCTTGCTCAAAGTACTTGATGATGGGCAATGAATCGTTGTTGTACGTCTGTATGCGTTTCTTCAAACTCTCCATGTTATCGTCACTTCGTCCCGAGCCGCTTTGCCCGCGTCCCAAGCAGCGCTCAACACAAACATCTTCAGCACAGTCAAAGAATAAAACAAATTGCATATCCGCCTTGCCGTCCATTTGACGATTCCAGCCATCTAGATTGTTTTGATTGCGTGGAAAACCGTCGATAAGGAAACGCGATTGACCCGAGCTCTTCATCGCGTTCTCGAGCAGCGAACACGTGACCTCTACGGGCACAATGCGTCCATTGCGTATGTAATCCTCGATAAGCTGGCCGAACTGGGAACCTTCTCGTGCTCGCTCCTCTCGCAACAGATCGCCAGCGGAGAGGTGGGTGAACTGGAAGCGCTCCACAATCTTGGCGCATTGCGTGCCCTTTCCAGCCCCTGGGCCGCCCAAGACAAAAACAACCTTTGGCTTTTCACTCGACATTTTGTTGTTTTTCGCTTGTGTGAGGTAATTGATTTGCTGATGGGAATGTGGTGGTTGGAATTGCTGAGTCAGCAACGGCAGCTGTGTTGCACCTCCGCACTCAACTGTATTCACTAGATGCCGCGTTAAAACGCGCCACATTGACAACTAATGTGAATAGAATCGTGGTGTAGTTAGTATACCTAAATAATTTCCACTGGAAACGCCAGTTGTGACGTCACTGTCATGCGCCAGCTGTTCAACCAACAACTGCAGCCATTTTATTCTTGGGCGTTTGCCAACACTGACTGCATGCGCGCCAACAATACCGATTTGAATGTATTTTTTGATGCATGTATTTCAAATGTGTAAAATATGTAAATCAAATTGAAGTGCTTAAATGAGTTGCGCTTGATTTTTCTGTATTAAATCGGCTACCAGCTGATAGGGGATAATATGTTGGGATCCAGGCGCCAGATCCACTTCCTCATCATCAACGCCCACAATAACGCCAGAAACTGCAAGCATTCAAAATGTTTCGTTTAATCATACCATAAGCATGAGATTTTGAAAATTATCTTAAAGTGCATACACTTTGTCAACAAATTAACACACAGACCTTAGCACATAATTCAACCTGAACAAATGTATCATAGACACGAACCAATTGCACACATTTGATGTAATTAATTCAATAATAAAACTGCCTCACCTGCAATATTGGCTTTGAGAAATACATGGCTCATAAGGTTCGGCATCACAATGCGCTGCTCCGCTTCACCACGCTGCTGATTCGGCATATATTGCGTGGCCACCTTATTGAAGTACTCGTCCACATGGTTGGCAAAGTCCTGAGCATATTTCGCCTCCTCAGGCGAGAGTCGCTTGTCTTCGATATCGCGAGTCGACTCCTGGTTGAGTATGTGTTGCGTGTATGTTTCGATCTTTTGCAGGCGACAGCGCAGATAACTGGCCATAATGTAGCGTATGCGTTCCAGTTCCATTTGATGCACTACAAAACGGAAATCGTTTTTATCCAGATCTTTCATTTGCTCCTCCATGTGCGCAACCTGAGACAACATTAGCTCCAGCATGTCTGTCTGATGCTGCAGCAGTTCTGGTGCACAAATCTCATTTGTCCAAGCTGTCTCGAGTATTTCCAAGACCTGTGAAGTTGCAACAAGTTGCAGTTAACTGTTGAAGAGCGAAATTAGAGACTTGTACCTTTTGTGCAGTGATAGGCTCCGCGTCCTCATCATCATCGTCTTCATAGGCATTATTGTAGGCGGCTTCTGTGCTTAAATCTGGTTCGTTAAGTGCTTGCTCTAGATTTTCAGTGTCCGACATAATTAATTTATTATGCTGCAAATATTTGGCGCGTTTGACAGGTAAACAATGCAAAAACAGCTGTGAGGACAATTTAATGTGTGAATGGTAAAAACTTAATTATTTAGCACCATTATCGATAGCAGTACAGTGTAATAAGAATGGTCTTCTACTTAAAATTAATTGCACATTATTATATTTTAAACACAAGTAAAGTATTTTAGATCTTTCATGAACTACGATATTGATATCAAATATAGCCTTGTCCATATTTCCGATATTGCAGACTTATCGATAATATTCACATTGCTTCGATACCATCACAGCAATAATCATCACTGACATTGCACGCGATGGCAGCCACAGCAACACAACAAATCGAATTCAGAAACAATTTTCGGCTAATTGTTGAAAGAATCTTCAACAACTGGCAGAATTTGCGTCTTGCAGTGGAACATGGCATGGGCGGACGCAATGGCCAACAGGTGAGCGTACAACTTCATGCAGTTCCATTTATTTTCTAACCTAACACTATTGTTGGGGGGCAGGTGGCAATCGAAATCATGGATTACACATTTGAGTACTGCGTTGGCAATGAAAATATCACGGAGGGCGAGCTGCAGGATGTGATTGAGGAGCTGATGGATCAGGAATTCAATACGCTGTGCGATGATCACTCGATACCCGAAATATGCCGCAACCTGCTGCGTTACAAACAGATGGCGAGAGCGTCACAATATCCACAGATTGAAGCCGAGCTCAGCAAATTACCGCAGGGAAAGGATTGGCTGCGTCCGGACGTGAAGATCAAATATACACCTATAGAGGGAGATTCATCCTCCGATGAGGATATGGACGAGGATGATGATGACGCTATGAATGGCGACGAGAGCGAGGAGGAGGCTGGAACCAGCAGTGGACGTATTACACGGTCTCAGACTCGCAAACAGCAGGCGGAACAATTCGTGGAGCCGGAGGAGGGTTGGACGACAGTGCGTCGCAAGTAATCAAATAAAATGCAATTCGTTTAATTTTCCAAAAATGCGGCGTTTACTTCCTGTAAATCTAAGAAGCGTAGTGGCGCAATTGGTGGACGTGTCTTTGGCCTGTGTGTAATCTTGCAGAGATTACACGGAATGGGAGCTGCATCTGGCTGATCTTGATCCTCGGCACGTTGCTGTTGCAGCTGTGACCACGAAGTAAAGTTACTTCCCTTGGGAAGCACCAGTTTGAGATCAACAACCGAGGCAATTGAATCGATGTTAGGAGTCAGTGCCAGATTAATTGCTGGATAGATGATGAAAGCAAAGAATGCGCCAACTAGAATTAAGACCGGCACAAAGGCAGCGAAATACTTGTCCGGCAGATGCGAATGCAATCCCAGCTCCTCGGGTAGATAAGCCCAGGCCACATAGATGACGAAGAGAACGGTGAAGAGAATGTAGAAGGCGAAGCCATAGATGGCTCTATGCGGTGTTGGTGCCGGTGTGTGCTCCGGCATTTTGTTCAGCACCAAACTGCTTGATGGTCTCCTGGCAGAGTAACAGGCTCTCGAAGAACGAGCTGATAGCAGTGCGTAGGTTCTTTACTTGACCCGCACTGAAGTGGACAACAAGTACATTGTCCTCCAAGCTCAACGTCTTGCGCACAAAGTTGCGTCGGGGCTCCTGGTCCACGCTAAGCACGCGATAGGCAATTTCAGCGTGTTCCGGCGTATCAAAGGGCAGTCTTAAAGTACTGAGTTGAAATTTGAACTTAGTTCAATAAGCAGTTAACTGTTGCACACTTACGATTCATTGGCTGACTGCTGTGGCATTTTATGACTTTTTTAATTACGGGAAAATTCTTTGACAATTGTGAGCATGCCTGTGTCTACGCGTAATGTGAATGGCAATATATCGCCAGAACACCTGTTTAGCTTAAATGCGTGACACCGCAGCTAGGCCCCAACTCTAGGTATCGAATAGCCGTTAGTTTAAAATAATAAACAATTTACTTTTAATTCATTTTGATGAACCATTTTAATACAGTTAATTAAAAGTTTAAACAGCTGTTAAGCCATGACTCAAACCACAGCCCATCTTCAAACTCGCCCCTCATGCAGATATGCAAATTGATAACGTTTCCAACTTGTATTTTCTTTATTACAAAATGCTTCCGCGTCCAATTCTTAATTCAATGAATGATTACTTAACGTATTTACTTCTTGGACTTGACAACACCCTTGGGTGCGGGCTTCTTGGAGGCAGTTTTGACGGCCGACTTGCCACCAGCTTTGCCAGCGGGCTTCTTGGTGGCTGCCGCCTTCGTTGGCTTCTTCTCCACCTTCTTGACGGGCTTGACCAGAGCATCGCGCTGGCTCTTCAGTGCCTTGACGATCTTCTGCTCCTCAATGAGGAAAGCGCGCACAATGCGCTCGCGCAGGCAGCCGTGGCACAAGACACCGCCGTATGTGCGGGACACGGTCTTGTGGCGCTTGGACAGACGTGGGCGCTCGCTGGGGCGGGATGGGGTGATGCCCTTAAGCTTCTCCTTGCACTGACCGCAGCGTGGCACGGTCTTGTTCTTCTTGACGTACTGGTAAACCAGACGGCCACCGGGAGTGCGCACACTGTAAACAAAACATATCCCAATTAGATTTCAATTAGTCTTTCAGTGGGTAAAAAACTTACATGCGCCTCTTGTTGGATCTGGTGTTATAAGACAGACGTCTCCTCAAAGTCAAGCGCTGGACCATGTTGCGGCTGCTGTAGTATCCAATTGTTATTAATTCATTAATGGGACGTCAACCAGTTTTGTTTGAGAGTGCGTAAAATTGGAAGAAAAAACAATTCGATTTACATAAGTAAGTTGTAACGATCTGCGGCACATATTTCTGAGTCATTGTGTAGTGCTATTTGCAATAATTATTTATCCGTTTAATGGATGTTCGTAGATTATTTGGCAAATTCACGAAAAGCAAGCTTTACATACTTGTAGTAAAAAACCAAAAGAGGGAAAGAAGAAGCAAATCAACGTGAAGTTGGCTGCTCTCTTCAGAAAGAGTGTTGTAAATCGCATTTTCATGATATTTAGTATTTTTTCAAGCACTTTGCGAAGGTTGGTCACCCTGAAGCCGGGTAGAAGAAATTAAATTGCTAAGTGTTTGAAAGTTAAACGAATTTGTGGTTTGTGTGTGACGTAATATTATTTTTATTTTTTTTGCTTGTTTTCTGTATACTCATACTTTCAGCATGATGATACTAAATACGGTTACGCCGTTACGGAAATCCGTTAGTAATTTGCAGTTGAATTCAACATTTGTACAATTTTTCAAAGTTGGTCACACTAATTCGCGTAATTATTGTTGCCGCTCGCGGTCTGTTGTTGGCCCACGCGTCTCCGTCTCCTGACCAGCATTTGATCTGCAACTAGCATAAACAATGAGTTTCTTGAAGCCCAAAACACACATAGAGCAAGGCGACGTCGTCATCTTGTATCTGAGTGTCAACTCCATGCACGCTATCGAAGCAGTGCCCACAATAGTAAACAAGAAAGGCGAAACCATAGTGAACATCTTTCAGACTCCTTATGGATCACTCAAAGTGCAAAGTAAATTTATCAAATGATGTGTGTTGAAAGTTTTATTAACGTTATTCACTTTGTGCCTTCAGATATTATTGGCGTGGAGTACGGCAGTCGCGTGGAACTGTCCAAGGGCTATGCGCACGTGCTGCAGCCAAATCCGGAACTCTGGACACAAACGCTGCCGCATCGCACCCAAATTATTTACACGCCCGACATTAGCATGATACTGCATCAGCTGGAGGTGCGTCCCGGCGCTGTCGTTGTCGAGTCCGGCACCGGTTCCGGGTCCTTGTCACATTATTTTCTGCGCGCCTTGAAACCCACCGGACGTCTGCATACCTTTGACTTCCACGAGGCGAGAGCGGAGCAGGCACGGGAGGAGTTTCAGCGACACGGGCTGGGGGACTTTGTAACGGTTTATCACAGAGATGTGTGCAATTTGGGCTTCACCAGCGAGCTTGATGGTGTTGCCGATGCGGTGTTTTTGGATCTGCCCGCGCCGGATTTGGCAGTGCCACATGCATTCAAGGCGTTGAAGTTGTCGGGTAAGTGAAACTGCCGCCCAGTCAACGTTGTGACAACAAGTTGTCAGCGCCCTTTGGCGCGTCGCCGACTCGCTTGAGGCAGGCAGCCTGCCAGGTAGGCAGCCAGATAGGCAGGCTGCAGCAGCAATCAAGACTTGCTTGCTTGGTCACTCAGTTGTCGCACTGTCGCTTGGCCATTTCATTGTGTTTGACATTGAATGCGCCCGCTTTTGTCAGTTGACGTGCTCAGAGACGTGGTCCATTCGCCCAGCTTTGTCACTCATTAGTGAAACCAACTGTAGCCGGCACAGTGGTCAATTCAATGGTAGCGGAAGACTATAATTTATCGTATATAAATGAAATTCATTGTTCAGACTGGCTGACTGTATTAATTGATAAGAGCCTGGGGACGCAATTTCTAGCTTTTAGTTATTTTGAATTCTAACGTTGAGTTTACTCACCATAGCATTTAAACCAACCATTACTTATCGAAGACATGAACCAGTTGTAGCTTTACAATAAACTTTAAACTGCAGCTTAGGTTTATTAAATCTTCGACTAAAATTCAATTTTCAGTTGAAATTTCATTTTGTCAAATAATGTTGAGCATTAAACAGATCTCCAACTATCTGCATATAATTAGTGACTTGTCAGTTATTGATTTCAACGTTATCTTTCTTGTATTTAAATTAGGCGGTCGCTTTTGCTCGTTCTCGCCCTGCATCGAGCAGTCGCAGCGTTGCATTAACGTCCTCACCCAATTGGGCTTCAATGAGATCTGCTCCATGGAGGTGCTGCAACAGGAGAGCATCATCAAAACCCGCACAATGCCTGTGATCGACTTGGAGTTTCTCAAGGCGCCCAAGGATGCGGCTGCCGAGCCAAACAGCAACGAGGACACTAAAACGAAGGAGCCCAAGGAGATAAAGAAGTATTTGACGTCAAGTCATCCCCAACTGCTGCCCGGACACACGGGTTTCCTAACATTTGCCACACTGCCACCCAACATACCCAAAGCTTGATGCATGTGTAATTTGACAAATAAATTGTGTAGTTTTTTATTTGCTTGCTTACAGTGTTATTCGTAGTTAAAGTCGTAGTCATCGAAGAGCTTGCGTTCCATGCTCCTGATGCCGCCGCATTGATAGCAACGCTCTTGCAGCGCCAACTCTTGCTGCTTGCGGCTCGAGGATTTGCGTGGCAATGCCCACGGCAAGCGCTGCTCTGGTATGGCGATCTGCGTGCGTTCCGGATTGCCGCTGCACGTGGGGCAGCGACCCATAACGTTCGCCTTCGGCAGCATGCCGTACAACAGCGGACCGGGCGGTGGCACGCCATAAATGGTGACAATCTGTGGCAGGCTGGAGTAGGGACGCGTCGGAAACAGCTTCTCGCGATTCAGAAAACTGCGGAGTATAGAAAAGTGGCGTTAGATCTTTGTTGCTGGCTGTTTAGAGTGCCGTACTTGGGTCTGGGCTCCAGCCAGAGATTATTCATGCGCTTGCTGCGCATGATGTCGCCGAGTTTCTGCAGCAGCCGGAGATTCTCACGTTCGATTTGCTGCTGACGCTCCCGTTCGTTCTGCTGCTTCTTCCACTTGCGCTGCACATGATCGTGTTGGCGCGGCGACTTCGTATCAATCGCTGGGCGAGCGGACATCACTTTCTCGCGGTGCTGGGCATAGCGCAATTGCTCCCAAGGCTGCTGCAGCAATTTGTCGCGTCTGGAGATCATTGTCTGCTGTTTTCGGCAATTGCAAACGTAATGGAATTGTTGGCGGCGAGATTCGGGGATTGGGCGACTTGGGCAGCGTGTTTGCCAGCACAAACAAACATTCGGTGCGTCCATAACAACATAACAACAACCTTGCCAGGACAACGCGACCGCTCGCCGGGGGCCACTCAACAAATATTGCACAATCATGCTCACAGATTAAGTTCAACAACAGCGCTGACGATGACGACGGCGCGATGGCGACGGCGACGGCGACGGTGACGGCGATGAGGACAACGACGTCGGCGGCGGCGGCAGCTTTGCTCAGCTGTCCCGGCTGTCTATCCAAACAGTGACATCCCTTGGACTTGACTTGCAAATTTGCGGTCGAGGCAAACACTGTTACATAATTCTCATTGCTTTCGATTCTGGTTTTAGTTTCGGCTCTGTTTCGAATTGAGATTCGGATTCAGGTTCTGCTCCTGCCGCTTGTTAGGCAACCACTGAGCCGGCGGCCCGTTCCCGTTTCTTGTGTAGTAGCCGCTCTGTTCTTGGTGTGGCGGCAAAATGTTCTTTCTTCTTTCAGCTTCTTCAACTGTTGCTGCTGTTGCTGTTGTTGCTGTTGCTGTTGCAGTTTGCTGCTCATATGTCAACCGGCAACTCGGTTTGCTGCCGTTCTAAACTCTTGTTTAGTGTTTGATTGATGCTAAGTGCTTGTGCCTATTTCATATGCAAGTACACACTTAATGCTTTCAATAATTTCTTACTAAACTTTATTTGGTAAGCGCAGTTCACCGCAATTTATTTCCTCGTGCAGCAACCCATTGAATGAGTAAGTCATCGCTCGACTCAGATTTTTTCACAAAATTAATGCAGATAAAGCATACAATTCACAATTAATTAACTTTCCCAAATAGACTTTTATTGTTATTTGAATTATTTCTTCTGTTCTGCAATAATTTAGAGTAAATATGTCATCTAATTTGTCACTATATTTCGCTTTATTTTATGTATTTCGCATTCAGATTGCAATTGGCATTTCAATGCTGATCAGATGCTTACTTATAAGCTTAGTTCTTTAACTTATTGATTTTGTGCGTTGTTTTAAATACATTGTTACGCACTTGTTTGCTTACATATTTATTGCTCTGCTCGTTTCTAGGTAATATGATATGCCACTTGACGGTCAGTTAACTTTTTATTGTGTAACACTTCCAGTGTGTTATTTTGTGTGAATAAATTTGTCTACTCGTATTCTACGCTGTGTAATCCTGTCTACAAAAAACAAATGCCCCGCAATTGTTCTGCTTTTGAGTTTATTAGCCCCCCGTCGGGGCGTCTTACAAATGCGTCTATTGTTTTTGCCTGCGTTCGTGTTGCAAGCAGCATTGCGTGTTGTTGTTGTTGCTGTTGCTGTGGTCGTTGCCAACAAGTTGCTGTGATCCAAGTGGCCAACTGTGGCCAGCAACTGTGTTGGCCTGCCATTGGGCGTGAGTTTGCACTATTATCAAATTAAAAGCAACGCCGCTTATTGGTCAGTTAATTGGAAGATCTGTAATTTGATACTGGTAACGTGTTGCTTATCACAGCTCGGTTGTATTCGTTCAATTATCTTGTTAGCTGATCGACAACTGTAACGGATTGCCATTCAGCCATATTCACTATTGACCATCCATAACCATGGCCCCAACAACAATTCGACTCTTGGCCCCTATCTTGTGCTTTACTGTCTTGAGCTGCTGGCATCATTTGGCGTTTGGCTCGTCACAACTAAACACCTGCTTATTTGTGCATAAATTTCATATAGAAATGCTCATATTTATTGAAAATACTCGTATTTATAAAATGGCATATAATTGCACACTGAGTGTGTGTGTGTTCGAGTGTGTGTGTGTGTTAGGGGGGTGCAGCGCTGCCCGCCAGCAATGTGGCCAGTTTCTCACCTTTAGAAGCCGACCAGCAGTCGCAGATGGCAAGCCAACAACAACAGCAACAACAACAGCAGCAGCAGCAACAACAGCAATATCAAAATGATGCCAGAGGTTGCTTGATGCTGCTTTGCAGTTGGATGTGATGGAACCTTGAATGAACTACAAAATCGCTTGAAATAAATTTTATTTATGGCTCATAAGAAAATAAAGACCTTATAATTATAGATGTCAAACCGAATGGCAATTAAACTTGACAGTAATTGAAAAGTCTGCAAAAAGTACTTAATTACAAATATAATGAAGCAAGTGGGTCAGTTAAAGTTGAATAGATCAATGCCGTAAATAAGCAAATTATTTTTAATTTATTTTTATAATATTTTGTAATTATTTGACTTAAAACGTGTAATTTATGTTTTGTCGCGTTTATGTTTCTTGCAGTCTAGATTTTTAATTTGTTTGTAATTCATAGAAATCGATTTCTATTCAATGGGAATGGGAAGCTTTTGAAACTGCGAGATTTTGAGGCTTTCCTCAGCGAGCAGGCAACTGGCCATGCCCAGTTGGTGTAGAGTGCAATAAGTTTTGGGTTAGTACTCGCATATCATACACAAAGTGCATACAATAACTGGCCTGTCCATTTATTACAATATGCGCCGGCAACGCCAAGGCAGCACAACAGCAAAACAGCAACAGCAACAGTCGAAAACTGCGATTTGCTGTCAGCTAATAATAATAATTTCGATATTGAAAATACGTTTTCTTAGTTAGGTACGACACTAAACGATTTCGCCCATTGGAAGTGGTGTTGTTGTTGTTGTTGTTGTTGTTATTGCTCGAGCATCGACAGTGCTAAAAGTCAGGCAAGCAATGCAGCCACAGCAACAGCTACACTTGCAGCAGGCAACGTGCAACGGGCAATACCAACAGGCAATGCTGGCAACAGGCAAACTGCCAGCGCACACAACGGGCACAAAGTTGACCGTTGGTGGGGGCGGTGCTATTTGCTGCTGCCGCTGCTTCGTCTTCTTCTTCTCCCTGTGCTTCTTCTTGGAGCGTTTTTGCAGACAGGTGGTGTGTTGGTGTCGATGTTGCTGGGTCGCCGCTCGCTTGGTGTTCAATATGAGCCACAATTGAGGCATTTAATCGAGCATCTCTTAACACGCCTTGGAATGTTGACTTATTATTGGCCATGCAGCCAATGCAGTTGCCACAGTTGCCACAGTTGCCAGTTGCCACAGTTGCCCGTTGCCAGCTCGCCTGCTCTCCCATCCCCCTCTCTTTCCACGGTTGCGGAGCCAAGTTGGTGTGGGCATCGCTTGTGTGCCTGCGTCTTCGTCTGCCGCTGCCGCTGCCTCTTGCGTCGGTGTCAGAAGTCTGTAGTTACCTCACAGTAAAAGCGTTTATCATCATTAGACTCAATCTAAAGACGTTTTGGCTGGGGTTATCATGTTGATTATGTTGTGTGAAAACAAATTACATTTTCTGCCCAGGCTTTAACACCATTTGTATGCGCCTATGTATGTTGTCGCTTGCTGCATTGTTGCCAGTATCTTTGCTGCTGCTGCTGCTGCAGACGTTGCCGTTGTTGCAGTTGCCAAGCTGCTGCTGCTTCTGCTGCTGCTGGCTAATTGTGAATCTGCTCGAAAGATTCAATTGTGCCATTGACAAACCAATTGGCTTGCTCAATTTTGTGAAAGCCTTTTACTCGCCCCCTCTCCCTCTCTTTCTCTTTTGCTTATTCCGTGGGCCGTGAGAAAATTGCAAATCAAAAATATTTCTGCCATTGCCAATAATTGCTCGATAATATTGCGCTGGCTAGAAGCAGAGAACACAGCCAAACAATATGAGAAAGAACTTGGTAATAATTTTGCTTTTGGGCCTTGTCTAAGACACAGCTGTGTTCTATATTGTTGCTGCAGCTGCCGGCTTGCCACTTGCAACGCCAAAGCACAACTACAACAACAACAGCAGCAACAGCAACAGTAATAAAGTTAAGCTACGCTTTGGCCCTGACCGTCCAATAACACTGTGCTGCATAAAATTGTATTAATCTAATTGCACATTTTTACAACATTATTTTTAAGGTGAATTATATTTATTGAGTTGTTAGGCAAACTCATAAATCTTCAATTTACTGCCTTGCATTTACAATTTAAAGCAGCGTTTCTCACATAGATAATAATTAGTAGTTTAAACGTTATGTTTTGTTATTAATTTCTTCTCAGGCTGTTTAGTGTGTTTTTCCAGTGTCTGGGCTGGAATAAAAACAAAAAGCGAACTTGATTTCGCCCAGCCAATAAACATTTTTATGCACTTTTAAATTTAATGTTTGTTTTTGTTGCTGCTGCTGCAGTTACGATAACATTTTCTGATTTGTGGCACACACAGACACAAGCAAACACAGCAGAGAAACACTGGCAGCCTGTTAACTACATATTTATCGAGGGTCAATGTCACGCCTTGACGCCTTCGCCAATATATTCAAGCTGACTTTTTGTCACAATTTATTGCATTCGGCTATAAGTTTTCCATGTGTATGTACGTTGTGTGTAAGTTTGTGCCTCTGTGTGTGGTATCTGTGCAGTTTTCTTGACTTTGCCTGCCCGCTTTATCTTGTCAACGCAATCGTCTATTAGTTTTTCTTTTTTAATTAATTAACAATGTTCGCATGGGTGTCAATGGCAAAAATGGCGTGGCAAGTTTGTTTGTTTTTACATTTTCTTGTTGTTTTATTCACCTTTTTTATGCTGCAGTTAATGCTTGCCGCTGGCAGTGAGCGGAAAAAATGTACATGACTTTTAAAGGGGCCCAATTAAATGTGGAAGTAATGAAATTAAATAAATGGAAAAGAAAGTGAACTGCAGCTTTGCAGATTGCTGAAAAGCAAACCAATACAAACCGATTGCTTTTTTTTTTATTATGCTTGTGATTTCGCGTGATTTCGAGTTATAAAATATATTTTTGCAATGATTTCCTTCTAGCATGACAGCTAATACTTGTTAATTTTAGCACTCTTGATAAGCGAAACGATTATCTACGTGAGGTTGATCGACTTGACATTTAGCAGGGTAACTGTGTTCTAAGTAACCTTTGTGGAATACCCCATGCAGAGTTTAGCTTATCCAACTTGCATAATCAACAAGCATAAAGCTCTCGTTAGGAATTCGAGACTCACATAGCATAAATGCTGGCCGGTTGCCAACTATGTTGCATTGAATAAGCGTTGTCAAGTTGCCGCCATCAGAGGCAAAGTCAATAGTTTGCTATGAACAACTAATTGAGCCATTTTGAAGTCCATGATAATCGTTTGTGAGTACCCATTGCTTGAGTATTTTGGAATGGGCAAAACCCACACCCAATTGCCGACGCCTTCGTGGGGCAAAGAAGCTCAGTTATCCGCGCGCTGACTGCTTGACTGTGTCAACTCGAATGTGCAATAAAATTAAAGTTTTGTTTATGAATGGAATTACACAGCGACCTGCAGACCAACTGCAAGACAACGGCAACCAGCAAGAGCAAAACAACGACAACGACAACGTCGACATTTAGCAAAAGCAAAACGCAGCAGGAGCTCTGACTAACTAGAGAGGGATAACAAGAGAGCGAGAGAGAGAGAGAGAGAGCGAGGGAAAGAGACTCGGCTCAGATTCGCAGACACTTCATCTAAATGTCAGGCCATATCTAGCGACACTCGCACAACCTACCAACTCGCCGGTGCTAGCCCTCAATTTCAACACTCGCATTCGCACTCGCGCCCCAGCAGTCAACGCTCAGCTTAGCGCTCAGCTTGGCCAACGACGCCGTCGTCGTCGTCGTCGTCGTCGTCGTCGTCGTCGGCGGCTTGGCGGCTTGGCTCTTTGGCGGCTGCTTTGGCCAAATCAATTGAGCCGCCTGCAAACGAGCCAAAACAAATGACTTGAGAGTTTTGCCAAGGCAAAAGCTTGAGGCCCCGAAGAGCGCTCAAGATCATTAGTATAATTTAAGTAAATTAAACGCAGCGATTAGGCCAGGATGCAAACGGCAACGTCGTCCACATGCACACTCAGAGTCGCAGTCGCAGTCACAGTCACTACGACAACTTGAGGCACATCCACAGCTGTGGTGAAGTCGGCAAAAAGGCTTGTGTTTATTTAAATTTATTGTAACATTGGCTCGCCGGACGCGGCGTGGCGATGGCGATTTCAATTTGTAAAACAAGCGAGCAAACAAGCTGTTAAAATATAATGATTGGCACCAAAAAGATGCAACGCGTCTCGCGTTCACAAATCGAGATGCGCGATGCTCATACTTTAGAGTTGTTTTTCTTTTTTTCTCTTGTTTGCTGTTTGCATGCTTTTCATATCTAGGTTAAACTGTCCGCATATGCATATCGCTCTGCCTAACTGGCCGCTCATTCGTAAATTTATGTGGCGTTTGCTCATTGTCTCAAAACTGCGCTTATGCTCATGAGCTTATGATTGGTAATGCCTCGGTGCTCGATACTCGTACATAAACCATTTGGCATTGAAAAACTCGGCAGCGGACTGTGGATATGCGGATACTACATTGTTCGCCAGAAGTTTTTACAAGCCAAGCGCGCCAGTTTCCCACACAGACAATGGGCACTCCAAAAAACTGTGGCGGCGGCGACAACCACAACAACAACTGGCAACTGGCAAACTGGCAACTGCCAACGACTGCAGGCTCTGGTCTCTAGCAGCAGCAGATACTCCAGCGCAGAGAACACAGCACCGCATAGCCACAGCATAGTCGAGCAGAGCGGAGCACAAAGGCAGCTCCAGACAGAATTACAAGCGCAATGGAACAATGAATGCAGTCAGCACCATTCGAACAGTGGTGAAAGTGCCAAGCTAACTAAATGAATATTCGATAATGGAAAGCGAATTGTCATCAGGCTTCTGCTTTTTGCTTTTTTATTCGCACACTGCACCTAATTGGCCTATTAGAAAATGATGGGTAGAGAAACCAGAAAATGCAATTGACATCTTCTGTAGAAATACCAGAGGAGTGGCGACTTGAAAGCTAACTCGCCACATTATAGCTGAAAGATATTCAACAAAAAAAAAAAAAAACAAAACATGTTTAAAAGAATATAAAAGAATGCTTACACTAATTCAGCTCAATAATCTGTAAATGGAAATAGGGAATACCTGTATTTATTATATGCCCATTTATTAAAAGCAACGAGTTCCATTGGATTCAGAAAATCCTCTAGATTTCTACGCATATCGCTGGCTGATTTGCGTCACTGTGCTTGGTCCAAGTCTTTGGCAATTGACAAAAGCCAACGTAATGCACAGTAAACAAAACAAATCAACAGTCAGCACTGAGCACAGACAAAACAGCAATTCATATTTGCTCTGATTTATATGGCGTCTAGAAGTTTTCCATTTTTATTATCATTATTATGATTATGATGCTTTTTTCCCATGCACAAAAGAGGCCTGCGGACTGCGGACTGCGGAGTGCACAGCACACAGAATACAGACGCTGTTGTAATCAATCAGAGAGCGCAGACTCGGCAGTAGACGCTTCAGAATCTGAATCTGCTTGCGAGTTTCATCTTTCTGTTTGTGCAAAATTAATGTGCTTTAATTTGCAAGTTTGTGTCCTAAGTCTTTCGTTTAACTGCCAAGTTTGTGTCCTAAGTCTTTCATTTGGCCTGCCACACACAATGCGCTGGGCGTTCTTTTCTGTGTGTTTTGTTGTTCCACAGAAATGTCATTAAAGCACCACACACACACACACACAATACAGAGAAAATGAAGAGGGTGTGCGAGCTGTGTTCTGGGTGATCTGTGGCAATGTCAATTGCTGCAACGCCAAAGATCTGCATTGCTTGATATTCTAATTGCTGAAATTGTTTGCGGCAGACAAGTGTGTGTGATTATAGTATGCGCCATGCCCAATGAATAATCATTGAAATCCGTTCGCTGTTCTTGTTTGTTGTTGCTGCTTTTGCTGTTCTTGTTGTTGTTGTTTTGCTGTTGACAAGAGCAAACACCCGCATGGAGCCGGAGTCTGTCGCAGAGCGTGGTGGTTGGTGGTCCTCATTGTGTCGCACTGATCCAAATCGCTGCGCCAAAGCAAAGCATCAAATTTTTCGCAACGCTCGTTTTCAGTTGTTGTTGTTGGTGTTGTTCATGCTGTTGTTGTTGCTGCTGCTGCTCCTGCTGTTGTGGTTGTTGCTGTTGTCGCTGCTCTTGCTTTTCCATCAGATATGAAAGCTGGAGCGTCGTCGCCGTCGCTGTCGCCGTCGTCGTCGTTGCTCTTGCTGTTGGCGTCGCTCGTCTGCTCCTCGCCCAACGCAGTTTTCGGCTTGATTTTCTTAATTAAATTTTTGCTACGCCGCTGCCAAGGCTATTCGCCAGCTCCAGAGAGCGCACAAACTACAGCTCCTCCTGTCCTGCTTGTTTAACCCGATTGCCTGTTGATGATGCTGCCGATGCCAAAGCCGCAGCCACAGCCGCAGCCGCAGCCGTAGCCGCAGCTGCTGCTGATGATGATGATGATGATGTGTGCTTTATAAGTCTGTTGCAGCGCTTCGACGCAGTCGCTGATTTGACGTTGTCGATAGGGCTTTTGGTGCTTGTTGCTCTTGTTGTTGTTGTTAACACACTCCCACATTTTCAGAGGGATTTTTTTTATTTATTTATTTTATTTTTATTTCTTTTTTAAGGAGTAGCTGCCAGGCACTTACTGCGCTTCGTTCCACTTTTCGTACATTTACGTAAGCATTTTCACTTGGCTGACTTTAATTAGTTTTAGATTCAATTCTCCTACTTGAAATGTTCGGCTTAATAAGCTGTTAACTTGTTTCACTTCTTGACGTGTTATCTGCCAACAATTACCGCATCGTAATAGCCATTGCCATAAATTAAAAGCCTTCGAATGAGGCTTCCCTCATTAACCCATCACCCATCTTGTCGCCCAAAACTTGACCCGCGCTCAACTCGACCCACAGCTCGACCCGGCTCGTTCATTTCGCGCAGCGCTGTGCAACCGCAACACTAAGAGTAACAAGAGCGGCAACAACAATATGAAAATGCGCCTACCAACATCATTTACATCATCATTCACAATAAAATAAAAGTGCACACGCCCACTTAAAGGGCCTCATAAATTGTGTCGAATAATCAGTTTCAACATAATTTATTGTAATTTACGAGTGCCGGCAACGTGGCAGAAGCAGCATCACCATAGAGAAGACTAAGGCTCGAGTTGAGGGGAAGCCCAACAGATCTATAGTAACTAAGTAACAACATACAGTCCAGTCGCTAGATTTAAGACACAACTTGAATCCGTATTCGAATCCACATTGCGCCCACAAGTTGAGTTGCGAGTGGTTTTTTTTTTTACATTTTTTTATAGAGCGTTCCGCAACTAAATGCTACAAATGAAAATCCTAAACGGCACATTGAAAGCATCTTGATAAGAACATCGAAGGCAGCAATGAGCGCTTAGCTTGGAGCTGTTGCTTGGAGTTTGCCTTAAACACGTAGAGTTGGCGTGCGAACACCTTGGAAACACAATATTTCAATGCCTAATAATATTTTTAGCGCTGCTTTCAGTATGGTTTCATTGCCGCCAGTCGGAAAGCAGTCGAAAGCAGCCTGTAAAGATTTCTTAACCATAGTTGTGCGAGTGTTTCCCCCTCAGTTAGTTGTGGCTATTGTAATTGAAACTATTGTTTCCTTTTGTGTGTTCACTTGAAGCTCTGCAATTGCTGCCAAACAGCATTTATATCAATCACTCAATAAAAATACAACGATCAATCAATTTCAACAATCATTGCGAGAGAAGATCGAGAAAGACAGCGCGCGAGTGAGACGGAGAGTGAAAGAAATCCGAAATGCAGAGATTGATTTGAGCGAGTTTGGCTTTGTGCGATCGCCAGAGTTGGTCTGATCTGGGATCGGATCTGCAGAGAGTATTGTTGTTGGCCGCCCGTTTGGCTGTTCGTACCGCAGGCCGGAATCATCCCAATCAGAAGAATTGAAATGTCACTGTAATAAACTTCAAGCGTCAGCGCGATAAAGCCTCGTTCATTTCCACTTGACGTACTGACAGCCCACTGTCCTGGCCTATTATCGCCACTTGCAATCATTCAAAGCATCATCAGAGCGACAGTAGCCTTATTAAATACGCTGCCTCTCTCTGTCTAACACTCAAGTTGATCAGCCTTGTCGCTGATTTGACGAAAGATATGGCTCGAAGCTCGTTATAATACTTTATGTCCATACTAGAAAAAGGCGGCACAACAAAGTTCCCAGTTTTTGCAATTTGATAATTTCACTTCAACTGAATGTAAATACTTTGAGAAGTGTGCTTATTTAGTTTTTTAGTAAAATAGTTTTGCATCTTTCAGTTAAAGACTTTCTGATTTACATATTTTAAATTATATTATAAAAGATGTAATATAAGTTCTTTCGTCGTGAGCTATTGCTTAAATATTTCTTATATAGCTTTAAACAAGTGGTTAGGGAAAAGAAAAACGATTGATGGGCAAATTGATTGCGAGCATTTACTTAAATCAACTTTCAGCAATATAAATGCAGTTCCATTACACAAATGGCTGACACTTTGTCTAATAGCCAAAACTTCCAACTAACTGGCTAACTGATTGCTGCACTCAAAGTGGGGGGAGTTTTGTACATAGATGAAAACAAATATTTGTTTACAATATGTAATGGAAAATCGGTTGTTTGCGGTTTTGCGGCTCGGCAATTACTCAGCCCGATAGGCGTGTGCAGAACTTTACGAGAGCAAGCAAGTTTCGTCTGGGTTCAAAGTGCTTAGCCAGAGCGCTGATTGCCCAACTGACTCGGCTGGATGGTCAAGACTTGAACGACTTGTTGACCAGGCCGCTGCGCATCTTCCCAACGTAATTTAAACTAAATCGGTGCGCTCGCCAAACTGCGTAGAGAGGAACGTAGCAGCAACAGTTGCAACAGTTGCCCCCAACAACCACACACACACACACACACACACACACACACACAAACACAGAGAGAGACACACACTTATATGAGACAGGCATACAACTACACACGCAGTATGAACTGGGGGCTTGCTGGATGTTGAGTGCGCCTGGGCTCTGTCTTTGGTCGCTGTGTCTACTCGTAATAATCAATTATTTCTGTGTAATTTATGGTAATGTTCAGTCATGATGGATTGACTGCTCTAATGTCGCTCTAAATCTTTGTACCTGGCTTGGGGTATGCTGCTTGTAGCAGCGGCATCGCACATGGCCACAGTTCAAAACAGAGCAGGCTCATGCTCAGACTCCGACTTGGTCTGCGCCTGAGACTGCGACTGAGGCCAAGGCAGGTGCAATTGCTCAGTACAGCGCTACAGTCTAAGCTCTCCCACTAAACCACAGCAGAGTCTGCAGGTAAGTTCTACAATGGGAAAGATTTGCTAAAAATATGTTAGAAAATACACAGCAACATTGAGCATTTTGAATTAAGTTAAATTCATTTTTGCAATTTTTCTTAAAAGTTTCTTAAAGCTAAACTTATATTTGTAGCAAAACGTATTTAAAGAGAATGTTCTCTTCTTATGTGTTTATTTGGTACGTTTGGCTATAGCTCCCACTGTGCACCTGCTTCTTTACTTCCGTCACTGTGCGATGCGAATCGTTGCTCGCCTCGCACCGCCTCCGTTGTCATCTTGGTCTCGGTTCAGTTCAGTTCGGTTCAGTTCGGTTGGGATCGGCTGTAATATGTAGCATATGTTTTCGTAAGTTTTTCTTGTATTTTGTTTAATGGCAGCTTAGATTACAAGCACTGCGCGAATTGGGCATGAAAGGGGGCTACAGTCTGCGGCTGAGGCGGACGCGTCTCTCGACCACATTTTCGCATGTTGCGGTGGCTCCTCGAGTCTCTGCTCGGCTGCTTGGCTCTGCCATGTAACTGATGTTTGAAATTGCTGTGTGATTTTCGTGGCGAAATTAATGTTAAATAAGCTTTTAGTTTATGTCCCGCCACAGCGTTGATCAATTTCTCAGTCACCCGGTCTGGCTGGCATCTTCAGCTTGGCCGCTCTGCATTCTAATCGCAGCACTGTTTGCCACAACCCTCCCCTCTCTTTCTCTCTCTCTCTACTTTCCTAGAGCAGCATGCGCATGTGATGATGGTGCAGGTTTGTTGTTGTTGTGGTGTGTGTGTTTTTTTTGTGGCTCGTCGTCTTGTTTATGTGTAAATTATGCTTGTACACATTTTATTTACAATTGTGTATAAATTATAGGCGAATTATTATGTTTTCCTAGCCCCCTTTCAGCTCTCCTGTGTGGCTTACATATTAATAAAGCACCGAGGCTCACTCTGACTCGGCAATTTCTCTACATGCTTGTGGCCTATTTGAAATTCAAGCGCTTCGAGTTCAATATGTGGGCTAGTTAGTTTGAGTTTGCGATACTGTGTGATGAGAATAGAGGGAGTCTTGAGTCGCTTAATCGAATATAACGGCTAGATTGCAGTGTAAGTAGTAAACGAATGAAAGGAATTCAAATTATTATTTGTTTGCTTCGAGGAATTTCAATATATTTTAGAATATTGCTATTACTTGAATGCTGAACAAATAAAATATTATTCTTTATGAACTATTTCATCTATTGATCACACTTATCAATTTCGAATAGGGTATAATTCAATGTTTGAACTGCCGCTTCTAAAGATAGCTATAGGATATGACTTTGGGCAAGGGCGTTGCGGAATATATTGTTGATAAAGTTGAGTTTATTTTATAGCCCTGAAATATGAGTGCATTAGTTCCGTGGCCAGTCCAATGCTGAGCCGCTTAGTTCGGGCCCATTGCAAAGGTAAGCAATTGCTGTGAACTGCAGATAAAGGATTTGGCATGCAGTGGCAAAGCTGCAGTCTGCAGATTTGCCATGCCAACAGAGGATGAGCGGGAGGCTGAAAGGGGCTTAGATAGGAAGTGTGCTAACAGTGTGAGTCTGGGCTGGCGGCCTGGGAAACATCCTGTGTTGCATTTCGGCTTGTTTCGGTCGTTTTGTCTTGCTCTGCTGTTCATTGGTGTTATGCAAATGCCATGGAATAGGAACAACACCACGCTAGAGCTGCAGAGACAACCACCAGGCCGGAGAGGTAGAGGTAGAATCGGCACCACCACCCTGTGTGCAGCACAATGGCTACCGTGCGCGTGCAAAGGCAACAACAACAACAGCAACAACAAGAACGGCAGCAGCAACAACAACAATGATGGAGACAACAACTGCAAACAGCTAACAGCAACAGCAACAGCAACAGCAATAGCATCAACAAGAGGAACACGTACAAAACAGCAGCTGTTTAACATTTATTTGCCTATTTATTAATTTCATGTAACATTTTTTCCTAGGAAATGGCCACAATGCAACGAAATCAAAGCCAAGGAACAAGCGCAACGCATTCTCTTGACGCCAGGCAGTCGCTGATGCGGCTGCAGAGTTGCAGTTGCTGTTGCAGTCGCCATTGCCATCGGTCAGACCCTGGCCAAAATGTCCAGCCGCGCCAACTGCTGCTGCTGCTGCTGCTGCGGCTCAAACAATAAGGCACAGGGGCAGCAGCAACGTCAGCAGCAGTCAGAGTCGCAGCCTTAGGCCTTGTTGCCTTTTGCCATACTTCTCCCACTATTTGACTGCGCGCTGACTTGGCTGCCATCGTCCGTGGCTGCCACAAAAAGTGTCGTGACCCCGTCCGGGCCGCGCCAGCCCATTGCATATGGTTAGCTTTAGCTTTGACTCTGCAGTTGGGCTTTTTATTTTCTTTATTTTTATTTGTTTTTGTTTTGTTTTGGGGGGGACAGCGGGCGGAATGTCTGGGCAGGAGACTGCGGCTGGAGCAGCTCAAAAATTACATGTTGTTCCTGTTGAAATGTTTTGTGTTTTGTGTGTGCAGCATTTCCATTGTCGTCGACTTTTATTTCTAAAATCCTTTTATAATTTCGTTTGTTTTCAAATACCCTAGTCAAAAGAATTTTAACATGCACATAAAATATAATTCTCATGCTAAGAACTAATATGTGTGCTTAAATTCGTGTACAATTTAAGTACAAAATTGTTTTGTAGCACTTAAAAACATTACAATTTTATAATCACAACCTGTAAATAAAAGTGAATTAAAGGTTGTTCTCTACAATTACTTTCGCAACAAGAGCAGAGTAT
This sequence comes from Drosophila rubida, assembly GCA_035046165.1. Taxonomy (NCBI): domain Eukaryota; kingdom Metazoa; phylum Arthropoda; class Insecta; order Diptera; family Drosophilidae; genus Drosophila; species Drosophila rubida. The sequence continues at coordinate 10,291,994 of JAWNOF010000012.1, read as the reverse complement.
TATCGCTTCGTTTTGTTGAAGTGCCCCACGGCTTTTATTGTTTCTTGCGTGTAGCTATGTAGCTAATATCGGGTCTGAGGCAAATATGTAACAATCCTCGTGCTCCTTGCGGTCAAAGGAGTCGTCGTTGTGGCTTACATAAGGACAAAGAAAATACAAAAATGCCAAAAATCGCACAACTCAAAACCCAATGCGAACGCGATGCTGAATGTGAATGTGATTGTGAGTATGAGTACGAGTACTCGCACACAAAACGATTCTGGCACCCATGAGCAGGAGCAGCAGCAGCAGCAGCAGCAGCAGCAGTCGCAGTCGCACCAGGAGCAGGAACTGGAGCTGAAGCTGAAGCATCGCCAGCATCAGTCGCTGTTTGCCAGTTGCTGCTGCAGTCGAGTCGGACTGGGCGGGTGGTGGCTCGTCGGCTGATCGTGGCACATTTGCATACAATGAGGCCAGAACTAAGGCCCAATCCAGCCAGTCAAAATACACACATACACACACACTCACACACAGACAGTCACACACGCTGGCGCAGCATGTTATCTCTGGCTGTGACCTACACCAATATTTCTCAGAATGCTGCTGTGGCCCGTCGTCGCCTGTAAGTGTGTCGTTGTCGTCGTCGTCGTCGTCGTCGTCGTCGCCGTCGTCCAGTCCAAGTCTATAGCCAGTCAGTATCTCAGACGGCCGACGACGAGGAGTCATTCAATCGCGCCAGCTGCGGCGTCTACGTCGCTGTGGCTTTTTCGGTCTGGGTCTCGGCTTGTGTTTTGGGGTTTTTTGTTTGCTTTTGGCTGCCCATTCTACTTACAATATTTGTGGGATATCACCGGAGATCTCTGCAACTGCATCCGAAATCCAAAGTCTCAAATAAAAACAAAATAATGGAGCCTCATCGCATGGACAGTGACTGCTGTGTGTGAATTTCGATTCGGTCTGGCGTCTGTTCTGCGTCAGCAGCTCCAGAGCCCCACAGCTTCGTCGTCACCCATGAAGTGGTATGAATGCGAGTACGACTGCGAGTATGACTGTGAGTACTCGTAGTTTCAAACTGAAAATGTCTGTGACTTTGTCCCAAACAAGACACTAACACTGCGCTTTGGGGAGTGGTTATTTCGCTTTTTGCTATTTTTTCGCGATTTGTTTTTTTTTCCGTTTTACTTCTTTTTGTTTTTCGGCGAAAGCGTTTTTAGCAGATTGGCCAACGGCCCAGGAGGTTGCGGTTTCGGTGGCTGGTTCAGAGTGCAATGCATTAATGGAAACTTAAAATCATGACATTTACCATAACGTTGTTTTTCTCTCTCTTTCGTTTTTTTTTTGCCTGGTTGTTTTTCTTGAGTCTGATCATAAATTTCAGAGTTGCCTTGAGAGCACATAAACGGAAGACAATGAGAGATATTTGTACATATGATTTGACAATGTGAAGAACTTTTGACTATATCTGTAAGTCGAGATTATCACGAACACTTTCAATACCCATGTACTCATAAATAAGTTTGATTTCAGATCGTATCTTATGAATAAGGCAAATTAACTATTAAGTAACGACTTAAATTCCCACTAAAAGCCTAGTTGAATGTATTTTACAATCTTGCCAGATTATTCTGAAAAGTGTGATAATTATAATAATAATTACTTAACTTAACTACTCACCTTATGCAACGTTTTATAAATGAAATTCAGTTTTATTGCTGTTTTTTCTTTAGACTTTCAACTCGAAATACTTTTGTTTCGTTTTATTGTATGAGCAAAACTAAAATGCGTTAAGGGTAATAAATATTTGTGTTTATAAATAACTGTTCATAAATAAAATAATTAACCTAATTCGTCTAGCAGAATATGTGGTATAAAGTTACTTACTATATATGTATAAACAAATGTGAAAATACTCATAAAAAACGACGCCGTAAAAGACGACACTAAAAATGTTTTACAACTAATAGAGCTCTTCTGCTTTTCGAGTTGCTTATCGTAAAACTAATTTCCACGTAAAGTTTATATTTTGTGTATTATATGTTACTGTAGTTTAATGTTTAAGCTTTAAACGAAATTGCACTGGAAAAATTGGTGTTATATGGACATTGCTCAAACACATTAGTTGGTTAGTAGATAGCTGTCGAGCTATGTCTGCTTATAATGATAACTATTCTATTACTATTTGCTATTGTTATTGTTGTTATTGCCCCGGGTGTGTGTATGTGTGTGTGAGTTTTTCTCTTTCTTCTGTGTTGTTTTGTTTTGTTGTGAGTTAGATAAAAATAATTTAAACGCTAAGATGACAAGTGGCAATTAATTTAAGTGTGATTATCACCTGCCCGTTGCACGCCGAGCCGCGCTGGGAATTTCCGAGCTTTGCATAATGCGCAGGTCACTAATTTTTTGGATCTGAAGCGAAAAGAGAAGAATGAATTTGAGAGCGGGAGCATAAGCGTGTCACACCCAACTGGCGGAAGCGCCAATTGCCTCCTCGAGACTCATGCCACATTTTTTTTCGTTTTCTTGTTGTTGCTGCCGATGTGCATATTTAATCAAACATTTTTCTACAGTTTTAGCTGGCTATCTGTTTTGTTTTCGACTCTTAATTAATTAGCGACTGGTCGCGAATTAAACGCAGATTGAAACGTGCCAATCAAAATGTACTAACCTCTATCATCGACTGGTTCCGTGGCATCAGAACGGCCTGTGGCCACCATCGAGTCGGCGGCAAGCTCCACACGCGCCACGTGAACACCATGCAGCGTTAGCTGCGCATGCTGCTGGGGATGCTGTGCTGCATGCTGCGGCTGCGGCTGCGGCAGCGTCTGCTGCTGCTGCTGTTGTTGTTGCTGATGTTGCTGATGATGATGTTGCTGCTGATGCTGCTGCTGTGCGGCTGCCAGATGCTGCGACAGATGCTGATGATGGTCACCCGTCGCTGGCGGCCACTGCTGATAGGCCACAGGCACCAAGGGATCCGACATCCACTCGAAGCTGAACGCCGGCCCAATTGGCGGCGCACTAAGGCCGCCGTGCTGCGGCGTTGCACTTGTGGGCGTGGGCGGCGTTGTGGTTATGCAGGGACTCAGCTCGTGCGACGAACCGAAGCTGTCCAGCGACGCCTTTTGCGCTGACTCCGACCACGGCGGACTGGGATTCCACTGCTCAATGAAATCCGCCGGATCCGGCGGCAGCGTCTTGTTCAGCAAACGCGGGCGAGTCGGCACAATTGTGGCATAAATAACCGAGGCGGTGGCATCGCTGCTGCTGCCCGTCACCGGCCCCGCGGCGGCGGTGGCATAGGCGCTGCTCGGGTGCAGGGCATAGCAGTCGGGCTCGGGTGTTATGGCAGCCGCTGGCGATCGCTCGGCGTGCAGATAGAGCGGCTCCAGTTTGTTGCGTGCTCGCTTCTTGGGCGGCGGCGGCGTCGCTGACTGCGTGGACTTTTGACTGCCGGCCGTGCCGCTGCCACCGCTGCCACTGCCGCCATTCACTTGACTATAGTCCACTGGCTCGAGGCCGCCGCTCACCGAGCCCGACTGGAAGCCATACAGCTGTTGCTGCTGATCCTCCTTGAGCTCCAGGGCGCTCTCGGCATGATAGACTCCGCCGTAGGCGGCGCCCATATGCGGATGATGGTGATGATAGGATGCCGCTGCGGTCGTGTGATGATGGTGATGATGATGGTGCGCATGATGGCTGCCAAATACGCCAGACAACCCAGCCGCACCACCAGACATGCCCAGGCCAACGCCCGCCGCACCACCGCCGCCCAGTGGCTGCTGGTGCGAGCTGTAGTAGCCGCTGGAGCTGCTGCCCGGCGGCACACGCATAGCGCTGTCGAGGGGCATGCCAAACTGTATTTTGGACTGCACCGTGTAGTAGTGGTAGAGCCAGGAGTTGGCCAACATTATGGACGCCTCACGATCGCTGCGAAGTTGGGTTTCAGTTAGCCGAAAATTGCAGCGATTCGCAAGCAAAGTGTTTACTTACTTCAGCACCTGGTTGGTGCAAACGATGACGGGCTGCTGTGTGGAGTCGGGACTATCTCGCACCTGGAGCACGACGTGCACCCAGGTGTAATCTCCGCTGGAACGCTGCATGCGTACGAGCAGGATACAGCTGCGATCCTGTTCCGATTGCGTAACTGCAAAAGAGCAACAGATTTAAATGAGACGAGGGATGAAGACAAATTGTGCACAGCAATCCTACAAGTATATTCAACAAAACAAGTTCGAATTCTTAAGAAGACGATGTTAGTTCTTTCGTTTACATTTACATTTTTGATTCTTGCTTTTTTAAATTAATATTAATTATCATTTAAATTGAAGTGTTCTGTTGTTGACTCCACAAATTTGATAATGAATATTTATCGTCAACAAAACTGAATCGAAAGTGCTTTAATTTAATTCATTATATATTTGCAGAGCTACGAGTAACTAAACTAATTGACTACTTACTTAGTCTGTGTTTGCTTTGCGCCTCGCGTAGATTCTCGCTGTGTATCAGATTGTACCAGGATGTGCCTTGCAGTGCGGTTTTATCATAGCCCAAGTGGAATTCGCCACTGCAAATGAGTACACAGAAGAATGTAAATATACATTTAATATTCGTAGAGATATTAAGGCTAAACAATAAGCCAAGAGATAAGAAGGGTAAATGAGTAGAAGAAAAATATATTTATAGGCATTTATAATACGGCAGATTAAGATGAATATTTGAAGGAAAAAACCAATGTGATGGCAATCAACTTACTTTTTGTCGATGTGTGCGATCTTCATGTCCATGGAGTGGATGGTGGTAAACACATTGGTGGCGCCCTGCACCACACACTCGCGCGTCTCGGGCATGGCGATGGGTGTACAGGTGGCTAGAAAGACAGGCTCGTTGCGGCTGCAAAGCGGCAGGAATGACAAATAGTGACCCTGGACCAGAACGACCTGTGCAACGAGACAAGAGGAGGAGAGAACGATATTCAGTTTTGGGATCCCATTCAGGCGATGACTGTGGCGGCTCCCACGAAAATTGGCGCGCACGTTGTCGCCGCTGGCTTGTGGCCATTTTTGGGCTGGCATGCTCCGGCTCATAGACATTTTACTCTGATTCCATAATTTAAAAAAGGCAATCACTGAAATGTTTTTTCTGCCAGCATACGCAGAACGGAGTCTCAGCCTCCACATCAACACACACACACAAACACTCAGTCACAGACAAAGACACACACCAGGCAGTCTCAATGGAAGTCGCAGTCTGAGTCTCAGCCATTGTCTCCCAATTAAAACGTGCCTGCATTTAGTTTTCCATTGCAATTGCATTTCGTAGCTTATGGCCTGTTCATCTGCTTAAATGCAAATGCAGCTCCGACTCCAACTCCAACGCCAACTTCGACTTCGACTGCGATTCCGAGCCCGATCCCAACCCATCGATGACGCAGACGTTGTCGCTGTTGGTCTGACTTCTTTTTTGGTTTTGGTTTTATTTTTTTCCTTTGGTAAATGAGACGACCTTAGACTGGGGAGCAGGCGCCACTGCCACAGCGCTGTCGCCAGCTCCATCTCTGTCGCTGTCTCTGTCTCCTTGGCTCGTTGTTATTGTTGTGGTAGCAGGGGGGGTTTTTATATTGTTGGCCGCTTGTCTATGCTCTGTGCTCGGGGTACTAGCTCTGAACTATGCTGACCTCATTCATAATTATTTATTGGTCCATTTTTATTGCATATTAACGAGTGCCGGGTGAATGTGCCGCATTTCAGTTTTTGCTCTATGGGTTATCGCAGCCAGCTCCACTTGGGTCCAAGCTATCCCCCACCCCCCAGAAAAATACGTTTAGATTTGTTAAAGCTGCAGGTAAATGTTGGAGCTACCCAAGCATTTAGCATTTAAATATCGATTTAAGCCCGCATAAATAAATGTTATCATAATATGCCATGAGTAAGACCATGCTGAAGTAATCCCAGAACATATTCGAAATTGACTGATAACCTTTTCAAACTCATGTTTTGACTGTGCTTGCAGATAAGCTTTACGACTTTAAGCTAGTGTCATTGTGGCAACGGCTGGCGATCTAAATTACTTGGCGGTATCTTCATTTCGATCTAACAAACTTAAAAGCTAAAGAATGTATGTGTGGGTACATGTGGTGTCATAACGCTGGGAAAAAGCTGAACCAAGTGGCAACACTTCCTGCACCTCATTAAAGTGCCAACTTGCAACTTAATTAAAAACGTTTGCAGCAACTGTCAACGCCTCGCTTTATCTCCATAACTCTCGTCGCACATCTGCGCACTTCAGAGCCACAGCACAGCAAAAACAAAAAGAAGAGAAATGAAGGAGACTCAACAAAAATAAGATATGCTTGCATACGAAGACGAATGCGAATGCGAATACAAGTATGAGTATGAGTGCGAGTACGAGTATAAAAGACGAGCGACCGCCCACAAGATTGTGACAGCACTCTGGCAAAGACGGGTAGCATCCACAAGATGTTTGAACGCGCGTCTTTGCGTCTCTCTTTGGGGCTCGACGCGTTGACAGATTTGGTCTTGACTGGCTGAACCTGCCCGGCCGCCAAGTACGACTACGAATACGAGCATGAGTACCCAGTTGTTGTTGTTGACTGACTGGTTGACTGGCTGACTGGCTGAGTGACTGACAACTTCATATTGTGCTCGCATTCATTTATATTGCTGATGGGCTTGCGACTTTTTAGTGTTTTTTCCCCACTCGCCAGAAACATGATTATGAGGCTGCTGCTGTGCCGCCGATGGCGATGATGACGATGATCAGAGGAGGCGGCCAATCAGAGCAGTCAACAGCAATGCTGGCACCCACCCGTTCCACATCAACTGTCATCGTTTGTCAGCTTATGGTAAAGCGTCTCACTGACTGGCTGCTTGTCTCGCTGGCCGCTTGTCCCGCTGTCTCGCTGTCTGGCTGTCTGGCTAGGCAGCCAAGATGTATGACCAGCCAGTCAGGCCAGCCGGTTGGCAGACGACGCATGCGCCCCGTGCGCTCATGCATAATTCATTGCGTGGCGGTTTACACACTGACTGTGCGGACTGTGTGTTGCAGGCTCGCCAGCTTCGCCCGCTCACCAGCTCGCCAGCTTGCCAGCTTGCTTGGTTGCCAAAGTGTTACACGCAACACGCTCCCAGGTGATTCATTCATCAATTTCTGTCAGAGAGTACACGCGCTTACTCATACACACGATCACCAACACACACACAAGCACAGTCACACACACTCACAGAAGATAGACACTCACCTTCTGATCGCCGAAACGCATTTGCCGTCGCGCATTGCGGCTAACATTCATGCGACAGAGGAACATGCGATGCTCCCCCTCGAGACTCGAAGCGCCGCCGTTACCATTGCTGGCTGTCGAGTCGCCAACGCCAACACCGACACCGACTCCGCCGCCGCTGCTGCTGCTGCCACCTGGTTGCGGTGGCACGTTCCGATTGAGCTCGGCCTGTATGGTTGCGTGATCCTGTTTGTCAATGATATCGTAAACGGAATCCCCATGTATCAGTAAATCCTCCTGTGGCAGAAGAATGCAAAGAGCATTGATTAGTGCGAGGGCGAGAAGCATATTACATGTCACAGTTGCTAGTTAACATTTTATGTAAATTATCCAGCAGTTAATCGGTTATTTAAGCACTCCACTTTAACTTTATTGGTTATTTAATCAACAGCAACGATTGCAGAAATTAGATTTCACGCATTTGATATGCAAATTTGAACAGATTTATGATTTATTGCATATTACTAAATGACAAATGAATTTCATTAACTAATAATTTATTGCACAATTCTCCCAACGTGCTGAGGACTTTTCAGCGTGGCATTTGAATAGAAATCGTACAGGATGTCACATTTAATTTGTTAATGACATGTCAGGTGATAGTTTCGCACGGTCATCAGCTGCGCTGGCTAATGCCAAGTGCAGTTTTATTTTAGTTTTATTATTGTTGACAATTATGGACAACGCTGACGGACCGAGACATAGCTGGAGCCAGGCGATCGGCCAATTTACAATGCCATGTTGTTGCATTCGTAATTTATTTATGGCCGCTGTTGCTACATGACACATGACAGTGGCAACTTGTTATGGCAATATGCAAAAATCCAATTGGAATTATGATGCCCAAACAACAGCAGCAGCAGCAACAACAACTATGATAATAAGAACAACTATAGCAGCAATTGCAACAACAAGCTCTATTGACATTTTTGGCAGTTTGTTAATTAACTTTACTTGTTGTTGTTGCAACTCTGGCGGCTTGCTGCCGTTTTGGCCGTTAACTAACTGTGAGCCTTCGGCCTGTCTGCCTGCCACAAATTAAAAGGTTGGGCAATCCACTTTTGGGCCTGCTCATGTGCACTCGGTTATTGTGGCGTAATTATGCCAACACATGGCACACTGTAAATTTATGAAGCAGCTTGACCATTCAGCTGCTATTGTTGCTGTTGTGGGTGTCCCCTGATAAGGTCTAGCCCAGAGGCCAAAGGCTGTCAAGTGTCTGAAGCTGTTGTGGGGCCCAACAGCTCTTGCCATGCACTCGCCTCTGACAGGCTTTAAATGTCTAGCCCACAATATGGGACCCCAAGCGAAATCGCAATGAAAGCTAGTCCAGCCCCACAAAGCTGATGTTGGATTAGCAACAAGTTGCCGGAAACTAACGGCTAAATAAAGTGCATAATAAAATATGTAATTTGAATGCTGCATTTTGATAGTGTGAAGCGAAGCTAAAATGTTTTATCAACATTATTATTTTTTTGTTTTTTCGTATGTTATGAAATTGTCCAAGTTTATAACATCTTACATTTTCGAATAGCATCTATTAGACGAATAGCTTAACAGCTATTTCAGTCTGATTCAGTCTACAAGTGTTGATTAATCTATCACTTCTATAATTATCCAATTTATTAGCAAATTATCTTAAGAAAATGCCCCAGGAAATTGCAAAAACTGTCGTGTGAACTCAGAAAACACAGTTAATAATATCAATTGGAATTCTTCATTTTATTGATTAAATATTTAATTACAGTTTAAAAAAAAAACACATATTTATATGACGTTTTATCACAGCACCTAAACAAAAAGAACTGAATAATTTAATTGAATCGCAAATGTGCCCGAAATGTCAAAAAAGGATACTTTTAAAAATAGAAAATCCATTCATCGATTATTAAATATTTTGTTAAACAACTATTTCGGGTTTTCGTGATTATTGTTATAAATTGCGAAAAACAAGAATTTCGTAATTCTATTGACGGCAACTAGGACAGCTTAGAATATGATTTATTGGCAAAAAGCTTCGATTTCTCACAGGTTTTTGACAGTTTGCGCTACAGTTGCAGCCAGATAACTCATACGCCCCCTTTGCCGGTCGATCGCTTGATGCTTGGCGGCTGCGAGAGTTGTACATTGTAGCCGGCAAAAGCACATCAGCAGAGTTGCAAACAATCTCTCAGCATATGCGACTAACAGTACCTTTGTCAATGTCTGGCTGGCTGTTTGTTTCTTTAGATGAATAACTAACTGCACTGGCGGCACTCGCTCCGTCTCTGGCACTGGCACTCACAGTCGCACTCACATTCGCAGTCGCAGTTGCAGTCGCATTCGCACTCGTATTCGTTATGTAGAACGGAGATATGTCACATGTGCTGCATGCGAGTGCATTTATATGCAGCTCAGGCATATTTATTTAGCTTTAGTACTTCAAATGCAAAGTGAAAGGCCACGATGTATAACCTTGCTATTTAAGCAGCGTAAACGTGCGATAAACCAAACTTGAAACAGCGGCAAATCCAAGCAGCAACTGCAACTGCAGCAAACAACATCTCAGCAGCAACAAAGTTAAGCTGTTTGCAACAGTTTTAAGGAACTTTTGTGTAGTACAAGCTGCAGATTTATGTAAGCTCAATGAATCGAGTCGCTGTGGCAGTCAGTTTGTTGCTGACTTGTCAACGGGAGCAGCAGCCACTACTCGTATAAGAAGAAATACAAAAAACTGCAACAAATATCTGCTGTCCTGCTGTCGGCTGCTGTTGTTGCTGCTGCTGCTGCTGCTGCAGCTAGGTTGATGTCGATGTTGTTTGCTCTGCTGCTGTTGTTGCCTGTTGTCGCTTGTCAGAGATTTGTATCAACGACTGTAACAATTTTGCCCAAAAACTTTCGTCGACTTCGCTTTTCTAATTATTCGCGCAAATCGCCTTAGTGAACCACAAGCAAAAACGAACTGAATTCGAAGGCAAAATACATTTCAACTCACCATAGAATGTCCCAGGTACTCGGCAGCATTATCCGATATATATAGCAATTTGCCATTTTGCGTGAGCATCATTAGAAAGCCCGAAAGCGCCTGCAAGACAAATTACATTTGAAATATATAGAGTTATAATATTTTACAAGCATGTCTCAGTTTCTTAAATTTATCTTTTGACAAAGTCTAGTAACTGGAATTTTTGTGTTAAAATTGATATTAATTGTTTCGAAAGGAATTTCTTTGCTAATCATTTTAATAATAGCATTTTCAAGACTATATTATGTATTGTCTACATTTGTAAAATTCGCCACAGCTAACAACTTATAAAGTTTCAAATTATTTATTGATTCGCTCATTTAATATACAATCGTTATCTGCGTTGGCAGTCATGTGTCTTTGGCTACTGTTAGTCAATAACTATAACTTTAAAAGTCTTATTTTCAATAGTATGACAAAGTAATGTTGATTTTGAAAATTACTATGAGATAAAAGACTTTGGGAGGCTAATTCTAGGACGCAAAAACTCTTTGTATTATTATAAAACTTTTCTTCAACTTAGTTTTCAACAGCCATCTTTCATTGCCATTAAGTACAATGTAACTTGCGACAGGTGTTTTCACATTCATGTTACTCAAATGATGTGAAAACTATTGGTGAGTGTCTTCGGGAATTATGGGCTTATCTGTGGAAAACCGATCAGGAAAGCAAATTAAAGCATTTGTAAGAGAAACACCCTCCATTAAGCAGTGTTGGAAATGCAAATTCATTTTCGCGTCTGTGCACTAATAAATTGTTAGCCCAAAGCGTCTGTCTGGGTTGACAATTGAAAATTGACGATGGAAGACTGTGGCCAATACATACAGATTTCCATATATATGTTTCATTGTGTGCACGTGGTATATACATATATTTGTATTTAATTCAGTCACGAGTGCGCACAGGTATGTAGATCAATCTGCCGACCATCGCTGAGTTTGCCACAGTCAGTGGCAGGCAGCTTGACTGACTACTGACTACTGACTACTGTCTGCTCTTTGCTGTCTGCAGCGGTTGCTGTTTGTTGTGTTTCGCTTAAGAGCAGCATTTATTGTTTTCTTTTTTTGGCGCAGCAAGTGGCGGTAGCCAAATGATTTCTGGCTTATGATATGCCTCAGTTGTGCCATTAATAGAGTTGTTTTCCCTGGAACTTTCAGCTCACTAGTTGACTTGTCAACGCGCCTCACTTAAATTGAGTTGTGTTCCCAGCAGCGGTCGCAATAAATTGGTAATTGGGTTGCCAACGCATCGATCGAGCGATTAAACTGATTTCACCAAAAGGCGTAGCGACAGTTTAATTAGTGCCTTAAATAATTATCTAGCTTATAAGTTGTGTAGGGTCGACTTGTTGCTTACCTTCGAGAAGCCAAAATTTGGTGTTGCTGTCTGATGGTGTTGATGCAGCGCATTTTGACGTTTGAAAACTGTAAAAGAAATGTGCATAGCGATGTGATTAATTTAATTTAGCTTGAACTATGGACCTTTGGTGTCTGTTCGCGGCCGCGCCCAGAAAACAACCGGGCATTAAGCATCCGCAATAAGTTAGGAGGAAAAGCGATTTGAGTGTATTGAGTTTTTCCCATGGCTGTTTGTTGTGCTGCGATTTTGTGTGCATAAAATTAAGCGAAGCTAATTAAAAAAGTATCTGTTAATAATACACTTGGTCTCTGACGGCAATTGTTAGATTGCAATTGATTGCAAATCCATTGATTATATTCTACATACAATAAGCGATGATCTTGCCGTACAAAAACAAGTGAATCACAAAAAGAAAATGTGTCATTGTCACTGAGACGGCGGCCGCAGCTTCGACGAAGCTGCCACAGTGGAAACGGCAACAACAATACAATAAATACAAACAGCAGCAACAACAACAACAGCAACAAAATTACAACAAGTAGAAAATCAACAGCGATCACTGAGTGCAATTGCAGTTAGCAACTTGCAGCTGCGCCGCAGTCAGCAGCCAGCAGCCAGCAGCCTGCATCAAGATCAATTATTTTTAAAACACTACGAGATACTCCCGCACCTGGCAAAAAGGCAACAGAAACAGTCACTGTAGCAGCAGCCAGCACAGCACAGCACAGCGCAGCACAGCAACAAGCAACAACAATCACCGCGGCAGCAACCGCAACTGGTAATTTCATTGAACTTGAACGGAAAGGCCGTGAATGCACTCAGATTTTGCTGTGTTTTAATATTACAATAATACCAAGAAATCTGTTTGCGCAAACAATTCGTATCGATTGCTCCGACAGACAGTCGAATAAAATGGGCGTGGTCTGTCTGGCAAACGGCTTCGAAACTCATTCAAACCTTTGCTCTATTGCTAGTCAAAAGCAAATTCTTAAAACCCCTGCTGTTTCTTCAAACTATCAGTAGAAGTTTTAGAAAACTGCCAAAGTTGGAATATTCTAAACTTTGTGCCAATTTGTAATTGCTTTCCTTGCAATAAATATTATAGTTGACTGCTTTACTCTTCCATTGTTGATGATTTTCTTCCTTAGGCTAATAGATGTTAGCAATAAATATTTAACTTAACTGCTTTTCAATTAACTCTTTCATTGTCTTTTAACACCTGTACGTCATCGAAGAGCGAGTAAGCATAAATAAGTATCCAAAAATAAATAATGTATATAGTAAAATTAATGCTAAATCTACATCAACTTCTAAATATTACTATAACAAAACCTGATATTTATTAAGCCAAAAAGAACAAGAAAACTGATGGGGTACTGCCCTATTACTTTAGCAGATCAATGGGATCCATGAATCAGGTACGCCAACTGAATAAATCCCAAAAGACTATAAAGACATCCAAGCTATGTGTGTCTTAACAAGCATAGGTAACAATTTTCCGTTGGCCAATATGATAATGTGGCTTATAACAACTAGGATGCCATTCAAGCCGTCGGCTAATCTAATGCATTAATAATTGTTTATGAAAACTCAATTTGGTTTTATAAATATTTCATTAATCGCATAACTCAACGCGCCGCCGCCTCAGTTAAAGCCCCAGCCACACCCACCACTGGGACCCACAGTGCCCCACACCCACACCCACAACAACAACAACAGCAATACAAAAAAATAATGCCGTGAACTTGAAGATAAGGCAGCCGCGTGTGTTCGGAGGCTCCAGACTCGATAGCGTGCCAATATTAACACAATTTGTGATTATAAATGCTTTTAAACGGTGCAATGACAATGAACAATAACAAAGCACACACACTCGCTCACACACACCCAAACGACAAGCTAACAAACGCCGACAATTTCTCACACTTAGTGCTCCAAAAAAAAAAAAAAAACGAAAAGGAAGAAGAAAAAGAGAGGGGACCAAATAGGTGGATGGAGGGAGAAAAAAACAGTACTTAAGTTTAATTTTTTGCAATTTGTAGAACACATAAATCGCACATTTTGATTTATCGCAATATTTATAGCAATGCCAGGCAGACGGTGCTGTTGTTGTTGCTGTTGTTGCTGTTGTTGTTGCCGTTGCTGTTACCATTGCAATTGTGAAATTGCCTCTACTAAGGGGGATCGCAGCTGTAGCTGAAGCTGGAGCTGCAGCTAAGCCAGAGCTGAGCTCGGGTTCACATGGCCTGGCAAAAGATGCTAGCCAAGTTAAGAGCTCAGGCCTCATAGGCGAGTACCTCCATATATATGTATTTCGCTCTCTCTCTCTTGTACTCCCGCTCTTTCTGTGTGTGTTATCTATGTACCGCACAACGCTAATTTGAAAAACAATTTTCGTAATTATCCACAAAAAAAAGAGAGGAGAAAAAAAAATGTGGAATGAAGCCGAGGCGCAGTCGGAGTTGATCTCGTTCAGTTGCGCCTGCGCATTGACCTGTGTGCGCATGCGCATTAAAGGAGGATGAAACGCAAACCAGGCGACGGCGATGGCGGCGGGGGAGAGATCGGAACTGGCTGCGGCGGCAATTTGCAGCCTGGGTGCGTGCCTAGACGCTTAGGCAATTACTTGGCCGAAAACAATTTCAGAGACTGGAGACATAGACATATGAATGATGTGATGCTAGTGCCCGACAACGACTGCAGCTACGGGTTGCACTCTGAATACAACGAATACTCGTACCATGCGCCTAGCGGTTGTTGCGCGTTGCTGTTTTTTTGGCGGCGTGGGGTCCATGCCAAAACGCCATGACTCATGCATATTCAATCAACGTGCAGCCAATTATCAGCATGCATATGCATCAAGCAGCCCCAGTGCACCGAACGAATAAACTGCACTCACCTTCATGAAAGTAGTTGGCTTTGCGCACATAGACACAGACCAGGGCCATCAGCTGCAGCTGCGACAGTCGCTGGCGCGTTGACTGCGGCAACGGCAGCAAATCCCGCAGATTGGCTATCTCGGCGTTTATAAGATCGCGTCGCATCTTCGAGGCGCCCTTCGTCGATTTGTTCGCATCGAATCTGCAAGCAACAAGCAAACGACAACAAAAAAGTAAGAAAAATATCGGGAGATAGTTGCAAAAACAATTAGAATATATATGAGCACGTTCACAGCTACAGCTTAATAATGGACAGTGCCGACACTGGCCCACAGGCGCATATGTTTTCACAGCCTCCGACTCGTTGCTTGTCGGAGCTCTTAACCCACAGCGCGCCAGTGTGCCACAAAATTACACTTAACTCCCTATATCCATAGAACGTTGCGAATTGAATTACAAATTGCGACTGAGATATTTGCGCACATTAATGTAACCAATTATAGCGATAGATAAATTCTTATTACAACAATGTCTAGCTTTACGAATCAATTAAATACATGCAAAGCGTTCAACAATTTCAAAAGAATTTAATTAAACTAAACAATTCCAACACTTTGGTTATGTGGAATATTTGTGATTTACCACATATTTTGTTACTACATTGAAATTCATATTAACATTTATAATAAAATATTTAGAATAAAGTACTCAACATTCTAATAAAAAGTGGGGCCAGCAATGGGTTAAGATGCTCGCACATACCAAAAGCGCATGCGAGATGCATAAATAACTCATCGCGCATTTAAAAATCATACAACAAGCAGCTAGTTGTTCTTGTTGCTGTCGCTGCTGTTGTTCTTGTTGTTGTTGTTGTTGTTGTTGTTTTCGCAGTTGTAGATGCTGTATTGTTGTTGCTGCAATGCTGGTCGATGTGGGGCACACTTGCCACATGCCTTGTGCGGAAAATTGTGCAAGTAGGTTGGTCAGTTTGGTTGGTAGGTTGTCTGGTTTGTTTGCTGGGTTGCTCGCTTGTTTGGCCAGGCGGCGTTCGGTGAGTGGCGTGAGGGGAGGGCGCGAGGAGGGGAGGAGGAGGCGAGACGCAGCGAGCGGTACAAGCGTTTAGCGATCTGTCCGTGTGTACTTTTCTGAGCATATTATTTACAAGGTTGAATTCATAAATCATAAATTTGTCTTTTTATGCAGCGTCGGCGGCGCACGCGGCGTATGAGCGTTGTTGTTGTTGCTGTTGTTGCTGTTGCTGCTGCTGTTGTTGTTTTATTTGTAGTTTTATATTTATGCTGACGTTGCTGCCATTGTTGGCGCGACTGGGGGATTTTGCAAGCGCTTGATAAATATTGGTAATATTGTTGTAATAACAGCAAGTGCCCGCGCCTTTCTGGCTTTCTCGACTCTGACTCCGACTCCGACTCCGACTCTTGTTGGACTGCCATTTTGCCGCTGTTATTGCCTCTAAATGGCCATGTTAACATTTAAAACAATCACACACATGTATCTATCAGATACTCTCACAGTCAGCGCGCTGTGTATGTGCGCCGCTCGTTGCATGCAACAAAATGTTTGCCGCATGCAATGCAAACGAGCGCCACGGCCACAGACCGTCTGTGCATTTCAGTCTTGT
Source organism: Drosophila rubida (assembly GCA_035046165.1). Classification (NCBI taxonomy): domain Eukaryota; kingdom Metazoa; phylum Arthropoda; class Insecta; order Diptera; family Drosophilidae; genus Drosophila; species Drosophila rubida. The sequence continues at coordinate 10,275,837 of JAWNOF010000012.1, read as the reverse complement.
TGTTGCTCTTGCTGTTGGTGTATGCTTTTTGCTTTTCTTGGCCGGCATCCGCTCGCCTTTGCGGTCAGGCTGCGGCATTTTCCGAACTGCCCATAATAGAACACAGATCTTAGCCGAATTGAGTGGTCCACTCGGAGGGGGGCTACCCCCCCCCCCCCCTCACACACATTGACACAATGCACACACAGTCACAATTAAGTCAAGGTGATTTGTACAATTAAAACGAATATTGATTTAAATGCGGCGATAGTCGGCCGCTAACATATGAATCGATTGCCTTCTAAATGGCATTGCCACCGGGACTGGGCAGCGAGTGGGCGTGGTCATGATTGTTATGAGCTGGTGAAGGGTCCGCACTTGTTGATTGGCTGCCCGACTGATTTCTGTCTAAGCTGCGCGCCCCCCAGGCCATTTGCATATGCCGACCACTTGACGAAGCACGGCTTACAACGACTGATTTATCGCCTTCAAAAATCGTTCAATTTAAATGTAGAATTACGCAAATTATTGCAAAGTGTCACATCATTGCCTTGCAATGATTTTTAATTTAAAGAATTGATTTGTTGTCCTCCATAAAGTGGACTTTTTTATTCGAACGGAAGCATTTTAATATTAATTGGCAATTATGAAGACTTCGTGTCGTATCCATGAATCTTTATGAATTTATCTATTTAAAATGATGATGAGTCCAGGCATAAATATGCATGAGCATGAATTGTATTTTATTACAAGTACTTGTGCTTTAAATCAATATCAGCTCGGCTCTATCTATAGCAGTCTGTGGGCGAACAAGCATCCTCCCACACTCGTTTGGCCGTTCGCATGCCAAGGTAACTTGAGCATCTGCCAATTAGTTGAGTAAGATGCCGAGCCAAGTTGGTCGCAAGTCGGCCGAGCTGTCAGCTGCACTGCCTATTTGTGGCATAATTAATAAGTTTTTTAAATATTTATCGCACGGCAAGATGCCTGGTCAAGCGATAATATGATAATATTAGCCTCATCCTGCCTAAAGGCCCCAGAAACGTGTTAATGGCCATAACAAGAAACTGGCTGCGTTGCGCTGAGATTTATATAAGTGAGTCTACGAGCTTGTGGCGTACTCGCAGTTGGTATTTGTGCAGAAAACTCCCGCGCATCTGTGGCTTGTAATCTACATCAAAATTTATCTCTTGGCCGAAAGGATGAGGTGGAGTGAGCGAGACATGTCATGTCATTTCTTAATATATCTATCGGTACCTTGAAATCTGCGCCAAGTGGCACCAAGATGCTGCTACTGCCGCTGCTGTTGCCGCTGCTGTTGCAACTACTTACTGTACAAGTTGTTGTTGCTAATTAAAAGCATAAACACGATTCTTAGCGAGGCGTCAGCAAAGCCAACCTGTGGCAATGTTTTGGAGGCGGCGTAGGAGGAGCAGCTATCGAGTCGTCGTCGCCGTCGCCGTCGTCGGAGTTGCAGTTGCAGCTTGGGAGCCTCCCTCGGCGGCGCACTGGCACATGTTTAATCTCGGCGTGGCAGTGGTAGTGCAAGATCTTAATCAAGTCTACTTGGCCTGCAGTTTGTTTTACGCTTCACTCCCGAGATATCCAACAAAACTTTACGTGCTCCACAGAAATTAGGCGCAAATCTTGTTGTTGTCATCTTTCATTCCTGCCGATGTCAATGTTTTTTTTTTTTTGTTTGTGAACTGAGCCCAATCAAACTGGCAGAATGAGTGAATGAACTGGGAATGTTGTTGGGCCCCCAATGGACCCACTAATTAGCACATAAAGCCTAAACATAATGCGAAACTATTAACCAAAACGCATTTTAAATGGCACACTCTATGGGCCGCTTTTATGGCGTCCCTCAGCGCCATCGTAAAATTCTCGGCAGCAAATAAATCACAGGCGCCTAAGGGCTCCTCTCATCTATGTATCTGCATCTGCAGCTGTTTCAGCCCTTGCCTTTTATCTGCATCTGTATCTGTGTCCGTGTCTGTATCTGTATCTGGATCTGTAACTCATCTGCGGCCGCAGCACACGTATCAATCGAAGGCAAGACTTTAATATGCACGGGGCGTCAGTCTGGTAAGACACAGACTCTGACGGTGATACACTATGCTCGCTCGGCAGGATGGCGAAGTCTATAAGTCCGTCAATAGCAATTGCGGGCCAACAGAAACACGAAATTTGCGCAAATTTTTATTGCACTTTTCCTGGAGCGACTGGCAGCTATGCTTTTTTTTTTAGCGAATTGTCTAGCCACACTCAAAGCTCTCCATCTCTTTCTTTCACTGTGTGTGTGTGTGTGTGTAATTTGGGCGAGTTTATTTGCCATATTCCCACGATATAGTTTGGTCCAGCTCAACGCTGCGGGCAGCTCTAATGATTTTCTCTGCGGAAAATAGTGCAAAACGGCGCATAATGAACGCTGCGTTCAGCATTCAAAGTTAACTGACAGACTGCCGACTGCCAGAATGCCAGACGGACTGCCTGACTGACTGACTGCCTAACTGGTCTGCTGGTCTCCCGGTCCGCTGCTCTGGTAACCCTATACTCTCTGGCGAAACGAACTGCATTGAACCCACGCCCGACCAGCGGCCAGTGAGCAACGACGAGCGACGGGCGACGAGCGACGACCACCGCCAAGTTGGCGCACAATTAATTGCCAGGCGCCGCACAATGCTTTTCTGGTACGGCCCCGAAATTTCTTGGAATTCCTGGGAAACACTTGTCGGTGTGGTGCCCCAATCCTTTTGTGATTCTGTGGTTTGCCCCCAAAACGCAGCGCAGCGCAACGAAACACAACACAACACAACACAACGCGTCTCTGCGTAAGTCGGTGGCAGTAATCGATACCTTGCTGTGCCAGTTGCAAGTTGCCAGTTTGCCAGTTGAGCTGCTTCAGCTCCACAGATTAACATCGGCGACGTTTAGCATACAAAAAAATAAAGTCCAACAAAAAGGAATAATAAAAACGATCCTTGCCACGGTTATGCCGGCCATCTAATAACCATGGGGCGCTGATGCTGTTGCTGTTGCTGTTGTTGCTATGTAGCTGCTGCCAATGCTGCGGCCTCGGCCTTTAGCCAAATTATATGGCCAGGCCGAAAGAGCAGAAGCTTGAGGTTTTTTTTACTACTGCGATATGTGCAAAAGGTGGTAACTCTTTGGGCTTCTGTTTGGGCTTTTATGAGTTTTATGGTTTTATGATGCTCACTCGAATAGGCGACCTGTCTGTTCAATAAGCCATTTAAGTTCGAGACGTTTCCAAATTAAGTTTACATCAGCCAATAATTAATGATAACCATTACAGTTTGTATGCAAAGTGCAATAAAATTGAGCGCATTCAAAGTGGAAAAAGAATGTAATTGTAATTTCTTAAAGTTAATGATTTCAAATGAACAATTTGAGTAGTTTGATTTCTATACAAATTTAGCTATTGTTGTATCTGATTACCACAATTTAATAAGACTGAACTATCTATACAATTTGGAGTGCTTAAGAGAATTGATGTTTAATGTGGCAGCTACTGTTTTTTATATGCCTGTCAATATATTTTGCCACAGAGCAGACAGCAGACGACAAGAGCAACAGGAGAATTTAATGCAAAGAAAAAAAGAGGCAAGAGAAAGAAATCAATTCGTGGTTGTTGCCGCTGCTGCTGTTGCTGCTGCTGCTCTCATTGTGCTGTGGCGGTGTGTTGTATGTCCGATTGGAATCTTAGCCACAATTTAATGATGGACTGCCAAAAGCACACTTCGACGTCATCATCAGCAATCGACAACGTCGCCGCCGTTGTTGCCATCAACATCGCCACCACCGCCGACGCCGATGCTGACGTCGATGTCGATGTCGATGTCGATGTCGATGTTGCCGCATAATTTTTCATATTTTTCTGATTTGTTGCTACCGGGTAGTAAACCCGTTTGCAGAGCGTTAACCATGGAGCTGCTACCGTTGCTGCATTTGCTTTCGATTATCTTAATTTGCGTGCGAAACTGACTTTTTTGTGCCGTAGCCCAGTCGAAGCAGAGTCTGTGGCAGCAGCGGCAGCGGGCGCAGTTGCTACCGAGCTGCGCGCCACTAAGACTGAGACTGAGACTGAGACTGAGACTCAGACTGAGGCTCAGGCTGAGGCGTAAGCCAAACCCCAAATTGTGTGTGTACGGAAATTTTCCCATGACTTGAGTTCTGTCTTTCGGGTGCTCTGACTCTCTGTGGCCTGTATATTTTGCCCGGCGGTGGCTTGGCCAGAAATTACCCAACTTAGCCAGAGCTCAATCCCAGACGCTGCAGCGCTTGAGACTTTGAAACTCTCGGGATTGATGGTTTTGTTTGCGGCTGCTGCACTTTACCGGCAGCGGCAGCGGCAGCAACAGCAGGCAATTAGCACAAGGATGCCGCAGCTAAATAATTTGACGCGCCTTGGGGCGAGTCTCTTTCTTTTTTTTTTGGTTTGCAGCTAAAGTTGCTCGACTCCCGCCCAGTATGAACTCCTCCCCTGCGGTGGGAGCACATGGCGCACTTACATATTTGCTCTGAATCTTTTATAATTTGTGTCTTTTTTTTTTGAGGAAAACTGGAGGCACATCAATTAGCTTGAACGCGCGTCGTCAAATATTGGCGCAAACAATTAGACATGTTGCTGGCAGCCAGATACAATATACAATATTTCAAATAGTAACTGGTGCAACTGGTGCAGTGGAAATGGAAGCTACAATATTGTTGCTGCTGCCGCTGCTGGGACCGCTACTATTGCTGCTGTGAGGTAAATAACTTGCGCCGATACCGATTCGAAATGTGTTAATGAAATTAGCAGCATAAAATGCTGCTTGCAACGTTACAGATACAAATGTATCTGCGCATGCTAATTGACAAAATTAACACTCAATGGCCGGACGATGCTTGGATGGTTGGACGCTGCTGCGATTCCCCGCACAAATACGCAACGGTTTTGGCTTTGGTTTTGGTTAGTTTCACCCAGGAAGCACCATTATTTGGCCAAAGCGGGCAGCAGGGGGTCTGTTTTCCTTGGCTTTGGCTTCCTTTTGGAAGTAGTTCGCTGACTCGCTGGCTCGCTGGCTCGCTGGCTGTTTTCTGTTTGTTTGCTGTGTTGTTGCAGCCGATGTTGATGTGGCATGTGTTAAAAATGTCTTGCTTTTAATTAGTGTTTTTTATTATTTAGAGCATATTGATATAGTTTTCGTTGTTTAACGGTTGTTTGTTTCGGTTTCACGGCAAATGACTATTGGCATTTGTTGTTTGCCTGCCGCTAACCGCACTCTCTAGCCACATATACACAGGTACAGGCCGACAGGTATTTATAGAAATCCATGGGATCATCTTTTTTCTCACATATTTACACGTTATGAGACTTCTTTTATGACACTTGTGTGTGTGTGTGCTGCCTCGTGCGTCCGAGTCGCGCGCCACATTTTGTCCACACAATGAACTCTGGCCAAGTGAAAATCGTTTTCTCGAATTATTGATGGATTTCGATATGGGAATTTCAAATATTTCACTTGCTAAGTGGATGCCCTGAATGAGAGAGCCAGCCAAGCTGCGTTCTGCTCTGAATGAATTGTCTGCCACTTTTCCAGCGACTATCTTGAAACTATCCGATATATATTTCAGTTTATATTGTGTGAATCATTTGCTGGCTACTTTTAGATATTGTAAGTGCGATATTCTGCTATAGGAATGTGGCAATTTTGTGTGATTCTTTGTGGCGATTTGTTAAATATTAGAATCAACAAAGCACACAATAACTACAATGCAAATAATAAGTGAAATAAATAAATTTAATTAATTGCTTTTGCTAATTAGAATCGAATATGCTTTATTTATCTTCGCCACTGACTAAAAATAATGATGTAAGCATAAATAGAGCCAACATTGGCGTTGTAATTTGCACTGCGATCGTAAAAAATCAATTCTCCACTATTTGAATTTATTTATAGAATTTAATTTTGACTGCCCCGTGCGATAAGTGAAATCGTTTTGAGCCTTCGCCGCCAAACTGTTCTAATTTTGTGTGATTTTCGAGCAGGCTTCCGTTTAGCAATTGGTCGACTATCGAGCACAGACAGTCAACAAAGCGACACCCACACACAACACCCACCCGAAAGGCAGATCAGTCGAGGCTCCTTGTGCAATTGACACTGGCGATGTGAGGGGAGCATCACACGTGAGTTTTACACATTTCAGAAGCAAGCGATGCAGAACTGGATGCGCCATCGTTCCATCGTTCAGGGTTATCCTCAGCCACATCCCAATGCCTGCCTGTCGTCGTCGTCGTCGTCGTTGTCTTCTTGCTCCTGGCTCGGTCCGATTGCCAACGTGGTAATGTCAATCGCACTGTGCGGGTTTAACTTATGGCAAAACATTTGAAGCACTAATTAATTGGAGCTAAATAAAATGGCACAGCAGCCGCGAAGGAGGCGAAGTTTCCCTCTTCTGCTGGCTGCTGCTTTTTCAGCATTTTTTTTTGTTGTTGTTGTTTGTATTTTGCGAGAATTGGCTGCTTGGCGTTGGCGCTGTTGCTGTTGGCTGTTGGCTGTTGACTGTTGCCGGGTACGCACGGTATACGGTGCCATGTGGAGGCCCCGCGACTGCTAGCGGCTGAGAAGATTACGAGTGCCAGATAAATGTGAACTACAAGTTGCCAATACAAGAGGCCATTAAAACCGGCAGCACTGGCCACAAAAATAAAAATACAAAACACACACATACAGCTTCAGCAGAAAAAACAACAACTCCGAAAAAGAGTAAGATTCAAGTCCGTCTAAAGAAATTGAAAGCCGCGCGAGAAGAAAAGCAACCTTTTTGCAGTTTCTAGAACACTTGCAACACACATACAGTCGCTCTCTCGTACTTCAAATCGCATTGACAAATATCGGAGCGTGCGAAACAAATTGAAATTAAAAGTTTGCATGTTGCATGCTGCACATTTTTGATGCGTTGCTGCCGCTGATTTGTTGGCTGCTGAAAGCTAACGAGATGTTGCACGATAAACTCCAAATTGGATCTGGGCTTAGGTTCTCTGGGCTGAAATTGGCGCTAACTCTTACCTTGTAAACATGCCGGCAGCCTGTTGCTGCTGTTGCTGCTGCTGCTGCTGTTGCTGTTGGGCAGCTTGTTGCTGTTGTTGCTGCTGGACAACTTGTTGTTGCTGCTGCTGCTGCTGTTGCTGTTGCTGCAGGTGTTGCTGCTGTGACAATGTGGCTGGTTCGTGCTGTTGAAAGTTATGATGCGTGTGCATATGTTGTTGCATGTGATGCTGTTGATGTTGCAACTGTTGCTGCTGTTGCTGTTGTTGCTGGTGTTGCAATTGTAGCACATGATGGTGTTGCTGCTGCTGCTGTTGCTGCTGCTGCTGTAGGGCATGCACATGCGTGGGCGTGGCCAAATGCGTGACTGCCACCGCCGCCGCTGCGGCTGCTGCTGCCGCGGCCGCCGATGCCGCCGACAGCGCCGAGCCGGGCTTCTCTAGGCCACGTTTATCAGCATACATTTCGTGGCTGGCACGTTCGCAAATATTTGTGCAGATGGTACTAAAATTATAGAATGACATGGCCAATTTTGAATTATTGTTAGTTAATAAACTCGTTTCGCAGTTCGGCTAAATTCTTAAGCCAATAATAATAATTCAATCATAATATCAATCAATATGTGAATCTTAATGAAAGTCTGCAGACTTTTTGCTTTGCTAATGAAATGGAACAACAATTGTTGATTAGTGGCACCAGCACGCACCAGACAACCACACACACACACACACACACACACATAGATTTATCTATACATAGATACTCTGAAATTGGTTCAGTTTTTCGGCTGGCATTGTTTGAACTGTGGCCCAAACGAAAAGCGTATTTTGAGGGCGAGCCATCTAAAGAATTGATTTGCATTGTTGTTGCTTGGTCAACAATTGAGCCGTTGAAATCGCTCAGTGGCATTGGGCCGACTCAAGATATATACTCATACTCCCATGCGTGCGTGTGTGTGTGTTTGTATCTGAGCACTCTCCTAACTCTCATATCATGTGCTGCGTTTTGATGAGTTGGCAGTTTCGCAGGTCTTGGCTGGATTGCATAAGGAAAATGATTTATGGCATGTGATTCGACATGGTGTCGGAGAAGTTGACGCCGAGGTTACTAATAGTAAAGCGTTACAAGATCCGAACTATACCCATACACTCTACCAAAGGGTCTTCCCAGCTCCTTGTGGAATAATTTGCATTAGTTGAAGTCATATATTGAGTTTGCTGCCAAATGAGTCAAGTTAAATGCTTTCAATAAGTAGAATAGAATAAAATGTCGTCTTTAGGCCTGTTTTTAAAACCAATTTGGTACTCTAGACTCGTTATGCTAAGAGCTTATGCCAAACTGGGCATAAATAACAAATAATATAGAATTGATGACGCATTTAAATTTAAATAGCTATTTGTCTACTAGGCCTAATGGAAAATTTGTCACTTTATAAATGTGAATACATACTACAAACTCTAATTTATGGCGGGAATAAAACAGATATACTGGTGAGAGGCAAATATACTATTTATTAATAATATACTAAATACTAATTTACAATTGCTGCGACCTTCAAATGGGCGAATTTAAACTTGGGTTTTTTTTAGTTATTTTCGATATTTAATGTGAATTTACATTTAAAAATATAATTATTTAATGTATGAAAGCTAAATCCAAATTTAAAAATACAATTTTCTTATCAGTTTCATATTGCTTTTACTTCCCTTTCTATGGTGAAATTTTCAACGTTTCCTACCTACAGACAACTATCACTTTTCATGCCTTCATGCATTTGGGGAAATGTGGATGGCACTTTAGGTGGCGCCAAGAAAAATCTCGATGTATTCATACGCACACTCGTACAAATACTCGTACTCAAACGCATACTTGTACACATGCTTGTACTCGTATAAAAATTCTTGAAAATGCAACAATTGAAATTAGTTTTGTAAATGAATTTCAATTTTGTACTTGAATATTCACTACCGGCTACGGCCATCTTCTGTTTGGGGCCCGGCTTTGGCTGTGTGTCTCACTATTTGTCCGCCTGTCTGTCAGTCAGTCAGCCTGTTTGTGTGTGTGTTTGTGTGTGTCTCTGACTTTGGCTTTGACTGGTTGGCCTGGCTTAGTTGCAACTCATTGTCAAGTGAACTTATCAGAGTAAAAAAAAAATTTGTTCGAGTTGACGTTTGGAGTGTCATCGAGTTGGTGCTTGATTTGTTTGGAGTTGTTTGAATAGGGACCACCAAAAAGTCATTGAATGAAATGAAGAACGCTGTAGATACATCTATCTATCGCAGTATGTGTGTAGATCTGCGCGAGTGTGTTGTTCGTATTGTGGCTACATTTGCTCTGTTTCTGTTCGCTGGCTTTTTAAGTATTTTGTTATTTGATTTCTATCAAAGTTAATAATGAAATTGGTAAATCGCGTTTTCGATTTTTCGGGGTTTCATGTGCGTGTGTATGCTTGCTTTACGGGTGCGGGTGCTTAGCTTTAACTGCGACTGGGACTGGGGCCTTGAGGTCTTACCTTTATTCGAAAGATTTAATTTGCGATATCCATTGGGGTACAGCAGGTACGGGCAAGTATAGAGTATTTGGAAATGTATTTGCATAAATAATAATGTATAATTTTTATTGTGATTTCGTTGTTGTATTTTTTTGCACAATGTTTGCCACTTGTATCTTTTTCTTGATCAAACTTGTATTCAATAATTAATATTTCAATTACTTTGGCGCTCAACTCTCTCGAATCGTATTTGTTTTGCACAATAACTATATTTATTTAATTTATTTTAAATCATTACGATAATTGCATATTCATCGCAGCTCACAAGCACTTTGATTATATCTGAAGCCCGACAAGATTTATGGCGGTTTCTCAGTGACGAGCCTTGCAGAATCATTTGCAAATCTAATGACGCATATACGTATGTGTTTCACATAATACAATAGAGCCCCACGCTCGGCGAACTTTAGCACTTATGTTCTCGATTAATTGAGGAGCACAGACCGAAACAGTTAAGCGAACGTAACGACTTTGAGTCTAATTCCGTTTCCGATTCCCGATACCGATGTCGATGACGATGACGATAACACTGTGGTGTGCAGTTCCGACGGCTTTGAGTCGTCGTTTATTTTGTGCCTTACTGGCTTATTGAAAATCCGTTCAGCTCGCTCCACAATACGCTCTGTGTAGCCAACCGTGTAGAATGCGCGCGTGCACCTTTCTGTGCGGATCACCGAAGCGACACAGAAGCAACAAACTTGATTTCGAAACAGGTAAGGTAGCTTTCGTTCAGTTTCAGCTCAAGAGCTCCCACACAGTCTAAAGTTGAGCGTGTGTGTGTCTTGGTGAGGTTCACCCAATGCGGTTAGCGATCGTGCACTGAGCGAGAAACTTGCAGCGTATGAATTTCAGTTGTCAGACTACAAAGTCATTCCATTTTCATTCCAACTATAAAGTTGTGTACATTGTTCTTTCTAAAAACAAAATAGAGACAAATACAAATATAACTGATGCTAACAATAATAGTTTTATTTTATGAAATATATTTTGTTTTTAAAATTACATCAAGTAAAATATGAAGACTGATAGTTTTGTTAAAATTCAATCATTTCATGCTTCTTTTCAGCAATTTCGTGTGTGGAATGTAAAGAAGTCAACTTTATGTGGCAGTGTAAGTGCTCGATCTTCACCAGGTACTCAGTGGCACACAAGCAGCAGGCTGACCAATGCGAAGAGCAGAGCGAGTTATTTGTTGACGCCCCTTTGTACATCTATTGGCACACAGACATGGGCAGCTGAGGCAGGTAATACGTTGAGTGTTGTTGCCGGCTCTCGTAACTCTCATTAGCTGTCAATCTATTCAAATTAGCCATAAATCAATTAAGTTTGCATTCGTTATGCTGATGACTACTGCAAGCCACAAATATCCACATGAAGTATTTGCTCAGCGAATTATCTGATCTGATCGAATCGAGAATTCGTTGCACCCTTCGAATGCGCAATTTCCCCATACTCAGCGCATACAATATTAACATGCCAACGCATACTTAAAGTGCAATTTTGCGATGAGTTGGCAACTCTGCCGGGCAGCGGGAGATGCTCACCAGATGAGTCTGCCTGTGTGTGTGTGTGTGTTCGTCTGCGAGCGTGTGTTTGTGAGCAAGCGTGTGATTGTGTTGCTTTAATGCGGCGCGCTGATTGGCCGACATTCGTTAAGCTCCGTTAAGAAACTATTTACAGTTGTTGCTTTTGCTTTTGCTTTGTTTTCGCTTTTCACAACAGAAGCTAGCGAATTTGCGTGTGTGTGTGTGTGTGTCTGAGCCAATGAGAAAACGAATTGTGTTATAATAGTAAAACATGCGCATGTGTGAGTGGTGATTTATTTTTTGTTGGCAATTAATCGTTTTTAATTACTTCATTAAAATGGTTGCTGGTAGGTGTGAATGGTCATTAGGTGTAATTAAGTAATCAATTATATATGTAACGATAATTCGCAATTAGTTAATTGTGAATACTTAAATTTATATATTTATAGACATATAAATTTATATATATACGTTATTTAATTTTATATTCCCCTATTTTGGCACTCTTATGTATTCCTATTAAATAATAAGAAATAAGTATGTCTTAATTTAAAGAAAATTACTTATCTTTTGCTTAACTTTATTTATAAAGCTAAGTCAATCGCACCCCGCGAAAAGTATGTTTAAATAAATCCATATTTCTAGCATATTTTCCCCTTGCAATTATCACATTTATTAGCATTCATTAGAATGTAAGATGTAGGAATTTGTGAAGTTGAATTGGCACAATTCCATTGGTCTTAATTTATTGGTCTGACCCATTGCTAAAGGCACGACATTAACTGAACTGCGTAGTGAACATTTCGAAAACTGCGATCAAATGTCAATGACTGGAAAACAGGACTCGTGTCTTTCGTTTGATGGCTTAGAATTTCAGCTATCAGTCAGTTTTATGTTGCATGGTCGGGACTTTCATGAAGTGCCCGAACATGGAATTAGCATATTACGAATGGGAAATTAACAGATCGTGCTTATGGGCGACGTTATATGCAATGCATATTCAATTAGCCAAATCGGCAAGCTGATCGAACGCGTTTATTTAGGTGTAAGGCAGCAAGAAGGCAACAAACCAATTGAATACAAATGAAACCTTTAATTGACTACAAATGGCAGCTCAATGTGATTGAATGCAGAACAAGCAAGACACATTTAAAGGGGCACAAGGAATTACAAGTCTATATCCCAAATACAATTGCATGTCTTAAAGTACATAAAAGATTAATTTAATTTGCAAGCCGAAAGTTTGCATTTAAAAATAGTTTAAGAGATTCATTGAGTAACTTGGAGAATGTAGTGAAAAAGTCAATAAACTATAAAATATGCATGGCAATCTTAAGTAGCTAGTTTTGGGCATTTCTCTCGCAACCATGATGAGTCATTTAGCCAAACAAATCACATACGAATTTATCGGTCACCCTTTGAACTGGTCGCGTGGCGCAGACACTGGGAACGTGGTGAGTCAAACATGTCTGCAGTGTTCTGTTGCCGATGACTGTGTGGCTATCAGTCGACAGCATGCATATTAACTAGTGGCTAGGATCGAGCCCACATTGTCGCCGCAGCGGAACAGTTTTGGGTCAGACATGGAGCGGAAGTCAGGCAGCACGCGCCATCAATCGCTGGGCTGGTTAACGCGTTTGCCTTTGTTTGATGCCACCGATGACGGGGCACAACAGCACTGAGTCGAGCTGAGAGCTCAACTCAACTGGGCATGTTTTGGACACTCGTGTAATTGTGAAGGCCTGCGGGCGAAATGGTGTATCGTAAAACTGGGAAGACATCAACGCCTCTCTCACACGCATTCCAATGCTCCAGTTGGGCACAGCAAAAACAACAACTACGGCAAAGGCAACAAGACCAAGAACAGCAACGCTTTGGCCGAGAGCAATCCCACGCCTATAAATACGGCCGCACGAGTCAAATGTCGTATTTCATTAGCTCATGTTAACGTTTGCTCAGCGGTGGGCCAGCGTTGAGCACTCAATGCCAATAGAATTGTAAAAGTGGCCAGTTCAATGCGCCTACAAAAGGCAAAGTAAACCCAAAACCCCTCTGAACTGACGCCTCCAACCCCAAAAGCCAAGCCACAAACCGTACTGCAAGCAAGCCCGAATTGAATTACATGAAAATGCGCATTGCGTTGCGGAAATCGTACAAACTGGTCATGAAAAATGCATCACCCGGCACTTGGACAGACAGACGACGGGCGGACGGGCGGACTGCCAGACGGATGGACGGACGGACCTCCAGACGGTCGGGATATAAAAGTTTAGTCAGACAATGACGACAGCCTCTTCATGGAGTTCGACTGGGACTTGGGTGTAGGATCTGTGACTGGTTCTTTTGCCCAGCCGAGTGATGAAAATGTACGACTTTTGCTTGCGGCACTAAGTGAGCACACAAAAATTGTAACCCACGTTGCGCTCGTGCCAAGGGTATTTCCCCTCAACAGCTCATCATGCAACACATCCAGTTGTTGCAAGTGCGATCAAGTGAGATCAATTAAGTAAATCTGGAGTGCATTACTACAAAATATATTTATTAATGTGAACAGCTTAATTCAATGCGATAAGGGAATTCCAGTTTCGGTTCGAGTGTTCAAAGCGCTTAAGTCTCGTATTTAGTTACAGTTTCACACACACGCACCGCGCTAGAAGATAGAGCGAGAGCGAGCTCACAGTGATCAACAGCGAGCGAGAGGGAGAAAGAGAGAGAGAGAGCGCGCTTAGCTGTTGAGTGGTGACTGTCTGCTCTGTGGTCTAGAGGCGCCCGCGGCCAAGCAAACTTGACCAAGTCAATTCGATCCAAACGGAGGACGACCAGCCGTCTAGGCGGTGCTCAACAACTGGCAGCCTGGCTGACTGCCCGGCTGGGTCGGAGTGGGGCTAGGCTGGACTCGCTGAAATCAATCGATTCGACATTATTATTAATTTTTCATAACTTCTGCTGGCGGCCGGCGGCTGGCGGGTCCAGTGTGCAATATGGCGCCCTAAAACCCCGACTCCATGCCATGTGAAACTAATCTATTTGTGCGGGCAAAAAAAGGGCCGACGCCGCCGCCGCCGCCAACGCCGCCAACGCCACTGCTGATGCAGCGCATCGTTGGCCGCTGCTCCTCATCGATTGCTGGGCTGGCTGGTAGTTTGGTTTGCTGAGCGTGTTATCTGCTATCGCTGCGCTTTGATCTTTTACCGCTTCTGCTTTGCATAATAAATTCGCTATCGATGAAAACTAACTTGCAACTTGGTCGGTCGGCTGACTGCTCGACGACTGGCCGGCTTGTCGATCGCTCTTGGCCCCGCTGTCTGTGTTTTGGGCTGCTCTTTGAGGGAATTGGGATTTCCCGGCAATTTGTTTGGCAGCGCTTTACTAGCGCCTTCGGCCATTGCCTGTTTAATTCGATTGCCTGCGCGATTTCGGCTTCAGCTTCGGCTTCGGCATCGCTTTAACCATTTTATTACAATAGCATAATTTTTTACTGTGCTTAATGAGTTCTGCTTTGATTAGTTTTTCAGATTTTTTGCCTTCGTTCATGTTTTTGTTTTTATTATACTTTTTGTTTTTGTATTTTGCTGCAGCTTCAGTTTGGCGCTTTCGGCATTATTTGTTGTTTGTTGGGTGTCGTTGGCAAAGGCTCAATTTGTTGAGGTGATGTCTGAGGTGAAACTGGAACGGAACCGCAAGTAGTTAGCATTTGCTTATTGAAATGTTGCAAATTGATTTTTCTGTATCGTTTAGGCAACACAATTAACTTACCAAAATAATATAGTTCACTAAACAATCTATGAAACACAATTTAATTAATTTCAACTGTTATTAAATTGATTACCATAATATATAATTTTATTAAATTGGAAGTAAAACAAATATCATGCATTATTTGAAAACTAACTAATAGAAATGTTAACTCTGTGTTGTTAATGCTACTTGAATTCTCTAATTAGTACCATTTTTTATAGAAATGCTATTTTAAAAAACTGCGATATTGTATAGAACGAACTGCTTTTCAACAGAACTGCTTTATGTAAACTGCTTGTGTGTACTGCTTGATAATATTAATATGCTTGTCAAAGCTGACAGCTCTAAACATACAGCAAAGCAGCCGCTTCAATGCTGAATGATCTGACACTGCAGCCGTTAAATTCAAAATAAACATTTAATTCAGTCGAATGCCTCGACTTGATGGTCTTATTAGAAATAATTTTGCTCTGTAGCCAATAGTGTTGTTGTTGAATAAAAATAATAAAAATTCATTGGTAGGAACTCATCATTATCAGCATACATATTATACGTTCCCGTTGCTTTCTGGGGGGCCTATGATTTATTTGAGTAAACACACCAACCTAATCATTTATATTTTTATACATGATACGCGACCAATATGTCGGCGCGTGTCTCTCTTTTGGATTCTCCACCTGGGCACTTTATTTTTGGGTACTCGAGAGAGGCCTTGACATTGCGCGTGTATCATAAGTGCCTGCAATACGAAAAACAAAAACTAATTCAGAAATTACCAAAAAAAAAAGATTCGAAGAATTACTCGTATACGAAATTGAACAATTGACTTTGGAACATGCAGGAAAAACCGGTACCGAAGTCTAAGCGTTCGACTTATTGTTATTTATATTGTTATTGTTACATGCGCGAGTCGCTGACATGTCTAAAAATATCGGCCGGACATCTATTGATAACCGAATGTCGCTGACTGACGTGCGGCATACATACATAGCTGACATTATTTTGGCAAGCGCCGAAATAAAAGCGATTCATATTTACACACGCGCTACACTCTCCCGTGCAGCGGGTAGCAACGACTTGCCTAACACTATGCAAATGCTTTTTTTTGTCGATGACTTTAAATTGAATATTCTGATTTTGGTTTGACAATGATTGATTTATTATTTAACCTGTGCTTGCGAATTGAAGAGCATAGAGTTGTCGTTACTTTTGGCTAGTTCCAGCAACACTTTCCTGTTTTCGCTCGCTTTGGCCCAAAAAACCATTGACCGCCAGCTGGAGAGAGAAACAGCGAGTTGGAGCGAGCGCGCAAGAGAGCGAGAGAGGGTGAGAGGAGCCGAGTGTGGGTGGCTTAGGGGCTGGCGCGTGTTTGATTTGCTTGCGAAAAAAAAAATATAAAATAAAGTTGCCGCCGTCTGATTACGCACTTTTTATGGTCATCATATCTGTTATGCTTATAACGCGTTTTGCATTGACGCAAATGCGAGGCAAGCAAGCTGCCACGCCTATTCCGCGACACCGTACTCTACCGACCCCGCCCCCATCTGGTGCGATGCAAGTTAATTTTTCCATTTTGCTGGCGGAACTTTTACAGTGGTTCTAATGTGGAAATGGACGCTCCGCCCTCTGCCCTCCCATGCTTGCCTTCCGTTGCCGCCATATTTTTTACGGCTCCATTTGCTGCTTCCACTTGTTTTGCCTCTTTCTTTTGTTTCGCTTCACACGTGTCGGCAATTGAAACTGAAAAGTGTCTGACACTAAGCGAAAAAAAAAACACCCACGAGCCCATTAAAATCACTCATAGACATAAGGAGAGGTTGAGGTAGGCAGCGTGTGGGAGAGAGAGAGTGAGTGCAAGAGAGAGAGGAAAGGGGAGAATGGCGAACAACAGCTGATGCTTGACGGCGACGTCCCATGCGTTATGCTAATTTCTTTTTTATTGTTTTCGCAACGCTTTTTGCATTGGGTTATTTTAATTTAGTCGTGGCTGTTGTTGTTGTTGCTGCGTTCGGTCAGACAAAAAGAATCGCAAACCGGAAATGAGAGTTACGATGCCGTGTTTACCGTTAGTCGGCAGGCTGCTTCACCTGCCCGCCAAATGCCCGTGGCATAGGGCATTGAATTACCTTTTCATTAGCACGCGCAACGCACATCAGCCGAGAGAATCTAACAAAATATTCACACCCACAAACACAAGCAGCAAACGCCGTACTCGCTCACACCTACACGCAGACACGTTCGCACCCGCAGACATGCACACACACGTAAACACACACACACAGTCACAGAGAAAAACGCACACTTAACAAAGGAAAAAAGCAATCGGCCGTAACAAAATTTCCGACACGTGCGACAAAATTGGCTAAGAGAACAGGCAGACAGCGAGTGAGCGAGAGCAGTATGAAAAATCGAGGAAGAGAGACAGTCGAAGCAGGAAGAGACAGAACGAGCGAGGAAGGCAGAGGCGAAAGGGAAGCAAGAGTTTGGGGCCAAACAAAAAGTTTACACGTTGCGTTCTGTGGTGTTGCCAGCAACATTGCAGCTTCGCAACTTCTGGCTGCTGGCAACATTTCGCACTGACAGCCGGCAAAGGAATGCGTGGGCGTTAGTTTGCGAAATGTGTGTCAATAAATGACCAAGATTAGATTCGTCGACTTAAAAATAGTCGCACGTACATACTGTCATTGATTGTTTCTTTCCGCCAATTGATAAACTACCTGATAAACTGTAGCATAGAAATAAATAACACAACCAGTTAATTGCTGCAGAGGTTGACATACTTATTCAAAGAGCTTTTGCATGATTGATTCGAGTTGATTAAACATACTGATGATGGCTACAAATATTGCTATGACTATTCATATTTCGCAGTGCCTCGACTGAACTCTTTCGACATTTGTGTGGGGTGGACGACAGCCGGCACAGTGAACGGCCATTTAAACGGCGCGCAGCCAGCAGCGCGGTTTCATTCGGCTTTGCGCTGTCGTTCCATGCGCTTCGCTAACGCAACGGTGTTTGTTAAGCTCCTAAAGCTTTAAAGCTGCAAAAACGCCAAGCATTTACGTACTTCTCTCTCTCTGTGTGCGTGCGTGCGTGTGACTGTGTGTGAGCGAGTGAGTGAATGCTCGCTCTTGTGCAGCTGTAACAGTGTGAGTGCTCGTGTCTAACGCGTAACGAAAGCGAAAGTTTTGTTGCGCGCGTGTTGCCAGCAGCAGCAGCAGCAGCAGCAGCAGCAGCAGCGGCGTCGTTGGCGTCTCCTATGATTGCACACACGTCGTTGTCGTCGTCGCCGTCGCCGTCGTCGTTGTCGTTGTCACACTCGCTGTGACTGTCGCATTCGTCATTGTTGTTATTGTTGCTGTTGTTGTTCTTACGGTCGGCGTTGTCTACCTAGAATTGATTAAAGGCGTGTGAAAACAACAAAAATGCTCATTAGTTTCAATGAGCGTGCAATAAATTAAACAAAACGTGTTTATGCTGCCATATTCCCCGTGTATGCGCCTCTCCCTCTCTCGCTCTATCCATCTATTCGCTATCTGTATCGGTCTCTGTGTGTGCTTGTGTGGGCCATCAAAGCAGCAGCCGGAAAGAAGCCAACAGCTGTTGAGCGACAAACAACACTAATCGCCATCCATTCCAGCAACATTTACTGTTAAACGCTTTCAAACAACCATCGGGTAAGTCTCGCATACGCAATAAATTGGGGCATAAATCTTCTAGCATTAGCCCCCCCCCACGAGCGTTCCAACGAAAAAAACGGCCACACGTGTCGCCTGTTAAAATTGCATGTCACAAGCGGCGTTCAATATTGCAGAGAGCTTTCAGTGTTTGCCCGCTCTCTTTCTCTCTCGACGATTATCAGCTTTGAATGTGTGCGAGTGTGTGTGTGTGTGTGTGTGTGTGCATTAAAGAACTTTGCGCCTTTGACGCTTAGGCGCTGCGTTCTTCTGCTGCCCTTTGCCCTAATGACGACAGCCTTGCAGCATAGCTCAAATTTGTTTTTTGCGCTTCACCTTCCCAAGGACGTGCACTAAAGGTGTTGTAGTTGGTGTGTGTGTGTGTGTCGTGGCTGCTGACGCATCGACTTTGGCCTTTGGCCTTTTGCTCGCTGCACAATGCGGTGACTGCACTTGCCCAACTGGCGCACATGGCGTATGCGCAATATTGATTTCTCAAGGCACAACACAATGAAAGTAAAGAGCAAGAACAAATTTGCAAGCTAAACAAACAGCATGTAAAGTAACTCAATCGAAATTCGAGTGCCGAAGAATGAGTCGCAGTTTGTTTTGCAATTGGAGATTTGTGTTGCCACCGCTCTTCTTAAAGTTGCGCAAGTCAATTTACCCTTTACAACGAGCAGTTGTGTGGAACTAGAACAGCTTTATTCCTAGAAACTCTCGTATGTCAATGGCCCGTCATTCCGTCGACGTTCGACGTTAGCCGTCGTTGCCGGGAACAGGCGGGCGTTCCCAATAGCAGACACACTTAAAAGAGTTCTCAATGGAAATTGCCGCTCGTAAAGCGGAGCGTGTGAAGCGAGATTCGCTTAGAGAAACCTTCGGCTCTGCCCCAAAGTAAAAACAAGCAGAGTCTAAACAAAACAAAAGATAACAAAAAAAAATAATACACTCGATGTGAGCTTGGCTTGACTTGGTATTAGCGTCGTTTCAGCAAAACAAAAAATTGCTTCCAAAGCTCTGACTTTGGCGTCGACAACAACATATTCAGCTCGTCCACCATGAGCGACAGCTGTTTGTTTACTTATGTGAATCAATTCCTTTGTTTTCGCTGCGCTGCAATTGCTCCCAACCGAAACAATCGAATGCCACCTAATGCAAAGTAAATAAATTTATAAATAAACCATGCGAAGAGTGAACGACTCTAAGATGCTATGCACAAAGGGCGGATGTTTTTGCCTCTTTGAGCAGTCGAACGTAATGAAATTATCAAACCGACAAGGATTTACAATATTGATAATAATAATGTGCTGGCTCAGTGATCAGTGCGTCGTATACGTGATGGCCGTGCTCGCTTCGTCGTCGAATTTCTGGGAATTAAGCAAGCCGGAAGCTCTAAAAATATACATACGCTATCCTCGTCAAAACTGTAAACCGAACGCACGCTTCTTTGAAAGATTAATTTGGCATATTAATAGCGAATGGCCGCCGGCCTATACATTACACCCCATATTATGGCGTCCATAATAATAGATTTATAATTTGGGCTTCAACGCGTCGCGCATTAAAACTTCACGATTAAGCAAAATTATAAAATGCCTCCATTAATATAAACAAACAGTGGCAAAAGCAACAACGCAGCGTTCTCTGCTCGCCCAATTACTGGGCCAAAGGGGAAAGGTGCGCGGCAGTTCGGTTACCCCAGCAGCAACACGTGCGTCGTTAATTCAATAAAAACAACAAGAGTAAATCACGCACACACACACACACACACAGTCGTGAGAGAGCCACGCATACATTTGCAGACAGTGAGACAGCAAGCAGCATAAAAATTCATTAACACCATGTGAGCGCATTCGAGAATCGCAGAGAGTGCGACTGAGACGGCGGCGACGGCGACGGCGACGGCGACGGCGACGACAGAGTGTGTGTGCGAGTGTGTGAGTGCGTGTGCCTGTCTGTGTGAATGTCTTTGAATTCGTGTGCTGCTTACCCAGCAGATATTTTGGCGAATAGAAAAAACATAGACGGTATACAAATACATTGTTTGCCTGCTTGCTGTTGTTCTTTTGTTAGCAAGCTTTTGCAAATCTTTTTATGCGATTGCTTTTTGTTGTGCTAAATGCAATTTGCAATTAACAATAAAAGTGATGTAAGTGGTGGGGCGGCCGTATAAATAGCACATTAACTTAAACACACACCCAAGGCATGCAATTGCAATTGAAATAGTAGCTCAATTTCAATTCAACCTTGCGCGTTTACCAAATGCGCGTACTTTTACGATAATGTTGAAACTGGAATTAGTAGATGAAATATCGCAGAATTATCTTGTGCATTTCTAATCGCTAGCCGCGCAGCTCCAGCTGGGTAATTTAATTGAGACCCGCTCGCTTTGTCGGCGACGCTGCCCCCGCCGCTGGCCCCGCGCGATGCCCCTGCCATGTCTACAGACGCACACCAACTCAGAGTCCGCCTGTCTGTGCCAAGCTCGTGGCAACGAAATTATCGCCATTTCGCTGTCGCTGTCGCTGTCGCTGTAGGCGCTGCCGTCGACGTCGACGTCGGCGCAGTCGCTGTCGCTATCTCCGACGCTTGCGTCTGCGT
The DNA here is from genome assembly GCA_035046165.1 of Drosophila rubida. Classification (NCBI taxonomy): domain Eukaryota; kingdom Metazoa; phylum Arthropoda; class Insecta; order Diptera; family Drosophilidae; genus Drosophila; species Drosophila rubida. The sequence continues at coordinate 10,254,710 of JAWNOF010000012.1, read as the reverse complement.
CCGCGTCACTGGCTGCGATTGAATGACAAAGTCTTTTTAATTTATGCAGGCAACTACAAATTAATTCGCTTTTTCGTTTTAGGTTTTGGTTTTATTTTCTACCGGCTCGGCTCCCACACGTGTACGCTATAGCCACATACACATGCATATACAGATGTGTGTGTGCGTCTCAGTGTGCGCTCGTGTAAGTTTACGCGTCTATCTGTGTAGCTGTGTGTGTGTGAGCCAATTTTAAAGTGTAGCAAACAGCTGCTGTAAAAGCCCATCAAAGTTAAATACGATACACGCGTTGCTAGTCACTGACAAACAGTAGCAATAACAATAAAAAATTGGCTAATTTTCAATGACACAATTAATTTTGTTTGTTTTAATGGCGTATTACGGGGCTTAGATGCGAATAAAATTGGTTGATCTTTAATCCACTTTATGAACAGCGCATATTGCAAATTTATTCCAAATGTTGGCAATAAAAAAAATATTCAAATATTTTATTGTGATTTATTATTGTTGTGATTATAAAGAATGCGTTTATTTTGTATAATTCCGCTTTAGAAGGTATCGTGTAGTTGAGCACTTTTATCAAGTCGTTTATGCTGGTTTCACTTTTCAGAGCAGTGAGCAGTTTTATGAAAAGCTCTTGCGAATAGTTCTAAAAATAATGAGCGTATGCGTAAAAACCCAAGTTGCTCGTAAAAACCCGCAACATCCTCTGACTGTTGTATGAGTAACAATTTGGTACGCTTAAATTAAGCAAATGGTTTTTTTTCTCTCTCTTTGAAGAAAACTATAAATTCAAGGTTCACATGATGGTTTGCTTGTACATAGTATGCTGGCGTATATATGTGTGTTTATCAGGCATTAGCCTTAACAATAAACAATAAGAGAAACAACAACGACACAACTGCAACGATAACCACTAGAGCTAATTGCTGACCCAATAATGCGAGTCACACGCGGCCCAGTATGTAACTGTAAATTGCCACACGCGCGTGCTGTTTGCCAATGTGTGAGTGTGAGTATGTGTGCGACAGAGTGTGTGTGTGTGAGCAGCTGGGGCAGCGAGTTCAGCGCGGCGTCTAACCTGACTCTGTGGACTTGTTCCGCCTCTCACCGGTTGCACTTGTCGTATGTGTACATATAGTTAGCTACACACACACACACACACATGCATACGAGTGTCTACATAGTCTGCGCATTGCGATGACCGTCGACCATAAAATGTCACACGTGCCGCAGTTTTGTCATGACAATATATATATACACACATAGCCCAGACGCTGAACGGTCTTTGGGTTTGTGTCGCTACTCTCTCATGGCTCGCATGAGCATTTTAGATTAGCAAATAAAACAGAGCACATTATTGATTAGATCCCAAAGTGCTAGAGATATATGGGGTTCAGTGAAGTGAAATCGTGTCATTGATAAAGTCTGCACTCCATATTGTTTTGCATGCAATTATTTGCAGGGTATTCGAGAGTCGCTCAGACGCGCAGCTGTCTTTGTTGTTGTTTTCGCTAATTTTATGGTTACATTAGCGAATTATTTTTGCTGTTATTCGCAGCAGAGTTAAGGCAAACATAAATTAAACAGACGAAGTCACAGCCCCAGTTCCACGGTGATGACGGCGATGAAGACAACGACGATAATGATGATGGTGATGGTGATGATGATGAGCAAACAATAATAAAAGCAAACACACGCGCCGCTCGTGGTTGCCTTTTGTTTTCATCGCACAAGCATTCTCTGTGGTTGTGTCTGTCTCTCGCTCTTGCGGCCGTGGCTGCCACAGCTGCATATTTCGGCAGCGAATGTCCTGGCCCCGCCTCCAACGCCAACTCCGTCTCCGACTACGACTCCGACTCCAGCTCGCGCTGTTACTTGATCCGTAGCGAAGCGTGCGGCGACCTTGCTCAAAACACTAAGCGTCTCGCGGAGTGTGAGTGTGACGAATGAATGCCCGACTAACTGCTTTAAATAATACTAATATTTATGCGATTTTGCATGTCTGGAATAGTTTCCCCTCAGCCATCATCCAGACAGACCATTAGCAAGCTTCAACAAATGCAAATAAATTAATAATATCATTTCGACGTTGCATGTGGCATTTTCAATGAATCTTACAAGAGTTCTTAGACAACAATACTTAGCAATTTCAGTTGTGTGTTGTCATTTTTTTTATCAACCTGCAGGTTCTTGGTATTTGATATTTGGATTGCTATCTATTCTCGGTAATTTTAGAGTTTGTCATTTTGCGGATGGATCATGATTTGTCAAGTCAAAGTTGTCAATTATAAATTCAGCATTTAATTTATGGAATGATGACTTTAATCATTTAATTATAGATTTTAAGTTAAATATTTTGGCTAAATGTGCAAAGTGTGTTCAAATTAGTATTCATATAAATGTCATTATAAATGACTTGGCAACTTTTGAGTAATTATTTACTTAGCACCACACGAGTTTTTTATATTTGTAAATATAAACAAGTGCAGCGACTTAATTTGGCTGCTGTTTTGCATTCACTGTGTTTGTTCCCGCAAATATTATTGATCTCGTAAATTTTATTTTGAAACGTGTATATTTATAACAAGATAATTATTCTCAAAGAAGATTATTACAACGAACGAATGTTGACTGTTTGTTTTTCGAATTTGCCAGGTGACCCACATTTCGAGAATTACGCAATAATAATTCAGTTGTTATATTTAACTCGTCGTTATTGTCAGTTATTGTGTGATGTATCTAACTGTTGCCGCCGCACACGATTATTTTCGTAGTAGAGCGCAAAAAACTGGTGGGTGCGCCACAGGCGGAAGTAATGCGACATCAAGTATACGCCCCAATGCACAGCGGTTGCTACACGTGCCCGTCAAGCTTGTGCTGCTGGTCGCCAGTGTGTGTGAGTGTGTTTTACAGAGTGTATACAAAAAAAATCGAACATATGCGAAGCTAATTAATTACGTTAAATGTTTCGCATTTTATGATGTGCCAATTAAACGAGCGAAATAAAATTCTCGTGTCAACACAATAACCAAGCGAACAACATTCACATTAACATCCTACATCGCATTCAAAATCACATTCACAGTGATTAGCGTAATACATGGCCCATTAAATGCGTTCGTTCATTCATCAAACTGGAAAAAAATTAATGCAGGTTCCAATTAGCTAACAAAACACACAACACAAAAACAGGGCGAGCATAATGGGCACATAAATAAGTTATTGGAAATACCGAGTAGCTGAAAGTGAATGCTCCATTTAATCGGCAAGTGAATCGCAGCGCTTGCCACCCATCGGGGCTAATTCTATATGCATCATCCATCAGCAACGACAACAATCGTATCGATTCGAGCCAAATTGAATCGAACTTTGTGTCATGTTTCACATTTGCATTTTACGAGTTTTCAGAACTTGTTTGGCTTTAGTCAATTTTAATTGCACTTTAACAGACAGAAATGTTTAGCTAATTTCATTGTTTATTGTCGACTATATTTATTTATTGGCATGTGGCATCCACAAAAGGCGCTTTATAATTATTCCACCGCTTGCAAAAATAAACATAACCTTTGAGTGTTCTCTCAACTTGAATTTGCATTTTCCTGCAAATGATTTCAACTATATTCATTTCGATATTTGTTGTTACGCGTACTCTGACCTAACTCTTCAGCGAAATTTCCCCCCAATTTTGTGTGACTTGTCAACTACACAAAGCCGCCAAAATCCCCGACAATCCGACGGGCGGTTTAACGATTTAGACACGTATATTTTGTACTTTTTTGTTTAACATATATGGCTGCATTTTTTTTTAATGTGCGATTAAGTAATATGAAAAAAAGTTTAAAGAGAATTTTAGTTTTAGTCCAAAGACAAATAGATAGGTCTAGCTTTGTGTCTGGTGTAATAAAATATCAATTCAGTTCCAGCAAATGTCTGATAAAAGCTCATTTTGGGTGGCACAGGCAACACGACAACATGTTGTGGTGCTGATCATGCTTGCCTCACCTGATTGCGAGTTCTAATTTCATTAGAGTCTACAACAGAATATTCGCCTGCGATACGGCACATGTAATACCCATTTTAATGCTGATAAATACGTGATAAACCGTCCATACGTGGCATAATCATATACATACTTATAAGTTCGTCTGCTCATTTTTATGGTTGAAGGCACTTTTTGCCCAAGTTTGACGTGCTCGCTGGGCTCGCCAGTAAGTAAATAAGACGCAGGCCTAATTAATAGCGTTGCCGCTGCTGTCACATTTTTTTTGCTGTTTTGAAGGGCTCGAGTTTTGTTCCTCTTTAACGAGCTGCTGTTTGTTGAACCTTTCATGATGGTGTTGAAGTTCGGGGCTGGGGTAGAAATTGCGCGTGGCTGGCTTTTGTTTGCCATTGGCAAAGCAATTGGGTCATCGTTTGGCACACGTGTGGCTCGTTTAATGTTTCGCTTTTTCGTTTTTCGTTTTTCGTTTTTATTTGTTTTGCTTGTCACCATCATAAATTTTTATCGCCTAGCTGGCAATTCAATTGCCAATACTGCACACTTACCACTTCCCACTTCCCCTCTAAACAAAAAAAAAGAAGAAATATATATAAAAAAAAAAAACTCGCAACGCTCTCTTCTTCATGCTATATCAATATACACATACTCAAATTCATATTCCCGGCTCTGTTTGTCTTTTGAGTCGACTCATGACGTTTAGACAGTTTTTAGCAACATTTAGTTGTTTTGCTTTCCAAATGCAGCACAAAGTTTTTTGGCACGTTCTGGCTGGCTCCAGACGTATCTAAATATTACTGCGACGCATGTTTATTGTCTTAGCTTGAACATGTGAATATATCGTTAGGTATTTGGCATTGTTGCGCCCCTCCTTGAGATTATTGTTTCCTTTATTTAATTCAATTTTTCCATAACTTCCACGCGCATGTATTGAGATAACAAGAAAATTAACACTTTATTATTTTTATTTTTGCAGTAGTTGAGCGCTGTTCGAGCTGATAGATATTTTTTTTGGTTGGCAACGAACAGTTCCAGATTACGGCAAATCGAGAGATATAACGTGCATGTAAATGGGGTGATTACTCAAACGTGAATTTACTTATAATATGGCTTTAGTTTCAAAAGCAATTAGTTTCTATTATTTGTAGCAAAACCCCAATTATATTTTACATATATTTTAATTTAATTTTTAATTCGCTCAAAGATGATACATTGTAAGATTGCTTTTTTTTGATTTTAAAGAAAATAATTGCCAAGTCATAAAATTATTTTTGGGAGAACTTAAAAATTTTCCATCGTTGATCAAATATTCGAGTACATTACATATTCAAAGCATAAACCCACATTATCCGCCCAGGCAGTGAGCTCCATACGAACTTGACCATAGACCCAAACAAACAGAATCAAAGTAAATATTGTAGACCTGCAATGGAATTTTTTTCTCTTTCCCGACTTGTTTAGCATTTTTGCTGGCATTGGCGCCTACGCTATTTAAGTTGTTAGTTGTTGTTGCTGTTGCCATTGCGCCTGGCATTGTTGTCATTGTTCGTGATACGTGGCACGTGTAAAGGTGTTAGATAAAAAGTAAGATGACAGCGCGGGGCATAAATGGGCCGCTGATTAAGGCGACGCGTCGCAGCGGCGTCACTCGTGTGCATATCGCGTATACGCAGTCGTTGGCAAACAGTGCGCGCGGCGAAACCTGTGAAATAGTTGTAATTGATAAATATTGATCAATGCTAAGTACAAAAGTAATTAATAGGTGCTAAAATGCTATTCAAATGACACCATTTCTTCTTAGAACACGTCAGCACACACTGCGAATGCGTAATGTGAATCAACGCGAATGGCTTCAACTGCTGGCGGCCACTCAGATGCCTCTTTGGGTTGTGTTATTGAGATTATTTGATGCCCTCAAGGTCGCCTTAAATATGCATAACATTATAATTAATAGCACTTGTGCAAAGCTTTTCCTGTTGAGCTTCCTCTCACGTGCAAAACTGATGTTTCGACTAATGAATGGCGGGCTAACATACACACATGCTTACGAGTTTATACAAATTTAAAGGCTAATGCGAGCCGGGGAATTGCTGGTGACATTTAAGCAAATGAAGCCCAAGTGCAATATAAAACGCTTTTCATGACTTACGTGCTCCCGCAACATAAACAAGAAAGGCAGACAACTCGTCTGTTTAATATTGTCATGTGTGTCTGTCTGCCTGCCCGTCTGTGTGCGTGCCTGTGTGTGTGTGTGGAGTGCAGACGTCACAAATAACATATCATATGCATGACAATGTGTGCGGCCTTTTGTTGCCGTGGCTTTTGTCGTATGATACGATATTTGCTCTCGCATACTCACATGCCCGTTAGCCCCCGCAGCGCAACATGTACGCCAAATAAACTTCAAAATGACAACGCCTTCAACGCCAGCAAATGCAAAAGCCCGAGAGTTTCTTGAACTTCAACTTATTTTTGCTGCCGCTGTCGTTGTTGTTCTCGTTGCTGTTGTTGTTGTACTGCGTTGACAATAACAATTTAATTTGGGGTCGGCTGAGACCGCTTTTGCTGCTTCGGCTGCTTTGGCTGCTTTGGATGCCGTGGCTGGCTTTGTTCTCGGCTGCCGAGGCTCTAGCAAAAGTAATTGCCCTGAAAACGCCTCAAACGCCCCAACAATTTAAGCCACGCCATCGTGCGCCCAATTTCCCGTGTTTTGTCTCAGAAGTCAATGAGCTGTTCGCCTGGTCCATTGTTTCCCGGCCGCTTTAACATCCATTCGACAGCTGGCGTGTCGTGTCGTGTCGTGTCATGTTGCGTTGTGTGTTTTTGTCGTGTCCAACAATTATTTGGCTAATTTATGCACACGCAGTGGCAGTTCTCATTATGGCCATTGATTGACATGACCTCCAGCAGGTAGCAGGTAGCAGGCAGCAGATACAGCCGGCAAAAGGCAGCTCCAGGTGACGGCCTAAGCGTGTTTCGAATTGTTTTTGAGAACACTTGATTCATGTAGCAGACACACGTATTCACACTCATACCGTATTCCTCCTATGGCTGTGTCTACTACATGTGTATATACTCGAGAGAGACAGCAAGAGATACACGAATGACTCAAGCAACTTATTTTGTTTATATTTTTATTATTATTATTTTTGTTTTCTTTATGTTCTGCTTTTTGCCTGCAGCGGCACGTGTTGCTCGTTTTCCGTCCAGTTCCGAGGCAAGCCAGAATCATCAGGCCACTTTTCGAGTGAAATAGGCAAGGGGCTTTTATATCACACAAATATTTTTATTTGCAAATGTGAATGCCGGACAACGAGGTCTTTGCCTATCACACGGCATGGGGAATGCAAACAAATGTACTCGACAACGTAAACAAGCCAACTATTTCATTTAGTTTCCTCTGTTGTACTATTAATAAAGATTAGTCTATTTTTAGCGGATGTATTTAAAGAGTATTCAGGCTTCGGCAAAAGCGCTTAGTCAGCTTCTGGCTCCATTTCACATATCCATATCATTTGATTATGACTCAGTTCAGCTCAAAAGTTGTTGGCCACCTTGCTGCCACTGGTTTGGTTGCCCGATTCCCCTCCTGCCCCCACTGTTCGTGTCCACTGCTGAGGGGATACAAACACTGCGCGTGTACGTCAAATATGCCATTGGGGCCATTCGTTAAGACTTGGCATACGTTACGCTTCTTGGTTTTTGTTACATTTTAATGCCGGGGATGTGGCCAAGATGATGATGGCTTAGCCATGATGCTAAGAGGCTCGAGCGAAAAGTGTTTTGCATGCGCATATTGCCGGATGTCTGAATGAAGGCAGGTTGAGGCGATGGCAGCGGCAGTGGCAGAATACGGCAGAAGGCATAAATAATAAAATGTAATTTCAAGCTATGCATATTGGCACATCGACAACAATTCTGTTCTGTTGGCATTGTGAAATCCGCTTAGCTGACACGCCCACACGCCCCACAAGTACTTAAAATGAAAATGCCTTTTAGAGGCCGCGATGCCGCACACTTTCCAAATGTAATTACACTCAAGAGATACACGTGCCGTCAACAACATCGCTGTCGTTGTTGTTCCTCTTGCTGTTGTTGTTTTTGGGCTTTTTCAATTTGAATTTGACTGCCTCGCAGGGCTGCCTCTGCCGCAGTCGCAGTCGTCGTCGCCGTCGCCGTCGATGTCGCCGCCTCTGCTCTGAGTCCGCTGCAGCCCCGTGGCATCAGCTCATCTGGCTGACAGCACAACAATAACAACACTCGAGCACTTGAGCAATTTGCATGCGCGCCAAAATGTGGACTATCGATATACATACATATATATATATATATATATTGTGTGTATATATATTCTGGGGGATCTGCCACGTAATACTTACTTGCCACAACGATTGCTGTTTTAAGTTTGTTTACCTCTTGCGAAATTGCCCCGCCAGCGAACTCGCGCTAATATAAACATAGTCTTCGCCATGGCCATTGCTAAGCTTAGATTTGGGGCATGGTTAATGAGCTTCAGCTGCGCTGGGACTGCCAAAATAATCTTGCCACTGTCGCTGTGTTGCTGTTTTTGCCACTTGTGCTGTGCTGTGCTGTGCTCTGGCTGCGGCTGCGACTGCTTGTGGGCTTCCAATGACAGCTCAGTTGGCTCCGTCAACGGTTTTGGGAATTCAGGGCACCGTTACTCAAGGGCAATATACCTTGTTTATCTTACTGAATGACTAATGCACTGCGAATTCCAGCAGATTAAATGAAACGATGAAATATACATGCTTAATAATAAAGATGTTTTCCACAGCTTAGTAACTAATACTCAAGTGTGTTATTTGTGTTTATAAGCAGCTGCCTACTGGCAACCTTTGAACGCTGATTACACACGAGTACGCGCAGATGTTCGGGCCTAATCCGATCATTAAGGACTCCAGCAACGATTAAGAGCCATATTAAATACGAGTTTGTGCAATGTTATGTCAGCCCACAAATACTTTGTTAGGGGATATTTTGCTACTGCGTTGTGTGATCTATCTAGATCAAAGATTACGTTAACTAAGTGTTGTAGAGTCACTGGTCTGTATCAGACTACAACTTTTGAATGCATTAAATAATCAGCAGTGAGATCATGAAGGAGATGTGTATTGTTTTGCAAGCTAGTATAATTTCTGGCACGTGCGAAATTAATAATCATTTTGACTGCTACTGCCCTTTGAAGTTGATGATGATGATTTCATCAGCAGTGAGCGAGCGTTCGCCAAAGCGCAAATAATTGTCGAAAGAAGTTGGTTGAACTCGTTACAGTATTGTTATTAAATTAATTTTCGTTGTTTGCCAACGGGCATGGCATTTGGACACTTTGACATCTAGTCAATCAATCAATTAATCAATTTGACGGCCAATTAATTTTGCATTTTCTTCCCTTGCTTTTTTTTTTTTGCTTGCAGTTCCAATGGCACCCACCGTCTGCTCCGAGAAGAAAGTGCGAGTGGCTAGCATGAAGGAGGCGCGCCGACGTGGAAACATGGGCGTGGCGCAGTCAAACACAAGCACAGCTGCGACAGCATCAGGGGCAGTAGCAGCTGGCGCCACACAGAACAGCGCTGTGCTGAGCTATGGTGAGTAAGGCACTCGACTATTCCACGTGGCGTATACGTAACATGAGCCATATGTGCTCTCGCTGTCGCCGTCGTTGTCGATGTTGTTGTTGCTGTGGATATTGTTGCTATTCTGTTTGCTATTTTTAAGCCACTTGCAGCTGCAACTCACGTTACTTGGACATGTTTAATTAATTTATGTAAACTTGGTCAAGCAAACGCTGTTAGCCAGTTTCGCTCCATTGCAACGTGCCCCCACGAACGCAGTGTGTACGCTTCACGTGTTGCCTGCTTCATGTTGCCGCATGTTGCTGCCGCTGCTGTTTGCTTTGGCACGCGACTTTGTTATGGTAACAATTTGCGTCAGCAACACAGAGTCCGTTTGGCAGCAGACAGTTTCTCTGGAAATCTGCTTGAACGACACATTTATATAAGCATCTGCCCAACCTCCAAAAGATTGCATTGTGAATTCTAAAGGCTTAGACAGGGGCTGGTTACCTCTATTCATCTCGGCTTTTGCTAAAAATATACGTGCCTTCAAAATAGGAAATATTAAGAAGTCGCTTAAAATAATCCATTGTTTATTCAAAGCAAAGAAGAGAAACTCTTTAGTCCTTTGGAATGTGTATGCAAGATACTTGATTCCACGTTCTAAGTGAAGCTCTTTAGTACTTGAAATTGATGCACTGCGAGCTCAAAAATGTAGCTCAAGCAGTCGCATTTGTCTGTTAATCGATTTCGTAGTACGCGAGTGGTAGTTTCATCATCTTTCAATCATTTATCATAACATGACACTAATTGACCACAAGATACTGTGGTTTTCTAGGAAAAGCGAAATGTGATAAATAGCAGCAACAACAACAGCAATAAGAAGCACCAAATTGTAAATAAATAAGCTGAAATGGCCGTCACTTCAATGGGCACCAGAAATCTTAGCATAAATATTGTATAAGCATTTATTGGCACAAAAAAGACAACAAAAAAGAAAATAACCAAAGCAGCAACAACAAAATATTTTGCACACACAGCGAGTAAGCGATATGTCGTAACCTTTATTTTGTTGCCAGTTGGTGTGGCACGTTTTTTGGGTTGCCCCTTTTCTTATTGTTTTTGGTGCTGACTGCCGACTGCCGAGCGCTGTTGTTGCTGCTGCTGTTGTTTCTATGGTTGTGCCACTTTTGCTGGCTTATTTACAATTTTCCCACATTTGTTGGGTTGCTTTTTGCTTTTGCCGACTTCGCTTTTTATTGCCCTGTTTGATGTTGCTGCTCAGCGTGTTGTTGTTGCTGTTGTCGCCGGCTTTTATTGGTGCCATATTCAACGCAATTCATTCAAAGTGCTTTTTCTTCCTTACACATTTTTTTTTTATTATTTATTTTCCTACTAATTTCGAGCAACACGTTAAAATGTTGAATTCTAAATGGGTGTGACGAAGCCACGTGCAGGCGCCAATGAATCTTCTAGTTTCCCTCCCAGCTCCCGGCCGGCAATCACAACGTAACAAGCAGCGTGACGCACAGTGGGATGCAATCAGAAATTTAATGAAATAATTGTGCTGTTCCGCATGAAATTACTTTGTTGATGCACAGCAACACGAGGCACGCTGGTCGAGAGCAGACACTTTGTTTACACAACCCAACTTTCGTTTGAGTAGTTGCTAGGGTATGAATTGATCGGTGCAGCTAATAGCCGATTGTTATTCCAGAGGAATTTGTTTGCATGCTCGTGTGTGCTGGTGCCAGTGTGCATAATGTAGGTTCATCGTTTGGCCTGTTGGCTTTTGTATTTATAGATGTTTGTTTGCCTGTTGCGGCAATAAATGACATACATTTAGAAAGCAATTGTAGGTGACTTTTGTGGGCATTGCTAATGCCATGGCTCCAACGACATTTGCTTTAATTAAGCATAAATAGTAACTAATTTGATGTGAGTGGCCGGCACGTGTGTGCACGTCGTGGTGATGCTAACGAGGCCGCACACGCCCCCAGACCCCAGACCTAAGACCCCAGACCTCAGACTCGTGTCTCGAGGCCCGAGATCCAAGCGCCGAGCGCCGAGCGCCGAGAGCTGAAACCACAGACCTTCAGACGTGTGTCAAGACATACAGACGAGTACATTTATGTGTACGTACTCGTACGTAAGTCTACACAGCAAGGCAATGTGCGAGAAATGAGAACAACAACAACGACACATAGATAAATTGTTCATTGGCGTTGCTCAGTCGAGTGCAAGTGCCTCGTGGGGGACCTCGACACTTGCATAAGTCGATGACGAACACTGCCACTGTGACATTGCAGGAAGTAAACACGCCAACGTGTAGCTCGTAAGGGGGTGGCAACTGCGGAAATGCGAAGGTGACAACAAAAACGAGCGCAACGACAACAACAACGAGAATAACAACAACAAGAGCAGAGTCAATACCACATTTCCGCATTAAATTTTCTTACGTTCTTACTTACGTGCTGTGCTGTTGCTTTGCACATGTTTGAAACACGCAGCATGAAACTGCTTACGTTAAAGGGCAGCGTCTGATGCAACACGTCAACAGCGCAACGGGGCAGCGGCCACGTGGCTTGGTGTAAGTTGACACACATTTCGTTTTTTCCATTGGGGGGGAAGTACTTTCAGTTATGTGATACAGTTTCAACAAACATTGCATTCGCTCCTCGTACGACAAGAATTTGATTAGGTAATAGATTATGTATGCTGAATATCCACCAATTTCGCGATAAAGTTGGATTAATAACTTTATCGCTGCATGAATTGTGCTTTAAACTCACAATTAATTAGTATTCGCAAGTATTAGTTATTAATAATTATGTGCCTTGATTAAGGCTCCCCAAAGCTAAGTAGCTCAATTAGGCTAAAAATATATACCTCCGAGTATGCATGGCAAAAATTTATAAGATACGAAACCAAACAAGAAACTACAAGAGTGAAAAAGTGGACGCAGAGAGAGAGAGGTCGAGCGAGGAGCGGGCTGTATAAATCGCTGTTCATTTGCGAAACTATTTGCACATTCGATTGCAGTACTTAGCACCTATTACAATAAAGAGCCCCATGCGTCACCTTACTGCACACAAACGCACATGGCCACTAATAAACTGGAACCCCAGTAATTGCCCCGCCGCCTGCCCCTCAGCATGCCCTTGGGCCAATGCCCGTTCTCACGTTTCACTACACTGGTGCAGCGTATCGAAATACTGCTTTATTTGCACAACGCAAACACACAATGTGCTGAATGCCCCGTATTCAGCTGTGACCACTGGCAGGCAGCAACGGCATCAACGTAGCTCGGCCATGTGCTCAAAGTTGATGCGTCGACCCTGACCATAGACACAGTGCCGGAAGCTCTAATTGCAAAATGATTTCTCTCTTCGAGGGAACAGTAGACCATGTCTGTTGTTGTTTACAATTCTCTGTGGGTGCTCACGCTTCTCTGTGTATGTGTTTATACGAGTGTGTATTATCCATGATTTGTGCAGGCAAAGGCTTTTGCATTGTGCATGTGCTTACTGGCGAGCATTGCAAATTGATGCGAAACGCGCTGAAATCGCCAATGTAGTTGACAACAACTGGCCCCGAGCTGTGGTCACGTTTTGCGACACACGCGATGAACACACCAACAAACATATCAGCGGCATGGTCGCTGATAGACGCCAATGAGGTCCGCTGGCTGATTAGCAAAAGGGGCTGTGAACCATGTGCAAATTGTGCGCAACGAGTTCATCTAAAAATAGCAGTATACGAGGTATATTGTGTGGCAAATGTGATTATTATTTGTCTATGTTACTTTTTATTGTAATATTTGTATGCACTCTCATGAATTGCGTTTTCTTTTCTGCATTGAGGATCTATCTTGTAACGTCAGTTATTTGATACAAATATCATTAATTGTGCTACATTTTATAGTGCATACTTTTAGGCTGGCCTCGATTTCGCCTTAGCTGGACGCTTGCAGTTGAATAATGGTCTTCCAGCCAACTTATCTCTGACAGACAAGTCTTTGGCTGGATATATTTATTTATTCACAATAAGTGAAGTTTTTAGCTACCACTGTGCCACTGTGCGCCTTATGATTTTCTATTTGTTTGCTTTGTGTTATTTACTCTTTGATTGACGCTTATTGTTTTCTTCGATATATTTGCAGTTGCCAAAGGTTCAACGCACTCAGCGGGTCGTCAGCAAAGGCGTCGCATTGTTCGTGTGCCGTCCAGACTGCAGCAAATCTCGAAGAGCATCATATCGTCATCGTCACCATCATCATCATCGTCATCGGAGTCTGAGCAGCAGCTGGAGCGCATGGAACTCGATGAGTACACCAACAGTGGCTGCAACGAGATGACAAGCATACAAATATCGCGCACACATTCCAGCAGCAGCAGCAACAACAACAACAACAACATCAAAACAGTATTACAGCCCACAATGGCTAACAGCAATAGCAACAACAACAACAGTTTCATCTTTGGAAGTGGCAACAACAAGACAACAACAACAGCCAAATTCTGTGATCAAATGCCGGATGGCGATGATGAAGGTGACGATGATGAAGAAGAGGACCAGGGAGACGGCGACAGTGGCTATGAGTTTGCATTGGAGCCCATCAAGCCGCACATTCAGCCACAATATCACTCACACAATGAGGGACTACTCTCCATAGCCCTCAAGACTATCAAGCTTGTGCAGCGAAATAAGTTGCTACAGAAGCGACTGGCTCAATTGCAGTTGGAGACGTCCGAGTTTATTGCCTCAGTGCTGGCAAATCCCGAGAATCGTCATTTTCGCGATAAAGTCACGGTTAAGACGGAGTCGCCCACCAAAGTGAGCAACGTTTTGTTGCGTCATTAAGCGACAAATAATAATGGAAAATTGCTGCATACTTTTGGGCGGCAGCCAGAAATTAACCCATTCCGCTGCGTCACAGAATTTCCTTTCACCAGCGCATACTTAATATTGATTGGTCTCGCAGAAAAACCTATTAGCCGTTAAATGATTTACATTTATGTTTAATTAATTTAAAAATTCGTAATCAGAGTTGATATCCGTTGAAATCCTAAAGTTCCCTTAAAGTAATGCGACTCGAATTGAGATTTGGCATGAAAGAAGAATTCTGTGTCACGCGGAATTGAGTTCTGAGCAATTCGTACTGATTACATTTATAATTATGAAAACAAAGAAAGCGAAGTGTGAGTTAAACACTTTGAGTATACAAACATGATGAAAAAACAATACACAAACATATACATGATGAAATCTATTTATAAAAAAAATCAGAAAAAGTAAAAAATAATTAGTAGTATGTAAGTAGTTGATAAGTATGTTTATGTTCAACATTTTTTACATCCAACAACTAATTTATAAATATTTAAAAGTCTATTAGTCATACCTAGAACTTTAGGTTTTTACAAACAAAAACTGGCATAATCATTTTAGAACTAGAATGACGCTTTTGGCTTTACACAGCAAGTAATTGAATTAACTTAGTGTTCTTTCAAATACACAAATACAAATAGAAAGCAATTTGTTCATTAAACTAAGCCTAGCAAAACCTCTATACGTAAAACATAGTTAATTATTCGTCAGTCCCATATTCAATAATCAATACAATCTGATAAGTCGATAGCTGTACTAAATCATTAAATCAGAGCAAAACCAAAACAATTAAGGAAAAACTTATTCGAATTCTGAATACTAAATGCGTACAGATGTATTTTTAAAATTGGTAACATTTAATTTACATTTTCTACTTACGTACATAAATGTTATAGCTATAGTAGATTAGCAAATAGGCAACAATCTTGAATAAACATCATACAAATTTCAAATAAATTTCATTTTGATGAACTGAAAAAATAATCACACGTTTTCTTATTTATGTAGCTGAGGTTTTTGCTCTTATCTCACTTTTGTGCGAATTTCAACAGAAATCAGAAGAACAACATGAGATGTACACAATAAGTAAGACATGGTATGACCCACACTTATTGGTCGTGTCAATAACACCAATCAAAGCGTTCAAAGACCGTCTCCAAACATGACGTTGATTTGCCGTCAACCTAAACACGAGAATAATGATTGCAGGGGTGTTCCAACAAACTTTAGCCAAAAGTCATAAAGGCCGATTTTTGTCCGACTTCAAGCGAAATTTAATCAAAATATTACAGAACGTGAAAATCACTTTCTGAAACATAACTGTTTTGTGATTTCTGGAATACTCCCTAACACTTTGCAGCCATTCAATATGAAATTACACTTGAATTGTTTCAAGTTCATTCAATTAAACCGCTTCCCTCCCAACTGTCTGCTCATGAGCAAAGCCTTTCGAGTACCATTCAGCGGTTTTCGGCTTTTTGATTACTTATGTGCGTCTTCTGTCTTCTATCTTCTGCACGTCGTTTCAATCTTTTGTCTCTTATTTATTTTTGGCTGCTGTCATTTGTCAGCTTTGCAATCATACCTATGGCATTTATAATTTTAGCTTGACATCTGACTTTGTTTTGGTTACCCTGTAAGATTACGCATTTGATTTGATGGGTGACTTCGACCAACATAAATGCTCTTTTCAATTTTTAAATGAATATTGATAAAATATGTTTTATATACTTGCACGGTTTTGATTTGAATCACAAGGTGGAATAAGAGGTATCTGCTTGTCTATCAGCTTTATATGCACTTATGGAGTATATTGTTGCAACTGATATTGTTATTAGTTTTAAGGCATTTCGTATTTTTATTGCTCACAACTTGGGGTTGGAGCTGTTGTTGGTTTTATGTGCTCTGCTCACGTCTTCATTTTTTAACGGCATTTGGTGTTAGACACGTGATTTACGAGCATCAGACAAATTATAGTGCTCAGACTCAATTCCAACCCAACTCGGACTGAGGCTTTGCCCACTTGACGCTGAGTGGGCGTAAATGTTGAACAAAAGCAGAGACTTGTTGCCACCTTTTGAAATAGGAGTTGAAGTTGAACTTGATTTGTGCTCATGTTCATAGAGTTTGAGTCCAGTAATTTATGTTTGTTGTTGTTGTTTTCTTTCTCGTTGGTGATTGTGACAGTGTTTGTGTTTATAATTTTAATGGAATCAGATTGCTGCGCGCAAATGGTGTTTAGGTACCCGACGCCGCGCTGCCCAGTGGTAAATTGTTAGCATCTAGACGATTATACGAACTCTTTGCTCGGCCTTGGCAAGGTCGTTGGATGGCTACTTATTTGGATGTCCGATTAGAGCAGAGTAATTAATTTTTATTTCTCACTTATTTTTGTGGTTCACATTTTATGACACAAACTTGACTATAAATAAATAAAAAACAACAAGTGCGGACTCTCACAAATTGTGTGTACTTGTGCCTCATACCTGTGATGCAATGCATATTTTAATCAGTGCTCTAGACATACTTTGGTCTTCCAATTAGCATGTGCAAAATGCATGCAAATATTTTGTGGTACTTGTAAAACATAATAAAGAGAGCTGCGAAGGTTGTTCTAGCAATCTTGAACAATTTATTGTTTGTATTTATTGCTAGCAAATACCTTTACTTTGTCAGACTCTAATGATGTCATTTAACCGAAAGTGGCTGAGAACTCTTTGCCAAGTTCCAGTATTCAACCCATTTGTAAATAGGGAAATTGAATTGAAATCCGAATACATTCATTAATTTAAACAAACTTAAGAATTCTCAGATGTTTAAATCATTTTGTCATTGTCATCATTTGAAACCTCCAAAACCATTTCCTAGTTCGTTTTCAATTAACATGTATTGTTTTTCCTGATGGGCCTACATGTTTTTAAGGTGTTTAGTACATTTATTGTGGCTCCATTTAAACTTAGTTGTAATAATTAAATAAACTTAGTTTCTTGTATCAGATAAAAACTTGCTTTAGTTTGTCGTTTATCATTTATTTTAATTTCGTTTTTGTGGCACCCAACCAACCCCTCTTTTGTATATATTTTTTAATTTATATGTGTGTTGCTATTTTTATCTCGTTCACAAGTCGCAAATAAAAAATGCCTAATCATTGGCCGTTATGAGTATATTATTGAGTAGACTATCACTTTTTTGAGACATTATCGATGATCGGCGATCAGAAACATTCGTTTTTAATTGTTTAGCGCTTTGAAATGAAATTAGCAACGTTTTGTCTCAGCCTTTGGAACTTTTATCAATTAGGACTATGAACTATGATCGCTTGAGTGCGAGTTTTGAGTTTTGAAAACGAGTAGTGAGTGTGTGCACTCGTTTCAAATCAAACACCAGCCAATTTGACAGTTGCCAAGTCATGCAAAATGAATATGCATAAAATCTGTGCAAATAGCAGCTATGGAAGTCTAAACAAAGGCAGAGCGGAGGCAAAGTGCAATTTGTTTGGATTTTTAGCAATAAATCCCATAGGAAAACGACGAAACGAAGAAGCAGAAATCGAACATAAAAATGAACAAAATGTTGCTGCGCCGGTACTGAAGGTCGAATGCGCCAAAAAGCTGATTTTGAAAGTGGCAACAAAAACAGCTCAAAATTCGAAATCAAATGAAGAGTAACTTTGCTGCTGTTGTTGTTGCTGCTGCTGCTGCTGTTGCTGTTGCTGTGGTTGCTTTCATGTGGCCATTTATGAATTGGGCCTTAATGCGGTTCGTATGCAAATTATAACGTCAGAGCTTTACATTTGTAATCGTTGTAACATGAAGTCATCATTAAGCGCATAGATACAAGCAATCCGAGATAAAAGATACACAGTGATACAAGTATCTGTGGGATTGATGTAAAGCGCCGCGTTGCATGACATTGAACTTGAACAGCCAACAAGATGGATAAATACTCGTACAATGCATGGCGGAAGCGCTGTAGATCATAGTTTTATTTGTTCACAGCTATTTGTTAATCGAAGAGCACTAAATTTTGGATTAGCACATGCTTGACACCGGCAATATTATGGGCATAAAACGGGTGCTAATTAAATTTCCGTCCAAAATATGCAAAAATTTTCGAATGTGACTAAACCAAAATACCCAGCACGCTGTGCCGCCTGGCGAATCGGGGCAAACTCAAGATGCCGAAAATAGTTTTACACAAAAAAATGTAAATAAACACGCGTGAAATTTGCAAGTTCAGATGATGAACTTGAAAAACAAGAGAGTCGCGCCAAAGCCTGCCCAACTGTTTAGCTGTATCTGCGTGTCTCGCATCTCTGGACCAAGGTCCGACGTCCGGCGCTGCGGGCTGCGGGCTGCGTGTTGTCCCAAACGTAGCACGTAGCGCCAAAATCTGACCGACTTAACCGGCAGCTACCTGTCTTGACTTGTCCAGCATAGGCTTCAACGTTGTATGCGTCGCCAGTTGCGATTCATTTAGCCAGTGGACAGCAACGAGCGCGCATGCGCAGTAGCAAATCGAGTTTCGAATAAAAACGAAAAAGTAACTCTGGTATCTGATACATAGCTCTGCATATAGAAATCTATTGAAGGAGAGCAACACGTACATTCCGTAAGTGCATTCTAACTGCAGGTGAATGAAACGTGTTTCGAATTTCAACACGCATTTAAATTGTCCCACTGAAACGGATCTTGTGCATTCATTTGGCGTAAATTGTGATCATCACAAGAGTAGTGAAAATATGCGAAATAGAAGACATTTCTAAGAAGCTGTGTTCGAAGCTAATCAACAAACAAAATGTGATAATTGGTTTTCGGTGCGGTGTGCTTAAAATGACAATAATTGCATTATAGTATTGTGAAATTCTAATAAATGACGCTAAGTAATTCTTAAACATATTCGGACTGACAAATAATTAAATTTATAAATAAAGCCAAGAGTTTCTTTATATAACATCGTTATGTTTAAAGATTTGAATCTTGAAAGTATTCTTGTAAAATCTGATAACGATTCTCCGTCCAATTTCAAAGTTAATTTGAATCGCTGATAACTCGAAACCCTGTAGACATTCGTCGCGCCAGCTATTAAAACTTTGCTAATTGGACACAGTTAATAAACTTAAATGTATGCTGGGGCATAAACTCAATTAGGCCAACTGGCAACTGCAGACTGGCAACTGGCATGAAGCAAACGTGAGCTGTTATCGCTGATTGAAAAATGTTTGTTATAAATAATAACAATTTTTACTCGAAATTATTGCTAACCAGTTTTTTATGTCAGCCCATTATAGACACTTGCGACGACGAGTGACGAACCGTCGTGTAGGCCAGACGAGAGAACACTAACGAGCTCATTGCCCTTCGGTCGTTAATAACCCTTGAAACCCTTGGCGTAGGTCAGTTCTATGCGGGAGACCGTTGACCAGTTATTGATGGGCTGCTCTCAAAGACGGCAAAACAAATTGTTGTGTCAAAAGAAGTTAACCTGGGCCATGACAATTTTATGTGTATTACTCGCTCAGTGTATTCAATGTGTGCCTGCGTGTGCTGAAAGCATATTGAAGGCTGCGCACGTAAAAGAACATGAGCCCTGACAATGGCAGATGTATCTGTATCTGGATATTGTTGCTTGTACTCGTATGTGCAACCCGAAACCAGTTGCCTTGTTGTCTGCAAAACGTATTGGGGTTAATTGAAATACCTTCTTTTTGCTGTGTTTTTTTTGTTCGTGCAATTTTTGCCTCTAATGGACTTAAATGTTGAAAATCCCCAAAACCAAACAGAAATCGACCATTTGATTTGCATAAAAAACAATTTTTTTTTGGAAACACAGCACACCCACCACTTTAAGCAATTTAATTTAGTTTATGATGATCCTCAACAATTGTGTCGGTTGGTTTGATAGATTTGACAGTTTATTTAAAGGGGTTAAAAAGAAGTTTAAGTTTTTGTAAATGGCTGATGAACTGCATATGCAACTGCAATTCACTTTCGCTAGCTTAAATATTGGTTACCACTGTTTTATGTTAACGAAACTAAAATACAAACATTTTTAGTTGTAATTTCATTTCTACTGTTAGGGTATAGATAGTTCGTTTAATTCGTAGACCACGCCTTTTATCGGCTTTTACGCGTTTTGTTTATGTTTCTTATTGATTTTGATTGTGTCTGTGAGTCTTTTATGAACATCCGCGTGCGGTTTATGGGTCAACGTCAACGGGTAAATATTTTTGCTTCGATTGCGCTCGAATTATTTTTGCGAATTTTGCTTTGGTAACTTCTTCAATTTTTCTGTTTTGATCACGAACCGGTTAACGATCTTTGGTCCGCACCACACATATGTTAAGTTTTGTTATTGTTTTTCTTTCTTCTTTGGCTTTTTCGCAAATATATTATTATTTTTATGGGCAGTATTGACGACGATGTAACCTGAAAACTTGTTGAACTTGAGCTAAAAAGGAAAATCAATTGCATGATATCAGATAGCCAGTAGGGCGTGAATATTGGCGAGAATCATACTGCAAAAAAGAAGAAGTGAAATCCAAGGTCATCGCAATTTACAGCTCATTGTTAATATGCATCTAGAACGTTTCGTTAATTAGCATTCATTTACGTATACTTAATATGCGTGTGGTTCACTTTTACAGATACAGATACATGCAGCTAATAAAGATGCGATTAGCGTACATCTTGATATTCTGGATGTGCTACGGTTGCAGTCATAGCCAGCTGTTGGTCGATCTAGTGCGGGACTTCGAGACCACATTGCTGAACACACGCATACCGGACACCAACGACTTTCTGCCAGAGTATGACTTCATCATTGTGGGCGCCGGGTCGGCGGGCTGTGTGCTGGCCAATCGATTGAGTGAGATTAAATCGGCGCGAGTGCTGTTGCTGGAGGCGGGCGATCAGGAGACATTCATCAGCGATGTGCCCCTAACGGCGGCACTGACGCAAACAACACGCTACAATTGGGGCTACAAGGCGGAGGCGACGCCCAACGCCTGCCGGGGACTCCGTAACGGCGTCTGCAATTGGCCCAAAGGACGCGGCATCGGTGGCACCAGTCTCATCAATTTTATGCTCTACACGCGCGGTCATCGCCTGGACTACGACGGCTGGGCGGCAGCCAACAACACCGGCTGGTCCTATGCCGAGGTGCTGCCATATTTCAAGAAATCGGAACGCATTGGCATTCCCGATCTGTACAAGTCACCGTATCATGGCCGCAATGGGCCGCTCGACGTGCAGTTCACGGACTACAAGTCGCGCCAGCTGAAGGCCTTTCTCAAGGCCAGTCGCGAGCTGGGCTACGATATAACCGACACCAATGGCGAGCAGTTGCTGGGCTTCTCGCGGGCCCAGGCCACCATACGCCAGGGCAGACGTTGCAGCACCAGCAAGGCGTTCATACAGCCCGTGCTGCAGCGTCGCAATCTGCACATCTCCATGAAGAGCTGGGTGACCAAGCTGCTCATCGATCCCAACACCAAGGTGGCCATTGGCGTGGAGTTCACCAAGCAGCGACAACGCTTTGTGGTGCGCGCCAGTAAGGAGGTCATACTCTCAGCCGGCGCAATAGCCAGCCCACAACTCCTAATGTTGTCCGGCGTTGGACCACGTGCTCATCTCGAGGAGCACAACATTCCCGTGGTGCAGGATCTATCAGTTGGCTACAATCTGCAGGACCACATCACACTGAATGGCCTCGTGTTTATGGTCAACGATTCAACGGTGAACGATGCGCGTCTGCTCAATCCCCAGGACATCATACGTTACATATTCGCTGGTCAGGGACCTTATACAATTCCTGGCGGCGCTGAGGCGTTCGCCTTTGTGCGCACGCCCAGCTCCAGCTTTGGTGAGTCAATGAATTTGTTCAACCAACAGACAGACAAATTAACAGATTTAGTTTTGTTGAGCAGCTGCAGATTATGCGGACATGGAGCTTGTGTTGGGCGCTGGCTCGCTGAGCGGAGATCGCTTTGGCACGCTACGTGATTTGCTGGGCATTACGGATGAGTTTTACGAGTCAATGTTTGGCGACATACAGAACAAGGAATCGTTTGGCATGGTGCCGGTGCTGCTGCGACCCAAGAGCACGGGCCGCATCTCGTTGCGCAGTCGCAATCCTTTCCATTGGCCTCGCATGGAGCCCAATTTCATGCAGCATCCCGACGATGTGCGTGCCATGATCGAGGGCATTGAGATGGTATGAAATGCGTTTGAATTGCGAGAGCGTTCTTAACATTATTCGCTTGCAGATCTTGAAGTTGTCGCGCACCAAGTCCATGCAAAAGGTCGGCACTCGCTTCCATGCTCGACCCTTTCCGGGCTGCAAGCATCTGGCATTTGCCAGCCAGGACTATTGGCGCTGTTGCCTGCGTCTCTATGGCTCCAGTCTACAGCATCAGTCAGGCACTTGCAAGATGGGTCCGTCCACGGATGCCACGGCTGTCGTTGACCCCCAGCTAAGGGTGCATGGCATTCAACATTTGCGCGTCGTGGATGCCTCAATTATGCCACATGTGCCGGCTGGACATACGAACGCGATTGTCATCATGATTGCGGAGAAGGCGGCGGACATGATTAAGAATGCGTGGCGCATGAAGATCGCGCCACTAGACAAGTGATTAACTATTTCTTAGTAATTTATATTTATTGTGTACGAGTCATTAGCTTAAGTGGTTTAAAGAGTTTAAAGTTAAGTTGTGATAGGCCCTAAATATGTTTTAATACTGCAGCTGTTTGGTCATATGGCTTGTTATCACTTGTTTCTAATTTTACATCCTAAGCTTGCCCCCAAAAGTATTTTCGTCCAAAATTGTTAGAAATACAATTAAACATACACTGTTTTAATTCCATTCAAATATTTGAATTAGCCCGCCTAACCACATTGGCAGCCCTGCTGCCGAAATGTGTCCTAAATGGTTGTCTCTCTCTCTCTCTGTTCGCTTGTGAACTAGTTCAGAGTATCATAGCATTTAGCTTTATACTGTGTAGCTCCACGAGTTCATACTACGTACAATAGATGGCGCTTTCTACCAAATACGTTTATTTGTTTTAAATTTGGTGTTTGACAGGCTCGAGTCTTTCAGTTCAGTTAGCAAGCAATAAAAGACGTTTAAATCAAGTAGTAATGCTCTTTTCAAGAGCATCATATTTCGTTTTTCATATTCTGTGTTTCTTTGCAGTATGAATTGTTTGCTAAATACTAACTTGAGTAACTGCTTAAGACACTTGCTTTTAAAGTGGTTACCAGCGAAGTGTTAAGTTTGTTTTCGTTTCACGGCACGTTCTTTGCGCAGACGCCCCAACTGTCAATCTCAGCCGCTGTTGCGTCGCTGCTGCTTTCGCAGTCGCCGTCGCCGTCGCCGTCGCCGTCGCCGTCGCTGCCGTTGGATGCGGTTATAAACGTATATATCGTTAGTTGAATTTAGTATTTTGGCGGCTTTGAAATGCGGCGCTTCGTTACGCCAAAAGCACGTTGAAAACGGACCGAACGAAGAACGTTACGAGAACTACGTAAAAGTTGAAAGTAAAATAACAACAAGGAGTTTAATTAAGTACGTGAATTATTGTAGAAATTAACGAAAATCGAAGTGAAGTGAATGCGGGTTAAAGTAAAGGTGAATTCGAATGAATAATGAATAGTATAATAGCATAAGTACATGTACAGCTAATGCCAACACGTAGCATTCGTGTGTGCGTGTGAGTGCGTGTGTCAAGAAATAGAACTACACAAAAAACTTTATTACATTTGTCGCCCTCCCCCTCCTCCTCCTGCTCACCCTCCTTTGTCGCATGCCCCTCCACCGCTTTATCGGTCACCCTTTGCAGTGGGCGTTTGAACCAAGTAAAAGTAAAAGCAATTTTCCTACAGACTTCAGACTGTAACGTTATTGTTTTTGTTTTAGTGAAATTAACTATTTTTATGAAGCACACACACACACACACATAGAGAGAGGCACAGTGCATGGGCATATATAGTATAGCGTACACATCCAGACGACTTTGCGTGCTTTGTTGAGGATTTTTTTTATGGCTTTTGCTTGGTTGTAATTGCCGCTCAGGAAATGGCCAGCCCAAGGCCTTGTCTGGCAGCAGTCGCGCTTTTACAGGTTTTTTAACCCAGAATAATGTATGAATAAATGTAACCTACTTTGCCTCTCGGCCACGTGGCGTATGAGCAATATTTTAATTAAATGTTAAAACAACTGGCATAGAAACAACCGCAGCCCCATCCCCAGCCCCTGCCCCTGTTGCACTCCCACACACACACCCACACACACACAAGCCATAATTATGCTCGACTCAAACAACTGAAGTACTCACATTGGATTTTTTGCATGAAATCCTCGAGCATATTATTTTTGCCATCGTCAGCAGAACTATACTTGTACATTCGCGCAGCAGAGACGCGCATCTGAACCGTTAAGTGCTCTTTGTACGCACCAGTAAGCGACGTCAAGTGGCTAAGATTTAAAGGCGACACATCAATTATAAGATTTAATCGCCGTTAGCAAACTGACAAGTGAGTATGCGTTTCTTTTGTGCACAATGGCAATGTCTTATAGCACTATAAATCAACGCGGCCTTTGAATGATGAGTTTATTTATCTTGTTTCTCAATTATGCATAAGCAACGACATCTGCCGACATATTTGAGAATTATCGTGAGTGGAATGGAAATTGAAACTATTTCTCGGGTAATTAAAATCATCGGATAATTGAAAAGCCGGAGGCCATTCAATTAAATTAATGTGCAGCGTGCAGCAGCATAATCATTTGCACGTCCGATTATTCTATATCGAGACTCTTGATAATAATAACACTAATTGCTTAAAGTCTTCAAAGAGTCACGTTGTAATTGCATGATTGCAAAGTGTGCCAAATTTCTATTGAAATCAACTCATTTGCAAGCAATTGGCGTTTAAATCTAAATGCTAATTTCGCATTCGCATATTTAAGCTTCCTTTTGGGCTGTCTGTTAAGCTGTCATGCTGTCATTCTGTCAACCTGTCCTGCTCTCCCACTACCCTCCGCTGTCCCCCTGCTCGTTTAATTTTTGTGCTTCTGTGCTTCAAGCCGCCACAGAGCCACGTCCATTTGGCATATTTAATTATCTGGCAATTCATCAGCGAGTTTTCCCGTATGTGTGTGTGTGTGTGCGCGTTTTGTCTTTAATTTGCAGCTCCCAGAGCCGGAATAATGGCACCCGCATAACGGCAGGGGAAAACAAACAAAAACGCACAGTTGCGATAATAATAAAAGAGTAATAAACAATAAAAAAGAGAGAATGGCAACAACGGACTGAAAGGCACGAAGCATTACCAAGTGAGGCGGCAGTCGCATAAATGGAATGACAATGAAAGCAGCCACAGTTGTTGCCTTCCCGCACACACACTCACACACACACTCACACTCACACATGTGAGCAAGGTGAAACGTTCTGCACACATTTCAAGTCGGGCATCCTGCGGCTATAGCACCCCGAGAACCAAAAAAAAGGTGAAATAAAAAAAAAAAGGCCAAGGCAACTGAGGCGGTCACAAATGTCATGCGCTCGCATTGCAACTACGCTAAGTAGTGGCTGAGTTTTGAAGCACGTCACATTACGTATACGCCCCATATTATGTTAACCCCATGCCGCACACATTGCGTATACGCAAAGTTGCCACGAGAATATTACCGACAGTCACGTAGCAAAGCAAATTCAGACTCGCTGTATTAGTGTGTGTGCGTGACTTGCCGTGTACTTTCGTGCGTGTGCCGTTGTGTGTGTGTATGGGAGCGAGTCCCTTATCAGCCATCATAATAATTGTTGGGGCAATTCTCTGGCACTAAACTCACGCTATCCGCATGTAACATAAAAGTACGCACAAACACACACACACACACACACAAACACTTGGCTGTGTGGTGACCAGTAAACACGCAACCATTTGGTCAGCCAGTCAGAGTCATTGTGGCCGCTTGGAATGTTGCCCAAGGCGGTCGGTTCGAGGCATAATTACACACGCATTTGGTGGTCATAAAAAGAACATTTGTGCAGATGTATAATGCATAACTGTGAACAGTGCAAAACGAAGAAAAAACACCGACAACAGAAACAAAAACAATGCAACAAGGAGAAGCACGGGGACGAGCAAAAGACATGCGGGCTAATGAAAGCTCAACAGTTACACAACCATCAAACGAAATTAATGTACGCTCCGTATCTTTAAATTATATTACCGGACATGGCATGCGCCATTCTTTGCTCGGCTGTCCGTTCAGTCGGTTGCTTTTAGCATTTATTTATTATTAAAAGCTCGTTCTATTGCAGCTACTTTTCTTGTCAATGTGCTCAGAGAGGCGTCTTACTCACAGCTCGAGCATATAAATAAACACTGAAATAAATATTGATCAAATCTTAGAGCAAGCATTTGCCTTTTTGTTATGGTTATCTGCTGTTGCTGTTGTGCAAATTATGACAAATGAATGTTGCTTAAGCTCTTCAGTTTACGTAACATTGAGCACATCGTTTATGTGGCATACACCAGACTCTTATGAGACTTGGGGGCGCTTCTCAGCCATGTGGTAATCAATAATGATTTATGCTTAAAAACATTTTCGTTTCTCATTGCGAATTTTACGCATAGCTTAGCTTTAAAATGAAATTATTTGCATGCCTTGCCCAAAATGCCAATGCCGATGTCAATGTGGCTGCCTAGGCGCAGGAACCAAACAGTGCAGCTTGTCCAATAGTCCAGAGGAAACTGGAAGTCCCTTTTGGCAAATGTCGCCATTGCGGCCCCCATTCGCTCCCCTTTTTATGGGCGCTAAACGGGGAACGGTAGCGTTTTATGCCAAAAACCAAGGAAAGGCAACATCCTTTGACAGTCGGCTGTCTGCTCGGCTCGGCACAACTCGCCTCTCTTTGGCTATTTGGACAGACAACGAGCCCCCGGGCGACCAAACAATATCAGAATGAACGCGCAGCCATCAGAGAATTGCAGTTTAAATGCGGACGGGCGGCCTTGAGGCCACTGCCGGAAACTGGCAACTGGTTTAAAGCGAAGTGAAATCGTAAAGCGAAAGTATTAAATTACATCAGGCGAACAATATGGACTGAAAGAGGAGAATATCTTTGAAAGGCACTGCAAAATGATTATTACTTTTCATCCTGGCAATAAACAATTCCATTAAACGAGAATGTCTGACTGCCAGAGCCCGGGCATTGCTCAAACTTGCCAATCAAATTGCAACGCCTGCCATGATATATGACAAGTAAACACGATCCATGTCACTGTGATACCCACGAAGCGAACGTGGAATGGCCGAGGAGACACCCTACCCTACACGGGGCTATGAAAACAAACTGCAGAGCTGTGGCTATAACATTTGCAAAGGGCAAAATCAAATATGTATAAAGCAAACACGCTGCAGGCCCTGGGCGGGCCATTGACCATGTGGGGAGGTCGATTGAGATGAGCCAACGGAGCCAACGGTCGGTCACTCAGTCAGTCCACTCATAAATATGTTTTCATGACGATTGCCATAACTTTAATGCCTCAACCGATTTCAATTTTACAGTCAATAATGACAAACGAGAATGGCTGCAAATTCTTCATAACTGACAATCACTCCGAGTACGTTTATATGCATTATTCATGGCCAAATTGAATGTCCAATGCAATTTGAAACATGCAAATCATTCGGCATATTCATTGGTATTCTGACTTGATATTTTGCCACATTGGCCACAATTGCTTGCATTAATTATACGCCTTGTGATTCCGACCATATTGTCTAGTTGGCTCTGTGTACTACACCATATACCATACATATAGTATGTATGTATGCATGCACAAGGATGTGTGGCGAGCAAGCAAACCACTTCAGTGAACTCAATATGTCGATTGACCTTTTGGCATTTTGCCATCTTCTCTATTATAATTGAGGTAGATGCTACTAACAGGTTGTTTCACTTAGATACCATTAGACGCATCGAATGTGCTCTTAATGCTTTCACCCTTGCAAGCAGAAGCAAAGGCAACAAATTGTAATTAAATTGCAAAAGTTGCTCCCCTCTCGATTCTATTTGCAAATTAGCCGCAAAGCTGACTAACGGGCTGACTGACTGCCGTTTGGCAGGAAACAGCATTCAACGCCAGTGTTGACGGAAACGGAAGTCAGCCATTCCACACCTTTCTCTTTGTCCCGATTCTCCTTTGCTCCTTTTGCTTCGTTCGCCTTTGCTTCATTCTTCCATTCTTTGACCAAATGACGTTACCTTTTCTGCATTGTATTGTTGTATTCCTGTCTGCGGCTCATAAATATATAAAACCTTGTGCCGTGCCGTGCCGTGCTGTGGCTGTCCCTCGCATCCTGGCCACAGTCAACTCAGCAGACATCCATTGTCATTGTCCTCTTTTAACGACTGTCAATGTGCTTGTTAGTTGCAGCCTCAGTGGAGCCTCGTCCTCATTGTGTATGTAGCAGGACTTATTTAATTCCGTGGCTACCTTTATGGTCAACAACTGTGCCGTCGAGTCAACGCTTATGACTAGGCAAAATGAGAGTTTGCCTCATTTCCCGCACAATCTCACAGTCGTGCTCAAGAAGGCAACTCAATTAGATGCTTTCTTCAGCCTATAGATTGTACTTTTGTGCCACTCAACATCTGAAATCTTTAATGCTTTCAGATTTCCTTTTTTCCTTGCTTTGTTTGGGCGTGGCTAATCTGGTTTAAGTGGGAGGCTCTTGGACTGCCCCGTGGCACACATTAAAAATGAAAAATGACAAAGCGCTGGAAACCAAAAGTCAGCCAAAGAAACCTCTTCCCGAATTTCCTTGGCCTTAACAACGAAGCCTCCTCAATGGTAGGCCATTAATTTCTTAATCTGCTTGTAAATGGCGGCAGATGGAGGGAGAAGATTCTGGATTTAATGCCAGGCACGAGCGTATATATTTCATGCGGATTCTAATTGCGGGTGCTCATTAGGTTCAGGTTCAGGGTCAGCGTAGGTAAATGCCTCCTGCAGGCTGCGAGAGGGAAACGCCATTAAATGGATTTGTAAGTTGGCAAATAAGGCTGCTAAAGGATTTCGTGTACACGTTCCTTGAAAACTCTTGCAGACGACAAGGAATTCTGCTTGTCTGCTGCTGCTGAGACCAAATGATTTATTATGATTTCAGCTTTGACAATGATAATCTGCACATAAGAAGGCTTGGGCAGCAATTCGTTCTAGCTGTCCTTTGCAGTCAGTAAGGCTTTGGCCTCTGCTCGAGTCCCATGATTAAGCACACTGCAAATTCAATATTATCGGCCAAGTCATCACTAACACCGCACAGCCCCTCCACAATCCCTCCCTCGATGAGCTGACAAGGGTTCAAAGTGTCAGAGGCGACAAAAAAGCCAATCCGAGGGCGGACAAGCAAATTCAGGCCCAAAGTTTAGACAAAGGTCTGCTTCCCACACGATGTTACTTCCTCTGTCTCTGCCACTTCTACCTCCCATCCCATCCCATCGCATCCCATCCCATCCCAATTGAACAGCCGCGTGTGTCATTGTGCCTTAATGGCCTGGAAGTAAATGCCACAGAGCGTCCATTTTGCGCTCAGCTTTGAATTTCAATCAAAGTTGACAAAGTTGCTCGCTCGCTCTTCTCTTTTTGTTTACACTTTTTATATTGTGCTTGGCCATTCGGCTGGCTGAATTTCAATTTCTGTCAAATTAACTTTATATAAATTAAACCTAAACAACTAAAAAGAGCAGCTATTCATTGCTTAATGAAAACTTCGTCTGGAAACGAGCGATTATTAAATTAGCTTTTCTTTTGTCTAACAAACTTTTGGGCAGTCTTTGAAACTTTTCCTTTTTTGTTTCACTTGCGCCAAATTGCCAAATAACCTAGTTATTTAATTTCCATCAGTTTTCGTTTAACAATTTTCATAGTATGCTTTTATTTGCTGATCAAAGTGCCCCTCCCCAGTGAGTGGAAAATGCATTTCACACATGACTAAAACACACACACATGTGTGCGAAATGCATTTGCATAACTGCAACGTAGGGAACTTTTATTTTCGCTGGCAAATGGTGGAAATTGTATACGCAATTTGCAGTTAAACAATGCATATATACGAGTGGAGTGTTGCTGTGTAATTGCTGTGACAGACTCGGGTTAGTGGCTGCTCAGTCAGTTATTTAGTTATTCTCTGCCATAATTTCATCGAAAATAGTGCAACGTTTGTTCAATTTTCATTTTCAATTCATTACAAAGTCAACAAAATCGAATAAATATGCAAATGAAAATCAGTAGCAGAAATTCATTCTATTAAGTTAACTACAAATTGCTACAAAAAATGATCAAATATTGAATAAAAATTGGCAAATTCCTCGTCTATTGGATTGGTCCCTTAGTAATCCATAGACCAAATTTCATTTCCTGCTCATAACTAGTCCCTTCGTGTGCTCGCTTTGAAAGCCAATTAACTGCGTCCTGTTTACTACTTACTCCTGACCTGTCCTGGTTTGTCCCCACTATTTATGGGCCATGCTCTGTGGGCTTTTAACGGAAAACGTTTAATGGACGCACACTCCAAAAATGCTCGAAGCTCACGCAAGCAACCTCTTCCTGGTTCATCGTTCACCCAAAGTGGCATGAGACTTATGTCAGGGTCAGCAGAGGGACTTTGTTAGAGTGAGATTGCGAGTTGGAGGATGTTTGTGGATCGGCTTATTGCCATGCTTACCATTAGTTAAGCACTTAAGCCAATTTTTTCAATGATTGTGGCCTTCGCAATTGCCTCTCGAACTGTCAGCTGACAGTTTGAATGTTCCTTCCATTATAGCGAAGCCCTTAAAAGAGCACATAATCCCCGTTCATTTGAATATTTCTGCGGGTGTTAAATCGAATGCAGGTGACACAACCCGGGCAACGCAGTCGCCAAAAACCACAAATGCACCACTGCAGCACACATGGGCTGTATTTGTGGTCGCCCTGAGGCACGCACTACGCCATTGGCTCTCTGTCTGTCTGCACGACTGTCTGTCCGTCTCCATGGGCGCCTACTGTGGCCATAAATCAACAATGCGACATGTGGATTGTTGGCAATTTCGCTGTGCAACCTCAAAACATCCCAATTACGGATAAACCATGCCCATGCCACTGCGATAATCAAATTTTGTTGCAAGCTGCGTTAATTGCTGTGGCAAATGCTGGAGGCGCACTTTCAACATGACATTACAAACAAGTTATTTTAAAACTAATATACTTGTCTTTTTTAATGGAATATAATATCAGTTGGCATACGACTTTATTTAATTCCATTTAATGCTCTACTTCTGTTTAAGCTGCAATGCAAATGGCCTGCAAAAGCCGTGAGCCTTGGAACTTTAAAGCTTTTGCTGAGCAACGGTCATTTGCACTTCAGAGACGCTCAAGACGCCAGCTCTGCTCTGATCCTGATCCAGTGTCACTCAAATGGAAAGAGACAAGATAAGAAAGACTAAGACTGCACTCAATAGTTGCTGGGTGGAAAAGCAGCTTAAGACATTTCCCGCTGCTGCCTCAACTGCCTCAACTGCATGCAAAGCAGCTTGGTAATCGCCCCCACCCTCACATCCCTTAACGCCTTTTGCCCGTTTCCACATCATGCTAAGTGCACTCAAAAAATGGCAGCTGCTGGCTGAGCTAATTAAGAACTTAATGATGTGGCAAACTGGCTGCAAAGGGCTGTGCGTTCTG
Organism: Drosophila rubida; assembly: GCA_035046165.1. NCBI lineage: Eukaryota > Metazoa > Arthropoda > Insecta > Diptera > Drosophilidae > Drosophila > Drosophila rubida. The sequence goes on along the minus strand of JAWNOF010000012.1, from coordinate 10,222,514 downwards.
CCACCTAATCTTCCTCCATTGACACCAATAGCAATGTGGAGGTGTGTGTGTGTGTGTGTGAGTCAGTCAGTCGCCTATTTGGCTGTTGGAATGTGCCCGATGACACTCGACCGCAATTGGACAACCACAAAAGCGAGACCCTCCGCCTGATATTTGAGTGCTGAATGTGCTTGCCACTCAATAAGTGACACTCGGTGCCATCTAGTGGATGGCTCGACTAGAATCCTCGTCGCCTTTCATTCGCTCTTTCTGCCTGTTCACACGGTTCACTGGCCAAACGAGGTTGTTCACTTTCTGTTGCCTGAACTACAAAGAGATTTCATAGGAAAATTCACTCAGATGATGTCAATTCCACGACAGCAAAGAAAACAAAGGTGGTTCGGTCAGACAGAGGCATGCAGCCAAGCAAAAGCTAAAGTTGGCCAATGTTTGGGTGTTCTTTTCAGCTCGAAATTCACCTAATTCTGTGGTTATCCTGTTGCTCCAGTTCGTTGGCCATCTAAATTAATGAATTGGCTTCACTTTACAGTTTTATCGTGCTGGGGAAGAGGGGAAAGGGACCTGGACGTGCCTGGAACGCTAAGATGTTCTAAATGAATTGCTCTAGTTCAGGTTTCATTTACAAATTCCCAGCTGCGGTTCTCAACTAATTGACATAATACAGAGCAAGATATAGGGAAGGAAAAAGGGAAGGATGGGGCTTCTTTCTAATTAATTAAATTATGCTTGCAAATACTTTTGTTGTTCTTTGGTTGTTCTCATTTTTACGTGGAATTTTAAGAGGCTTTTTTCATTAACTTGAAGTGCCGTGGAGGAAGAGGAATGAAATCCTCACTCACACTATCTAATGACTTTCAGAATTGACATGGAATTTAATTTTAATGAGCCCGAAAATAATATCACTAATATGTTAGACCAAAAGAAATAATTATACTTTTAAAATGTTCTTTTCAAGAATAATATATAAAAGTAGCTATAACACAAGCTTTGATTTAGCTCTTTAATCTGATTTCCCTGACAAGGTGAGCGACACTTAACTTGATAAAGCAACAAGGACAATAGCGGCAAATGTCATTTGCAAGTTTCGCAGCAATCTAAATTTTTAAACAATTCCATGAATAACAAAACAGCAATCAGCCCATACATACAGGGTGCCCAGAAGGAAAGTTATCTATTACATTCTTCGCAGTGTGTAAAGTTCTCCAAGGAAAACTCAATTTAAAGTTGTGTTCCTGAGGCTTCAGCCACATGACTCAATGACAGATTGAGCAACTGAGCAGCTGCAGCGATATGAAGTTCGAGTTCGTTATATATGTGAGTGTGCGTGAATGTAAGTGTGTGGGACCATGGGTCACAAAAAGGTGAGAAACGGAGGGCCAAGGACCCTGGGGGAAGGTGTCTTCTCTTATTTGCTGCCTTGAGCAAGAGCTGAAACTCAAATGAAAATGAAAAGTTTTCGCAGGCAAGGCTGATAAAGTGAATACCAAGACGGGATAATACATGTTTATACAAGATACACACACACACACATACATTTACACATTGTGCGCAGACAAAAGAAGAGGCTAACCGACAAGGCAATTAATTTGATGTAGTCACCTCATCAGGGACCACACACAAGGACTCACAGGGAATACGAAATGGCGACATGAAAACTTAAGCTAATTAAAGCGCTTATCAAAAATGTCTCCAACGTGTGTGTGTGTGTTTGCGTGAGAAAATTAAAATTTCACACAGAACTTTAGGAAATTATGTTCAAGCACTTAACAGCGCCTTAAAGGCTCGACGAAAAGGTGTTCCTCGATAAGGATATGCAAGAACAAGCAGACGCATGCTTCTCTGAGCACGTCCTTGTAGATGCTTATCGTTCTGTCCCCCTGTTCTCCCACCCCCCTAGTAACCACATTTACCAAACAAATATTTAAACATTATGAGAATCTCAGCATCACCTTTTCCTCTTGTTTCTGTCTGCTTATCCGTCAAGTTCTCTGGCATGTCGAGTGTTGGATGTGCTCATCTAATTAAGTTAATCGTCTCACGTACACTTCACAGCATGCGTGTTTAACTTTAAAATTACTTCGAGGCATTTAATGTGGAAGTGTGATAATTTGACATTTGATAGTTACGCTAAGCGAAGTAAGAGTATAATTAAATGAAAATACAGCTGTGTTTGACAGATGAATTTGAGACAAATGGAAATATCATTAAAGGATTTATTCTACATTCATAGTGACCCACTTGACTGCATATCAAATGAAAACCAGGTTGGGACGTGAAAGATTCTTGCATCAATATCCTAAAGGCACACCATGAATTTCAATACGAGTATCACAACAAAGTCTTGCATTCTTCTCTCTGGCACTTAAAGCTGTGCGATTTCCCATAAGTCACACAGAATGGAAAACATTTTCAATTTATGTGCAGGCTGTAAATTTAAGCAGCTATTTGGAACAAGCTACAGCCACAATATTGCACAAGTCCGATGAAGTGGAAAGCGGCTGCTCAGATCCAGATTTTGTTGCACATACCACAAGAGTTGTGGGCATTAAGGATAATAAATAAGGAACTCAACTGCCTTCACTCATTTGCATTTTGAGCAATTTAGGATCTTAGGTCTGTATACATACCATATTAAATTACATAAATAAATGTGTTAGAAATTAAATGAAAATTTAATTCGATACAACAACCTGATGACTGTGCACACTTGACGTATACTTAATATCGTCTGTCCACATTCATTCATTTCATCCAAGATGACTCAACGATCAACGACTGCGCCAGTCGTTCGTCTCGAGGCGCATTGCGCCAATAATTTCTCATTATTTTTTCAGGAAGCTGATTTACAGCATTCGGAAAAGGAGCAGAAGGAAATGAATGAAAAGCTGGCTGTCAGCTCGCATTATCTGGTTCAGTCTGCGGCACTTTTTAAAGCCTGCTGAGTTCTGCTGCTGGCACTATACATATCTGTTTGCACGTCCTTATTGGCACATGCCACAGAACTTGCTACAGCTGGCCGAGGGACACTCGCAGTTGCTCATCAAACAAAGTGAATTTTGTCGTTATGCAGCAAACAAACTGCAACTAACTATGACAATACAAACATGGATGGAGGGGAAGCGAACTGCAGCAGTTCATTTTTCTAGTTGTAGCTTCGTTTTGCTCATAGTTTATTTTGTGCGCTGCATTTCTCCATTCGCAACTTTTTGCTGAACTCAATGCTTCTTTTAATTTCAAGTAGCGAAGTGGTACAGACCAATTCTTTCTCATTTCTCTCCGAATACTTTTACTTGCGAGTATTTACAAAGTGTGTGGAACGCCGCAAACTATGCAATGCAGAGGGAAACTGTTAAGACTTGTAAACTCCATGCTGAACTTAAAATGCTCCAAGGCGTCCAGGAATACAGCAGAGAGCAGCTAAATGGAAAGCGTCTCTTGCCTAGCCAATACTCGTAGTGGAAACTTTTGCCTTTTCTTTCAGTTATTTGGCACATACAACCAACGACGTTTACTCCTATTTGGCCAACTTTGTTGAGTGCACGGAAGATGGGAAAGGGAAAACACGAGGACGGAGAAAGTTTTTGTGCCTTTGTGCAAATATTTTGCACGGAAATTGCATTTGCGGTGCCGCTTGCGACAATTACAACAACAATGATGAGGTTGATGGCGATGGCGTGATAATTAAAATTGTGCAAAATGTCAGAGAGGGGAGAGGGAGCGGGGTAAGTTGTACAATAGAGACGCGAATGCAATGCGGCGTGTTAAATGTGGCAAGCACAACGGGGAGCTGTGCCAAATTGCAATGAATGAATAATGAAATGCAGCCTGTGAGGGGATAGGGGGGATGAATATACTCAACAAACATGCTGGTAATTTGTTCAGAGTGGAGTAGATTGATTAATGATGGAATAGTCGAAATCATTGTAGTGAATTCGTATTCCAATTGCAGTGTTCATTTGGCAAAATAATTCCAAATTTACTCAACTTGATAGCAATCCTATCCACAATCCTGGATTGCAGTTGCAAAGCGATCTTTGCAGAGCTCTTAATATCCTGTCATTTGCATAAGACCCAACTAAATGAAAGTGAATTCAAAGCAGCACGCGTAAGCCATTCAGAATAACAAGCCAAGCACAACAACAGCGAGAACTCTAAAAGGACAATTCAATTTGTCTTAGTGGCAAATGCAGAAATAATTAAGCCGCACTTGGTACGAATAATGAACTCGATAAAGTTTTACCAGCTAAATAAAATATGGAGGAAACGCCATGAAATTATAAAATGCTGCAAGGATAAGGATGAAGAAAAGTTGTTGCCGTTTAACTGAAAGTTTTACTCAAGAAGACGAAGAAGGAAGTACGAAGGAATCCAAGTCAAAGTTTTTCAATAAGCGGCAATGCCAAAAACAAGGCTCAACATGTGTTCCCGCTCGAACAGGAGGGGAAAAACTACACAACTGTGAAAATGCTTTGAGGCAAGTGAAAGTTAAATGGAAATGGAACACAGAATACGGAATACGGAGTACGGAAAAAGTGGCAAGCGAGAAAAGTGGCAGGCAGGAAAAATATGGAACCCAAGGCCAGAGGGCATTATAATTTATGATAAGCCAATAAAAATAATTGAAATACATTAAAGGCAGCCAGCATAGCGGCGAGGCAGCGTGGCAGCGTGGCAGCGTTCAATGGCAGCAACACATCAGTCCATCAATGTGTTCGTACCATGTGGGTACAACGAACTCAGAACTTCACATTCGTAGCTGCTTCATCGATTGCTTTTGGGGCTGGGAAATGAATGAAAATGGAGGCACGAGAATACTAAAGTAATGGCACGCAATAAAGGCGAGGAATAAAAAATGACACAGGAATGTCAAAGTTGAGACGGAGGCCTCAAGGCATTGTGATTGCGGCTGCTGCCGTGTGAAAGGTTTGTAATAAATAAAACATTGAGGAAAGTCGACTTCGACTGCTGCTGCGAGGGGTTAATACGAGTATTTCTGAAAATGAAGAATCAACTAAGTGATTGCTGGTTTATGATTTGTTCACTCTCCTTTCCTTGTCCCAGATGCTAAGATGACAAAAGTCTTTGATTTGCGTGTTTCTCATGTGGCTCACCCTTGCTGATGCCGCGTATACGTAATGTGTGCAGACAGCAATAAAGTGAGAAATTGCACACGTAATTCACATTACTTTCAGTTGTTTGTGACATGCACAAAATGTGAATATAATATCGTATTTTAATGTGTCGATTTGCAATTGATGTTCCGTAAAATGGTACTTATGAAAGAGTCAACCTAATTTCAAGAGAAACTCGCCTTTCAACAAGAAATAACCCTTATCTAAGTCCGTGAAGTCTAACCTTGTTTAAGAAACTTAGTTTTGCTCAACATTTTGAGCTTCCTCATAAACTTTTCTTCAGCTACTTGTCGTGTATTTATCTTCTGTGTAGTTCGAAGCAGCAACAACAAAACCAACCACTTAAGCATCATTCTCCTGGCCACAAAAAGTTTTACGCGTTAAATTTCACAGCTTTGGCTTTATCTTTGGCTTGTTAAGTTTCCTTTTTGGTTTAACTGGGTTATCTTGCCAAGTTGCCGCTTGACAACGCAACTTTATTTCATTTACACGCATTTCAACTTAAAATTTTCAAATATTTAATTCTGGCTTAATGCCGTGAAATATTATGAACCTTTTACAAATTTATGAGAATTAGGAGGGAATTTTGTATTGATTTTCGAACAAAAGCCACACAAAATGTAATCCGGTGCTAGCAATTTGAAACTGACTACAAAATATTTCTGCCACATCATCAAAAATGCATGAAATTAATAAATTTCATTAAATTTCAATTTGCTGCTCTTTTGTGGTTTTCAGCGCATGCCAATAACAACAACACTACCAACCACAACAAAAAACGACAACAACACAAACAAAAACCTGTCGAGTTATTTTCATTATTATTTTTATTATGCGCCTGCCTTACATAACAGCAAAAACAGTAAAAATGCCAGCGACAGCAACAACAAATGTAACAACATGGCAATATTTTCTTTTCATTATGTTAGCTGGTAGGAGGAGAATGCGAAAAGCGATAGATAGGGACAACAATAACGATAATCATAATGACACCAACAATGGCTCGCAACATCGTTAGCCGACACGTCGACTGAAACCACGGGAGGTATGATTGACACTTTTTCACGCTACTACGACGGTCAGTTTGGCTCGCAGAAATCACGAACATGCTCGTAGAGTAAATGCACGTGTGCACTGTAGTTTGCATATTTGACCAAAACCACAACTTTTGATGGATTTGGCAATCTGTCGGGTCATCGCTGCAGTTCAACTCACTAGCTCCTGTCACAAAGGACAGCTGTTTCACCTCGCCATCTCCAGCCCTGAAGGCAGAGGTGAGTCAGGAGTCAACCTGGACAGAAGCTGCAATAAGAGCCTGACATTTTTAGCTGACTGTGCGCTGTGGAGCGTGTCTCTTGGACATCCCGGAGGGACAACAACAACAAGAATGGCAACAGGATGCGGTTTTATTTGCCAGCCAAACCAGGAGTTGCAAAATGGGACGACGAGAGAATTAGAAGGAAAGAGAGGAAAGATGAGGAGCAAATTGCAAGCATGTGTTGCGTGGCAAAAAGTTTGTGCTCGAGCTCAACCAAATGCGAACTCGGTAGCTAGACTAAGTTTGATTAAAAGGCTGGGCTAGCATTCCGCAGACTTAACTTGGTTCATCTGAAATCGGAAATCGAATGAACTCGTTGGAAATGGAACACACATGATGTCAGGATATGAGCCTGGAAAATGACAATCAGATGGATTTAGAGTTTGAGTTTGCAATTACTGCTTTGTGTCAAAAAGCAAAGAAACAAGAAAACTTACTCATCATCGACAAACTTTGAACAGAGTGCTTAACCACTGATTCGCAATTTAATGTTTTCTACTGGTTTTAAAACAGTTTTTGTTTTTGAGTAAGAAATATAAATTGGAGCTTTCATTCACAACTTCTCTGCCACAGGCCAAAGAAGGCAAAGTTAGCGAACGCAAACCAGAACCGAGACCCAAAGCCATTTGCTGATTAAAATATAATAAAAAGGCAAACAAACTGTGGCTAATTTATTTATTACGCTCTCATAAATTCAATGCAAAATAATCCTTTATTTTGTACTTCGTTTGTTCGCTGTCCGCTGTTCACTGCTCACTGTTGGTGATTCGGTTAATGCGCCTCCACGGCGAACACACCAAAATTGGCTTTTAAAATATCACGTATACGCACCACATGCTGATAGCGGCATCTGAGGCTGACACATAAATCAAAACGCATAAATTTTATTATCCTCCTTTTTATTATGCTTGGCTGAGGAGGCCTGAGGGGGACAGAGCAATGAACTCCCCAGCTGGGAAATGAATCCCCAGACAAACTGCTCATGAGCAGGGATGAGAGATGAGAAAAATGGCATACTTGAAATGCTTTTAACAGCACATTTTATTAACTCTCTTGAATTATGTGATTAGGCTGCGAGTTTATTTTTTGAAATATTAATATGTGGAAATCCGAAATATTATTAGGTGGAAATCAACAGATGCTAAGAATAATGTTAGTTGGGGAATTGCAGGTCCCTCAACACATTTGGCGCTTGCAGATTCTCTCACCCAGCCAATTAGCAGCAACATCGGGCAAGTGAGCAATTTAATGAATTGATGGTCGAGTTCGCCTGCGGAATGAAACATGCATTGACCAGGACACAAGGACACCATCAGCCCTTGCGGATATGCAACACTTTTCGGGGGACGCAGAGGAAATGTTGTGGCTGCCTGCTGTAGCATGCTGTCGTTTTCCCTCGCTCCCGTTGGTGGTTTTCTGTTCCTGGTGTAAATTTAATGCAATTTAAATTGAAAATTCTTACTTGCATTTATTGAATGCAGATAATATTGCTGAAAACAGTTGGACATTTTCATATTTGCTGCATGATTCAGACAAAAGTTTCGTCTGTCTGCACCAGAAGCAGATGTTCCCAATTTGTATCAAACTTGAATTGTATAATGTGGACCGGAGGCAAGAATAGCTGAGTTGATAGTTTCGAAAGAGCTTCCTCGAATGGCTGTGCCAAAGTTACGAATGCATCCTGTTGTTGACAGGCTGAGCAGACATATCGTAAGTCTTTGTCATCAGTTACACTTGACTCCGTACATCGTTGGCATCACCAAACACCACAACACCTCCACACGTCGGCAAATAACATTATGGATAATTCATTCGCTGTGGTCTGTTTGCTGTTTGCTGTTTGCAATGTGTACCCTCCACAGATAAGCACTTCTGACATCCCCGTTAATAATTTGCTAAATTATATTTACCAAGTCCTTCGCCTTACTCGTCTAATGCATTATCCCAGCGGTGCCTGCAAAGAGAAAGCAAAGCAAAGCAAAACCAAGTCAAATACTTGTACAGAAGAGAGTATATAGGTTTCCTTTCCAGCGAATGGAGGTTTCCCATAAACGCCCAGAATGTTTAAAGGCAAAACTGATTGTCGTGTGGTTTTTTGTTGGTATAATAAAAAATATTTTACAGAGGGTTCATAAAAATCTCACCAAGTGGGTCACAGTTACCAAAGGCCACAAAAGAACCCCACAAGTTGGTGGCAGGTCACATTGGTATATTTTGTGTGTTCGATAATATTAAGAAGATACGTAAATTGTTTAGGGAAAATGGTCAAAATGGGTCACTCCCCGAATGTAATTAAAAAATTGATATAAGCTTCTTCTACCTGAATCAGATGACACTTTCAGGGTCCTTCTTTCTTTTCCCTTATCTTATCTTCTTACTCAAATTGAAATTTTGCTTTGCTCTTTGGGTACTGCTGTTGCTTGTTTTGTAGCTGAATAAATATTTACCTGGCGAATTTTTAATTTAGGACTTTTTTGTGTGTGAACTGGGACCACATCAAACGCACACTTCATCCCCTCCCGCGCAACAGAGAAAACTAAATAAAGGCGAAACACGATTCAGCGTTACGGCTGCCTAAGCCACTTGAGAGTCTGGTTAACAGCTTACTGTATACTTTTCGCCTTTTATTAATTTTCACATGACAGGCGCAGACAGTAAAATGTGTTCACATTAAATCCTTGCCCAGCGAAAGGATCTGTTGACATCTGAGGATTCAGCAGTTCCACATGCCATATAAATGTGAATTTCAACTGGTTTTTAAGAAGTCTCTCAAAACAGTTTTTCGTTTGCTTAACTGCATTGTTGAAATCGGATTATGTGATAATGGCTATGCTGTTGTTGTTGCTGTTGACGCTGTGCCTCAATTTGCATTCAAATATTCAACGTGGAAAGTGTGGAAAGTTCGTCAAGGTGAATTCATTGCCACGTAAACAGACTGAAAAGAAAATTCCAATAGCGCGGAAATTTGATTTCCTCAGGCTGGGGCACTCAACTGAGCCAAAGTTGGGCCGTTTTCCCCACCTTCACTTACCTCCACCCGCCAGTTGGCGCAAACAATCTGAAACAGCTACAATTTAATTGAGAATTAATGCCACATTTTCGCCAGCTGCTTTTCGTATTAAGTGAAGAACTTTGCGGCCTCTCGTAAAGTAAATAATTAGTTGGCCATTGACTGAGTAAGCTTTTTGCCCAAATAGAACTCTCGAGCAGACTCTCGACATGAGTGGGTCAAATCCTTCAATTATTAATTATAAATGAATCATCTATGTTTCACATCATGTTGTTTAAATGGAACTTAGTCACAATGTGGGTATATATAAGTATATATATCTTTAATTTACTTTGCTGGTCTACATTTGTTTACAAAATTTGGTAGAAAATATTCAGAATTTAAACAAAAATATAAACTGAAGGCAAGCTAACATTAACACACCTGCTGAATGAGGGAAATCAACAATTACATGACCCGCCAAATAAAACAATGCAAGGCAAAACAATGGAAAGAATGGCGTGGCCATAAAAAATACACAAATTTAAATAATTATTCAGTCCGAAATTCATTAACTGAGTTTTATATTTGACACTTTGTTTTAATTTGTTGGCAACACACGAACGCTCTTGTTCAGAATTTCGCTCAGTGTATATTTGCCTGCCTTTTCATGGCATAATTCAAGATTCACCTCATCTCCTTGGCGTGGTTGGAAAAACATGAAACAACAACGGAAGCAATTCACACAATGCAAATTTGTGAGTCAAGTTGAGCACTTCCTGCAGCTGCTATCCCTTTCAGACTTCCTTTCATCTACAGACTACGGAAAATATGAGAAGGCATTTGGTAATTTCTCATCTGCTCTCTCTCTACCCCTTCAAACTTTGTATATGCCATGCAGGAACAAAGTCTATTAAATATGATTTATATTGGGCATACGAAAACGTACGAAAACCTTGGCTTTTGAGTATAAACTTTTGCAAAGACAACAAATAAATTCGAAGAAACACAATACAAATCACCGCAAACTTTTCAAGCAGCCGACAAATTCGTTTAATCAAAATCTCGAAGGAATCTCACTAGTTTTTTGTTCTTCTTTTCACGACTTTGTAATATGATTTGAACTGTTTTACATAGTATTCCATTCTCGAGAGGGATTCGACACCTGTGCTAAGTGGTTCATCCAGCTGAGTCCGCCCCCGCCTTGAGGTCTTCATTTGTCCATTGCTCCCTCTAATTTTTCATTTTTAATGAGCTCGTTCCGAGCTGCCTCCCTCTCTCTCTCCTCATCTGTCGCTCCACACAACAGGCTGTAGGGTGATTATCCTTATCGTTTCTATCCGCTCTTCAGTGGCACGTAGTCAATGTCAAACAGTTTATCAAAATGGCACAGGGCTTTAAACTGGCCAACTCTGTTTGTCGCCTTATTAATGACGGCAATTTAGATGCACATTATTCTTTGTCCCCCTCCAGGCACTTCACACTGCAGCACCTCCTCTCTGACTACCTTTGCCACGCCCGGAGGAAATGATGTTGTCACCAAGTCAAATCGTTTTATATCCGCTGCCGGGGAAATGATTCGGACATGGACTCACCTTTCAGTTAACTGCTCTGCTTTGCTTTGCTATAGTTTCGTTCTCTTTCTCTCACCCTAATTCTGTTCCCCTTTCCTTTACCCTTCTTCCTGCTGTATCCTGTTCTGCTCTTGGCAAGTTTCAATTATAAACACTCTGAAATTGGCTTAGTGCGCTGCACTTTATGGTCAAAACGTGCGTGGTATTAACAACAAACGGAAGTGGCTGCAATCAACTGACAGAAGAGAACAAACAAGCTTGAGAGGGAAATGTGTAACTGAAATTAGATTCTGGCTTTTCGAAGTTGTAAACTCTCTTTCTCTCTCTCTCTTTCTTTCTTTAACACATATTATATTACATATAAATGTAAAATATATATTTAAGATGAATTTTTAAATGTTATAAAAATAAACAAATCATTTAAACAGTTGTTTTACGTTCAATGCAGTTGACTTTCCTACGATATGTGACAAATTAAAGGCACAAATTTTATTGATAAAAACCTCAGTTTATGAGCCTACTAAAAGGGTTTTGACAAACTCAAAAGCGCAGCCCGGTCGTACAGCAGAAACTTTAACAAAATGTGAATCGAGATGGTGAGAAAATAAGGCAACAAAAAAAAAATACTTCTACGAAATGAAACAGCAGGATGGATACTCATATCCCTAGTTGACCGTAAAAAGTTTAAATGTGCTGAAGTGGCAGCTGTAAAGAGGAACACAAAAACCAAGCAATAAAGAAAAGAAAAACAATGTTCAATGCGGCATGGAGCATAAACAAACAATACCAAAACTGTAACACAACAAATTGTTTAAAAGCAGCAAACTTTTGCAATTGGCCAGTGTGAGAAAACTGAAAATGCACAGCCAATGTCCAGGGACCAACAGAATTGTTGCAGTTTCATGCAACATGAGCGCGAAAATATTTGAGCTTAGTAACTGCAACAGTGGCGAAAAAGAAGCGATAGGCCCTCAAAACAGCTTGATAAATAAATGACTCGCCAAATCCTTGCGAAATTGTGCTTTCAGATTGTAGAATTTTGGCTTCATCAGACACGAATTTAATGCTTACTTGAGGATTTAACTTCCCAGTTTCTCTACCTATCTCTCTCTGCCTCTCGGGTGACCAAATCATTATTCATCTCTGGCTGAGCACAATTAATGAGCCCGGTTGGGATAGACGCAGCTGCTCTTGTGGTCTGTTTGAAGTGGTCTGGCAAATGAACTTGTTAGTAATTGTCCAGTTAGTTGACTCTACATAGTTTAACTTGGACAAATCAGACATGCAGATATTGATTCATATGGAATTGGAAGTTTGAGCTGCAAGAGAAAGTGGGAATAAAAGACTAGTGAGAAGGAGAATGAAAACATTCCAAGTCATAGGAATGGCAAGCAATGGCTGCTCAACTGGGAATGACTCGGTCATTTGCTTCCCTCTTTTCAATCCATTATTAAGGGGAGAATACACAACAAGGGTATAAAAGGGTCAAATGAATTCAATTGGGTCGCACTTGTTTTCCATGATTGTGTGAAAATCGATAAATGACAGTGAAATTGGGTCACAAACGAGCAACAACCGAAGCAATAAGGAATAAGTTTATGCAAAGAAGTCGTTGAAGTTCAGCAATTTAGGAATAAACTTGCAAACAGTTTTCCTTTTTTTAAACTATTTATATTTAAAAACTAATACCAGGCTGTGTAGTTTTTCAAACACGGAATTCAATCAGAGGGGCTTTCAGAGTGCTCCTATGTTAAGCCTTCGCTATTCTAATTTGGAGTGCCACCGACAGTGAATGTTTGCCCATTGGAATGCAATTGAATGAAATGCAAGCGTAGCTAGAAAAAACGAACTGAGTGCGTGAAGTGCGTTGAGTGAAGTATACGTGCCTAAAGAGCAACGGACCAGTTGTGGGTCCCAATGGGAAATTGACTGTCGGTTCTGATTGCTATTCGGGGTGTTGGGAGGCGGCTCTGTGTTGTTACTGCCATGCACAATTAGGCGTCTACAAAACACAGTAAACAAAGCGAAGTACTTTGTTCGAAACCGAAAAATTGCAATGGACCAGCGTATGAGTGCGTATACGTAATATTCGGTGTGTGCTTTAGTTTCCAGCCCTTTCAACTTTTGTGTGCTGTTGCTTCGCATACCCGCTGACAGCGCACAGAGAACAGCAGTTACCGAGTCTATACAAAGGTGAATCAGCATGGGTGAATAGAAATCACGAATCAACTGCAGAAACTACATTTCACTTCCGACATACTGCAGGTTGTTGAATAATCCACAACGCGGTTTTTGGCTCTACGTTGGCCACATCAAAGATTGAATTCATATTCACAACCATGTGATGAAGTGCATCACATGCGAGTCCTTATTCTGTCATACTCTGTGTGAGCATTCAGCGAGTGAAAACACTCCCGCACTCATACGCCAAAGTAAAAAACCCACATTGTGGAGCACCCCGAAATTAGATTCACTTGCAACAAGCACATCGAAACACGTCATTTCTCACGCCATCTACTTTTTATAGGGTTGAGAAAGGGGGAATTGGAGTGAGTGGAGGCGCTGACTAATGCGCGAGGAGCAGCTGCTTATCGGGACACATCATGCACACGTTATGTTCTTCCTTCCACTCTCTTATTTTTATACTTTTTTCGTATGCCAGCAGCCAAGAGTTTTCCTTTTGTTTGACTTGCTTTTCCCCTCTGTTTGTTGGCAGCATTGCTTGTTGACACTGCAACAGATACAACAACAAGACGTAAACTCCAGCCAGCATCTCCCCATGTTGTTTCACTCTGCTTTGCAAGTGAAAAGTTAACATTTGTTGTTGTGTCAAATTGCAAAAGCTCTGACACCATTGTAATTTGCACAAAAAAAAAAACGAGAATTTTGTCACACGTTGGAAAACTGCAGAGTTAGAGAGTTTTGGCTAGAACTCTAATCATAAACATCTTGCATTCAAATGATGCTCAGAATGCAGTTTTGGCTCTGCATCTGAAACTATTTTAAACAGGACTTCGAACTATGCAATCTCGTGTATCGATTATGTGCATATTTATATCTTTGTGTAAAGTTTCTTTCTCCACAAGCATTTTGATAAATTGGCTTCTATGCAAATTTATATTCTATTCTCGTGTGTGTTCTTCGCTTCAAGCACAAACTATGAAACGAAAAACCGAGACAAATCCGCTTTCTGCCTGTTGATTCCGCCCTAATTCCGAAAGAGGTCAAGTACTGACTTCGAATTCCAAATGGGAAAATTAAAGGAAAAAGCTATTGTCATTTAACCAAAATAGCATCAGCTAAAGACTTTTCGACCTTTTGTTGCATTAATTGGCTCTCTTGTTAAGGTAACTTTCATTTTATTTGCAACCTCTTGAGTGTGTCTATGAGGTAAACATATTGTATAACAAAATAGCTACAGATAATTAGATGAAAACAAAAAATGAAAGCAGACTTGGTTGAAGCGATTCGTTGAATAAAGTTTGTGAGAAAAGAACGAGAAGATGACGTCGATTAACTCGCGTAACACGTACTAAATTTTTATTGAATTGGTCGCGGGGGAACAAACTCAATGGAAGAGTAGGACAAGAGAGAAACTATTAAGAAAGCAAACAAAACAAAGTCAAACAAAAGTGTACAGAAATTGTGGCATGACAACAGGCGCTACATACATAGAGACAGACACTTGGCTGCGAGTAGAAACAATGCGAGAAGAGAAGCGAAGAGAAGGGAATACATAAACAAAAAATGTTGAAAACAACAGAAATGAAATTAGTAGGCTGCAGTGGAGAGTACTCGACTAACAGATGCCCTGCTAACAAAACTCAGAGCCAAGCTAGATGTAGATAAGAAGTTCATTGAGTTTACGTCGCAGCTGAGCTGTTTAATCAAGTCCTTTGAATTCCTTGTAGCGCATAACAACAGCAACTGGAATACGCCCACGTACAAGCGACTGCAAATCTGCAACATTTTGTTGAAATGTTGTTGAGTTGTCGCTGCCTCCCTCTCCATCCCCGTCCCCTTACCATTTCCGTCTGCGGCAGCCTCAATCTAATGCCATATTTCTTCTTGAGCTGCCTGCGACTCCGCTCCGAGCATGTCAATTGCATCATTAATAATGGCATTTGCCAGTGGGCATTGGTGGGGGCCAGCGGCAATGCTGCCTGCCCATACATTAGGATACGTGCCCAAGTCTGTGTCCTGGCCGTTGACTAATGGCTCGCACATACGCCGAGAGGTTTACAGACAATGAACTCCAACCAACCAGAGCCGCAAGAAGCTGCAGAATCGCCTAAGCACAACTCGAACAAAGCAGTCCGAATGGAGCAACTTTGCTTGTGCCACCTCCTTCCCTTCGCCTATGTGCTGATGGGAGAACGTGATCTGCATTTAAAATCAGCACAACTTATACAACTCTCACAGTCCGCTTTGAGTTGTACTTGTGGCTCGCTTGACCCTCACACTCCACTGCGTATACGCAATTTTTCAATTAACTCGAATTTAATTGATATGCCAGATTTGCGGGCGCATCATAAACACTTCTCATTTTTAATGCACAATTTAACAAATTAGCAAGTCCACAGTGACTGCTGAAAGTATTCCCCAGCTGCCAGACAAGCCCCACTTTACTTTTCAGGTAACCGCAGCAACAACGAGAATAAGATTTATGTGTCGACACTCCAGCGTACTATATCCTATCGTTAATAACAGAAAAATTTACGCATTATGTTGCCAGAAACACATTGCTGGCCCCTTCCACTCCCTCTCCCACTCCCTCTACTCTCCTCTAGCGCCCCACTTAGGGATCCTGTTCGAAACAGGCAAGGGCCATAAATATGTTGATGTTTGTTACGGTTAAGAGCCTCCCGTAGCTGATAGGTGTGTTGTGTGTGTGCGTGTGTGTATGTGTGCGTATGTGGGTGTGTGAGTTACACATCCTAATTACATTTTAATGCCACGGCATTTGGCACTTTTTATGCCCGACATTAAAGATGTGCTTCCACAGCTTTATCGATAAGGCCTTAACTCACACGAGTATGCGTTCTCCGCTTGAAGGTGGTGCTTTCAACAGCAAATTAAGTTAAGTAGCTATATGGCCATAGGATAAAAATATTCCGTAATGTGCAGCGGATTATTAGAGTCAATGTCAATAAAGAATGGATGGCTGCACTCCTTTTGAATAAAGGCTTCGTTTGCAAGTTTTAACAATATAATTAGTTGGCTTATGTACAAATTAATTGAATGATAAACTGGATATTGAAAGGAAGCTTTAAAATGTATGAACTGTCTCAATCAACAGTTGAGGAAGTCCTCGTTATAACAAGTATTTTATTTCGGAATTGATTTAAATCTCTTGAGTGCACGACTTGCTCACAATTTGCGCACCGCCACCGCCACAGCCTAGGCCACAAAAACAGGAACAACAACAATGATCAAAGCAGCAGGCTGTAAAATTAGAAAACTTCTCCATGGCATACAAATGAAGCGCTTAAATCGTTCTCCCTCCTATCTGCGTGCCCCGTCTGTGGCACAACCAGTTGTGGGGCAACAATTGTCCTCTTAGCAGCCAATAAGCCGCACCCGAAATCATTGTGAAAAAGTGTACACCAAGGATCTGATGCTCCAATCGAATGACAGTCTGCTCAGACTCAGACTTTTATTGCGGTCTGAGATTGCCGCAACAGCCGGTGAGGAGCAATAGCAACAATGGGGACGTAATTGTAGCAGAAATAGTTGGACCGGAATCAAGAAATGCGATGGCTCTTGGCGCCTTTCCAAATGGGCCCCTCAGCTGGTGCATGCCACTCGTAATAGTTGTAGAGGAGTTCCCCGTTCTTTGCCCTCGCTGCTCGTTGTTTCTTCTGCAGTCTCCATTAACGTCGAACCATTTTAATATTTAAAATATCATTCAGAAAGCGAAAATAGCGCAGCCCAGAATTTTACGACAGGCTGAATAATTCAGCAAGCGACAATAATAATAGTTAGGCTGCGCCTTATGTCTTCCCCGAACCAGACGCAGAACCATATCAGCCCACAGACCCGTTGGCTTAAGTGCTGTGTGCTTTGCATGTGAAAATCCCTTGAAAACACACACACAAACACACACACACACACGCATACATTGTGACAAGCGGAGTCGACATGATACTCGTCTTGGGCTGAGCCTTGTCGGGATTTCGTTGAGGTGGCAGCTCAAAGTCTAGTCGGGAAGAAGGGATCGCTGCAAGGCGGCATTAAATATGCAAATTAAAGTGCAGCCAGGTGAGCAGATGGCATCGGACTGAGACAGAGACAGAGACAGAAGACGAAGAGAGAGCGAGAGAGAGACAGAGACAGCGGCTAAGCTGAGCAGCCCACGAATGTAAATGTTGTTCCCTAAGTTTAAGGTGAGCTGAGGAATTCAAGCGCTCCTATCAAGCCGCAACTTTAATTCACCTCAACGTTGCGCATACGCCACGTGCGCTCAAGGACAACATAAGCCGTATTTTGTTGAGTGAGTGTGTGTAAACGAAAGTCATAAATTTTGCTGGCTGAAGCACGTCGAAATTCAAATTTTGTTCGTTGGCATAGAAATCATTCGTATGACTTTCGCCAGCTGGCCAGGCAAAGGATATTGTAGTCACAGAAGAGACCGCAAACAGTCTCCATCCGGCTGTTGCTATTGCGGCTGATATTGTTGCTGTATTTGTTTAGATGAAATGCAAATTTATAAGCAAAAACTTGGATTGAGTTTCAGCAAAAAAAGAAGACAGAAAAGAGCACAACGGAAACAGGGAAACATTATAATAAATATGACAAAGCCGGTGGGCAAAAGAACAAATGATATGCATGAGTTTTCAGAGAGATGGAAACAAAATGATTCCGAGCACGATTGTTGAATATAAACTGTCAAATTGAGAATAAAACAAAAATTATTGTATTTAATTCAGAGCATTAAAATGCCTTTTTTTGTGTGAATAGTTTCCAATTCGCATCTTAATTGGTTACTTTCATTTCAATATTTAACTGCTAATCTCAATGCTAAACCCCAACAATACGACAAAGCACAAACTAAATTTGAGACTTTGCCAGACTAACTTGGGTCGCTGACTCGAGGGACAAACAACAAGCCTGTTAGTGAGAATGTTTACAATCTCTCAGGAGAATAAAATCTGATTACAATGGGTCAGGTCGACAACGTAATAAAATTAAATTCAACGCCTTCGCCTTGGCGACATGATTCTCATTTTGCACAGCTTTAAATTTTCGATACTCGCTCTCTGACATTACACACAGCATTGCTTATTAATTATGATTAATCTGTGAGCAACAAGCTGTGACAAAAGTATACAACAATAATGAATAATATGCCAATCTGTTGTGCCTCTTTACCAATAATCTGACAAATCCGTTTATTGTGAGCCGCACAATCCGCAATCCAATTCTCAGAGCCCACGTCAGTTCTCAGCGGCAAAGAATAAACTGAATAAAAGACTTTCCCACAATGAGCGCTAATGCAATACAATCTGTTATTTGAAAGCGAAAGATTTTCATATTCAATCTGACACTGAGCAACGATGTCAATTTCTCGCTTATCTTCTTCGCCTCTCCTCCTTTCATCTACCTCGTTTTCTTATATTTCTCACGCAGAAACATGAAATTTCAATTGATGCCGAAACGACTCTGAGTGTAATTCAAGAAAACGAAAACTCTTGTGATGACTTCAGCATGAAAATCCTTTTCACAGCCTCCGCTTTTCGTTCTCTTCCAGTCACTGAGGGACTCTGTCAGTTGCGTACCTGCCACTCGCCCCATGAGTGGGGTAGGTCGGCGGATTTTCTTCCCTTTTCCCACCTTTTTTTTATTTTTCGTCAGCTACTCAGAATGAATTGTATTTTTCGTTTCAAATTCGCATCAATTTCCAAATCTGATTTCTCGTTTCCTCTGCTGTTGATGCTGCTGTTGTTTATGCGGTGTGTTCCTGGGAGTGGTGGAAGTGCTGACTGTGGACTGCCTGATGGGTCAATGGAAATAACATGTTTTTGCCGCTGGAAGAATGGGGAAGGTGGCTAGCAAATTGTTTTGCACTTTAAATCGCTTGCAATCAATTCCTAAATTGCTGGCTGTTAAAATGATAAACGCTCCGTTGGGCTGATAGACTTTTAGTCTGTCTGCAACACCTGCGTGGTTTCTAAAGGGAAACGACTTGGAAACCAATGCAATGCTTTTGCGGTTGTCGGAGCATTTTAGGATCACATTGTCATTTAATGGGTTTTCAGACTTACTATGGGTTTCATAGGAAAATTGAGGTTATAAAGGTTCCTGTTATGTGCAATTTCATTTTATATTAACAAATTGAAAAAAATAAACAAAAAATTAAAAATAGGATAAAATAGGAACATTTAGAACAAACACAAAGTAAGCAACAGAGCAAAACAAAAATTCATAGAAATAGTTTACATAAATAAGTCATGCTGATTTCACGTTTTGGGGCACTTTTGTTTATCTTTGTTTTAATTTTCCATGTGCGTAGCACTGAATGCGATTCATGCGAAACCCAAATTAAATGTTTACACAAATACCATTTGTTTATATTACTTGCAGACAATATTCAAAAGGTGGCTTGTGGAGGAATGTTATTTTTGGAATGCAATTGAGTACACACAGCATTCACTTAGGGAGATTATTTGCTTAATTTACTTTGATACGACTTGGCAAATATTTCAATGTCGCTTTGCAGATGTGAATTTCTGTTTGCACCAACAAATTGATTATACGCCCTGTTGACCCTATTCACATGCGCTCTCTTCTCCCCTAATTCTCATTCTTCGTTCTCGCTCTATTTCTCCTTCTCCTTCTCTTTTATTTCTCGCTTTGTTTGTTTGCCAATTTGCGTTGCCAGCAGCAACAAAGCGAGAGTCAAAATGTCATCCATGCAAATGTTTATCATCAACTTCTGCGGGCTATTTGCTCTAATGTAAACTTGCTTCTGGAATTTGTTCAACAACAACAACAACAACAGCTAATGGCTAATTGATGTGTGCATTTGTGAGGCTGCAACACATTCCTCTCTACAACGCTCAGCTCAGCCTCAAATCAAGTATTGCGAAGGCAGCTCCTTGATTTCAAAGCATGTCCCACATAAAATGGCACTCACTGACACAATGACAGCATGACAAACTGACGCTATGACAGCGGCAGAAGAAACAAATGTTCCATTCTTTCGACACAACTCGACTCGGCTCGAAACCTGCAGCTCCATCCCGAGGCTGACACTGAGCAATGTGCGCAAGTGTCGGCCCAACTTGACTTCGCTCCACTGTCCTCTATGCTCCGTCTTCTATCTGGTATGCAATATGAATGTGTCGCATGTGTTGCCTTCCCTTCTTCTTTCCACTGCCCTGCTTTTCTGGGACAAACGACGACATCATCATTACGCAGCAACTCCAGACACTTGGTATGCAGCACCCAGAGCAAAAGTAAATGAGGGAGGAGAACGAGGAGACCGAAAAGCAACAGCAAGCAGCTGCGCTTGAGGCGCCCCCATTTGTTTCTTTTTCATCTGGCGGAAGCGATTGAACCGCAAAATGGCAAAACGACAGGCAACTATCAGCCAAATCACATTTAGCCAGGTTTCTTGTTAATGATGATGACAGCAGAAGGTGTTGCCGCCTCGGCGTCAGCCTGTGCTTGTATTTTTGTGTTTGTGTTGTTGTTGATGTCTTCCACTTGACATTTTTAGTACTCTTCTGCAGCCATATCAACGCTGACATATGTCACTCCGAGTGTCGCTCCCACTCAGTCGCACTCTGATGCCACATGTGGTGAAAGGCAACCGCAGGAGGCGACACGTGTTTGTCAGCGTGTCAAGCGGTCGAGAGCACAGCATGAGTGCAAAATGTATATATAATACAACGAAATGGGCAAGTGTTGAATGTGGAATGTAGAATATCGCTGATATGGAGTGAAATATGTTAACAAATTGTCACAGATAGTTCGTGTTCGTTGGCTCCGTTGGCTCAATGTAGCATTATATTCGTGTGAGGCACGCCACGTGCCACACAAAGAAGTATTTGAAACGAGAAGACTCACTTGCCTTGTAATGGCATTATAAGCTGTAAGATAATAATGCTGTGAACAATAGTTCAAATAAATATGATCGTTGTTAATCTTTGTATACATACATCCTTGTATGTAATTAGAAATTCACAACTTATTTTAATTCAGTTGTTTTTCGTCAGATGGTAAATGGCAACTGTATGAACAAATCGAAAGGAATGTAAAATTTAACACAAACAGGGAATCAAATTTAAATTTATTTTATATATTAAAAAATAATTTATGAATTGTATTTATATTTTAATGGCCAAATTACTACTCAAATTCTAAATTCATTGCAAAATATCATATATTATCATATCATACATTCATAAATTTTACTTTAATTAAAAAAATGTATTTTATTTTGCATTCTGCCTTATACAATTATTCGAACTATAAGCATCAGGACAAATTAAGGAGTCAGGTTGGCCGAGCGGTCTAAGGCGCCAGATTTAAGCTCTGGTTCTCGATAGAGAGCGTGGGTTCGAACCCCACACCTGACAATGCGAAGAAACTAACTTTTTTAAATAATTATTTTTTTATATTTATTTTCAGTGGGTGTCTAAAGTGAAGGCCTGTGGACCATCTAAGTGTTAAATTTGTTTTGATTGCACTGCGCAAACTCCACTAACGTCAAACGTCCATTGCTGGCAGCGCTGCCTCAGTCGCTGCCCGTGCCGACGTTGACTCGAGTATCTTGCTGCCAGCCGCTGCGTACGAGACTTCAGTTATTTTGCGGCATTTGAACTCAGCGCAACGAAACACAGCGAAGTGCTTACGAAAATCCCAATACAGAGACAGGCGTGTAGAACGTAAGCGTAAAAACAACAGGAAAACAACAACAACAAGAACGATAACGAGCAACAATAACAAATAGAAACCATCCGGCATTGTATGAAATGTTTGCCGTGTGTCAATGACGCGTAAAAATAGCAAAAATCGAAGTGAACCAATGAATTGTGTGTGGCTGGGTGTTTTCGGGTGCGTGTGTGCTGTGCGTATGGCAACAAAAACAATAACAACAACAACAAAAATAACAATAAACACAATCACTTTGTTTTGTGCTTGTGGTTTCCCTGCTGTGCAAAATTGAAAGAAAAGCGAACATAAACACCTTGTGGTAGAAAGGCTGCAAGAAATGCTATTGCTTAAATTAAGACTACGAGAAAATATGAATTGCAAATGCTTCATTAGAATAGCAATGAATTTATGCATTTTAACTTATTTGGCTAACTACCAGAACTATGAATTCTCAACTGATTTAAGAGATTTTAATTTCAAGCTTATTTGAAAGTAAGCATGGGAAAGCGTTTCAGCTCAGTTTTAAATAAATACCATATCAGAAAGTTTTTAAATAATCTCATAATTTGTCCGTTTGCCGAGAAATGTGAAAATAATTTCATGCAAGCTTTTCTGTGCTTCTGTCGTTTTGCTTTTATTTAAATTAACTATTTGCATTCAAAAATACACATACATAAACACGCAAATACACAAATAATAACTTTGCGTGCTTTGTTCGAGAGTTTTGCGTTTGCACTGTGCTTTTTAGTTACCTTTTTTGTCGTTATATTTCATGTTGTTTTGGAAGAGCTCCCTCGCATTTGGCATTCCGAATTCGTAATTGGTGTCCAGCGGCTTGCAACGGTCACGACGCGCCGCACATTTTAAGGATTTTTGACTACAATTATGCGCATACGGATTTAACCTACTTTGCAGCACACGGCACACAGCACACATGGCGTATTAGCAATTTTTTAATTAAATACTGAAATAACTCTGGCACCAAAGCCTGCAAAACTGTCAAAACGATTACCCGGGCTCCCAATTATGAAAATAAATAATTTAATTTGAATGTTTATTTTCCATTGCAGTAAATTATGATCAAGTCTTGAGTGTTAAGCAGTGAGTGCGTGTGCGAAACGTTTAAAGTGCGAATAAATAAACAAAATTGCGCGAATTCAACGTCAACAAATATAACAAGATTAATTATATGACATCAACTATACTTTAAACAAGTGAGTATTGATAGTTTGAACTTTAAAATTAAATTAGCCACATTCTGTGAAAACAGTCACTATAGAACAGACAAATATTTAGATTTAATTTATGGTACACATAGCTCCAGTCAAAAAAAAAAAAGAGAAAAGCAAAAGGCATACACTTAGAGCAAACAAAAAGGAAGGAACCATTTATTCATATGAATTTTATTTATTGCTGATTTCGTTCGCCTTGGGAGGGAGCAGACTCGTAAATCAAAAGCCTCAGCAAGGCATGCTTTAGTAATTTCATAAATAAATATTTATTGCTTGTAGCAGCATAAGTGCGCACTCAGCCGTATAGTATACATTTTATGTATAGTCGAATTTAAAATAGATTCTCATTTGAATGGAGGATTTCATCAACGAAGTGGAAGTGATTAAGCCTGATGAGCTCACAGAACTTCTAGCTGGAATCCTTGAAATCAATCAACGTTTTGCAGCTGTCGCAATTTGTATTGAAAGCAATTCATTTGCAAGCAATTGCCATATGAATCAATATGCAAATCTTCACTATGTACACAAGTCCCAATTTGTCCGCTTTACCTTCCCACTTCTCTCGCCCCATTTACTCATTGCCTAGGTCTGCTTCTGCTCCGTCTACTGTTCTCCAGCTCTTCTCACTCTCTAGTTGTATGCCAGTTGGACTGTCAAGCTGCCAGCGTAGTCGCCTGTCATTCAACCTTAAAACCATGCCACCCACACGCGGCACGTTTGTCCGCTGCCTTCAGTTGGCATTTTGGGTGTATTTAATTATCTGCCAATTCATCAGCGCGTCGTGTTTATGCACATTGTTTGCATTGGCTACAATGAAATTTTCAAACAATGAAACTGAAAGAAAAATTCACAGCACAAATGTAGTAATAATAATGAAAGCTCTACAAACAAGTAAAGATAATATAGCCAAATGCTGACTATAAGAGACCTGTTCACATTTGTTCTACAAGTGTTATTCTGAAGATACAAGCATGACAAGCTTGTCTCGACATTACAAGCAGTTTACTAGAAACTATCTCCACCGAAGTTTCTTTGTTTGAGTTCAACTAGAGCTGCTCAATATGAAAATAACAGACAGTCGGGAAGTAATGTAGAAGTCTTGCGATTCGATGTTTCGAAGTCGTTAGAGTTGCAGCTGAAGAGACCTTATTCACTTTTTTACCGAATGTGAACTGGTGCAAAATTGCTGGAAAATTACCATATGGGGTGACAATGAAAACATGCTGGATACACAGGCAAGAACTAGAGGCGTTCGAACTGGGTCGGAAAGGTAGGCAGCAGTCGGAAATATCATGTATAGCGAACAAATGCTAAGCTTAGTTTGAACGCAATGCGCCTTGCCATTAAACAGGCATTATGTATACGCAGTGTGTGCACAAACATGCTCGTTCAACGGGACAGTCACGTTTTCTGACTCTCTGTTTTAGTGTTGTTGCGTGACAATTCCCATATCGTGTTTTTTCTGTATGTATGTGTCACTTATCCGCCATCACAACAATTGTAGCGGCATTTTGCTGCCATTCAAACTGTGCCTTCGTCCACTTGCGGTCATTCTCAATGGAATGCAAAATTTTAGTTTTTTTTTGTTGGCTGTTTACAGCATAATTGCATATATACTACTTTTAAAAAAATAAAGAATTCCTTTCATGTCAAAAAATAGCATTTCAACATTTTTAGAATATCCTGCGGAAATAAAATGATTTGAAGCGTTAGTGTGACTTTTTCCTAAATCTTTTTTTTGGTTTTTCCGCTTCCATGTATAAAATCAATCAATCTGCTGAAAACATTCACCACAATTGACATGAAACAGTCAAAATATTTATGACGCTCTTGTATTATTCATTTTTGGCAGATGCAGTAAAACCAGTTCCTCCCTTGCTAAGCCCAAACTTATCTTATAATTTATTCAAACTATTTCTGATGTTCCAACATATGTGACATTGTAAGGCGTCTGTCTTACATGAAGACACCAACTAAAATGTCTGTCACAATTTCATAGCACATTTCAATTCATATTCGCATGTAGCCAACACATTCGACAAAATATATTATTTTGCGCTCCTGTTGTGCACTCGACCGCTTGACACAATGACAAACATGTGTTGCCTTCAATGGTTATATGAACCGCGTTGTTCTCACATGTGGCGCAAATTCGCAGACAAACCAGGCAAACGGAATGTGGCTGGCGAAAGAAGAGATGCTCAGACATATGTTTAAGGTTGTATGACTTTAGCAGAAAGATGATCAAGTCAAGTGGGATTTATTCAAAAAACGCTTGCTGAGGTAGAAGCTGCAACACCTTTTGCTGTCATCATCATTAACAAGAAACCTGGCTAAATGTGATTTGGCTGATAGTTGCCTGTCGTTTTGCCATTTTGCGGTTCAATCGCTTCCGCCAGATGAAAAAGAAACAAATGGGGGCGCCTCAAGCGCAGCTGCTTGCTGTTGCTTTTCGGTCTCCTCGTTCTCCTCCCTCATTTACTTTTGCTGTGGGTGCTGCATACCAAGTGTCTGGAGTTGCTGCGTAATGATGATGTCGTCGTTTGTCCCAGAAAAGCAGGGCAGTGGAAAGAAGAAGGGAAGGCAACACATGCGACACATTCATATTGCATACCAGATAGAAGACGGAGCATAGAGGACAGTGGAGCGAAGTCAAGTTGGGCCGACACTTGCGCACATTGCTCAGTGTCAGCCTCGGGATGGAGCTGCAGGTTTCAAGCCGAGTCGAGTTGTGTCGAAAGAATGGAACATTTGTTTCTTCTGCCGCTGTCATAGCGTCAGTTTGTCATGCTGTCATTGTGTCAGTGAGTGCCATTTTATGTGGGACATGCTTTGAAATCAAGGAGCTGCCTTCGCAATACTTGATTTGAGGCTGAGCTGAGCGTTGTAGAGAGGAATGTGTTGCAGCCTCACAAATGCACACATCAATTAGCCATTAGCTGTTGTTGTTGTTGTTGTTGAACAAATTCCAGAAGCAAGTTTACATTAGAGCAAATAGCCCGCAGAAGTTGATGATAAACATTTGCATGGATGACATTTTGACTCTCGCTTTGTTGCTGCTGGCAACGCAAATTGGCAAACAAACAAAGCGAGAAATAAAAGAGAAGGGGAATGAGAACGAAGAATGAGAATTAGGGGAGAAGAGAGCGCATGTGAATAGGGTCAACAGGGCGTATAATCAATTTGTTGGTGCAAACAGAAATTCACATCTGCAAAGCGACATTGAAATATTTGCCAAGTCGTATCAAAGTAAATTAAGCAAATAATCTCCCTAAGTGAATGCTGTGTGTACTCAATTGCATTCCAAAAATAACATTCCCCCACAACCCACCTTTTGACTATTGTCTGTAAAATAAACTATTTAAATTTGTGTAAATACTTGATCACATGCTGGAATCTCTTTCAGGTGCTTCCATTTTCAACCAGTCAAAATATTCTGTTTACTAATAGAATTTATTATTATGGAGTACTGCGCAAATATTCACTAGTTTGCGAATTTATACTAGTTTTCAAATCTACATTTTAATTAAGAAACCATGTGTACGATGTCTGAAAAGCCACTACAAGAGAATGTGATTCTAAAATGCTTCGACAACCGCAAAAGCATTCCATTGGTTGGCAACTCAAAAGCTTTCTGCCTTCAACAACCACTCAGGTGTTGCTGTTTGAATGGACTGAAAGTCTATCAGCCCAACGGAGCGTTTTTCATTTTAACAGCCGGCAATTTAGGGATTGATTGCAAGCAATTTGAACTGCAAAACAATTTGATAGCCACCTTTCCCATTTTCTCGTGAAAACAGTGGCGAAACATGTTATTTCCATTGCCCCTCCAGACAGTCAGCACTTTCCCCACCCTCAGATAGCCACCGCATAAACAACAGCAGAGGAAACGAGAAACCAGATTTGGAAATTGATGCGAATTTGAAACGAAAAATACAATTCATTCGGAGTAGCTGACGAAAAATAAAAAAATTCAGTGGGAAAAGGGAAGAAAATCCGCCGACCTACCCCACTCATGGGGCGAGTGGCAGGTACGGTGAGAGAGTCCCTCAGTGACTCGAAGAGAATGAAAAGCGGAGGCTGTGAAAAGGATTTTCATGCTGAAGTCATCACAAGAGTTTTCGTTTTCTTGAATTACACTCAGAGTCGTTTCAGCATCAATTGAAATTTCATGTTTCTGCGTGAGAAATATAAGAAAACGAGGTAGATGAAAGGAGGAGAGGCGAAGAAGATAAGCGAGAAATTGACATCGTTGCTCAGTGTCAGATTGAATATGAAAATCTTTCGCTTTCAAATAACAGATTGTATTGCATTAGCGCTCATTGTGGGAAAGTCTTTTATTCAGTTTATTCTCTGCCGCTGAGAACTGACGTGGGCTCTGAGAATTGGATTGCGGATTGTGCGGCTCACAATAAACGGATTTGTCAGATTATTGGTAAAGAGGCACAACAGATTGGCATATTATTCATTATTGTTGTATACTTTTGTCACAGCTTGTTGCTCACAGATTAATCATAATTAATAAGCAATGCTGTGTGTAATGTCAGAGAGCGAGTAACGAAAATTTAAAGCTGTGGAAAAATGAGAATCATGTCGCCAAGGCGAAGGCGTTGAATTTAATTTTATTACGTTGTCGACCAGACCCATTGTAATCAGATTTTATTCTCCTGAGAGATTGTAAACATTCTCACTAACAGACTTGTTGTTTGTCCCTCGGGCCAGCGACCCAAGTTAGTCTGGCAAAGTCTCAAATTTAGTTTGTGCTTTGTCGTATTGTTGGGGTTTACCATTGAGATTAGCAGTTTAATATTGAAATGAAAGTAACCAATTAAGATGCGAATTGGAAACTATTCACACAAAAAAAGGCATTTTAATGCTCTGAATTAAATACAATAATTTTTGTTTTATTCTCAATTTGACAGTTTATATTCAACAATCGTGCTCGGAATCATTTTGTTTCCATCTCTCGGAAAACTCATGCATATCATTTGTTCTTTTGCCCACCGGCTTTGTCATATTTATTATAATGTTTCCCTGTTTCCGTCGTGCTCTTTTCTGTCTTCTTTTTTTTGCTGAAACTCAATCCAAGTTTTTGCTTATAAATTTGCATTTCATCTAAACAAATACAGCAACAATATCAGCCGCAATAGCAACAGCCGGATGGAGACTGTTTGCGGTCTCTTCTGTGACTACAATATCCTTTGCCTGGCCAGCTGGCGAAAGTCATACGAATGATTTCTATGCCAACGAACAAAATTTGAATTTCGACGTGCTTCAGCCAGCAAAATTTATGACTTTCGTTTACACACACTCACTCAACAAAATACGGCTTATGTTGTCCTTGAGCGCACGTGGCGTATGCGCAACGTTGAGGTGAATTAAAGTTGCGGCTTGATAGGAGCGCTTGAATTCCTCAGCTCGCCTTAAACTTAGGGAACAACATTAACATTCGTGGGCTGCTCAGCTTAGCCGCTGTCTCTGTCTCTCTCTCTCTCTCTTCGTCTTCTGTCTCTGTCTCTGTCTCAGTCCGATGCCATCTGCTCACCTGGCTGCACTTTAATTTGCATATTTAATGCCGCCTTGCAGCGATCCCTTCTTCCCGACTAGACTTTGAGCTGCCACCTCAACGAAATCCCGACAAGGCTCAGCCCAAGACGAGTATCATGTCGACTCCGCTTGTCACAATGTATGCGTGTGTGTGTGTGTGTTTGTGTGTGTGTTTTCAAGGGATTTTCACATGCAAAGCACACAGCACTTAAGCCAACGGGTCTGTGGGCTGATATGGTTCTGCGTCTGGTTCGGGGAAGACATAAGGCGCAGCCTAACTATTATTATTGTCGCTTGCTGAATTATTCAGCCTGTCGTAAAATTCTGGGCTGCGCTATTTTCGCTTTCTGAATGATATTTTAAATATTAAAATGGTTCGACGTTAATGGAGACTGCAGAAGAAACAACGAGCAGCGAGGGCAAAGAACGGGGAACTCCTCTACAACTATTACGAGTGGCATGCACCAGCTGAGGGGCCCATTTGGAAAGGCGCCAAGAGCCATCGCATTTCTTGATTCCGGTCCAACTATTTCTGCTACAATTACGTCCCCATTGTTGCTATTGCTCCTCACCGGCTGTTGCGGCAATCTCAGACCGCAATAAAAGTCTGAGTCTGAGCAGACTGTCATTCGATTGGAGCATCAGATCCTTGGTGTACACTTTTTCACAATGATTTCGGGTGCGGCTTATTGGCTGCTAAGAGGACAATTGTTGCCCCACAACTGGTTGTGCCACAGACGCGGCACGAGGATAGGAGGGAGAACGATTTAAGCGCTTCATTTGTATGCCATGGAGAAGTTTTCTAATTTTACAGCCTGCTGCTTTGATCATTGTTGTTGTTCCTGTTTTTGTGGCCGTGGCTGTGGCAGGCGGTGGCGGTGGCTGCTATAACCGTTCCTGTTGTCGTGTCAGTTCTTGCCCCAGGCACTCGAAGGCGCAAATTGTGAGCAAGTCGTGCACTCAAGAGATTTAAATCAATTCCGAAATAGAATACTTGTTATAACGAGGACTTTCCTCAACTGTTGATTGAGACAGTTCATTCATTATAAAGCTTCCTTTCAATATCCAGTTTATCATTCAATTAATTTGTACATAAGCCAACTAATTATATTGTTAAAACTTGCAAACGAAGCCTTTATTCAAAAGGAGTGCAGCCATCCATTCTTTATTGACATTGACTCTAATAATCCGCTGCACATTAAGGATTATTTTTATCGTATGGCCATATAGCTACTTAACTTAATATGCTGATGAAAGCACCACCTTCAAGCGGAGAGCCGGGGACGCATACTCGTATGAGTTAAGGCCTTATCGATAAAGCTGTGGGAGCACATCTTTAATGTCGGGCATAAAAAGTGCCAAATGCCGTGGCATTAAAATGTAATTAGGATGTGTAACTCACACACCCACATATGCACACACACACACACACACCTATCAGCTACGGGAGGCTCTTAACCGTAACAAACATCAACATATTTATGGCCCTTGCCTGTTTCGAACAGGATCCCTTAGTGGGGCACTAAAGGGGAGTAGAGGGAGTGGGAGAGGGAGTGGAAGGGGGCAGCAATGTGTTTCTGGCAACATAATGCGTAAATTTTTCTGTTATTAACGGTAGGATATAGTACGCTGGAGTGTCGACACATAAATCTTATTCTCGTTGTTGTTGCGGTTACCTGAAAAGTAAAGTGGGGCTTGTCTGGCAGCTGGGGAATACTTTCAGCAGTCACTGTGGACTTGCTAATTTGTTAAATTGTGCATTAAAAATGAGAAGTGTTTATGATGCGCCCGTAAATCTGGCATATCAATTAAATTCGAGTTAATTGAAAAATTGCGTATACGCAGTGGAGTGTGAGGGTCAAGCGAGCCACAAGTACAACTCAAAGCGGACTGTGAGAGTTGTATAAGTTGTGCTGATTTTAAATGCAGATCACGTTCTCCCATCAGCACATAGGCGAAGGGAAGGAGGTGGCACAAGCAAAGTTGCTCCATTCGGACTGCTTTGTTCGAGTTGTGCTTAGGCGATTCTGCAGCTTCTTGCGGCTCTGGTTGGTTGGAGTTCATTGTCTGTAAACCTCTCGGCGTATGTGCGAGCCATTAGTCAACGGCCAGGACACAGACTTGGGCACGTATCCTAATGTATGGGCAGGCAGCTGTATTGCCGCTGGCCCCCACCAATGCCCACTGGCAAATGCCATTATTAATGATGCAATTGACATGCTCGGAGCGGAGTCGCAGGCAGCTCAAGAAGAAATATGGCATTAGATTGAGGCTGCCGCAGACGGGAATGTTAAGGGGACGGGGATGGAGAGGGAGGCAGCGACAACTCAACAACATTTCAACAAAATGTTGTAGATTTGCAGTCGCTTGTACGTGGGCGTATTCCAGTTGCTGTTGTTATGCGCTACAAGGAATTCAAAGGACTTGATTAAACAGCTCAGCTGCGACGTAAACTCAATGAACTTCTTATCTACATCTATCTTGACTCTGAGTTTTGTTAGCAGGGCATCTGTTAGTCGAGTACTCTCCACCGCAGCCTACTAATTTCATTTCTGTTGTTTTCAACATTTTTTGTTTATGTATTCCCTTCTCTTCGCTTCTCTTCTCGCATTGTTTCTACTCGCAGCCAAGTGTCTGTCTCTATGTATGTAGCGCCTGTTGTCATGCTACAATTTCTGTACACTTTTGTTTGACTTTGTTTTGTTTGCTTTCTTAATAGTTTCTCTCTTGTCGTACTCTTCCATTGAGTTTGTTCCCCCGCGACCAATTCAATAAAAATTTAGTACGTGTTGCTCGAGTTAATCGACGTCATCTTCTCGTTCTTTTTCTTGTAGTTGACTTCGTTTTTGCTTGACTCACAAACTTTATTCAACGAATCGCTTCAACCAAGTCTGCTTTCATTTTTTGTTTTCATCTAATTATCTGTGGATATTTTATTATACAATATGTTTACCTGCTAGACACACTCAAGAGGTTGCAAATAAAATGAAAGTAACCTTAACAAGAGAGCCAATTAATGCAACAAAAAGTCAAAAAGACTTTAGCTGATGCTATGTTGATTAAATGATAATACCTTTTCCTTTAATTTGCCCATTTGGAATTCGAAGTCAGTACTTGACCTCTTTCGGAATTAGGGCGGAATCAACAGGCAGAAAGCGGATTTGTCTCGGTTTTTCGTTTCATAGTTTGTGCTTGAAGCGAAGAACACACACGAGAATAGAATTTAAATTTGCATAGAAGCCAATTTATCAAAATGCTTGTGGAGAAAGAAACTTTACACAAAGATATAAATATGCACATAATCGATAGACGAGATTGCATAGTTCGAAGTCCTGTTTAAAATATTTTCAGATGCAGAGCCAAAACTGCATTTTGAGCATCATTTGAATGCAAGATGTTTATGATTAGAGTTCTAGCCAAAACTCTCTAACTCTGCAGTTTTCCAACGTGTCACAAAATTTGCTCCTATATTTTTGTGCAAATTACAATGGTGTCAGAGCTTTTGCAATTTGACACAACAACAAATGTTAACTTTTCACTTGCAAAGCAGAGTGAAACAACATGGGGAGATGCTGGCTGGAAATGTTGTGTTTCAGTTGTCTTCTTGTTGTTGTATCTGTTGCAATGTCAACAAGCAAAGCTGCCAACAAACAGAGGGGAAAAGCAAGTCAAACAAAAGGAAGACTCTTGGCTGCTGGCACACGAAAAAAGTATAAAAATAAGAGAGTGGAAGGAAGAACATAACGTGTGCATGATGTGTCCCGATAAGCAGCTGCTCCTCGCGCATTAGTCAGCGCCTCCACTCACTCCAATTCCCCCTTTCGCAACTCTATAAAAAGTAGATGGCGTGCGAAATGGCGTGTTTCGATGTGCTTGTTGCAAGTGAATCTAATTTCGGGGTGCTCCACAATGTGGGTTTTTTACTTTGGCGTGTGAGTGCGGGAGTGTATTCACTCGCTGAATGCTCACACAGAGTATGACAGAATAAGGACTCGCATGTGATGCACTTCATCACATGGTTGTGAATTTGAATTCAATCTTTGATGTGGCCAAAGTTGAGCCAAAACCCGCGTTGTGGATTATTCAACAACCTGCAGGATGTCGGAAGTGAAATGTAGTTTCTGCCATTGATTCGTGATTTCTATTCACCCATGCTGATTCACCTTTGTATAGACTCGGTAACTGCTGTTCTCTATGCGCTGTTAGCCGGTATGCGAAGCAAAAGCACACAAAAGCTGTAAAGGCTGGAAACTAAAGCACACACCGAAAATTACGTATACGTTCATACGCTGGTCAATTGCAATTTTCCGCTCTGGGGCTGAGTTCTAGGCCCTCGCTTTGTTTACAGTGTTTTCAGGCACCTAATTGTGCGTGATAGCGACAACACAGGAACCCTGTCCAATCCCTGAATAGCAATCAAATTCCACGACCCGCAGTCAACATTCTAGTGGAACAAACAACTCATCCGCTCTCGTCAAGCACTTCAGTTACGTGCACTTCTCTCTACACATTTCACGCATTCCTTCTATCCTTTTATCTGGCTATGCATGTTCCATACGTCCCATAGAATTGCATACAAATTGCCCAACATTTTCTATCGCTGGAACTGAGTTTAAATCGTGTGGACTTTACGAGAAAGCCATTCTGATTGATTACGTGTTTTGTTTTCCGAATGTTATTGAAACCATTTTCAAAATTTTCATTTAACATGTTCAAACAGAAAATGTTCTGGCCACAAACTGATTTCTGTCGTTGCTCATTTGTGACCCAATTTCACTGTCATTTATCGATTTTTACACACTCATGCAAAACAAGTGCGACCCAATTGAATTCATTTGACCCCTTTATATCCAAGTTCTGTATTCTTTCCTTAATAATGGACGGTAAAGAGGCAAACATAAATGAAGAATAATTCTCACTCAGTTTAGCTGTCATTAATGTTCTGTCTCGGAATGTTCTTTGCATTTGCATTTCCGTAAAAAGAACATCAGTCATATCAGTCATATATATATCTAGTTAATAAGGACATTGTTCCATAAAATTTCACTCAAATTATTCCGAATCCACCAAGAATCTATGTCCCATTTGTCATAGTTTAAGTTTGCAGAGTCAACTAGCCGGACAATCTCTAACAAGTTCATTTGCCAGACCACTTCAAACAGACCACAAGAGCAGCTGGCTCTGGCCTAGCCGGGCTCATTAATTGTGCTCAACCAGAGATGAATAATGATATGGTCACCCGAGAGACAGAGAGTCGGAAAAAAGAAAAGAAAGATAAATCCACAAGTAAGCGTTGAATTCGTGTGTGATGAAGCCAAAAATCTACATTTAAACTGCAACAAGCTGCACACAGTTTGTTGGAAGTACTTAGCTTTGGGGTTGGGCAGGACATTTATCTGGTTGTTTTATGAGTCTTCAGCCGTCGTGTTGATATTACTAAGTTCTCACGTTGCACAAGCCGGAACCCAAACGAGTTGCAACAGTTTTTCATTTGAGCTCATTCCCTTCACTTTCCCTTCATCTGCCCTTTTTCTCTCGCTTTACTCGTCATGTGTTCTCCGTTTTCTCGCTCAACCCAAAACGAAAAGTTTGCAGCTTCTTTACCCGCTGTCCAAAGCGGAAAAGGGTATTATCAGTTTGCGTCAAGAGAAAATCTATTTAACAAGCTAGCAAGTTGGATCCAAAACCTCGCTCGCAATGACGACAAAAATATATCTAAATGAGTGACATTTGCATGCTTCTGCAGATGTGGCGAAGAAATTAAAGGGGTGTGGTCAAGCGGAAGATCTTCAGAAAGCTTTCCCAGCTTTTCTTGGTGTGCATGATTGTTTATTTATTTTGCACAAAACTCTTTTATTATTGATTTAATAGAGCTTTAAAGCTTTGTACATCGAATTAGTGTGCTGAATGAAAATGCTTAGTAATGGATATTTTGTAGTCGAGCAAACTCGGCAGTTTCTACGCTAACTTGTTTACAATTTGTTGTGCTACAGTTTTGGTATTGTTTGTTTATGCCCGTTGCTGCATTTTATATTTTTTGTTTCTCTTATTTCCTTTCTCTATGTTGCCACTTCAGCGCATTTAAACTTTTTACGGTCAGCTTGGGATATGAGCATGTTTTGTCCTGCCTGTTTGAGGGTTCCTTTGCTCCCTCTTTCGTTCTCTACACATACATATATTTTTATACCCGTACCCATGAGGGAAAAAGCCACTTTTATGGTCATCTTAAGGACAGGTCATTCTGCTGGTCAATGTTTGGTATTTATTCGGCAAAAATATCTAGCGGGTATTTTGTAGTCAGGTACAGTCAGCTGTAATTTTCTTTCTTGTTTCTTTTTGCCCAAGTTTCGTTTGCCATTTGCCACACAAACTGCCTTTATTTCGGTTTTGCAGAATTTTCAGTGTCCAACCAACCCTTTTTAAATGGAACCATAAACTGACCCAAGTTATTTTTCAATGAACTTTTATGGCTTATCTAGGATTTTCTTTAGGTCGGGCAATCTTAATTAGCCATAAAGCGACTATTTTAATTGTGTGGTTACAACTTGATTGCGAGTACGAAATAATTTCAACAATATTAAAAAATAATCAGAAAGTGTATCATATTTACAAACAGCTCCAATCGTCTCGGTTTTCAGTCATGCACAGAACAAATCCAACCTGACAGCAACACACTTTTAAGTTCTTCAACCTCGACAAGAACAAATCCTTCCGCAGAAGCACATTCACTCCCTGCTCTATCCAGCGAGTTGATTGCAGCCACTTCCGTTTGTTGCCAATACCACGCACGTTTTGACCATAAAGCGCAGCGCACTAAGCCAATTTCAGAGTGTTTATAATTGAAACTTGCCAAGAGCAGAACAGGATACAGCAGGAAGTAGGGTAAGGGAAAGGGGAATAGAGAGTGAGAGAAAGAGAACGAAACTATAACAAAGCAAAGCAGAGCAGTTAACTGAAAGGTGAGTCCATGTCCGAATCATTTCCCCGGCAGCGGATATAAAACGATTTGACTTGGTGACAACATCATTTCCTCCGGGCGTGGCAAAGGTAGTCGGAGAGGAGGTGCTGCAGTGTGAAGTGCCTGGAGGGGGACAAAGAATAATGTGCATCTAAATTGCCGTCATTAATAAGGCGACAAACAGAGTTGGCCAGTTTAAAGCCCTGTGCCATTTTGATAAACTGTTTGACATTGACTACGTGCCACTGAAGAGCGGATAGAAACGATAAGGATAATCACCCTACAGCCTGTTGTGTGGAGCGACGGATGAGGAGAGGGAGGCAGCTCGGAACGAGCTCATTAAAAATGAAAAATTAGAGGGAGCAATGGACAAATGAAGACCTCAAGGCGGGGGCGGACTCAGCTGGATGAACCACTTAGCACAGGTGTCGAATCCCTCTCGAGAATGGAATACTATGTAAAACAGTTCAAATCATATTACAAAGTCGTGAAAAGAAGAACAAAAAACTAGTGAGATTCCTTCGAGATTTTGATTAAACGAATTTGTCGGCTGCTTGAAAAGTTTGCGGTGATTTGTATTGTGTTTCTTCGAATTTATTTGTTGTCTTTGCAAAAGTTTATACTCAAAAGCCAAGGTTTTTGTACGTTTTCGTATGCCCAATATAAATCATATTTAATAGACTTTGTTCCTGCATGGCATATACAAAGTTTGAAGGGGTAGAGAGAGAGCAGATGAGAAATTACCAAATGCCTTCTCATATTTTCCGTAGTCTGTAGATGAAAGGAAGTCTGAAAGGGATAGCAGCTGCAGGAAGTGCTCAACTTGACTCACAAATTTGCATTGTGTGAATTGCTTCCGTTGTTGTTTCATGTTTTTCCAGCCACGCCAAGGAGATGAGGTGAATCTTGAATTATGCCAGGAAAAGGCAGGCAAATATACACTGAACGAAATTCTGTACAAAAGCGTTTGTCGTGTTGCCAACAAATTAAAACAAAGTGTCAAATATAAAACTCAGTTAATGAATTTTGGACTGAATAATTATTTAAATTTGTGTATTTTTTATGGCCACGCCATTCTTTCCATTGTTTTGCCTTGCATTGTTTTATTTGGCGGGTCATGTAATTGTTGATTTCCCTCATTCAGCAGATGTGTTAATGTTAGCTTGCCTTCAGTTTATATTTTTGTTTAAATTCGGAATATTTTCTACCAAATTTTGTAAACAAATGTAGACCAGCAAAGTAAATTAAAGATGTATATACTTATATACACATTGTGACTAAGTTCCATTTAAACAACATGATGTGAAACATAGATGATTCATTTATAATTAATAATTGAAGGATTTGACCCACTCATGTCGAGAGTCTGCTCGAGAGTTCTATTTGGGCAAAAAGCTTACTCAGTCAATGGCCAACTAATTATTTACTTTACGAGAGGCCGCAAAGTTCTTCACTTAATACGAAAAGCAGCTGGCGAAAATGTGGCATTAATTCTCAATTAAATTGTAGCTGTTTCAGATTGTTTGCGCCAACTGGCGGGTGGAGGTAAGTGAAGGTGGGGAAAACGGCCCAACTTTGGCTCAGTTGAGTGCCCCAGCCTGAGGAAATCAAATTTCCGCGCTATTGGAATTTTCTTTTCAGTCTGTTTACGTGGCAATGAATTCACCTTGACGAACTTTCCACACTTTCCACGTTGAATATTTGAATGCAAATTGAGGCACAGCGTCAACAGCAACAGCAACAGCATAGCCATTAACACATAATCCGATTTCAACAATGCAGTTAAGCAAACGAAAAACTGTTTTGAGAGACTTCTTAAAAACCAGTTGAATTTCACATTTATATGGCATGTGGATCTGCTGAATCCTGTGTTGTCAAAAGATCCTTTCGCTGGGCAAGGATTTAATGTGAACACATTTTACTGTCTGCGCCTGTCATGTGAAAATTAATAAAAGGCGAAAAGTAAACAGTAAGCTGTTAACCAGACTCTGAAGTGGCTTAGGCAGCCGTAACGCTGAATCGGGTTTCGCCTTTATTTAGTTTTCTCTGTGGCGCGGGAGGGGATGAAGTGTGCGTTTGATGTGGTCCCAGTTCACACACAAAAAAGTCCTAAATTAAAAATTCGCCAGGTAAATATTTATTCAGCTACAAAACAAGCAACAGCAGTACCCAAAGAGCAAAGCAAAATTTCAATTTGAGTAAGAAGATAAGATAAGGTAAAAGAAAGAAGGACCCTGAAAGTGTCATCTGTTTCAGGTGGAGGAAGTTTGTATCAATTTTTTAATTACATTCGGGGAGTGACCCATTTTGACCATTTTCCCTAAACAATTTACGTATCTTCTTAATACTATCGAACAAACAAAATATACCAATGTGACCTGCCACCAGCTTGTGGGGTTCTTTTGTGGCCTTTGGTAACTGTGACCCACTTGGTGTGATTTTTATGAACCCTCTGT
Organism: Drosophila rubida; assembly: GCA_035046165.1. NCBI lineage: Eukaryota > Metazoa > Arthropoda > Insecta > Diptera > Drosophilidae > Drosophila > Drosophila rubida. Next base: position 10,184,427 of record JAWNOF010000012.1, on the reverse strand, counting down.
AAAATATTTTTTATTATACCAACAAAAAAACACACGACAATCAGTTTTGCCTTTAAACATTCTGGGCGTTTATGGGCATCCTCCATTCGCTGGAAAGGAAACCTATATACTCTCTTCTGTACAAGTATTTGACTTGGTTTTGCTTTGCTTTGCTTTCTCTTTGCAGGCACCGCTGGGATAATGCATTAGACGAGTAAGGCGAAGGACTTGGTAAATATAATTTAGCAAATTATTAACGGGGATGTCAGAAGTGCTTATCTGTGGAGGGTACACATTGCAAACAGCAAACAGCAAACAGAGCACAGCGAATGAATTATCCATAATGTTATTTGCCAACATGTGGAGGTGTGGAGGTGTTGTGGTGTTTGGTGATGCCAACGATGTACGGAGTCAAGTGTAACTGATGACAAAGACTTACGATATGTCTGCTCAGCCTGTCAACAACAGGATGCATTTTAACTTTGGCACAGCCATTCGAGGAAGCTCTTTCGAAACTATCAACTCAGCTATTCTTGCCTCCGGTCCACATTATACAATTCAAGTTTGATACAAATTGGGAACATCTGCTTCTGGTGCAGACAGACGAAACTTTTGTCCGAATCAAGCGGTAAATATGAAAATGTCCAACTGTTTTCTGCAATATTGTCTGCATTCAATAAATGCAAGTAAGAATTTTCAATTTAAATTGCATTAAATTTACACCAGGAACAGAAAACCACCAACGGGAGCGAGGGAAAACGACAGCATGCTACAGCAGGCAGCCACAACATTTCCTCTGCGTCCCCCGAAAAGTGTTGCATATCCGCAAGGGCTGATGGTGTCCTTGTGTCCTGGTCAATGCATGTTTCATTCCGCAGGCGAACTCGACCATCAATTCATTAAATTGCTCACTTGCCCGATGTTGCTGCTAATTGGCTGGGTGAGAGAATCTGCAGGCGCCAAATGTGTTGAGGGACCTGCAATTCCCCAACTAACATTATTCTTAGCATCTGTTGATTTCCGCCTAATAATATTTCGCATTTCCACATATTAATATTTCAAAAAATAAACTCGCAGCCTAATCACATAATTCAAGAGAGTTAATAAAATGCGCTGTTAAAAGCATTTCAAGTATGCCATTTTTCTCATCTCTCATCCCTGCTCATGAGCAGTTTGTCTGGGGATTCATTTCCCAGCTGGGGAGTTCATTGCTCTGTCCCCCTCAAGGCCCCCTCAGCCAAGCATAATAAAAAGGAGGATAATAAAATTTATGCGTTTTGATTTATGTGTCAGCCTCAGATGCCGCTATCAGCATGTGGTGCGTATACGTGATATTTTAAAAGCCAATTTTGGTGTGTTCGCCGTGGAGGCGCATTAACCGAATCACCAACATCCAACAGTGAGGAGTGAACAGCGGACAGCGAACAAACGGAGTACAAAATAAAGGATTATTTTGCATTAAATTTATGAGAGCGTAATAAATAAATTAGCCACAGTTTGTTTGCCTTTTTATTATATTTTAATCAGCAAATGGCTTTGGGTCTCGGTTCTGGTTTGCGTTCGCTAACTTTGCCTTCTTTGGCCTGTGGCGGAGAAGTTGTGAATGAAAGCTCCAATTTATATTTCTTACTCAAAAACAAAAACTGTTTTAAAACCAGTAGAAAACATTAAATTGCGAATCAGTGGTTAAGCACTCTGTTCAAAGTTTGTCGATGATGAGTAAGTTTTTCTTGTTGCTTTGCTTTTTGACACAAAACAGTAATTGCAAACTCAAACTCTAAATCCATCTGATTGTCATTTTCCAGGCTCATATCCTGACATCATGTGTGTTCCATTTCCAACGAGTTCATTCGATTTCCGATTTCAGATGAACCAAGTTAAGTCTGCGGAATGCTAGCCCAGCCTTTTAATCAAACTTAGTCTAGCTACCGAGTTCGCATTTGGTTGAGCTCGAGTACAAACTTTTTGCCACGCAACACATGCTTGCAATTTGCTCTTTCCTCTCCCATTTTGCTTCTCCTAGTTTGGCTGGCAAATAAAACCGCATCCTGTTGCCATTCTTGTTGTTGTTGTCCCTCCGGGATGTCCAAGAGACACGCTTCACAGCGCACAGTCAGCTAAAAATGTCAGGCTCTTATTGCAGCTTCTGTCCAGGTTGACTCCTGGCTCACCTCTGCCTTCAGGGCTGGAGATGGCGATGTGAAACAGCTGTCCTTTGTGACGGGAGCTAGTGAGTTGAACTGCAGCGATGACCCGACAGATTGCCAAATCCATCAAAAGTTGTGGTTTTGGTCAAATATGTAAACTACAGTGCACACGTGCATTTACTCTACGAGCATGTTCGTGATTTCTGCGAGCCAAACTGACCGTCGTAGTAGCGTGAAAAAGTGTCAATCATACGTTCCGTGGTTTCAGTCCACGTGTCGGCTAACGATGTTGCGAGCCATTGTTGGTGTCATTATGATTATCGTTATTGTTGTCCCTGTCTATCGCTTTTCGCATTCTCCTCCTACCAGCTAACATAATGAAAAGAAAATATTGCCATGTTGTTACATTTGTTGTTGCTGTCGCTGGCATTTTTACTGTTTTTGCTGTTATGTAAGGCAGGCGCATAATAAAAATAATAATGAAAATAACTCGACAGGTTTTTGTTTGTGTTGTTGTCGTTTTTTGTTGTGGTTGGTAGTGTTGTTGTTATTGGCATGCGCTGAAAACCACAAAAGAGCAGCAAATTGAAATTTAATGAAATTTATTAATTTCATGCATTTTTGATGATGTGGCAGAAATATTTTGTAGTCAGTTTCAAATTGCTAGCACCGGATTACATTTTGTGTGGCTTTTGTTCGAAAATCAATACAAAATTCCCTCCTAATTCTCATAAATTTGTAAAAGGTTCATAATATTTCACGGCATTAAGCCAGAATTAAATATTTGAAAATTTTAAGTTGAAATGCGTGTAAATGAAATAAAGTTGCGTTGTCAAGCGGCAACTTGGCAAGATAACCCAGTTAAACCAAAAAGGAAACTTAACAAGCCAAAGATAAAGCCAAAGCTGTGAAATTTAACGCGTAAAACTTTTTGTGGCCAGGAGAATGATGCTTAAGTGGTTGGTTGGGTTGTTGCTGCTTCGAACTACACAGAAGATAAATACACGACAAGTAGCTGAAGAAAAGTTTATGAGGAAGCTCAAAATGTTGAGCAAAACTAAGTTTCTTAAACAAGGTTAGACTTCACGGACTTAGATAAGGGTTATTTCTTTACACATTAAAATACGATATTATATTCACATTTTGTGCATGTGACAAACAACTGAAAGTAATGTGAATTACGTGTGCAATTTCTCACTTTATTGCTGTCTGCACACATTACGTATACGCGGCATCAGCAAGGGTGAGCCACATGAGAAACACGCAAATCAAAGACTTTTGTCATCTTAGCATCTGGGACAAGGAAAGGAGAGTGAACAAATCATAAACCAGCAATCACTTAGTTGATTCTTCATTTTCAGAAATACTCGTATTAACCCCTCGCAGCAGCAGTCGAAGTCGACTTTCCTCAATGTTTTATTTATTACAAACCTTTCACACGGCAGCAGCCGCAATCACAATGCCTTGAGGCCTCCGTCTCAACTTTGACATTCCTGTGTCATTTTTTATTCCTCGCCTTTATTGCGTGCCATTACTTTAGTATTCTCGTGCCTCCATTTTCATTCATTTCCCAGCCCCAAAAGCAATCGATGAAGCAGCTACGAATGTGAAGTTCTGAGTTCGTTGTACCCACATGGTACGAACACATTGATGGACTGATGTGTTGCTGCCATTGAACGCTGCCACGCTGCCACGCTGCCACGCTGCCTCGCCGCTATGCTGGCTGCCTTTAATGTATTTCAATTATTTTTATTGGCTTATCATAAATTATAATGCCCTCTGGCCTTGGGTTCCATATTTTTCCTGCCTGCCACTTTTCTCGCTTGCCACTTTTTCCGTACTCCGTATTCCGTATTCTGTGTTCCATTTCCATTTAACTTTCACTTGCCTCAAAGCATTTTCACAGTTGTGTAGTTTTTCCCCTCCTGTTCGAGCGGGAACACATGTTGAGCCTTGTTTTTGGCATTGCCGCTTATTGAAAAACTTTGACTTGGATTCCTTCGTACTTCCTTCTTCGTCTTCTTGAGTAAAACTTTCAGTTAAACGGCAACAACTTTTCTTCATCCTTATCCTTGCAGCATTTTATAATTTCATGGCGTTTCCTCCATATTTTATTTAGCTGGTAAAACTTTATCGAGTTCATTATTCGTACCAAGTGCGCCTTAATTATTTCTGCATTTGCCACTAAGACAAATTGAATTGTCCTTTTAGAGTTCTCGCTGTTGTTGTGCTTGGCTTGTTATTCTGAATGGCTTACGCGTGCTGCTTTGAATTCACTTTCATTTAGTTGGGTCTTATGCAAATGACAGGATATTAAGAGCTCTGCAAAGATCGCTTTGCAACTGCAATCCAGGATTGTGGATAGGATTGCTATCAAGTTGAGTAAATTTGGAATTATTTTGGCAAATGAACATTGCCATTGGAATACGAATTCACTACAATGATTTCGACTATTCCATCATTAATCAATCTACTCCACTCTGAACAAATTACTAGCATGTTTGTTGAGTATATTTATCCTCCCTTACCCACCCTCAGGCTGCATTTCATTACTTATTCATTGCAATTTGGCACAGCTCCCCGTTGTGCTTGCCACATTTAACACGCCGCATTGCATTCGCGTCTCTATTGTACAACTTACCCCGCTCCCTCTCCCCTCTCTGACATTTTGCACAATTTTAATTATCACGCCATCGCCATCAACCTCATCATTGTTGTTGTAATTGTCGCAAGCGGCACCGCAAATGCAATTTCCGTGCAAAATATTTGCACAAAGGCACAAAAACTTTCTCCGTCCTCGTGTTTTCCCTTTCCCATCTTCCGTGCACTCAACAAAGTTGGCCAAATAGGAGTAAACGTCGTTGGTTGTATGTGCCAAATAACTGAAAGAAAAGGCAAAAGTTTCCACTACGAGTATTGGCTAGGCAAGAGACGCTTTCCATTTAGCTGCTCTCTGCTGTATTCCTGGACGCCTTGGAGCATTTTAAGTTCAGCATGGAGTTTACAAGTCTTAACAGTTTCCCTCTGCATTGCATACTTTGCGGCGTTTCACACACTTTGTAAATACTCGCAAGTAAAAGTATTCGGAGAGAAATGAGAAAGAATTGGTCTGTACCACTTCGCTACTTGAAATTAAAAGAAGCATTGAGTTCAGCAAAAAGTTGCGAATGGAGAAATGCAGCGCATAAAATAAACTATGAGCAAAACGAAGCTACAACTAGAAAAATGAACTGCTGCAGTTCGCTTCCCCTCCATCCTTGTTTGTATTGTCATAGTTAGTTGCAGTTTGTTTGCTGCATAACGACAAAATGCACTTTGTTTGATGAGCAACTGCGAGTGTCCCTCGGCCAGCTGTAGCAAGTTCTGTGGCATGTGCCAATAAGGACGTGCAAACAGATATGTATAGTGCCAGCAGCAGAACTCAGCAGGCTTTAAAAAGTGCCGCAGACTGAACCAGATAATGCGAGCTGACAGCCAGCTTTTCATTCATTTCCTTCTGCTACTTTTCCGAATGCTGTAAATCAGCTTCCTGAAAAAATAATGAGAAATTATTGGCGCAATGCGCCTCGAGACGAACGACTGGCGCAGTCGTTGATCGTTGAGTCGCCTTGGATGAAATGAATGAATGTGGACAGACGATATTAAGTATACGTCAAGTGTGCACAGTCAGGTTGTTGTATCGAATTAAATTTTCATTTAATTTCTAACACATTTATTTATGTAATTTAATATGGTATGTATATAAACCTAAGATCCTAAATTGCTGTTGCTCAAAATGCAAATGAGTGAAGGCAGTTGAGTTCCTTATTTATTATCCTAAATGCCCACAACTCTTGTGGTATGTGCAACAAAATCTGGATCTGAGCAGCCGCTTTCCACTTCATCGGACTTGTGCAATATTGTGGCTGTAGCTTGTTCCAAATAGCTGCTTAAATTTACAGCCTGCACATAAATAGAAAATGTTTTCCATTCTGTGTGACTTATGGGAAATCGCACAGCTTTAAGTGCCAGAGAGAAGAATGCAAGACTTTGTTGTGATACTCGTATTGAAATTCATGGTGTGCCTTTAGGATATTGATGCAAGAATCTTTCACGTCCCAACCTTGTTTTCATTTGATATGCAGTCAACTGGGTCACTATGCATGTAGAATAAATCCTTTAATGATATTTCCATTTGTCTCAAATTCATCTGTCAAACACAGCTGTATTTTCATTTAATTCTACTCTTACTTCGCTTAGCGTAACTATCAAATGTCAAATTATCACACTTCCACATTAAATGCCTCGAAGTAATTTTAAAGTTAAACACGCATGCTGTGAAGTGTACGTGAGACGATTAACTTAATTAGATGAGCAAATCCAACACTCGACATGCCAGAGAACTTGAGGGATAAGCAGACAGAAACAAGAGGAAAAGGTGATGCTGAGATTCTCATAATGTTTAAATATTTGTTTGGTAAATGTGGTTACTAGGGGGGGGGGGGGGTGAACAGGGGGACAGAACGATAAGCATCTACAAGGACGTGCTCAGAGAAGCAGACGCATGTTCTTTCATATCCTTATCGAGGAACACCTTTTCGTCGAGCCTTTAACACGCTGTTAAGTGCTTGAACATAATTTCCTAAAGTTCTGTGTGAAATTTTAATTTTCTCACGCAAACACACCAATACCTATACACACACACACACACACACACACACACGTTGGAAACATTTTTGATAAGCGCTTTAATTAGCTTAAGTTTTCATGTCGCCATTTCGTATTCCCTGTGAGTCCTTGTGTGTGGTCCCTGATGAGGTGACTACATCAAATTAATTGCCTTGTCGGTTAGCCTCTTCTTTTGTCTGCGCACAATGTGTAAATGTATGTGTGTATGTGTGTGTGTGTGTATCTTGTATAAACATGTATTATCCCGTCTTGGTATTCACTTTATCAGCCTTGCCTGCGAAAACTTTTCATTTTCATTTGAGTTTCAGCTCTTGCTCAAGGCAGCAAATAAGAGAAGACACCTTCCCCCAGGGTCCTTGGCCCCCCGTTTCTCACCTTTTTGTGACCCATGGTCCCACACACTTACATTCACGCACACTCACATATATAACGAACTCGAACTTCATATCGCTGCAGCTGCTCAGTTGCTCAATCTGTCATTGAGTCATGTGGCTGAAGCCTCAGGAACACAACTTTAAATTGAGTTTTCCTTGGAGAACTTTACACACTGCGAAGAATGTAATAGATAACTTTCCTTCTGGGCACGGCACCCTGTATGTATGGGCTGATTGCTGTTTTGTTATTCATGGAATTGTTTAAAAATTTAGATTGCTGCGAAACTTGCAAATGACATTTGCCGCTATTGTCCTTGTTGCTTTATCAAGTTAAGTGTCGCTCACCTTGTCAGGGAAATCAGATTAAAGAGCTAAATCAAACCTTGTGTTTTAGCTACTTTTATATATTATGCTTGAAAAGAACAATTTAAAAGTATAATTATTTCTTTTGGTCTAACTTATTAGTGATATTATTTTGGGGCTCATTAAAATTAAATTCCATGTCAATTCTGAAAGTCATTAGATAGTGTGAGTGAGGATTTCATTCCTCTTCCTCCACGGCACTTCAAGTTAATGAAAAAAGCCTCTTAAAATTCCACGTAAAAATGAGAACAACCAAAGAACAACAAAAGTATTTGCAAGCATAATTTAATTAATTAGAAAGAAGCCCCATCCTTCCCTTTTTCCTTCCCTATATCTTGCTCTGTATTATGTCAATTAGTTGAGAACCGCAGCTGGGAATTTGTAAATGAAACCTGAACTAGAGCAATTCATTTAGAACATCTTAGCGTTCCAGGCACGTCCAGGTCCCTTTCCCCTCTTCCCCAGCACGATAAAACTGTAAAGTGAAGCCAATTCATTAATTTAGATGGCCAACGAACTGGAGCAACAGGATAACCACAGAATTAGGTGAATTTCGAGCTGAAAAGAACACCCAAACATTGGCCAACTTTAGCTTTTGCTTGGCTGCATGCCTCTGTCTGACTGAACCACCTTTGTTTTCTTTTCTGTTGTGGAATTGACATCATCTGAGTGAATTTTCCTATGAAATCTCTTTGTAGTTCAGGCAACAGAAAGTGAACAACCTCGTTTGGCCAGTGAACCGTGTGAACAGGCAGAAAGAGCGAATGAAAGGCGACGAGGATTCTAGTCGAGCCATCCACTAGATGGCACCGAGTGTCACTTATTGAGTGGCAAGCACATTCAGCACTCAGATATCAGGCGGAGGGTCTCGCTTTTGTGGTTGTCCAATTGCGGTCGAGTGTCATCGGGCACATTCCAACAGCCAAATAGGCGACTGACTGACTCACACACACACACACACACCTCCACATTGCTATTGGTGTCAATGGAGGAAGATTAGGTGGCAGAACGCACAGCCCTTTGCAGCCAGTTTGCCACATCATTAAGTTCTTAATTAGCTCAGCCATTTTTTGAGTGCACTTAGCATGATGTGGAAACGGGCAAAAGGCGTTAAGGGATGTGAGGGTGGGGGCGATTACCAAGCTGCTTTGCATGCAGTTGAGGCAGCAGCGGGAAATGTCTTAAGCTGCTTTTCCACCCAGCAACTATTGAGTGCAGTCTTAGTCTTTCTTATCTTGTCTCTTTCCATTTGAGTGGCACTGGATCAGGATCAGAGCAGAGCTGGCGTCTTGAGCGTCTCTGAAGTGCAAATGACCGTTGCTCTGCAAAAGCTTTATAGTGCCAAGGCTCACGGCTTTTGCAGGCCATTTGCATTGCAGCTTAAACAGGAGTAGAGCATTAAATGGAATTAAATAAAGTCGTATGCCAACTGATATTATATTCCATTAAAAAAGACAAGTATATTAGTTTTCAAATAACTTGTTTGTAATGCCATTTTGAAAGTGCGCCTCCAGCATTTGCCACAGCAATTAGCGCAGCTTGCAACAAAATTTGATTATCGCAGTGGCATGGGCATGGTTTATCCGTAATTGGGATGTTTTGAGGTTGCACAGCGAAATTGCCAACAATCCACATGTCGCATTGTTGATTTATGGCCACAGTAGGCGCCCATGGAGACGGACAGACAGTCGCGCAGACAGACAGACAGAGAGCCAATGGCGAAGCGTGTGCCTCAGGGCGACCACAAATACAGCCCATGTGTGCTGCAGTGGTGCATTTGTGGTTTTTGGCGACTGCGTTGCCCGGGTTGTGTCACCTGCATTCGATTTAACACCCGCAGAAATATTCAAATGAATGGGGATTATGTGCTCTTTTAAGGGCTTCGCTATAATGGAAGGAACATTCAAACTGTCAGCTGACAGTTCGAGAGGCAATTGCGAAGGCCACAATCATTGAAAAAATTGGCTTAAGTGCTTAACTAATGGTAAGCATGGCAATAAGCCGATCCACAAACATTCTCCAACTCCTCCTTCAATCTCACTCCAACAAAGTCCCTCTGCTGACCCTGACATAAGTCTCATGCCACTTTGGGTGAACGATGAACCAGGAAGAGGTTGCTTGCGTGAGCTTCGAGCATTTTTGGAGTGTGCGTCCATTAAACGTTTTCCGTTAAAAGCCCACAGAGCATGGCCCATAAATAGTGGGGACAAAGCAAGACAGGTCAGGAGTAAGTAGTAAACAGGACGCAGTTAATTGGCTTTCAAAGCGAGCACACGAAGGGACTAGTTATGAGCAGGAAATGAAATCGGTACTAAGGGACAATCCAATTGACTAGGAATTTGCCAATTTTTTTTAATATTTGATCATTTTTTACAGCAATTTGTAGTTAACTTAAACAGAAATTCATTCAATTTCTGCTACTGATTTTCATTTGCATATTTATTAGATTTTGTTGACTTTGTAATGAATTGAAAATGAAAATTGAACAAACGTTGCACTATTTTCGATGAAATTATGGCAGAGAATAACTAAATAACTGACTGAGCAGCCACTAACCCGAGTCTGTCACAGCAATTACACAGCAACACTCCGCTCGTATATATGCATTGTTTAACTGCAAATTGCGTATACGATTTCCACCATTTGCCAGCGAAAATAAAAGTTCCCTACGTTGCAGTTATGCAAATGCATTTCGCACACATGTGTGTGTGTTTTAGTCATGTGTGAAATGCATTTTCCACTCACTGGGGAGGGACACTTTGATCAGCAAATAAAAGCATACTATTAAAATGGGAAAACGTAAACTGATGGAAATTAAATAACTAGGTTATTTGGCAATTTGGCGCAAGTGAAACAAAAAAGGAAAAGTTTCAAAGACTGCCCAAAACTTTGTTAGACAAAAGAAAAGCTAATTTAATAATCGCTCGTTTCCAGACGAAGTTTTCATTAAGCAATGAATAGCTGCTCTTTTTGGTTGTTTAGGTTTAATTTATATAAAGTTAATTTGACAGAAATTGAAATTCAGCCAGCCGAATGGCCAAGCACAATATAAAAAGTGTAAACAAAAAGAGAAGAGCGAGCGAGCAACTTTGTCAACTTTGATTGAAATTCAAAGCTGAGCGCAAAATGGACGCTCTGTGGCATTTACTTCCAGGCCATTAAGGCACAATGACACACGCGGCTGTTCAATTGGGATGGGATGGGATGCGATGGGATGGGGAAGTGGCAGAGACAGAGGAAGTAACATCGTGTGGGAAGTAGACCTTTGTCTAAACTTTGGGCCTGAATTTGCTTGTCCGCCCTCGGATTGGCTTTTTTGTCGCCTCTGACACTTTGAACCCTTGTCAGCTCATCGTGGGAGGGATTGTGGAGGGGCTGTGCGGTGTTAGTGATGACTTGGCCGATAATATTGAATTTGCAGTGTGCTTAATCATGGGACTCGAGCAGAGGCCAAAGCCTTACTGACTGCAAAGGACAGCTAGAACGAATTGCTGCCCAAGCCTTCTTATGTGCAGATTATCATTGTCAAAGCTGAAATCATAATAAATCATTTGGTCTCAGCAGCAGCAGACAAGCAGAATTCCTTGTCGTCTGCAAGAGTTTTCAAGGAACGTGTACTCGAAATCCTTTAGTAGCCTTATTTGCCAACTTACAAATCCATTTAATGGCGTTTCCCTCTCGCAGCCTGCAGGAGGCATTTACCTACGCTGACCCTGAACCTGAACCTGAACCTAATGAGCACCCACAATTAGAATCCGCATGAAATATATACGCTCGTGCCTGGCATTAAATCCAGAATCTTCGCCCTCCATCTGCCGCCATTTACAAGCAGATTAAGAAATTAATGGCCTACCATTGAGGAGGCTTCGTTGTTTAGGCCAAGGCAGAGCAAGGAAATTCGGGAAGAGGTTTCTTTGGCTGACTTTTGGTTTCCAGCGCTTTGTCATTTTTCATTTTTAATGTGTGCCACGGGGCAGTCCAAGAGCCTCCCACTTAAACCAGATTAGCCACGCCCAAACAAAGCAAGGAAAAAAGGAAATCTGAAAGCATTAAAGATTTCAGATGTTGAGTGGCACAAAAGTACAATCTATAGGCTGAAGAAAGCATCTAATTGAGTTGCCTTCTTGAGCACGACTGTGAGATTGTGCGGGAAATGAGGCAAACTCTCATTTTGCCTAGTCATAAGCGTTGACTCGACGGCACAGTTGTTGACCATAAAGGTAGCCACGGAATTAAATAAGTCCTGCTACATACACAATGAGGACGAGGCTCCACTGAGGCTGCAACTAACAAGCACATTGACAGTCGTTAAAAGAGGACAATGACAATGGATGTCTGCTGAGTTGACTGTGGCCAGGATGCGAGGGACAGCCACAGCACGGCACGGCACGGCACAAGGTTTTATATATTTATGAGCCGCAGACAGGAATACAACAATACAATGCAGAAAAGGTAACGTCATTTGGTCAAAGAATGGAAGAATGAAGCAAAGGCGAACGAAGCAAAAGGAGCAAAGGAGAGACGAGACAAAGGGAAAGGTGTGGAATGGCTGACTTCCGTTTCCGTCAACACTGGCGTTGAATGCTGTTTCCTGCCAAACGGCAGTCACTCAGCCCGTTAGTCAGCTTTGCGGCTAATTTGCAAATAGAATCGAGAGGGGAGCAACTTTTGCAATTTAATTACAATTTGTTGCCTTTGCTTCTGCTTGCTAAGGTGAACAAATTAAGAGCACGTTCAATGCGTCTAATGAAACAATCTGAAAGAGAATAGAGATGGAACAATACCAAGAGGGCAAAAGATATATAGATTATATTGAAAAATATGGCAAATTTAACAAAAAGCAAAAAACAAAAAACAAGCATATAACCAATAGATCAAAATTATTTGCATTTTGATATTATAAATAGCAGTGAATATTGAATATTTGAAACTATTCACGGATGCTGAAAAAACAGGGATCAGTCGAGATATTAAATTTAGTATAATTTTCAGTACCTCAAAATGGGAATATATTATATATGTATGACTGACCTGACTTCTTCTCTATACACTGCTTCTGCATGCTCAATAGCCAGTAATGAGCCCGAAGCGTGTTTGCTTTATACATATTTGATTTTGCCCTTTGCAAATGTTGTTTCTGCTGCGTCGCAATACAGTGCGCTCCATTCCCTCTCCTCTGCCACTCGTTGACGTCTATATTGGCGTCCACAGACTCATTTCATACCGACATGAATCGTGTTTGCTTGTCATATATCATGGCAGGCATTGCAATTTGATTGGCAAGTGAGAGTGAGAGGAATGGGATGGAATTATTTATTGGCAGCATCGCAATGAAAAGTAATTATTATGTTTATGCAGCAAGTGCGTGAGCGAGCCGAAACTGCCCACAGTTAAGGGAACTTATTTCTGACGCGTATTTAATCCACACGCGTGGGTCACATAAATTATGTGCTTGCTTCTACTACGAGTAGCTAAAGTAGAACTCTTGGCAGGTTTTTTTGCACGTAAGTCAAAACCATTTGTCATAATTTGTGAAGAGCAGATGAGGGAATAAGATATTGAGAGAGAAAGAGCAAAGCCCAAACCAATCGCTTTGGACCATTAAACTGTCAATAACAACAAACACAGCAACAACAGCTATAAACAACAACAACAATAAAGAAAAATACTTCGCGTATTCGACACGAAAATCGACTGAAAAGCAATTATTTACAGTCCTGCAATAAAAATATGCCGCACGCTGCGTTCACAAGGAATAACTGCGCCCGCCTCCCTCCCTTCCCTCCTCGCCCTTCAGTCTGGCCACTCTCCTTTCTGGGCGCTCGAGAAAAGTTGTGTCAAAAATTGGCGTTGTGAAATTTATTACCTTTCCTTTTGGCTGGCTGCACGGCTGCTTCCTTGGAATTGCATTTCGCGTGTTCTGACCAGATTTTTATGGCTTTCCCAGTGAAGATTGCGATGGTGGCCAGATTCAGAGGGAGGACAGTCATGGGGCTGCGAAGTTTTTGATTTTTACGAGTCTGACGCTTTCCAACATTACCATTGAGTCGACAAATCCGAAATCTGAATTGGCTTTTCCCATGAATAGACGTGGGATTTGCACAAAAGCCAATTATGAAAATGAAAAGAAAAAACATAAAAAAAACACTCCACATATCCCATATACTCCACATTCAGCATAGCTCGGCCAAGCTCCTGACTTGGCATTTTCAATCTGTTGGGCACCAACAGAAGCCACATAATCAATCAGTTATACGAGTACATGTGTGTTCCTCACTTTGCTTACAGGCCAAAAATGTTGCAGCGCCCCAATTGGCAGCGGGCCACATAACGTCGCCCCTCCCTCCTTCGCCACACATTCAGCATCCTGTGAGTCAAATTCAAAGCATGGCGACGACCACGTCAATAGAAGTCTTCAGTTGTCTGGCGCTCTTGCTCGGCGCATTCATCAGCAGCGGTAAGCAGACCTCAACAACTTACATCAATTTCGATTCTTTAAATTCTTAACTTGAGTTGAAATTCAATTTTGGATATGTCTATACTTAATATTAATGAGAAGTGCGACTGAGGATATTACAAATATAAAACTGCATTTAATTTGATTTGCCTTTATACTCGTATTGCCCGCAGGCTACTGCATAGACTGTTTCAAGTGCGTTTCATACAATGGCGCCAATAAGGCGTGCGACGATCCATTTCACAACAATTACTCCACCGCCATACTGGAGTCACCCTGTATGGGCGGCCGCAAAGGCCGCGATGGCCTCTTTCCGGCAACGGCATGCATTAAAATCGCCGGATATTATGGTGAGTGATGAGATCAGATATGAATAATGGGATTACAATGTGCCACGATTGAATTGAATTCAATTTCGTCACAGATGACACCGGCGAGACGATAACTGTGCGAGGCTGCGCCCTCGACAGCGGGACACTGACAACCGACACAGAGATTATAAGAATGTCGCATTGTGGTAAATTCTACTATGATAACAGGTGCGCATAACATTTTATTTTATTACGCCATATTATATGACACAATTTGAGCCTTAATTTGGCAGTAAAAAGCACAGCCTTAACGATTGCAATAACATTTTATGCACAGATCCAATTACATGATGGGCCGCCATAACATGTTCGCGAAGTAGCTCGCAGAAATCAAGGCTACCGAGTTACATGGGTCTAATGAACTTGTTATGAGATGCCGGAATCGAATATTCATTAGCATTGAAATTCACAAATTAAGCATCGTTAGCGAATGACAATGTTTGCACATGTATCTGTATAATTGAGTAAAAAGCATTATAACAAATGCTAATTCTCGTCAATTATTTTAATGCAGTACAGTTGATGCTGTAATGTGTCTAGAAAAGTGCACAGACTGCTAGACAGCTTAGTTATGGTAAAATGAATTGCGCAATTCGCATAATTCGTGCCAGCTGCGCAGCTTAATAAACAAATGTGAATGAGTGCGTGCAATTTATTTATCGCCTACCCATTTGATAAATGCTCGCAACACGTTTTACACCGTTGCTCTCCATTTTGTTGACGTACGTATGCTTAATGGCGTACAAAAAGAACACTAACGAAATTCACATGTTACCTTTCCGTGTAGCATGCTGGCATTAATATATTCCCATTGTCGCAGCCATAACTTAACATTATCTCTCGCTCTTGTCCCCCCTTTTCGCCGCTTTAGATACGTGCATGGCTGCCTTCAGAGCTGCAGTGATGCGGATGCCTGCAATGGCAGCCACCCAAAGGACGTCGAGTCCTTATTACTTAGCGTTGCGCTTCTGCTGCTGCTCGCAAGGTAGCAGTGACAACAACTACAGCTGCGACGACTGCTGCGAGGGCAACAACAGGAAGAAGGACAACAGGAGCAGGAGCTAAAGCTGGAATCCCATGGAAGTTAAGGGGATTTAGCTAAAGTGAACGTGAAAAAGCATTTAATATAATTCAGCTGCGCGAATATTTTTACACAACTCATACGCTATTCTCCCTCTTCCCCCATCACTAACACATTGGCTATCCCTTTCTCTCTCTCTCTCTCTCTCTCAGTGTCTACAATTGCACCTTACCGTAATTGCACGCACACAGACACTCTTACGCATACACAGACGAGGACGACACAGGATTACAAAATAAACGGAAGAAATGCAAAAATATTTATATGGAATTCATCAAGCAATTATGTGATTTATAAATGAATATTTAACAACTATTTAACAATAATTGATGAAAAGCAAAAACGAAATGAGAAATTTCTAACTAAACTAAATTAAAAACTATGTATTAACGCAAAGCGCTGCTAGGCAAGTATCGAGTCTAAAATCAAAGCTAGTCAAAACGAGAATTCAAATTCAATTACAATTATTTTTAGCTAATAATATTAAGTATTTACATTTATGTACCAACAAACTCACCTGTGTACTATTGTTCGACTATTGTAAATAGATTGATTTATGCGTTAATGGATGCTGAATTTTAGGCAAATTAATAAACAATTATGAATAATTAATACTTAGTGGCCACATAGATAGAGTTAACAAATGTACTCAACTGCGAAAACAATTCATTCTCTCACTACGCATTACTTTGCCCTTACTTTGTCTGTCTATCAAAGATGTTTTATTCCATTGATAACTTCCACTTTCCTCGAATACCAATTGAAGCCCTTGTCTAATGTTGAACCCACCCTAAATCATTTCGTGATGTATGACTTTATAATCTGATATTGGGTAGTTAATAGGTTGATTCACTACCAAAATCTTATCAAAAGTTTAACAATAGTCTTATCGCTAATTACTTGTAAAACCCAAAAGAGTAGATTTCCTTAGCAAACTTTTAGTAGTCACTCGCAAGTCGAACATAATGGATGGTAAGCAGCGAGGCACTTGTCAATATCCGGTGGAAAAGCCAACACTGTAATCGATTTTTTGTAGGAAACAATTGGTTACACTACAGCCATGGTGCTTTGCCCCAAGAAGCAGTCGTCGCTGGCCACGACTGTGATGGCGACACCATTTACGTAGGACGTGCCTTCTACAACAACGATCTGCTGCCAGCCAAGGTGATTCCCAACAAGGGCAAGGCCTATGTGACGTTCGCCCGCGAAGAGATCGAGCTGGAGAACTACGAAGTGCTGAATGGCCAGAACTATGTGTGGTTGCCCGGTGCAAATGGAGAAGTGCCCGCTGGCGCCGTCCGTGTCGGTCGCAACGTTGATGGCGAAGATCTCTACGCCGGGCGTGGCTATCACGCTGGCAGCTTGACTGTGGGCAAAGTGCATCCTTCCCATGGCTGCCTCTATATACCCTTCGACTCCGATGAGGTCAAAATCTTTGAGTACGAAGTACTGTCTCGACTCATGCGATAAGCGTATTTGAACACTTTCCAGGAATAATATGATGATTTTATACAATAAACTGAACTTTTTATAGAACTTTCTAATCTTATCTTTAGTTTGGCTCGTCGTAAAGTTTTATTACTCAAATACCTACTGTTCTATTTGCGAGGCTTATAATTAGCTCATATCCGCATATGACGACACTTTATGATCCGTAGTTTCGCAGTTCATATTTTGTGAGTTAACTCAGTTCTGGCCCGATTATGCAGGAATTTAATGCGACAAGCAGTTCTAAGTTAACAAATTGAAATGAAAACATATTATGGAAATAAAGGAATAGCAATTAATACGAAATCGAAAAATTAAGTTTTCAACTTGGAAAGTTACATTAAGCCTAAAAGTTTAATTATAAAGTCTAACTACATTTTACATACTCGTATGATAATGAAAAACCAATAGGACCAAGCTAAAATCTATGTGCAAAGCTTAAAAGAATAAAAACAAAAACGAACAATAGAATTTTATAAAGGAAAAGTGTTAATAATAATCATATCAAAAGATTAAAATTATTACAAATGCATTTTATAACTGCTTTTCTTTTTAGAATTATGGTTTTCATTTCTCACAGAAGAAGCGAGCTTGCAATGGTTTCCGCATTCAAATAAAAATGAACTATGTAAAAATCGACAAGAATAAAATCATAAAAGAAAAGTGAACAATGTTTCCAGACGTTTTTGATAAGATAACAAAATTTTGCTGAAATCGCTTGCTTGCAATGCAAAAAAAGAAACAAAAATTAAACAAAGTATTTAATCAAAAGCAACAGTTTAAACATACATACTTAAAGCACCTGATTGGCTTGCAACCGATATATACAGAATTCAAATTCCCCAACATTCACACAGTTCACTTACTCGTAAGTATACAATTAAATAAGTACTACGTACAATGAACGACCAAGCAAAAAAGTGTATAAAACATTGAAAGTTTCATGGCAATTGCAATTGCTAAACATTTGTATTTAGCACTTAAGAAGTTTATATTTACATTTAAGCGCAAAACAAATAACTGAATAACTAGATAAACGATGCTACTAACTAATCAAATTGAATTAAATTAAAAAACTTTCTTTTGCATTTAAATGCGTGCGTACAACTTTTTTTTAGTGCTAAACACACAACTCACAAAACTATAAACATTTCTGAATAAAAAGTGCATATTGAATCTGTCGATTATTTTACTTTGCTTAACTTAAATTACACATATTTACAATCTGAGACGATGAGTTTTTAATCTAAAAGACTCTTAACATAAGCGGCGTCCTCCTGGATAAACTTTTCAGCCTGGTCATCTGGCACCTCCACACTTTTGTAGTTGTCCAAGCCAATTTCCTCCTCCTTTCTGTTGGGAATAGACATTTAACATTATACATTATTGTAGGAGACATCAAATCTGAACTCACTTGATTAAAATATCCACAACGTTCTCGCAGGCCAATACACAATCGCTGTCACGCCCCACTTTGGCTTCCCACTTGTGGTATTCTCGCAGAATTTCATAGACTCCTTTGGCGCGCAGCACCTCGCGGCAACGACGTGTGGCACACAGTTGCAGCAGACACTCTAGCAACATTTTGCGCAGATCCGGATCTGTTTCTCGTGTCTTGCTCTCGGGCAGATACTACAACAAAAAAGCTTTACATACCGTCTTCAACATATAGTTGACAATCTCACCTGTAATTCAATAGGCAACTTTTCATTGTCTTCGTCACTGAATTCCTCGGGGCCACAAAGCGGCTGTAATATGGCCACCAATATGTCATCCTGATCATTCAATATCACATCATGATACACAGCATCGAAGCATATGTTCTTAATGATGCCTATGGTGCCGCCCCGTCGTACTACGCTCTCATCAAATGAAGCGAATGGAAGCAGCTTCTCTAGCAGACGATACTTGGGTTGGCAGCATAATTCCCGACCACGCTGCACTTGTGTCAGGTTACAGAATATGGGTGCCAAGTAGTGCAACTTGGACTTTTTCTTGTTATAGTCCAGTTGGGCAAAGGCTTTAGCCAGCTGCGACAGTCTAGGCTCCAAGGTATCCAGTATGCTGTGCACAAGAGACTCGACGCGCGTCAAGTTGCTTAGCACCATGCTCCAGGCATCTGCCAATTCCGCTTGGTCGTCAATAATCTGCTGCGCGGCAACATCCGCAATGACGAAGCTCTGCAAATGGTGATGGATTGTGGATTAAAAGAAGTTCCAATATTCGTTCATGTTATGCATTGGGTTACCGGCTGCACTTGCTTCGCCAACTCGTAGACTTTGATGGCGCCTGCTTCCTCGGCTGTCAGGTTTATTAGGCTCAGCACTGCGTCCTTTGCGATGGTTGCATTAGCATCGAGTGTCAGCCCAAAGATGGCCATCAGCATGTCATCAAGGGAGAGTATTGCATCCTTGCCTTCGGCACTGCCGGTGAGACCTAAGAAACATCAAACTCCATACAAATACTGTTGGCAAAGTAACCGTGTTGAGCACGTGTTGCACTCGAACATCTAGAAAGCATCGACGAACAATTTGCGTGTTTGTACTCACTTAAAACATGCGTTAGTGCGACTGCCTTTAAGTCCAGACGTTGGCTGGGATGCATAAACTGTATTAGTTCTCTCACGCTGTCCATTGTTTCTATATTTTGTTAATTGCCGTATTCAACAGTGCAGACATGTGTCGAGGTGTGACCATGCACTAAAATTTCAAAAATATACGTTTTAACGCAATGATATGACAAAGATATACCAGCATGGAAAAATACCGATAATTGATTACTGGTTACACTGGTTTCAGTACAGATCCGAGGGCGTGTGTGAGGTGCTTCGCGCGTCGCGTTAGTTGTGTGCTATTTCCGTGATATTTACAAAATTGAACGTACACTACTTTTTTTTCTCATCATTAAAATGTTCTTCTTCAACTGACCATATATATATATATCAATAAAATAAGTTTTCGAGAAGATTTGAGATAAAATACGAATAACGGCACTTTCAAAGCAAATAATGGTAAGTGACCGTAATTAAAAGCTCGAAAAATACCGAAAAGACACCTCTGGTTCTTGTTGGTATTTTATTCAAAAAGTTATTTCTGTTATTCTAAAAGTACGCAATATGAATACTTCAGTGCTTCTAAAACTGTTAACAGAATTATGTATCAAGTTTTAAATTGTATAAAATAATACTTTTTTTTTACTGGCACTTAATCAGAAAAATTCTCTACGAAAACGTTTTATTAATGTGTTTCACCACGTAATTTACGATCAAAAATATTCTGTTAAAACAACACGCTGTTATTTGTTCTGTCATCCGGTGGAGTGAGGAGTCAAATATAAAAGCGATAGTGTTGACATTCACATGTTAACGTAAATTATTGACTACGCTAAGCTGATGGATACAGTGGTATAGCAGCTATCTTATTAAAGGGAACATAATTGGCGCGTAATTTAAATTGTTTAGTTAAATATGAGTCTGAAGTTTATAGCCATTTTACGCAGCCATAATATTACGTAACCAAGCTATAAAAACCATGAATTCTAAGCTGAATTATGAAAAGCTTCAGTGGTAGCATATCTCTTGTGTTGAATGAATGAAGCTCTAAAAAAATGTTTCAGCTAAGTGGAGAGATGGCAAATTTGGCAATGCAAATCGAGAAATGTTTAGGGACTGGAATTAAATTTAAACTTTTGCGATTTGATTGCAAACTGCGAAGTGCGAGGACGATACAAACAGAATACCTTACAGTTGCAAAAGGATCAACAATTGCAATTGAGAAAGGATTCGGCAAAGGAGTTTTGCTCGCCTTTTGGATTCGTTGAATGAATCCCCGAAGCGGCTTTATGCGCAAAACTTTTGCTTGTTATTTTTAATGGCCGGCAATAATCGTTAAATGTGTCGACTGTGTCCTCGCCGGCAACGGCGACGTGTTGTTGTTGCCGCTGCCAATGCCAACGTTCCAGTTTCTGCTTGGATGCCAACTTTCGTTGCACTAGCAACGGCAAGTCAGCAGTATGCCCCACACCAATCCCCAGCTTCAACCACACCCCCAGACCTATGAGCGTGGAATGGAGGGGAACGAGGAGGGGTCTAAGGGGACATGCGATGCTGGCAACTCAACTGAAAATTTCATTTCGTTTGGCAATAGCTCCGCACCGTTGCTCGGCACCGGGGAAACCGAAAAACTTTTTAGACTTTTTGTCGACTTTTCGCATTTTTAGTTGTGGCCAACTGGCAACTGCTGGCTCAGCACGCCCAGGATGCCAGGGAAGAGAGGGAGGGAGGGACGTCAGTCGTAGTCTCAGCTTAAATTGAACCCTGCTCGGTCTCCTTCTCCTTCTCCTTCTCCTTCTCCGTCTCCGTCTCGGGCACGGCAAGAGCTCCAAATGTTAATTTCATAACCCGATTCGTGCACGGCTAACTGTTGTTTCATTTATTTGCGTTCTATGTAAATTTCATACGCCCACAGGCGGATCTCATTTGGGCGTGCCGCTGCACAAGAGCAACAGGAAAGTGGAGCGGGCAATGGGGCCAAAGTAGTTCGGATGCTAGCTGGGAATGCGAATGCGAATACGAATGCGATTCTACCTGTTTGCTTTTGTTGTGCCCAATGGGCCATGATGCCGTTGTTGTTTTTATATAAATATTTAAGAATTCTAATCAAGATCCAGTTGGCTGGGCTTCTGCGAGGACACTCGCCAGTTGGAGGCGAGCACACGCCCAGCACATCATTCCTATCATATTGTGAGAATGTCGTGTTGATTCTTTTTTGGTGGCATTTTAATGTCCTGCCAAATGTGCACTTTCAAAACGAATTTAAGCCTCAAATAGTCCACAACTGAATTCACTTTCCACAAGCCCGTGGATAATTATGAAATGAAAATGAAGAGAAAACCTTAAATTGCACAATCGGAAAGACTCATGGGCATTGAAATTGAAATCAATTTAAAATACAAACAACACTAAGAGTTGAAGGAAGCGAACAAAACGGAACCATAATTAAAGGAAATAATAATATTTTGTAAATAATCAATTACATTCTAAAAGTAAAATGTAATTGGCATGTTATTAAAAAGATATCTCAATTTTGAATAGTCAATCATGACTCAATTTTCGAAACGAAGAGTAAAGGCCACTGTGAATGTGGTATGAATATAAAATTTGACTCACGTGTGGTCCGACGCTCAATTAAGATAAAAACTACAATAACAGCAGCAACCGCAAAACGAACAACAGAGCAAAAAAAACGAAAACGAAAACGAAAACGACAACCAAGAAGAAAAGAAATGGTTTCATGAAGAAAAACGCCATTAAAAGGAACGTTGATTGGATTTATGACCCAGCGCGATGGGGAGTGCTGCGAACGCAACGGAGACGACGGAGGCAAAGACAAAGAAACTCGTTTTGGGCCACTCCTCCACCTTTGTTGGCTTGTTGTGTTGCCGTCTTGCCAGGTTGCCATACGTCGGTTGGGTTTTGAACCCGTCATGGACCAATACCAATGCTGAATTCGGCCATAACTTCCATTTGTCGTCGTCGTCGTCGTCGTCGTCGTCGTCGTCGTCGTCGTCGTCGTCGTTGTTGTCGCCGACAGTCGCGGCATACTCAGAAGCGAAAAAGGTCATAATTAACTGGTAACATGCCAGCCAATCCGCAGCGTAATTAATTTTCAACATTGCAACTTGTCAGCGTTGCTATTGTTGTTGTTGTTGCCGGTGTTCATTAGTGTGCAGCGAACAGGTAACACCGGTAAGTGGACGACTACACGAACAACTCCAATGATTGTTATGAAGTTGACATTTAAATTAATTAACTACAGCGTAATTGTACGCTTAGTGTGTTACGAGTATGTGTGCATCTGCTGTAAGCATTTAAAACAAGTAAGAACACTGAACACACGGCCACAAATATACCGTATTATCCACTTGTACAAAGAATCTATATAGTAGCGCTATCTAAACTGTGATCACAAACCTGTAAACAGCAATAACCCATATTGCTTTGTACGATTCGGGATCGAAATACCTTTTTGTTTAGAGGTAGATTGGATTGACTACTTTTTACAATGTAAATAATTATTGTCAGATACAAATTCTTTCTCTCATTTAAAGTTATTCAACTGCTGCCGTAAGATGCCAGTAATCCTATTTAATTTATTTATCAGCTTCGTTTAATAAAATATTAATTGAACGCATTTTTGAGCATTAGCAACTACATACATTTGGCGATTGAATGCATAATAAAAGATGTTGCTTGTAGCCCCACAGAACTCCTTTTAATATCGCCCATGTAATGAAAGGCGGACATGGAGGGTCCTCGAATATTTTGCATGTTCTGCGAATATTAAACATCTAAATGCGCATTTTTGAAGACAAAGCGTGCGTCTTAACGATCCCAAATGGCAATCCCGAACACGTTCGCCGCTCGCTGGAATACGTCGGATGATATGAATACGGCTGTAAAGGTCGAACCCGTAAGAACACGACACGACACGACCCGACAAGCAAGCCAATTGAATGAGTGGGGGCAGCGTGTGGGGCGAAAAGGGGAAAAGGGGTTCAGTTCGCCATTTCTGCTCGTAGTCATTCATATTTATGCATTGTTGGTAGGACATGGGGACATAAGGACACTCGCACTGCGATGCTACACATGTACGTGTTAATATCCCGCACAGAGCTTTGTGCGATGTCCTTGTAAAAATAAAATGCCGCTGCAGTTGTTGTGCGAGCATCTCGGTTGGGGAATTGATACAAAGGCAAGCAAGACAAGCAACGGCAGCAGCAACGTGCATCCAACACAATATGGCCATCGATGTGGATGGAGTTGATGTGTTGCGTGTATTCATTAAAACTTTATAATCACCAAACATGAACGATACGTGTTTCGATTGCAAAGTGCGTTATATACACTTCCAATTCCACATCCACAAGCCATTTATTGTACGTTCACATTATTGAAGCAATGCGGGGCGGGACGGGGCGGTATGCAGCATATGTGAATATGATATGAGTGCTCGTAGGAGTATGTTATAATGTTGTCATAAATTGCAAGTTTTGTAAAGCAGTTGAAACTTTTCAGCCCTTTTGAGCACTTGTATGCAGCTATTAAAAAGACGCTATCTAAGTATTGTGGAGCTTAGCAAATTAGTGCTATAATTATTAAAGTTGAATATATCAAGAGTAGCTAGACTTGTTTATGACTATTTGAAATACGAACTTAATCAAGAAGCCACAAAAAGAAGAATCATTTTGGTGCAACCTTTTAAGGGAAGCACATTTCTGATGAGTGCACTAAGATGGTATGAATGCAGATTCCCATAAGTATGAGAAGCTGCAACTGTTCTGTAGCTCTGCTATGAATTTCAATACGAATTTCATCTGACTGGGGTCTTTAGCATAATAATTTCAATTTCCACATGAATATGACTGCTTCAGTTTATTTCTTTTTTCGTGAATGCAATTTAAAATGTTCCGTTTCATAATTATATTTATGCAAATGTGCACTGCAAACACACCACCCCGTGTGTGTGTGTGCCATGAATATGTATGTGGTGTGCATGTGTGTGTGCGGGGCTGACGGCTTCTGGGTAGAATATAATTTTCGTTTTTAATATTCTCTCGCATGCCCGGAGTTTGTACATTAAATTTATTTATTGGCGCAAATATTGGATCGGATGCCGTTGGCTCGTCTCTCGTCTCGCGTCTCTCGTCTCTGCTGCCATTTGCATTATGTGCTCCTCCTCGTTGCCCACTGAAATACATAAGTGGCGCTGCACATGGATGCGGCAAAGTGGCAAGCAGCAAGTGGCAAGTGGCAAGTGTGGGTGTTTAATGCCGAGTGACAACTCGCCGCTGCACTAAACTCGCATGACAACTGTGAACGCATCCTCCAATGCGATGTACCAGATGCAGAGTCATATATAGAGTATGCAGAAGACTCGCGAAGAGCACAACTTGTGCGAGGCACAAGCGATGCCAAATCCAACTCAAACTTCTGCGATTCGCTTGGGCAGCAAGCGAGGAAGGGGAGGCAGGGAGGTGTTGCCTGTTGTTTGCTCAAATGGAATTTCCAAAGTCGTTTAGCTCCTTATTTTTCTCGTTTCGCTTTTCTTAAATGCCATTTTTTTCCATTTCGTGCGTCCGCATTCAGACAGCTGCCGCAAGGCGTCTCCGCAGCCGGAAGCTGCTCCGGGGGTGGAAGACGCTGTGCGGAATTCCTGAGTGGCATAACAGCAAATGCGAGAGCCACAGCGCTCGGCGGAGAGCAACATGGCTGACTGCTGGCAGAAGCCACCCCTAAGCAGCGACGCCATGGCCACTGCCATTTGTTTGCTTTGCCGCATTTCTTTGGCTGCTCAGCTCCTTGGGCTGCCAACTGTTTCTTCTTCATCATCCGTGAAGCAGAAGGAGCAGCAGAAGGAGCAGCAGAAGGAGCGGCAGAAGCAGCAGCACTGCCAGCAATAGCATCTTCGGTTCTTCCTCTGCCCCGAAATGCCATTCGAATAGTTTGCTTAGGTTCATTTTCCCCTTCCCAGAACATGGAACTGGGTGGTCTGGGTGACTGAAGCTCCTGCTGATGCCGTTGCTGCCGTTGCAGGATGAGGGTGAGCACGGCCATTGTTGCCAGAGTGTGCGCTCGTAAAGAAGATTTATTGCGAAGACGCGCGCGTTTCTTGGTCTTGTGCCAGGGGTGGGGCAGTGAGGTGGTGGTTTGGTGGGTTGCACGTAGCAAGTGGCAAGTAGCATGCCGCAGCAGATTCCATTTGGACGGGCTGGCTCCCAAGGAAGGAAATTGGGTTTGCTTTTCCATTTCCCGTGCCGCCACTTGGCCTCAGACTTGGCAGGCTACAGCTTACTAAATTGCTTTCGTATGCCTGGGGTTGGGGCTGCCCCGGGTCGGGTGGCGGGTAGGGGGCGCAAGAAAAATTACTTTGCTCACAAAAACAAAGATTATATCTGTGTGTGTGTCTGTATGTGTGTGTGTGTGTGGGAAGATAGGAATACTCTTATTCCTATATCACATTTCTCACATCTGAGACTAATGCGATTGTATTTTTTGAGAGTTTTTCTAATTTGCATTTAATTTTTTGCAGCTGTTACTTTCTGCCTCTGCCGGCTGCTTCGGCTTTCGCCTAATTTTGCCGCCTTTAAGTCGTTAAAAATTCTGAAAACGTTTCGCTTAAGTTTAATGATGCTTCACATTGAAAGATAAACATTTGAGTGCTCTCGGCTTAAGCACGCCGCAGCCACTTTGTATGCAACAGGATGTCGCTAGGTGCTGCACGTGCTGCCGAACCGCTGTGGCAAATTATCCGTCTCCCAACTTTATATTAAAGTTTCCTAATATCCAAGCTAAAGAAATTATCCTTCCTTAATACATGTAGTATAACAAAGATCTAAGGTGATTGCCAAACATTTTTCTCACTTGTTTCCATTTGTTTATTGAATTTTGATTTCATATTCATGCACATTAAAAAACAATATTTCAAGGGCACTCCACGCTATTTTTGGGGCATGGTTTACCTGCAGTTATTAGCTGAAATGAGTGTAGTGAAATTGCGGCCAAGGTTAATTGTCGATGGCAATAAAAAACACAAAGCATCTGAAAGAATATCCCAACTCACGGCTGTTTACTTCGCCTGTGAACCTTGCGCAGCGTTTTGTAGCGACGTAAAAAAGCCAAAGACAGGTAAAAGATTGAAGTGCATGTGCCGCATGTGACCTTCTCACCTCGCCCAGGACACTGAACGCAGCACGAAGTCGTAATATATCTATGCTGAGCACCATTTGCCAAATGTAAAAAATAAGCAAAAAATGCAGTGAGACGGGAGAGAGAAAACTAAATATTAAAACAGCAGCCAGATACATTCTTGAAATTTCCCACAAGAGCCATAGAGGAAAATCGAATCGGAGTCACGAACTGGCTACCTGCTGGCCCCACTTCGCCTGCCCCTGCGCACATCGTTATGGTATTTGCGCAGTCTCAGCCTGGTTCTCAATCTCCTATATCCTGCACACGGTGCGGGGCGGGGCGGGTCGGGCGGTCTAAAGGGTCGTGCGGCGGCGCCGGTGGAGCGGCCATTACAATAAACAACCAGTCGACGGAGGCTCCACATCGCGTATCGCTCGCGTTCGCATCTTCGGATGTCCTTTTGCCAGCGTTGGTGGGGGAGAAAGTCAAACGTTTTTCTTCCACTTTTTGTGTGGCCTTTTCGCTTTTTCCTTTCGCTACTTTTTTTTTTTGTGGCGCATCAGTCGCCGCCTTATCCCTTTGGGATTTTTACGCCATTAACGTGAATTGCTTTTTGGGGAAATTATGTGTACCCCGCTTTAATGTTTTGTAAATTCACATAAGGAAACCATTATCACCTGAAATATGAAAGCAATTTTCCTGCATCCTTTCCACTTGCAAGCTCTTGTTGTGCTTGCTGTCCTGGTTGTTGCACGTCCCTTGGCTCGCTTATCTTCGTGTTTCGCTCGGTCCCCTTATTTAAGACGTTGCCATTTCGAATTCTTTATAGTATTAGATAAATTCTGGGAATTCGAGGGATTGCCTCGGCGGCTCAACCATAATCGATTTAAGTAAAGAAACCAACTAAATGGAAGCTCAAACTTATTGCTAGACAGTAGAAAGTAGATCTATATACAAGGATGCATATTTAACTAAATTTGGTAGAATGTTTCTATAGAAGTATAAATTAATGTGAGGTCTTAATATAATGCGATTAATCAAGTAAGAATTTGGTTTTGTAGTAGTTGTGTTGTTATGATCTGATGTCTGTTAGCGACAAAAACAAATTGCTGGAATTAGTGGATTTATTTTGAAGTTAACCTTTCGATAAACGCCGACGGTGCTTTGATGTCAGTTTGCAAGACAGCAACAACTTGAAATGCAGTTTTAAGGGGGCAGCGATTGTCTGTGGCGCTTCTTGGCCAACAGCAGCAGCTTAAGACGAAGCAGCCGAAGCAGCGAACAGCAGCAGGGAGGAGCAACAACATCGTGGTATCGTGTCGTTGGCGCTATTTCGGTGGCCATAACAATTCTCGTAATACTTCGGGCATCGCCGACTAAACGATAATCGCGCGTAAATGCCCCACTAAAATCAATACAACGACTGCGACGACAATAGCGGCCAGAACGAGGACGAGGATAAGGCGAGGTCCTTGGATGCTAGAGCCACAGCAAACAACAGCGAACAGCGAACAGCAGCGAGTAGCGCTCAGTTTCACCTTCGATGAAGACGTCTTGCCATCCTTTTCACCAGCAGCTGCTTATGCACATGCGCTTCCAAGGACTTCGTTTCGCTCTGGCGTTTCTTGAAACTGATTTGCCCATTTTCCGTTTTTCCTTTTCTTTTTGCTTCTCTGGCATTGGACGCGAGCATCTTATGGACGTCGAGTATATTTGGAGTGTATCAGCGATGGATTTATTTAAACGCACTTATAGTACAAGTTTTTATCTTTTGATTGCAACCATGATTCGACAATTCGCTTTAGAGTGTATAATGCACCAAATGTTATACAATATCTACACCAGTTGCTTAGTTCACATCATCTACTTTATTTTCAGTAATACTTTCAAATAAATAGAGTTGTATACAGCATTCAAGGAATATAAACTGGGATTAATTACAAATTATCGCACAGAAAAAATGCAAATGAAATGTGACACATTTATGAATTTATGCAGCTCTCAAGTTGCACTAACTGCGGCAACTGGATGCTCAACTGCAACTGCAACTGCAACTGCGACAGCGACAACATCAACAACAGCTATCAAGCCAAGCATAAATATTAATTTGCATTTTGTAAAATGATTTAGTTGCATATTAATTTCAATTAATGACGATTTCATCTGCGACAACTGTGGGGAAATGTTGTGGGGAACAAGGCGCATTTGTAATCAGCGAATCGCAGAAAGGAAGAGTTGCTATTTATGTTAAATCTGCTTATAAAAAACAATAATAAAAAAATTGGACAGCGCTGCTTAAACTTGAATTGCATTAATAAAGCAAAGCAAAATTCAAAATGGAATTGTTGCTTTTACAGCAAATTAAATTTAGTTTTATTTATTGACATTTAAAGTGAATGGCAAGCTCTTGCTTCACCATCCCGCACTACTATACTTTGCTTTAGATAATAGTCGTAATCGGCTTACATAATTAATAATCAATAAAAGCAATTGCGTCGAATCACCTGTGTGTGTTTCCCATTGCGATTAGCTGCCTCTGTCATAGTAGCATTCTTGGCTTCCCACGAGCATCGATTCAGCTCTCGCAACGCATGCAAATCGGACCAGGGACAAACGGTTGACATTTTGTGACCGCAGCTGAGCGACAAATATACGAGTAACCATAAAAATAGTTTATGACTTTTAATTACGGGCGCAGCATGAGGTCGCCGAGTGAATCGTCGTCGTCGTCGTCATCGATGCTGAAGTCGCTGCTGAGCAGCAGCAGTCGCCAACTGCCATTGGCAGAAGGAGAGTGCGTCGGGAATTAACAGAGTTGGCCGTGCTCGTGGCCTGGAGGAGCTGTGCGCCGAGTCCAGGGCACAGAGGATGGCGGGCTGGCAGTCTGCCGTTGCTTTTGTTTCTGCGCTGTTATTTATTGGTTTTTTAAGCCACCATTTTGGTGCCTGCGCCGCGTCGCGTCTTTGTAATTTCTTTGAATTATATCTCAATTCATTCCCGGCAATAAATTTGATAAATTTCTCATTTTGTTTACCTGCCCGCTGGGTTCTTCACTCGAATGGGTCGCCATGTTCCCTGTTGCCGGCGACGGGAGGTGGGGCCAAGGGCGAGCGCAAGGGCATAAATTAATGGCCGACATCGCCATGTGCGCTGCAACCTGGCAGCCTGGCAACCAGGGTTGTCGCTGTTGATTAAAATGTTCGGGTCGAGTTCCTTGATCGTTAATTACGAATGCGGCGCGATCGCAGGCGATCCAAGCGATAAACGAAACTAAATTTAAATGTATAATTCAGCTCGAATGGAAAATTAATTACAACTCCGACTGCGAGTATATTCGTATTCGTATTCGTATGAATATGCAGCGATGCCGATAAATGCATAAACATTCGTGGAATTAATTTGTTATTCGAATCGATCGCTAATTGAGTCGCAATTTCGAATTTTCTGTTGGCAGAAATGCGGATCAATTAGAGAGATGTGCAATATATGCTTTCCAAACTTATATTCCTTACCCTAAGCAAGCCATTTGCCTTTTTTTTTTCTTTTCAGACAATTTTTATTTTTTCTTTTGAGAATTTTTTTTATTTAATATTTTGATAGAATTTATATATTTAAATATATTGTTTGTCCTATGGTTGTTTATGGATTCCACGGTCGCGACCATCTCGGGCCTACCAAGGAGAGTCTTTGAAAGCGCCACAATATTTCGTAGAAGTCAAGATGACTCTGCTAAGACAAGAAACCTCTATCTAGCCATCATCATAAGCAACTATTACGCATTTTGTTTCGGCATCGCTATTGGCTGGATGAATCCAGCCGAGTTCCAACTCTTGAAGAAGTTGAAGGCGACGAAAGACCAGGAGGAGCTCATTTGCTGTTTGCTGCCAATCGGAGTTGCCACTTGTTGTCTTCCGATGGGCGCTTTGATGAAATACTGCGGCTGCAAGCTCCTGCTCTACGTTCAGGTGCTGCCCTACATCTGCGCCTGGATGCTGTTCATCTTCGCGGATAGCGTGTATATGCTCTATGTGGGACGCTTCCTACATGGTGTGTGTGGTGCGGCGGTCTGTCAGGCTGTGCCCATCTATCTGAACGAGATCTGCCAGTGGAAGTACCGCGGTGCAGTGGGCGCCACATACTACGGGGCGATTCTCTATGGCATCATCTATAGTCACGTAATGATGGAGCACATACGATTCCAGATCGTGCACGTGTTGAACGTTGTCCTGTCGATTCCATTCGCGTTTGTCTGGATCATACCCGATTCGCCGTTCTATTACGTGAGTGCTCACCAATTGGACAAGGCACGCTCAGCTCTGATCTGGCTGCGCGGCCCGAATTATAATGTGGACGACGAGCTGGAGATAATGGCCCTGCTGGTCAGCAATCACATGGATGTCTTGCAAGATTGGTGGCTAACTTTCAAGGAGTCTGTGCAACTGACAATTGTGCTGCGGAGTGCTGTGCTGATGGTATTCCATCAATTGAGTGGCGCCGTTGCCATAATGCTAATGGACGATATGATGCGTGAAGCCGCTGGTCCTCGCTACGTGACTTATCTCTGGTTTATGAGCTTTTCCATGGCGCTTGGCCATTGGATTTGTGTGCTTCTGGTCGATCGCATTGGCCGACGTCCGCTGCTCGTGACATCAACGTTGATGTTATGCGCATGCTGTGTATATTTCTGTTGTTGGTTCCACGTACCAGTGGGAGCGAACAGCAGCTTCTTCACGAAGTTTATGATAAATGTCTTCGTGTTGGCCTTCACCATCGGCATGGGACCCTTGCCCTGTCTCCTCAACGTGGAGCTCATTTTGCCCAACTTTCGACCTTACGGCTGTGCCGTCGCGAATGCCTTGTCTGTGCTAAGCATCTCCATTGCGCTGTTTTGGGCTTATTTCCCCAATCTGAAGTGCGTGGTATTTGACGGCGCAATCGTCGTCATACTACTGGCATTACTTTTTGTACTCGTCTTCCTGCCCGAGACGAAGAATATGTCGCCGATGGATATTCAAAGAAGGATAGACACTAGATGGGATGTGACTTCCAGTGACGAGTCATAGCAAACTTTGACGAGAAATTACAGTATTTCTAGTAAATCGTAATTGTTTACAAATTTGTTTTTGTTTAGTGTGGTGTGGAGAATGCATCAAAGCGAATCGCACGACAAAGTTGCTAAGTCCAAGCCAAAGTCGTAAATTGCAGTTTGTGAATAATTGAGAGTCCCTCGACCAATACACGAACTCACAGATACGCGTATCTGCAAGTGCACATATGTATCCCTGTCTCACTGTCTGCCCGTCCGTCTGTCTGTCTGTCTGCCTGAACTTCTGGCAAGTGCAAATATTTATGCGTATTTGATAGCACTAATGGCCCATTAAATGCGTACGCAAATACACACACGCTGTGGGTGTGTGTGTGTGTGTGTGTGCGTGCGTGGGTGTGTGGCAAGGATGAAAATGTACCTAAGCGAATCTAAATGGCATCAGGGGCACAGAACATGCAAAATCATGTACTCGTAAATCTCTTTAATGCCAACAGCCTCCGGCCAAAGCCCTAGTGGCGGCAGGCAAGTGGGGGGGGTCTCATCCCGGACTTTGGAGTCCCTGCTGACGGTTCCCGGGTCCGACGCCGAGTACGCCCACATGCAATCACATGGTATAGACGCTTGTTTACCCCCGGGCGAAAAGAAGAGCTCCTGCATGTGGTTGGGCTGCTTGCGTAATGAAACTGGATATGCTTGTCTGTGTGTGTGTGTGTCCGGATGCCACAGAGGGGTGTGCGTGTGTGTGTGTAAGGTGCTTTCGAATACGTATTACGTAACTAACGAAAATTAACGTTAATAGCCCTGAGTATCAAAATAATGGCAAGCAGCTTCGCTGCCAGTTGCCAGTTGCCAGTTGCCAGTTGCCTGTTGGTTGCTCTCCCAGCCCGGCCGTGTTTCGGATTGGATGGGTCGGCTGGGGGCTGGCAGCCATATAAATTGCACGAACTCATTCCGGACTTAGGCAAAACGTGAAAATATTGTTACGACCTCTTGTGCTGCTTCTCTGCCCGCCTCGCATCCTGCAGCTGCAGCAGCTTCGCCAGATTCTGCTGGCCATTGAAATAAATTTGATTTTAGTCGCAAAATTACGATATTCGTGCACTTAATTGAGAAAAGTGAAGCAGCGATTTTTAATGATGTTGTGATTGCAAACAACAAACTCAAGTATACGGCCGACTTTCATGCAACGGACACATTTTCGTGTATCCGCCGAGCAAACGATAAAATCTAATGACGACCATATTTAAGAAGGCTGATCACACGTTAATGGCTAGCCATACTTATGGGCTTTGCTACAGTTGAGAGAGTGTGAGGAATGTGCTGCGGAAATTCACTTTTATAACGACAGTCTGGCAAATACCATACATATGAGAACGTCATGAATAGTGTACTATATGATGGCCTTAATGTGCGCCTTTCATTTGTTTCACTTTCGGGGCAGGCTCAATTAGATTAAAGCATTGCATATTTAAGCAGTGCAATTGCCTTTTCAACGAAATTAAAATTTCAATTTGGCATCCCAAAATGTGGAAATGTCGAACGGTCCTGCAGGACTCGAACTCACATCCGCAGTCCCATTCGCTGTCGCTGTCGCAGTCGAATATTTTGCGCACTTTGTGTGCGTACGAACGAGTACCTCGTTAATTTTTATTGGACAGCTTTTGAGATCCTTTTCGCATTGAAATCGAATGAAATTCAGTTGGTTGTTGGTTGTTTGCTTGTTGCTGTGGCTGATATGGTCTCCCGGGATGGCCGGGTAAATGGAAATGGCGTGCTGTGGGATGCGCTGGATTCGAAGCTGATATTGCTAGTGACGCTGTTGTTGCCGTTGTTGCTGTTGGTTCGACGACGATGACGACGGCGACGACGGGACGACCAAAACGCAATAAGCAGTTAAAAAATACTCGTAATTGCAACGGGAGCCACGCCACGTCGAAAACTCCCATGGTTCATGCCCCATATGAGTTGTTATTGTTGTTGCTGATGTGGAACGTGCGCAGTGGCATCCCCTTGGCCAACAACAACAACAAACGATACACTGCGGAATCGTTTCTCGGAAAATTCATTCATGTAAAAATGAAATTGCTTCGCGAGCTGCCTTCTGAAGATTCTATGCATATTATTGGCCAATCCTACAAACCATTTGGCAAGTCTTTAAGCTCTTCGCTTTAAAACGCAACTTCTTCAACTGCCACGTTGTCCTTATTCCGCAGGACATCTTACGGCGGCCAATGGAAGCTGGCACACGGACACACTCTACTTCGTACTTTGTGTGTAGGAAAGTGTAGACAAATTATTATTATGGCTCGGTTAATGTGCTTTTTCTAAAATATCAGCACCATTTCTTTAATTTACAAAAAGAAAAAAAATAATAATGGAGTGTGGGAGCAGCGAACACGTCCCACACAATTTTCCTTAAGAAAATACACTATTTAGCTGAAGCATTGTGAGCTGAGCTACAGTTTTCTACTTTAGTTTTCAATGCTCAGCAAACTAAATAGTTTCGAATGTCTAGAAGTAGTTTAATTTATTTGATGTTGTAATAGATGTATTTTCTAGTTGGTTAATTAGTTGCTTTTCATAGAATGTCACAATCCAGCATTGTTATTAAAGCAATACCTTTTTTATTATTTAAACCAGATCTACTTATTAATTAATATTTATTAATTATATATAACAATGTTGTAGAGCATTTGGAATTCGCCAGTTTAGAGTCTGCCTTCGACCCGCCACTTTTCCGTTTTAGTGTGTTTGAGTTTTCTTTTTGTCCGTTCGTTATTGCCATAATATTGTTTGGCCGTGTGCGGACCTCGCTGTAGCTCTTTTTGTTGCTGCTGCTGCTGCTGCCGCCGGCTTTTGTTGTTCTTGTTGCTGTAGTTATAATGGGCTAGTGGCAGCAACGTAGTAGCAGCAGCTATTCCACGCCATGCCACCGGGAGCGGCAAAATGTTGCCCAAATGGGTTCATATTTTGACGTTTAATGTAGCGAAAATGAAGCAAGGATTTATGAAATGCGCACGTTGCCCTTACAAATTGGAACGCTGGCCAATCTAAAAAAAATGCCAGCGAAAATTTCCCCCCAAAGATGGCGAAAAGTGCAAATCAAAAATCAATTGCATTATTAGAAGCCATTGGAAAATCAGAGGGGAGTAGAAATAGACGTCGAGTAACTCAATACAATGCCTGGCGCATTGTCTAGCGTCTAGACATTGGAGCTGTTCATTTCGTGCTGTCTGCTGCAATTAGGTCTTTAAGAAGATTGAAAAGTCGAGCCTGGTGTTCCTGTAGATGTTCCTTTGGAGAGGCTGCCAGCTGGCGCCGGTGGCTTTTATGGGCCGTAGGAAATGATGAAAATGCCGCTCGAAGTTGGCTTAAATATGTCTAATCGACAATTTCGGGCACTTGACGGCAGCAGTTGCCAGCGTATTCCCAGCACGCCACCCCGAGGGACTCTCCGGGCTCGCCGCCTGTCAGGGGATCAAGCAAATTGCGAAAACTATGTGCAAGATGGGCTGTTATTGCAGCAAAAACGCTTGTAATGATGACTCTAAGTGCCGTTTCCTTGAGTGTATTACCTATAAAAAATTTATACAAAGATGCTGCCAAATTACCCGTACACAAAACAGAGACTCGCTTCATCCCCACCACCACCACCAGTCACGCCATCCCAAATAGATAGAGCTAAGGCAATGGCAGCCACCTCATCAACTTCACCTTTGCCCTGAGCTGCGACGGGCTGCGATAAGAGAACTCAAGGCAGCCGCCTTGCCGCCTTGCTCCCACTTGCTTCTTCGCCTGGCGATAAAATGCAACATTAAATTGCTGATTTTTTGTGTGTGTGTGTGTTGTCTCGAGCTGAAGTCGCAAGCGGCGACCCTCAAGTGGCAGCAGTTCATTAGGGTGGCGCATTTTGGGTTGGCTAGCCAGGGACAATCACCAGAAGTGGCTCTATGCCACGATTGCTGCTCTGATTCCCAACTCCTGAATAGAAATTGCAAATTATTATTATTTTTGTAATTACCAGATTGCATTGCTAATGCTTGCACTGAAGTTGGAGTGAAGTTGTTCACATATTTACACGAACAAGACATATATGATTACAAACACATAGATTACGTTTTATGCGCCATTATTTTTAGTAGCATATCCAGTCGTTAGCTCTTTAATTAAATGCTTTTTCATCATTATGAATTAAGCTGCATTCTAATTATAATATTTATTTTATAATTAGTACTTAGCACAAAGTAATATTTTTTAATTAAAATATATTTTTGGTAGCCGGTTATATGCTTTCGCTGACCAACTTAATTGGACTTTCGCTCCACGAACGCGGAGTTATATTAGTTCTTATTTGAAAGCGCAAAATTAGAAAGTTTGCTGAACACTCTCGGTGTGGTTGTATCCCGTGGGGTTATCCCTCGACGCTGGCGCTCGTAGTTTATGTTTACGTGGAAATTAAAATAAACGCCATGAATGAGATTTATGCAATGTTTGTATTAAGCCGCTGTCCACGCGGACCACCAGCGCCATCAGAGAGCAACCCAAGGACAACAACAGCAGCAGCGACGCGGCGCAACAAGAAGCAACTCAAACCCACCACCACGGTGGCTCGACTCGGGCGGCCATCACGACTCTGTGGCAGCGTAAAGCGCAATTCAAACCCATTTGGGGTGATATCCATAATGGTCGAACGAACCAGCGACTGCGTCAACCGCCCGCTTTGTGTTTGCTCACACGCGCCACCGACTCCAACGCGAACTCGAACTCAGACTCAGACTGAGACTGTGACTGGGACTCGGGTGGTGGTTCGCCGTCTGCCAAAGGATTTAAATTCTAATCTAGCAGGCCCAACAGAGACCGAGTGCTCTGAGCGGCGCTCACACTTATCCGGCATGGCGGTAATAGCTTTATCTGCCGACAGAATTATGGGAAGCCGCTTGATTCATGATCCAGCATTGTGGACGTTGTTGCGCCTTTGTTGATGCTCGTGCCAGCACCCGTTTCCGTAGACCTTTCGCAGGTCCTGCCCTGCGCTGGGGGTTGGCCACCCCCGTCGAGCTCAGGAAGCGCTGCTGCTGTCATTATGATATTCAGTTGTGAATGGAATTTGAATGGATGCATTGGACATGGCGACAAAGGATGTTATGGCTCCGCTACAGCGCGCGACGTTAGCATAATGTAATTTACAGAAAAGTAAATACGAAAATATGCATATATAAAAACACAAGTTTGAATAGTTCAGTTCGTCGAGAGAAAAAACTTCATACAACTGCAA
The DNA here is from genome assembly GCA_035046165.1 of Drosophila rubida. Taxonomy (NCBI): domain Eukaryota; kingdom Metazoa; phylum Arthropoda; class Insecta; order Diptera; family Drosophilidae; genus Drosophila; species Drosophila rubida. Next base: position 10,147,489 of record JAWNOF010000012.1, on the reverse strand, counting down.
ATAAAGTTAGATATTTATTTTTTACATATCCTAGTTTTGTGGCCTCGTCTGTGCTGTTCATAGAAAACACTGATCGACTGCAATTTTTGCTATCTGAGCGCGCAACGGAGGAAATCCTGTTTCGCCAGCCAGGAATCGGGCTCCACAAAGGCAGCTCGACTGCACAATACACACTCACACAACAAACTAGACGCTGAGCCGCGATACGGGCGCATGGAAAATCAATATTTACAACAACATGGCGGGGCAGGGAATGGCGACCCATGGCTGGAGTGGGGGCTTGGAACTGGGGTTGTTTGTTTAATTTTCCGCAGTGCAAGTGATGAAAATCTATTGAATGTGTGGGGCTTCTCTTCTGTCACTGTGAAAATATTTACGCAATGCAGGCGGCTCAGCTGCGGTGCGGATTGAAACGGAAGTCGGCTCAAGACCCAAGGCGATGACGGCCATGATGGTGATGAGCTGGGACGTGTTCCGCCAATCCTACTACGTGTTGTTGGGGAAGTGGACAGGGAGCAGGGCTGGAGACGAGGCCGTGAATGATACGCACTCGCCTAAATTGCCATTTAATGTCAAACCAATGACAGTTATTTTAATTGTGTTTGGGTGTTGCGACAATTTATGTTAAGGGTGTAATTGTTATGGCAACTGCGATGATTTTCCTCAAAACATATGTCTGGCAGCAACTTGTAAGATTCGAAATTTGCTACAAACTGGAAGAGTACTCAATAATAATGGTGTGCAACGAAATGGAAATGGGAACGTTGCTTTATGTAAAATAAGTCAATAGAAAATACATATTACAGAAAAATAAGCTACAAAATGAAATATTTATTTAGTTACAATTTTATCTATACTTAAATAGAAACGAATCAAAAGTTGTTAAGTAATTACTTTGAATTGAATAGAGAGAAATAATTATTAAGTACATAAAGTTTACTCGTGTTGTTTTCCAATAGAATATTTTTCTTAAATTCAAATGCGGGCCCAAGCAACCGCAATAATGTGGAGTACGCTCCCGTTGCCACTGCCAAAAACCAGTTTTGAGCCTCTAAACAACGCAGGAGTGTGCAGGTATGTTTGCGTGCTGAAGACAGTCTCCCTAGCTCCAATTACGTTCCACAGGCATTCCATCAACATCCACAAGCTTATTCACAGACACACACACACACAAACACATACAAGCGCGCTTTAAAGTTGTGTAGAGTGATGAGAGTTGGGCCTGGGCTCCATGACCAGCGCTTAGTGCACTCGCATGCCGCTAGATGGCGCGCGGGTCAATTTAGTGGAATTAATGGAATTGGAATTCATGGCGCGGAAATTGAATTTATGCGCCTCGCTGAGCTGCGCCGCCGAGCCGCCAGGCAGCCAGACCGCCAGACGGCCGTGTCGACGGGTCGACGGTGGACGGGCCGCCGGGCAATCGGATTTTAATGCGCCATTGAACGCTTCGAAATGGCTGCGATTTTCAGCATTGGCATTGGCAAGCGGCAAACGACAAGCGGCATGCGGCAAGCGGCAATGCAACGCCACAATGTCGTGTCGTGGCTCCCGCCCATCGATTGGGAGAACTACCTAGGCGAGTGGGCCAACAAAGTTTGTCGAACTGTACCCCGTGCCGAGCTGCGGTTGATGTCGCACACAACGAAAGGGGCGTCCTGTGAAAATGCCAGTAGGAGTAATTAAAAACACGTTTGTCCTTTTTTGGGTGGTGTCCCAGGAGCAGGGCCATTAGACAGCAACAAAAGTTGCTCGCATTCCGTTGCTGTTGCATGGGAAAAGTTGAAAATAAACTTTGTGGCATGACAGCAACAACAGCAACATATCCACATAACTCGGTGATGTCAACTCTGCCTTGGTTTCGCATTCGCATTCGCTTCCTCGTTTTGCTTTGTTTTGCTTTTTGTCCCGTTGCCGTTGCCGTTCCCGTTGCCATTGCTCACCTTTCTCCCGGCTTACCTTTTGCCAGTTGTGTTGGTTGTTCGTTGCCAGTTGTTGGTTGTGTGTTGTTGGTTGTCGGTTGATTAACGCCAAAAGGACACGACATGTTTTTTGTTTTTTCGGCACTTTTTCGCTGCGCGTCGTAAGAAAACATTTGAAATATGCGAAAAGTAAACGGCAATGAAAACGTGTAAGATCGATAATTATGGTCGGGGTAAAGTTAAGCATTCGTAGAGCTAATGTCTGTGTACAGGAACAGCTGTGTGTGCTATAAAAGATATTGAAAGAAATCATTAGCAAGCGATTGCGAATCGCTCTCCAAATAATGCCGTGTACAACTTTTCTTAAATCTTTATTTGTTGGCCCGAGTGAAACACTCGAAAATCTGAATTTATGCCAAGAATTTTGGCTAAGAAAAGCAAAGAATTTTGGCAAAGTGCTGAATTGTCCTGTTAGAGACAGGACTTGCGCTTGGGCCTTGGCCCGTGGCCAAATTGTGCAAAGTTGCGAACTTGCTACGAATTAATTTGTTCAACTTTTCCTGATATATGGTATGACTAAGTGAGACAAGGGGGTGTGTGTGGAAGCTCGACCGCTAAGACCGCAATAAACCCACATGAGCCCTGGAAAATGATGCCGAGTGTCGGCCAGCAATCCAATCTCACAAATCACATCGATAAAGCGCCAAAAGGCACGCAACCCTTTCGACGCTCCAATACACACACACACACTCATACACACGCGCACTCTAGCACATCGAAAAGCGTATATGGCCGCTATAAGCTCGCCTTAATTACAGTTTACAGGACAACCCTTGGGTCGCTGGAAGGTGCGATGCTGTGGCGAAGCGCAGCCACCCACAATTGGACGAGAGCCGGAAGCTGAATCCAGGGACGATATGCGAGACAATTAAGCATTCATGGTCGAGCTTAAATTTTGACATTTTGTTGTTTGTTGTTTGTGCTGTTGGCTGTTTGCTTTTGGGTTCGAAGGGACGCGTTGATATGGTCCATAATCAGACACATACACGGCGACACGCGTGCTGCGACGTCCTCTTGATCCTGGCGACCATTTTATAATGTGTATATAGCAGCTTAGTGCACCCCAGGGATCCATTTGCCGTCGGCACTAAACAATTTTATCATTTTTAATCATCAAAGTGGATTTGGCCCGACTGCCGACTGCAGCTTCTTCTGCCCGCTGACATAGAGTCGGATTAAAAAGTCATATTAAGTTATTATCAGACCGTCTATATTAGAACGGGAGTGGAACACGAATTCATGGATTGTCTGACTTCAAACACCACTCCACACTCGCCACTCGAGGCTGCCAAATAAAAATTCATTCGCCGCAGCAGAGCGAAAATATTTCAGCGGACTCGCATGTATAAAACATGGTGCGCTCTCTGGCGAGCACGACTCGGCACTTGGAACAAAGGATTGCTGCCAAATTGGTCTTCGCGGGGACGGGGCGATAGTGTGCTTGCTCATGGTTAATGCATGATTTAATGTAATTTGGACGCTTGCACGCATTCAGCAGACTCTCTCCTCTCCTTGTTGCTCGCCCGGTCCAGCCAATTTGGCAGCGCATCAACACGCCATTTGGGAACCAGCCTCACAACCAGAGAGTGGGACAGAGAGACGCTGCTCGGCTGCTCGGCTGGACCCAGGTGCGGCACAGGCGGCGCGGCGCGAGAAGTGAAGCCAGGCGAGGTCGTGGCCAAGTTTACTGGCTGTCTCAGCTGGGGCATTGCGCAAATTTCCATTAATGGTCACATCCTTGGTGGCAAATTGGAATCAGTTTCAGCCGCACATAACTCAGCCCCGACGGCTACTTAACTGCCGTTTATAGCCTGCCTCAGCCGCCTCGCCTGGCCACACTAGAGCGGCCATCACTTCGATTGTTCGTGCCTGTGCCTGTGCCTGCCCCGCCCCTGCCTCCTCCGTCGTCTCGCTGCCTGTCCGCCAGCCGCCTTCATACCTCAGAGGCATCAATGAGCCATTGTTTAGGCCACAGCGCGCATAAGCTAATTTGCTATGCTATTGCTTAAAGCTCGAAATTACCTAAACAATTGTTTTTGAAAGCCGTTTTCAAAATTCTTCATTTACACCCTGCACTCAGATGGAGCAGAGGGTATTTTGGGTGTCCACGTTTATTATATATTACTTATGTTTATTTATTATATTGCTCTCAAATTGGAATCATCCATAAGTTAATTTCAATAGTAACTTGGTCTCAATTATAAATGAAAGCAATTCAAATTTGTACTTGATTTTAGGAAGTTAAACAACTTACTACAACAATTATTTATTTACTTTAAAGCTGACAAAAGGCACTGCAACTTAATTTAAATCTATTTCAGAAATCGAATGTATTTAAATTTATAACAATTCAACCTTATTACACTAGTATAAAACAAATAATTTCCATATTCGAAATATTTGTTGGTATTTAATTAAAACATAAATTGAATTTATTTCAATTGAATATTAATTGTCTATTTCTGTTAAAACGTTGCACAAGTACAGTTGGTATTGAATGTCGTATTCGATAAGATAATCCACGTCGATGCCTTAGCTTTAACTTTGAAGTTGAGACAATTGACAGCACTTAGCCATGTCCATTGTCCTCGGCAAGTCAGGTAAGCTAAATTGTGTGCGGCTGCAAGGGGAAGTTTTGTGCATTTAATTGGCCATTTGCGTAGTCAAGTTGCACGTGGTAAGCAGAGTAAAAGTTTCAGATGGAAATGTCGTAATTGCAACACGTTCAACGTCGACCGTTAGGTCCATTAGGTGTGCACTTCGAGCAGCAGTAAACTGTAGCTGTAGCAGTATCTGTATCTGTATCTGTATTTGTATCTGTAGCTGTATCTGTATCTGTAGTTGTATCCGTATCCGTATATACCTATAGCCATTGCCGTATCCGCAACCGTATTCGTAGCTGGCGTTTGCCTGTTGTGACTCACAATTTTAGAATTAAAACCCCAAATGCATAAATTGCCGTAAACCGCAAGAAACTTTGGCCTGCGCTTGGGGCTGGCTGCCTGGTTGCGCCTTGCTCGCTTCGCTGGCTCCTCCGCCGCCGCCTGGAGGGCAACAGATGGAGATGCTCTCGAAGACGCAGGCACAAAAAGTTGCTTAATTTAATGTTATTTGCGTTTTAGCATATAAAGAATTTTGTGTCTTAATCTTTTGACTTCGCCAAGCAGCAGCATCCAATGCTCTGACGCTTTGAATATGCTAGCACTATTTATGCCCCAGACGTGAGAGACGTGAGTGAGCTGAGAGAGCCAGTCCAGGCCAGGCCAGGCGAAGCCATTGAATCGGCTGTAGACTCTGTCGTGACTGGCTGCACTTTCAAGAGATCTCCCCATTTTGTGGGGCCTCTCTGCTCCCGCTGGAGCGCTTTTGGATGCTGTCTCAATACGCTGTTTGTGCATCACAAAAAGGGATGCAAATTTATTTCTTCATTTGCATATTTTAAGGAGCTCGATGCGATATATATTTTCGCCATCTTTTGCCGACGCCTCGATTCCCAATATTCATGGGCCTCCTTTGTGCACCTAATCTCCCGCCCGCTCTCCTCTCCGCACTGCCAGCCTGATGAAACTTTATGAACTTTGGCTTTGCCGCTGCGAGTATACTATAAATTTTGGGCTGTTCGCCTGATTGCCATTGCCATTGTCGTTGCCGTCGTTGTTGCCGTCGCTGTCGCGCATGTAAATTGTATCTGTATCTTTTCAATTGTGCGCAATCAGCGAAATTGTAACGCAGCTCGTTTTTCAGCCAGTTCCTCCAATGGCCAGCCTCTCGTTGCGGCTCGCACATTTTTGAAGCTCAAAAATGTTTTAATTAATTTAAGAAGGAATCGAATAATGCACAGGCATGGTACAGTTGAAGAGTATGCTGGAAAATAATGGCGTATGCCATTGAAATAAAAATGCGGCATAAAATTATGCGTGAACTGCGCGAGCGAAACAATCACATTAGAATGCTGAGCATATCCTTATTGATTTATAATACGAATGGGAATCGACTCGGCGACACTCACTAATAACTCATTTAAGGCGAACGCCGTGCGAGGAATCGAAAGCGATTATGCTAATGCCTGACGACGGAGTGGGGGGGGGGAAGAGAATGCGCGTCACGCGGCTCATAAATATCCGCGAATGATTCTAATAATAGCACAACCAAGCAAACTTGCAACTTGAGCAAATCTAATGAAGCGTTCGCAATCGAGGTTTTAATAATGGACGCCATTTGGTGGCCGTGGTGCATGGTTGGTGGCATGGCGGCAAGGTTGCACGTTGCGTTTTTTTATTTAATTTTTAATCTGGCAAAATTTATTTCACACTCGTTGCAAGCGCAACTGGCCGCCAACCCCCCCTCTCCCCGCACACTCGCCATTTGCAATTGTGTCAGCGGCTTCCGGGCGTATTTATGAGTTTCGGCCCGGGACATTTGAGCCATGTTGATGTGGCCATGCTGATGTCGCTGGCATGGCAAATTGAAACTCGGTTTTAATTTCTGTATGCTCGCTGCTCGCCCGTAAATAATGCAATTACTCATCCGCATTGCAATCTACTGATAAAAATATTTAATTGCCTTTATACACTTTTTTTTTGTTGTCTTTTTGCCGTTGTGTGTTTTGTTGGCGGCTGCTGGAAAAATCGAAATGCGTTTTGCTACTGCGCATAAATCCTTGAAAACGCATATATTTCCCGCGCGCCGATCTGAAAGCCTGATAAATAATTGAATCGAAATTTTTCCATTACACATCGCAAAGTGAAATACAACAGCGAAGTGGAAAAAAAATAATATCACGCACTTCATTTAATTTTAATTTATAATGACGCCGCCGCCGCAAGCCAATCGCTCTACGGTCCGACCAGCCCCAGTCATGTTTTATGCCTAGGATCCCCTTTGGCCACAACCAAGCTGCCGACTCTCTGAGAGCCGAACAGATTGGCGAACTCGCAGCACGCCCATTGGCAGCGATCTCATCTTACAGCGTTGCATGTTGCAGTTATTTTTATAACTAAATTATATACGCCCGTCGCTCGGGCAGCCAACCAGGCAACTCGACAACCAGACAACGATGCTGGCTCTAGCCTCTATTTCCTGTTCGATTTATGGCGCACAAGGAGCGCGAAACCATAAACAGCTTTTATGGCGTTCTACTGGATTATGGCCCAGCGTCGACTCGACTCGACTCGATTCGACTCGTCGCTCGACTTGCAGCTACGATCATCTGCGATCCTTTTGATTTAACCATTTCGATAAATCTGTGGCCCACGTGCAATTGTTTTGCTGCTTGTTCCCTTCGCCTTTTGCTTCGCATTGGGTTTCAATTAAATATTCCAGATCTTGAACGCTAACTGGAAGTTTTCGCAGAAGTTGAATTCTGGAAAACAATTATTACAATTAGAGCTTGTGGGCAACGAGCAGTTTTTCCGTTAAATTGAACAACTATTTTATGCCGTCATAAATGATGTGGAAAATCAATGCTGGAGACGCCCAGGAATAAATATGCCTCTTTTATTTTGGCATAAAGCAAATAGTTGCGCATATAAGCGTAATGCATTTATTGGCATTTATATAATGAGAAAAGTGCTCGCTTTGCTATATACTCCACATATATATGTATGTATATGTATGTGTGCTATCCAGTTACGAGGAAAACTTGGCTGTCGTTGTTGTGCTTGTCCTCTTGGAGTCCCTGTTGGCCCCTTGGGTTTATTCATGACGCATAAATCTGGTCGGCAACACTTTATGCGAATACACAAACAACACGCCACCACTCGCCATGTACTCCTCGTAAATTTCGCAAGAGCAACTTTTTTACGAAATTAAATCTTGTTACAGCAACACAACGGAGGCAGAGGCACAACATGTAAGCGACTCCGAATACACGCTCATACACGCACATAAATATACGCTTATGTATGCATGTTTATTAGTGTGTATGTGTTGTACGAGTACTCGTATGTATGTTAGTTAGTTGCCTGCTACGCAACTCGCCGCGCTGTCGTCTAAGGCACAGTTTTCGCAGCCAAATCTGGAAATCTGATCAAGCTTGGAGCTTGGAGTGCTGCCAGGAATATGGCGGGTGGGTGTGTTGACTTGGGCGTACGCGTGTTTATTGCGCCGCTGCCGCTGCCGCCGCCGCCGCTAGAGGCAAGAGATTTAGCATTGTAGCAACCGTGCCACATAAATTGCCGCACCGTGCCCAGAAGGAAGAGGTGGGCGGACAAGCCACATACAACTGTGTGTGTGTGTGTGGCTCTAGGATCACTTGGAGTAGGATCTATTGTGCAGCATTCGAAGCGTATATTGCAATTGACGATGTTGCGTGCTGGCGATGTGGCAAGGGCCCCTCAGCAGCAAAACGACAGCATAATGAATGCGGTCGGCTAATTGTTAATGCACTCGCCATTATGGCCACACAGCGGCAACTCGTAAATGTAAAATGCATTTTAATTAACCCTCATATATTTCACTTAAAGCATTTCAATGCAAATTGCAACACCTAACCGCCGCGGCCCCCCCTCCCATACCCCCCGTCTGCTGTTCATAAACTGGCCACATTAAATGTAATTATTTGGCACAAATTGCGTGTTTAGGATTAATTATGATATGGATAGGCTAATAACGCGCTGGCAGAGTGCAAAAAAACACATTTCAAATTATGTGCCGCTGATTGCTGGATTTCAAACGAGACGAGTACGAGTACGAATTATAGAAATTAGCCGCGCATTCAAATTGCGACCGTTCTATGCGTGATCCGAATTTAATAAGCAGCCGGCTTAAATGCAACAAACAATTTGTTGCTCCACTTGCCGCTTGTGATGAAAGTCCAAGTGCATACTATATATTGCGCTAAGGCATATTAATAAATATTATTTGCCAGAATGAAATATTAAGTATACAAATAAAGGTATTTTGAAAATCAATTTTACTATAATTTTAAAAAGATTTGAAGAAATGGCAAATATTAAGTATACAAATAAAAGTATTTTTAAAGTGAATTTTACTATATTTTTGAAGATTTAAAGAATTGGCAAAGATGCCCAGACATACATGCTATATATTTAATAAATATTATTTGAAAGATCAATATATTAAGTATACAAATTAGATTTAAAGAAATGGCAAATATGCCCAAACTACCTTCTGCATTTTCATAGGACATTCTTCCTTTTAATTACACAATTTCATGTCCAGGCATATTAATAAATATTATTTGAAAGATCAATATATTAAGTATACAGTTGAAGGTATTTTTAAAGTGAATTTTACTATGTTTTTGGAGATTTAAAGAAATGGCAAATATGTGCAAACTTCCAACTGCATTTTCATACGACATTCTCCTCTTTTAATTACACAATTTCATGTCCAGGCATATTAATAAATATTATTTGCTAGATTGAAATATTAAGTATAGAAATAAAGGTATTTTTAAAGTGAATTCTACTATATTTTTGAAGATTTAAAGAAATGGCAAATATGCCCAGACATACATACTATATATTTAATAAATATTATTTGAAAGATCAATATTTTAAGTATACAAATAAAGTTATTTTTAAAGTGAATTTTACTATATTTTTTGAAGATTTAAAGAAATGGCAAATATGTGCAAGCTTCCAACTGCACTTTCATAGGACATTCTCCTCTTTTAATTACACAATTTCATGTCCATGCTCGTGCTCATGTAACGCCTGCAGGCGTTTATCGCCAAGCGAAACCCAATGCTAGACATTGGATATTGTGGAGAAGAATGAAGTGAGTTGGAGGCAGATGGCATGGAGGCTGCCAGACATAAACTGGTCACAGGTCAAGCTGTTGCAGCAGAGATTGAATTTGCCGCAAATGCAACACGACGACGATAACACCACAACGACAAAGACAACGAGATGGCCACAGGCTTTTGGGAGGTTCGAAATATGCACTTCATAAATTGCTGCCACGGGAGGCGACTGTGTGAGGTTGCTGGAAGGTCAATTGAGTGCAGCTGGAACCTTGGCAACAGTCATTACGCGATTGCACGACTTTCATAGCCAAATCTCTGCAAGGCAGGTTGCATCATTTTCCACACCTAATAAAAAGATGTGTCCAAAAAATAAATCATAATTATATGGCCAGAGCGAAAAAAAACAGCGTCAAGGCTAACCAGAGGGTGAGGTCAGGTCAGGTTCTTAATGCTCGTAGCTCATTAAAAACGGCACAAGTGCAGACTCCTAACGATCCACCAACTGATGAGTGTGAGTGAGTGAGTGAGGCTGTGATTGCGTCGCTCTATCTCCCTCTGACGCAGTGTGGCAAAGGTGTGTGTGCGTTGCACCTTTTTTTTAATGGCCGCCGGTAGTGATGTTGACGATGAGCTGACCTTGGCGCGAATTTTAAGCGGAAATTTCGAGCAGACGTTTTTTTACGATCTTTTTTTATGGCAAAAAAGATGTATTTAAAAAAGAGAAGAAAGAAGATGCGTTCCCGCCGCGTAGCAAACAGTTTTCGATGTGGTTTTTTAGCTGCAACCTCTGGAAATTTATGATTTATGGCGATGTCCGTGACCCTTTAGCGAGAGGCACAGGCAAAGATCGCCATCGGGTATAGCATCGGTTCAGAGATCGGCGACTGCTGTTTTGTAAACACTCAGTATGAATCCCAGTACCTGGCTGCTAGGACGTCGCGCTACAACTTCAAAACAACTAAACACGCGACGGCAAATCCACTTCCTTTACACCAAATGAGTTAAACATATTTTCAAATGTTTCAAAAATTAAAAACAGAAAACATGTGTTATCGAAAATCGCATATGAAAAAGTGCCAAAATGTGTGTCCAAAGTGCATCTGAGACATGAGTGTTTAAAGTGCGTGGAAATGTTTTAAAAGAAGCTACAGATCTTCAAGGAAAAGTCAACACTGCCAAACTGCAAATTTTGGAATAACTTACACTACAAGGAGCAGAGTTACCTCTAAAAGTAAGGCAATAAGATGGTATCATGTGTGAGCAATATTCGTGAAGAAAGCTCAACTAATTCCTTTTAGATGTAGCTGCTTAAAAAAGCCTTTCAGGCTAAAGGAAAGACAAACAAAGAGTCCAAGCGAGTGAATGAGAAAAACAGCCTGAAATGAAAGGCTGAAATAAATCAGAGAGGTAGCAGATTCATCTGATGGGGCGAGTCGCGTCTTCAGCGCTTCTCATGATTTTCTGAGGCGTTCGCTTTGAGTTTTGAGTAATTCCGCGGAATACGCAACGCGGCAGCCATACATATTTTTGTTTTGTATTTTTTTCTTATTTATTTTTTTCATAAAAGGGAGAAAAACAAGAAATTGGACAGGAACAAAAACAGAAACTCAGACGGAGTCTGAAGAAAAATCTTAAGAGAGCAATAAACAACATGGTTGACAATCTTAAATCTTGCAACTTGCAGGGCACCGCAGCAGAGAAAGACTGAGATACGAATGCGAATGAATGTCGCAGCCATTATGGTAGCCTGCTGCTGCTGTTGTTGTTGCTGTTGTTGTTTTGAGCCAACACAATCACAAATTCCCAACAACAAGCCCAATGTCTGCTGCGGTCATTGCTATGCTGGAATGCAGCAACGACTACCAACCAGGCCAGTTTGAAGGCTTGGCCAGGCCATGCCCGGGCCAAGACCCAGGCCCAGACCCAGAGTCCATGTCTCTTATGTAGGTAGAAAAGCAGCGCGTCTTGGGTTGCTTGCCCCAACATTGTTTTAGCTCTTGCCTCGTCTGTTTGCTGCTTTGCCGTTGCCTTTGCCTTGCTTGTTGTTTGTCTCCTTTATGGCTTCTTTTCGTACCCTTTTATCTATATCTGTGATTTCTGATTTTTCTTGCCCGCGCACAGTGGGCCAATCAGCTGCATATGCAACTAGATTATGAATATACCTATTAATATTAATATATTTTAATCAGTGGTTTAATATAATCAAGTATATGTGTATAACGAAAGTATTTTTTGAATGAATATTTGTGCAATGCTGCCCATTGTACTTTGCTGTGGTCTGTTGTTGTTTTCGGGTCACATTTTCGTGCTTCGCAGGTAAGAAAAGAAATGAGTTTTTCCCCTGCATTCGCTGATATCGTGTGGCAGAGTCGTGGCCATGGCTGATAAGCGGCACGCACACACTTGAGTTATGGCTGCCAAGTTTGGCCGGCCATTAAGCTAGCCAACCCGTTAAGCCGATCATAATTGGCAGATAGTCTCAGTGCTTTCCGCTCCTCCCGCTTGGCAACTGTTTAACGACATTTTAAACACTTGTGCTCAACGAATTCAATGAACGAAAGCACAAACACACCGTGGCGATGACAGACACAAAGGCATTTGGCATTTGATGTTTATTTAATTTACCGCAATTCATAACAATTTCATTTACGACATTTTTACTACTGGAAACAGCCGTAAACAAACGGCGGCCGTCGATTTGTTGCCTGCCACGGGCCGCATGCCACGAGTGGCGTCTCTGCCGTGCCTTTATGAGCCACCTTGTGTTCAAACAACGCCACCTCCCTTCTAGCTTCGCTGCTTCCCCTGCCGTGCAGCGAGTCTTGGGCCACCGGCAATTAAACGCCAAGTGCAGCAGCTATAGCTGCCGGCGCCCTTGTCTCCTGCCCGCGCCAGCGCCCGCACCCCGGCGATTTATGTGCGTTTTATAGATCGTAAAAGCAACACTAACAACTAGCAACAAACAACAAGGTCGTTGATTTTATGATGTGTTGAATGGCGAAACCGAGTAAGGACGACTGCCAGTCACTTGTCCAAATCCACATTGAATCCACAGCCACATCCACATCCTCACGGCCTTCGGTGTCCCTTTGAACTGCGTTCCTGATTGGACTCAAGTGCAAGCGCCATCGTAAAACTCCGTTTAATGTCTGCAAGAGCCATAAAGCGACTATAAACAAAAGTGTCTAGCTCAAGCGAGAAAGATAGAGGGAGCGTGGAGCGGGCGGGAGAGAGACAAACGCAATTGAAAAAATATTTATGTTGCTTGCATTTTGTTTGTGATTTGATAAGCATAATTAGGTGCTACACATGCCATAAAAACGCCATAAAACCAACTAAACATATGGCTAAACGCTCTATTCATGATTGAGTCATTCAAAGCAGCTATGATTTACGAGGGCCAAGAGGATTCATCGTGTCTATTAAATACAGATTATTTTCAAAATTATTTGAATTTAGAACCCATCAAATAATGGTTTATGTCTTTGGCTCACAATCTCGAATAAAAACTTTTATTTATTGACTCAATCAGTGCAAATTTTTATGCAGATTGCTTACTTTCGTTTACTTTATATTCTTGTCACGATTATCTGTCGATTTGTTGTTGATCGAATTGGATTCATAGTCTTAAAAACTAAAGTTCAATCATTATGTTAAATACCACGCGAAACCCTTCAAGTTAAATGCTTTTTAAGACCGTGTAATTGTCTTTTCGTCTACCCAGTGAGCATTTAAAATCGACTTGGACTGCAAAGGCAAACAAACTCGAGTGCACTTACGACTAATTACAGTCGCAGGGGAAGTGCAAAAAACCAACAGTTTGCCGTATGTATATGTAAGTACATATACTCAGCAGTATCTACAATATCGTGTATGGAGTCCATTATTAAGCCAGCCGAAGACGTGTTGATAAGCAAACACATACCCAGATCGAGATCCAAAGAGAGTCGGACCCATAACCGGAGCGGAGCCATAACACAGAGCCACGTAACAGAGCCACGGCAGACAGAAAACAATTGAACTAATGACGTGACTATGGACAGTCGGCATCGCTCTGTTGTTGTTCAGTCGCTCACTCGACCATTCGAGCACATTCAACAGACCCCAACAGTCGCCAAGTCTTCGGTGCAGTCCGCACACGGGACGGGCAGTTGAACTGGCGACTGACTGGTGTGCCTCATTGTTATCATTCGCAATGGCAGACTTATGCATTGAAAGTGTTGTTAAATTACACCAAATTGCTTAATTCCAATAATGAAACAGACCGACCCAGCGCCTGGTCCCGAGCTCAATGAAATTATAAATTTTCGTTTTCGCTTTTTCTCTTTTCTGTTTTCTGTTGTCGTTTTCTTTTTGGTCGGCTCCAAATGGATATGCAAAGCGCACCATTCGCGAATTCAATTTCTGTTTTTGTTTCTGTCTCTGTATCTGTTGCAGGTTTCCGTTTTGCTGTTTCTGTGGATCGTTTTCTCGGCGATCGCACCTCATTGCAAACACTATCCCGCTCCCAATTCCAATTTCAATCCCGATGCCGATGCCGATCCCGGCCAGACGGCGACGCGATGAGAGCCGTTTAATGGGCCCATCCAATTGGTCGTTAATGTTGCTTTTTATTTGCCTTTTATTATGTCTGTTGTCTTTTGTTGTTGCTGCAGACTTACTCAATTTTATTATTGTTTATTTATGCGATTTTAAATAATGCGCCGCAATTCCAAAAGATAAGACGCGACTCGTGAACTTCTTGTTTGCCTCTTCTTTTTTCATTTTTTCACTTTAAGTTTTTTTTCTCCTTTTTTGATGTACATTGATTTACTGCCAAATTATTTATTAGACGCATGCGGGCGGGGTTGAACTTTTGCTTTGGATTGTTCCAACTACTTTGGCGATATTTTATTGAATAAAGTTTTTTTTTCTGTGCTGCGCGTTTGTTTGTTTACTCTGCCGCCCAAACAAAACATTATGAGCTTTTTGTAAGTTTTTTGTTTTGGCGTCAGATAAAAGCAAACAAGAAATCCAAAAGTCTATCCGAAGTTGCTTTTCCGTTTTATTTATGTGCGCTGTTATCGTTGGCGTATACGCAATATTTTATAAATTTCTATTTGTGCGGCAGCATTTGTGGGTGGTTCGGTCGAACAATAGACAAACTATGTCATATTTTAAACAGTTTACGCAGCAGTTTTCCCAGTGATTTGTGGGCCATTCTGATAAGCTGAAAGAATGAGAGTAGAGCGAAAGTGAGGGACTCTGGGAGAATGAAGTTAGAAGATATTTGATTGCAAAGTTGCTCTTTTGAATAGAATTCGAATAACTTTAGTCGAATTGGTTCAATAAACTGAAAGGTGTCTTTTATTTGCATTTATTTATGGCTATATTGAGGAAGTCTAAATCAAAAAGTACTTTATGGCTGATGATTAATATCAGGAATACTTCAGTGTACTTTTTAGCCATTTTATAGCGTGGTGTCGCCTTCTGATAGACCACTGCCGAGTGCCTAAGTGCACAACTGGCGACTCACGTCTTCATCGCGCTGCAGTCCAGTCCAGCATAGGTAATGTCTTGCCCTGGTCAGAAGCAAGCCGCTGGTTGCGCGGGCGTACAATGGACGTAAACAACAACAACAGCAACGAAAAAAGCGAAAAACAGAAAACGAGAAAAACAACAATGAGCAGCGCAATTGTGAGTTGGTTCTGGTGACGTTTGTTGCCACTTTATCATGGTCGCGAATCATAATTTAAGCGAATCGCATGCAAACAGACAGACAGACGTTGGGACATACACGTCGTTACCTACACCCACACACGCTGTGCTGTTGTCACGCTAACAACACCAACAACAACAACGCCGACTGTCAACTGCAATGAATAAAATTCGTTGACATTCGTTGCGCTGAGTAAGCAGCCCACTGGAGCAAGAGTAGCCAGAGGGGAGCAAGGTGAGTAGCAGAGTAAGCTGAACGTGTGCAATCTTGGCTAAGCTTAGATGCAGATGCTCGGCCCGTTGATGGACAAAGTGTCTGGCCACGCCCCCCGTTCAGTCATTGACTTCCTGTGACATGTTTTTGTGCTAAAGCCTCGCATTAAGTATTTAATGGTTTTGTTTTCATTTTGCGGCCTCCTCCCCAAAAGAAACCCCACAACAACAACGTCAGTTTAGTGGCCATTGATTAAATGACCCCTTGCTTTAGTTGGCCAACAGCTTTTTGGTCGAAAACACTGAAATTAGTTGGCATTTTAACACGAACACCTGACGCTAACGTTGTGGTCTGGACACGATGCTTCCTGGCCAAACGACCTGCTGCTAGTATCTCTTTAGTCAAATGGTTTATATTACACACAAGAAGGGGCAAGGGGAAGCGGGAAGAGCAGATGGGGCAGACACAACAACTGTAACGTCAGCAATGGGTTATTGAACGATAATTCCATTTAAGCAAATGCTCGCGTTGAGCACCAGAATTGTCCAAATTATACCCCAAGTGCCCGCTCAACCCCCGCTTGCCCCTGGGGCCAATCAACAACTGTTGTTCGTATAAATTAAGAAAAAGGAAAAAAATGTAAAAAGTTTCCTCAAAATCAACTCGACTGCAACTCTTTTTGCTGAAATGCGCGTAATAACAGACGCAACAAACGCGCAGTACGCACACCTCTTCCCCCCTGTTAGCGCTGCCCCGCCCCTGGGCCAGCACTGAGCCTCATGTGTGCATTTTGTCGCTGGGGAGCCACACACAGCGTGCAATCCGTCGAGAAGATGCATTTTCTCTTAAACGTTTTACCCGTCGTATAATGGCTTTAATGACTTTAATGGCGTACGGATAATTTGGCCAACGGGCAGCCGTCACCGCCCTCTCGCCGGCCCTCATCCTGCTCATCGTCGTCGTCGTTGGTGTCCAGTGACTCCATCTCAACTCTTCCCTGCCTTAATTGACGAAAGTTACGGGCCGTCGGTGAGTTGCATACACATATGTACTCGCTACAGTTCCTCCCCCTTGGACAGCAGAGATACCTGTAATTTGCCGCTGCTGCATTGCGTTTAAAATGCACTTGATTGGCTCAGACACAAAGAGCCATGATCCAGAGCAGGCAATGCTCTGCGATCAATCATTTGTTCTATGCCTAGCGAGTTATTGATTGGCTCAAGCCTGCAAAACATAATTGAATTAATAATTTAGCGAGATCGCGCTATCGCTCAAAATTAGCTACACATTTGCTAATAAAGATATAGCATAATTTCTAAAGATAAACTAATGGGCTAATAGCATATGGATACAGTGCACTAGACAAGAAGCGGCTGCTCAATTAAAGAGCATGTTTAAATGGATATTATCATTACCCTATCTAATGTTAAAGTATTAGCGAACGTCTTCAAGGACTTGTCTGTGAACAACCTTGAAAAGATTCACAGCAGTTCTTCAACCAACTTTGAAAATTTTTTCTTAAATATGAATCAAGCGAACAGGTATGAATTGTAGTCCACAACACGACCTGAGTGAGAGCTGAAAAACAAACAGCAAATGAACAACGTGACAAGGTGACACAAATCAAAAGGTGCAACATAAAAAATGGCATTGAGAAAACAGATAATTAAGCCAAGTGGAAGTGGAAGAGGAAAAGTGCCAAATGGCCACCGTCAGACTCGACTGCGACGCAAAGCGACGCGACTCTTCGGGTGGAATGACATGAGACGACTGCAAATGGGCTGCAAGTTGGAGGGAGGGGGATTTGTTGAATGACAAGTCGCTCATTTTCAAAGAAATTACAAATAGGAAAAAAACAGAACGCAACATGAAAGAAAGAAAGAAAAACATTGGAAAATGCACATAAATTCTGGGAGACAGACAATTTGGGAGAAGTGGAGAGAAAAACTGGCGAACAGCTGCTACAAGGTACGGGTGCCATCCCACTGCCGATGGACATGTGTGGCGAGCGATGCTCCGGGACGGGACGGGGCGGGGCGGGACGAGTTCGATGCCAATGCATTCCCAAATTAGTCAGCGGAGAAGTCAATTAAAAAGAAATTGATATACAAAAACGAGAAAAGCAGGAGTGAAGGCATCGTGGGGGAGTACTTAAAAACGCATTATTTAAGAAATATTTTTGAGAATTATTTACAAAAACATTCCCGCTGACCATTGGGAATGTCGCATGGCTGAATTTATAGTAGCAGCGCACAGAATGCGAAATTTTCATTAAAATTCCAGAGGCATCGAACGAAAAAAGACGACGACAAAAAATTGCTTTTATTATTTTAATTACCAATTTCGTGTGGACTGACAAACTCAGCTGCCGCATTCGGGCAGTCAATATTAATTTCATAAAAATAACTTTGTTGTGCCGCCATTTTGCGCGCTTGCTGCTATGTTTTGTATTGTTTTGTTTGTTTTTCTTCATTAATGTCCCTTGCTGAAAACGTGTCTTTTGTCTTCTGTCTCTTGTCGCACAGCTGCGCCCCAAACCGTGCTGAATGAACCATTGGGATTATGGGGAGTGTGGAGTGTGTGTGTGTTTGTGTGTGTGTGTGTGCTATGGGAGCTGGAGCAGCGGAATGCTTTCTTTATAAAAACTCCCATCTGAGCGCGACAGACATGCCAAACATTCATAGATAGATGCGCATTTGTGGCCCCTTCGATAAACATTTATTGGGCAATCCAATCACGGAATTCACGTTCAGCAGTCGTGACAGTTTCGTTAAAATGCTTTTTGTTTAATTTTCATTTCAACGTATTTTTTTCTTGCCTTGCGTTTTTCGAACTCAAGAATTATGTTTGGCGTATGAAAAACAGATAAATTATCAAATATGTGCACGGGATGGCAAAAATCAAAATCAAACTTGGCGCGAAATAAAATCGAAACTGATTTCGTGCTGAGACTTCGCTGTTTTAATTAATGCACTGCAACAATGATATGGAAAATTCCCTCACTAGAGTCTACTATGAAAATGGAGAACGTTTCCCATGCTACACTTATTACTATATCATATCTCGCTGCTTTAAAAGTACTTAGACCACTTGACATTTTCGTTGTAATAGCGAATCATAGAGAGAAGCCGATAAGAGTGAATTACTTGACTAAAGAATAATTTTCTTGAGTGCATGTTAATACTTTAAGCTAATAGATCTACGCAGTCTTATTCACAATTAAAATATGATTACAAGTTGCTTAGGAAGCTTAAAGCCCATTCGCTTAACTTTATATATTCAGCTGGCAATCAAGAAGGCGACGGGTATTTGAGCCAAGCACATCTCAAATTCCCAGCACACATATTAACCAGCAATTTGGTTGAGCACTAGAACAATATTTTTACGATTCATCAAGAAAGAGGCTGAGACGCAAACAAATTGCCATTTGATTCAATGAGGTCAAAGCGACGCACAAAACACAGTTAGCTCCTTTGATGGGGGCAAGCCGGTGATTAGGCGCATCATCTTGGGGCAATTTGTCACCGCACAACGAGCGACGGCAGGCAAATGGCCACTAAAAATCATTTAAAGCGAAATAAAAATATTTTTTATAGCATTTTTATAGTTGTTGCAACAATCTAATAACAATCCAAATAATTATCCAAACAAACAATTTCACCGACGCCAAAGCGACGGCAACACTCAGAGCTCTCAGTTAAAGTCACTGTTGCTCCGACGGACGACGAAAATGAGCCATAAAACGGACATAAAACCCCAGTGCGAAGCGCTACTGCTACAGCTAGGCCACGCCTCCGCTGCGACAGCGCTGCCGACGCAACGACAACGACAACGACGCGCATACGGAAGCCATAACGGCCATAACGATAAGTCAAAGCAAATGGCGTGCGCAAGCGAGACAGATAGAGCGACACACAAAGAGAGCGAGAGTGTGTGTGCGCTGGCAAAGAGAGCGAAACTGCGCACCCTAATGGCTGCGCATTAAGCGCTGACTGGTTTGTTGTTGTTTCTGTCTGCGTTGCTGCCGCTGCTGCTGCTGCTGCTGCTGCTACCTCTGCTTGTGTGCTGCTGTTGCTCTCTCTCGCTCTGGCCGAACCTGTGCCGGGGCCACGTGTCTCTCGCATTAAAACAAGTAAATCGCCAGTTGAGCATAATCGATACGCAGCTCGTTCTGATTTCATTCGTGAGAATTGCTTTTCTCACGCTCTTTCGACTTTGGCAGCGCGCCGACGTCGCCGGCGAAGTGGCTGTTGTTGCTGTAGCCATAACTGTCGTCGTTTATGGCCGTTTTAAGTGCGACTGAGATGGCCTCATAATCGTTTGCTGAATGTTGCTCAATTGTTTGCCGTTACCGACGCTCTTTTTGAGTTCCTTTCTCCCCGTCGCTCTGCCACATGCCCCTCTGGGCATTTGCATGTTTGTTTGCCAACGCAGCCTAATGATGTTTGCGCGCATTAATTAGTATTGATTTAATTAGTGTGTTTTGCCCAGGCGCCCAACTAAAAGTTTCACTCCACTGACGTTCTCTCGCTCACACACGCACACTCGCAAGTCGTACGTGTCTTGCGCTCTCTTTTGGCGCTTCTTTTTTTTCGGGGGCGCTTTTTGCTGCTGCTCCAGCAACCAGCAGCAACAGCAACAACAAAAAAGCTCTCGCGCGCGCATCTGCCGACTTAGCACGGCTGCCAGAATGGGACATAAAATGTGCCAGGCAGTTAAAATGTAGATTTAAGTAAGTGGAAACGAGATCGTTACGTTGGCGCATAAAAATAAAAATCATTGTTGTTGTGCACTGATTGAAATAAGCAGCAGCAGCAGCAGCAGAAGCAAGAGCAGCAGCACCAAGAAAATCGCACGAACTTTTCCGCCCCAGCCACAGTCTCTGTCGGCGTTCATTTCGTGCGTTTTCACTCGGTTTTCCTTTGAGTGAAAAAGCATTGTGCGTTGAGTTCATTTCGTTTCTGGGGGGCGAACATGTTGTGACCGTTGTGCCCCCTTCCGCGGCCCCGTTGTCTTCTCCTATGTTGCGCTCACTCAAGATCAATCGGAGCTCGAGGCCCGCAAATGGAGCTGCGGTGGCACCTTAATAACACCTTAAACTTGTTTATTTCTACTTGCTGGACGCTATGCAAGTTTTTTTTCCAGAACTACGTCTGTGTTTTTACCTTAATCACACTCTCTCCCCCCATACGCCGCTTCCATTTTACTATTCATTAATTCTCGTTGCTTTTTAAGATTCTTTTCATTTTCATTTTCATTTTATGTTTTTTATGCGGGCCTTTATGACTTTTATGGGGTTTAGTGCGTGCCAAAAAAGAAAAAAGCGTGAGGGAGAGAGAAGCAAAAGCCAAACAACTTTTAATTGAATAATGCCCAAGTGGCCGCTGGCGTCGGCTTTTCGGTTTCGTTATTGTTGTGGTTGTTAGCTCTTGTTGTCTGGGGCGTTGGCGTCGACGCCCGCAACGGTAATTAGGCAGATAAACATTTAATTGGCAAATTCAAAATTGGAAACCGCCATATGCACTTTAATTGGGTCAAAAAACTGAAGCAACTCCGAGGCAGCATCTTCACTGATTTCTTATGCGCAATTGCAAGTTAAGAAGATTCAAATCAAGTGAGAATTAGAGGAATGTACAAAGTTATAAATATAACTTTGAATCAGAAGTTTGAAATATTCATCATCAATTCATTTAACTTGTATTCAAATTATGCACTCATAATAAGATAAGCAACAAAGTGTGTTAGCAAGTTTTCAATGATATGACGACGATAACAATATTTTAAACTTGCTGCGGCAATTTTGTTGCTGCGAATTAATAAATCGCAATAATAATAAATTTCGCTGCGAAATGAGCATTAATTCAGGGCTGAATAATTGGCCCGGCACTGTTGAGAGGTTCATGGCAAGTGGTGTAATTGTAGTCAGCGCTCAGTTTATGGCTCCGAATAATTAGCTGTAGTTAAATGCAGGAAAAGGTAAATTATGAAATTATAAAATAAAGTAAAATGAAAATACTTAATAATATAAATAATCAGCAACTGCAACTTGTCGCACCAGGCACCCGGCTGCGAACGGGTCGCTTTAATTGAAGTTTTTAATGGGGTTGCCAGAGGAGCCAACAGCCAGAGGAGCCAACGGCCAACGCCCAGCGGACGCACGGACGTCGGGATGGACGGGAAGTGAGTGTAAACACGACATGAAATGCTGCCATTGCCAGCTACTTACACGACTGCAACAGGAATTTGCGTGTGCAGCACATGCGGCAATCAACATGCCACATGGCCACACGGCCACACGGCCACACGGCCACTTCGGCTCAAACTCAAGCTCGGTCGACTCTAGGACCCCCTGGCCGGGCGCTGCCAACTCCTTTGGCATGCCGCGCGCGAGAAAGGCTGCAAAGGATGCAATTTATGACAGGCACAACAGGCTCATGTAATTGCACGCAATGCCGTCGTCGTCGTCGTTGCCGACCTGAAAGGGTCGAGTCCGTTGCCGGTCACACGAGTTTCAATTTTTGAAAATTATGAAAACAGCGGAGCGCAAAATGAAAAATACAACGAAGAAAAAATGTGTGGAGAACAAGGAGAAAAACAAACAATGCGGCCAGGACACGTCCTCGTTCTGCAGCTCGAACTCGTCCTGGCCGTGCCGCATGTGGCGCTGACTGCTTGCAGCGCGAGTCCATTTGCCACACCAAGTGCCGCACGGATCGGTTACGTGGAATGTCCTTTTAATGGACTCTACACACTCCAACTGTGCAGCGAGTCGAGTCGCGTCCAGTTCGGTCGCATCCTTTCACAAACCTTTTAGAGGTTGCACTCGTGTTCCGCGCCGTTTGATTGCCGTGAATTGCTGCCGCATGATTTTCATCCTTTTGCGCCAGTTTTTGCCTCTTTTGTTGCCACAGTCGTCACAGGCACGTCATAATTTTTAGTGTCCTATGTCCTGTGTCCTGCATCCTGCCAGGCAATTACGGGACATTGTCCGCGTTGCGAGCTGCAGAGCAGCAGATGACCAGTTGAATAGCCAAACAGTTGACCAGCTGTCAGATACTTTGCGGTCATTAGATGAATATGAAATGGAACGTTTTCAATCGGAAAGCGTTGTTAATTAGGGGGTTAAATTTTAGAAATTCAACAGAGTGAAAGAGTTGCAAAGACTACAAGACACAATAATAAACTAAGTATAAAACTAAGTGCTAAGTATAAAGCTTACTACTTTTGCTTTTCATGCCATATCTTGTGATAAAAAGGATCGCAATATTATTCTGAATTCAAGAGAAGTTCGTCAAGAGCGTGAATTCAAGGATTTTAGAAATTTAGTAGATAGAAAGAGCAAGGAAAATAGGAAAATACTATAAAAAAAAATGGTGTACCATAATAATTTATACTATTTCGTTATTTTGCCAAGTCTTCTACAGTAAAGGATCCCAACATTATTATGAATTCAAGAGAAGTTCGTTAAGAGCGTTAATTCAACGATTTTAGAAATGTAGTAGTAAAAAAAAGAGCATAGAAAATATTATAAAATGTAGCATAATAATTATTACTATTTCATTCTCTTGCGAAGTCTTTTGCAAAAAAGGATCGCAATATTATTCAGAATTCAAGAGCAGTGCAGTCCTTGTTTGTTGATCGAGTGGACAGTTAGTTGGCTGGGTCGAGTGGTCAAATGTCATGTCGAGTGTTAGTTTTTGGAGTTTGCAATGGCGTCGTTGTCTGTGTCAGATGTGACGCTGAATTTATTACTGTGGTTTTATTTATGGGCTTATCGCGTTGCCAGTTGTTGGCCTTAGCACGTTGTCAAGTGTTTATCTTGGCCCGGACGCAGACGAGAAGCGCGCCAGCCACAGCGTGAAGGAACGAGAGCGATATATATAGAGAGAGAGAGAGGGGAGCACTCAAATGAAACGAAATGAAATACCGAAAAAGCTTAAAATTAAATTTATGACTGCAGCTAAATCATGCGACGAATAAAAAAAGAGGAGAAGATAAAAGATGGCATAACAACAACTACGACATGCATCCAAATCCGAATCTGTCGCTGTATCCGTATCTGTATCTGCCGCTCTGTATCTTGTAGGAGTGTTGTAGCGCTTGAATGAGCCTGTCGCATGATTTAGGTGCCACGCCAGATTCAAATTTAAATAATAAATATTTCATAGTTACAACAATGCGGCACGAAAAACCAAAAGCCAACAGAAAAAAACGAAAAGCGAGAAAATCGAAAGGCGAATGCGTAAAATATTCAAAGCGAAACTCACACACACAATAACACTCGAACACACACACACACACAGTGACTACAAGAATGTGCGACTAAATCAAAATGTTGTCGAAATAAAACGTTTGAAAATTGAATTTCGGGTTTTTTCTCTTGTGCTCCACCAAATTGAAAACATTTGTAACGGAAATGAAAACCATTTTGCTCTCCCTCTCTCTCTTTCCCTCTGTCTCCTGCTCTATCAGTCTCCCTCTAGCCCCCATCGCTTGAACGCTGTTGTTTGGCTCGGAGCTGCGTCGGCAAAAACCCCAAAAACTCGACTCGCTGCCAAGTCAACGTTGGGGTCTGAATTTAAATTAAGAAATTTATCTTTTGAATGCGTCTTTTTTCCATTTCGAGTTCCCTTTGTGGCTGCCTTTGTTTTGTAAGTTGTCTTTGTGTTTACACACAACAAAAACAAAAACAAAAACAAAAAAAAGAGAAGAAAGAAAAAGCCAAATGATATAAAAAATCTCTCACCTTCTGGCGAATAAAATTGAAATACGTTTGATTATTTTGCTTGCCCTAACAGTTGGTGCCTCAAAATGCTTATAAATATTTAAAAAACAACAACTTTAATGCAGCTTTTGTTTAAGATTTATAAAATTATTTGGTTAGCGTATCGTGTAGTCCATATAGAACAGCACATTTGTTCGTTTTATTCGGCGACAGCAATCTCATGATTTACACAAAAGTATTTTTAAGATTTAATCAACAAAATGTGGCTAAATAAATTCAAATCGTAGACCCTGTTTATTTGGCATGCGCGAAACGAGTTGATTCAAGTTGCTTAATTTAATTTCAGAGATTTATTTATACGTAGATTTTTGCACCTTTGAATCTGCTCGGACCCCTCGTCGAACCCATTTTATTTATGAAACTACATAAATTAGAGGCCGCCTGGAATTAGCATACGAAATTACACATCGTGAAGATAATTGCCTTAAATTAGTTAATATTTAGAATGCGATAAAATAAATCTGGAGAGTAAATAATGTCATTTGTCAATGGATTTTCGGTTGCGGTTCTGCAATATTTTCACAGTCTTTATTGCCTTCAATTGGCTTGATGTGCGTTTTATGCAAAATCTTCTCAATAAAATTGCCAAATTATGTGCTAATGGCAAATCGCTTAAGTTGGCTCACACACACACACACACACACAACGGGCCATAACAATTTGGAAACATGCATTTAGCATTTAGCATTTATCGATATCTATTTCTCAACTTACTCGCTCGATTCATTCACATGCCATTTTAATTGTCTCGCATATTCGCAGCGAGTCACCAGCTGAATAAATAATTCGTTTTATTGTGTGAATAAATGCGTGAGAAGCTCAACGAAGATGAAACTTCAAAATTACAAAAGCTCTCAGCTAGCAAAGTCAGTGGTGTTGTTATTTCGCCATTTTATAGGAAATATTATGATTTGGTAATCCAATTTGATATCAATTCAAAAATGACACTCATAGTTATTGATGGCTCAACATCTGGCAATAATCATTTAATACGTCATTTCGAGCGTGCTAATTATATGAGGGCATTTATTTCCTATTAATTATTTTATGAGGGTATAGCTCGGCATATTTCTACGATGGCGCATAGAAGCCATTTATATGCAAAACTCATTTGGACAGAGAGCGATAGAAAAAAGTCTATTTAAGTTGCAAGCTAAACAAGAACAATTTTAACCAAACTAAATTTGGAATTCATATTTCTTACTTCGCTTCAACTGCGAAGTAACGAATTCAATTGAATTTATTTACTAGTCTAATGCTGTTTTAATGTCGGACTGTGATGTGAATACATAACTAGAGTCCTGGACAATATAAGTTATCAACACTTTTTCATTTTCCAATTAGAGAACGGCAAACAATTACACAACTAGCTAACAGATGCAGTTAGATTTCCACCCTGCAAACTGTTTGGCCAGTGACCAAAAAGGGACTTTACAACAACTGAACATTAAAAATTCCAAACGCATTTTTGGTGAGTGTTTGTCCACTCACATATGAATAAATGTGAATGTTTCTCCATATTTATGGGTCCTTAAATGCGAAAGTGTACAGCTGTGTGTGTGTGTGTGTGTCTGCGTGTGTGTTTATAATGAAGGAGAACTTCGTGTTGAGTGTGTTGATGATATGTGGCGTTGGGCTGAGGACATCGTGGCTCGGATGTGTGTCAGTGTGCCTGTGGGCTAAGCGAAGGATATTTGGGACATACGGTCAGAACAGGGAGCGGGCAGCACGGCAGCACGGACGTGCGATCCAATTTGCGCCATGTGTGGCATGTGGCATGTGAGCCCAAAAAACAGAAAATAACAAAAAGCTCGAAAAAAACGAGCTCGAGATACAGATACGAAATGTAGGTGAAGTGCGGACGGACGGACGGACTCTGGCCGAAGCTCAGCTCGTTGACCGCTGGGCGTTGACCGGCCGGGTCTCGACGCGTCGTGCCTTGGCCCATACGAATCTCCGAGTCAAAGCGGGCGGCATGAAATACTCAAAGACTCATTTGCATATTGTGGCAAACGGTAAACTGTAACAGGGAAAGTGCTCGGCCTGAGAAATTCATTTGGTGCGAGTTTTATTTCAATTTTTGAGGCTCTTGTTGGTTTTTCGTAATTAACAAAAGAATGCCGTGCCATGCCATGCGCCTGCTTATTTACGGCCGCCATTTCCCCGACCTTTCGACCTATCGCCATTCCGCCAGAGCTTCTGCCGGCGCATGAGTTATGCTCGTCTATTCGCCGCGATGGCAATCTAATTAAATGATTTACGATCTCGGGGATAATGCCGCACTATTTTGGTCCGCCTAATCCCCGACCAGCCGCAATTGCAACAGCCCCCCTCCCCGCTCTCCGCTCCCTGCTGCCTGCTGGGAAAGTAACCAACATGAATCCCCGCCTCAGATAAGCGGGGCGAGATAGATATGCTGTTGCTGTGGCTGCATTGCGAACGATTTATGAGCTTGCATTTTGCATAGTTTCAAATGGCTGTTGTACTCGTCGGACATCGCAAATTCAAGCCCAAAACACAATTCATTTTGGCCGCAGCTCAACTAACCAAATCCGAAGCGTCGTCCAACGGCATACAAATCGTCCGTTTTGCATTTGGCGGCCGTATTTCATGCCAGACCGGGTCAACACTGGGCTCAGCCCAACACATCAGAAGCGGCGACCCAGCGTACAATGGGATAGCTTTTAAATCAAACGCAATAATAAATAAATGGGAAGTTGTGGACTGCAACTTGCACAACAATAAAAGAACGAAATATTGTTGATATCGGAGTTCTCAGACTCAACTATAATATTTTCCCACTTATTATTTTCTACTGAGTTAAAAATGTATAAATTACGCATACGTCATGTGAGCTTGTTAATAAGTTTTTCATCTATAGTAACTTAAGAAGATCGATTGAAAGCTTTGTATTTACAATATTGATACTAAAAACGAATCAATTGGTTTATAAATGCAATACTTGCTTTCAGTTTGTTATTTTTTCGGTACTTCTCGGAGTTCTTATAGGCAATTTGAAATACATTTAGTTGGCTTTTCTCCACGGTATCTGGTGGATATGCGTTTGGAACGGGTTTTGGTCCTGGCTACGAGTCGTTAAATGAGTCCATGGATCCAGAGAGCCACACGAGCGAACTCCCGGTTTCAGTTTGCCGTTGAATGGCAACAAAATTTATGCACATTTTATTGACCAGCACCGAGAAAAACACAGTTGAGTTGTTGCTGTTGTGGTTGCTGTTGTTGTTGTTGCTGTTGTTGGCACAACAACATGTCCGAAAGTGTTTTATGGTCGTTGTGGGTGCTCAAGTGGCCATTTTGGGCCGGTCCCGATGTCGACATCGGCGAGAGCGGCCTGCATATACTCGCATGCACTCGCCCATCTTGTCGGACAAGCACTTCACGCAAGCAATATGTGTAGAGCCCTGAATACAGATGAGCCGTGCCCAGCTTAGTTGCGACTAACGACTAACTAAATATGGCTATTCGCGACTGGGAATTGTGTGATTTATGCGGCTTGAGCTTGAGGTTCGCTCGCTTTAAGCTAATCGCAATTAAGGCCATCGCCGTCCGTCGTTGAGCCATGTCAATGACCTGGTTCAATCAGCAAATGCCACACACACAGAAACGGTTCAAAGTCAAAAACTCAATTAGCTGAACGACGAGGGGCGAGGGCTTGAGCAGAGGTCGACAGGCACTCTGACCGCGATGTGGCAGCGTCTAAAAATAAATGCATGGAAAAGCGCAATGGAGTCGACGGGCGGGCTGAAAGTGGAAATCTCGTTAAAAGTCAATAACAGACGCCATTAAATGCGCATGAAAATGAAATGAGAATCGCTCGATGATGAGGCAGTCTACGAACTGCAGCACAAAGCTTGGCGGCGGCGCGTCAGTGGGGCAGCAAGGCGGTCTCCAAATGCCGCAGTAGCCACGCGACCACTTGAGCCGTCCATATCAATTTTGTGGCGTAATTTGAACTGACCTCAGCGCGAGCAGACAAGTTCAATGGCATTTCTGTGGATATATGGAAATACTACTGTGATAAACTGTGCTGCTATTGAAACATCTGTCATCGCAGCAACATTTGCAAATCACATCATAGTTTAGCTATTCAGTATTTCTGTGCTACAGTCTAGCTAGTAGTTTCACACAGGACACACTAGAGATATTCAAGATATTTAAGTTGTTTTCTGTGTAATCGAAGTAAAGTCGCAGCCGTATCGAAAATGAATCGCGTGCTCGAGGATGTGATCCACAAGAACGTGGCGAACACGGAGCGCATCACGGCCGAGAATACCGTGGGCTATGTGGTCTCCGATAACACCAGCGGCAGCGTGGCAGCCACATCTTTCGACAACACCACAGCCCAGGGCATTGTGAAGCACATGAATGGCATACTCGTCGGGCTGGTGCAGAGCTCCGTGCGAGATATAGATCCGACCAACCAGCTCTGCTACTTGCGTGTGGTCACACGCAAATTTGAATATCTGGTGGCCCCGGAAGAGATGTTCACCATAACCGTAATACAGTGATCCAGTTGCCAGTCTCTGGCAGGTCGACGAGGTGTAAGCTTATGTGTATGAATGTGTGTGGGCGTCGAGCAAATCAAATAAAATATGCAATTGTGTAGTTAGAAGTTTCTCTGCCAGTTCATAGAGTTGGGCAATGTGAAAGCAGGGGAAGCGAATGCTTGAATCAACAATGCGACTTCGATAAATGGCAGACCGAAAATCCTTTTATAATACCCAAGTGACATTGGCAATATTTACGACATGGCTTCATTGGGCATCGGTCGAGGCAGCTTCTCCATGAGAATGCGCCAGTCTAATGCGATAATTCAAAAGATTTACTTCTGTCAACATGACCATTTTGTTAGACAAACTCGGGGTGGAAACGGCCTTTGACCTTTTTTCAGCCTCTGTGTGTGTCGTTCCATCTTGGATGCTGCCTGCTATTTTAATTTAAAATGGCAGAACTCGTAACTCATTTTAACGGCGCACCCTCCAGCGTGTGTGTGCGCGTGTGTGTGTGCGTGAACTTGTCCTATTTTTACAGGCCTAGGCCCTTGCAGGGGTTGCTCGCTCGTTACAATAACTTATCTGCCCTTTTTTACCCCTCGGCCTCGGCATCGGCCATAATCACCACGACGCAAGACGCTCCTGGGGTGCGCTTTGTACTCCACACATTCCCACTCTCAATCTCAATCTCATTCCTTTTGCTTTTCCCACTCCGTTTTCCTTTCCAATTCTTTTCTTTCATTCGCTATCTCCGAGCAGTTGGCCATTGTCTTGCGTCGTTTTGTGGTACATACAAGTTATAGAAATAAATAAAAAATTTGTACAAAAATTTTAATTCATCCATTGCTAAAAATTCCTTGAATAAGCAAAACTCGCTTTTCGTCCCGCTTCTCATCCTCCTTCTCCATGCCTATTGTGTGTGTGGCAAGGTCGGGTTCATGCTGCCACTTCATTGCATGTAGCGTGAAATCAAATTAATCCATGGACCATTGCTGATGACTTCATTTCAAGAACTCGTCTTTGCTCTCTTCCCCAAATGTGTTTTTTAACTCATCTAGAAATTAGCAACAGTCTTTGAATCATATTCAAATAAAACCATTTTCTTTCGCTCGCTCCGAATTAAAATGGTAGCGGAAATTGTCACATGTCCTCCGGAGTCCCCCGGGGTGTGTCCATTCTGTTTGCAGCGAGTTGCGAGTACGAGTTGCTCTATGAATTTAATTAAGTTGTGCGACAAACCCGAAAGTGGCATTGCAACACGAAACAATCGCAAGCAAAATTGAATCATCTACAATGTGCGTACTAACATCCATATGCATAATTATTTCTGGTTGCTGGGTTGCTTTTGATTTCATAGAACAGCTGCTATATTTAAATTGTATGCATTCAAGTTAGACACTTTTGATACCTAAAACTTAAAAACAATGCCAATAAATATTATATTAAAATAACTTACTTCTTCTTAGTTATCTATATTATGTAATAGATTTCGATTGACTGTGAGAATTATGTGGACTATTGATTTACAGCTAAATAAAGTTGGAAGATTGAACATTAAACAAATCTTTGGCGCATTCAGCGGGCTGCAAGAAATCACTTAAGTTAATTCAAACGTCGAAAAGCTATAGCACAACGATTTAAGTGAGTGCTGCAAGAAGCAAAAACAACTTCTAAATATAGAAGAAGAAAAAGGAAAAAAAACAAGGCGCACACTGCGTGAGAAAGACAGAGACGGAGATGCTGACTGAGACGGAACTAAATGAGCAGTAGAAATCCTCTCACTCAAACGCGCAGGCCAAGCCCATTTCGCTCGGTGCTGGCTCAGCCCCTACCTATACACTGAGAGAAACTTCGTGACTGAAATAAATGAAACTACATTAATACTCTTTACTGTTGATACAAATTAAATAATGTTGAATATGCTTGAATATTTTTGATTGTCGTGCAATTATCATGAATATATATTAAGATACCCCTTTTTTGTCTCTCTCGATTTCTTGCAGTGCAGCGCTACCCGAACCCGTTTTGATAAAATGCTGAATTTTTTCTGACTTGTTCAACCACCAAGCATTTTCAGTTGAGACTCGCTGCGGCGCAGACGTCGACCACGAGCTACAGTGGAGGCCGAATGGACATTTTGTTGTCTTGTGGACGGGCGGACGGACGAGGGAATGGAGGTAAAACAGAAGCACTTCAATGAAAACTAAATAATAATATCAAAAACAATATAAAACACTAAAAATCAATAAAAAAAATAAAGAATTCCAGTTGCTCATTTAAACATTACAAAGTGTTTCCGAAAAATTCAAGTTTATCGTCAAACAAAAAACACAATAAGCGAATTAAATAATACAGTAAATTATGCAACATATAAATAATTAACGAGCCACAATTTTAAACAACAATCCAGTAAAGTAAACGTAAATATTTTAAAAAGTATAATGCAAAATGTATTACAATTGGAAAAACATTTAATTAATGTTTTCATTGTCGATGCTTCTTCTTCGTCTTCTGCCCTCTTTGCTTAACTCCATTTTGCGTACACTCGGCGGTTGCAGCTGTTATGCACTAGATGGCAGCAGCATATTGCATGCGCCATCTATTGGTCATTATGCGCTGTAGTCAACACTGGTTTGAGAGCTACTGTGCGCGTGGTTTGAGAGCCACTGCGACTCCTTTGAAGTTGCTCTGTTAACTAACAGCGATTGATTTTGTATCTCCACAAACTGTTGAGCTTATTTGAAATTGAAATTTAAACTGTACTTCATTGCTGACTTGATTAATATTTTTAGTTTAAATGGGAGAAGGTTCTAAGAATGCAAAATAGAGGCTTTGGAAGAAGAGTTTGTTTGATAAAGTTTTAAAATTTAAGTTGTAAAATTTTGGAAGTCACTTTACAATTAAGTCGACTGTTTGAACTAGCTTCCGCATAAAATTTACTTGAGCATTCGTTGTAGTCATGAGTTTTGAGTTTTCCCATTGCTCTAGCCTCCGCATGAATCATTTAAGCCAAGAGCAAGCAGCGAAGCCACGAAGTACAAAATGTACTTAAGTTTCAAATTGATTTGATGGTCGATGGGCTAATAAAACGAAGCACAGTTAAGCCAAGCCGCTTGTTAAGCGGCCAGAGCATATTGCCAATCAAAGATTTCAATTCAATTTCGACCGCTTGTCACAATATTCGGAATGGGGGCATAAAACCGAAGAGCGGGTGATGCAACGTGAGCCATTTCATTCAAAATCGGAGCAATCGAGGCATCAAGATGTCAGTAAACGCGGTTAAGACAACAAGATTGCATCGAGCGTCGAGCAGCGAGCAGCGACCATCGTTAGGACCATGACTCCATTCCTGCATGGAGCATGGAGCATGGGGCATGTGGCATGGGCCAGCGGTCGAGGGCAGTTGCCGAGGAAAAACATGAAAATCATCTTTCAACGCGTTGCGCGTTGCAGTCGCTTTGACGGCCGTCGAGTTGAAGGGAAAGCGCGGCAACGGACGAGACACTCTCGGCCAGGTGAAGTGGGCGATGGAGGGCCCACAGAGCTGGCCACGGTGGCGAAGGGGGAGAGCGGCAGCACATGTGCTGCCAGCCAACAAGTGCAAAAAGGCAAACCAAAAACTTTAACTGAAGCCGAGCTGAAGATGAAGACAGTGACTGAGCCGGAGTCTGTGCCTGGGAATGGGAAAGGGAAAGGTAGGGGGGGACTGGAAGTGGCACTGAGATTGGGTCCGAGACCTCTTCGAGTTGCATTTCAGCTTTTCATTTTGCTGCCGGCGGCGCTGTCCACAAAACGCGCTGCACGCGACGCGTCGCGTCGCTGCACAAGCAGCACGAGATGGCGGTGCAGCCAAAATCCAATGCAAACCCAACTGGTTTTCTGCACAATGCGCCCTCTCTCTCTCCCCTCCCTCTCTCTCTTGCCCTTTTAGCGGACAGCATGGCTGGCAGCTTATAATACCAAATATAGCATAAATATTTAAGTATTTATTTATTCTTGCTGGCGGAATTCGGCAAGAAAGCTAAATGCATATCGACTTACGGTCTCACAATCTCTTCGTTGCTATAAATTGTTCATAGCAGATTGTAGTAATATATCAGAATTTTAGATAAAATAATAAGTTCAAAGTTTCCTTTAGCAAAATCTGTCTTCTACAAGTATTTGTTTATTCTTTTAATCGGAATTCGCCAAGAAATAGAGAGACAAAGAGAGCAATGCATATCGACTTAAGGTCTCACAATGTCTTTGTTATAATTATAAATTATTGTTAACAGATTGTAATAATATATCAGAATTGAAGTAAAAATAACAGATACAAAGTTTTCTTTTTCGAAATCTGTCTTTTGAACCAGTTTATTTAATCTTTCTATGGGAATTCGGCAATAAAGCTGGATAGATTAAAATACATTTTGGCTTTAGATTCACTATTTCTTTTTGCCATACATTATTATCAACAGAGATTATATTATATTATTAGAATTTCAGAAAAAATAATAAGTATACAATTTATTTTTAAAGGACAGATTCTGTAACAATTTAGTTATTCTTGTTAGTGGAATTCGGCAAGAAAGCTGGATCGCAATGCATATCGACCTAAGATCTCGCAATGCCTTTGATGCTATAAATTGTTCTTGGCAGTTTTTAATAATGAATATAACAGAAACGTAAGAAAAAGAAAAAAGTACAAAGTTTCATTTTACAAAATCTGTCTTCAAATAACTATTTATTTATTCTAGCTAGAAAGATAGACTACAATGCACATTTGCTTTGGGTTTACAATGTCTTTGCTGCTATATATTTCTATTAACAGAATAATAGAGTTACTGATGTATATATCAGACTAAAGCAAAATAATGAGTTTCAATTTACAAAATTTGTCTTCTTTGCTGCGTTTAATCAACTGCATTTCGAACTCCAATACGAGTGCATAAGCAATATAGAGCAAATCAAGAAAGTATTCTCTATTCAATAATTTTCTCGACCTTTCGACTTGTTTTCTAGCCATTCTATAGTGTGGTGCTTGTAGCGCTTTTCCTCCCACAGCCGTCAGCTGCAACGTGGAGCAACAGCAGGACTATCAAAGCTGCATCGATATAGATGCACATCTAGATAGATATAGCTAAAATTTCTAGAGCGGCTCCCTTTAGTGGAGCTAAGTGCTGTCTCCCTCTCGCCGCTCGCTCTCTCCCTCTTCTAGTGTGTATTGTTTGTTGTGTCTGTTTGTGTGTCAGTTCCGTGTCTCAGTTTCGTTTTGGTTTTGTTCCGTAAATTACACTTTTGATTTTTAGTGGCCGTAAAATAATCGTAAATGTCGTGGTTATTGCGACCGAAAGTGCCCATTTTGAGTGGTGCTGCTGTTGGCTGTTGCCTCTTGGCTGTTGGCTGTCGATGTCGTTGCCTGATTCTCAGCTGGCATTAACTGATATTCTCGCCGCGACTGCGACTGCGACAGCGACTGAGACCGAGAACGAGACGTGCTGCCACTGCACAAACAGCTTGTATCCCGCTAAGCACTGCCTCAGTTGCCAACTCCCCGAAAATCGCTGCAAGCTCGGAGCAGCGCTGCACTTGTTGTTTTTAATAAGTTTATGCTGGTCGCCGTTGCCGTTGCTGTTGCCGTTGCTGTTGCTGCTTGGCTTTCTTCCTTTGATGTTTCGATTAAGTTCGGAGTTCGCGTTGTCGAACTGGTTGGTTGGGTCTGCCTCTCCAGCCAGCCAGTCAGCTCGCCCCTTGCCACATGCCCCCCGCGTGCGCTCCTAGCAGCCATTTGGCTTAAGTTTATGGCCATTTCGTTTGCACTGTCTTTGCAGCAGTTGCCGCACTCGAATTGCTCTTGCTCGTCGAGTTGATTTCCTTAAGCATTTCACCCATTTACCTTTATACTCTTCGCCTTCGCCTTCGCCTCACTCTTGTGCAACACATTTCCTCACATTGCCTACACTCCTCGCTCTCGTATCTGTGGTTCATTCTCCTTTCGCCTGCTGTCGGCTGCTGCTCTGACGCAACTGGTTGTCGATTGCCCATTGCCAGTTTGCCAAGTTGCCAGTTTGCGGTGGCCGCTTCGCCGCTCGTACTCGCAAATTTCGAATTTGATTTTATTGTTATGATTTCAATTGTTCTCGCTGTGTAAACACTGAAGATTTTCCCCAATTTCTCGACGAAAAACGATGTCGACATCGCCAGCCAATAATTAGATAAAAGTTCAAGTATCTGCGCTCGCATTCAACTATTATTTAAATGCCGAAGATTAGTTTTCCAGCAACGACAACAGCCTAATTACAATGATCCCGGAAGAAGCAATCACATTTTATTGGTGATCATAATGGCGAGTTTGGCTGTTAAACTGTGTTTTGAGAGCGGCGGCCCTCCCAGCGATCTGAAGGTCGCATTCCCAGCTAGAAATCAAAAAGACAATGGTAATAAACGGGACGATCGGCGTTAAAGTGTCGCCGCTCTCTCGACTAGCAAACAGAAAACCAAACCAATTCATAAATCATAAAAATGTGTCATAAAGTAAAAAAGCAAAATGGAAACAGCATCAACAACGTGTGCAGTATGAAGCAACCTTTCAACATGTCCTCGAAACACAAGAAGAAAAAACAGAGAAATGTTCAAGGCGAACGTTTTTTAGTTTGGACTGCATTTAGAGACTGTTGTCGATTTGTTGTGACTCCTAGCGGAGGCTTGTTATCTAGGGCCAAGGCTCGCACACATCTTTAGCATAAAGGACACACACACAGACCCACGTATCGAGTCGTCGCATTGTCCTTGCCGCCTGTTCGATTATTGCCGGCGTGGTAATAAATCATAAAAATATGTTGCAGTCGCCCAAAATGCGACGGTTGCCTCGTTACACGGTGGAATTCTAAATGCCTGTAAAATTGCCGAGTTGTCCGCTAGGTAATTGGTACAGCATTCAACTACCACTGATCCTGTTATTGGAATCCGCTCTCTCTCTCTGTTTCTCACTCTCCGGAGCTGCTGCTGTGGTGATCGCGCCCTCGACCATCTGATAACAAAAACCACTGGCAAATGCCAAACAAAAGGGCCAGCAACTTTCTCTTTTTTGCCGCCCGATTTCTCGGCTGAAACTCTCTGGTTTTGCATTGCCAAATATGAAGAAATTTTGATTTATTTCCCTACAATTTTTGGCATTTGTGTTTTGCGTTTTGTTTTTGTGTCGCTGTCAGCAAAAGGCGCCTGGATTCGTTTGCGATTGTCTCTTGTCGCTCTCGAGTTGTAAAACAGTTGCAAAACAAGCATTTTGAAGTGGACAATTTATAATATTTCTATTAGAACACTTTGTGCATATTTTAGAATAATGTATTACAGTTTTACTCATTTACATAGTTTTTAATACAATATTATTGATTGTCTATCTAGTGATTGTGTCTTGTCTCTCTAAAGTTATAAAACAGTTGCCAAACGAGCATTTTAAAGTGGATAACTTGGAATCTTTGTACTAGAATATTGTGTGCATATTTTAGAATATTATTGTTTTACTTATTTACATCGTTTTTTGAGTACAATATTATTATTGTTTATAGATTCAATACACAATAAAGCATTCAATTAATACCTTCTGATTTGTTGAAGAATACTACGCAATTTATCTCTGCATAATTTGAAATATTTGTATTTCATTGGAAATATTTTGCGTATATTTAAGAATAATATATTAGGTTTTACATATTTACATATACTTTGCATACTATATTCTTACTTTTAATGGCGTCAACACATAGTAAAGTTTTTTACTATCAACATTTGCATTGTTGTACAATTCTACGCAATTTGTAATATTTGATTTTGATTGGGAACATTTTGTGTAGATTTTAAAATGAAATAATAAATTATAGTTTTACATATTTACATCGATATTGAATACTATGTTATTATTTTTAATGGCGTCAATACACAGCAAAGATTTTAACTATCAACATTTGCATTGTTGACGAATTCTACGCAATTTATCTCTGCATCATTTGTAATAATGTATTTGATTGAGAACATTTTGTGTAAAGTACTCAATTAACAACATTTGCATTGTTGAAGAATTCTACTCAGTTTATATGTGCAATAACCACCGTATTGAAGCTGCACAAATCTAAATTGAAATATGTTTTTTTCGAGTTCATCGAGAGACAAATGCGCAGCTCATTTCTGCTTCTCATTGGATGGCGATGGCACCGACGATGACTTCATTTCCAAGTAGTATTCCACAGTGTGTGCATATGTGCATATATGATATATACTCGAAGATGAGTATACAAGTAGCTGGGAATATGTATTTGTCAGGCCTGTACTTGCGACAGCGTCACCTCCTACTCTTTCTCCATTTCACAAGCGGAGATGATAAACTACAAGCAGATGATTTAATGTGACCGCATATTGTGCGGGGGCACTTAAGATGCAGCCGTCTTCGACTCCGAATCCGAGCTCGTAGCGCTCCCAAGTGCAGGCGTTCCACATATGTTTCAATTCAAGCATCCAGTGCCATCCAAGACAGGCGTCCATCTTGTAAATTGAGCTCTTTATGCATTTGAATTCTTTCTTGCTTTTGATAATTATTCTATGAAATGCGCTTTGAATGATTTGCTTTGTTTATGGCTCAAATATTTGAGAGATGCAGAAGTTAATCTGAAAATAATTTGCTTAATTTTATTGCACTTTGGAATGCTGTAATTGTTATGCCACAAACAGATGAAATGTGTGAACAACAGATATATATGTCAAGTGTGCTTAGCTGGATTAATCGAGTTAATCTCTAACCTATTTTCTTCGTGTCATTACAGGCTGTAAATCAGTGTGGCAACGAGCTGTGGCAGCATCTCCAGCACAGCATCGTGCGGCGAGAAGAGATTGGCCAAATCCACAGACAAAACAAATCGTTAAAATGCTATAAAAAAATAAACGTCCATATGCAGTCCAGAGCGTTTGGGAGGCAGGCAAATGCATTCGAATAAAATTTTACCACCGTTTCCTCAAACATCATCAACATGAAACTAACGGCGGCAACATCCGAGTCACCTCATAAAAGTAACGATGTCTATGAAAATGTATCTGATGGATACGAGATGGCGGCAAGCAGCCTCCATCGGATGGCTGTTGCTGTTGCTGTTGCTGTCTGAGGGGTATCATCACACAATAATTATGGCATACGTCACGGAACTTGGCTTTTATGTCTTTTATATTGATTGTCATCATGTCACACTAACAGATCGTAAAAATGTCGTAAAACCCATGGACGGGACGCACTTGAGTGCAAAGCCGAGGCAGAGGCAAACCAAAATGAATGCACTCAAATGCCAGGATCAGGCTCAGCCACAGCCTCTCTCTCTCTCTCTCTCTCTGGGAGGACACTCAAAGGACGCGCAGCACGCTGCTTGAGGGATCGCTGTGGCAGTGGAGTGAAATGCTGGGCTTTGTTGCTTGTTGCTAGTTGCGAGTGAGGAGTTGGCTCGTTGTGCGTTTGCTCAAGTGGCGTCAAGTCGTAAAAAGGCTATAAAAATTTGGGCTGCTGTTGGTATTAACCGCAATTTGTTTATATAGTTGTTAAAATGCCATTTAAGCTTGTTCTATTCTGCTTGGCATTTAATTGTCGGCTGCCGGTATTTCACTACGACTTCTTCGTTTTACGAGCACACAAAGTGGGCAAACCTAATAAAATTTACTTTTACGACAATTTAAATGGTTTCATTTCGAGTGCGGCACAATGCCTGACATTGCGCCGCAACAACAGGTTGCGGATTAGATGAGTTATATCTGGGATTAATGTGGAAAGAGTTGTTTGATGGGCAACAACAGCAGCCGCATAATTCCAAATGATTTATGAGCAGTATCAAAAACTACCAGACTCATTAAAAAGCAGTTTACTAATGAAAATTGTAAGTATGGATTTCAAAACATTATTCTTGGATAATGACTAATAAGTTTTGACTGCGCATTTCTTGCACTTAATTCAATTTTCAACTAAGATGCATATTGAATAAATAGAATTATTGAATTGTATATTGGATGCTTATTAATGGCCACGAATTGACTTCCGCATTTTTGAGTTGTATTGAAATTGTTGGCTCAGCTGAGCTTTATCATTCAAATGACTTAATTAGAAAGTTTTCAAGTGCCTCGAAAGCCGTCGAGGGCAAATGCTGAGACACTGAATTACCCCGGTGGGCGTCAGCAACCCTCTGTTTTCTCGGCTCGAGGTGGAGGGATGGAGTGTGGCGGTGTGGACTGCAGTCATCATTGCCGCCTTGGCGTGTTTGTGTGCGAAGCAGTCATAAAAATTACAATAAACAATCATCATCGCGATCCGTTTACACCCACTTTGCACGTTTTCGCAAGCAAGCGCCGGCCGTGGAAAGTGAAAAAGGATTTCCCAGGTACGTCAGTTTACCAGTAGGCGTTAACGCGGCCAACCAGTCAGGCTGCCAGGCAGCCAGGCAGCTAACCAGCTCGGCTAACAAGTAGGCAAAACCGTGAGGCAAACAAGTCAACAAAAATGCTCAATTAGCTGGGCTAAAGGACTCGCTGCCATTTGGCTGGATTTGATGAGGCGTTCGAGCCGCGACCAAATGCAAATGCTGCCAATTGCCTGATGAATGAAGTCAAGGGTTCATTGCCTGCTCTACGATTAGGCTATGTAGGTAAGTCCCAACCAAAGCGAATGTCTTCATTGTGCCCAGCGTCGTGTCCGGCTGTGCAGCTACCGCTCCCTGGCCCTTGCCCTTGCCCTATTCCTATACCCATCCCTATCCCTACTCGTTTTGCTAGTTGTGTGCCACGGCGGCTCTCTTTTGTCTGGCCATTACAAATTTTGCATAAGGAGGCGGTTGGTTTTTGGTGTTTGGACTGCAATTGATTCCTGACCTCGTAATGAGCCGTTTGCGGCTGCGCTGCGCTGCGCTGTGCCACGGCTCAAGCTGCTTTTGTGGTTTTCTGAAATTAAGTCATCATCACGGCGGGTCTGCGAAGAGCCGAGAAACCGCTTTTGTGCTGCGTCAAAGGTTGAGGCATTCCAACTGTATTTGCATTTTCAGCATCATCGATTCGAGTGAAGCAATCAAATTTTGGGCAGAAAGAGCCAAGTGAGTGGGATTCACGCTAACAAAGGCCAACAATACAGCGATTGAGATGTGTGGAAACAATTATATACGAAATAAAGACAATATATATTCATGAATAACTGTGAGCTGAAAGATATGACATTCAAAATCAAATATACTTTACAAAGTAAAGTACTTATAGCGTAAACTGTAATAGACTTGTTCGCATCTATTGTGTATATCAAATATCAATTAATAAAGGCAATATATATTAATGATTAACTGTGAGCTGAAAGATATGACATTCAAAATCAAATATACTTTACAAAGTAAAGTACTTATAGCGTAAACTGTAATAGACTTGTTCGCATCTATTGTCTGTATCAAATATCAATTAATTTGCCATTTTCAATCGTTGCTGACTAATCAATCTATCAATCCAACTGGCAATCATGTCGTATGCGCAACAACTGCATTGAAACAGCCAGCAGCCAGCAGTCAACTGGCGGATGCCACAAGTAGACGACTCCAAGCGTCTAACACACAGCAATTAGCTGCTTTTCGATTGACGACTGACTGGCAGCAGTTGTTGTGCTTCTTGGTTCTTGCCGCGCGTTGCAGTTGTGTATCTGGTTCTGAGTCTGGTTTGCTTTATGGCCACGACGCTGATGGAGCTGTGCTTTTAGTTGAGAGCATAAATTATGGCAGCGTTTATGAAATGGCGCTGGGGGGCGTTTATGATGCATTTTTAATTGACGTTCATTTGAAGAAACGCGCAGCGAACGAACGCTTCAATTCAATTATGCGTCGAACCCCTCCAGCCCCCTCTGGGGGCCCACGTCACGGTGCAACGCAGAGGCAGCTGCGCTTTTGGGCCCATAAAAGGCGCTCGCAACGGTTTTTGGGGCCAAATTGCCACTTTGTGTGCAAATTTGAAATGTGGAAATGCTGCGCATAAAAATGAAAATAGCTCTCAACAATTGTTGAGTCCCTCCAAAACGGACGCCAACTGCAACTGCAACTGCAACTCCAACTGCGAGTATCTCGCGCTGGCAATCTCGCAAATATTTTAAACGACGCAAGAAATCAGTGAGCCGTCGAGCGGCAGCAAACCTGGGGGCATGGAGCGCGTGGCGCTTTACCTTGGGGGCAACAGGGAATGCCGTTGCTCCTGCAACACGCCCCCATTGCACGCTACGCCCACGCTGATTCATGCCACTTGGCAATTACAACGTTGGTGGCAACCGGCTCCTAAGTCGCCTAACGAATGCACGCCCAATTGTTGCACACATCCATTGACAGTCGATCGCTCTGCAGTCAGTGGCATGTCAACTTATTCATTAATTCATCAAAGTGGTAGCCTCCCTCCTCTTGCCTCTTGCCTCTTGCCACCACCACGTATATGTATACTGAGCGTACTGGCGATTTATTTGCAATGCAGAGTCGCATTCGCTGTTGAATCGTTGATAGTCTTAATTGGCTTCGTTTCTTCGTTTCGA
Source organism: Drosophila rubida (assembly GCA_035046165.1). Taxonomy (NCBI): domain Eukaryota; kingdom Metazoa; phylum Arthropoda; class Insecta; order Diptera; family Drosophilidae; genus Drosophila; species Drosophila rubida. The sequence continues at coordinate 10,106,039 of JAWNOF010000012.1, read as the reverse complement.
TTGCATAAAATAATCGTTAGAAAACGTGTTTGGCTTAATTGGAAAATTTGTATGTCTTGTCTGTCTTTGCTTGCCTCTTTTTCTTTCCATCCATCGCTCTTGCTCTGTCTAACCCACTTCTATGGCCGGGCTGCGTCTTCCTCTTGGACTCGGCTTGGAGCTGACGTGCTTGCTGGCCGCTCAGTTTATTGATTTTCCACAGTTTAATGAAGAAAAATGTTTTGGTCAGTTCGCGAACAGCTCCATTAAACTAACAGCACCTTTAGAATTTGAAATTTCGTGTGCACGAAGTTTGCAAACTGGCGAACAAACGGATTACGGCGACTCACTTTATTTACAAACAGATGGAAGTGTAAAGTATGAAAGTGTTAAACAACCAATAACAGAAACTCTGACATGATTTAACTTACTAATACAATAATATGAGACTGGCAACTTCTTCAATTGAAGGAGGAATTAATTATAAATTCAACATTTTTATATTGATATTTTTGCTTAATTTGATTGCAGCTCAATGCGCTGCCAACTAAGTCGACAAATGCAACTTAAAGCCAACAGATATTTGCATGTGCCGTAAATGGGCAGCGGGAAACCGATGTTGTTTGGCTGTGAGGCTTTTTGCGTGGAAATTCGAACACAAATCGGCGTTAAGCTTAAATCCGCACACATTTATAATTCCGTATTAAATTCATAATGTAGAATGTTTAATGCATAAATACATAATAAAATTTAACGGCTTTTACCTTATCTTGTCACACAAAAACAATAATAAACTTTCATTTCCAAATGGCAGAGGAAAATGCTGGTTGTTGTTGCCTTTTGTTGGTGCCACTGCATTTTACGACAATTTTATTGTGACTGAATGCAACGCACAACGTGCAACGCAATGCGCAATGCGAGGCGCAACGTGCAACGTGCAGGTTGCAAGTAGGCAGCGCACGTGCAAAATGCAGCAACGTTCCAGCGTCCAGTCCGGCGACATGGATGTGGCGCTCAATTCCTGCGCCAATCGAGCGCCAAACAATTTGTCATTTTTTGCTCGTCCAATGGCGACGTCAGTGGACGACGATTGCCGGCCAGGGGCGTTGCAGGGCGCACTTCGGCGATGATCAATGCTTTGAATTATGATGAGGATTTATGCTTGACACTGTCGCAGTGTGGCAGATAGCGTCGGACAGAGAGTCGCACGGCCGGACAGCTGCATGAATGGATGAATGGACAAACATTTGCAGCACTCAGTGCAGTGGATGGCGGCAGCCCCGCTACCGCCCTCCTCATCTCCTCCCTCTGGCATTGGCGCTAGTTTTATGGCCTTCACTTCCCATGCACCACGTCACTCGAACTCGGCGACGGAGTCAGCGGGGGCAAGTGGCAAGCGTTGCGACTCCGCCATTCAGATCCCTGGCTGCCGTCTGCCCGCTGCTCTATGATTTATTAAGTGTTAATAAAGAACTTAAATCCATTGGATTGCATTTCGTATTCTCCATTTTCGTATCCCTCTCTGTCTCTCTCTCTCTCTCTGTGTGTTGTGTGGCGACTCTCGGCGCTGCATGGCGAGCATTTGGGTGCCGAGGCTTTACGCTCAGGATTTCCTTATCAATGCCATTCCATATTCGCGGCGCACTGATTTCATTTTTGCACTTGCACCCGGCAATTTCGCAATAAAATTTCGCCAGCCTGCAAATTAAAATTGCAATGTAATTGGTTAATCCATGCGTACATTACGAGTCCTGTGGCCAGGACATCATGCCAATTGCACTGCAGCGCTGTTCACACACTTTTTTACGCACCAAACATATTGAAATGGCAAACGACAGAGTTGCGTTGCATTTTCGATAGTCTAGAATCGTTAGAGCAGGTTTCTTTTTTTCAAAATATAAATACAATAATATTTGAATTGCTGTCAATACAATTAGAATTATATTGTTTATTATTTCTAATTTAAAAATATAAGTTAGCAATTTAGTGCGTGCAAAATTTCTCTAGAGTAAACAAACAGGCTTTCATTTTAGTATTTCCTTGTGAAAATGTAGAATCCACTGGCCTGCTTTTAAGTTAGCCTAAAATTCCTTAGAGTAGATTTCTTATTTAAAATATTTACCATAATATTTGAATTGCTGCCAATACTAAGAGAATTATATTGTTTATAATTACTAATCTAGAAACGTATTGAAAGGTTGTAACATATGTTAACAATTTAGTGCCTCAAGACATGCTTCCATATTAGTATTTTCTTGTGAAAATATACCAAACACTGGCTTGCATTGAACTTAGTCTAAAATTTCTTCGAGAAGGTTTCTTTTTTAAATATAAGTATACGATAATATTTGAATTGTTGTCAATACTAAGAGAATTATATTGCATGTTATAACTTATTTAGAAAAATATTAAAATGTTGTTGTAATTTAGCAATTCAGTGTCTGGAAAATTTCTCTAAAGTTAACAAAGAGGCTTCCATATTAGTATTTTCTTGTGAAAATGTAGAATCCACAGGCCTGCATCCAACTTAGTCTAAAGTTCTTTAGAGTAGGTTTCTTTTTTAAAATATATATACGATAATATTTGCTGTCAATACTAAGAGAATTATATTGCTTGTTAACTAATTTAGAAACGTATTGCAAGGTGGTTGTAAGTTAGCAATTTAGTGCGTGGAAAATGTCTCTAGAGTAAGCAAACAGGCTTCCATATTAGTATTTCCTTGTGAAAATATAGAATCGATTGGCCTGCACTTAACATTATGTGCGATTCTGCTGATATCAAGCTGCGCTCTCAATTTGCATACAAAGCTAACTTATTATCATATGGCCCACCTCGCTGCCACGACTGTCAACGGTAGCCGGCTCTGAAATTTACGAGTGCAACTGCCCAGATGCATAACGAGATATGCTGAGAGAGAGAGAGGGAGTGAAACAGAGAGCGAATGTGAACGATCCCCGAGCGAATGTGAAGCACTTTGGACATTAGGCTGAGCACCTTCGTTCGGATCAGAGCGAGATGTGACTGAGGCGCCTCACCTGACGATGGATGGCGTTTTAATGCCTGCCACCAGCTCATTTCAGTTGCAAGGCGTATGGCTGACGGCAATTACACGGCTAATTTAATTACCACTCCCACCTACTGTTTAATTGGCCATAATCGCTCAAAACGAGCGCCGGCGCTGATTGCCGCGCATTCGATATATCGAGCGACGCCCATTTCGAAAAAATATATTCCGTACCCGTATCTGTAGCTAAATGTATCTGGGCGCTTGGGGTTGGGGGCTTTTCATGTGCTGTGCCTGCCACTTACGCAGCTAATAAAGCAGCAATTTGGCAGCTGACGCCGCTGCCAACGCAAACAAAACATCAAAAGGCTAACATAGCCATGCACCCCATACTGCACCGCCCGCCAACGCTGCCACTGAGATCAAACGCCAACTGTGCTGAGGTTTATTTACAACAACAATAACAACAAAAAGAAAATGAGATCGAATCGAAACTAAAACAAAGAGAACTCGTTGCAAGTACAGAACACTCGATCGCTGGATCACTTGCCCCTTGTTTATGTGTGCATCTGTCTATAAAGAAAGATATTCGGCATTTGGGCTGCTGTGCGGCGCTCTGCGCATTCGGCACCTGTTGGATGTTTTGAAGGGCGCCTGTTATCGCCACGGCCCAGATTTATGCGAGCAATCGTTCAGATTTTCAAAGTCAATACTTTTAGCGTTGCTGTGGGCTTTTGAAGCGGCCGCCGCAGACATTTTTATGGGCCGACAAATGAGCAAATTTGATGCATCGCCTTTGAAATGGGCTGCAATCGTACCTCAAGTGCAGCCAAGTCGAAAACACTTCTCACGTTGATTAGTTCAAGTTCCGGCAGCAGTCGACTGAATGCGAAAGGGAAGCAACTCAATTTAACTTAAATTGTAGACTGCCTGAATAAAATAACTAAACGCATATTTATCAAGTTTTTAATTGCTGAAAATGCAATTGAAATTACTATGTTGATTAATGCTTCGACAAAAGCCACATTAACAATAATTTTGTGTGAACGAATTCAGTTCACTTTGTTTCGATTTAAAGTCATAACTGATTGCGCAGCAATTGATGCAACTTGCTGATGAATTTATAAAACAATCATGACCCGATAACACCAACTTTGCAAGGCATTCCAACTGGCGCCCGAACCGGGGAAACAAGCAGCACAATCATCGATTTAGAGCGGCAGCCAGCGAACTAAAGCTCAAACAAACACACACAGAGGGAGTCGCATCCCGACAACAGTTCCAACAACAACAACGACGGCAGAAATGTGGCAGCAGCAGCACCAGTAGCAGCCACATAACGAACCAAGTTTGAATATACTCGTAAGATTCCTGAGTATATTAGGTAGCAAAATTTTTACGAGCTCATTATGGCTCATTTCGGCGATTGTTGTGATCCTTTTATGCGCCTTCGAATGGCTTCAAATGGTTATGAGGCTATTTTGTCTGTCACGGCGTCCCAGTGTCCCGGCATCACAGCATCGCAGCATCGCAGCATCACAGCAGCGTCCTGCTCCAGCGCGTTTCACGTCGTAGTCGTCCTGCCACTCACGATATTTAGTTTGCAGTTGCGACTGCGATTTTTACTTCTGCTGTTCTTTACGTTTCGTTTCGTTTCGTTTGCTTTGCTTTGCTTGTACTTTTTGCTCGGCTTTCCGCTCATGTTACTTGGCAGTTTGTTGGGTCCTCGCATATTTGGGGAAAATGTCGCCGACTGTCTGCCCGTGTGCATGTGTGTGTGTGTGTGTGTATCCGTGTGCAAGTTTTTGTATCTTTCGCTTGTTGTTGATTTTAGAGACTTGCCAACAAATGCGCGCTGCGACTCCGTCTCCGACTCAGACAGAGACTCAGTCATCCTCATTGGGCTGGGGGGTGGTGAAAAGTAAATTTCTTCTTATAATAAGTTTATTTTGCAAACACTTGTGGCAAGCAACTTTGTTTGTGCGTCCTCGGTTTTGGCCTCTAATCTACGAGCCGTTTGTGCGAATGTGCAAACTTTGACAAATATTTGCCAAAGTTTCGGCTTCAGTTTCGGTTTCAGTTTCGGTTTCGGTTTAGCGCAACGATCTCTTTGCATTATGCATATGAATTTATTACCATCAATTTCGAGACACATTTGCGTTCGCATTAATAACGAAAATCTCCAAATATGCATATCCAAATGCATTGACTTATTGAGTACTCAACACTACAGCTCGACGGCTATATCAAAGCAATGCATTCAAAAGCGTTAAACGCGTATCTTGCTTTTTTGTTAACTGAATTCGCCATTAGCTGTAAAATGATGTGATTCGTAATTAAAAATCCTAAACATGCAAATAATGTTACTTTGCAAATTTGTTGCGTCAATTGCAATTAATATTCCAAAAACAATTGAACGATCAATAAATAAATTCTAAATTAATAAGCATTTCAGCCTTACAAATTCTTGGAACTGGATGTGCCCATATGCATCGTATACTGCGTCTCCTTCTCCTGACAATTAAGTACAATAATTGCTGTGACGACAATGAAAGTTTCAAGAATTTACTACGAACTATTTAAAGTTTGCGTAATTCCAAAATTTATTGTTAATATAACATAATTGGAATCTAATAGATTTAAACTTTTCAGCTTGGTGGCAAGAGTTAATTATGTATTTACATTCATAATAAATTGAATTTTAAATTTGTCGTTTTTGTTTTAGTATACTTTTAGTAATTTCCCTGTACTCTTAACAGCTAAAAGTAAATGTTTTGTTTATCCCCTAAAATAGCTAAATAATTTAAATAAATATTGACATATATACATATTATTATACCCATAAATAAATAGCTAACTAATGTAAGTAAATTTATATTCCTCTCAATAAAAGCAGCAAAGAAAAGACGCACAAAATGCAGCGCGCAAAAAATCATGAGAGCGAAGAAGCATCTGAAACTGAATTTAGTATCTGCAGTGCGTGGCGTGCATTCGCCAACTGGCGACGGCCAACTGACGACGGCTCGACTGGCGGCTGGCGACTGGCGACTGGCGAGTGGCGAGCATGGAATTGAGTGCAAAGTGGCGAAAATCGTTTGAGTGCAAATGAATGCAGGCATGTACGAGTACGCTGCGCCTGGCCTATAAGAAAAATCAGCCCTCCTCCATGATGAATTTCCACGGCACGGAGCGCCGAGTAAATTTTCCATGCGAGCAAATGATGAATACCAGGCGAACGGCGCGCTCAAACATGTTCGAATGAATGCGCTCGAACATGCGAAATGAACGCTGCGAGAGTGAGAGCGAGAGCGAGCCAGGCGAGAGGTTTGAGTTGCCCTTATCACTTGCCAGAGCACGGAGCGTAGTGAGTGTGGCTGTTGTGGCTCATTCTGTTTCAGTTGTGCTCATTCATTTTGTCGTTTCGCCTCTCTGTTTTGGCTGCTTCTTCTTCTCTGCTGCTGCTGTCGCTGTCGCTGCTGCTGCTGCTGCTGCGTATCGGGGGAGCTCTACAGGCAAACGACTCTGCCGACGTTGTCGTTGTCGTTTGCTGTTGCCGTTGCCGCTGCCGTTGCCGTTTGCCGTTGCTGTTCACTGTTCGCTGCTTGTGGCCCGTTGCCATTCAGTTGAGTTTAGTTGAGTCTCAGTCAAAACACAACCAACTGCGATTTGGTGGCACATTCGTTCGATGGCAACGGTTTGGATAACAGGCGCGCGCTTTGTTTTATTATCCCACATTATCAGCGGCATTATTGTTATTGGTATTGTACGCTCAATTTTAATGTTGAATGGCCCTCGCGCTCTGTTCTCGCATTCGCATTCGCATACGCATACGCATTCGTATCTGCTGCATCGCTGCTAGTGGCCAGTGAATAGTATCTCAAGTGGAATTTGAATCTGAATTGCAAGCGGCAACTGAAATTTTTGAAACTGAATCTCAAACTGAAACCGAAACTCAAACTGAAACTGAAACTGAGGCGTCAGTTGAACGTGTGTAGCGGGAAGCGCGCGTCGCCGTCGTCGGTCGTTTCGGTCAGCGCCAATAACAATAATAATTATAATAACAATAATAATAACAGCAACAGCAGCAGCAGCAGCAAGAGCAACAGCAACAATAATAATAATAGTTTGCAATAACTATGGTGATAACACTATGAATGTTAAACAAGTGATTGGGTTCGAAATGATTGAATAGGCGCCACTTCGAATACTTCAAATCAATATTTGCTAATTAACACACCAGGCAATTTGTATGGTGCGAGTGAAACCAGTGAATAAAAAACGAGTGCAATTTGAATAATAGAATTACGAAACCAAAATCAAGTATACGCCACACGAAACTCTCCTACCATAAATCCTAATATTTAAACTAATTTAATTGCTTCTACATTTACAACTTGTGCGAGCCGGCTAAAGTGCAATAAAATAACATATATATACATATTAAAATAATTAGAGCAAGTTATTCAAATTAACTGCGAAAATACGAACTAAAGCAAATACAGAAAATACAGTAAATTATTAATGTGCAGTGCCCAGTGAGCACAGCGAAGAAAGACGTTTAGTTTGCCGTATACGAGTGTCGAGTGTCGAGTGCGCCGCGTGCAGTTACTTTTGGTAGCTGCTGTCGCTGCAGAAGTCACCACAAAACCGCCAAAATTCTCACCGCCAGCAGCAACAGCAGCAGCAACATGAACTCCTACTTCGAACAGGCCTCCGGCTTCTACGGCCATCCGCACCAGGCCTCGGGCATGACAATGGGCACCAGCGGCCACCACGATCAGACGACGGCCAGCGCCGCGGCGGCCGCCTACAGAGGCTTCCCCCTGTCGCTGGGCATGTCGCCCTACGCCAACCACCATCTGCAGCGCACCACACAGGACTCGCCGTACGACGCCAGCCTCACGGCCGCCTGCAACAAGATCTACGGCGAGGCCGGCAGCGCCTACAAGCAGGACTGCCTCAACATCAAGGCGGACGCCGTCAACGGTTACAAGGACATCTGGAACACGGGCGGCACCAACGGCGGCGGCGGCGGTGGCGGCGGCGGCGGCACGGCCAACGCCGGCAACACCACAAACGGCTCGAATGCGCCCAATGCGGCCAACGGACAGAATAATGCGGGCGGCGGTGGCATGCCCGTGCGCCCCTCCGCCTGCACGCCCGACTCCCGCGTCGGCGGCTACTTGGACACATCGGGCGGCAGCCCGGTCAGCCATCGCGGCGGCGGCAGCGCTGGCGGCGGCAACGGCAGCGCCGGCGGCGTCGCCCAGAACTCGGCCAGCGGCGTGGGCGGCGGCGGCGTGGGCGCGGCCACCGCCTGGAATGCCAACTGCACCATCTCGGGCGCTGCAGCGGCCCAGACGGCGGCCGCCAGCAGTTTACACCAGCCCGGCAATCACACCTTCTACCCCTGGATGGCAATCGCAGGTGAGTCCACAGCAGATCCAATCAAAAGTGAGTGTCCAGCCCAGCCTACTCTACTCGACATCTTCCTAAGCTAAGTTTTCATTCAGTTCGCTTTTGAGTTTGCTTTGAGTTCTTGTCTTGCTGGCCTCAGTTGCCAGTTGTTGTTGTAGTTGTTACTTACTTGCTATTGCTGTTGCTACTGCTGTCTGTTTTCGTAGTTGTTTCGCCGGCCAAGTGATGAGCCATTAGACGGCCAATTGTCAATTAAAAGTGTCCACTATGAAATGAGTAATCTAAGTTAATTGCTGTAAAAACAAAAACCAACTTCCATTCAAGCAAAACAGTTTGCAATCGGTCTAGTGCTAACTGTGGAGTAATATATATGTATAGATGATATATATACGCTACAATTATATTTTACAAAATATTATTTACAATTATTTTGTCAAGATTCATTAACTACATTCTTTAACCAAATATTTGCTTACAATATTGCAAAAATAATATTGTGCTTAAGGGCAATTTATTTCTACAAAAAATCTTTTTGAATTCAAATTTCAATTTATTTACCAAAAATATGTTGATTTTTTAAATATTGTGTATAAAAATATTGTCTTTAAAGGCAATATATGTTTACAAAAAATTCTTGTGAATTTCCATTTCAATTAATTACCAAAAATATGTTGAACTTTTAATTATTGTGTATAAAAATATTGTCTTTAAAGGTAATATATGTTTAAAAAATTCTTGTGAATTTCAATATTTATATATTTACAACAATATGTTCAACTTTTAATAATTATGCATTTAACAAAATTGTTAATTGGTATATACATTTTGGGAATAAAATAGATACATAAATTACAGTCATTCAATATTATTATTTTAAGTCGAACCTGTCAAATAAGAACTCGATTTTCTTAGTGAAAAACGTACTTAAAACAAACGTGCATAGCTTGATAAACTGTCGTTCAAAATATGCTACTAAAATAGAAATTATGCAAATGTTGTGTAATTTTAGTGGCATGCTCAGCACATTAGGGCGCAGTCGATCAATTTGAAGTCTAATCACAGGCGCGTTTAGCGCGAATTTAGCTTGAAGTGTGTGCAACAGACTCATAAACAAAATCAACCACTCGAACTGGACGCGGGGCAAGCAATTGAGGTGCGAGCCACTTGCGTCTGCTGGTGTGGCACAGCAGTTACTGCCACACGCCTCGAAGCAGCTGCTGCGCTGCGCTGGTTGTCTCATAATTTTCAACACTTTGTTTACTAATTTTTGTCACCTTTGGTTTTAATGATGCTCCACGACGTTGTCAGTAATTGTTGCCAACGACGATGCGACGTCGGCGGCAAAGTGGCAACAAAAGTGCGCTGCAATTTGTGCAACAAGAGGCGCGAGTTAACTGGCAATGGCATTGGCAACAGCCAGTAGCCAACAGTGAACAGTGAACAGTGAACAGCGAACAGCGAACAGCAGCGGCAACTGTAAATTATGGGCAGGCGGCTAAAAGAGCTGAGCGAAAATAGCCAAGCGGCGAGGCAGCGTGAAGAAATCCTTTTGCCAGGACACACACTGCGCGCGTCGGGCGGTTGAGCAGAACTTGCGCTTATTACAGTTAACAACGCCATTATGTAATTATGTGCAGCACGTCGCAGGACGCAACAGCCCTTTCAAGTGCCCACCAGGCGAGCAGTCGAGCTGCTTCATGTGCCACCTGCTTTGCCGCCACTCGGGACTCGACTGACAATGCGACACGTTATCAGCGGGCTTTCGGGTTCAGGTTGAGGTTCAAGACGCTGCCGATAAGCGCGAGTGTAGCCATAACACCTTCAGCCATCGAACGAGAAATTGCATTTCACAATCAATTACAGGGACAATGCGAATAAATTAAGCTGCGCTGAGAACCCTCCAAAAGCCGAGCAACTGCAATTTATGAGTGCCCTCTTGTAGGTGGTCAACGGGCGAACATAAATTTCACTTCGCGTTAACAATTTCTTGCCCCGCTGGCCGTGGGCCAAACAATTGTGTTGTGTAGCGGACTCCACAAAAATCAATCAAATTTCACTTGGGCTATCGATAATTACAAAGTTGAGCGACTGCACCAAAAAATAAAGCTGGTTAAAAAACAATTAAAGTTGAACGCAAGGAACTCGCAAGGCGACAGGTTTCGTTTTGTAGTCTTATTTTTTTTTTAGCGGCGACTGGTTCGATCACAATGCATCGTGATGCGGGATCCCAGGGCTCTGCATGGTCCCAACGTGTGGCTCAATCTCAATCAATCGATTCTGATATAACACCGAGATGATCGTAATGAAATTTATGCGTTCCACAACCCGGCTGAAACTGAAGTGCCGATGATGTATTGCGGCCTGAATTTTGCTGAAAACCCAATACAGCAATACAGGGTGCTACACACTCCAGCTCTGGCTGCTACGATCCGTCTTTCAAACACCAACTGTCGTTGAGTATAACAGTGAGAAAATAGTTCTCATTCGAGATATTCTACCTGGATTATGCGACTGATTTCCAGGTGCTTCTTATAAGAATACGATACACAAATGTTGCTCGAGGTGGATTCGTGTGTGGTGAATATTGAATAGTGAACAAGAAAATCCACTAATTTTCCCGATTACAATCTTGCACTTAATTCGCTGTCGAGATCAGTGCTTAAATCTCGATTAAAATCAATATCGTTGGCAATTTGTTGGCACATTGTGATTTATTTAACACTCTAAATAATTTGCAGTGCGCAAATAATTCAATGCGAAGCATTTCATTTGGCTCTGAGCTTGAGCGCGCTGCACTGATTCCATCGCACAGATATTCGGCGGGGAGGGAAAAGCAAAAGCAAATCAAGCCATAAATAAATCGCCGCACACTTCCAGCGATCATCGATCATGGGCAGCGGCCTCCGAAGCCAAACAAAATCGAGAGAAATAATGCAAAATTCCGTTTTTATCGTATCTAAACATGGTTTAAGATTTGAGAACCTACTCCAGCATTGTCCAACTCTCTCTCTGTGTGTGTGTGTCTCGAGTGTGTGTGTGTGTGTGTGTGCTATGTGTGAACACGTTGAGCGCGGAGCCATTAAATCATTGTCCTGAAGGCTTTTAAGTCATTATCGATAAATTTCAACATAAATTCGCAAATTCGTAAATTTGCTTTATTTGCCTGGACCCCACGCACAAGCTCAGCTTGTCTGCTCGTATCTGAGTGTGTGTTCATGTGTGTGTGTGTGTGTGTATTTGTGGCACGTTGTGTTTTGGGGCCAACATTTGTTTGGCTAATTTCTGTGCAAACAGATCGATATCGCAGCACATGTTTTGCTTAATTGTCTTTGCTTTTTTTTGTCGCACATTGACCTTGAGAATCCTCGAGCTGATCCTGCAATTGACACGTCCTGTGGCAATCATAATTCATATTTGTGAGGCAACCGCCTTGCTGTGCCGCTAAATGGGCGCAATTATCAGGGCTTCAGGTACCAAGACTCTTTTGTCTCCGCGACGACTCTGTCAATTAGTTGCACTGTGCAACGCAATTGTGGTTCACACGTACAAAGGGCCGAGGCACGTTGAGTCCTGATGCTGTCAAGGTTAATGCGCTCGCTGCCATTTTGCCAGTCCACAACTCATAACTCATAGCTCACCAACTCGACTCGCAGTTAGGCGGTTCAAATGCCAATGCACTGCCAGCCAGCCAGAGTTTGGCCTGATATGCGAACTGCAGTGTGGCAGTGTGTGTTGAACTGCAGTGCATGTTACATGCAATTAATAGGCCACAAGTGGCACGCACTTCCCCCCTCAGCACCGAGCGCCAGTGAGGGGCACAACAAAATATAAATTCAATTGCTGCCGCTGCAAAACAGGAAAACATTTTCAACGCGCGCTTTTAATCATGCGGAATGCAAAATCACAAGCAAATCAAATCCGTTTTCGGAATTGGTTCACAACTTGCAGCGGATGCAGCAGCCACAGCAGCAGCAGCAGCAGCTGATGATGAGTCCCAGTGGCCGCGCAGCTCGACTGTCTGCCTCTGTCGGCCCGCCGTGGATTGGTAGTGGTCTGTGTGTTCTCCTTAGCAGCTTCTTGCATTTTTTAATGTATTTTTAAATAAGGAATTTAATAAGCACCTTGGCGGCCGTCGGACAACGACTCGAGCGTCTCTCGAACAACTCGGCCGGCCGACAACGACGACGACAACACAAAGTGGCCCAGACACATGGCCAAAAAAAAAGCGAAAATAAAAAAAATATATATTGAAAAAAAGATATATAAGACTGCAGGGCGAGAAGCAATTTTTGGTTATAGCCCAGCACAAACAGTGGGTGAGAATTCAAATTTGTGCCTTAAAGTCCAGCAAACTGTGAACAATTTCAGATAGTTTCAGAAGTGTCTCAAGAGCAATACATATTTATTTTATTGCCATGGCATGGCATATTTATGTGCCCAATGATGGCTTGCTAAATTAATTAAAAACACACAAATATTCGCTCTAAATAATTCATTCGAACAAGCAGCAAATTGAATGAAAATAAAAACAAAACTTGCGCAAGAATGTCAAGATTTGTCTAGAGATTCTAAGAGACCCAGACGAACAGGTTTGCTTAAGCGCAGCAAGCTGAAATGAATGATCTCATGGAAGAGTTTACTTGCTAGCAACTGAAATAATTTATGGGTCGAATGATTGATTATATTTTGCTTGCATATTTTTGGTAATTTTGGCAGCAGTTTGCTCGGTTTTTGTGTCAGTGTTCATTGGCCGCTGCTTGGCAGTTGCAAAATCATGTTTTAAGGTGTTTTTGATACCTAATAAAAACAACAACACGGCCCGGCAACGAGCACACACACACACAGTCATATTTTGTGGCAGAAATGCAGCGAAAACGCGCCATGCCAAAGGGTCAAGTGAAGCGATGGGTAAGCGGTGGAGTGCAGGAGAACCAAGAACTTACCAAGGCAGTAAGGGCACTGAGCGCCGCAGTGCCCCATACACACACACACACACACACACACACAGACAGACACACACACACACAACACGCCTAAAAAATACATTTTGGGGCTCAGGTCCCCCGTCATACGTCATAGCCACGACGCCGACTGCGACGCCGGACGGCGTGTTTATTATAAAACAACAAATCATTCATTATAACCACTTGTGTGTGTACACACACACACACACACACACGCGTCGCGTCGCGTATATGAGAAAGTGGCGTAAACATGAAAAGAAACACAAGTTGGCAACGCCATGAAGTTTTTTGGATACGGCCATCTATGTATCTGTGTCTCAGTCTCAGTCTCCACTGTTACTGTCGTATAATATGCATATTTGCGTATTATTTTGATTTTAATAATGATTTATTTATTATTAATAATTCATTGGTGGTGCTGGTACTGCTGGTGGTGGTGGTGGTGGGCCCTCGCGCCGAGTGCGCCGAGCCACCGATTCGGATCGCATTGGATTCGATATTCGCTTCGATTCGGCCGCAGTGTGTTGATTGCGATCGATCGGATCGCCAACCAGAGTTAACCAAGTTAACCAAGTGCAAAAGCCACTCGATCTCCAGCCGGGTTGCCATTTGAATATGTAGTTGGAGTCGCTTGAGTCGGCTTGAGTCCATGAATGGGCATGTGAGCGACCAGCTGGGCTGATCGGTTTGGTAACACAAGTTGCGTTATGTTGGATGTTGGTAGGAAACGCATATTATAATGAGCTTCAATTAAGATAGAAATCTTGAAAACAAAAGAGACAAAGATTTATAGGTTCACAATTATTCAATGACCACCTTGAGGCACTAGACCAAGCGCTGCGATTAACTACCAGCCAACTAACTAATACAGTCCCACACTTCCACACACACACACACACCGACTTATTCCGGTCGAAACTATTTCGAGAACGTTTCCAGCTACTGTAAAGGGTTGCAGCTCCAAGTTTCGTGGAACAACCAAGTGTAGCATACATAAATATGAAATATTTTGTAGTTTATTACAAATTTGAATATGCTGGAAATGTTCTACCAACTGCTGTTTGTTTTATTTGGGAAATTTGACGTCGTTTTGTAGCAACTGCAATTCAATTTGTTCGAGAGTTTTGCTTTAAAAATCCACAACTCGGCGAGGGCATTTCACTTTCGCCTTGGACTCCTCCGCTGGCGTTGCCAAGCGTGTGATTTACGAGTGCTCCATGCAAAACTGGGTAACTGTTATACCAGTTTAAATATTTGGGAAAGCGAATCGATGTGCTCCATGCATGAATTATAGACTAACTATTATGATTTAGAGCCGTGCATTGAACTCAGCCCGTAGCCCGTTGCCCAAAGACCTTCGCAAGCCCCACTGGCGCCTCGCACAACATCAACAAACGTCGAGTCGGACTCGAAGTCGGATTCCGTGTCCGTGTCGGTGTCGGTGTCCGGGCGCCTCTGACCACTTTTGGGGGCCTCCGCCTGCGTCTTTTGCACATTAATGTCAATTTAATGTTTCCTTAATGACTTCTTTCGTTGCAACTTGTTTGCTGTTGTTGCCTTTGTTGTGTTGCCTCAGTTCTTATCAGTTTGCTGGTCAAACTTGTCGCCTGCCTGGAAAGTGTTTATGCTAAATAGCTAACGAGTTTTCCCCCACGAAATGCGGGGCAACCTACGAAATAGTTTCGTCTATTTCTCTCCAAGTGAAACAGCTTCAAACGGCTACTGACGGCGACTTGATATAGTGTAGACTACGGTCTGTACTATGAGGTCTCGACATGTGCTCGACGCGTTCGACGCTCATCGCTCGTCTATTTATTTGGGTCGGCAATTAAGATTTATATCATCGCCTTTGATGGGGCCATAAAACGCCCTGCAGCGCAAGCTGCAGCCGAAGTGCAAACAAATGAAGCGAATCACCAGCTATCTGCCATCCCTTTCGCTCTCTCTCTCTTTCGCTATGCAGCTCATTTATGCGACTGGGTTTTCCGTCTGGAGCGTGCGCCGCTTTAAAGAGTCATAAAAATCGGCTAAATGCGCGTCCGAAAGGTGTGAATGGCTAGGGGATGCAACTGAGCTGAGGGGAGGACGCTGCAGAGTTCTCTCGGTGGTCTGCACTTGACGAACTGGTTGGCGACTCGAGCCGTTAGCAGACCACAAACTAAATGTTTAATTTTTCCGACGCGCACGTCGCCTGTAAACACACTCCCTATCTTGCCCCCTCCCCTCTTGCCCCTCGCTCCTCGTCGGATCGGGTCGGGTCGGGTCGCAGACTCCCGGGGCCAGCTGACTGCCTGCCGACGCTACGGCGACCCGCCAACCATTTGTTTGAATTTGTCTAAAGTGGCTGCCCTTTTTTTCCTCCCCCTTTCCCCGCCAGTTATTTGTACAATTTTCATAATTTTCATTGCTGCTGTTGCTGCTGCAAAAAATAAAGAACACATAAGAAAAAAGCGTTTGTCAAATTTTCCGTTTACTTTTAGTTGGCGCCCCCCTTTGGCTCCCCGCACCACGCACCCCGCACAGCTTCACATAGTTGTGTTTCCTTTTCTTTTTAATTTAATATTTTTCTTTGTTGTTTCTTTTTGGGCGCTGTGTCTGCCGTCTGCTGTCTGCCGTCTGCATCTGCAACTGGGTGGGTGTTCGTCTGGCCCCCTCGCTTTCTCTCTCTCTCTCGCTCTCGCTCTCACCGTCTCTCTTCAGTGGGAAATTACGTTTACTCAGGCGCCAGGCGCGCATATTTAAATACACACGTGTTTTATCGCTGCCATTAAATCATATTTTTATACTTTACCTTTTTGCTGTGCCACCTTCAACGACTCTGCACTACCCCTACCCAAGCCCTGCCTGCAACTTCCCTAGCCAGCCACCTGACCGCCCACCCCCCGTCCGCCCCTCTGCCGTTGCGCGTTGGCATTTTGATTGTTTACATTTTGCACTTTCACAGCATAAACAAACAAAAAACGGCGCTAAATATTGTGAAAAAAAGCAAAGGCAAAGAAATGCGAGACGGTGAAAAGACACAGCCAAACACTTGGCGCATGAGTGGCATTTTGTGGGGGTAGAGGGAGGGAGGGGCGACCGAAATGAAGATAGGGTTGCTTATGGCCATTTTGAGCGCTCTTCATGTGCCAGACGAAATGTCAAGTGGCAGCTTTCCGATTAGCGACTGCAGCGATACGATGCGAGATAGTTTTCAATACCAACTGGGGAACATAATGGGAAAAGCTACAAACTAGTCGAAAATGATTTATATATATTATATCTTCAAAAGACAATCGTGAAGCCAGTGACTCTCGATACGATGCGAGATAGTTTTCAATACCAACTGGGGAACATAATGGGAAAAGCTGCAAACTAGTAAACAATGATTTCTATATATTTGTATATTATATCTGTAAAAGACAATCATGAATCCAGTGACTCTCGATAAGATGAGAGATAGTTTTCAATACCAACTTAAGCTGCAAACTATTATTATATCTTTAAAAGAGAATCATGAAGCCAGTGACTCTCGAGCTGCAGCGATACAATGGGAAAAGCTGCAAACTAGTAAAAAATGATATACATATATTTATATATTATATCTTCAAAAGAAAATTATGAAGCCAGTAACTCTCAATACGATGCGAGATAGTTTTCAATACTAACTTAAGCTGCAACCTAGTAAAAAATGATTTGTATATATTTATAGTTTATATCTTGACTCTCGATACGATGGGAGATAGTTTTCCATACCAACTTAAGCTGCAAACTAGTAAGAAATGATTTGTATATATTTATAGTTTATAATTTCAAATGAAATTCGTGAAGTCAAAGCTGTTTGATCAATGTAATACACGCGTTTGTCTGGGAAGTATTAGCTTACGCGTGTGCTCGACTGCGATCAGTAGCATAGGTTGGAGATCAAAGGAACGTGTCTTTAATTGGCTACTGTGCAGTATGCGCTCCACTGCCATCCCCCCACCCCCAGCACGACTATCAATTTGCCGCATTAAAAGCAGCAGCAGCAACAGCAACAACAACAGCAACCACGAGCAACCGCAATAACAGCAATTGTTTGAGCAACAGCAAAGTTTAGTTTCAATTTACCCAAGTGCCCCACCACGTGCGGCTGCTTAACCTTAATTCCACAACAACAACAACAACAACACGATGTTCTCTCTCTCTCAGTCTCATTCTTGCCTCTCACTCGCCTGCACTTGAGGCGTCGTCCAGCGCTGGCTGATGACGACCAAGTGGAGCTGGGGCGATGTGGCGAGCTGGAGATGCGGAGAGTTAACAATTTTTTAGCATTTTTTAAACGTTTCTCTTCTCTGGTCTTCTGCATTTTCAGGTAAGATAAGATCTGATTTAACACAATACGGCGGCATATCAACAGACATGGGTAAGAAAATTTCCACATTATTTTTTATTTATTTATCTCTATACTCTGCCTAACTCGAGAAACTCGTCTAGACCTCCGACTAACGTAGCGTTTGCGTACTCATCAACTTCTTAGTATATTAGCTAGTTATTAGTCAAGGTGTTGGTTCTCATTTCTCATTTTGCAGCACATTGCATATCTTAGCGTTGCTTAAGTAAAATCTAATGTCCACGACACGCCCCCCACGCAACGGGGTAGTGGGGGGAGTGGTGGGCGTCAAACGGTTGCACAAATGCGCCAGCCTCGACGTGTTCGTTTGATTGATTAGTGGCAGCAGCTCGCTCGCTCTATGAGCCCGCCACCTGATTAGGCCGAAATGTGCACGCAACGCGGCGTCGCTGCAATTAATGTTAACATTAAACAGCGCCAAGTTTTGCGGCCAACTATCTGTGCACCGCGGCAGCCGCAGCCGCAGCTTCAGCTGCTGCAGAGCCACTGGAGGCGTTGCGTTTGCGGGCCCGTTGCATGAAACCTTTTTGCACCGCAAGGTTATCAATCAGCGCGTCGTCTCAGCTACTTCTTAAAATCCAATTACACGCAGCAACTGCGACTGGACAGACTGCAAGATGCCGAGACTGATCAGCGCTCGTTGCTGACTCAAATTACACGATTCGCCGCCTGGCACAAGGCATGAATTGGGCCTCGAAATTACCGAGACGAAGCCACCCAGGCTGTTGTTGTGTTGCCTTGTGCTTCGTTGCCGTTGCAGCCGCCTCTTGCGCTCTGCAGCTTATTATTTACTATATTCAATTGATTATCTTGTGCAAATCGGTAGCTAAATATTGGCACAGGCGGCGCAACAAGTGGGCAGACTACAGACTTCAGAATACTGACTTGAGACTTGAGACGCGAGCGTGAGCGTGCAGCTCGATAGCTAGCCCAAGGATTCGACTCATCATCGTCGTCATCCTGACTGCGGTGGGCAGCACTTTTGGCACTTGGCAATTAAGTGCCCGTAGATAAGATGCAGAGATTTAGATTAAACTTGGCAAGTAGGTGCCACCGCGAAGAGCTACCACTTTGCAGCTGTGAAATGAGTGGGAATTAGTTGCCTGTTTAACGGCACAAAAACACTTCAAGAGCAGCAAGATTATCATACTCTTCAACCACACCTCGGAGTGCCAAATTAAATATCTGTATAATGTACGTTAGAGTATAAGGGAATATCACAAAAATCTATTTCCTATTTTTATAATATTTGAATAAGCTAAATTAGCATATATTTGTGTACTTAAATAATTGCTTGGGAGACTCTTTGAAAGCTGAGACTTTTTGTGAAAATACACTTACAAATAATTGTATATACAAGTAATGATAATAATCTAAAAATAATGTCGCAATTTTAGAAACATTTAACACGAGAAATTAGCATATATTTATCTACTTAAATACTTTCTTGGGAGACCCTTTGAAAGCCGAAACTTCATCTTACAACTTCTTTAATATACAAACGTTTTTGAACTTGAAAATAATGTAACAATTTTAGAGGCATTTAAGAAGCATTTTAAAAGTTCCCCAATTTGTTGCGGAGAAGCGAAAACCAGTTCAAAACGCTTCCAAACGATAATTACTCAGCATTACCTGCGTAGCCAAAAACAAAAAAGCAAAACGAAAAACCAAAAGCGAAACCGGTTGAAACACACAACAGCGACTAGGAACGTTATGTGCATGCTTCTTCTTCTTCACATGCTCACCATATACACGATATATAGTTTAGTCACTATCTATAAACCTTTAGCGGGGTAATGACAGCTTTGACTGGCTTTTAACTAATAAATACAGCGACCCGGCAATTAGAGAATGCTTCATGCCATTTCGTGCAAAACAGTTAAAATCACATAATTTCGCTGTCATTTCTCACTCATTGCAGCGCTGGGCAGCAAACACAATACACTCCAACCGCATGCGGGGAAGGAAATGAGTAGGGGGGAGGGGGCGAGTCGGGGCGGGTTGGTGTTTTGGCCATTGCAATGCTGCTGACATTGAACATGACATTTTCCCCCAAAGAGATAATTAAATTGCGGGCTTAATAGAATTAAATGCCGTGTTTGCATTTCAAAATCCAAAACGTGCCCCAGTTGCATGCCCCACCAAAGCGCGGTTCGCCTGGTTGGTCAGACAAGAGTGCAGAGGAACAGCAACAACAAAAAAGTGCACAGAAATAAAGGAAAAAATGTCAATTTGGACAAGTTTTGATAATTGCAGGCACGACGCAGGGTCCAGAGCTGCACATTTGGTTTCATTGGTGCTGGTGGTAGTGGCGGCTACTGTGCTGCATGTTGCACGTAGCCATGCTGCCGCTGCCGCTGCTAGTATTGTTGATGCCGGCGTGCGTGTGTGGTGCTCCATGTTGCATGTGGCAGTTAATAATTATTGAAATGTGCGGCCGCCAGGAATTGTGCTCGTGCTCCTTGTGCTTCCTGCGCGGCTTCCGTCAGCGCTGTGGCCGTGCCACTAGTGCCAATGTTGCATGCATCGTTACCTTTTAAGCTCTGCTCGAGCTGCTGCCGCTGCCGCTGCCGCTGCTGAGCGCAAGACTAACAATGCTTGCATTTTCCCACCTTTTTCACATAACTTTTCAGTTTGTTGTTTTCGTTTTCTGTTTCGTCTTCGCCTGCCACTGCCTCGCACAAACGTTGTTGCCACTGCTGCTGCTGCTGCTGTTGCCAGTGGCAGGGTAAACAAGTCGACCACCAACTCGTTACCCCTCCTCCCAGCCGCACCCCTCCCGCCATCCCTGGGCCTTAACCCTCTCTGCATACATGTCGCTGTCGAACTTGTTACCACTTTGAAAGTGGCCCGGCCTCCGCTCGACTCCAACTCCAACTCCAGCTCCGACGCTGACTCCGGACTGGCCCCTGTAATAAATTCATATTCAAATTGTTAATTGAATATTATTTGTTAAATTTGCAAGCATTAAATGTAAATGTCGGCTGGCTGGCCAAATGTGGCGGGGGCGTGACCGCAACCCGTGTAAATTCCTGTTTATTTTTTGCACATTTTTTCCATATTCTTTTCAATAATAAATTTTGTGTTTACTTACTGCCAGTTTTTAATTGAATTTATGCGATTTTAGCACGTTCCGGCTGCCGGCTGCCGACTGCCACGAAAATGGGAAACTGTTTAACATATCAAGTGTTTACCTTTTGCCAATTTTCAATTGTGTGTCAAGCCAAATTCTGGTTACTGTACCAACGACCTCCAACAGCTCAACGGCAAAATCTCGCCCACAAGGCGGCAATAAAAAAACGTTGCATCGATGAGCAGCGAGCACTTGTAACTGTAACTGTAACTGCGACTGTGTTGCTGTTGCTCTGGCTGTTGTTGTCCTGTGCGGCTGCTGGCCTTGTTAAAGCTGCTGTTGTGTAATTTCCATAATTCATATTCATAGACATTACAAACGTCCAGACAAACAAACAAAACGAGGACGACAACGAGGACGAGAACGAGAACGACTCGACGCTGCGCAACGCGAGACGACGTTACCTGCACCTGCAATACGGACAAATGTCCGTCCTAACGTGGCCGAAAAAAAGAACAAACACAAAGTGTTCGTAGAAAAAAAAGAGAGTGGAATCTGCAAAGTGTAAATGCGGGCAAAGTGCAAAAATTTCACATATGCTTTTCGGGCGAGCCAACCAAAGGGAGCCAAAGCAAACCCTCTTTCGAAGTGTCTTCCATAAAATGATTCCAGCCAGACGCCAAGTGGCAGCGGGGCAGAGTGTGTAGGGAGGCTTAGGGACAGTTGCGGCACGCTTATACATAAATTATGGCTTACGACCTTAACAAGTCTGCCGGAGAACTCAAATACTCGGCCATTAATTTGATTGAGCTTTGAATGCGGAGTAATTTATGCTGCGAGCCACAAACAGATGCAGCTAGCGAAAGCCATAGTAATGAAATCAACAGCCAGCCAAAGCATCTGAGCAGAGATGTCCATCAGACGTATCTGGAAGATACGCACGCAGACAAGCTCATAAAGTGGCACATTTGATTTTACACACTTCGAAATTATTAACTGGGGAGCATTTTGTAGTTCGGCAAGTGTAAGTGCTGTCGTCCTGTTCAACAACAGTGTCCAGGAGCCGTAACTGAAACTCTGCAGCACTCACAACACTTCATAAAACGGCACACGGCACTTTCGTTTTTACCAATGGCACTTGCAGCACGTGGACGTGGACACAGACAGCCACAGCCACAGCCAAAGCTAGGGGGGAAGAAGGATGCCGCATGCGGTGGCCACTGGCAGTCAGCATCGTCAGCAGCGGAGCTGGCCATTGGGCTTCAATTAATGAATTAGTAATTTCGGCTTCATTGCCATAATGAACACTTGCGATACTCCTCTGTCCTCTGTCCAGTGTCCAGTGTTCAGTGGGAGGATGTGTCTAAAATATTCTGTTAATGTTCTAATGATGCAGGTGCTCACACAAGGCAGTTTCAGGCGAGTGCTAACATGACATAAATATATATCGTGATAGATATTTGTGTCAAGGAATAAACTCCATGCGAGCGGAAGTTAAATTGCTGCATAAATTGTTGCCTGAATGAATTTGTATAATATCGTATTCTACAGAAATTCAGTTCGCCTTTTTAATAATATTAAATGTAGCTCGCATTGCATTCTCAATCTCAAATGAACTTTAATATTTAAATTGTGTGCTCGCAACTCGCCGAGAGGGAATCGAAATGCATATCTTCTTTTATGGTGCCGTCTATCAGTCCTCAGTCCGCGCATTGCATAATGGAGCAGGGAATTGAGTGTGTCCATTAAGTGTATTAATGCCTTTAAATCATTGATAATTTTGTAATTGTTGTTATTGCCGTTGCTGTTGTTGTGCACATTTATTTTACTTAGCTGCACTCGCTGCATTTGTTAACGGCGGCTAATGAAAGGTTGCTGCACTTGTGTGTATCTTGGGGACACACCTCCCTTTAGCATTTTGCACTCGCTCTCGATGTCGATGTCGATGTCGACGACGGTGGCGTCGTTGTAAATGTTATGGAACCCGGAGCTATTTGTTTTGTATCTGTGCCAACACGGCAATTGTGTCATTAGAGCCGTAATACTATTCGGGACTTCACTTAGCAATTACGGGCGATAATCCACACTCTCGGGGCCCCAGAAATCCGATGAGAAATCAGCGACGGTGTTCAGATACTTTTGTATCTGTTGTGCATTCACGAATGCTGCTGCAGTGCAATTAGTCAATTAATTTGGAAATTTATGAACCGCCAAAAAGCAATTTGCTGCACATCACAACATTTACACACACACACAAGCACAGACGAGAGTCTCGCGAAATGCCGCCGGTAAAGGGAAGCCGAAAAAGTTGATTCTGGATTCCGATTGCGATAGGCAGACGATAGTGTTACGGGGGGGATACGATTTGGCGGCCAGATCGGTGCACGTTCGCGTTCACGTTCTTGCTCGACGGTCGGATGGCAAATGAAGGAATTCTAGAAGAGATTGAGATTGTAAACTTTCGGGTTACTCTGAATATTTTGCTTATGACTTTGCAGGCAAACTTGCTCACACACACAGCAGCGCTGAAAAGGAGTAGAAGTAGAACGTAGTGCAGATAATTTATGGGTTCAGTCTTCAAGCAGTTCAGCCCCTTTTGGCAGCGGAAGTGCGTGCGGCCGTTTTTTGTTTTGTTTTTAGTTTGGCGGTTTATGAGTGAGTACGAGTATTGTGCTTTGTATCTTGCAGATACGAATCGCAGCTACTCGGCTTACACGGTTTCTAGGTCAGTTTGCTGTGCCGCGCAGAACAAAACAAAACAAAACCAAACAAAACAGAGCCAAACAAATATCAAATAAATAAATGACTTTTGTGCATGTCGCGAACTGGCAACCGTCGGCTTCTGCCCAGCGGCCCATAAATTTATGGCTCAAAAATCAAAATGTTTTCAAAATCTTCAAATGATTCACGTGCTCTCGCTCTCTCTCTCTCTCTCTCTCTGTATCCCGCTCGCAGTGCGCTGTGCGTGTTAATGATTAATAACGCCGAGAGTGAAACCTGCTTTTGGCCTGCGTCGCTGACGCTCGGGCTCGGGCGGCCATCATGGCGAGCAGCTGATCGCTAAGGTTGAGGCAGCGACAAGTCATGTCACCGCCATGTCCGCCAGCCAAGTGTGCAGCTCATCAGTCAAAGCCAAAGGCGAACTCCACAGCTAACTAGATGGCCGCAATTGCATTCGTGTGTGTGAGCCCATTTTGAATTACAGCTACAGCAACAGAAATAGAATGAAAACCACACACACACACACACACACGCAGTCGACCTGTGCTCAGGTGATGACGTTCGTTTAGCACGCAGAGAGAGAGAAGGAGAGAGGGCGCACTCTGCTCTCTCTCAGTGGCGCGCTCTCTCGCGCTCTCTGCGTGGTGATTGATCATCTTTTTGCTCGGCCACAGCCGGTTTTCATTTAATTTATGTGTGTGCGCTCTGTCTGCGTCTCAGCTGAATGAATCTCACCTTTATTCGAATTGGAACACGTTGTTGTTGCCGCTACCTGGCTAGTTGGATTATGCACGCGTCGATCGTAAACGATATTCAGAGAGCAGAGTCTGCTTGGCTCTGTTGTTAGAAGGCAGCCAAAAAAGTGTTATACAGGACAGATCACACCTGTGTAAATTTCCAGCCAACTTCTCATTTGAATCGCGCACTCTGATTAGTTATTTAGATGAGCGGCTGAATTTCGTGGCAATCAGCTTGCCTTTAGCTGGCAGCTTGGCAATATTCAATAGAGATTAAGAAATACTAAATATATTTTTATAATGTTTCAATTAAGTGGACTGCAAATCAAAGTGAATTGATGACGCACAGCACAGATTTCACAGCAAATCAAATTAAATCTCATCAAATAATATTTATTTAATTTTAATTGCTGATTATTAAGAGTATTTCCCCTTTAATTTAAACTATGTATCCAACGTTTGATCTTCATTGTTGCGTTTCTTGTGCCCGCATCTCATTTGCGGTCGGCGTTGCCACCTTTTCAATTGCTGCAACCACACAGTTGCATAGAATTCCGTTGGCTCGCAACCAGTGTGGAAACCGCATTCCGAAACGTTTTTGACAAGTTTAAATGAATTCAATGGGCAGAGACAGAGCGAGAGAGAGAGAGAGACCTACCACAGCTAGTGCTGAGCTCGTAAACGAAATGGTTTCCAATCTCAATTGATGATCTATTAACGAGCGCACATAAAAATTATGCAACTTTCGAACGGCCAACTACAAAATGGTGCCCACATGGGCAGCTACAACTATTACAACAACAAGCAGAACACGAACAGCAACAACAACAACAACAACAGCTGACATGCAATGCCATTTCCTTTGTCAGCAGAGACTCGGGGCAATAAATCCCGAGCATATTAACATGGACGTGCGATGAAAGTGCCAGGCAAATATGTCATTGTCAGTGTTTGGCTTTGACTTGGGTATGGATGGGACTGGGTTTGGTATTGAGATCGACACGGGGATAGGGGCAGTGGCAGGGGCATGTCCAATGGCCGCCTCTGCGGCTACCAAATGCGAGTGTATTGACACCTGAGCCCAGAGCCAAACCCAAACAGAAACAGAAACTGAAACTCAACCTGAAGCTGTGTGTCGCTGTAGCTGAAGTCTCTGGCGCCAATTGCCGTTGTTGTAGTTGTTGCTGCTGCTGCTGCTGTTGCTGCAAATGAAGTGAAAGAAAAAGAAAGTGTCAGCAAGAGAGCGAGCGAGCGAGCGAGAGAGAGAGAGAAAGGGAGGCAGGTAACAAACGGGGAAATAGCATCGAATGCTTAGAACTCTTCCAGCTACACTTTCCAATGAAATCGGCCAGTCATAAATCACTGATTGGGTGGCTAACTAAGTGTAAGCCTCACTGTGTGTGTGTGTGTGACTGTCTGCGTGCTGATAACTGACAGAGCCAAGCATTTTGTGGCTTATCGTGCATTTGAATTGGTAGACAAGGCATTTTTATTTATTTAGTATATATAAAATTGTCTCTCTTTCTCCCGACGTCACACAACATGACAACATTTTGGGCGTGAACACACTCAAACACTCACACACACACGCACACACACAGCAACAAGAGCAAAGCGGCAACAACATCAACGAAACATGGCTCAAAAGGCAGCAGCAGCGGCAGCGGCAGCATCGTCGTCGTCCGTGGTGACAGCGCACATAAATCTCTGTAACATGACACTTTTGGCAATGGAAATAAAATATGGCATACGGCGCACCAAAATGTCGCACCAAAAATTGCCGCAGCAAACAACAACAGCAACAACAGCAACAACAGCTACAGCAACAACAGCGCCTAAGAGCAGCATCAGCTTTAGCAGCGCTCTTTTTACTTCACTCTTTTTTGTTGGCACTTGGCAACACTTTGCGGGCCTATGCGGCCCACTGTGCCATTTGAGAAGCGACTCATGCCGCATTCAGCTAATTACAAACGAAATTACAATGCTCAAGTCCCAGTTGCACTCGGCTTTAAAGCTCACAATGACACGAGCTGCAAGTGCTACTAAGACCTGAACTAAAAGTAGCAAAATATTTGTTATTGCGAGCATAAAACTACTAGAAATTTTAATGGGTTTAATTATCAAATAAAGCAGCATTAATAAACTCAAACTATTAGTTTAAATTTTTATTTATTTTGTGCAGAATGCTTTACAAATAATCGTATAATTTATTAAGGGAATTCTCTAGAAGTTTTAATGAGTTTAATTATCAAATAAAGCAGCATTAATAAACTCAAACTATTAGGTTAAATTTCTATTTATTTTGTATAGAATGCTTTACAAATAGTCATATAAATTATGGAGGGAATTCTCTAGAAGTTTTAATGAGTTTAACAATCAAATAAAGCAGCATTAATAAACTCAAAGTATTAGTGTAAATTTATTTTTATTTTGTTTAAAATGCTTTCCAAATAATCCTTTAATTTATAAAGGAAATTCTCTTAGTTACTTAATATTATTCAAAGTCTTATGCTGCTTATTACAATTAAATTTGTTGGCTGGAATTTAACACACTTTTGAATTTCTTCGCAAAAAGTTTAATTGAAATTCAGTGAAGCTAGTGTCATTGATAGCTTTTGGCCATGTTTTGCCTCTGATGGCGACGCTGTCACTTGCCGCTGTCATTTTCATTTCGTTTTCATGTGTCACTTGGCGCGCCTGCGCACGCCTGCCCAGCGACCAGAGTCCCAGCCTCGACTCCAACTCCGCTTCGACTCCGACTCCAACTGCTGCTCTTGCTGCCGGCCCTTCTCCTTGTAATAAAGCAAAACGGCTGCGCATGCGCAACGACAATGCGAAGCCTCTAAAGCCGCTGCCTCTGTCAGATTTTGTGAGTGTCACTTGGCTGCTTTGTTAGCCAAGACTGAGGCCCAGAGTCAGCGACACACACACACAGAGAGAGTTGCAGACGCAGGCAGAGCTGGAACTTGGGTGTTATCTGTCGTCCCGTCGACCGTCTTCAGTTTCTGTCGGTTGCATTCCTCGCACAACACGCAAAATCTGCGCGCCTGCGTATAAAACTGTTAACTAACTCAATTTTGTAGCTGTCAGTTGGTTTCCCCCCTCGCCGCCTCCCCGTCTCCTCGCCACGCCCGGGCTCCTGCTCTATGCTGCTTACAGATGTTGTCCGGTTGCTTCGCCTGCTTGGCTCTTGCTTCATTTCGGGCTGCAGAGTTCAGCATGGGTTAATGAGTTGTTGTTGTCACCGTTGTTGTTGTTGCTGTTGCTGTTGCTGTGGCTGCGGCTGTTGCTGCTGGCGTGCCGCTTACACATGTCACAACAAATTGCTAACCGTTGAGCGTGCCGTGCTCATAAACAAATCACTTGACCTTCGCATTGAAAACATTTGCGTAAAGCGCTGAGAAGAAAACTCGGCCAGTTCGATGTGGGAATAAATAAGAAAGTAGCAAACAAAGCACAGTGGAATGGCAAGAATAAGCATGAGAAACTACTACGAAATTAGAAAATCAAATTGGCAGCCAATTAACAAAACAAAACAGCCATACAAAGTGCATTAAATAAATTATTTTTGCACTGATGAAAGCAGAAAACTTGGAAGATTAAAAAAAATATCTGACAGATGAATTTAAAAGTTTAACTAAATAAATTAATAAAGATTTGCATTGGTAAATAAAATTACAAATGTTAAATACAAATAAAGAAAGAATAGTAATATCTTCTTTATAAGAATAGTTTTGCAATTTTATTGAGAACTTGAGAACGAGGAATTTAATTTAAAGGTATAACTAAATAAGGTAATAAAATGAATTGCAAATGTTAAATACAAATAAAGCGGGAATACTTATATCTTCTCTATAAGAATAGTTTTGCAATTTTATTGGCTGCCCATTAGGCTGCGATTTATGCCCATTGTCGTCGCGTCCTTGCTCCTTGGGAGCGCAGAGGCACGAGAACGGACTCACGGATGCACGCGCATGTCTGTCACACAAATGTCACTTAAAGTTGCAAAACTCAGCGCACGCATTGCAATTTCATAACTTTATTAAGCATGTGCGTGGCGCGCCAAGACGCCAAAAGGGGGGGGGGGGGGGGTAGTCGCATACTATGGGCTCCACCTGACAGCTGAGGCAGTGGGAAGGCGCATTTGGCAATGCTGGGCACGTTTCGGCATCTAAACGCCAGCGAGAGGCTATAACAACGCCGTGCCCGGCAAGAGTCGCAGACTGCGAAGCGAACTGGGTGTGAAGCAGGGGCAAGTGGCAGTGTGGCAGCCATGTGGCGCGGAGATAGGAAGCCGCATGATATACAGTTGACAATTCAATCATTTAATGCCATGGCCCACATAAGGCGCAATTGCAATTGGAATTGCGATTGCGATGGCGATGGCGATTGCGATTGCAACTGGAAGTGGAAGCAGAAGTGCAAAGAAGTGCTTTGGGGTAGTTGCAGAGTCCTCACTCTCTTTTGCACTTGGCGGAGTGCATTGTTGCCATGGCTGCTCCTTGGCTATACTTGTGTCTTTTTGTTGTACTTTCATTTGCCTCTGTCACTTGGCAGTTGCAGCGACACCGACAGCGACAGCGACGGCGACAGCGGCAACAACAATAACATTTCTATGTTGTAACATGGGGAGCGCAACGAACCACGCGGTAATTCCACAATGAAAGCGTTTCGCACACGCACACACCCAAATCTCTCTGTGTGTGTGTGTGTGTGTGTGTGTGTACAAACAAAACTTGTGGCAATAAATTTGAAACGGATCACATAAATCACATTCAAGTGAAGCTTAACACACGCGCCCAACTAGAAGCGACACAAACACAAGCAGACGACACGCACACACACACACACACACGCACACAAATAAATATGTATCTGTGTCTGCGTGTGAGTGTGTTAGTGTGCAAGAGATATTTGCGAGCTTGGCGCAGAAAACATTTATTTCCAGCTTGTAGGACTCAAGAGCCTTCGTTCTTCTGCTACAATTGGGCAACCTAGTGGCATCTGCTCTACTATATCTTTTTTTTGTTGAGAATATTTGCTATATAGAAATATAATGCTAAAGATGGCAATTGATTAAAATACTTTATAGTGTTTACTATGAACTGACAAAAATGTATGTAAATGCATTTATAACGAGTGCACCATCTCGAGCTTCGGTATGAAAATATTGAATAACTTTGAAAAAAAAAAATTCATGGAAAGTGTTTTATGTTTATTTAGATTGATGCTTTACAATTCATTTGAGTTAGTTTTTTAATACAATATCGAGCAAGTTTTATAGACCTTTTCTGGGTATCATTGCAAACACACAAATATTTCACTTTGTGTATAATATGCACTTTAAATATAATAAAATATTTGACTTTGAATATAGTAAAAGATGACTTGGCTAACTAAAATAGAGCCACATCATTGAGTTAGATTCGCCACACATACAATTGCCGCAGAGCTGGAGAAGTTACCTCGGACTGAGGCCAATTTGGGCGCCCAAAAATGTTGGGCAAGTAAAAGTTGTGCGCCAAATTAACTAAACGGTTAAAGCAACAACTGCAAATTGGCAACAAATTCGCAGATCATAAAGTTACCGCTTGCAACGAGGCGAGCAGCAGCAGCCTTGCGAAGGGAAACTGGGAGAGAAGCATCATTTCATTTGAAGAACTTTGGCATTTGAACTTGACATTTAGCACACGGTTCGGGGACTTCTTTGAAAACAATTGCAGGCCACACACACACACACACACACACACACACACACACACATGCAGAGACAGTCAAAGTCACACACACACACAATGCAGTTTCGGCATTCCTCGACTGTCTGCCATGGAATGCCAGGACACACAACAACAGCAACTGGCACATGGGCAGAAGGGATTCCGATGAGACTGAAACAGTTGCCGAGCGCGCGCAGCGAGTGCGAGCGAGAGCGCGTATGCGTCTGCAGCAACCCTCTGCAACAGCTGCAGCGGGGTGGAGGGTTGACCCACACACAAACACACACAGAGGCAGACAGCCGGCCATTGCAGCACCTGTCGGCCATGCGACTCGCTCGTGTTCGTGTGTGTGTGTGTGTGAGTGCTGGGTGTGTTTGTCCTCCGGATTTTGCACCATTAACAATATGGTTCGCTTGCTGCGCTCCGCTGCGGTTCGGCACGCTCGCCTTATTGAGGAAATGAGGCACGAATACACCACCCGCCTCAACCCCCTGAGCAGCCTTAGACGGGGAGTGTTGGTGGGTTAATGCAGCGCCATTGATTTGCTTATAAATTAACCCATTGACAAATGAAAATATTGTCTGTTAATTGATCAATGTGTATGCAGAGAGTGCACACCCACCACAGTCTGCCTCTGTATGTGTGTGTGTGTGTGTGTGTGTGTGCTGCTGCAGCTGAAATTTAATTAGATGCAATATTTGTATTTCTATGCGGCAAATGCGTTTTGGCCACAGCGAGGGTGTGGCTAACCCTCCAGCTGCATTGCGTGTGAAAGCACACGCATCTCTCCCCCCCCCCCCCTCTCTCTCTCTCTCTCTCTCTCTCTCTTTCGCTCTCGGTGAGTGCGCCAAATTTATTGTTATTGAAATACAATTGCAAAATTAACTGTCAAAGTGTGTGCGAGCCATCGCCAATTTAGTTCAACGCCATATGTTACACCTATCTGTGTGTCTATGCCCAAGTTTATGTGTGTGTGTTTGTTGCCTACACATGTGGGCTTAATTAGTTGACCTGCGTTGTCTTTAAACAATATGCTCGCCAGCTAGCGAATATTTCAGTTTCTGCGGCCCTCCCTCGAAGTCACCCAAGTCACCCCTTTAAGCCGCATTGACCAGCAGTCCTTGTTGCCGGCGCTGGGGACTGTTAGACCCGCAAAGCCTTTATTTACACCGCTAAACGAGCTTTGCATATTTACTGTACTAGCAACAGACATTTTACGATATATTGAGAATTATTTGCAATATATTTGGCGCACCAAGCGCAGCGCCCAAGGGGGCGAGCAGCAGCAACAAGGACGACAAATGTTCCAGCGACAACAGCAGCAGCAACAACAGCAGCAACAACAAGTGCAGTTCAGCGCAAATGCAGGCAGAAAGCTTCTAATTCCGGCACTGAAACCATAAGTCTTTGTCGCATTGTACACACTCACACTCACACACACACACACACACTGAGAAGCACACACATGCACTCTGCTCGTGCATATAAAACATGCAGCCCAGTTGCCAATTTGAAGATACTTTCACAGCTTGCAGCGAGAGCATTGCCACAAACTGCAGCACACAATTAATTTGGTAATACGATAAACTACTTTTTTCGTGAATGTCGAAAGTGTTTAAAAATGCAAATTGAAATTTGTAATTAACCCAAAAATAAATTATTTTTGTACTTTTCGCTCACTGCCAATTTTAAGCATTTCAATTGTATTCTAGTTGCCCCTCACAACAACTTCAAATAAAGTTAGCCTTCCTCTGGCTGTTTTCCACTGGGCAACTCTGCCTCACTCTTGTGCACCACTCGATTCATAGACAGAGTCTTTGAAATGCAACAGCAGCAGCTACAGTTGCAGCAGTCGCTTAATAATTTAGCTTCGATACACACAAGTTTCGCATTGTAAATACCGAAACTTATTTTTCTGTTTTGCAAAGATTTTGTTTAATTTACGTAAATTTGCATAAGATACAATTGCAGCTCGCCAGCCTGCCGCACTCTGCACTCTCTAAATTTGTGCGAGAATTGAGCCAAAAGTTCGGCAAACTGAGAGTGCAACAAAAAAAAAAAAAAACAGAAGGGGGGAGAGAAAAAATTGTAGAGTTTATTGCCGTTGGTCTGGGATGTTGTTGGGCTGTTTGCTGGCCGGGCTAAATTTGAATTCAGTTCAAATTGAAAGTTAGCAAAGTCACCAACACGAATGCCGAGTGCACAGCAGAGAGCAGCACACGGAGAGTTACAATGCCACACAACTCTGCCCCGCTGCCCCCTTGCCAACTGCCCAGCTCGATGATATTTATGCGTTTTCGAATGCAGCTCAGCTTTAATTTAAATGGATTTCTCCGGCAGACATATGGCAGCATTCGCAATTTCCATTCGCAGAAGGGAGGAGCGACGCAGTGAGTAGCTGACTCCCGATTGTTGCCATCGAACGGCAACTGGCAACTGGCGACTGGCAACTGGCGAGTCCTGCGAGTGGCGAGGATTGATTGTGCTTGTTGATATTTTGTCAAATAACGCAAATAAATACACAATTACACACTCAAGTGAGCTCGAGGCGGGGACGACGCAACGAGTTGAGTTTGTGGGGTTAAATGGGCAGGTCGCACTCTCAACCCGCGCTGCTGAGTTATCCTTGTTTAAGGGATTTTCATTTGTTTAAATGTGTTTTATCGAGAATGGCCAAATGGCCGCTAGCCGTTGTGGTTCTTCTCAGCGCACAGTGAAGCAAAGCAACTTGATTTCTATATACTTTTAATAACTGCATTCCATTTAAAGTTATCTCTTTTTCTTTTCTGTTTGTTACAAACTCATTACTTATTCATTACTTATTTCTCTGTGTTCTGTTGCCCCGCAATTGGGCGCTTTTCAACCACTGTGCACTGACATTTGACTGGGCCACTGTTGTTGCCGTTGTTGCTGTGCTTTTTTCGCCACACGCCCGTAAATTCCAATGTAAAATGTTGCATTTATCTTGTAAAAATAATAAATCCAGGCAGAGGGACTTCTACTCTCACGCTTGGCAGCACAGTCCGCTTGAGCACGAGTCCTAAATAAAGTGCGGTAGAGTCATAGAAGGGGCACGGGGCAAGTGTGGGGGGGGGGGGTCATGACTATTGTTAGCTAATGGCCCGATGTCCAAGAGTTACGTAAATTTAGCTAATTTTATGAGCCGTCGAAGCGACAGGCAAATTTCAAGCATTTAACCCTTCACTAGGGTAGCGATTGTTTTGTCCAGTAGGGGACGGGGGCTGGCATCGGGGGGTGTAACAAAAAAGTATATGTATGTGATACAGAGAGTGCCATTAATTTAATTTATTTATTGGCTGGCGTTTCATTGGCGCAAATCCCGAATCCTGCGCGATAAATTTAGTCAAATGTGAAAATTGTGTGTGCATTTTGGCGCATGCAGTTTACACACACACACACGCACACACACAGATACACTTGCGTACTACAAGTACAAACACACATCGTATGTCAAAGGAGGATTTTGGTTATAAAATATCGCCTGGTATGCGGCCCGAATATGGAAATGCAGTTAAACCAAACAAAGTCGCAAAGAGTTTGCAATTTATTTTAAAATCACAATGTTGCGTACTCCAAAATACCCTGTAGAAGTGGTGCAATATTTGGGTAACTCTCCAGTTTACTTTTGCTTCAGATGGAGTAGTGAACTACTGAGCAAATATTCCCTAATTGCAGTTAAACCAAATACAGTCGCAAAGAGTTTGCAATTTATTTTAAAATAAAGCAAGTTGCAGGCTCGGAAATACCCTGTAGAAGTAGTATATTACGCTTGCAATATACTACTAAGTATACCCTACTTGGCTCGCTTGTTGGCAGGGTATTGGAAGTAGCTAGTGTGACAAATAGTGTGAGATATGTTTTTGCGCACTGCAGCCAAAACCTGCTGCCTTCAGTTACGCCCATTACGCTCCACCTCCCCCCCCCCCTCTGCTCATCAAGCCCCCGCGCTGCGCCCTCAAGTGCGACATGTGACGCGGCGCCGCTGATTTATTTGCATACAAAAGCGCAGACGTGCATAAAAAATATATAAAACAAAAAAAATGCTGAAAAGCGACGAGTAAACAATAAGAAGCAACAACAACACGACAACACAGTGCACTCGTTACGCCCCCTTTTGACGCCAGTTTCAACGGCACGGCGGGGGGAGGGGGACAATCGATTGGCCTTCCGGCAGCTGCCAAATGAAGAGTCGAGAGGGGCTGGGGGAGCCTTGGAGGGGGAAGGTGTTGGGTCACACAGGATGCGACATTTTGCGAGTCAATGAAAAATACATTTTAAATCAAAGCCCAGGCAAACACAAGTTGCAAAAGGAGGTAAATTGAAATTCGGCAAGCATATTAAATACCAAAATGCAAACTTAACCAATCTGTGCGCTGATCTCAGCTGAAGTTGCTGCCAAATTGCCACTAAGCAGCCCCTGGCAGCTCTTGGCGCAATTCATCATTTGGCGCCATTTTGCGCAGCGTCAAGTTGCATTTAGTTGTTATTTATGCAAATTTTGCATGTTTCAACTTTTCGCCAAGTGCGTCGAGTCGTTCTCGATTATTTAAAACTTTGGGCGAAATTTAGCAGCGCAGGAGCGAGTCCTTTTAATGCGCACACCTGACGCGCTTCAATGTCTTACTGCCGAGCTCCTCCTCGCAGCTGGATTAGGACTGAGACTGAGACTGAGATGGAGACGGAGACGGAGACGGAGACTGAGGATGTGCTCTGTGCATAATTTTGTGCGCTGCTGTTAGAACAAATAAATTGTAGACGGCTAAAGTTATTAGATTAGCATTAGGGCATGAGGATGAGGACGAGTGCTTCGCAGGCTGTGTGCGCTAAGCTTGAAATTATGATTTACCTGCGATATTTACATGCTTATAAAGGAAATACTGCAAACGGCGCGAACTTGCGCCCCACGATTTATGGAAAACGTTGCGAGTCATGTGCTCTTTATAGTGCCCCTGCCACCAACGAAATGTTGCCGGCGCATATTATGTATATGCCTCGCGGCACCAGCTGTTTGTTTAGAAAGTGTTGGCGACTCCTCTCTGCGGACGCGTACGTATTGTATCATTTTTATTTCCTTAAACCGAATGTGGAAATTTTCAAAGCCAACACACACTTTACTTTATAAATGTCGTTAATGTTCTGTGTCGTTACCTGGATTTTATTTTGCTCGCTTCCCAATCATTTGTGGCTTACAAGTCACCAGCAAAAACATTTAAATTTTAAGTTATATAATTTTTGCTTAATATATTTCTGTATTTAACTTTTGTTGTATTTGTAATTTTGTGAGTTTCCGCTTAACACACTAACACTGCAGGCATTCGTTGAGTTAACGTGTTTTATTAAATGAATTGTTCGTCTTTTTCAGGTAAGAGATACACAGAATCTCTTGCGGGCTCTCTTCTACCAGACTGGCTAGGTAAGTGCAATTTTCCACTCATTTTTCCGTATACTTTTAGCTTATAGTTTACGAGCATAGTTTTACGTTGATCTTCAGTTAATTGAAGCTTTCATTTTGATTTGTTTTGTTGAGTTGCACTCCAACAGCGGCGCCGTTTATATTTTGTGCCCCAAAAACCCCAAATCCTAGATCAGCTGATGAACCCACCGATTGATAGCTTCCCCCAAAACTCTCCACTCCAGTATTAAGCGAACCCCGAAACCGAAAAAAAGCTTTGTTAAATCTTGATTTTGTATTTTGTTGTTTGCTCAAGTTGTGTGTTGTTGTCGTTGTTGCATCCTCTTGATTTCGTGTGTGTCCAGTGTGTCAGTCAAAGGAGCGTGCCCCACAGTTTCCCCACCGAGGTAAAGCCAAAAACCAACTACTCAAATACCAATAACTCGTAACTGTTGTGTGCATTTGCCCAATACTCTATTCTATCCAATGTATATACTCTATACTACTACTCAAAGTTAGCATGTGCATGCCCCTAGGAGAGCGAGCGATCAGATTGACTGCAACGCTGTTGCAACATCAAAATTAACAATATGCTCTCGACTCGCTCGTAATATGTGAAATTATCAGCTCATAAAGCTTGCCAAATAATTGGCAATTATTCAGTTTGTCAACTCTCACACACACACAGTCATTCATCACACACACACACACTCGCACACACATTTACAGATGATTGCTCAAAGGTTTTCTTTGCTGCACAATTAAAGCCGCCCCCCCCAACGAGAGTGGGCGCATTTTCTCGATATGTTTGTTGTTGGTTTTGTTTCTTTCTCGCTTCTGTTTTTTTTTCGTTGGTTTTGTGGCACTTGGAAAAGTATCACTTGGCACGCAAAGAAAACGAGTGAGAAAATTGCAGAGCCAACTGCAATTTACAAAGCGTATCATTTTGTTAGCAATTTTTCAGCATGCTGCACTTTACAGGAATCGCTTTGCGGCACGCAGCTACCCTCCCCCCTCTCTCTCTTTCTCTGTTTTTGTTGCTCTCGCATGTAAGCTAGCTACACAGTCATATACTATATGTAAGCATCGGGAACCCAATTAAACACACTTTGCCTGCCTCAATTGAGATAACAACACTCGAGCGGCAGAAACCATGGTTTATGTGGTCACAGATACCCTGTAGATAATTCGATTCAATTCGCTGCAAACTTAGTTGGCGAATAAGCGATAATATCACTGCTGTAGACACGATTTACAGAGCACTCACTCTTAATTGTTGTTAATGTCTGTTTTTAGCCGTGTTAACCAGCCACTTCAGAGCCTCGGCTCGAGCTGGAATATTTGCAAGCTCTGCAGTTCTGCGCTGTATATCGCATATCGTATATATAGTTTGTTTATTGGCAATTTATACAAAAGCATAAATTACGAACAACAGCAGCACACATCGACAATGAGCCGCAGGCGAAGAAAAACATAAACAAAGTTCGCTCACTAAATGCCACTTGCCAATCGTAATCAATTCTCATGTGCGTCTGCCTCTCTCTCTCTCTCTCTCTCTGTCTGTATCTGTGTGTGTCTATAAAAAAGGGACCCGGAGTCTGTCGCAGACAATGTCAGTGTCAGCATTCGCATCCGCATCCGCATCCGTATCTTAACGTATCTTAAGTTCCACGCACCCCCAGCAGCGGCATAAATATTTATTTGTTGAAATCTTCAAATGCAGAAAACGTAAAATCCATTAGAAAATTAATAAACGAGCAGCCCAACACACACACAGATACCAGAAAATGAATACATAAATGCGGTTAGCTCACCCTGCAGACGATGCTACATGGGGGGGAAGCTAATAGAATGAAATTGAATTGATCAGAATGCTTGTCTGGCTAATGTTAAGAATGCCAGTTAAATGGCTTGCCAAAGTGTATATAAAAATCATTTCTTATGCATGCAGATTCTAAAAATCAATGTACATACAATATATATTTAAACTTATCTAGGCATGTTTATCATACTTTCGCTTTTATCGCAAACAATATGCAAACCTTTTGTTAAACTATATTTATTATAAATCAAGGAAGTCAAAGTGTTTCTAATGTCCGGTAATTGAAGGTGTATTGTGAAATTGATCCATTTATTAATTATAAGATTTGCTAATTATGGTTTACAAGCTGAAAACACGGCAGTTAAACTCGTTCGCAGTCCAGTCAATCTATAGCGAATAGCGAACTGCAATCAGCACGTAATACTATTTATAAATGCCCGGGAATATTCTATATGCGCGCTTCGAATACGATTCTCTACACGTGATCGAATTCGTGGTCTCGTGGCCATATGCTAGACTGGGACTTGTACTCATTATTATAACAATGTGTCTATTTATAAAGCGTGGAGCAAATGTCTCGTATCGGCGGCCGTCGAAAAGCGAAAGGGTGGCGAGACGGCCAAGGGGGGGGCTGGCAAATGGCACGCAATTCACAATGAGAGCATAATAATGTGCAATAAACTATCTAAATTTGTTGAATTGTTGATAAACTTTGGCGCCACTTTGCGGCAACGAAGCCAACAAAAACAAAAACAGAAACGAGGCAATCGGAGAGTCGCTTTGTGCCACATCTTTGAAGTGGAGTGTGCGGCATATATTGCTGTTGTTTTTTTCAATAATTTCATAATATTTAGTTGAGTTGCTCGTTTTGTGTGCGTGTGTGTGTGTGGGGGGAAAAGCACTTTGAACAGCTTTGTGGCAATTTCCGGTTGCTTGCAATTGTTTTTACCTGTTTCCAGCGAAACTATTTCGAAATTATCAGTTCACTTGACATTTGACTCGGCTGCCGTCGCCAGCGTAATCTGCATATGTATGCGAGTCTATCTGTGTGTCGCTCGAGAATGTATCTCTATCTTGTCGCTGTCGCTGCGGTCGTGGCCGTGTCCGTGTCCGTGTCCGTTTAATTGCCCCTCGGAGTAGCTCGGCAAATTAGTTAATTGGCGGCCAGTTTATGGTGCACGCCGTAAGTGGCAAGTACTCGTACTTCCCTCAAACACAAGCTGCCCCGGCATCTGCACACATACTAATGCCTAGCTTTATCTCTCTGTATAATGTGT
This sequence comes from Drosophila rubida, assembly GCA_035046165.1. NCBI lineage: Eukaryota > Metazoa > Arthropoda > Insecta > Diptera > Drosophilidae > Drosophila > Drosophila rubida. Next base: position 10,067,542 of record JAWNOF010000012.1, on the reverse strand, counting down.
GTGTGTTATCTTGAGAGTAAAGTTGAAGAGTGCTGAAAATTCTTAAAGATATTGTTAGTATTAGCGCTAATCCGAAAGCAGATCTTAGGCTCATTTGAATATATCTGAGCTCGTTGTATATATTTTGCATTTGTGTATCTTGAGCTCGTTATTGAACCTTAGACTTTGATTAACGACATTGAATTTAAATGTTGCATAAACAGGCAGCCATTTAGCATTAACAACATACAAACCCACATAAATTATGCCAAACTCGCAAAAGAGTTATTCGATGTAGTTGCGCGATGCCCGATAAAAATGTTGAGTTCAACTTGAAATTAATTACAATATGATTATGATTTTGAGCAGCAAAGCTTCAGCTAGAAGTTGGGCATAACTTTAGAGTATTTGGCAGCAATAGAACTTGCAACACAATACAAAATGTTTGGTGTCTACCTGTGCGTCGTTGGCAGCAGTTGAAGACGCCGCCAGCGTTAACGGCGTTAACTGCGTCCTTTTTATTGATTTTTGTACGCCATTAAATTTTGCACAGTTACCCATATTTTCCGCCATTTGCCAGGGCGAGGACTTACCCCCAATTCGGCAATGCGGCAATGCGGCAACCGCCCCAGCTCTGCCTCGGGGGCAATGTGGCAGATATTTTTCTTTTGCCAGCTCAGCAGATGAATGCGTGTAATTTTCGGTTTGATTTATGCCCGCTGACCCCGCTCCGGGCCACATTCGCATCCACCCAGGCACCCAAGCAGCAGCAGGAGGACGCACACATGGCCGACGCCCCCGCAAGGTTGCCAACCTCAGATTTGTTACGGGAACACACTCGCTGTGTGTGTGTGTGTGTGCGAGTCCTGATGCTGCTGGTCGTCCTTTTATCGCCGAAAATGCTAAACGCAGGCAATACATTTCGCTGGCAGCCTTTGGCTTTCGCAGGGCGGGCTTTATTACATTAGGCGTTCGTAAAATAAAAATTGTGCCACTTTCTCAAAAACACGCACAACAATACACACTCCCAGTGTCTCTCTCACTCAATCTCTGTATGTGTGTGTGTGTGGGTGTGTTCGTGTATGACATCGTGGAAATCAACCTGCTGCGGCAAACTGCCACAAAGCGGGAAAAAAAGGGCAGGCCAAGCAGAAAAACAAGGCCTCAGGATGTTTGGGCAGCTTTGCGCCGTGCTTTGTTCGTGGCTCGTGAGCGAGTTGCTTACATAATCACTCATGTTATCCTTGTCTCGCATATCCTCATACACAAATTATTTGCCTATCTAACTGACAACTTTGCTAGTTTGAAAATCAATCAAAGAACAGTTGGAAATCGCAAAGCAAAGAAAGCATAATTATTGCTTGTCGTAATAAGAATAAAGAATTACTTCCTTGTCATAGAAAATTTGTTGTTAATCTGAAGTAATAAATTGAAATAATGAAAGTGGGCTTTGATAATTTTACCTAAATTTTTAGTTTTACAATCGATCCAAAAATATAAATTGCAAAGTAAAATAATACCAAAATTATTATTTAACATAATAAGAACCATTTAAAAATACTTCCTTTTCCTAGGAAAATTGTTTTTAATGTGAAATCGCAAATTGAAATTATAAAATTGGGTTTTAGCAACTTTGCAATATATTCAGTACAAAGTATAATTATTGCTTACCATAATAAGATTAATTTCAAAATTCTCACTAGTCCCAGAAAATTTGATTTTAATGTGAAATCGTTTAGATTTGGATACAGCGCAAATTGAAATTATGACAACTTTGCCAAATTTTAAGTTTTAAAATCAAATAAACGAACAGTTGGAAATTGCAAAGCACAATAATAGCATAATTATTGTTTACCATAGTAAAAATAATTTCAAATTACTCCCATGTTCTAGAAACTTTGTTTTTGATGTGAAATCGCAAATTGAAATTATGAAAGTTTGCTTTCATAACTTCAATTATATTTTCATTTTTAAAATCAAACAACGAACAGAAATTGCAAAGCAAACTAATAGCATAATTATTGTTTACCATAGTAAAAATAATTTCAAATTACTCCCATGTTCTAGAAACTTTGTTTTTGATGTGAAATCGCAAATTAAAATTATGGAAAGTGTTTCGTGCGATTAAGCAAACTCTGATCTATTGCTGTGATATATAGTGGGACTGTAATGCCGTTGCTTATCAATGACACACAACAATGATTTTGATCTAATGTATTGCCCATAAAGAAAAGTAATGCCAACTGAATACTATAGCAACCCTTTACGGTGGCGTATGAGGGATGTTTTATGTGAGTCAAATGGGACTATTGCCGTCTCTGTCGCACAGACGCCCAAATAGCTGGCTAGTTAATATACAAATCGGTATTACGTGGAGCTAATATCACTAATATCGCAGCTGCTTTCTTGGCACTTTGTCTCTACGCAACACTATCTCTTGCTCTCACTCAAATTGTATGGCTGTGTTGCTCTCTCTCTCCCTCTCTCTTGTGAACTCGCAATTGTTGGTCGACAACATTTTGTAGCTTTCCGCACCAAGTTCCAAATTCCTTTGCCATTGATAAATGGCATTTTGCGCACTGTTTGTAGTCTGTAGTCCCGTTCTCATTTCACTCCCCCCCTCCTTCTCCTTCTATGTTTGCTTTGCGCTTTTCGCACAGCCTTTTCGTCGTTTGTCCTTTCGCAGTCAGCCGCAAAAATCAAAAGCAAAGTTTTGTTTGTTTCTGTTTCTGTTTCTGTTTCTGTTTCCACTTGCCTTGCTTTCGCTCTCTCCTTTTTCGCGTTCTCGCTCTGTTCTGGTTTTTTGTTTTTATTCCTTTTCGGCTTTCCTTCTCTTCGTTTTTTTTTATGTTAGCTCGCCCAACGGAATCTGGGCTATTTATTCACCCAATTTCTTTTTTCTCTGTCGTTTTTGCTTACCACATTTATCATTGTGCCTTCAGCTGCACACACACACACACACACACAGACAGACACGTTTACGCACACACACACACAGGCACGCAGAGAGGCGAGCAGACAACAGTTACACCCACCAAGTTCTACACTCACAGAAATTAATCAGTTAAAAGCACATTCCAAAAATGTGTTTTACTTTACTGCGAACACAAATTTTTATTTGTTGAGTTTTAATGCGTGTTTTTTTGGCTGATTGGAACCGTTGTGGTGCCTAGGCGAATTCCCTATAGACCCGCGACTCGTACCGCTGCGGCGCGCATAAATCAACAGTGTTATCAGTGTTGAAATTAAAATGTGCCAGCTGCTGACCTTGGGGAGGTCAATCGAATCGCAACTACATTTCAATTTCAAATTTAATCAACAATTTTGTGCAACAACCCGAAGTTATAAATTGACATTTAAATTGAATATACTGAAAATTTCGTGTTGATCGGTTGATAAATAAGGAAGTTGTGCGAGCATCACATAATAATTACGGCTTATGTAACCTCTCGTTCACATGAACCGCAATTGATCGTCACATTAGTTGTGTTTAATTTTTGTTTTTGTTTTGGGCGCACGTTGCGTATGTTTTCACCTTGGCGAGCTCGTAAACTTCTCAGCGCCGGCGCGAGTTGTGCTCGGTGTTCGAAATTGCGCCCTGTTTTGGGCTTGGATTTCGCGCCCTTTCCCCTCTCGCCGTCGCTCGCCATTCACATCATTGTGCGTGTTGCTGCTTAGCCCCAAAAATAACTTAAAGGCTTGGCCGTTGCTCAGTCACTTAACGGCAACGGCAAGCTGAGCGGAGAAGAGTTAGACGCAAAGGAGAACGATAAATGAGTCAAACGACACGCACTGCCATCTGTTGGGCAGTAGCGACAACTAAGAAAGGGCAATATAAGCAGCGAAGCTTTTGAAATTGAGCGCGAGCTTCTAGGGATCGTTTTCGTTTGTTCGAATCACACATAAATCGCCCACACCCATACAAAGGCAGCACATCCTCTCTCACACACTGGAGTTGGCAATTAAAATGCATTGCATGCAGCCACGCATGGTGGAAAAACATTCGTTTTGATGAGGTGTTGACTGTAATTTAAATGACAACGTTAACGTTGAATAAAAATAAAGCAAACAACCGAATGGTTAAAAAACTGAATTTTAAAGCATCTGAATGGGCAGATTATATAATTGAGCGGCACATGCAACCGCCGTCGGCATCTAAGCACATTCAATTCCCAGTGGAAATGACCCATATAACAATCGAATACTCTGCTATTCCAGCTGCGACTGCGACTGCGACTGCTGCTGCTGCTGCTGCTGCTGCTGATGATAATGATGAAGCGAGGCAATAAATGAGTGCTTTATGGGCCGGCGGCTGCTTATGCAAAAAGCGCTCAAGTTCAAGCAGCAGCAGAAGCTGAAGCTGAGGTGACGCTCTCGCGTTCTCTCTCTCTCTTTTTGGCGCTTAACTCTGCCCAGAGTCTGAGCGCTTTCAGTTTTTTTCGGCGCGCACACATAAATAAATCGATGAGCACTCGAGCCGCGTCGCGTCGCGTCGCATCGCAATATATTATTGATTTGAGCGCGTTGTTGGTGTTGTTGTTGAAATCGCAGTGTTTATGCGCTCTCATTAAGTGTCAAGTGTAGTAAGTTTAGTGAGTAATTGCTCAAAGCAGCGCGAAATCTATAAATAAATGCAATTGAGTGTTGATAAAACATTTATAAGCACAGACACAACAACTCTCTCACTCCCACTTGCACTCTCATTCGCGTTGTTCGCATTGGCATTGGCTCTCGCGCTTGCTCTCCCTCTCTCTGTGTTCGACTGTCTCTCATTCGCTCTGGGTGGAATTTATTGCGGCGCATAAGAAAGCGCGGCAAGTGCGATAAATTTTGCAGCCCTGCGGCCATAAAACATGCGACTTGCAGTTGAGTAATTTTTGTTGCTGTTTATTTTGCGGCAACATTTACGGAACATGCGCAAAATGCCGTCGTCGTCGTCGTCGCCGTCGTCGCCGAAGAAGAAGAAGCGCAAGTAGAAGAAGAAGAAGCAGCAACGTAAATAAACGTACAACGTCGTCGCGTGTGTTGCAAATTAAATTTATTTATTGTGTTTAAAATTGTATTTAAAATGCGAGCAACAGTTCTTTGTCTGTTGCTGCCGTTCGCACATAAATAAGTCCGCAAGACGTGCTTAATTCGCTTTATGCGCATTTATCGCCTTTTCCAAAACAAACCAAATTATTTATGTGCACAAAAAATTGAGCGATTGCCGCTCGTAAAACTGTCACAGTCACTGTGTGAGTGTGTGTGCGTGGGATATGTATTTTGTATGTTATAGATATCCAATAAATTGCAGATTGTTAATTAATAAACAAGCTAACAACAAACTTCAACTCCCAAAGTACGTGTGAAGAGACCAGAGCAACGTTTTGTCACTCAAGTGCTGGAATTCCAAACACCAACATTTCCCCTCCACACACACAAACACACACACACATACGCGCACACAACTGTAATAGTAAGCGCACACAATGTCTGCCTGATTTATTTGCCATAAGTCAAAGCAGGCGCGCGCACATGTTCACTTGCTATGCGCAACGTCGTGTGTGCGCTAGAGCGAGAGCGAGAGAGCGAGCAAACATGAAGAAAAGGCTGGGTTATTTGTCTTGCGGCAACGCTATTATTCATTTGGCCTGTTGTCTTGCGCTCGCTCTCTCGCTCGCTCTTGCACTCACTCACTCACATGGTTCATTCTTCGGCCGTCTCTGGGCACTCATTCGCTCTTAGCAGCGTGCATGTGTTTATCTGTGTGCGCTCGTCTTTGATTGTGTCTGTGAGTATCTTTGCGCTCTTGTGTGTGTGTGCGTGTGTGTGTGCGTGTGTGAGCGCGCGCTCTCTCACTGTTGCTCTCTCGCTCGCTTGCGCTCTCGCTCACTTTGGCTGATTTTAATGGCCGAAGTGAAGTGTTTATCGTTGGCACACAATATTCGCAAGTGGCATTTCTTATGCCGTCGGCCAAGCCCGCCCCCTTTTTCACTCAAACTCAAACGCACACACATACAGTCGCACACGCACACACATAGAGTGTCGCATTCTTATGCTCTCAGTTAGTTGACTTTGTTTTTGTTCGACTGTTTTCCTGTTGCTGCTGTCTCTTGCTTTACTTGCTGTCGAGTTGCTGCTGTGCAATTTTCCTCTTGGCTTTTCTTGGCATCAGTTGAAAAACCGCGCCACAATTGGCAAAGCGTCGTTGCCTTTTCTTCTTCCATCTTCATCTTCAACTGTTCGCGCCCCCCTCTCTCTCTCCCCCTGCTCCACATTGCGTTCCCTCATCACACAAAACTTGGCAAAAAGAGTTGTTTTAAAAATTGTTTATGACCACAAACGCTAGCGCTGTTCATTTTCCACCAACCGCGCAAAGGGAAAATTTTCTGCCCCCTCCCCTCCCGTCGCCGTCGCCGTCGCCAGCAACATTCCACTGATTAATAGTTTTATTTATTTTTAGCGCTCATCTTCCAAAGTCGCAAGTCGCTTTTGTTGTTCTCCTCGCCTCCTTCTGCTTCGTCGTCTTCTTTCTCCACTGTTTGTTGTCTCTTTTTGTCGTCGTCGCTTTGTAAATTTATGAGTCTTTATTAAAATGTTATACGAGTTGAGTTTGCTGTATGTTGTCTCCCCCTTTCATGCTTCTCCCCCCTCTTTTTTCATTCGTTTTATCAGCTCTGCGTTTTTTTTATCAAATTTTCTGTCAGTTTTGCCTAATTTATGGCAGACATTTTCCCTAAGACTCCAATGAAGTGGATCAGTCTGAACGCAACTGTAGAATGTGCTGTAGATAGTGATAAATAGACCGAAGGGGGGCTGTACTTGGCTACTTGAGATTTAACCTGAAGATTAAAAAATAAACAAATGGCATTTTTAATGCTCTCGATACGATTTTCAACGTGATCTTCTTGGACAGCAGCGATTCGAAAATAATTTAGTTGCCAAACTAATTTTAGCTGATTAATGTTTTACGGAATTCCAATTTGTTAAAATTATTACGAAAATGATTTAACAACACGCTGAATATTTCAGTGTAAAATGTATTTTTAACTCAAAGTGAATGTGGAAATTTCTTTGCTTTCCAATTAAACTATTTCGGTAGTTTGCGTGTAATTGCTTGAGCTGAAATTTAATTGGATTGCAGCGGCGATCAATTGCTTGCGTTGCCGTTGCAGCGTTGACAATTCTCTCATTGCCTCCCTTGGTTGCAAGTTGCCTGCCGCTTTTATCGCAGCCACGACGAGCACTCTCCAGCTGAACCTGAACTTTGCTGACCCCCGAAGTGCAACATGTGAACGTTGTCTGTTCTTCTCCTTCTCGCTGCAACACTGTAGTCTGCATCGTGTCCGTGTCCTCGAGTCGATCGAATCATGACAAGAATTTCGTGCCGCAAACGCCAAGCGAATGAGAAATGTTGTTCATGCCACGTTATTTCTGTGCATTTCGGCGGCAAATTGTCGTAAATTGCAAGCGGCACGAACTGCAAACAGACCCAAAAAAACAAAATAAAAAGTCAACTCGCATCGATGTCGCAGTCGGCATCTCGGCTGCAACATTAGAGTTATCCTTGGGCGAGTTCTCTTCCCCGGTTTTTTATGCACTCCACATTTCTGGTTCTTCTTTCTTTTTGAGACGCAGCAGCATTTTTATGATTGATAATTGACTTTTTAATGCCCAACCTAGTCAAGGTCGTGCTCACTTATCCTTGAGTAATTTTTTTGTAGAAGGTTTTTAGGTTCTGCGTATCGCGTTGTCGTCGTAAAAAGTGCAGTTCCAAGTGCCATAAACTAAGCGCTGCTAATTTGCGCTTCCGTTGAACCTTCGCTCGCAGGATGCTGGCAGGCAGCACGCAGGACACAAACACACACAGTGTTGTTTCAGCATTGCCTTCTAGGTACCGAAATGTGCCAACAATTTGTCAGTTTTTTAGCAAGAGTGCAAAAACTAGCAGGTAACTGCCAAGAGTTTTAAGAGCGAGCTGCGCAGTTTAAAAACCACGCGAAATGTGTAAAAATGTGCAAATAGAATAGAAGTGCTTAAGGATATTTACCAAATCGGAATTGCAAACAAACATATTATATGAAAGTTGGTAAGTGCACACAAAAAACCTTTACGAAGTTACTGCAATTTATATTTTAAACACAAGAATAATTAATTGAAATATAGAAATTTGCATCGCCAATGGCAACTTCTTAATCGTTGATTTATTTGAATAATTTAGTAGAATTTACCAAATGCTTCTAACCTTTTTAAGCCAGAGGTTTCTATTTATCAGCACTTTGCTTTATTTGCCGTCGACTTTCGATTTGACAAAATGCTGCTCTTAGCAAATTGCAAGTCGCTTGAGAAGCCGCATTAATGCGAGACTTTAACTGGCTTTAACAACTGACAAAACAGAACTTGACAGTGTTTTTTTTTTTTCAAATTAACTGAGGCGCAATTCGAGTGGAGGCTTATCAGATTTCTAATTAATTTAATTTTGCGCCGTGCAGCGTTCCCCGCCAAATGCCTGAGTCGACACAAATGTGAGTGGAGAGTGGCGAGTGGCGAAAGGGGAATGGGTTTAGGGTTAGGCAGGTGGTGGACGAGGCGACTTCCTGACTCTTGTCAAAGTCTGCTGATTAAATCAGTCATAGAAATGTCGAGAGCCAGCAGAAAAAAGCAAACGGCAAACGGCAAACGGGAAAGAGAAGCCACAGAAAAACCTTTAGACCAAATCAAATATTTGCCTGCGACTGGGCAGGACGGTGACAGTGGTAGTGGGAGGGGGAGTTGGAGGGGGAGGCGGAGGGAGTAGACCAGCATTTAACCGTTAGTTTTGTGGTCTTATTATGCAAAAAGTGGCAGTCAGAGTCGGACCACCACCGGGCCACCAAGCCACCAAGCCAAGCAGCCAAGCAAAGCCAAGCCACGACACAAAAACCAAACACGAAACAGTTAAAAAGGCCAAGCTAGGGGGACGCTCGGCGGGCACGGAGGGGCGGGACGTATGTACGAGTACAAGGAAAAAAGTCATCGTCATCGGCAATTCAAACATATGCAGACCTTCTCTGCCTCAGTCGCCGTCGGCGTCGGCGTCGCGGCTGGCGTCGCTGGCTGGCTGCTTAGTTAGCCTCATTTAGAAAACGTTTGTTATGCAATGCCAACATTTGTATTCGAAAATGTTTTTTATTCAGTTGTTGACTTTTTTCTCTCTTTTCTTGTGTTCGCAGTGTACTTTTTTGCCTGCTGCTTTTGTTGTATTGTAAGTTTTTCGTTCGGCCCGACGCGGCCTAAATGGCTGACGCGGCTCTGTGCCTCTTACCAAGACCCTGGCTGGGACTTGCGGGACGGCGGCCGCAGCGAGCTTGAGTTTGAGTTTCAGTTTGAGAACGATGTGGACGTACATGGCGTTGTGCCGACTTCAGCTGTTTTTCCAGCGGAGTCGAGTTTGAATTTTAAATGCAATCATTTCCTTTGCCGCAGTCGACTGCGCCCCCCTCCCCACACTCCATTGCATGGACTGGGCTAAGGACACTTCGTGATTTTCGCTATGATTGTCTGAAATGTTTTCGGCTGTCTGTCGTTTGCTTGCTTTGGCTTTGGCTTGCTGGCTAACTAACGAGCCTCCGAAATTGTTTAAATATGCGCGCGATATAAAACATTTCGTGAGCTACGAGAGCGCATTCGAAAGCCAATCCGAAATGGCCAAAAACTCAACGGGACACCTTGCCCCAAGATGGCCAAGAGGCCATAGTTGACTCGATCTCTCTACTTGCCCCTCACTTTTGTCATCGGCAGCTTTCAAACTGATTTCAATCGCGGCAGCACGCCCGCAGAATTTCCACAAAAAAAAATTGGTTTGATAGTGAAACGGGTCGAACTAGCTGATACCCTGTAAAGACAATAGAGCGATGAATCTCTAAGAATTACAAATTTAACAAATTCAAAATATGTAAAGAGTTTGTTTGGCAAAAATAAATACATGTTGTTGTTCAACTTGCCAGTCTTAGCTGCCTTGGCAACCACTTGTTGTGTTTGCAGGGTATTTAAGTCCAAATATCCGATTTGATTTATGTTGAGCGGCTTTTTTGGCGCAATTTATAAAGATGTCGACTGCAAGTTTGGTTACTTTTATATAAATATATTTTTAGAGATATAAATTTCGGGAGTTTCACGTTTTACCTGAGCGACCAGCAACTCAATAAGATACCTTCAACAAAAATGTCGGTGCTTTGTTGTTGTTGCTGGACCCTGCGCTGTCAACCCAATTCAAATTGTGTACAAAATCGTGAGGCGCATAATTAAAATTTATATGTTTAATTCATGGCAAGGGGTAGCGATGGCAGCGATGCGCAAGGGGCGCGGGGAGTCGAACGTGCGGTGGGAGGAGTTCAAAAACCAGCGGCAGGCAATTGAGTTGTATACGAAACACACAAACACAAAAGAAGCAGCAATTTTGAAGCGATCAAGTATTTATAAATTAAGTTAATAACAAGTTAATTTGCGATAAACATACTTATTGATTAAATTTAATTCGCTTATTTACGCGCAATCACACAATAAACGTCTGCAATTAATGTTCTTAGTATTCAAAGCAATGCATTATAGAAATACTGTTGTTGTCTCTAACCAGTTGTTACACATTTAATAAGTCAACTCAACTACTTAAGTCTAGACTAATTGATTTGTTATTCAATCGCCACTTTAATTACTTAATCAGCTGCCACTAATAAAAGCATTGCGCAACAAATCAATTTAATAATCAGAGCTGAACAATTGCTACTGATGCCATCCATAAATAAGTATAGTTTTTAATGAGTAGTTGTGGAATTTAGTAGTATTGTTCTTGTGCCACAAATGAGGGCAGCGCAATGGCGCCAGTTTGCTCGGTGTCATCGAGGACTTGGGGCAAGTTATGGGCAGTGGTCAGGGCCGGTTGCAAAGACGTTGAAGGCGCTGCCATTTTTGGCGCGATGCGAAAACTTTACAATGGCAATTAAAAGTAATTACCACAGCCATTAACGCAGCGGCAAAAAACTGCAGCAACAAAATGACAAAAAAACAGCATTGGGGCGGCCTCGAAATGGCGATACCAAAAACGGGCAAAAGGCAAAGGCGGCTAAAAGGAAAAATGGCTGCTGAAATGCAGTCAAAGAAACAGCGGCAAGCAGAATAAAAACAAACAAAAAAACAATCGAGAAACGAGAAAAATGCTGGTAATTTATTTGTCATCAATTGGCTGGCAATAAATCAGACAATCACAAAAATGCTGTCAACATTAAGACATGTGAATGCGAATACATTTGCAACAGTCGCCGTCGCTGTCGCTGTTGCGGTGGCAGCAACAGTTGCTGCAGTTGCCAAGACGGCAAAAACAACAACAAGATGGCAAGATTTATGGGCGTGTAACCTGTTTCTTTAATTGCACATTTACAGCCCCCAAACGACGACGACAATAACAGCAACAGCAACAGTCGCCGCTGCAACAGCAACAGCAACAGCAACAGCAAAAACGTGAAAAATGAATTAAATAAAAATGCACACACAAAGCAAGCGAAACGATTTGAAAATGACCTGAAAACAGTAGCAAAAACACACACACAAAAAGCTGCCTCGTTTCATCTGTGGCTGCTGCTGTTGCCACTGTTGCCACTGTTGTCGCCGCTTCGTTGCACTGCATCAAATTTGGTGCAGCAAAAGGTTGCCATTTTTTGTTTTGTTGGCGTTTTTTCTGTTTCGGCTTGCCACATTCGTCAGCTTGTCCAAGTTGCCGTCTCAATTGTCGCCATTTTGGCTGCTCGTTGCATGCAACATCGTTAATTAGTGGCTGCCATATACGAGAGTACGAGAGTGCGACAGAGCGAGAGCTGACTGCAGTGAATCATTAAATTCAATTGCAGCTTTTCGTTGACTATTTACGGCTGCACTCAAGTACAGCCTGATCAATTGACTAACAACTACTCAATTAAACGCTCGCTTACGGCAATTAATTGCTGCTCAATTTAATGACGAGAATTAGCTAAAAAAGCAGCGAAAATCTTTGAAGTGGGCCAAGTTGAAAAACAGCTTAAATACAGCATTATATTTGATGAGTTTCCACTTTAATTTCGAGGCAATCAAACAGCTAAATGGCCATTTGAGCTTTATGCTTAGCTAAATTCATAAATATTTATTCAAATAGGCGCTGCAGTGACTAAGCAACTTGAGATCGCATTAACATATGTCGCCGTGTTAACACGACCGAAGTGAAAGGCAACAGACAGCGTAAATGAATGGCTATGTTATTCTATTTATTTATAAAATTGCATAATTTTTGTAATCAACGTGAAAGAAATACGTTTTGAGTGGCGCAAATAAAAAAGTTGCAAGTGCAACGCACATACAAAATATATACGAATACAGCTAGATGCGAAAGTTCACAATTTGGGGCAAGTTGCAAGTGGCAGCAGGCAGCGAGCATCCAGCAGAAGGCAGCGTCACAAAACATCCAATAACAATTTCAGTTGCATGTTTTTGTCGAATTAAAATTTGCAACGTGGCACGTTCGCAGTTTGCCGCCAAAGTTTGGCGCTGATCCTGCCACAAGCACAGGCCGCAAGCACACAGAATCTGCAGCAAGTGCCGCCCCTCCCCTCGCTCCCGTTCCCGTTCCAGCCCAACACGAACTTCTTGCCTCGCTTAGTTATTCATGTACATTTGTATCCTGCGCATAAAATGCGGCTGCGGCTGCTGTGCGGAAAGGCAGCAGACAAATAGTAATGAAACTCTTCTCGCAGCCAGCCAGGACACTACTTCTTCTGTTGTGCGCTGTTCTGTGCCCCATTGTGTGGCTGCCACGCTGGCTCACTGTGTGCGAGGCAGCAACATTTCGACATAATGTAAACTAATTAAAATTCAAAAGCCATAAACAGATTTTGCCAATAAAACTTTGCTAGCTAAATATTTTTTGCACACACACACACACAAGCATTCTTTATGCTCGCAAGGGGGGAAAACAAAGAAAAGTTCAGACGAACGCAAGTGCGAGGATTTGCGGCATCAAGTTTCGCAGTTTCGAGTCGAGCCTCGGGCGAGCGACGCAAGTTAAAGACAGCAGACTCTGAACTCTTAAAGCATTTGCTTGTTGTATTTCTCTTGTTATTGCCATTGTGCATTGTTAGTTGCAGCTATAGAAATATATATATTTAGGGATGTGTGTGTGTGTGTGTGTGTGCTTAAGATGTGCTCTCGAGTCGAGTGCAGGAAGTGAAACGTAGGAAGTGTGGCCAACAACATTTTATACTCGAGCGCATAATATTCATATGCAGGCCATAAAAAACTTTGGCAGCTCAACGAGCGCCATCTTCCCCTTGCCTCTCTGCCACGCTCCCCCACCATCTGCGTCTCCTTCTTCAACTTATTCGTCCTATCTGTCTGCTCATACTCCTTCATAACCGCCGCCAACTACCGCAATGCTGAGATCTCTCTACAATGGGCAAGTCAGCGAGTTAAGGGGCTGATTTTGACTTTCTATAGATGTGGAATACGAAAGAGAACATCACTATTAGAAAGTATTGGAAATATACTTAGATTGACTACAATTTCCATCGATGAAAGTAAAAAGAAATGCAGAACTCAGAGACCTAAATATTTGATGACAATTTCTTTAAAATCATTTTCCAAAAATGAAACAAAAGTGTGCAAAGCATAAAATATTTATAATAGTTTCCAAAATCAAAGCTTAATATGGCTTACAGTTTTTATATGGTTTATAGTCTACAATTTTTGTATATTTAAATATTTTGCTGTCGTTTAAACTCTGACAGAATTTTGATGCTGCAACATTTATTATGTTCAAATAAAATATTTATAATACTTTCCAAAATCAAAGCTTACAGTTTTTATATGGTTTATAGTCTTCAATTTGTTCATATTTGAATATTTTGCTGTCGTTTAAACTCTGCAAGAATTTTGATGCTGCAACATTTATTATGTTCAAATAAAATATTTATAATACTTTCCAAAATCAAAGCTTACAGTTTTTATATGGTTTATAGTCTTCAATTTGTTCATATTTGAATATTTTGCTGTCGTTTAAACTCTGCAAGAATTTTGATGCTGCAACATTTATTATGTTCAAATAAAATATTTATAATACTTTCCAAAATCAAAGCTTACAGTTTTTATATGGTTTATAGTCTTCAATTTGTTCATATTTGAATATTTTGCTGTCGTTTAAACTCTGCAAGAATTTTGATGCTGCAAACATTTATTATGTTCTCCATTGTGTCAAAGTCGCTGCTTAGACAAACATTTGTACAATATACGAGTTCGACTTGGCTCGGTTTGGATTTTGGTTGGGTTGAGTTCGGTTTCTTTTTTGAGTCGTGTTGACTTTGTGTTTGCCGCTGAACAATTGAAGTTCGTCGGGGCAAGTATAAAAAATGAGCGCCAGAAAGAGAGAGAGAGACAAATAGTGAGAGAGCTGGCTGTTGTTGTTGTTGTTGGCGCTGCTGTTGCAACGCCTCCGTTTGCCAGCAGAGCTGCAACGTGGGGGAGGAGCAGCAGCGGCAGCAGTGGCAGCGGCAGCAGCTTAACTTAACTTTGCTTTTACTGCGATAAAATGAAAATTGCACACGCGCCATAAATAAGGATTCTCACAAGGATAATTTATAAAACTTTGCTCACAACGTTTTACTTATGAGCAGCAGGCGACGCCAGACAAACACACCCTGCCACCATCACCCAGTTACCTGGGGGGCCACTGATGCACTTCCCTATCTCGCTCCCAGGTGAGCGTGCCCCTCCCCCCTCCCCCTCCCGTCTCCCGTCTCTCTCTCTGTCGAGTGGAGTTTGTAAATTGCGCAAGTGTTGAGACTATGACGTATGCACACAACCAGCCTATCTAATGGGGGCTGCCACACAGCCCACTGACCACTGCCACCCGCACCCCCTTCCCCACCGCTCCCCCTTGGCTGCACAGCCTCCCAGCAGTCGAAATTGTAATCGATGTGCGAAATAAACAAAAGCGGACATAATTATCGAGTTATCGCGCGGCGACTGGCTGCGGGTGTGGCATGTGGCATGCCCCCAAAAAACAGTAACTGGGCAAGAGCGGCGCGCACAGAATGAAACAGAATGTACGACCCTGTGCTCTGTGCTCTGTACTGTGTGCTGTGCTAAGCCCGCACCGAAAATTTCGCAATGGCAACGCATCGATATTTATGATGTCATGGATTTTATTGTTGCCTGCTGCAAAATATTCATATGCGTTGCAAGAGCGACCGTCTATGGCTTGCCACTCGCACTCCCAGCGTTCTGAGTCCGGAGTCCGGCACGGAAACAGTAAAACGACCATCAGCCGTACAGGATGTAAATTTTGCAGCCAAACGAGACGCACAAGGATGGCGAGTGTGGGGGGGAGGGGGGTGGCGGTGTGGCAAATGGCAGCGCGGGGGTGCCAGAATGAATGTCGTCGGGTGGCATGTTATTGACGCTGCCTGGCGATAAGGAGGTGGACTCAACTGAAGCGGGTCGGGTCGCCGCCGAAGCTGCGATTGTCCAGTTATACGCGAGCCGCCAGCAGCAACAACAACAACAACAACAACAGAGTGGAGTGGAGTCAAATTTCGAGCAGTGGCTGCCACAGATGCTCTAGGTCAGAGTGCAATAAAATGTTGCCAATATTATTTCGCTGTTGTTGTGTTCTATTGCCGCTCGCTCGCTTCGCCTTGTTTTCTTTCCTCTCTTTTTTGTGTTGTGCCCCATGTTGTTGTGCTGCCTATTGCCAAGTTTGATGCGAGCACTGGGCCCGCAGAACGTGGGCCCGGATCGAGGCGCAGCATCAGTTAAGAGCGCTCTGCACGGAAGTTGCACATATGCCTCGATTGAGTCGGGGGCAGCCAGATAGACAGGCGGCGAGGCTGCGAGGCGGCGACTGTTATGCGGGCTTTGGGGTCGTTTGGGGTGTCGGGTTCGCTTGCTGCGCCGACACTTGAGTTATGCGCATAGATTGAAAATTGTCGATAACCGAAAAAAGAATCGCACGAACTGCAGCAACAAACAACAAACGACAACAACTCGCGTTGTTGTTGTTGCTCTTCAAAAGCCAGCGAAATATTGTCTGGATTTTGTTGTTGTTTCGGGGGCGTGTCCCCACGAAGCTGGAGCGCGTGATACAACACGCCATTATAAAGTTATTAAAAGACAAAAAGCGCAACAACAACAGACCAAAAAACAGGTTGCGAGTCTGTGCCTGAGGACATTGCGCAGAGTTGCGCCTGAGATGCTCCAGAGACAGTTTCGTAGGCGCTTTAAATGCATTACAAAGTAGCGCTTTACCTAATCGAAATGGCTGTGAAAAATTGATGAAGTAGCTGAAATTACGAGACTGCAAGCAATCGAATTATTCGCTAGGCAATACTTGGAATATTGAAAATAGACATATTATATTTAACATTAACATTTAACATACAAGATGCTTCAGAGACAGTTTTGTAGGCGCTTTAAATGCATTACAAAGTAGCGCTTTACCTAATCGAAATGACTGTGAAAAATTGTTGAAGTAGCTGGCTTCGGAATTACAATCGAATTACTCGCAAGACAATAATTGGAATATTGAAAATAGACATATTATAGTTAACACTTTGCAGCTTTCATGTAATCAGAGTAGCTATCAAATTAGCTTTGTTCTTCTCTGCGGCTGTCCATCGCTAGCTATTGATAGAAAAACAAGTAAAGCTTCTGCTGACAGCAATGAAACGAGCGGCGAACAATGCAGAAATTGTTTATGAGATTAAGCTCATAAAGTGTGAAAATGCATTTTAATTGAAGTGCAGCTTTGGGACTTAATAATAATACATTTTTCAGTTTTTTTTTGTGAGGCTTTGGCTACTGTCGCTGTTGCTGATAGTAAATTGACAATATCGCTACATGGACACTGTGAAATGTAGACAAAATGAACAGCACGCTGTGGCGCAACAATGGCGTTGATTGTTTGAACTTTGCTGGCGCTTCGTTGCAATTTTTCCCATACACTTGCCATTCTTTGTCGCTTTTTTTCATATTCCTTTTTTTGCGTCAATAAATTGGCAATAAGCATAAATCGTTGAAGATTTACGACACGCAATGTGTATATAAAATAAATGAGTTTTCCATTTTTCAAAAAATAATGACTATAATTAAGTGCGTTGATAGACAAAGTTCAGCTGGGGAAATTAGCGAAATGGAAATGTACTTCTTCTATTGATAAGAACCAACATAGAAGTGATGCTCTGAGTAATTTGCCAGCGTTTGATTTATAATCGGCCAGTGCGCTTGTTGCCAGCGGATGTGGCACTCAAGATGCAGCGGAAGTGTCTGCCCGACAGCGCACTAATTGCCAGCGCACCCCCTGCCCCGCTGCTCGCCCCCAAAGTGGGGGTGGGGCGTTGTGGGGCAGCTCATAAATACGACATGTTTGCATGCATTTTCAATGTGGAATCGTCTGTGCCCAAAATACAGCCATAGCACGCCATTTAATTTGTATGAATCCGTCAGCAGCGCCTTTGTCTTGCAGGGGCACAAAAAAGAAGTGAACCCCCCCAAAAACACAGACAGCGACGCGACGCGACGCGACAAGTGAAAAGGAGGAGGAGGGGGGGGGGGAAAGTTTGCCACTCAGAGCATTTGGCTTTCATATGCAGTGGCTCATTCTGCTGGCAGTTTTCATGGCTTTGTTGAGAATTACCATCAAGTTGACAGTTCTATGGCGCGTTGACAGTTCACACACATACACACGCGGTCTGCACACTCCTCGTACATATGCAAATATGTGGCCGCAACTCGCTGGACTCATTCTTGTGGAAAATGTGTCGTGTGAAGAGCCCGCAGAACGGAAGGAAGGAACTGGGCGAACGCTACCCAAAGCAAGGCAAAAACGAAACCAACTGAAATGAAATGAGGAATGTGCAAAAAAAAAAAAACGTGGGGAAAGACAACAGTGCAAAAAGTATGAAAGCGAAGCAAACTCTTCGCACACTGGCCAAAAACTTGAAAATGCAAATAAATGTAAGTTGGCCATTTTCATTTTTATTTCCATTGCGGCTGCGTTGTCACGAATTCGTCACGTGAAGTGAAGTGCGCCCTGCCACCGCTTCCCCCTCCACCTTAATCCCTCCCTCCGCCCTTGGCGTTGTCTCGCCCGGCTGCCATTCAAAACTATTTTGGTCGTTGGCATTTAAAGTGTCACATTTATATGGCATTTTTATGCGCTCCTAAGAGTATGACTAGCCACCTCCCCCCCTCCCCACACACACTTCTGTGCTATGTGTGAATATTCCTGCGCCTCGTGCCCTGGGCTTCGTCTGGCATTTTAAAACGAGTCATCTCTCTACACAATGGCCACGTATAAAAGTCACTCACGTGTTAAAATACAACGACACTTGAATGGGTTGACTTGCCACACTCATTGTCGCATCGGATGAGTGCAGCTGACAGCTGTGGTGATTAGACGTTCTCTCCTGCCCCACTCGAGCCGTTTCGCTTGGACCAGCCAACGTGCAACATGATTACGCCACGGCAACTCCAAACTGTAGTCGGTGGCCCCTAGAACTCTTTTATTTCATTAGTAGAAAGAATTGTATAACAACTTATTGGCAAATTCTAAAAAAATAAATAAAACTGATAAACAACAATAATGTATATTTTAAAATCATTAGTTCCAATTCTGCTGCATTCTATTTAATTTCTGGCCGTAAGAACTTTATCAATTCATTCACAAAAACGATTTTGAAAATAACTCTTTGGTAATTTATATAAATAGCAATTTTTAAAATATGTTTTCATAATCAAAAACAGTTTTTGAAGTATTCAAAAATATTACAATATATTAGTAACATTGAATTTTGTCCAACAATGTCCCAAAATGTTTTCTACAAACTCATTCGAAATGAATTATCTTGAGAGATCATTTGATATATTAAAATTTTCATTTCACATTCTGTTGCATTCTATTTAATCTCTGGCCGCAAGAACTTTATCAATTCATTTATAAAAACGATTTTGAAAATAACTCTTAGATATTTCACATAAAAAACAATTTTAAAAATTAGTTTTCATCATAAGAAGAATTTTTAGCGATAATCAAAACTATAATAGTAACTTTGCAGTGTCAAAGAATTTTTTCCAGGCGTGTTTCAAAATGTTTTCTAGAAACTCATTTGAAATGAATTATCTTGAGAGATCATTTGATATTTTCAAATCTTCAGTTCACATTCTGCTGCATTCTGTTTAATCTCTGGAGATCTTGTGCATCCTGTGAGCTTCACTGGATGGGATAATGGGCTAATTGTCAGGCCATTGCAGCTCCAATTACAAGCATTGACTTTGTTCCACACATATGCCAATGCAATGAGAAAACCGAGAAAAAAATGAAAATGGAAATGGAAAATGTAAAATGGAAGAGTGGGTATATCTTGTGTCCTTGTCATGCGCGAGCAGTAAAACATGGCGTTCGTTTTTTCTCCCATTTTCCCATTGTTTCTTTCTCAAGTGGCCGCGCACAAATGTCGCTATTTTTGGCCTTCAACCACTTCAAGTTGGATCTTCTTGTAACTTTGGTGGAACTGCAGCAAATGCTGCGCTAACTAGCGCATATGTGCACATTTCACACACTTCCATACATACCTATATCTATATGTATTGTAAGTACCCTTGCGCCAGTTACAACATGTTCCAATCATAAATCATAATTCAATATGGAGTACAACTCCCCCGAAGAGCGCTGCAAGGGAGAGCGGGGAGAGTTTAACACGAATTGAATGGGACAGCATTCACATTATCCATGGCCAAGTAATGTTGTACTACAATGAAATATGCATTAAAATTGCCTACCAATTGGCAGGCCGTAAACTAGAACCCGATCACACAGACACAATCGCAGCCATGTCGAATTGCACACACACAAACTCGCACACACTTTTTCGTGGAAGTAGGGGCTGCATCTGCTTTTGTGGCTGCCTCGAGTTCAGCTTCCAATCTGCATCTGCAGCTGTATTTATAATTTGATTTTTGAATGTCTAAGCGGCCATTGGCGGCGCCACGGTTCGTCGCCTGGCCAAAACGAGGGGACAGAGTTGCCAACGTCATGTCGTACATTAACTAGTCTTAGTCGAGTGCTAATTGCATAAATCACATGAGGATTTCAGTCGTCTGCCCCATGCAACCCGTTCTCGTTCCCACCCGAAGCAGAACATTTATTTTGCAAGTTGGTCGGCGATAGTTTTTGGCTTGTGTGTGCTTAAATAAATGCAGAGTGGCTAAGACCCTAAGTCCACTTGGCCGCAACACAAAAAGATGCTGCAGACATGTGCCACTAAAGTATCTTGTGGATGCTGGATGCTGTATCTGTATCTTTTGCCTGCTAAATAACTCTGAGTAACCGCAACAACACCTGGCAGGCGATTGAGCCAAAAAACTAGAGTCCCACAGCCTATGTGGGGATTAGGGCAGGCGAGTTACGTGGCCAAAAATTGCTGTGCAGCGTACAGCACGAAATTGTTGTTGCCGATAGTTCGATGACATTGCTGCAGAACAAGATGAGACAAGTACAGCAACAGCAACAGCAATGACTACGACAGCGACAGCGACTGGGAACAACATCATCAAGCTGCGTCTGGGTTGGCTTCGGGTCGCAGAGCCTGAGAAACTTGCCACCGCCACCGCTAAAGTGCCACAAAAGACCCGCATCCGCAACAGCAACGCGGCAGCAGCAACAGCGAAGAACGTGCAACAGAAATGCTTGTTTAAGATTTAAAAGTAAAAATAGCTCCTTATTCATCTTCGATACACGAAGGCAGCGCAGCAGCTGAGGATGCGGATGCGTTGTCTGTCTGCGCTGGGACGTCGAAGTCAATGGCTGCCTCCAGTCGCATGTTGCGCCGCATGTTGCTTTATTTGCATATGTGCGAGGGAGGTGCTAGGCGGTCAGGGGAGTGGGGGGCGGGGCATTGGCGGCACATAGGGGCAGCGTCTCGTTGCCGCCAGCATACAACGCAATCCTGTCGAGCAGTGGCAGTGACAATGCCGCTTGCAGCAGGGGGAGCAATAGACGGCCCCCAAAATCGCGCGCGTTTTCCACGCGTTTCGAGCGCGACTCGCTAGCGTTTCTGGCTTTAGAGCTGTTTCATGGGGCAAATACAAATGTTGAATAACATCATGGTTTTTTTTTGTAACAAACAGAAATATTCAAGAACACATTTGAATACCGAGTTTATAGCTTTTCTCATTATTATTATTATTTTTATTTATTTTGCCGAGCTGCTTTTCTCGCAGCCTCCCCTGAGTATTTCTATTGATTTTATTATACACTTCTGCGGCTATTCTTCGCTATGCCCTATGTATTTTGCAGTTGCTGGGTTTGCTGCCTGTTCATGTGTTGCTTCATTCTGCTTGTCTTCTTTGCCCTCTTTTATCTGCAGTTCGACTCTGGCGAAAGATTCGCTTTTGAGATATGCCCACAATAAAACACACAAATAAAACTGGTGAAACCTGCAGCAACTACAACGCCTCACCTTTTGCGAGGGGACGAAGAGGGGGGAGGGGAACTGGTATTCCCTCTTACTTCGACCTCGTCTCAGCTACTCGACTGCGTTTTCTTTAGCGCTGCGGCCGAAAGCTGGCGGCAAACCTTTTGTTTATTTTATTATCGCTGGCTATTTGGCTGCTGCTGCTGTTGTTGCTGCGGCTCCTGCAACTCCTTTTGTATATGGAGTGTGGCGAAAACGCTTAAAACGAAATTTATTTAGTCGGCCGAGAGACAACAGCAATGGCAACAGCGGCCGCCGAGAGTTCAACAGAGATTCGCAATGCGACAAAAATGCGACTATAAATAAACAAAACGAAAAATAAAAGCACTTATTTGCGACGCAACAAAAAAAATAGAAAGAAAACTAAAAATAAATAGACGCAATGCTCGAAATTTGCGGCTAAAATTAAATTTAATTTATATATTGCAGGCCAAAATTTTAATTCAAAAATTGTGCGCGAAAAATGCGGCTTAAAATAGCCGCCAAATCAGCTGCCAAATCCAATTTTATGATGGTGCGCCCGACATTTGCATAAATGTGTCTGTGTGTCTGCGTGTGTGTGCGTGTGTGTGTGCGTGCAACAGGGACAACAAGAGCAGCAATGCGCAGCATGTGGCAGCCTTGTTGTTGATGTTGCCTCTGTTTGACTTGGGGCTAAGCAGGGTTAAGAGCGTCGTGGAGGGGTTAATGGTGGGAGCGCGGTGGAAGCGGGGGGGCATGGCGTTGCGTGTTCGCCGTGTTTTGCAATTCTCTTGCATGCAAGCAAACAGCACGCGAAGACAGATTAGAAATCCGCCTGCAGTTGCAGTTGCACGAGGCGGCCCACTGCGCTCCCCACTAGAGCCGAAAGCCCAGCGATGTGCCCAGCAGTCAACTGGTGCTTCAACTGCATCTGGCTGTGGGTTGGGGATTGCAAATGGCTCTGGGACTTGGCTGTTATCATTGCAAACACAGCGGGAAACTGTTGAGCAGCCGCCGCAGCAGTCGCAATCGAAATCAGAACCACAATTGAATGTTGAGCGAAATAGTCAATGACGATGATGTTCTACGCAGCCCACAACAGATCCGCTGATCTGAGCCAACTAACAGCATTACTCCAAAAGCTTAAAGTTGGGAACGAGTAGAGAGAACTTTGTGCAATGCATAATTTGCCAAGTTTGTTTGCTAAAGTGTCTGCTTAATGAAATTTCTGTAATGCTGTCAGCGAATGATTTCAGACTGGCATAAAAAAGTTGCAGTACCTTGAGTTGTGAATTATTTGCGCGAGCCGCAATGAAAGCAAACTCTTGCAACTCTGTAGCAAGAGCAATGCAAAACAGTTTCCTCAAGGAGTGGCCCCCAACAATTGTCTCTGTGTGTTTCCTAAACATTTCTTCTGTTATTCTTTGCTTGTGGAAATTTGCATATGCTGCCTGTCGTCGGCAAAAATAGTATAGTTCTTAACAATTTTCCCTTGTTGTTTTGCTGCTGTGTTGGCGCTGCCATTTGCCAACTGAAAAGCTGAAATAGAAATACGAGGCGAGTGTTGAGCCATGGCCAAGCAGCAAATGGCGAACGCAGTTCCAGACTCAATTCTTTAATTTTCTAAACGATTTTCTATTTATGGCGCGCAAGCTCTTCGATTACACTCGAGCACAGCCAAAGGTAAGGCTGCAACAGTGAAATAACAACAAAGTCCCTTGGGGCAACGCTTGTTAGTCGTTGCCCGCTCTCGCGGCTGCGAAATTGCAATAATGTTAATTTTTGTGCAACTATTTGCCTCCTTGAGAAGAGCAGAGGAGTGCTTCGCGTTCCTCGTCAGCGGCAGCGGCAGCAGCGTCGCCGAAAAGGGTTTAATTTCATTTGATGGCATTGCCCCAAGTACGTGTAAGTGTGTGTTTATGCTCGCCAGCTGCTCTGCCCTGGCCCGGCGTTGGGGGCGAGACGCAGTAAATAGAAGGTAGAGATGGAGATGGAGCTGCCGTCGCCTCGTCGTTGCCGTTGCCCTGGCTGTTGCCTGTTATCTGCAAAACTCCATTAGAAAGGCAATGCCGCGGCACGCAGGAAGCAAATGGCAACTGGCAATGGCAATGGCTCGAACTCCATTGCTGCGGCAGCGAAGCGAACGGAGGCACAAAGGCCGAGGAAGGCGCAAAAAACGACGACGCTTAACGACTTTAAAGAAAAATTAAAAACATCCCAAAAGGAATACATCTTCGCCCTGCCGCATACATCGCATCGCATCGCATCGCATCGAGTCGCGTCGCAACGCGTCGACATCGCAGCCTGCTCTCAAACTGGAACCTGGAGTCGTCTCGGTCTCCTCGTTGCATGTTGTCCATCCGTCTGTCCGTCCGTCCGTCTGTCCGTCCGCCTCAACATTGTTAGTGGCTCTCGAATTTATTTTAACGAACTAGTTTGGTCACTTCATACAACATCTTTTTTTCTTCAGATTTTGCTTTTTTGCTGTTGTTCCTGCTGCTCTTGCTTTTGCTTTGCTTACGTTTTTGCGAGCGCGCGTTGTGCTCGACTGCATTTGCTGCGGGTTATAAAATATATTCGCCTTATATAAATAAATAAATTGGTAAATGGCGTTTCATTTGGAGCTGTGTTCTTGCCTCCCGTTTCGTGTCTTTGCCTCTTCCACTGCCGTTCTCATTCCCATTCCCATTTCCATTCCCATTGCCATTGCCATTCCCATCCGCAGACTTGTCGTCTGTGTGATGTTGATGCGATGATAAATGCGGCAAAAACCTGTCGCCGTTTTGCCGACTACCAGCAAATTGAATTTATTTGCTCACAGACTTCGCCACAACCTGAAGATGGACTGCAGAGCGAGCAGAGTGAAAAAATGCAGCAAACGAATGCGAATCGAAATACAGAACGAGTTGACTTTTTAATGGCTAGCAGCAGTTTGTCCAAGTCAAGTATTTCGGCCAAGCTGCAGAACTGCATTCGAAGATTGAGAAATGATGAAATCTAAAAACAGTCAGATTTTGTAATGCAAATATCAAGCGCTTACATTATTATTTTGTCTCCTTAACTGACGTCATTATGCCAGCAACAACTCATCGTTATGTGTGTTCTGAGCGGGGGGAACTTCGCAGAACGCACCCAAACTTGAGATAAACGAAACGGAACCACTTTTCGCAGCTGGCGCGCCCTTTTTATTTTGGATTTTAAGCTGCTTTTGTGTGTGTTTTGTTGGCTGGCGCATTATGAGCAACAAGAGGCAGGCAGCAAAAGAAATGAGCAGCAACGAAATGTTGAGAGCAGCGCAGAAATCGCAGAGCGAAATGCTTAACGAGCACGAAGCACTTGCAAAAATGTTGCAAGCAAAGCGAACAGCGCAAAGAATTATTTACTTCAAATTCCGAGTGCAACATAGAATTCGTGCAGCGGCAACATGTTACCCGAAAAGCGATGCATATAGCAAAAATACACCAGCAACATTAACAACAACAAAAACCCAAAAAAAAAACGAGGTAAAACGCCGATAAAAGCAACGATGGCAGTTCAGCTTCGTTTGCTGCCCAGGCGGCCATGTTGCTGATTGCGGCGGCAACAGCGGCAACAACGGCAACAACGGCAACTCATTGCGAATGCAACAACTGCGCGCCTTTCTCAAGACTTGGACAACGTTTGGGGCAGCATCATTACTTCCATTCAAGCTGTTTGGCTTGGCGTGTACATAAAAAAACGAACTGCTGCACGCCGCTGCTGCTGTGTTGCTGTTGCTGCCACAACCATTTTGGACAAAAGCAACTGGGCATTGGTTGCATGCGACTGCTGCAGCTACCAACGAGCCACTGCCAAATAAAGCAAACGCATTGCAAATTCCTCGTTGTCGTTGCCGTTGCCGTTGCTGCTGTTGACTTTTTGCAGCGTTTTTTAATGATTTAAAATTCCATTTTAAGAATTTTATACTTAATGATGTGTTTTGCGTTGTATAGCATCGCTGCTCCTCGCTCTCTCTCTCTCTCTATCTCTGTCTCTTACTTGCCCTGTGCTGTGTCCTGCCAATGGCGACTTGCGACGTCGCGACGTCTTTGCTTTTGATCTAAACGCTGCGTGCTTTTCGTAAATTGCTTTTCGTTGTCGTCGTCGTCGTCGGCGACGGCGACGGGTTTTGGGCCGTCGCGACTTGACTCAACTGGACTCGACTCGATTGCGTTACCTTTTGTGGAAGCCGCATGAAATGTGTGCGACTTGTCTTCTGCCTTTTTTTGCACATCGGGGTACATTTTTTTCTTCCTTTTTGCTTTTTGCGCACTGCACAGAAATTAAAACGAGCCCAAGTGCAATGCAATTGCCCCCCTTGTGCGTGGCATGAAATCGCAGCAACCAAAATATTTGCCACACACACAAAACAGCAAAAATGAGAGAGAGAGTGGGACGGAAAAAGTAGCACACGTGATTTATGATCAGCCCAGCAAAAACACGACTGTAAATCAACTGGGCTAACTGAATGTGGCAAGTTGCAACAGTTGCAAACTGTTCTCTAAATTTCATATTCCATTGACGCATGCAAATTTCACGCCTGCCACCCGCGGCGTCCAGATACCTGTGGCAACTGTGCGCTCTGCGAATTTCCCGCCAAGTGCGTGCACAAATATGAATTTTCATAATTTCTGCAACGTTTGCGGTTTCCGCCTGCAAAGTGTCGCAGCGTTTTGTCTATGACCCCTCATAAAACAGCTGCAGATACTTTTTTGTTGATACATTTTCACAACAATTGTCGAAGCGGGCCAACAAAACAGTTTGCCAGCGTTTTGTTATTTTGTTATTTTTTTAGAGCAATCTTTCTTTGTGTCTGCCTAGCGCTGTTTAGAAAGTGCGTTACATGGCCGAAAATTTTAATCCAGCGTTGAACGTCGTCTGATTTATGGGCCGACTGCAATTTTGGTCATTTAGAAAGTTGGTAGCACAGTTTACGGCGAGCCCAACATTAAGTGCCGCTGCGATCAGTTGGCGCGACGTTGCAAATGCTGTTGCACGAGCCGGAAATGTGCGCGAAAAGATATAGCAAGAAAGTCGTACACGAATATTTTAAGTAGCAGTGAATAAGTAGTATTCTGTAAATGACTAAAGTCAATAAATTTGCACAGCTGTTAAAAGTTGAAACTATACAAAAGTAAGCATTTAATTCCTTGGTTGCAAAACTTTATTTAAAGCCCCGTGTGGCAATCAGATCTTGCTGAGTTCAGCCCACGTATCCTTACTGTGTCACCTTTAATGCTTGTCGCTGACCTTTCTGGTAATTGCAAAAGGACCTGAGGTCCATTGCACGTCTGTTGGTCTGTTGTCCTGTTGGTCTGTTGGCGCTGGCATAAAAATTCAATTATCACTTAATAACAGCAGCAAATGAAAATTGCGTGTGGCGCACAGTTGCCGCAGTTACGCACTAGACTGGCCTACTGTTGTTGCATGCAAATGACGCAGCATACGCGTGGAGGACGCACAACAATCAGCGAGCGAACATTTGCACTTTGCGTTATTAACAAAAGGTCGTTAAAGCATTTTTAAGTTACTTTATGCGACGCATTTTAATTATTTCATTTTGCTCAATTACGCCACAAAAATATGAAGCGCTGCAAGCTGTGGCACTGCCATCAACTTGCCGCGGCACAAATTAAAAATCGACCCCCGAAATGTTGCAACTCATCATACTACTTTGTAGATTGCAGCTTCGATTGTTGAAAATACAGAGTTGAGATAATATTCTTAAGTATTTTTGCCATTTAAATGGTCTGCAATAATACAACTGCATGTCTGAAATTTAATATAGAATAATACTTTGAAATAGTTAATTATAAGTGTTTTTAAGTTGTTACTGCTTGCGTTTAAAACTAATTTACATTTTCGTCTTTCCTTTCAGGTAAGTGTCGTGCTATAAACAACTCCTCCACTCAACTCCTTCCAATACATTGACAAAGTGAGCGAATGCAGCTTAATGTGAGTAAATAAATAAATGTACGAGTTGAAAGCAACCACCCGAAGTACACACATCTCGATGGCATAAATAAACCATCCCAAACTCCCGGCTCCAAACTCGAACTGGAGGCAAAAGAAAAACCATTTTCCAGATTAGCTGCAAATGTGAAACAAAAATTGGAAAATTACTCATGCGTATTTTTGCCCCAATCCCCAGTTTTAGTCTAGCCCGAGTCGAACACATGAGGGGATTAGTTTGCGTTGTCAAAGACAGACAGACAAAGAAGAGAACGGCACAAAAAATAGGATATTTTTTTTTGTTGCCTGCCTTGCCACAAGTGGGCGGGGCTGCGGAGGCAGCAAACTCAACTCGACGCCCTCATTTAAATTTATTTGCGCAAATTTACTTTCCCATAGCATAAAATCAAATCCAATCAATAAGCATCTTAAATAAATTCATGGCGCCCGCACACACACTCGCACACACACACACACACACTCACACACACCCTCTCAGACATGCATCCGTTGAGCCTTCGCTCCCCCTCTTCGCCCGGCAGCCACTCAGCTACCTCATTTTTTGTAATGCTAAATAAATTTATTTGCTAATGTAGTTTCCCCCCTCTCTCGCTCTCTCTCTCTCTCTCTCTCTCTCTGTCTCGCTCTCCCAAGCGAAAGAAGTGCAGCTAAAAGAAAAATAGAAACAGCTCCGAAACGAAAAGAGAAATAACGAAACTTGGTACTTGTTAGTTTTATCTGCATATCATTGAGATAAATTTGGTGCCGATCAAATGCCGTCCGTGTCTGCTATCTGTAGGTCTGACTCTGTCTGCCAATGTTGCCCAAGCGGCAAACGGGAGGGGGGTGCCGGAATGTGGGCGGGGACGGCGGCAGGCAGCGCTCGGTTGCCGTGTGGCAAGCAGCAGCCGCAGCAGTTGAGCGCAAAAAAAGTCGACAGAAAAGCCGCTGATTTGCATACGAAAGTAATTTGATGTCTTGTGAGCAACACACATACGCGCACACACACACTCCCGCTCACACTCACAGTCAGTCGGAAAAGTAAGCCACCATAACGATACGTCACAGGCAACGCGTCTCGAGCTGCTGATAAGCACTGATAAGTCCGACAGCGGCAGGCTCAGATATTAAAGACTATTGCAGAAAGTACTCAGTGTGATTCGTTAGCGTGTACTTAATTGCACGATAGTTTTGCTTGACAATCCATTTTAAATATGATGCGAGAAAGAATTTTCAATTAACCGCCACGGCAGCACCCTCAACTAGTAGGGTTAGTGTGTCTCGGGGGCGGGTTTTGAGGCCATGTTATGGTCGCGACCAATGCAAAATGGCCGTCAGCCGGGCAAATTGAAAATTTTCCAAAATTTCCACAACGTGGTTGATGGGGACAGCGGCCGAGGCGCATAGTTTAATAGTTGTTTGGTCAGTGCATATGTAGATTTTCAGCTGACCTGACAATTTCCCAGCGCTGCCCACAAAATGGAGCAGCCCTGCAGAAACTGGGGGTGGTTTGGGGCGTTACGATTTATGGTGCTACGAAATTCCTGGTACTTAATTGTCTGCGTTTAATGAATGAATAAATGCGTGCTCCTCTCAGTCTGCCCAAGCATATTTGTCAAGGACTGTGCAGAGAGAGAGAGAGCTTGCTGCTATTGAGCGCCAGGCGGCGCTAGAGTGCACTCATTAACTCGCGATTATTATTAGTTTTTATTGCGCGCTTCATTGTCGATTTTCAATATTTAATTGAATTTTAATGCAATTCATGGGGCGTAGATTTGTTTTTTTGTTTTTGCTTTGCGCTGCTGAAGTTATTTTTTGATTTAATTGCGCGCTCATTCGGAGTTAATCAAAGGCGCGCCTGATTATTTTCGCTAAATTAAATTTTAATCATAATTTGAATGGCTCGACGCGCTTTAATTGCCATTTTGCGGCAACATGCGAGTATTTATTTGCACAAATACCAAAGTACGGCTGCAACACGAGGCACGTATTTGCCTACACATGCAAGCCGTTTAATTAGTTTACACTGCGCTACAAACAAATTTTCCGTTTCTCTCTTGCCTTCGTTTCGGTTTCGGTTTCGGTTTTTTTTTTTTGTGTTTTGCGCTCTGCTTTGGCCCAGCGCTGTGCCGACAAACGTTTTATTTCGTTATCTTTTTGCCGCAGGCAGCTGCAAATGCCACGCAAATTAAACATGCTACCT
Source organism: Drosophila rubida (assembly GCA_035046165.1). Classification (NCBI taxonomy): domain Eukaryota; kingdom Metazoa; phylum Arthropoda; class Insecta; order Diptera; family Drosophilidae; genus Drosophila; species Drosophila rubida. Next base: position 10,037,920 of record JAWNOF010000012.1, on the reverse strand, counting down.
TTTCTGTTGCTGCCCCATTGGGCTGTCCTTGCCCCGCTGCCCGCCCGCCCGCAAATGATTTTTTACCTTTGCCGCTTGACAAACGACAGCGACAGCGCTCTCGCAATTTCTCTTTTACAATTTTTTGGGGGCCCTGCATTTTGGGTCTGCTGCTGGCCGTGGCCATCCGGTTATTAAACACCCACTTATTAGCTGCTTTTATTTACATATTCATGCGGCACACTCCCAGCTTAATTGGCAACCTGCCTCGCTGCCAGCCAGCCAGCCAGCCAGCCAGCCTGACTGCCGTAAATTTGGACTGCCTGCTTGCAACCTGCAGAACAACAGCGACGGCAAGGAGGAGTTCTGCTAATCGCATCATAAATATTCAGCGTGGTTTGCTTTTTGGTTGCTTTTGATTCAAGTTTTCACACCCTCCGGCCATGCGGGGCATTTAACATATTTTATGAAGACTCGGCGAACGGCACACAAAGTGTTGCATACTTCTCGGAGCACGCATGAGCAAAAGGATTGCGCTCAAACCCAATCTCAATTGAACCGAAAAAAAAAAATAAAATACACTCCCCTCTATACCGACTGCAGCCGCAGCAGCATCAACAGCAGCCACTAAATTATTTTTGAGAAAAGTTTGTTGAACTTGCTCTCATGCTCAGTACAGCATGTGCGTGTATGTGTGTGTGTGTGTGTGTGTGAGTGTTGCTGGCTCTGCTCGAAAATTAATTGCTTAATTAGTTACGGGCAAACACTTTGAAATATGGCCGCGTCGCTTGGCTCAGTTCGAGTTTTTCCGTCGACTTTCAACTGGTCATAATTGCTCTATTAAATGGGGCTTACTTTTTAAATTCTTCCTCTTCTGTAGCACTGTGAATGCAACCGCTTGCGCTAATGGCCATAAGCACAGACAAGCGTGGCGTGGTAGGGTTAGGGTTCAACCTCCTCCATTGAGTTATACGACTTTCAGCTTGGCCATTAGGCATGCAATATTTCTATATATATATGGCATACTCACACATAGATATACAGGCTACAGATACTTATTGCCATTGCAACAAAAACATGTTTTATGTCGTCCTTAATGACCCCCGAGTCGAGTTGACTCCAATCGCTTCGCCGCGCCGTTCGCCTCCAGTTGTGTCGCGTCCTCTGCATCGACGTCGTCGCACTTAATCGCTTTGAATTGCAAAAGCAAATAATGTGCAAAAAAGCATAAGGATAAAGGATAAAGGATAAACCATAGCGTCGCCAGCAGCATCATGTTTGCGTTTCTCTCTCTCTGTGTGTGTGTGGGTTTGCCTTTGGTCCTGGCGGATCCTTGCTGCCTTATGCCCGCTTTTGTCGGCTCGCAACGGCCGCCCCCGCTCCCGCTTTGGCGACCACTGCAGAATGACGCCATTATTTTGACAAATTTTTTGGCAATGCCAGTGTTGCTGTTGTTGCTTGGCTTTTAGCTCGACTGCTGTCAGCTTTGTTGGTGCTCTTCTTTTTTTTTCAAATTGCATGCAATAATTCAATTTTATATTTCCGCAAAAGAGCACAAAAAAAGTACGAGAAAATCTTTATCATTTTTATTGGCGCAAGATTTTGGTCTTTACAAACTTTCTGGCAAAGCGGGATGGCGAAATATAGATATATATATATATGTATATTTATTTTGACAGAGGTCAACTGCTATTGGGATATTTCATTTCGCAAAGGCAAATATTATGGTTAAATTATTGAAATTTGTCAGCCATGAGTCAGAGCATAAAGTCGCTGTTCTTCCCAATTTGCCAGCTTACGAATTTAAGCGGAAAATGAAATCGCCTCTGGATTTTATGATGGCTGTAATCGGGCTTTTAATTTCGACACCTTGCCACCCTTCTACTGGACAGCGGCATATGCTGCTGTGAAAATTTATGCAAATTACTTCATAAAATGTCGACGACAACAAACTGCATAAGCTAAATATAATTTCAATAGACCAATCTAAACATTTCCCGTTTCCCCTCACTCCCCCCCTAACTCTGACCAAAAACCGGTCAACTGCGCATAAGGGGCGTTTTTTTGGTTGGCCATTTATGGCTTTTTAAGGGCGGCAGTCACCCCTTCTGTCTGTCTGTCTACGAAGGACATCAGCCCCCGTCGCGTTGGTGGTTAAATCACTTGTATGACACAGTTTTGTGAGCGGGGCTGCAAGCAGCGAGTGATGGACCGAGGTGCCTCCAATTCGAGCTGACAGCGGCCACATAAATTTCGCATTAACCTGACACGTGAGAAGCAGAGCTGAGCACATAAATTAAAGTGCGGCCAGCTAGTACTCTGGTTGCAACCCTCGCATTCGAGACGCTCACGTGCCACAAGAAGGCAGCGCCTGCTGCCGCCCCACCTCTGCTCTGGTTTCTGTTTGGCTTCTGTGCCGATTTCAGCCGAAAGATAAATAATAAAGCGCTTCCCAGACGCAGTCATATTTGCGGTTGCTTCGCCCCGCTGCCGCTGCTCCCCTCCGTTGGCTTCGTCGAGCCTTCTGACTTCTTCGCATTTTCGCAATAAAATCGTAATAAAACACATTGGTCACGTAATTTCGTTTGTCTGTGGGATTTTATTGCCATTTTTTCGTGCAATTTTAAATTGTTATAAATGTGACGGCACACAGCAGCCGCAGCCGCAGCCGCAGTCGAAGCCGCAGTCGCTGCTCAGGCCGACGCCGTGTGTTTGTTCTCTCCCCCACCTCGGCTCCCACGTGTTGGGCTCTCTTTATGTATTTATGATGTGGAAAATATCTTGAAAACTGCAGCTCAGGCAAATTCGATGATTATGTTGATGGGGAACGAACGGGAAGGTGGCTCAAAATGTCGTACAGCATTTATCATTAGGATTTGCGCCGAGCGGGGGGGCGGCAGGCAAATGAACAGCCGCACACGCCCTCGTTTGTTGGAAAGTTCCCCTTCTTTGCTCGAGCAGCAGGCAAAGGGCCAACTTTCACTGCCAACACCGCACAGACGACAATTAAGCAACAAAACTTTGATAAATTGCTTCCTTGCTGGCATTTTATGAGTTCTACAGGATCCCCTCCCTCTCTCGCTCTCTCTCTCTCTCACACACTCTGTTGCCCTCCCTCTGCGCTTGCGGCGAGTCGAGAGAGCTGAGAGCTTCTTTACACTAATTAAGGGGCTCATGGTTTCCTGCAAATATTTGTTATCTGCTTTTGGGGCTGCCACAGACAGGCAGCCAGCCAGCCGCAGTCGGCCGAACCAAAATCCAATAGCAAACAAGCAACAAACAGCAGCAGCAATGGCAGCACCAGCAGAAGGAGGCAGCAATAACAATGAGGCAGCCATGTGGCGCCACTGGACGATGTTTGGCTCATTGGGCAAGTTCGTTATAAAGTGCAAATAGTTGAAATAGTTGCCATTTGTCGTCGTCGTGCACTCATCGAACTCAAGGGCTCAACCCCATATAAATGTTTTTGCGACCGAAAATATTAAAGTATTTCTTTAAAGTATTCGAAAGACATTTCTCCATGTTGTCAGAAATGCCGCAAATAATTATAAGCATTAGCGTCGGTTTCCTGGAGAAACCAATCAGGGTATTAGCTGCCCTTCACTAGGAGCAAATATTTTCATAGCAATCAATCATTTATAATAAATAGTTAGTTGAGTTGGCCATATTGTCTACACATTGATTGAATGCACTTGAGGGAAAATAAATTGCTGGTTGGTCGTTTTTTTGCTTTTGCTGTGGCTCTGGCTGTTATCCAAAATGGAGAGGGGTCAGTTATGGTTATGGATAAAACGCAATCTTCAGCAAATTATAGCAATTTTTATGCTTATAGAAAAGCGCATTGCATTCAAGTCGCAATTTGCTTCACTCGCTAACCCTAAAGGGTAAAGACGCAATTACTTTTATTATACAAGACGAGTGCGCCCCCCTCGCTCTCCCTCCCGCTGCCCTGGTCGTCGCCTTCACATTCACCCCGAAGCTGCCGAGTGAAGTGCAGCCACTCCACTCCACAGCGGTCCAGTTCAGGTCAATTCCTTTGAGCCCCGACTGATTGATGAGTGTCTAGGCAATTTTATATATACTTATATATATATATATATTTTGTGTACAGGCGGCCGATATTATTATTATAATGCAAAATGTATTATTACAAGTAAATGGCCAGCCAAAGGAATTTCAGCGACTTTGTATCCGTGGGCGTTACACTAAACTCCTCTCCTGCTGGCCTTCTCCTCATTGCTCTTCTGGTTTTCGCGGCTGGGCTGCGATTTTCTTTCTCTGCTGGAACATAAATCGCAATGAGTCAACGACTTGCAGAAACTGTCCACAGTTCTTAACTCATTTCGGCTGAACGAGCGTTGAACGCACAACGCGCGACGTTTATTGGTTCCGTCTGGCCATTTATTTCACTCCTATGATCCGCTGGCGGAAGCCATTAAAGCCACCACCAACATGCGAGCAAGCGAGCAAGCGAGCGAGGCTGCTGTAGCACAGTAGGAGACCACTCGGAACCGGCTGCTCATGCTCTTGCCTTGCTCTTGCCTTGCTCTACCTGACTCGAGTCGGGTTTTTAAGATAACCAAAAAACCGGTTAGCTACTCGCTGCGGCTGCCATGGCAACCATAAACATGGCAAAGAGCAACAACTCGGCGGCAACGGCAACGGCAACGGCAACGGCAACGGCAGCCGAGTTCGCAATGGCTTTGGACTTCAAGCAATACATCAGTTGCGCCTCATCCAAGAGCAGGAGCCGCTGCCCATTTGGCGACCCATTAGACAATCGCGCACATTTCATCAGGCAACCACTTTGCGCTGCACGTGGCTGCCAGCAACCAGTAACCTGCTCACGTAGCACTGCACCAATGCCTCAGTCCGAGGCTAATCATATGCACAAGTGCCAAAAGCAGCCACAAGAACCGGTGGTGTCTTCATCGTGTGTGGTCAGCGGTTGCGCCGGCGACTGCAGTACCTGGCACAGTCATTAGTTTAATTGCACTGTTTATGAAGCATTTTCATTGACTGCTGCCAACACAAAACACAACACAACACAACGCAACGCAACACAACAAGTGGCTGCAGCTGCTCCCCATCTGAAGTGAAGACAATGCAACGCAAGTTAACTCCACTGTGGTGCACTTCACTTGCCACGACTCGAGTCGACTCGCTGATTATCATTTAACAATTTTGTTGCTGTTGGTTTTTGCATTTTGCATGTAACGCGCTCATCTGGCCATGTTATGTGTGTTGTTAGTTTTAAATTAAATTAAATTTAATGTCAGCTAATAGAAATCTTCATTTATGCCCACTGATATATGTAATCGGGTAGGGCCGGAAAACCGCAGAAGAACCAGCATAATATAATTGAAGACGAATGATTTCCCTTATAAAAAGCACACAGCATACTCTAAGATTACAAGACTAACTTGATGTGCTATTAAAGGCAACACTTAAAAAGATACAGAAAAGACTATTATTGAAAGACATTCACATCGAGTCTAGTTGAAAATAATTTCTAAAAATATCTATGCATCGCAGTTAATTAATATGATTTTTAAAGTTTGTAGTGCACCTCTGACATTCGTGAATAATTAAAATAATTACTTTAATGCTATGGAAAACTACGAAGTTTGTTCACAATATTGTTGAACGCGATTTTGAAGCTCGCATTCAAAAGAAACAAGTCTTTAAAAGTGTTTAAAAATTAATTGTTGCTTTTACGCGGCATAATCTTAATTGCAGTTTGAGCTTGCAACATTTACAACATTTATGCAGCACTTTAGCCGTGCCATATCTAAATGGAAATCGCAAGCAAATTGCAGGCGATGTTAACAATCAATTTTTGGTCTCCAACTCCATAGTTCCGGTTCCTCTAACAAGTGCAGCAACGGCAACTCCGAAGCACATAAATTGTTAGAAAGCAGCAGAGAGAAAAATGCAGCAAAACATTTAGAAGCAAATAATTTGGAAACATACTTAAAATCAATTTACTTAATAACCGGGCAATTTGAGTGCGCGCTGGGGCCGCTCATTTAATGCGGCTACTTTGGAATATGCCGACGCACTCGCACTCGCACTCGCACTCGCACCGGGCTCGGGTGTGTGTGCGAGTGTGAGTTTATGAATAAACTAAACATGTTGCATGCCAAGAGTCGAGCCTCCGCCACGTCTCGGCCAGCTCAATTCATTTTGGCATGCGAATAATAGTTTGCAGCCAAAGCAGAACAATGGCCGCAAACACCAACAGCGACTTGGCTAAATATACACATGTGTCTGTGTGTGAGCAGCAAGTGAGCGCGCTTAATAATAGTTGTTCCAACACATACGAGAGCACTCCTCTAACCAAAGCAGGCCTAGCCGGCGGGTAATCGTTTTACTCACCCGTCCGACGTTCAACGGGCAATTTGAAAAGCGCGCAGCAACAACAGCAACGCCGACGACGGCAACTGGCCAAAACAAATCAACGAGAACAGGCAGCGAGCAACCTGCTGACCAGTTGCCTGGCTGCAACTCGGACTCTGGAACGTGTCCCAGCCGGGTTAGTTCCCTCCTTCCTGTCTGCCGAGTGCTGCATGCAACGCGCTGCCGCAGCTGCTGCGAGTTGCAGGGCCAAATCATTGCAATCAACTTGAGGCAGCCGCCGCCTTTCGTCGCGCCGCATAATTCCCAGTTCCCCGTCGTCGCTTGTTGTTGTTCGAATTTGCAAATATTATTAACACAGCAACGAGTTGCAGCGCTTGCTTGTAAATTAAATTAAATTAAATTAAATATGTGCGCTCCAATTACATTGCAATTGCATTTTGCGCACTCTTCACTCTTCACTCGGCGCTCTGCGCCAAAGCCCTTGATGTCCTCTTGCAACTCCGTGCCGTTCTTATTTATGCGCTTAATCTGCAAATTTATTTGCACGCTCCTCTCGCTTCCTCTCTCGCTCACACTGCAGTGCGGCCATCTTAACACATACTCAACAGCCATGAGTTATAGCCTCAATTTCGCAGTCACCCCAAACTCGACGCCTCCTCTACGTCCCACTGCAGCTGTGTCGGCATCGCAACTTGCCACTTGGCCATGCCCCGCTGTGCAGGATGCAAGTGCCCCCAAAAACCTTACGGCCACAATGCAGCACATTATGCTGTAGCTTAGTCGGCTCCGCTTCTTTGCGGAGTCGAACGTGAACTTGTCAGAATTTGCAACCATAATAACATTAAATATATTCCAAAGATTGATATCAACGTTGCTCTGTCTCCGAATTCATAATCAAAGTTGTGCAAAATTAAAGTATATTTACCTTGAATTATAGACACTTTATTGCCTGTAAATCAGAGTGCAACTAACTTATGAAATAGCTTTCAAATATGCTTAAGTCTGTTTGTTTCACAATAATAATCGCAAATATTTCACATGTGGAATTATCACTGCAATCTGCTCAAAATATTTATAGACTTCTCAATCTGTTAAATCTGAAACGAAATTATTCAACTAAATAACTAATTGCACAGAGCGCTGGGGCAGCTTTAGTCAACTCAACTGGACCTTGCTCAATTCCATTCATGGCCTGTAAATTGTATTGCCAACTTATTTGTCATGCCATTTAGGTGCTAGCCAGAATTTGCTCTTGCTTATCAGTGTGTATGTGTGTGTGTGTGTGTGTTGCTGTTTTGGCAGTTAGTTTTCGCTCTGCAAGCAGAGGGCAGAGCTTTTGGACAGAGTTTGTTTTGTGGCTATTTTATTGCACACATACATATAGTATTGTATAACACACACACACCAACATAAATATCAAATACACACATATATAAATATATATACTATATGAGGATATTTATGTGTGTGTGTGTGCTTGTTTTTGTTGCTGCTGCTGCTGCTGCTGTTGGCTGGCTGCAAAATTTGTGTGCCGAGAGATAAAAGTGCCAGAGCAACTTGTCATAATAAATTAAAGTAAGCGCTGCGTCGCCTTTTTGCCATTTTATTTATGCGCTTTTCATAAAACACAATAGCTTTTGTTTAATAACAGTGAAATTTATTTTTAAATATACAGCAGCAGCGGCAGCGGCAGCAGCAACAACAGCATCAATTATATTTCGCCTTAATGAAGCGCCCGCAGACAAATTTCATGCACTTCGATTATATACCCTGCAACGGCTCAAGAAACAGGGTAGAATAGACTCCACAGCAGGAAGAAGTTGATTAGCTTAAACTAGCAATCTTTATGGGATTGAAGAATTTTATTTTACTTATGCACCTTATAGCAATTTATTCAGATCTGACGACTTTATTAAGCGGTATCTACTTTACGAGCAAGGGCTGTTTAAAAACGCGTATTTATGTATTATTTTGTGTTGGTTTTTTACGCTTTTTTTTTTGCAATCTTTGCGCAATTATAAATTTGCATCAATTTATTTTCATTTTAATAATCTGTTAACAATGCAATTTGGAATGCAATTTTCATGCTCGGTCGACTGCATGTGGCAAATGATCAAAGCGAAATCGAATACTGCGGAATATCCCGACTGCAATAATGTTTATCAGTCTAGGCGCATTCACACACACACACACACATGGTCAGTAACAAAGCGTAGCAAATAAAGTGCAACAGTGTTTAGAGGCAGCAATGAACGGGGGGGTTTGAAAAACAATGTGCAGCATTCAAATGATTAAAACAGCTCCAAAATGCTGCAGCCACTGCCAAAGCAGAGCTCAACACACACCGAAACAGTTGCACACACACACATACATGCAACAGCAACTACAACAGCAACAACAACAACTGACCAACGACTGTGTGCGCCACGTTAATCTTTGAAAATCCGAGTGCTGTATGCGGTATTATGCGAAAATTTATCTGATTTAACACCTAATATACAATAACTTAATATGCAGTGTGTTCCAAACGCTTGCACGAGCCTGCAGTCATCCAGCAGCCGCCATACCAGAGCCGCACTCCCAGTCCCAGTGCCAGTCTCAGTGCCAGCCTTAGTCCCAGCCCCAGTCCCAGCCTCAGACCCGTTGCCAGTCTCTAGCCTCCTCTTACAACACTTGCTCATGGACAGGGCTCAGTTTAAGCTAGGCCAACAGGCAGTGCACAGTGGTTAGAGTTCGACATGAAATTGATGACCACGAAAGTGTGTTATTTGATGCATTTGCAAAGACAAAGAGCGGGCAGCAATTAACATTGCGTATACGCAGCGTTTGTAAATTATTTGTTGTACTTTGCTAATAAGTTATTGGCACAATGCTTCGGTAATTAACCATAACTTTTAAGTGATATTTAATTGTATCTTATGTATATAGTTATCGAAGTACTTCAAAATGCAGTTGCTGTTTCTTTATTTGGTTCCACTGTGATGTGGCGTCGTTTTTTAGGGGCCAAGCGACAGCATCGGCAACAGCAACAGCAACAGCAACAAGAGCCACAGGAGCGGCAAACTGCAATGCTCAGCGCACAGTTTGCGCCCGAAAAAAGCTTCAACAACTGCGACTGGCCTTTCAAATCCTTCTCTTTCGTGCGCTCTTTTTGGCCATTCGTCTTTCTCGCTCGCACACAAACACACACACGCACACATTTAGGCACGTTTACCATGTTGATATCCATGTGGCAGCCGGGCAGCCTGCATGCCTCCTGCGTTCGTTGCGAATGCTGCGCCTGGTATGCGGCGTTTGGAAAATGTGAATATGAACTGCATAAATCTTCCAGAGGCAACGGCGGCAGTCTTTGCCAGTGCGCCAGCCCTGCTCCCTCGTCCCTCGTCCCTCGCCATTGGCTTTACGGCTTTTCGGCTTCGGACTCTACACACACACAGACACACACAAAATAACAGTTGGCCTGGTGCGAGGCAGTTGTAGTCCGACCATTCGAGATATATGGCCATAGGTACTCGCACTCGTACTCGCAAATGCGAATAGAATGTGGCGGCATCAAAGTTCAGCTCACTTACTCACCCGGCGTTGATGGGCGAGTTCAGTGGAGCGCGGAGTGGGGCAGGCAACTGCACTTTGCGCCCACCGCTTAGTTCACTGCAGTTTTATGCGTCAATGGGGATGAGGCTGTGGCTCCGTCCACTTCTTTTTTTTTTTGGCGGCCTAACACTCATAACTCTGATATTATTATGCATTCATATCGCCATTTTAATCACACACGTGTATCTGAGCACAGCGGGATTTGGGGAATTGCCCCGAAACAAAGCCAGGTGGGTTGCAATCAACCCATCAATAGCTGCTCATAAAGAGCCGCACAATGGCGGAGCTTAGCTACGACAAAGAGTTCGACAGGCCATCTCTCGAAGTACCTAAAATAGCCGAATGAAATTTGGCGGTTAGACAAAAGAAGGATTTGTTAATGTGAACGTAATTAAGTTGTCGACTCAATGGGAAACATAATTTATATTTTGATTTTACGCCGTGAATTTAGCTTATTAGCAAACTCTCTGCTGTCTTGCTGTGTGAAACTGTCGCAAAATCTATATAATTTGTAGCGAAACAAATTCCAACTGCGCTGTGCCATACCGCCGCAGTATATATATACGTATAAGCAACACTTTGAGGACACCCAATGATTTATTACCCAATTTTACTGCCATGTTTTCTTAATTTCGCATTCGACATTTCCCCCGCCTTTGCGTTGCCTCAGCTGAGGCGCCTCCTTCAGCTGTGGCAGCCATGCGTACCAAGACACAACTAGTACATACATACATAGAACACCCCTGCCCAACCCCTAGGCAAAAAGGGAGAGAGCGTGTACCGTTAGCTGGCGGGTTGTAACTCAACGAAATAAAATAAAACACGCACCAAAGCACATTCATCCCTCGAGAAATATCGCTTATTTGGTCGGTAATAATTCTTGTGCTGTGCCAGGCCCACCTCCCACTACCCACTCTGGCACGTCTTGACAAAACAACAACAAGAACAGCAGCAACAATGGCGAAGGGGGCGAAAAACAAAGGCAACAACAATGAAGGCAAATGCCAGCAGCATCTTCGCATCTGCCACGTGCGTGAGCTGCGAACTGTGAGCCGCCGGCGAAGGCGTGGCACTGTAGCTCGAACTGGAGCTGGAGCTGTAGCTGGAGCTCATGAATGCCGCAAGGAGAAAGTTTTTGGCGCCCAGCGAACGCAACTCGAGTCAGGGCCGAGTCGAAAAGAAGGCAAAAAGAAACAGAAGACGTTGCCAAGACATTGGCCAAAAGGTGAAGCTGAGGCTGAGAATAGGAGCGGCTCAGACTCGCATTTTTCGACCGTAGACACTTTTTACGAAATATTTCATCGAAATGTGTCCCTGGTGTAACATTTAATATTAAAGGTGGGCGGTGGGCGATGGGCGGTGGGCATTGGGTGGCGGGTCGAATGCGGGGCGGTGCCAGCGACTACTTGTAAATTAGCTTTACTTTTAAGACATTTTGTTGCGAATAAAGCAGCACCCGGAGAAAGTTTACGAAATGAAGCAAGAGCGCGTCAAGTGCACGGCCGAAGCGAAAAGAACTGCTCGCGTCCAGAAGAAAGGGCATGAAAAGAAAAGAAACAGAGCAACAGCAAAGGCAAAAATAAAGAGAAGAAAGCCAAAGAAAAGCAACGGCGGCCCAATGAAGCGTCGTCGTAGCGCTAAAAACTTGAACCAATAAATCACAAGTTAATTACAGCCGCGTATTAACTCAGTGCACTGCAACCAGAGGCAACGAGCGACCCACCCCCTCCCCCTCTCTGGCGTCTCGTGGCACTCGTGGCAACATGGCCACCCCTCGCTGCTGTGGGCAAACAAGCTACAAATTTCATAATTATATTTTATGCGATTTATTATTTGTGCGGCGTTGTCATGTCTGTTTGCCCAGAGATAATGCCCAAGCTGCGTCTTCCGCGCCACTTATCTTCTTCTTTCACTCCCTCCTCACTGCCCCCTCATCCACCCACTTTCCGGTCTCGTTGCTCATTTGCTACTTGCATTTTACCCCATTGTCGTCATGTGTCGGACCAATTTAATTGCCGAACTTTTGTTTGCCGCGCACCCGGAGAGGCGACAAATGCGGGCACATTTTTAATATGGCACCCGAAGCAGGAACCCCATTGGATGTCCCTGTGCTGTTCCCCTCCCTCCTCTTGCTGGGCCACATTCGATTTATGTCGAGCAAATTTAATTGCGCGCCTCGATAAGAAGAAATCATATTAATTGCGATTATTAATTTTATTGCTTTCATCTGCTGCTGCCTCGACTGCTGCTGTAATTGCTGTCGCTGCTGCGATGGGAACATAAGTTTTGGATGGTTTTGTTTGCATTTAGTGAAGCATACGCTCAGTAATCATAGATAAATATATTTCAAAGCAAATCCCATTCATAATCCAAGCAATTACGTGGACATTTCTCGGGAGATGCTCTCCACAAATGCTGATATTAAAAAACTGTCATTATTATGGGTATAATCTCTTGATGCACTCCAACAAAATGAAACGAAGGCACTTAGTTGAAGGCAAAGTTATGTTTTTTAACGACTATTCATGGACTTTGAGGTATTCTCAGCTGCCGAGACGCGAGAGCCCGAGTAATTTGCACTTTATAAATGGTAATACGAGGCATAGAAAAGTTTACATTGCCCTCCAAAGATTGCGTGTGGCATTTCTTTGCATGTTTCCTTATTCTTCATGTTGTTTGTTTTGTTCGCTTTTTTTTCTCGAAGTTTTTTGTTTTTCGCCAAGTAATTTACATATTTCCAAGCATGGCCTGGCCATTCGTCTAAGCGCCCCCGCCATTTATTCATTAATTCCAAGTCGTCCGACATAAATTAGTTAACTTGGACTCGGAATCGGACTTGGACGCAGTCTGGGAAGAATTTTAATGTAGCGACGCATGAGGGGCTGCTCAGTATTCCCCAAAGGAAGCGAAAGAGACGGGCATAGAGCAAACGATAGAGAGAGAGCGAGCACAGCGTTCGGTTTTGGGAAATGAATCCAAACGGTACCAGGACCGTAACGTGCAAAGACAACGGCAAAGGCAAAGATACTAACATAAGCTGCGGTTTCTTTTGCCAGCAAGTGAAGTGCATGTTGAAACAGCCAGAACAGCAACAACAACAACAACAACAACAGTCGTTTCTCTCTGGCTGCCAGGGCAGGCGGTGCTGCCAACTCAAGTAGAAAAATACTCGTGCAATGCAATAATACAAAATACAACAAAAAAAACCTACAACACAGAGAAAAAAAAACATTGTAAAATGAAACGACGGGCGTGAGCATGAAAAGCGAGCGAGTGTTTGGTCTGTTGGTTGGTTGTTGGGTTGTCTGGGCCTGCTTTGGGTTGGTTGCTTCGTTGGCTAGCTGGCTGGCTGGCGGTTTGTTGCAAAGTTTTCCTCGACTTTTTGTTTTGTTCAGCAACAATCTTGAACATTTTTTGGCGCTGTCTTTTTGTGCGGCTCGCTGCTCACTGCTCGCTGCTCGCGCTGCACAACGAGCAAGAGAGAATGTGGGCCGCAGGCGGAAACACCCAATACAAGTCACATCTGGATTTATGTCATGCCTTTAATTGGCTGCTGTGCCGATGCTGATGCTGATGCCGATGCCTTTGCCTTCGCCTTCCACTTCTCCCACCCCGCTGCCCTCGTTCCGCTGTGGGCAGGCGAACAACAGCTTTGCCGTCATCCATTAGCTGCAAAATCGAGTTTGGGGGCGGCCGAAAAGACTAAAAAACACAAGTGGCAAGGTCTGTGCCGAAGGATTGGGGCTTTTTGGTTTCTCTGGGCAGCTGCCCGCCGTTTTGCCGGCAATTAAAAGCAAATTTTTCTGGCCGCCATCTTCGGGATTTTCAGTCGCAATTAAAAACGAATTTCGCGCAGCTTCATTAGTCGAATGCCAAATGCGAGTTTAAATATTCATATGGCTGGCAAGCTGCCTCCGACTGCCTTCGACTAGAGCCCCAAAGCTTGGATCTAATGATATAGTATGCTTGCAGACTACTGGCAAACTGAATATCCGCGGAGTATCGCCAAGTGCCAGCTGTTGTGCGATTTCAAATTAAATTCAATAAATTCAATTCCATTTTTCCCATTCGTGTTCGTGTTGTTGTTGTTGCTGTGCATATGCAAAAAACTTGGTGAGTTATCAACACTTGCAAGGGTTGCCACCGCCTGCGCCTGTGTCTGCGCCTGTTCCAGGGGGCAGCTCTGAGTTCCACTTGAAGCCGTCGCCCAGTCGTCTGTGGCCCCTTGGAATTTATGCGCTCCAGCGACAACATATGGTCACGTAAATTCATGCGACAATATACGATATGATGTCACACACCAACACACCAACACACACACATACACAACACACGCTCATGCGTATGTGTGTGCTTTATTTTTTATGCAAAACGTTGTAGGGATTTTTTAATATGTGAAAAAGAGTCTTGAAACTGCCGCAAACTGTCGCAACTTGTGGGCTGCATGCCCCGCAGACAACTCAGACTCCAGACACCAGCTCCAGCGCCAACTCTGACTTTGACTTTGATTTACAAGTGACAGCCACCGTTCGCTTTAGTTAATAAGCGTGCCAGGCGCTCAACAATAATTTCACAAAACTCTGCAAAAGTCCTCGGGAACAGCGGGAGCCTGGCTGAGGTAGACACCTGAAGGAGCGTAGGATAGTTGCAAATAACATATATTGAAGAGTTATCAAATAGAAAGCGAGAACGCTTATGAAAAAGAAAGATTAATGTAGACAAAGTTATCAAATGAAATGAATAACTAACAAAATAAAAGAATAAATATTTTTATAGTTTATTTCCATTCCTAATTCAAAAAGTTTTTCTTTTCTGCATTACTAATTACAATTACAATAAAGCTGACAATTGCTCGCAATTATGAAAATGTAATAAGCATGTTTACACACTATAATCAATACTTTGCATTATAACAAAATATGTCTATAACAAATAATACTATAAACGTTCAGTATTCCTCATTTAAATGGGGGACATTTGTTTATGAAATCCCTCAAAAACTGAGCAATCGATATTGTTTTGTTTCTCCCAGTTGGGTCAGCATTGTCTTTGCCAGAGTTGCCAGAGTGGGCACAGTCTTTGGCTGCCCCCGCTGCTGACCCCTTTTCATTGTGGACTGGGGGCAGCTATTGGCTGAAAGTTATTGCTAGCCCAGCAGCGTTTGGCAGAGTGTGAAATTGGCAAGCAGCAAAATAAAGAAACTTTGTCTTGTGGCCAGCTAGACGAGCACACAGGGCAGAAGGGGGGATGGAGAGGGACGAGCAGTGCTGACGGGGGGAAAGGGAAAGACAGTTCATAATTTTGAGCAAGATTTTCGAAAATATTAGTTAAACAATGCATAAAGCAAAACGTTGCAGACGTTTCTGCATACAAACGTGTGCTAAATCACCTAAAAGCATGCAACATAATTCAGCAGGCAGCTTCGTGCCACACACTCAAGTGAACAGCAACAGAGATAGAGACACAGAGAGGGAGAGCGACTGAGACGAAGACGTAGACTGGCGACAGAGCAGCCCAAGAAGCGACGAAGCTTAACGTTTCCGTTTCCTTCATGCTCAAGCAGCATACGAACTCCCACACTGCCAGACTCCCCCTCTCGCCCCACGCAGCCCCCTTTTAATGGCACTTTGGTGGAGTAAGTGTGTGGCAGCGGAAGAGCAAGAGCGTGAGCAGCAGAGTGTTGGCAAGCGGGCGTCTTTTTGGAGTACGTTTTGTTTTGCATGTGCATGAGCTAAGTGAATCTCGAGTCTGGGACTGGGACCAACGCTGAGAGTGTGGAACTGGAGCAGGACCAGGACCTGAGACTGCGACTCCGACTGGGACTGGGAATGGGAAAGGGACAGGCACTCTGGCTAGGGTCTGGGCAAGACAACAAGGTTGACATTAGCGTGCTCAGCGCACAACGAAACCCAATTAGAACGGAGATATACGACACCAAAGTGAGGCGACGAAACAACATGAAAATGGAGCTTCTCCTGCCCGCTTTCACGGCTCAAGGATGCCGCCAGGACACACACACTCTCTGACTGCCGAGAGGCCAACAATGAAGCGTGTAATTACAAGCGTAAACGGCGCCCAAAGACGCAGAGGTGGGTGGCCCGGGTGGCTGCTGGGTCGGTGGGTGGAGCGCTGGCTCCTTGCGCCGTGTCAGAACAAAAATGTTCACATACTCGCGAGAGAGCGAAAAAGACGACAAGTATTTTTTGAAAAGGGTTGCCGCTGAGTTATCGCGTCGAAGAAAGTGCGGCACAGTGGTGGTGGGTGGTGCGTGGTGTTGTCAGTGGTGCACACGAGTGAACGCGACGCGTCGCGGCGCATAATTACTTTACAAGTTCATTATAAACCATCATAAATCTATAAAAACAGGATCCCATGGCAAAGGGGCCGTTGCTCGCAACCTTTGCCGCTTTCTTTCACCTTCCAACTGCAACTGTGAATTGTGTGGCAGCCGTTGAGGGGATGAGCCAAGGAACAATAGCAAGTAATTCACTTGCGAAAATGTTATTGATTACGAAATACACGAAACACGCTGACAAAAGTGCGAAACCAGCGTCGATTGCACTCGCACAGTGGGCTAAATGCTGCCCAAATTGCAGCTGTGTGTTAAGGGAGCTTTCAAATTGTTTACCAATCGTAACATGCTTTGTTGTGCCCACTGTAGCCACTGGCTTGCTGTGCTCTGCTGTTTTTGTTGATTTTGCGCAAAAGCAATTTGCTCATAAATCTTCCAAACGACAAACTCGCCTCCACACACACACACACACACAAACACACGAGCACAGAGTGAGTGTGCAGTGCAACTTTTGAAATGGACGAGACAGGAATAGAAATAGGAATTGGAAGAGGAATAGGAATATGAACGGCGACTGCAGACTCGGAAATTAACTGCTAGTTTCACACGTTCCAGCAGCCAGAAAAAGAAAATAGAAGGGCAAAAGGCAGGCAGTTGCCGCCGCACAGCTGAGAAGCTGCAAAAAGTCGCGCGAAAAAAATATAAGCGAAAAGGAAGAGAAAAACCTAAAAGAAATGTTGCACTAAACTTTCACTTTTGCACACAGCAAATGGCAGAAACAATGGCAACAGGGCACACCAAAAAAAAAAAGAAAAACGAAGTAAGCTCAAATGTTTTGGCTTATGCCCGAAAGCAGCTGCTCTCCAACCGAATCCGAGTCCGCTCCTTCATCGCACCTCAGCCCCCGCCCCAGAGTGGCGCGTCGCCCACACAGTGGGAAACATAAGTTTGTCGTTTAGTTTGCTCTTGCGGCAGGGGAAGGGGCAGAAGCTGGCAAATAAAAATAAAACTTCAAGTGCCAATTATGTGTGAAATTCCGACACTTTTGGCTTGTTTACTTTTATGCGCCCTTAATGAAGTTGCCAGTTGCCAGTAGCGTGCTGCAGTTGCCACACACACTCGCCACACTAGCTGGGTGTGTGTAATGCGAGCTAAGGTGTTGGCATATTCAACCCGATACTTGTCACTAATTATGTGGCTTATGAGCCACTCAAAGCTTTTGATAGGCAAATGCTTGCCACGTACAGCGCAAGTACAGCGAGCGAAGAACAAAAAAAGAATACGAAAAGCAATTAAAAACGCATTCGATGCGATGCCTCAAAGCGATAAGGTGCTGCCACAGTGGCAGTGGCAGAGGCAGGCAGTTAAACGAGTGGGCGTGTCAAATCTGAGGGGCGCTCTCAAATGCAATTAAAAGATACAGATACAGCGAATGAATCTGGTATCTGGAAGATTGCGTGCGCTCACCCTGCGCCGCAGCAGCACATAAATAATCACATCTGTGCCGCTTATCAAAGCCATGGGCGGCCATTTTGTTGCACTGCGTAATTTATGCTTGACACTTGCGACTTTGCCGCGCTCAGTTTTATTGGACGAGCAGAACATCGACAACAATCGGGAAAATAGCCTGCGGAAATGTTGCACATTTCCGTTCGCTAGGCATGCCCCATAACTCCGCTGCCTGAAGCGATAGACATCAAAAGCTAGCTGGCTGTCTGTCTGTCGATGATGTCAGAAGGCCAAAGCGAATTTTTAGTTTTTGTCTAATGAACTCTGAAATTGAAAATATACATCGTCGACAGAACTGCGCACTGTCCACTGGCCAACGTCATCATCGTCATCATCGCCATCATCATTAGACTCCTTCTGTTGCTCTCCGAAACTCTGCAGCTGCTGTCGTTGTCCGTTGCTGCCGCTGATGCTGCCCCTTGATATGGGAACAGCTTGACATCGTGCCACTTATTTATTTATTTATAATGTCCGACATCGAGTTTGGTCTGTGGATTTGAATCCACTGAATAACTTCATTTGATGCTTGTGCTTCGCATTTTGAACTGTTAACAGTATCTCGCATCCGCATAAGTATCTGTAGCTTTAGTTGTGTGTGTGTGTGTGTGTGTGTGTGTGTAGCTCAGTGCGTTCCGCCAGCTGTCGCTTCGCCATGAAATCGAGCCAAAATAGAGTCGTTGATTATTTAAATGAAGGCACGACACAAGAAGGCGTTCCACACACTCACACTCACACACACATCCCTCGCTCGTCTCTTCATCTATTTCTATATACTTATGTCGATGTTCCTCTATCTCTCTATCTTCATCTGTAGCTTCAGCGCTGTTTAGCTGTATCTGTGAATATGGAAATGGCGTGTTGCGTGTTTGTTGTTCAAATATTGTTGTTGCTTTTCCTGAATTTTTTGTGTGTGTGTTGTTTTTTTTGTTGGGGCGTTCGCATCGGCATCGCTCATTAATTGAGCTATTAAGATAAACCCGCAGCGCTTTTTGTTCGGCTTCGTCGCGTTTTCAAATGTTTCACTGGGTCAATCGTCATCTAGTGGGGCGTCAGTCAGTCATTCAGTCATCGGACCCTCCGAACCACTGATGGAATTATTATACAAGAGCCAGCAACACAACAACACTATGCACGGCATAAGTATTCAAGCAGAGACAATAAATTTCTGATGTATTCATTTCGTTTTTGTCTCAAAATGTTGTTTTAATTGCCGTGACATGGCGGCCAATTCATTTCAACGCAACATGAAAGTGAAACCCACAAACACGGTTGATACACACAACAAAATGTTGCTATAACTTACTGGGCAGTCAAGCATGAATCTGTTTACAACTACGTTTTCCAAAGCCGAACTTGGCAGCAGTTAAATCATCAGCACATTGTTCTATTAAAAACTTAATTAAAGCACAGAACGTGTTTCAGAGTTATGATGTTTGCTTGAGTTCCTCTTAAATATTCAAATTTTTGATTAGCACAAATTAAGCAATCTCTTTCGAAATTGCCAACCAGTCGAAATAGCTAGTTGTTGACTTGATAAAACCAACAAATTAAACACATATTTACTTATGCACTATCGCATTACATCACACGATAATGTGTCTGCAACCCTGATGTTGCCACAGCCTAATTGCAGTACTGCGAGTCGAGTTCAAAACGCATAATTCAAAACGAAATGCGCCTCGTCTTTTGCCACTGATCGCCGGCGATCACATGGTCAGTGATCAGTCGTTATGGAGCAGCCACAAGAGGCTACCTGTTGCCACCGCAGCTCTCAGTTCGGGGCAATGAATTACTTTAATGACGAGCAATATGTCCGTCTGCGGAGTGGAGTGGCATGGAGTGGAGTGTCCTGCGCATGCGTGAGTTGCAGTTGCCGCCATGCCTGAAGAACCGGTTTGCCTCCAACTCCTTTTAGTTGATGAGGCAGCCATTGAGCCGCACGCTTGCACCTCCAAATTGCCAGCGAAATAAAAGAAAAACAAAAACAAAAATGCGTGCCCCCAAAAAAAATTGAAAAAATGCGAATATGAGAGAGAAAGAAGGAAGCTGAGACTTAAGCCCATAACGTTAAGCTGATTTTTATCGAGTCGGCAATTTCACCAGAGGAATGGAATGGAACTTTTGGCGTATATCAGAGCAGGCCGATCGACAAAGTGAATTCACTTGGACTACAATTATGCGCAGTATTCGGACAATTTTGTAGGCTGTACGCGCCACGAATAAAGCCGCACTTTAATGCAGACTGCTTGAGACTCGTCTGCACGCTTAATCATATTTGGCACATCATTTTGGCTTACACTCAGCTCATGGGAATGAGAACTCGTTGGAGCTCTGCAGCTCTGCAGCTCTGCAGCTGTGGCATATAAGTCGCATCACAAATTCAAACAAAGTCAATTACCAAAGTGTCACCAGGAGGCAGTAACAACTCCCTCTACTTGGTTGTCTGTGTGCAATTAAAAGCTGATTGCCTGCGCCTGTTCGAAGAAAAATTGAAATTTCCAGTGTTCGCTTGTTGTTGCTGGGCTGCAAAGATGCAACTGCAGGTGTGTCACAGTGTGAGTGTGAGTGTGTGTTTGTCTGCAGCTGTGCACACCCAAAACGTGTAGCTCAAAATTCGAAAACCGCACACACACACACACAGATACTACACACACACACACACCAGCAGACACACATGCTGCAGATGTATCTCGAAGATTGCGTTCGTGTTCGCAATTGCAACTCAATTGCGCATTTGCCACCGCAAGCATCAATATGCAACATGACCAGAAATGGAGGCGCACTCATAGGCATAGACCAAAAACCATAATCACGTCTGAGGAAACTGTGGCAGTCGACCCCCTCCCACCGGCTACCCCCCGCCTCCCCGTCGTACGCACTGGGGATTTGCACTCCCTGCGGCCAATTTAATTGACAGATTTAGTGCGCCTCGATTGGCAGTGCGGAAAATTAGTTTTCCGTCTCGCAATCAGCCTCCGACTTTGACTTTCTGCGGCTTTTGTGCGTCTCGGGCGCATTTAATTGTTTTATCGACACACTCGAGAGTAGCTGAAATCCCAAGTATATAGTATACATGTAGTATGTATATATCTGCTGCTGCTGCCACCAGCGTGAGGTGAAACACGCCCACGAGCAACACGCACGAAAATAGATTTAATTAAATTGCGAACAAACTGCGTGCCGTCTTGCTGAACACACTACAAATGAAACGCGGAGAGGGGGCCAAAGGGAAATGGCAGATAGCGTCGACTATCATACACTCAATTAATCGATTTTCTATTGATCTGCCGTTGTGTGTGTGTGCCGCCTTTTTGGCCAAAGGGTTTCTGTCAAGACAATTTCCGGTTGAACGACTTCCGTCCAGCTTTCTAACTTGGCCTTGAGTCAGCGTTCAGCAAGAAAGGATAAACAAGCCAGGGCAGACTGCTCATGTGAAATAAATAACTTGGAAATTTATACGATTTTTAATGGGCGACGAATTTACGAGCTTTGCCATATTGAATATGTGAAAGCTTTTACATGCAATTTCAACTAGAGCAATGCTATTAGGGGCATAAACTAGATGATTTTTAGCATTGACTTCTAATTTTGAAATGCTCTACTGTCATTATATAGATCTCTTGCTGTGTATCATTTGAGAAACTCTTTTGAATTCTACTTAATCTCAATCGATGAGTCTGGTGCTTTCTGCCGAACACACCCCTTTTTCCAGCTAATTGATAGCCGCTCCCAGGAATTTAAATGAAAAATAAAAAGAGAAATTGCTGGCTGATTAAGAAAAGTGTGGCTCTGGTCATGTGTCGCGGCGACGTGTTCCGCGATGGATTCTTCTCACTTTCGAGCCATTGGCGAGCGCGTGCGTGACAATTCTAGCTTGTACGACGATGCCGACGACAACAACAAAACATAAATTAGAGCACCCGAAAGGGAGCTGAGGGAGCGTTCCGAATTGGGAAGTTGCCTCGGAATCGAATTAAATATAAGTTGTAGTAGCCGGGGGCACACACATGCGCACTGCTCGTGCGTGTGAGTATCTGTGTGAGTCGTTGCCGAAATGTATCTGTATCTGTAGCGCTGTCTGTGTATATAAATAGTTATAATAGAAGCATAGATCACACGATGCGCCGCATGCAACATGGAGTCACCGTCACCTGAAGATTTATTGGCAACGCCCTGGCCAGGGGTGAGTCAGTCACTAGGCGAGCGAGCAGACAAGCGGAGAAAGCAAGACAAACACACACACACACACACAGACAAGACAGTGTGCGAGAGGGAGACGCAGCTACTGTGTGGCAGTTGGCCAAAGAAGACGTGGGACTCCATGACGGCTCTCCGCTCCGGTTCAAAGTTCGCTGCAGAAGGCAAACACGTAAACTGTCAAAACTTTAAATCCCGCAGGAATTTAAGTTAAAAAATACAACACGTACTGCGCGCTCGGGCGCAGCTGCTACCCAGCTACCCAGAAGTGCCCCCCAATAGAACTCCAGGAACTCCAGCAGCTCCCCCTCGATTTCCACACTTAAATAAAAAGGAAAATCAGCCGTCAGCGGCGTAGACGTGAAACCTTGAAAATGTATCTCAAACGGCAACAGCGGCAAATAGAAAATACGAGCGTGCCTAGAACTCGCGTTCGTTTAAATAATCTAGCTGAAGCTAACGAAAAAAAAAGCATTTCGCGCCTTGCCATACAAAGTTTTATTGTCTAGTTGAAGTCATACCTCTTCGCCAGCCCCTCGCGCACATACCAACATTTAAATTATGTACTTAGAAATACACAAAAATGCTCCGAAAGTCGACAAAAGAAAATGGCGCGACGCAGCAGGAGACGCAGAAGAAAACGGGCAAGAAGCAGAGCGAGCCAGCAAAATGAATTTCGCACTTTTTCGCATAATAAATTTAAAACTTGTCCAGAGCCAAAAAATAAAAAATAAAAAAAGAGCACAGAAAAAATGAGGAAGAAGAGAATAACCCAAAGCTGGAAAAAATAGAAGCAAAGTTTTGGTAAAAAGTTTATTTTTGCATATACTATACGAGTGTATAAGTATATATGAGGGGGAACAGGACGCTCTCGAAAGGGGTGCGAGGAGTGGCAGACGTGGCGAAGGCGCGTGACAAATTCCATTTAAAATTGTTGAGCTCAACTCACGTACTGCCTGCTGCCTGCTGCCTGCTGCCTGCTGCTCGCTGCTTGCTGGCTTCTTGCTGCCTTCTTTGCCGGCTTGCCTCCTAAATAAAATGAAACTTTTGCCAACCTCAGCGTGATGTATTCCACAGGCACAGGACATGCGCCAGGACATCCTCAGCTGGCGCTACAGCTAGTGCCTGAGAGAGAGTGTGCGAGTGAGTGAGTGGGGAGTGAAAAGCGCGCTGAGATTTAAGTTAATCAGCAAACAGGTTTAGTGCTAAATAAATTTATTTATGCCTTTACGGGTTCTCACTTTGTTTTTATTTGCTTTTTATGCTCTAGAAGCAACTAATTTTAGTCGATCATCTGGCAAATACGGAGAGCAATCGAAAGAGACATTTGCAAGCCATCAATCTGTGGGATTAAGTGCTGTAATGTAGGCGATAAGTCAGATGTCACAAATTTGGCAATTTTCTCGCACATTAAATGAAATATTTTGCGTTGTTTGCACTTTAATAAA
The DNA here is from genome assembly GCA_035046165.1 of Drosophila rubida. NCBI lineage: Eukaryota > Metazoa > Arthropoda > Insecta > Diptera > Drosophilidae > Drosophila > Drosophila rubida. The sequence continues at coordinate 10,014,541 of JAWNOF010000012.1, read as the reverse complement.
GGCAATAATAACAAATAAAATCATATGTATCTGCATCTGTGTATCTGTACGTAGATAATTTCTTTGTTGCGTTGTTGTTGAAAATTATATTTTCATATCGTTTTTATAGTCTATAAAATTTTCTCGCCATTTATTCAACGTGTGCTCATGGCCACACACACACACAGACTTACACACATTTGTGTGCACTCGTATGCGTATTTATTTGCACTCGTACTCCCTTTATGTAGTTGGTACTCGCAGTGCGATGGGCACGAGGGGAGGAATACGTATTCGTATGCGAGCAAATGTGAAAGATAAATGCGTTTTCACTTTATGACTTTCGTGTCGGCATAAATTTGTTAATACCTTTAGGCCAAATTTATAACATAATAAATGCTCATAATATTTAACTTAACATTTTGCCAGGGCCGTGCAGCCAGTCAGCCAGACAGTCAGCCAGGCCAACACGGCGAACCAGCCGCCCCAATAAAATTGCGAAAGTTACTTAACATTGTCCATTGGAGCTCGACGAGGCGGAGAGTTGCATACCCCGATAAAATCTCTCCAGCTCTGCTGCATAATGCAGTTGTATATGCGAGTGTGTATGTGTGTGTGTGTGCACACATAAAATTGAGTTATTGCACTTGAGGCAAATTAAACTTCATAAATATTTAAAATCAGAGATTAACACAACAGCAATAGCAGAGCACACACACACACACACTGAGATAGAGAGGCAGCTCTCGCTGTGGCTGTTGATTTTCTTCTTATTGTTGTTGTAGTTGTTGTGCTTCTTGTCTCAGTTGTTGTCGAGCTTGTGAGTTGCCAATTAAAGTTGCATTACAATGGCATAACTGCAATTTAAGTGGCACACGGCAACATCACTGAAAGGCCTCTGACAGTCAGCATCGCATTGCAACGTGCAGCGCACTACATCCAACATGCGGCACAGCAGCAAATGTTCAATTTAAAGTAACGATCTCGCCAAAGATACAACTGCAGCAACTTGGAGCCACAACCAAGCATCAGCCAACAGGCAACTAACTGCCAATGGCAATAAAAATGAAATGTTTTTTTTCCTTACTTTTCGTTTTTGTTGATGTTGTGGTATCTGTGTTGTTGTGGTTGCTGCTTGTTGCCTGCCTACGTCAAAATGTTGTTCGCTGATCGTTGTTGAAAAATTTATATTTATGTTTTGACAACGACCAATGCGCACAACAACAACAACAGCAACAACAAACGAACAGGCTGTTGCAAATTTTGTGAAATGATTTTTCAATTTAATATGCTTGTTGAAATGTTTATAAACGATCCAAATGAGGCAATTGAACCCACACTCGCTGTCTTCGTCTTTGTCTTTGTCAAATGTATTGGATAGCCAAATGACACCAGCTGAAAGCGCCAGTTGAGCATTAGACGACGCCAGCTTCTGTCTATCTTACTATTGTCATGGATTTGTCTAACTCCTATATTTGTGTTATTCCCCCTCGACAGGCACAAATGGTCTGAGGAGACGCGGCCGACAAACATACACCCGCTACCAGACGCTGGAGCTGGAGAAGGAGTTCCACACGAATCATTATCTGACCCGCAGACGGAGAATTGAGATGGCGCACGCGCTGTGTTTGACAGAGCGACAGATCAAGATCTGGTTCCAGAACCGGCGAATGAAATTGAAAAAGGAAATCCAGGCGATCAAGGAGCTCAACGAGCAGGAGAAGCAGGCGCAGGCGCAGAAGGCGGCGGCGGCAGCGGCTGCGGCGGCGGCGGTGCAAGGCGGCCATTTAGATCAGAATTAGAATGAATTAATTGAATTTGCAGCGTGATGCAGAGCAAGCAACAATATTGTAACAAATAAAAAAACCATTTACTTAACTTAATTGAATACGAGTAATTATTAAAATACGGTATGAATATTGTACGTGTATAATACGAGTATACCAGTAAACGATAATTTAAAAACAAAACAAAACAAAAGAAAACAAGAACAAAAAAATGAAACAAAAATGTGTGTTTGAAAAGCAACCGAAAATACGTAAATGCAAACAGCAACAAAAAATTACAAATAAATTGACTAGACTCGTAAGTGACAGATTAAAGTAGTGAACAGCAAAACAGCTCTACTTAACTAGATGCATACATACACATACATTACTATATACGAATACAAATACAAAATACCAATACGAATACAAATTTCATTTTAACTCAATTCCACAAAACAACAAATGATTCAACGATAGAAGTAAATTCATTTCGACAATTTGTTTGCCAGTGTAAGATTTATGTTAAAAAAAAAAACAAAACGAGCGAAAAATTCATTCTGTTCTTAGACCCCCTTTGTTGCTTACTACTATGTTTAAATTATTTTTTGAAAAATATTAAAAATACTCATACAAAATGTTAAACGAAAACCATATTTAAGTAAATTCTGTTGATATGAATTTTTGTAAGGCGCGTTTTTAAACTAATTGAAACTAAACAAAAATTACTTAAAAAATTTACAGAAAAAGCGAAAGAAAACTATTGAAAATTTAACTTAAATATAAATAGAATTTGTTAGCAAAGTAAAAGTATATTACAAAAAGAAAAACAAAAACGAAATTAAAGAAAACTAAAAAAAAAACAACAAGAGAATATAATAATAATTATTATTAAAAGAATAATGATAATAATAATAATAATACGAAAATGTGTATAGTTCATGCTTAAAGTTAATGCAATTTTAGTTAACTCTGTTTAATTTTAAATTAAATTGTTTAGTTTCCATCTAAGCCCGCAACAAAACAAAACAAAACAAAACACAACAAACAACCACAACAACAAACAAAAGTGAAGCTGTTTTCTTTAAGTAATTTTTAAAGTTTTTTAAACTAAATTAAATCTTAATTTTATTATGTTTAGTTTAATGAAAAGCGTTTATGAGATTATCTATAAAAATATCAAACAAAACACAGAAAAACAAAAATTGCCATCTGGCAAATCGAATAAATTATTGGTTTTGAAAAAATCTAAAAAAAAAAATGAAGAAATCAAAGAAAAACGAATTAAATAATTGTGTTATTATTTTAGTTTGCAAGTTCAGTTATTTCGTTGGTTTTCTTTTGTTTCATTTCTATATAGGAAACTACTATATGGAGAGCTTAGAGTTCTTGAAAACTGCGGGAAAGTGTTCCATTGCGAAATTGCTATGATCTCGTTTCGTTAATTGTTCGTAAGATGTATGCTATCGTTATCTGCAGCGATAACGCTCTATATATATATATATATATATGTATACAAATGTATCACTGCTAAGCAACGAGCTGTGCTCGATGCGAAACTCTGAGATACAAACGTATCTTTAGATCCACTTTCTGTTTCGATTCACCTAAGGGTTAACCCTCAACCTTCACAAGATGTATACGTAATTAGCGCGTAAGTTTCAACAAATAAATAAATATATATATATATACATACATACATATATATTTATATTTATGTATTTTACATGGAAGTCGAGTATAAATGAACAACAATAAGAGAATATTTGCAAAAAAAAACAAACGGAGAGAACAGAAAGTGCGAGATATGAGATAAGTTAAATGTTATAGATTTTAATGGCAAAACAAATGAAACATATACGTAAATTTACAAAATGATGCTGAGTGAGGAAGGAGAAAGTGGCTAGCAGAAAGAGAAAGAGAGGTGCTCCCCCTCCCCAAACCCCTCAAAAAAGTAAAATGAAAAAATAATAACTATAATAAAATAAATATAGACGATAACGATGAAGAAGCTAAAAATACAATACTTAACGATTTAAATGTGAATTGTCGTAGCAACGGATATACGTAAAATGAAACGGAGCGCGCCGGCGTTAGAATTTATTCTACATTCTACAAACTTACCTACTACTTACACTTACTTATGTAATATGTACATACATGTGTCCGCATATGTATTTGTATATGTATATGTATTAATAAAACGCTGCATTGCGAGTATTGTACATTCTTGTGGCTTTTTACTTTACCCTCACCAGCCTCACCATCTACTATAATTGACATTAATAATGTTTCTCTCTAATCCAAATCAACCATGTATAAACGATGCATCCGAATGCTTCATGCGATAACCTCCCTCCCCCAAAATCCCCAGCACATACACACAAATGTATGGGGCCAAGAGAGATATCGTTTATGCGCGTATACTATGTAATTCTAATTTAAAGCCATTCTATGTTAGTTCTGTAAGTTGTAAATTATCAATATTAAATATACCTATTATAATTAAAAGCAAAACAAACAACAAACCTAAAAAACAAAAACAAACAAATACCAGTGAGAATGTGGTAAACAAATAAAAACAATAAAAATTTGAACTAAAAACTCAATATGAATGTGTGTTTATATACTTCAGCCAAAGGGGGCGCCAATTTTTACCGCCATCTAGCGTTCACAGTGAGCAGTTTGTGTGCTAGTTGGAAAGCTGGCTGCCATGAGTGTGCGCAGGTTTAGTTTTCAGGTTTTCCGCAAGAGCGCGCCACTTTTTTTAGGCAACGGCCACTCTGCATGCAATAAATCGAAATCATCCGTAAGTTTTGGTCACATTCACCATGATATCGATAAGAGACTTTGTTGTGTTTAATACGAAAATGAGACTTGCTCAAATTTCTGAACAATACATTTTGGGAATCTCCAAATTATTTAACAAGCATTAAGTATCTGGAATTGAAGATTAGTCACTTAAATTCAAGTTTAGGATTTAATGGTGGAATTTATAATTTGTATATATTACGTACTATTACTTAATTATTAACATTTAGCTAACTAAATATGTATTAATTGGTTTTTACCGGGCGCGAGCAAACGAATCCTCTTAAATGCCAAGAGATCATAAGTCCTCTTAAAAACACTGTTCTTGGAATGCACACTCTTAAAACAAGTTTTTTTTTCATTTAGTGGGCTCGGTTTTTATACTCTCTCCGCAACAGCATTACTTTTGTGATAAGATTTGAATGGTAAGTTAACAAAAGAACCGAAAATAAATAATACATTTTGTTTTATATTAAATAATAATAAACTGTAGACGAATTGCTAAAAGTTAAATTGTACTAAGATTAAACGTTCTTGAAGTGCTACAGGGATGTGTATTAAGCATTCGGCTTAATGATTGTTTTGTTTTATTATTGCTTCAATGAATTCGAGTTTCAATAATTCTCAGTCAGTACGATTTGTGCTCTGAATCGGATCGCTTGTGTCGCTTCCTGATAGCACAATCATTTAAATTTAAACGCTACTTAAAATATATGTGTGAATAAAACTAAGTATATATGGATGTTTAATCTTGTTTGAAAGCATGAAGTTGAAATACTTTGCCGCACAATTACTGTGCCTCTCCCTGGTGCTACTTAGCATACACACAAGTGAGTAAAGTCCACGAATGATAATAAAATTGGGATCTAAATATAAAAATATACCTATGAAAGAATACACAAACTGATGCAGTTGTATACACTTTGTTGCTGTATGCTAATGCCAATCTGAGTCAGACGATTCGTAAGAGAAGTACAAAAAAACTTGATTTAAGCCAGCATTGAAAGGTCTTGAAGCCGGAGCGTAAAGCGTCGAAGAGCAAATACTGAGAGTGTATTGTATATGACATTGCTTGTTGGCTCTCTGTTATTGTTTTTGTTGTTGCTATTATCAATTCATTTCACATGCGGTTTTAACGCTCCGAAGATGCTCCCTCAGTAGCTGTAAGATAAGCATAACGAAACCTGAAACATTTGCATATCGACAGTATTTATTGATCGAATAAGTTGTTTCGCAATTATTGAAATGGTTGTTTTGGTTTTTAAATTTCCAATTAAAATGCCAATAAATAAATTAAAATACGAAATGTGATTAATATTATTTTGATTGTTTTCTTTAGGACCAGTACAGGGAGCCTGTGCGCAAACGCAGTTCGAATGCGAGAACGGCAGCTGCATCTCGCAGTTCGAGGTGTGCAACGGAGTCAAGAACTGTCCCGATGGCTCCGATGAAACGGGACTCACGTGCATCTCACAGCGTCCACACTGCTCCAAGCCGTACTTCCAGTGCAGCTACGGCGCATGTGTGATCGGCACTGCGGCCTGCAACGGCGTCAAGGATTGTGCAGATGGCTCCGATGAGACTGTGCTGCGTTGCGGCACCGAGGATGACAAGCGGGAGTTTGATCGCATACAGCAGGGCAACTGCCAGTAAGTAGCATCTTAAAATAATTGCAAAGTAACTGCATTAATTGAGTTCACTTGCAGGAATGACGAGATCAAGTGTCCGTCTGGCATTTGCATTGAAAAGTTTCGCTATCTGTGCGATGGCAACGATGACTGCGGCGATGGCAGCGGCTTCGATGAGTCGGTGACCATGTGCGGGCATCAGGAGTGTCCGGGCTACTCCTTCAAATGCGCCTCGGGCAGCTGCATTTCCAGTCTGCTCGTTTGCAATGGCAAAACCGATTGCTTCGACGGCTCCGATGAGGCGCCGCTGCTCTGCAATACCACAGCAACGTCGGGGCCGAAATTGCCAACGCTCGTCGAGCCGCTGCCGGATCAACTGGGCTGTCCACTGCCCTATGGCGATGAGCGACCCATCTTGAGGGATAGTCAGGGCCATACGCTGTCGCCGCCCATCATCAGGAGTACCGTGAAGTTCAGCTGCAATAGCGGCTACTTTCTGGAGGGCGAGGAGATCGGCTACTGTGCCAATCGCAAGTGGAGCCTGTCTGTGGTGCCCAAATGCGTCAGTAAGTAGTAGCAACTGCCCGAACAGTTGTCATAAATGCTTGTCTATAACTTTGCCTGGCTTGCAGAATACTGTGACTCCAAGCGGGACGAAGACGGCAATTCCAAGGAGCTGATAAATGGCTATTCCACCAATGCCACTTGCGTTGTGCATGGCGAGCTGACGGACTGCAATAAACGCTACCATCCACCTGGCACTCAGATTACGTTCGTCTGCGCCACAGGCTTCCAGACGCTGAAGACCTCGCTGCCGGAGATGAAGTGCATGCGCGGTGGCCATTGGAATCGCTATCGCGAGCGCTGTGATCAGGAGTGCGGTCAGATTGCGACCCCCGTCAAGCAGTTCTCGGCCAATGCGCACTCGATAGGCGTTTCCGCGGTTCCCTGGCACGTGGGTCTCTACTCTGAGCTGAACGAGCGTGGTTTCACATTCCTTTGCGGCGGCTCGCTGCTTACACCCGACATTGTCGTCACGGCAGCTCACTGTGTCTTCAATGAGGTGGCTTCGGAAGCGTATTCCGAAGAAATATTCCGCGTGGTGGCTGCCAAGTTGTACAGAGGCTACGAGGACATCACAGAGTATGACAACAAGCGACGTGTGAATCGGATTATCGTAGCACCGTAAGCAATAGCACCATAATAGCAAATGAGCTGGATTTCGATTTACATTAATCTTTATTTCATTGCAGTCGCTACAAGGGGCGAGAGGACAACTTCTTCAGCGACTTGGCCCTCTTAATACTCGATGAGCCGTATCGTTTGAGCCATGTGATACGGCCAGTGTGCGTGCGCTTCTACAACAACGCCGAGAAGGAGTCCATCAACAACGATAAGCACGGCAAATTTGCGGGCTGGAACTACAAGGATAGGCGTGAGCTGCAGTTTGTGGCTGCGCAATCGCAAATGAATGCAGTTTGCGTGGACAAGCTCAAGGACATTGGCTCGGACAAGTTTTGCATGTACACGCTGGGTCAATCTCTCGCCTGTCACGGAGACAGCGGAGGCGGCTTCACTGTCGAGAAGCGCACCGAAGTCTTCTCCAGGGATCCCTCAAGGCATTTCCTGTACGGCATTATTAGCAGTGCACCAAATGCCGGACAATGTGCCGAGAGTTTGACAACACTCACGAATATACAGTACTACGAGACACTCATCACGAGGGCCATAAACAACAGCGTTTACACGAGATCTTAAACCAAATTATATCCACATGTTTTTAGCTTTAAGCAACTGGAACTACTCTGCAACAAATATGCAACTTGAATGAGTAATTGAGTGCATCAAAAACACATATTACAATTTTTTAGATACTTTGATAAATTCAAGAAAATACTCGAAGAAATTCGTGATCGAAAATTAGCCATTTTAAGGATTATCCTTTTGCATTTGTACATAGGCGCATTATATTGTCAAAATATAAATAAATCCACATTACATATTCAAAAAGGCTTTTCTATTAAAATATGTTAATTTTGAGTTTAGAACACGCTATGATTTTCAATGCAAATGAAACATATTGAAACTGTTCGTCTCCAATAAACAACCGCATGAGTCAGTATGACAATTATTGGATTGAAATTGATATGTCCTTTTGTTGTCGTTGGCGTTGGCGCCACTTTTATGCTGCTCTCAATATGTCATTGCGGACATTTTACAGAACATCAAAAATGTTAGGTTAATAAATTAGGAAACCCTAGCAATCCCCCTCGCCGACTTGTACGCCATTTCTCTAACTAGTATCTTTGCAGTCATTTGTAATTTTTTGCCCCAGCAACAAGCAAGAACATCAACGACAACGACAACAACAGCAACGAGAGCAACAACAACAACAGGAGCAACTACAAGCAAATTTTAGTCCACTTCTGTTTTATGGCAAATTAATGGAGCGACATGCTGACCATGTTCCGAGTCGAACTTCATCCTGTCCGCGATGTCCACATCCACTCGAGCCTAGCCTAGCAGGTGGCCTGCATTAAGGGGACCGACCAACTGTCTGACAGTCCGACAGTTACTTCCAGCGCTGCTCTCCCCCAGGTCGAATCTTCACTGGACCATGGGCAATGCCAATCCCAGGCAGAGAAGTGCCCAATCTCCATCTCCACAACAGCCCCAACTGCCCCATTTGGTTTCGCTTGAAACTGCTGCTGTTTGTTTCACACATGCCAAATGAATGAGCTTTTTTTATTGTTGCTGTTGCTGTTGTTGTTGCTGCTGCTGTCGATTCACTGCTGTGTGTGTGTGTGTGGGTGTTGCTTTCTTTTGCCGAGTTGGCCATGTTGCCAGCCGGGCTAACATATTGGACATTTATTATTTTCGTGAGTGTTTTTGCTCGTCGAGTAAATTATGGCGCTGCACTCGTTCTGTGGGTGTGTGAGCGGGTAGGGGGGGTGGGGGGTAGTTTCGAGGGCGCGGGGAAGGAAGGAAAATACTGGCAGTTCATTTGTTGCATTGTCGCGCGAAATTGGTTGAAACGCTTAGCTAGGTCAGATTAGATCTGCGTTTCTCCTCACTGATAAAAACCTTTCAGCCACTGCGTGGGAGGTGCACAAATCGGCAATCGGATGGTGGGGGGGGGGAGTGTTAAATTAATAATTGCATAAATTTTACATGTGCTGTTGCATGAATTATGGTCGGCGCAGCATAAATCGCGAATAATGTGCGCACTGGCCGTGCGAATATTTATGGCTGCGACTGTAAATCATCAAACCATAAACGCACTTGCAACGTCTAGCGGTCACATGGTCTGCACTGCAAATGCAGTGCATCCCAGCCCTTTGTTTTCGCCGAGCTGCGAGCTGCGATTCATGTTTTTCTATATTCAATTTACCAAAAGGATTGCCACTTGCATTAACATGGCTAGGTGAGTCAATGGAGGTGCCAACTTTAACTAACTATTTGCGAGATTTGCACTCTTTCTACCTTCTTTGACCCTCAGATCTATTGACAACAGATCTGCCATCGCTAATTGCTGTCATGGCTATCTATAAACAATTAAATTTGCTGCATTTTTTTAGCATCAATAAATGCCTATTGTCTTATTGCATGGGTGTGACTTTAACCCCGTGTTGACCACAGCATTGCATTGTTTGCACATTTGTTTGGGCTTCGAAAAATGCACTCATGATATATGCGCGAATTTAATGAAGTCGCAGAATTGATAAAATATATGGCTAAAGTATTTTGTAATTAATTAAAATTTTCACATGCTGCGTACTTTTAATAAAAATTGGCAAAGCTACTGAACTTCCACAGCAATTATGAAAATTTAATGCTATGCATGTTATCAATGTGAAGCTTTAAAATGAATAAACTTCATATTGGATTCTTTGGCTAACATATTAATTGATTTGATTAGAGAACTAATAGGCATAACATATTATAGTTTTTAGCACACACTTGGAGCAGCTCGAAAGAGGCGAATTTTATTTAGTAAATAAATAAAGTGTAATCGATAGATTTATATATGTGCTAAGGGCTGTTCTTGAGTTGAAATGGGCACACTGGCTGTAGATGTACCCTTTTAAAATGAAGCACTTCCGGCAGCTGCGGCCATTATTCTTAATACACGCATGGAAATGAACAGAAATTCGCCCAATAAAAGTTCAATGCCATAAATTAAGCGCATCCTTGCCGGGCTGGAGCTGGCTATGGCGATGGCGATGGCGACGGCGACGGCGGTGGAGCCACAGTTGCAGCTGAGGGGCAAGCAACCAGCTGCGGACCTGCGTCAAGCGCTGGACCCAGACGGGCGGGCAGCCAATGCTGCGTTTCCTGCTGCAGTGGCGCCTGCTGCCACGTTGTCCGTATCCGTGTCCGTGTCCGTGTCGTGTTGCTGGCCATTGCCTAGAGAGACACAGAGAGAGAGAGGGAGAGAGAGAGTGAGCTAGAGAGAGATGCGATCAGCAAATACGTTTCCTCTTTGCTACCTAATAAACATCCTGTTTAGCTTCCGGTGTCGGCTGCTTTTCAAACAATTTAAACGCTCAAACATCGGATCAAACATATGCTGAGTTAAAATTGCAGTTTTGTAGCTCCTACCGCTTCAACATTGCGTTGATATTGAAGTTAATCAAGATAAGGAATTTTATATACATTTGATATTTATTTTAAAATGCAGGACGCAAGACGCGCGTATTAAAATTTATGGCTGGGTGGCAGACAAAGTGTCTGCGGTTGGGTCAGTCAGGCTTCAGGCTTCAAGGACTGTAGTGTGGCAATTGTGTGAAGCTGAAAGTTTTGGCGCGAGAAACAGCAAAAAGTTGCCAGGATGCCGAGATGAGAAACTTGGCTAAGTCAAAGTCAATCCTACCAACTTGCTGCTGCTACGAGAGTTGTGGGTGTGGAGGGATGCAATACTGCGGCATGCTGTGGTGGCATGTGGTGTACAGCAAATGTTGTCAAGTTTTTGTGGTGCATTGCAGTTTTCCAGACGAAAGTGCAGCGCTCGCATTTGAACGCCAAGCCGGATGTCGGAAGTACTCCATTCAATCTACGAACAAGCAGCAGCCATCAGTCACTAACCTCCACCTCCAACGCCTGCAACAGCTTCAGTTGCAACTCCAGCTTCGCAACTCTCGCTCTGACTCTAGTTGCAGCTGCTGCAGCAGCACCAGCACCAGCACGAGCAAAAGAAATGAAAAATTCTCTTTTTATTTAAATTCAGGGGCACAACGGAGTCAGGAACCCAGAGGCCAGAGCCGAAAAGTCCAGAGCTACTGCTGAGTTTCCCAATGGCGCTTCCGGCGCGAGGAAGATGAATGTTGTGCCACCGACAACACGATGACGCCAATAGTTTTTCAGCTTTCGCTCTCTCAGTTTGTTGATTCAGCAAAGAAACCCAAGCAAGTAGCAAACTGAAAAAGAACAAAACTAGAAAAACAACGTCTTGTTTTTTCAAATAATTGGCAAAGGTTCTGTTTTATATGCTTTATATACGTGAAACCATATCTCTAAGGTTGGAGATACGAATCGAAATATTTTGAAGCGTATAGTTTATAGTTTGAAGCGTAGTGAGTTGTTATCTTTGATATTGACGCATATATCTTAACTATACTTTAATAGACTTACTTACCTTAATTTAAAAAATTGAAATAAATCTTGCAAAATCTGAATTTAATTTAATTAAAAAAAAAACAAATTTAGTTTGTGGACTAAAGTTTCATGTAAAAATAAAAGTTGTCAGTTGTCAGCCTAAAAAAAAAGACAAGTTTGCCTTATAGTCAAACACGTTTTTGTTATAAAATTCTCTTAAAAAAAGTATAACTTTTGGAATATGGATTTTCAAACTGAGCGTCGCAGCGCGTGCCTAAAATGATATACAATGTCATTGACTTGTAATATGTTTGTTTTTTATGTGTAGGTCAATATCGAAATAGGTGTTAAATAACGGGCAAAGTTGCTAAATCGAGTAGTTCTTGCAAGACAGTTGAAAACTTCGTATAAACTGGTCTATTAATTTGATATTTCAAATTCGTGTTCAAGTTGATATGATTAATTTTCGAACAACCCCAAAAAAGTTAAGTAAGTTTTTAAGTACCCAGTAGTTATAACAAACTTTCAGAATATTTTCGTTTATCTACAGGTTTTACCTTGATATTTATCAAGCTAATTGTTATTCAAGGCTTATTATAATAAAATTAATAATAGTAAAAAAATTTTATCACATGGTAATTATATAGTACTAATTAAATTATTTCTGCCAATAACAAAATTTCAATAAGAAATTGTTGAAAACAAACAACGACACGCTTGTTTTTAATAAATTCATCGAAGTTGGTGGAGTGTAAAAACAGCCAAGAGTTTTACGAACCTTATATTTATGTAAATATGTGGTTTTTGAATAAACTAGACCTATTGAATTGACCGGAACTTCAAACCCGTTTTAGGTCGCAAATATACAACATTGGTCCTAAAGAACTAAACAATCTGGGCTATCAACAATCAGACTGAAAAAGTTCGCTGAAGCGCGTGGTCGCACTACTTTAAGAATTAAGACAAAATGAGCTCTAATAGTTTAATTGTTATCATTGTAATAGTAGCAGCGCTTGTGGATATTATATTATGTGCTGACAATCCAGTAAGTTTACCAAGTTGAAATATTGAATATTAGAATTTGAAGATTTTGAGTTCATTTTTATTTATATAGAGTTATGATGCTAACAAAACCAAAAGCACACAGATGAAGATGATTTCGACAAATTGTTCTGGTTAGTACGTGGTATAAATATACATGTAATAAATGCAATAATCCATCTTCTTTAGAAAAATTCAATGATTACTGGCCGCACTTGGCAAAGCAAGTTGAAACTTCTAAACAGCTGCGAGTTTCGCCGAATATGGAGATGATAAAACATGACCTTCTCTTGGGTCTCAACTCGGCATTCCAGGAAATAAAATTGATACGGAGTTGTTTGGCTCTCGCCTCACAGGAGTTGGCAATGATAATTCTGATTTGGATGTTTTTGTCAATGTTGGTGAGATTACAATAAAATTAATTTTAAGTCGGAATATACTAATGGAAATTTACTTTGCAACAGGTGATGCTGATTTTCTATGGCATTTGTCTAGAGATATTGCTCTAAAGCATATTTATAAGACAACAGAGGTGTTTTATAAGATATTCAATCAAAGTTGGTCTTCCGTAATCACATTGCCAAAAGCTAGAGTCCCCATTTTATGCTTAATTCATAATGCCACCAAGATTGAAGTCGATGTTAATTTCACAGATAAATTATCAGCTATACACGACTTTATAATTAACTATTTGTTTGATTTGCAGCCAATAGGTAAGATACACTGTTCTAAATTCTGGTTGAAATAAATAATTGGATATGTTTTTTAGCTCGGTTTATGGTGCACTACTTACGTCTCAGGACAAGGAATCTTGAACTTCAGCATTACCTTCAAAGTCATCATCATTCTTTGATGACTATATATTTTCTGCAAATTAAAAACCTCTTGCCACCTGTGGCAAAATTGCAGAGAAATATGAACCAGGATTTCGGGCGTAAGTTTTTTGAGAAATTTCAACTATAATGTGTTTGCTAAGTTTGCTTTATTTTATTTAAAATTAAAATTTATTTATTTTGTAGCTATCATGGGTCAATATAAATATCCGTCCTTAACAACTTTGGGATTAGAAAGAATAGAAGCCAACTCTAATAATACTCAAAACATGTTGAAGGAATATTTTCAATTTTATGCAAATTTCAATTATGATAAATATGCGATTAGCAGTTATTATGGAACATGGATAACTAGAGCAAAGTTGGCCCACCTAATGCCAAAAGCGTAAGTCAACTTTAATGCCAACAAAACGGAAATCATTGAATTATGTGTTTATTTGTTTTTAGATTTGACCTTGACGTTAGTACATTTATCAAGCCAATTGTTATTCAGGACGTATTAAAGCTTAGTGTCAATAATGCAATGTTTATTAATCTTGAACATTTCAAACTCTTCTTTTCCCACAATGATTTATTTTAAAGATTTGTAACATATTATAATATGTGCTCAAAACTGACCAAAGTTTGTAAATCTGAGATTTTCGTAAAAACTGGAAGGGATGTGAAATGATCGGCTATGAGCCATCAATTTTTGCAATTCCTAACAATATAATTTGACTGGTTCTTTTATTTCTGAAACTGAGAAAAAAAACTCTTATTTGAATTTTTATGTTAAGTTGGTATGGTTAATTTTCGAATGATACCAAAAAAATTGGTCTTCCAATGTACACAATATTTAATATAATATTTTAGAGTATTTTTGTAAATCCATAGGTTTTACTTAGATAT